>OU342737.1:48246226-49527356 GCA_910589765.1 Avena atlantica
GTCTAACAATCGTGCAGTGGTATGCTGGGTCACCGCAGTTGGTATCAGAGCATATTCTTTGACCTTAGGATTAAAATCATTTTAGGAATATCTATAGGTTGGATAGTGACTATAGGAGCTATCTTATCTAAACCAAATATTCTTATGACTTGTGATGAGTATCCACTTGAGGATAACCTTGTCATACCTAAGTCAGATGCTTAACTCATTCTTTCTTAGGAGTAAATATTCTATCTTTTCTCAGCCAAGTGCTATCTAGTGACTTCCGAAGGAGACATAAACCACCAAGATACTATAAGAAAGTGTAAGAAATCATATGGAAATGGTGTAGCCTAACTCTAGAATTCAAGTAGCACAATGGAATTTTATTGTTATTTGTTAACCAAAGACAACGAGATGAATCTCACTAGGATGAATGTTGATGTAATAAGTAGTAATCATGTGGGATTCACTTGAGAATTCTACGTGATGAAGTAAAATTATGATAAGACTTAATGATAGTGTAATGAGAAACAAAGTCATCATGGTTAGATCAACCCCTAAATCATAATGTATAGGTAGACATAACCAGATCATGGTGAGATTAGGTTCGAAACCATGATGTAGGAGTAAGTATGACAAGTACTTAGTGATTTATCTTGGAGTAGAGGTATGAAAATTACATAGTAGAGTTATGATAGAAGTCATGGGTGCTAAAACTTTCTAATAATATTTGGTTTTAGTTAACAAATAGAATCTGATTAGTCATTTGGAGAGATCATGTGAGGTTAGTTGGCTAATAAAGAAAGGTTGAACATAGTTAATCATTCCAAAGGTGAAACCAAAGGTTAGTCAAAACCAAATTGAGACCACTTTGCTTAATACTATCCTATTGCACTTGAGCAATTTGGGTAAATATTGAGATAAAGAATAGTTGACTCATGTGCTAAGTATCACAATGTAAACCTATATGAGGAGGTGTCATATACTACACAACTAAGCCGGAATTCTAGAGATATTATACTCAACTACTATATTCTAGGCTTAGAATATTGTGTGTTATATGTACCACATTTGGATTTATTTGTTTTTCTTGGATCTTCTTGATTGACTAGATTTGTACATGAAGTTTGACTTGGTGTGCAAATGCATGTTGCAACATCCAATCACTACTTGATGTTATAGACCTAGATAGAGTAAGGGAATTCGTGTAAGGGAGTGACGAAATTCAAAGACCAAAATGAAGACTTACATGAAGAATGAAGCCAAGTGTAAGGATTATCAACTCAATTTGGAGGATGGATCAAGCTTAGATCATTATTAGTCAGCAAAAAGAAGTGATGAACTTAAAGTTCAATCAAAATAGGTAATTTTGCTAAGAAGTTAATGGAGTAATTATGCAAGTTCATGGAAGTATCATGAATAAATACAAAGAAGTAGCTTTGAAACCAAAATGGTATTCAAGCTCTGACAATTCAGATAGAATGCCATAAGGATGCTAGAAACCATAGGGTAATACATACACCCTAGAATGGTTCGCGGCTGGTAAATATCCGCAGCTGGTATTTGATCCATAGTTGGTATCTTGCCCGCAGCCGGTGTTGACATAGTTAACCAGACTTTCTTAGAAGTTGCATAAAGAGCATAAAAATTTTCCTAAGTTAAGTAAGACACAAAGGAGTATAAATAAATGGAAAGCGACCGTCTTTTGAGACTCTTCGTGAAAGTTGACCTATCAAAGTGAAAATGTCCACATCGTAAGTAAGACTAATAATGCTGAAAGATTCACTTCGGAGATCCACAAATGTGTGGATACACCGTACAATCTTTCATCAGACCCTAATTAAGCTGAGCATAAGCTGGATAGGGACCAATATTCTATTTATAAAATTAAGAAATACTATATAGACCTTTTGAAGACCATTAGTAAACCCTAAGGGGGAGAGTAAACCTTAGAAATGAAGGTATTATTATTTGACTTTCTGAATAAAGGATGGAGAAGGACTAACCTACAATAACAGCAAGCCTTATTTTCATAAGGTTAAAAGGAAGTTATTCTTATAAAATTACTGAAGATAATAACAAAAGATTGTCTAAAAGCCTAATAAGGTAAAAGCTTGAAGTAATAAAATAGAATAGTTATAACAAACTAATCCTAAAAGAAACAATTCTTAAGTGATTCTGAAGAGGTAATATAGCACATCCAATTGGACATGTGTAGAGAAACAAGGAAATTCAAATGGGTATGGACTAAATGTGTTCAAATCCAATTTTCAGAAGGGCTACCAGTATAAACCAATATCATCACAAATCAAAAGTTAGTCTTTTGACCATAGTTATTGTTTAATAGAGTTAAAAACCCTGGTTTATTTAGTAACACTTCCTAGACCTTATATAGTATAATCCGGAAGTTTGAGGATCAAGTAAAGGAGTTGTATTAGGATACCTAATACGGGTAATGAACTAAATCAGAGACCCCAATTGAAGGATCTTCTAGTAAGGACATAGCCCTAAGGGAATATAGTAAGAGGAACATTAGTGCATTGTAGACACCAAGTTGGACATTGCCAAGTAAGAGGAGAATTCAAAGAAAAGGTATGGATATGGATATTACAATTATTCCCATTTGATATTATCATGGAATTGGGAAGTGTCGTGATCAATACAATGGCAATTCCTTATTCTAAAACGTGAGAGTATACGAACTTCAGGGATGAAGTTTATTTTAAAGGGGAGAGTCTGTAACATCCCAGGATTAGCACCTAGAAATAAAGAGGACACAGGGTTATGCATTGCATTCATGCATAAGAAAATCCGGGGAATTTTCGCGCAAAACTACAATGGCTATAGAGGGATCGAGGTCTCCCTTGTTCTGATGGAAACACCAGGACAGGTGCGATGGAATTCGACATGACCTCTATTGTACTTTTGTATTTTTGGGGAAGAAATTCAAATCTGAATATTTACTTGATGGGTTTGAATATTAAAAGAATTTGAAATAGAATTAGAATTGGAAATTAAATTATAATAAAAGATAAGAGGTGAATTCTTATTTATGAATAAGATTCAATATTCAAAATTATTCGAATTAAAATTTAAAACACAAAGAGATAAGTGTTTCTCTTGCCATTGGAGAAATGGGGTTTAGTTCATCTTAGATGGGGGTTAGGAATTTGGACATGACCTTTGTTGAATTTATAATTTTGGGGAAAAGAATTTGCATTCAAGACTTCAAATATGAGATCATACAATTCAAATATAACTTGAATTTAAATTTAAATCTTAAAGTATTATAGAATATTTCATAATCATAATACAAAATGGTATAAGTAAATATAATCTTTATTACATAAATGGAGTAACTCAAATAATTTTTATTACAAGAAGAAATATATATTACATTGTCTTTACAAATGAATGGAATAAGAAAAAATAAAATAAGTAAACTTTATTGAAGGTAATACAATGTCTTTATATTATTCAAACAGAAAAGAAATAACAATAAGATGAAAAAGAAAACCTAAATTAAATCTGGTATCTTCTTTCTTCTTTGTTTTATTTCCTGCAAAATCAAAGATCAACAAAACATGCTAGAAATGAGGGGTTAGTATAATAAAATGTTCTCAGATATCAACAGTGTAGTGCACTATTTTGTCTCCTCATTGAGCTGAGTTGTTTTTTTAGAAGGGGAAAGTTTCACCAAATGAATAGTATATGTTCTTATCCAGAATATTTTCCTCAGGCTTATGCGTCATAGGAAGGGGAAAGTTTCACCAAATTATTAAAAGGATAAAAGTCAAAACAGTAATACCAACAAAAAGATCTATCTTCACTTGATCTGATCCATGAGTCACAGCAAGCAAGCAAGCTGCTCACACAACCATGCATATGGGCGTGCTGTCAACACAGCAGCAGCCCAGCAAGGAGACAAGAAAGCCTACTTATGTACACAAAGGGGTGAACCAGCCGTAGCAACAAGCTACCATTTCACCTCCACACATCATAACACATTCCCCATCTCATCATCTTATCATCAAACCAATAATACTTGGATCATCCCACCAAATCCACCACCTAATCAATCTCTGGTTGCTCCCTGGAGCCATCCAAGAGCTATAACAAGGGGAAGGTAAAGGTCAGGCAGCAGCCTAGGAAAAGAAGGCCAGACCAGCAATGGCAAGGAGTAGCTGATCATACACAAGTATCAAGTGGAAGAAGTAGATCAAGATCTAGAAACATATGACCATGAAGGACAAGCATCAGGTTGACCACCCATACCATCAATAATATCTGTTCTTACCAATTCCGTTAAAAAAAGATTTTGGGAGTGTTGAGATTGTTCTCAGATAGGCATAGAGATGCTATGCTTGTCTCATCATTGAACTTGTAGGCATCAGTAGTAATTGTTTATCTTATTTCCAAATATGTGCCTCAGCCTTTGCATCCTTGGCAGTCATATCTTGATTCTTAGCCAAACTGTTTAAAATAGCAGATTGAGCTATCCAAGTATGCCATTATAGCTTCAGACTTTTGTATCACTAGCTATAAGCCATATCTCCCTATTGTACCACTCAGGTTACATCATAGTGATATTTTTAGCAGCAGTTTTATGCTAATTAAAGATTCACCAATGTGCACACTCAAAATTGAGGCACCACAGTGACATCTACACTAACACACGCCACTACTTTATTCTTGCCACATCATTTTCCTAACAGATGTTCTAGGAATCAGGTATGTAGATTGTTTCCTTGTAGAAAAGTTCTATTTAACAGATCCTTTCTTGAAACCTCAAGAAAGAATCCATTCATGATTTTCCTCTACAAAGCTTAAGCCTCACATTATGATATCATTGGCTAGGGAAAGTCCAAACTTCTAACCAGTAATATTATAGCATGGATATATATGTGATCTAGTTCATGTGCATCCTCCAAGGAGGTACCACATCAGCCAGAACAGTTTCTTAAAGCCAAGTATTGCATAAATGCAGCATCTAGGAGACCAAAGAGGCACCACTAGGCAAGATGACAGCAACCCTTACATAGGATAGATTGCTGTGTACTATCTAGAGAGAGGCATCACAACAGCAAGTTACAATCAGCATCAAGCTAGGATGCTTAAAAGATATATATACCTCTGGTAACATATCTAGTTCAGAAAATGATCACCAACACAGAAGAAATTATAAATAGGACAAGTAGAGTATATCTATCTACCTTTGCAATACACACTTCTGGCAGTCAACATTTAGTTTATTAGCACAAATAAAACTGATAACAGAAACTACTATCAAGTATGAAGGACAGAATAAGGATTTGATAATACAAATCACATAGTAATCACTAGATCATCAGGAAACCACTGACCACTACTTGTATTTATCAACATGGTTAAGAAGAACTCCAACCCAAGAACAAAACTAATAGGATCATCTAGAACTAAAGAAACTGGTACCATAACCTGGTCAAGTGCATCTTGGCTATCCTATGAATACCAAATTTACACATCACCACAACAATACTTTAGCATTTATATATCTGACTATCTAAGATAGAATAATCATCTTAATCATAGGAATAACATATGTCCAGTAACACTATTTGATCACAAATGATTTCCAGAACCAACAGGTATGCTGCCAGACTCTAAGTTAATCAGTAGCACATGATCAACCACACAACCAACAGACTGCTAAAATCAAGCCACCAATGAATATGCCATAACCATAACAAGTAGCTCCAATCCTAGATTACCAAGAATCTAAACCTAAAATAATACAAGAACATTTCATCGGCTCGAAGGCCGGTCACATTAGAGTTACCTGAATTAGAATATAAGAAATTGCAGAGAATACCATCCCGCCGGAGTTAGAGAAAGAAATAATCCCAGTACCATTACCATTATCCACAATCCTCTTAGCCAAATTTAGGGGCAGAAAGTCATGGCTGTTGGGGTTGCAGGCACCTCTGCCATCCCGCCGGAACCAATGGACAAGTAGACAAAAGTAAGAGCCCAAACCAAAGCACCAGAGGCCAAGAACACCAAGGAAGATCCCATGGTTATTCCTCAGCAGCACGGCGAAGCAATGAAGGGCGCCGGATTTGCATCCCTGGATTCATCCCTCCGGCATCAGGGAAAGCGGTCGGCCGCAGTGGCAACTACAGTACCACACCGCCATAGGAAGCGGACCTCGAGCTGGAATCATAGGCACGAGCGGTAAAACGAGCTAGGCTGCGCCATCCCCGACGCCAACCAGCCGGAGAAGCGGGATTGGGGGCGAGTTGTGAGCACAAGTAGTAGAAGCTAGGGTTTCTCCCGGGGTGAGCGCGCGAGGGTGCTAGGCACCATAGCGGAGGGGAAACGAGGGAGGATAAGGAGGCGGAGCCTCGCCGGCAGGCCACAGCGGCGGATGTCGAGCGGCAATGGCCGGAGCAGCACGTAGCATTGAGCAGGCGGCAGCGCACGGGAGCTAGGGGATGAGGAAGAGTGGTGTGCGGGTGTGTGCATGTGGTGAGGTATGGGCCGGGGGTGATGTGTCTTGCATGGTCCAGTTGGGCCAGGCCAGCCCACATACCCAACCAAATGGCCCAAGTCAACTAGGTTTAGAAATAAAAAAAATGAATTACTAAAATAACCTCCAAACATTTTTAGCTATATAAAATCATAGAAAAATCCTAAAAATACATATGATATATCAAAATGACCACAAAAATAATATCCACCTAATAAAAATATAATTCTAAATGTTTAAAATAAATTTAAAGTAAAATAATTATTAACACCATTAAATCTTAAATGAAATTTTATAAATAAAAACAAAAACCCTAAAAATAAGTAAACAATCATTTTTGTGTATCAAAATAACTCTATTATTTTATAAAAATACTAACTTAGAGTTTTACAAATAAAACATAAAGCAAATATTCAAAGACACTTAATTCTTTGATGAATTTTATAAAAATAAAGATAATACTTAAAAATTCATTTTTAAGGTCTTGAATAAATATATTACACTAGAAAAATATTAAATATATTAATAGAAAAGTCTTTACTATTTTAAATAATAAATCCTTATCTATTACTTATTTTATAAATTCTTTAAAAAACAATTCTTAAGTAAGAACTAATCACAATTCTTATAAAACCTTGAGCAATTAGTGTCTTAGTACTAATTACAAACCCATAAATTGAATTCATAGTCAAACTTAAGTATAACTTTTTACTTTAAAATATTCTTTTAAAAATCTTATTGAGAATCCTTTTAAATAAACATTGGGTATCACCCATTTATATAATATGGTGAATAATCATTATATCTTGACCACTATTAACATAACTTTAAATTCTAACAAATTACTAAGACCATCTAATTATGCTTCCATTAAATAAATACATATTTGTTTTAATAAGCAAAACAAATTTAATCCAATCATTCACTTAAATATAAAGTGAATAATTCCACACCTTAGTTATACCTATCATAAATCTAAAACTTGGGAATAATTAAAACATATTACATCTTAAGTTTACTTACCCTTTTAAAGTTAACTTTAGTCTCAAAGATTATAAACATTATGTCTAATAAACTACTTATGTTTTCATAGTTAACTTTGGTCTATTTCAATTAAGAAAAAATGCATCTCAAGTCCAAACTAATCAATCAAATACCATAAGGCATTGATCACATTTTATTAACAATGAAGATTGCTTAAACATTGTAAAGGTCATTACTTGTAAAGTAAAATTTGAAGATAAACCAACTCTGAAAAGAATCACTTGAATTCACTTCACTCAAAGTATTGGGGATTCAATTTGGGAGTTTTACAAAAAAATGCATAGCATTACTTATGCATAACTACATATTGCTTCTTTAAACATTAGTCCTTACCGGACCAATGATGCTGATTTCAGATATTGGATCTTATATTGTCTTGAAGAACGTGAGTGCATAATCTTGCAACCACAAAAGGCAAGTTCACACTTGCTCATGTCCTTTGTGTTGGAGAAATGCCCTAGAGACAATAATAAAAGCAGTTATTATTTTATCTTTGTGTTTATGATAAATGTTTACATTCATGCTATAATAGAATTAACAGGAAACATTAATACTTGTGTGATTTGTAAACTAAATTAGAGTCCCTGGTAAAGCCTCTTTATAATACTAGCTTGTTGATTAATAGATGATCGTGGTTTCTCGATCATGAACATTGAGATGTTGTTAATAACAAGATCATATCATTAGGAGAATGGTATGATGGACATACTCCTATAGATAAGTGTAGCATAAAGATCAAGTCATTTTCATAGTTCGTTTGCTATAAGCTTTCTGATACATAGTAACCTAATTCCTTCGACCATGAGATCATGCTAATCACCATCACCGGAAGGATGCTTTGATGACATCAAACACCACACCGTAACTAGGTGGCTATAAAGGTGGCATTGAGTGTTCGGAAAGTATGGGTTGAGGCACATGGATCAAGAGTGGGATTTGTCCATCCATATGACGGATAGATATACTCTAGGCCCTCATGGTAGAATGTCATCCAATTAGCTTGCAAGCATGTGACTGACTCACAAGGGATCACATACCACGGGAACGAGAAAAGAGTACTTATCAGTAACGAGGTTGAACTAGGTATGTAGAGATACCGACGATCAAAACCTCGGATAAGTAAACTATCGTGAGACAAAGGGAAATTGGTATCGTATGTAAGTGGTTCATTCGATCGCAAAGTAATTGTTGAAATATGTGGGAGCCATATGAATTTCCAGATTCCTCTATTGGTTATTGATCGGAGAAGTGTCTCAATCATGTCCACGTAATTCACGAACCGTAGGGAGACACACTTAAGGATTCAATGTTTTTTAGTAGATATGGAATGTTAGTAGGGATACCGAATGTTGTTCGGAGTCTCGGATGGGATCCGGGATATCACGAGGAGATCCAAAATGGTTCGGAGAATAAGATTCATATAAGGAAAGTCATATTTCGTAGTTTGGGAAAGTTTCCGATGTTTTCATCACAGAGGTTCTAGAAGGGTCTAGAAGGTTCACCGGTCCGGAAGGAGAATGGTCCATGAATGTGTCATGGGTATGTGGAATGATTGGATCATATCCAAGGTCACTTGGTGTTGGCATATGCAAGAGAGAAATAAATCTCTAAATTGAAAGTCAAACGAGAAGTTTGAAAAGTCAAACTGAAACAATGGTTTCCTAGTGGGAGAATAAACAAGTCATTCTCTCAACCCAACTTGGGTTTGGGTTTGGATTCAAACCCACCCCTCCCAAGGCTGCCCCCACTCTCATAAATAGAAGGGGAGGGCTGCACCAACACAACACACAAGTTCCAAGCCCTCTCCACCCGAGCCCGCCACCCCGCCGCCGCTCGCGTCGCTGCCGCCACCGACACCTCCTCCTCCCGGATTTCTAAACCCTAGATTTCCGAGAAACCCTAATCCACCATAACTCGCATCCGACTTAGGCGAAGCCCTGTGGGATCTTCCCTCTACTTCCGACACCACGCCGTCATGCTCCCAGAATCACGAAGGGAGAACTACAACCTCCGTTGCCTGCTGGAACAAGGGAGAGGAAGGTCTTCATCGAGTACCGAACGTGTGACCGACTGCGGAAGCGCTGCCGGAACGCAGCACCGGAAGGATCAGCAAGTGCACGACTACATCACCCACGAGAATCTGCTCTCGTTAACCGCTTTGGAATCTTCGAGGGTGAGTGCTTCTATCGACTCGTTGCTACAACCTAGTAGAAAGATCTTGGCTTGTTTATGTGCATGTGGTAGAAAATTTTGTTTTCCATGCTATGAACCCCTACACTTTGATTATTTTCTATAAAGTATTTTACAAATCCAGTCTTGTCATCACCTGCATTTAAAAAAGGTCCGAAAACACTATTTTCATAACAATATGATTATAGGTTATTTACCATGAGGTAATAACCTACTATGAAAGTTCCGGTGGTATAGGAACATATTATCTAGAACTTAACAACCAATGTCGCCAGTGATTCTTGCGCCGTATATCACGCGTTAACCATGAGATTTGGAATGGGACAGAGAAGTCAGTTGTATCTTCTTCCTCTCGCATGAAGCCGGATGTGCGGGCCATGGCTGTTATCACTCGTAGCGTGCATATTAATTGGTAATTCGTAGAGGATATATAGCATATGGGTGGGAACCCTCAACATCCCACGATAGTTCTGGCATCTAACGGTCTGTTCAAACCATTGTCGTAATTCAATATGTGGGCATGGTGTACACCAAGGAGGCATGCGGGGTCGCGAAGGGGGCAGTGATTGGCTTGGATCTTAGACTGGTCCCCATACCAAGGAAGTATGGACAAGGTCATGACTTGGTTGTGCAACAAGGCTAAGGTCTCTCATGGGTAAAGTAACGCACCTCTGCAGAGTGTAAGAACTGTAACTTGTTACTCCCTGTTCCGGGAAGGAGTTGCGAACACGGCGGGAAAGGAACTCCATGAAAGTTCTGGTAAACCCGTGAAGGCTGACGGACATAGCTTTTCAGAATAAAAGCAACCTTTGAAGAAATGTTTACGAAAACCTGCATTGCCTATGACCTATGGTCTGTGGCTATAGATATAGTGCATCAAACACTCCTTTTCTAGTGGACTTGTTGAGTACGCTCGTACTCAAAGTATATTCTTAACCCTTGATAGGTTCTAAAGCCAGTATAGACGACGTCTGCATCAAGTTATGCTCCAGGAATCATCATAAAAAGCTAAAGCTCTTCAATGACTCAAGGAAGTCAACATATATATCCACTCAAGTGAAGACGAAGTTGTGGATTAGATAAGAATAGAATCTCTAGCCATAGAACCTACTTCTTTAGAGTATTGCAATAGTAGCAATTCTAAACCATTGGTTAAAATACTAGTCTTATTAGTATGATAGTTTTTGAGTTGTTTATCTTTGATCTTCTTGATAAGAAGTTTCTTTCTCTCTATTTAACCTAGAGTGTTCTCTGGATCTTGTGTAAAGAGTTGAGTTGTAACCTATAGTCATGTCTTGGACTTGCTGTGTTTCTGTTGTACCACTCTGAGGGATGTAATACTAGTGAACGGTGTTTCATTGGTGTTATGTCAACGACTATAGTGTACTATATCATGCAGTGGTATGCTGGGTCACCGCAGTCTGTAACATCCTAGTATTTAGGACCTAACGAAGGGTAGATTTAGGAATATGAATTGTTGCATGCATTCATTTGTGAAAATGTGGGTAAAATTTTCGCCTAATAAAACCTTGAGTGATCAATGTTTCTTTCGTACTTTGAGATTAGGTTTAGTCTTAAAGGAGGATTGCTATAAACTTTGATGTGACCTTAAAGGAATTATGTGTATCTTGAAATGAGTTTGGATTTTAAAACTTAAGTGTTTGAATAATAATTTAACTGATTTAGATATAAGATTTGAATCTTAAATTAATTAAGAGATAAGTATTATAACATAAATCTTATCTAAAAACAATATTGAATATGAAATTCATTTCATATTATTAATACATAAACAAGTTACAAAGAATGTAACCTACTGAAGTTATTCCAAACTTCACAATTTACAAAAGAGTAAAGAATGAGAATATTATTTATTAATAAATATATAATCTTTATTGCAATTGAATAAAATAAATATTACAAGAATTATAAAAGAAAATTTACAAAAGAATAAGAAAATTACATTTACATCTAATAACTATCCTATATCTAAATCTACACTAAATCTTCATCTTTATCTTTGTACCTGCAAAACAAAGACTAAATAGAAACAAAATAAGATTAGTGTTAGTATATTTCTCTCAGATATGTCAGTGAGGTGCACTTGACAAACTCATCATTGAGAAATGTTATAAAAGGGGCAAAAGTTTCACCAATATGAAAGATTTCATCTTTCATAAATTTAAAGCCAGAAGTCAAATGACATCCAAGAAGGATCAATTCACCATCCAGGTGAAAGTAAGCTGGTAATGGTAAGTTCAAAAATTCTGAACCTATCCACAAGTGCATAGCAGGCACACAATCTGGACACACACCAGCATGCAAAGGGTGTGCTGTCAATCTCTCAAGCACACTAAATCACACAAAACCACAGCACAGCCGTGGGGGAGCACTAGTGCGTCACTCCACTAACACATCAGACAAGAACAGCCAGTGTAGACAACAGCCAAACCAAGAACAGCAGCCAAATCAAACCACCCAGATCAACCCAAACATCACTAGGATGGTGACATAAGGAGGGGGATGGATCTGGTGGACAGCAAGGTCAAGCCTAGGAGCTAGGAGGAGCAGGAAAGCTCAAGAGCAAGCTCAGGAGCCCAGCAAAAGCAGATCAAGCTGAAGATCAAGATCATCATCAATCTACTACACCAACATCAAATTTTGTGGTGAGCCACATAAAACCATCACATGATTTCATCATATTATCTAAACAAAAGCATGTGTTGCTTTATGAAATGATCTCTCAATAATTACCCAAGAGGGGTGACTCTATCCTAGAGATTTCAAGTATAAGGATAAGAAATCAAACTCAACCATAAGCACTAAACTCTCAGACCAACATCACTGAGTTTAGTGTTACTTTTGCAACTTAGATCATTCTTCATTTGATCTTATCAGATCAGGGCACATCTCTCAAAAAGAGTATCACCTCTCATCATATAAGTTTCAAACAAACTATTTGCTTAGCTAACTAGGAATTAAATCCTAGAGCCTCAGAACAACATCATAGGCAGGAAAGTTAAGAAAAGCTTTCATTTCATCTTGCCAGTTTTAATCACAAGCATTATCAAGCTAAGCCCAGAAATAAAACTCCATCACTTGTGTGCCATATCATAATGGTATCACAAGGACAGGTTTTAAATGAACCAAAACCAATCTATGCTTAATTTCCACAGATAAAAGGGACAAGCACTACATATCATTTTCCTAAAGCCAAGTGCCAGGAATCAACAATAAATTCATCTATACATCCACAGAAATCATTACATGTAATGATTTGATTCAGTGTGTATAATCTCATAGAAGCTTGCCATCATAATTGCAGTAAGCAACTACAGAGAGAAAACTACTGTCACTACAAGCATTCTGACAGTAGAGTAAATTCTCAGATCAACAACATAATCCAATCAGGGATTCCATAGAAACACTAGCATAGGATCATAGTGAATCATCACTAGAATAAATCTGACAGGAAACTAGCATCATAAAAGCCACTACAAATCATTAACCACAACAGACAATCATTCTTCATGCTCAAGTATGATCATCACTAGATCTAAAAACATCATGGATATGATCAACAGGGGGTTATGAACCCTAATCAAAATAAGAACCCTAATTAGGAGATGAACCCTAATCAACACATAATCACTAGGCATGAGAAGCCACTAGATACACACAGAGAGGTTCATGGTAATGGAATGAACAAGGACCACAAAAGAAACTTACCCGAGGTCCTCGCTGACGAATCGAAGAGGAAGCAGATTGGCCGACGAACCGCGGCGGCACAGGGAGCACCCAGGGGGCGCTGCAACCTGCACCTGCCACGGCGGCGGCCACAGCAGCACACGAGCCCAGCACACCACCGCAGGAGGGACCGCGGCGGCGGCGACATCACCTTTTACTAACCCTAGGGTTCGGTAACGGGGTGGACCTGGCCACGGGGAAGCCCCGGAGTCAAATCCAAGTGGATAGAACGAACGAGCATCGTCGACAACCCCAAATCTCACCACGACGGCGACCGGAACGGCCGACGGCGGCGGGAATCGATGGTGGCGGCATCGCCGGCCACAGGGGCGGGTCAGAGGAGGAGAGGATAGGGTCGAGGGAGAGAGCGAGGCAGAGAGCGTGGGCTGGGTAGGCCAAAAACCCTCAGGGAGGTATTTTGACCTTGCCCTATTGGGCCACACTCGCCCAATAACCCCAAAAGGCCCGCCCAAGATTGTTTAATAAATTTTTTGATCAATTGGAAAAGACCAAAATGCCCCTGACCTCAATAAAGTTATAGAAAATAAAATAAAAGTAAAATATTTTTAGATTCACAATAATCCACTCTGTCCAAATAAAATAAGATATCAAATTTTGGACATTTAAATTTTTATACGAATTGTGTAATTTATATATACTTTATGGAATTTTACAAAATTATTAAAAGGTGATAAAAATAAATAAAAATCACTTTCATTATTTATTAATATTATAGTATTTTTGAAAAATACTAAATAAATATTTAGTAATAAATTTAATGTATAATTAATAATTCCTAAAAGAATTATTAAATCAATAGAAGTCAAATAAAAAGGGAAATAAAATAGAATAATTCAATATATGTAATAAATATAAAAAATATTAATATTTATAAATGCTTTATTAGAAGCCACCTTATATAGGGAAAATGCATATAGAATTAAATAATGCATTACATTACTTGCATAATCATTTTGCTTCTTTAAATATTGTCCTGGCCTGGGAATAATGTTGTTTTTGTAGACCTAGAAGCTCAAGGTCCAGTGCAAGCATCAGACTTCACTACCTTGCCATCACAAGGCAAGTTCATCACTTGATCATGTCCTTTAAAGAGTCTTTATCAAAGTATTTGCAAATTGTGTGTTATCATTTATGCTATAAAAGAAAGAAAATAATATTTTCATAAATAAAGAAATCATAGATATCATCCTATGTGGTGATATAATGGAGCAATAGAACTTAGGGTTCTATTTGCAACAATGATGATCAAGTAGGGACTTAACAACCCCTGACATCAGTGATTCTAGCGCCGTATATTACGCATTAATCATGAGATTTGGAATGGGACAGAGAAGTCAGCTGTATCTCCTTCCTCTCGCATGAAGCCGGATGTGTAGGTCATGGTTGTTATCCTCGTAGCGTGCATATTAATTGGTAATTCGTAGAGGATATGCAGCATATGGGTGGGAACCCTCATCGTCCCACGATAGTTCTGGCATCTAGCGGTTTGTATAAACCATTGCTGTAATTCATTATGTGGGCATGGTGTACAGCAAGCAGGCATGCGGGGTCGCGAAGGGGGCAGTGATTGTCTTGGACCAACTACTAGGCCCGACATCATGGAATTGTGGACGGGAAAGTATGCTCGGTTGTGCAACAAGGAGTTGATCTCTCATGGGTAAAGTAACGCACCTATGCAGAGTGTAAGAACTGTAACTTGTTACTCCCTGTTCCTGAAAGGAGCTACGAACGCGGTAGGAAAGGAACTCCATGAAAGTTCTGGTCAACCTGTGAAGGCTGATTGTCATAGTTTTTCAGATTAAAATCAATCTTTGAAGAAATATTTACAAAAACTGCATAGTGCCAAGGATTTATAATCCGAGGTGGTAGTTAGAGCATCAAACCTCCCACCTTGCATATAATGAACTTGTTGGGTAACACTATTACTCATTCTTTCCTTTGATCCCTTGCTTAGACTCTAAGGATCCCGAAGACGTGCCAATGTATGCAGCTGAATGCCAAGAAGATGTGTTCTACGAGGAACCTGATCTGTCCGGAGGAGTTGAAGGAGTGGATTATGGGATCCGCTATGGTGTCGATGAGAACGAGTCCACTTAAGTGTCTATTTAGTAGTAACTAACGGAGCCGAGCAGCATGAACTCTATAGAATAAGCTGTTGAGCCTCACTCCTAGTCGGAGTTGTTACTTTTAAATTTCCACTGAACACTTTATATTTTGGTTTGTAAGTTGGATCTTTTGGAAGTCTTGAACTTCCGGTATTGTAATAATAATAATAATGTGTGTACTTTTGTAATATGGACCCGCAATGTTTCTGTTGTACCACTCTAAGGGATGTGATATTTACGGAACGGTGTTCTGTGGATGTCATGTCAACGACTATAGTGTACTACACATGCAGTGGTATGCTGGGTCACCGCAGTTGGTATCAGAGCAAATTGCTTTGACCTTAGGTTGGAAACCTAGAAAAGGGTATTACCTGTAGGAGAATTAGCAACGATAAAGAATTCTATAAAAGCAATATAATGGGTATTCAAATGAGAATATTCCATTATATATTTTAGTGCGATAATTCTTTGTTATGATGCAATATATCATTGGATACTAATTAAAATTATTTTTTTGTTATAGAGAGAAATGGCACCAAAGTTTCCAAAACAGACTTTGGTCAGGAAAGAGGAGACTCTTGATGAATATCAAGGACCATTTACAGACCAACTTCGTCAACTTTTAAAGCTCTTTAATTGTCCAACTAGAATTCCAGTGAACACTATCACTTACCTTGATGGTCGGATGTTATCCAAGTATCGTGTGAGTATCCAACTTCTAGAGAAGCTTGGATTATATCACGATCTACCCATAGGATAAGGTAGGAGTCATTTAGCAGCCTATCATGTTGCTGCTGTGGAGGCGATAGCTAATATCTCGGAGCAGAAAACCAAGGAGTTGGAAGGTAGCACATTCTCTGTGATACCTCATGATTCTATAGAATCGGAGCCTATACCGGATCATCTTAATTTGGTTAAGAAGCATCCTAAGTTAGCTTCCAAGTTTATGGCTAGATACCGGACACTCGTTGCGTCTTTTTATAAGACTCATCAAGTGATTGTCGAAGACAAAAATGACATGCTAGAGGATCTAACTGATCCGGAAAGGAGGAAGTAGTTAGCATTCCAGTTAGAGAAAGAAGCAAGTAGTAGTGCAACACCTATCTTTAAGGATATACCTATAGATCCGAAATCTTTTATACCATATCCTTACTCACCAAGACCTGAACCTACACATGATCCTACTATAGATATGCGGTATGCAGTACCACAGGGCTCAAAGGATGGTTCTAACTTAGAACTTCCTATTGAGAATTTGGATGGTTGGAGGATGGGATCATACAATGGATCTCATGAACACCAGATGTCCACAGATGGTTCTGACAGAAATGTTGGACAATCTAGTTGGATGGGTGCAAGGATGAATCCTAATAACAGAAGTAGAAATACTATGTCAATAGATGATCAGGATGAAGAAGAAGATCCTGAGGAGAGAGTGTTTGAATCATCAACATCTTCTCAAAACCCAGGGAATATACACTATCCAATGTTCAATTATCTTGCCCACGGGAGCACCTGGGAAGCAGCAGGATCTGCGTATTCTGTTGACAACTCAAGGAATGAAGCTCAGGAGATCCAGGCCGGACATAATGTTGAATATGTTTCTGAAGACTTTTCAGCTGAGCTGGAGGGAGTCAATACGCTCAGGTCGAGTAATGACTCAAGTCCTGACACTTCAGATAGAGAGTATGTTCCTTCTGGAAGGCCATTTGTTCCACAAACTGTGCGACGGACAACACGTCATCACGGTTGGACATCAGGCATGTATGATGAGCGTAGTTACTACTAGAAAGAGACAACTAATCAGTAGTATCAAGTACTTTGTATTGTACTCGAGGAATAAGGTAGCTTTGTAATAATACCAATATGGTATATGTTGTAATGACTTTGTATCATTATGATATTATGTATAATATGTGAAATGCATATTTAGATTTTCTTTGGATCTTCATTGTGTGACTAGTTCTGTGCGTAAAGTCGAGCTCAAAACACATGTGCATGATGTAATTATGAGTATTCGATTTATGATGCAGGACTAGGGGGTCATGGATACGGGTGTAGAAATGGAAACTGAGCAGCAGCGGATGGAGCGAGAGGCCAAGGAAAAAGCCGATGCCTATACAGCAAATCAAGGAGCATTACCACCACCACCACCAATGAGGCCGTTAATGGAGCAGAACTTTATGCAATGCATGCAAATGATGCAAGAGACCCAGACCAAGTTCATGGAAGAGCTGCTGGGGTGAGCAAATCAGAGGGCACCTGAAGGAGGAGGAGTGAGTCTATCTGATTTCCAGAATGCAAGACCGTTACCTTTTGCATCAGCTCATGAACCAATGGATGCAGAAGACTGGATAGAAGATACAGAAAGGAAGCTAAAAACTGTGGGTTGCAATGATGAGGAAAAATTGAGGTATGCAATTCATCTGCTGACTGGACCTGCAGCATCATGGTGGGAAAATCAATTAGCCATGCAACAACCAGGAAGGGAGTTTACCTGGGAGGAGTTCAAGCAGAGATTCCATGAATATCATTTTCCGGAAAGCATCATGGAGTTGAAGCAAAGAGAATTTGAGGAGCTTCAGCAAGGATATACTAGTGTCATGAAGTACATTCGGGAGTTTAGCCAACTGTCTCGTTATGCTGAGGAGGATGTGAACACTGAAGAGAAGAGGAAGAAGCGTTTCTAGCGTGGATTAAATCCGTTTGTGAAGATGCATCTAAGGTTATCCAATAAGCAAACTTATCAGCAGTTGTTGGATGCAGCCATTACTTTTGAAGATGACTATAAGAATGTCCAAGAGGATCGGAGGAAGAGAGGCAAGAAGGAAACCAAGAGAATTCAGGCAAACAAACCTAAACCTAACCTGGAGTTCAAAGCTCGGAATAGGAATTACGGCAACAACAACAATAACAATAACAATAACAAGGGCAGTGGTGGAAATCAATCTAATCTGAGAAGGAATGTTATCTGTAACATCTGTGGAATTCTAGGGTATTTCCAAAGCGAGTGCAAAAAGCATGTAATGATCTGTTACGGTTGTGGCTAGAAGGGGCATATTAAGCCAGATTGTCCGAGCAAACCACCAGGAGGATGGCCTACCAAGGGAGGAGGACAAGCCAGTGGAGGAAATGGATAGCCCAATAAAGGGGGAAATAATGGCAAGAATAACAATGGCAAAAGAAACCGACCTACCGGAAAACTGAACTGTGCAACCCTCGAGGAGGTGGATAATTCGGAGGATGCAGTGATAGGTACGCTCAATATCCTTACCAATCCCGGCAAAGTTCTATTTGATACTAGTGCAACTACTTCATTCATTTCTAAAGAATTTTGTGATAAGTTCGGGATTAGAAGGGCAACGTTAGAACGTCTTATGACCGTAGTTACGGTAGGAGGGAATGTGATTGTACGCCACATAAAACAAGATCATTTTATCTCGATCTGTGGTTGTACATATTTCACAGACCTTTATGTGATTCATTTGAAGGGGATTGCAGTAGTGCTGGGGATGGATTGGATGATGGAACACGGAGCTCAGATTAATTGTGAGGAGAAAACTGTCTCAATCAAAACTCCAAGTGGAGCAAGGATAGTTTACCAAGCAGATAAACACAGTCATATCATGGTGGATTTTCAGTTGAATTCAATGAAGGAAGTTAAATTAGAAGAGATTCCAATAGTTAATGAATTCCACGATGTTTTTCCAATAGAGTTACCGGGAATGCCACCAGACCGGGAGATAGAGTTCACCATTGACTTAATACCTGGAACAGCACCAATAGCTCAAGCACCATATAAAATGGGACCCAAAGAGTTGAAAGAACTCAAGGAGCAAATTGATGAGTTAGCAAGAAAAGGATTTATACAGGAAAGTGTATCTCCATGGGGAACACCAGTAATCTTTGTGGATAAGAGAGATGGTGGAAGATGAATGTGTGGTGATTATAGAAATCTGAACAACGTGACTATTAAGAATAAGTATCCTTTACCAAGAATTCAAGATTTGTTTGATCAAGTGAAAGGAGCTGGAGTATTTTCAAAGATCGATTTAAGATCTGGATACCATCAAATAAAAATCAAGCCGGAAGATGTTCCAAAAACAGCATTTGTCTCAAGATATGGACACCATGAGTATTTGGTAGTACAATTTGGTTTGACCAATGCACCGGCAATATTCATGAATCTGATGAACAAGATTTTCATGCCATATTTGGACAAGTTTGTCATCGTTTTTATTGATGATATTCTGATATATTCCAAGGATAAGGAAGAGCATGCTGACCATTTGAGAATAGCATTGCAGACTTTAAGAGAACATAAGCTTTATGCTAAGTTCAGTAAGTGTGAGTTCTGGTTACATGAGATAGAATTCCTTGGTCATGTGATCAGTAAGGATGGGATTGCTTTGAATCCATCTAAAGTGGACCGCACCGACCAATGTGAAACAAATTCGAGGTTTCTTAGGAATGGCTGGTTATTATCGGAGATTCATTGAAGGTTTCTCCAAAATAGCCAGACCAATGACCAAATTATTAAGGAAGAATACACCATTCAAGTGGGATGAGAAGTGGGAAGCAAGTTTCCAAGAGTTGAAGACTAGATTAACGACATCTCCAATCTTAGCAGTTCCTAAAATAGGGAAGGATTTCATTGTATATTGTGATGCATCTAAAGAAGGTTTGGGTTGTGTATTAATGCAAGATCGTAAAGTGATTGCTTATGGTTCAAGACAATTGAAACCACATGAGGTCAACTACCCAACTCATGATTTAGAATTAGCAGCAGTAGTTTTTGCACTGAAAGGATGGAGACATTTTCTTTATGGAGCCAGATGTGAGTTATACACTGACCATAAAAGTCTCAAATACTTCTTCACTCAAAAGGAATTGAATATGAGACAGAAGCGTTGGTTAGAATTAATCAAGGATTATGATTTAACAATCAATTACACCCCTGGAAAGCAAATGTTGTAGCAAATGCTTTAAGCAGAAAGAGTGCAGGTACTCAGCCAAGCAATAGGGAGTTACCAAAAGAGTTAGAAATGGACTTGGAGAGACTAGAACTTCAATTTATCAGAACAGAGGTTCTTGGAGCATTAGCGACTATGCAGGTAGTTGCAGAGCAGGACAGTGATCTTAAGCAAGAAATTGTTAGACATCAAGAAGAAGATCCTTTTATTGCTGAGGAAATTCGGAGAATATCTCAAGGGAAAAAATCAGTTTTTCACCTTGGAGATTATGGGTCTTTATGGTTCCAAGATCGTCTATGTGTTCCAGATGTGACTGAGATCAGAAATGTCATACTCAAAGAAGCACATCATACCCCATATTCTATACATCCAGGGAGTACTAAGATGTATATGGATTTGAAAGAACTATTCTGGTGGAATAACATGAAAAGAGATATTGCAAAATATGTATCGGAGTGCCATACTTGTCAAAGGGTGAAGGCTGAACATCAAAGTCCAGCAGGACCATTACAACCCTTAGAAATTCCTGAATGGAAATGGGAGGAAAAACGTATGGACTTCATCACAGGATTACCTGTGACACCAAAAAGGAAGGATATGATATGGGTAATTGTGGACAGACTCACTAAGAGTGCACATTTTATTCCAATAAATCAAAAGGATAATGCCGAGAAATTAGTTGAAGTATATGTCAAAGAGATAGTAAGTAAGCATGGAGTACCCAAAAAGATCGTAACTGATAGGGGATCAGTGTTTACTTCAGCATTTTGGAAGCAATTACATGAAGCACTTGGTTCAAAATTAGATTTCAGCACGGCATATCATCCTGAGACAGGAGGTCAAACTGAAAGAACAAATCAAATACTAGAAGACATGTTGAGAGCTTGTGCACTAGATTTTGGATGAACATGGGAAAATCACCTACCATTGGCAGAATTTTCTTATAACAATAGCTATCAGAGTAGTCTGAAGGCAGCTCCATATGAGATTCTGTATGGAAGGAAGTGTAGATCACCAATATGTTGGTATGAACCTGGAAGCAGCAAAGAATTTGCACTAGATTATATCAAGGAGAGACAAGACATCATCGATAAGATCAGGGATAGACTGAAAATAGCCCAGAGCAGGCAGAAAAGTTATGCGGATCAAAGCCGAAGATCATGGCATCCAGAAGTGGGAGATATGGTCTATTTGAAAGTAAGTCCTACGAAATGAGTAAAAAGATTCGGAGTTAAAGGGAAATTGAGTCCAAGATATATCGGACCATTCAAGATACTGAGTCAAAACAGAATATAGCTTATATAGTTACCATCAAGACTGGCTCGGTGCATAATGTTTTCCATGTGTCACAACTTCGCAAATGTTTGAAAGTTCCAGATGATGCAATAACACATCAAGAGATAGAACTACAAGCAGACCTGACTTATATTGAATAGCCCTGCAAGATTCTGGAAGAAAACTGGAAAAGATTGAGGAACAGAGCAACCAAATATTGCAAGGTACAATGGGAACATCACCCTGAGAGAGAAGCCACATGGGAGAAGGAAGAGGATTTAAGAAAAGCTTATCCAGAACTATTCAGGTACATATCCACAAACTTCGGGATGAAGTTTAATTTAAGGGGGGAAGTCTGTAACATCCCAGTATTTAGGACCTAACGAAGGGTAGATTTAGGAATATGAATTGTTGCATGCATTCATTTGTGAAAATGTGGGTAAAATTTTCGCCTAATAAAACCTTGAGTGATCAATGTTTCTTTCTTACTTTGAGATTAGGTTTAGTCTTAAAGGAGGATTGCTATAAACTTTGATGTGATCTTAAAGGAATTATGTGTGTTTTGAAATGAGTTTGGTTTTTAAAACTTAAGTGTTTGAATAATAATTTAACTGATTTAGATATAAGATTTGAATCTTAAATTAATTAAGAGATAAGTATTATAACATAAATCTTATCTAAAACAATATTGAATATGAAATTCATTTCATATTATTAATACATAAACAAGTTACAAAGAATGTAACCTACTGAAGTTATTCCAAACTTCACAATTTACAAAAGAGTAAAGAATAAGAATATTCTTTATTAATAAATATATAATCTTTATTACAATTGAATAAAATAAAGATTACAAGAATTATAAAAGAAAAATGACAAAAGAATAAGAAAATTACATTTGTACATCTACTAACTATCCTATATCTAAATCTACACTAAATCTTCATCTTTATCTTTGTACCTGCAAAACAAAGACTAAATAGAAACAAAATAAGATTAGTGTTAGTATATTTCTCTCAGATATGTCAGTGAGGTGCACTTGACAAACTCATCATTGAGAAATGTTATAAAAGGGGCAAAAGTTTCACCAATATGAAAGATTTCATCTTTCATAAATTTAAAGCCAGAAGTCAAATGACAGCCAAGAAGGATCAATTCACCAGCCAGGTGAAAGTAAGCTGGTAATGGTAAGTTCAAAAATTTTGAACCTATCCACAAGTGCATAGCAGGCACACAAGATGGACACACACCAACATGCAAAGGGTGTGTTGTTAACCTCTCAAGCACAGCTAAATCACACAAAACCACAGCACAGCCGTGGGGGAGCACTAGTGCATCACTCCACTAACACATCACATAAGAACAGCCAGTGTAGACAGCAGCCAAACCAAGAACAACAACCAAATCAAACCACCCAGATCAACCCAAACATCACCAGGATGGTGACATAAGGAGGGGGATGGATCTGGTGGACAGCAAGGTCAAGCCCAGGAGCTAGGAGGAGCAGGCAAGCTCAAGAGCAAGCTCACGAGCCCAGCAAAAGCAGATCAAGATCAAGATCAAGATAATCATCAATCTACTACACCAACATCAAATTTTGTGGTGAGCCTCATAAAACCATCACATGATTTCATCATATTATCTAAACAAAGCATGTGTTGCTTTATGAAATGATCTCTCAATAATCACCCAAGAGGGGTGAATCTATCCTAGAGATTTCAATTATAAGGATAAGAAATCAAGCTCAACCACAAGCACTAAACTCTCAGACCAACATCACTAAGTTCAGTGTTACTTTTGCAACTTAGATCATTCTTCATTTGATCTTATCAGATCAGGGCACATCTCTCAAAAAGAGTAGCACCTCTAATCCTATAAGTTTCAACAAACTATTTTCTTAGCTAACTAGGAATTAAATCCTAGAGCCTCAGACCAACATCATAGGCAGGAAAGTTAAGAAAAGCTTTCATTTCATCTTGCCAGTTTTAATCACAAGCATTATCAAGCTAAGCCTAGAAATAAAACTCCATCACTTGCGTGCCAGATCATAATGGTATCACAAGGACATGTTTTTAATGAACCAAAACCAATCTATGCTTAAGTTCCACAGATAAAAGGGACAACCACTACATATCATTTTCCTGAAGCCAAGTTCCAGGAATCAACATTAAATTCATCTATACATCCATAGAAATCATTACATGTAATGATTTGATTCAGTGTGTATAATCTCATATAAGCTTACCATCATAATTGCAGTAAGCAAATACTGAGAGAAAACTACTGTCAGTACAAGCATTCTGACAGTAGAGTAAATTCTCACATCAACAACATAATCCAATCAGGGATTCCATAAAAACACTAGCATAGGATCATAGTGAATCATCACTAGAATAAATCTGACAGGCAACTAGCATCATCAAAGCCACTACAAATCATTAACCACAACAGACAATCATTCTTCATGCTCAAGTATGATCATAACTAGATCTAAAAACATCATGGATATGATCAATAGGGGGTTATGAACCCTAATCAAGATAAGAACCCTAATTAGGAGATGAACCCTAATCAGCACATAATCACTAGGCATGAGAAGCCACTAGATACACACAGAGAGGTTCATGGTAATGGCATGAACAAGGACCACAGAAGCAACTTACCCGAGGTCCTCGCTGATGAATCGAAGAGGAAGCATATTGGCCGACGAACCGCGGAGGCACAAGGAGAACCCAGGGGGCGCTGCAACCTGCACCTGCCATGGCGGCGGCCACAGCAGCACACGAGCCTAGCACACCACCGCAGGCAGGACCGCGGTGGCGACGACATCACCTTTTCCTAACCCTAGGGTTCGAGAACAGGGTGGACCTGGCCACGGGGAAGCCCTGGAGTTAAATCCAAGTGGATAGAACGAACGAGCGTCGTCGATAACCCCAAATCAAACCACGACGGCGACCGGAATGGCCGACGACGGTCGGAATCAACGGTGGCGGCATCGTCGGCCCCAGGGTCGGGTCAGAGGAGGAGAGGATAGGGTCGAGGGAGAGAGCGTCGGATGGGTGGGCCAAAACCCTCGGGGAGGTATTTTGACCTTGCCCTATTGGGCCACACTAGCCCAATAAGCCCAAAAGGCCCGCCCAAGATTGTTTCATAAATTTTTTCATCAATTGGAAAAGACCAAAATGCCCGTGACCTCAATAAAATTATAGAAAATAAAATAAAAGTCCAAAAAACTATAAATAAAATATTTTTTGATTCACAATAATCCACTCTGTCCAAATAAAATATTTTGTAATTTATATATTCTTTATGGAATTTACAAAATTATTGATAGGTGATAAAAATAAATAAAAATCACTTTCATTCTTTATTAATATTATAGTATTTTTGAAAAATACTAAATAAATATTTAGTAATAAATTTAATGTATAATTAATAATTCCTAAAAGAATTATTAAATCAATAGAAATGAAATAAAAAGGGAAATAAAATAGAATAATTCAATATATGTAATAAATACAAAAAAATATTAATATTTATAATTGCTTTATTAGAAGGCACCTTATATAGGGAAAATGCATATAGAATTAAATAATGCATTACATTACTTGCATAATCATTTTGCTTCTTTAAATATTGTCATTACCGGGCAATAATGATGTTTTTGTAGAACTAGAAGCTCAAGGTCCTGTGCAAGTATCAGACTTCACTACCTTGCCATCACAAGGCAAGTTCATCACTTTCTCATGTCCTTTGAAGAGTCTTTATCAAAGTATTTGCAAATTGTGTGTTATCATTTATGTTATAAAAGAAAGAAAATAATATTTTCATAAATAAATAAATCATAGATATCATCCTAAGTGGTGATATACTGGAGCAATAGAACTTAGGGTTCTATTTGCAACAATGATGATCAAGTAGGGACTTAACAACCCCTGACATCAGTGATTCTAGCGCCGTATATTACACGTTAACCATGAGATTTGGAATGTGACAGAGAAGTCTGCTGTATCTCCTTCCTCTCGCATGAAACCGGATGTGCAGGTCGTGGCTGTTATCCTTGAAGCGTGCATATTAATTGGTAATTCATAGAGGATATGCAGCATATGGGTGGGAACCCTCATCGTCCCACGATAGTTCTGGCATCTAACGGTTTGTACAAACCATTGCCATAATTCATTATGTGGGCATGGTGTACACCAAGGAGGCATGCGGGGTCGCGAAGGGGGCAGTGATTGGCTTGGACCAACTACTGGGCCCCACATCATGGAATTGTGGACGGGAAAGTACGTCTGGTTGTGCAACAAGGAGTTGATCTCTCATGGGTAAAGTAACACACCTCTAAAGAGTGTAAGAACATGAAACTTGTTACTCCGTAAGGAGATACGAACGCGGTAGGAAAGGAACTCCATGAAAGTTCTGGTCAACCTGTGAAGGCTGATTTTCATAGTTTTTCGGAATAAAATCAATCTTTGAAGAAAGATTTACAAAAACTGCATAGTGCCAAGGATTTATAATCCGAGGTGGTAGTTAGAGCATCAAACCTCCCACCTTGCATATAATGAACTTGTTGGGTAACGCTGTTACTCATTCTTTCCTTTGATCCCTTGCTTAGACTCTAAGGATCCCAAAGACGTGCCAATGTATGCAGCTGAACATAAAGAAGATGTGTTCTACGAGGAACGAGATCTGTCCGGAGGAGTTGAAGGAGTGGATTACGAGATCCGCTACGGTGTCGATGAGAATGAGTCCACTTAAGTGTCTATTTAGTAGTAACTAACGGAGCCGAGCAGCATGAACTCTATAGAATAAGCTGTTGAGCCCCACTCCTAGTCGGAGTTGTTACTTTTAAATTTCCGTTGAACACTTTATATTTTGGTTTGTAAGTTGGATCTTTTGGAAGCCTTGAACTTCCGATATTGTAATAATAATATGTGTACTTTTGTAATATGGACCCGCGATATTTCTGTTGTACCACTCTGAGGGATGTGATATTTACGGAACGGTGTTCTGTGGATGTCATGTGAATGACTATAGTGTACTACACATGCAGTGGTATGCTGGGTCACCGCAGTATATTGATCATGTCTCGAAAAACCCTTCACAAAATGACCTATCATGTTCGAGGTTTCATGGCTTTCGGTTCAAATGACCAACGTTTTATGCTGAATCGCGGCATAGTTTGTGATACTGTGCCCATATTAGGCATGCATGTGGACATTGGGATGGAGAACAATGTTGCAGGAGGAAGTTTTCCTTTTCGTTGCACGGAAAAGCCATTTTCCATTTTCCGAGCGCAAAAAATGGGTCGTTTTGTGAAGCAACCACCAAAATGCTGTTTCAGAATGCTATCGTCCCATTTTTCTAAAATACTATACCAACTTACATGGACTATCTCCCAACCGGGAGATCTCAAACCTTTCCGTCCACCCCGGGTAAAAAGGACAAATATCTACCGAATCGGTAGGAAGTGGGTCCGGTTTGAACTATAGGTACATGATCTAACGTCCGTGATCTTTTGAAAAAATCATTTTTAGACTCGCAATATGTGGTTTATTCAAAGATCCAATGCAAGTTCTAACAAGGCTCATCCCCTATCTTCATGCACGCTGGTTCGACCTTAGTTCGAAACGGGAAAAATTCAAAACGGGTATAAGAAATTCAAAAAAGGTCCGAACAATGTAAATCCATCGTGTGGTGTCATATTTTATGACATAGTTGCAAGTAATAATACCAGACTTGGTATATTCATCATGTCTCGAAAAAACCTTCACTAAATGACCTATCATGTTCGAGGTTCATGGCTTTCAGTCCAAATGACCGATGTTATGTGCTGAATCACGACATGGTTTGTGATACTGTGCCCATATTATGCATGCATGTGGAAATTGGGATGAAGAACAATGTTGCAGGAGGAAGTTTTCCTTTTTGTCGCACGAAAAAGCCATTTTCCATTTTCCGAGCCAAAAAAACAGGTCGTTTTGTGAAGCAACCACCAAAATGCTATTTCATAATGCTACCGTCCCATTTTTCTAAAATACTAGACCACCTTACATGGACTATATCCCAACAGGGAGATCTCAAACCTTTCCGTCCATCCCGGGTGAAAAGGACAAATGTCTGCCGAATCGGTAGGAAGTGGGTCCGGTTTTTACTACATGTACATGATCTAACGCCCGTTATTTTTTGAAAAAATCATTTTTATTCTCGCAATATGTGGTTTCTTTAGAGATCCAATGCAAGTTTTAACGAGGCTCATCCCCTATCTTCATGCACTCCGGTTCGACCTTAGTTCGAAACGGGAAAAACTCAAAACGGGCATAAGAAATTAAAAATGGTTAATAGTTTAAATGGTTACATTAATTATTTTTAAAAACTTATTTTTTTGAATTAGCTATTCAAATTCAAACACTTTTTATATTTAAAGTTTTTGAATATTCCAAATTAATATGCAAAAAATATAAGTTAATTCATTTTTAATTTAAAATGGTTAATAGTTTAAATGGTTACATTAATTATTTTTACAAACAGAAAATGGTTTTGAATTAATTATACAAATTCAAACACTTTTTATATTTAAAGTTTTTCAATATTCCAAATTAATATGCGAAAAATGTAAGCTAATTTATTTTTAGTTTAAAATGGTAATAGGTTAAATGGTTACATTAATTATTTCTAAAAATAGAAAATGGTTTTGAATTAGTTATTTAAATTCAAAAACTTTTTATGTTTAAAGTTTTTCAATATTCCAAATTAATATGCAAAGAATATAAGTTAACTCATTTTTAATTTAAAATGGTTAATAGTTTAAATGGTTACATTAATTATTTTTAAAAACAGAAAATGGTTTTGAATTAGTTAGTCAAATTCAAACACTTTTTATGTTTAAATTATTTCAATATTCCAAATTAATATGCAAAAAAATATAAGTTAATTCATTATTAATTTAAAATGGTTAATAGTTTTAATGGTTACATTAATTGTTTTTAAAAACAGAAAATGGTTTTAAATTAGTTATTCAAATTGAAACACTTTTTATGTTTAAAGTTTTTTAATATTCCAAATTAATTATCACTGAAAAAACATTACAAATTTAAACCCCAAAATAAAAAATAAGGCGCGAACAAACAGATAATTTGTGAAAATTTTGAAAACATGACCTTTAGTCCCGGTTTCTGGCACCAACTGAGACTAAAGGCCCCCTGCGCGCTGCTTGGGCTCAGCCCAAAATATGAAAAAAAAAGTGGAGAATACGTCCCGGTTGATGCCACCAACCGGGACGTATGAGCCTTTAGTCCCGGTTGGTGGCAACAATCGGGACAAAAAATGCTTCAGTACTTAACCGCGCGCCCGTTCCTCTCCTTCCCCATCTCATTTATCTGCTAAGTCATCGACGCGCACTGGAGACGCCACCCCACGATGCCGACAGGCTTCCCGAGCTCCGTCTCGCTGACCGTGCCACGATCTCCGCCACGTTGCCCTCTATCTCCCCGCAAAAGGAATCGAAGTGGGGCATCTGCAATCGTCGCCATCGACGCCATCTTCATCGTCGCTCTAGACCTCGCGCGGCCTCCCCGAGCCCTTCGTCCGATCCGCGGTGAGCTTCTGTTCCCCTAGGACCTCTCCCTCGACCCCTCTCCCTCTGTAGTCGTTGCTCCCATCGACCCATGTGTTCCGCCGCCGTGCGCCGCCATTCTCCTTGCTCCGGCGACCAAAACATAGAGGAGCTGCCACCAGTAGGCTTCTCTTGCTCACCTTGTTCGAGTAGGCTAGATCTTGTTGCCCCACGCGCCCTCCTATGCGTTGCCGGTGATCATCGTGATGACTTCATGCTGGCATGGTCCTAACGTGTCCGTGGACCCCGCTGACCTTTGACCGCCCGCGTGGCATGCCGATGTGTCTTTGGCCCCACTGGTTAGTCACTGTGGGTAGCCCCAGACCGGTGAAAAACTACCCCACCCCTGTGATGATGTCATAGTGACGCAGTAAATGTTTTAAAATGGTTTAATATTTTCAGAAATTGATATAAACTTGTAAATTCAATAACTAATGATTTATAAGTCATAAAAATACAAATAATATATCAAAATGTTCAGAAAATTAAGATCTATATATCTAAGTAATCATCATACATTGTCAAGCAATTTAAAAACCCTAGCTTAGATAAGGAAGCATCAATACCCCTTAGGTGCATGTGGGTTCGATGATGTGCCTTCGTCAGGGCATTTCGAACCCTCTTAAATCGATGTTGCACTTAGGGTTAATGTGTAGTCTCTAATCTGACATGTCATACATATTGATGGCGCATTGCATTATGCCATGTCTTGATTATCGCCTTTCTTTCCTGTATTGGTTCTTCGCGATAGGATCCGAGCTCGAGGCTGAAGTCAACGACATCGAAGATCCATATCTGTCTACTGAAGGACAAGGAAAGCATAGCCTCTCATTCTGAACCTATGTTTTAGAAAGTATTTACTTTATCTCTATGATGCACACGATTCCAATGTGGTCTTTTGTCAGTAGCTAGTGTTACCTATCTGCTGCATAGTTTCCCTATTGTAGCCTTATACTCATGTTCCACTGCTCCTGGTATACCTAAGTGACCCCTCTCATATGCATCTGAGGTTTCTTCGAACTAGGTTTTACACCCCTCGGAACTCTGAAATATTGATTTTAGTTGATTTTTATTATTGTAAATTCATTTTTATTATTGTGTATGTACATATTAGGGTTTCTCCGAATTAGGGTTTATATCTATCAACACCCTACCTAACCTTCTCCCTTAGCCGCTTTGACTTATTCGTTTTTCCACCTATGCAGAAAATATGGAACCACGTGGCAGAGATGAAGAAAAGGAAGAGTTGATCCATGGTGTGATACACGGGGAGGAAAATGTCGATGTATCAACGTTTTTGAACAACTCGAAGAGACGACTTCTTTGAGGGAGAAGGTGATGCCTTCCGCGAGGGAGAAGGCGATTCCTTCTATGATCGAGAAGACGACCGCTCCGTAGGAACATTCAATATTACAAACTCCGGCGAGGTGCATGTAATATAATTAATTAACCAATTAATCATCTGTTGTTTATATACATATATTACGATGATCTTTCTTCTTTTATCCCTCTGGATCGAGAAAATCAAGAGCAAACGAGGCCCAACCAAAAAGTTGGAAGACCATGAGAGGTTCAGGATCGAAGAAATCAGTGAGGATGGCAAACCGACAGCCCTTGTTGTCACAAACAAATTTGTGGCATAATGCGGAGTAATCATTAGGGACTTCATCCCGATCACCATTCGAATTTGGAATAGGCCTGTTGATGCAGAAGAAGATGGAACGTCTTTATTTCTCCCTTACGTGGCCAAAGATTTACTGTGGAAGAGGCTCATGCTTAATTTCACCCTACCGACGGTAGAGCTGGATCCAAATGCGGAGGATCCAGTTGAGGAGGCCAAGCAACATGCCGAAGCCACCTAGAAGAAGATCAAGGAGTGGGCTTTGAAGAAGATGGCCTAGCAATTCACCAACTAGAAGAAAAGATTGCACCTTGACTATCTCGTGAAAGAGAAGACTCCGGATTTTAAGAAGATTCAAAATCAGAAGTTAAAACCATTCTGGGCTGAGTTTGTGAATTACAAGACATCAGAAAAAGCTAAGAAAATGTCTGAAACGAATAAGCTAAATGCTGCTAACAAGAAGTACCACCATACTATGGGGCAAGGTGGCTACAGGGTTGGCATTCCTAAGTGGAAGAAACTTGAGGATGATCTGCATGATAAAGAGGTCATCCCAGAGATAGACGATTGGATCGAACGTGCAAATAATTGGTTTTACGGGCATGGGGCCACGTTGGACTCAGAAGGGAAGTGTATATATAACATAAGACATAAAGAAGACCCCTTGCCAATCGATGACATAAGAAAAGTAGTAAAGGCTGTTGAAAAGAGGGAGTTCATTCCCGATAGAGAGAAGGACGAGCTCACACTCGCCCTTGGGAATAAGGAACACAATGGACGAACATGAGGCACAATAGGCTCCCAACCATGGAGCACTGGGTTTCCCGAAGACAGGAAGAAATATCCTGATAGAAGTCGTAAGAGGAGAAAGGACAAGGCAGAAGTTGAAGCAAATATTGACCGGATGCGTAAAATTGAAGAACAAATAAAGCAAGAACAAGATCAAATTAACGCACTTAGCCAGCAAGGTACTACCGGCCCATCTCAGTAGCACATGGTGGTAGAACCTGCATTCGATGCTACTGGCCTATCGAATAATCGAAAAAGCAGTGTGGCTTCCACCAAGGTCCCGGGTGATGATGATGACGATGGTGCACCGACAATGGCTCGTGTTGGCTACCCAGTGGATGATATCACGCAGATGACACACTGCAAGCTACATGTCAAAGTTGTGAACATAACAATGAAAGTAGCGGTCGGCTATGCCTTACCAATTGGACCTGCACCAACTTACCATTGTCGTCCGGTTCCACAGGGCTACACTGTTGTCGGGGTGGATGAATTCATGCAAAACTTTAAAGGTTTGAAGCTTGACTACCCTGCAGGTGAAGGGGATGTTACTGAACTGGGAGAAGCAACAAACGTCACCATTCTATGGCCAACGGAATGTATCGTGCTTCCAAATCAGATGCCAAGGCCATCTTCGCCGCCGCCTCACCCGTCTCCAGAGCAGTCGTCGCCGCCGCAGCAGCCTTCTTTGTTACCTCACCCGTCTCCATCGCCTCACCCATTTCTGTCACCTCACCAGTCTCCAGTGCAGCCGTCACCGCCGTGGCAGCCATCGCCGACGCCTTAGGAAAAAAGCGTAAGCGTACCACCGCTACTCTACAGAGTGGCAAGCGATCGCCGACACGTAAACAAGAGCCTCTTCCAAAAGTACCAAATGTTCCTCCCAACAGAGCTTATGACTGTACTGAAGAGGAGACTACGGAGATCGTCAAGGCAGAAATGACAGCGTTTTTCGCTAAGCTGAGGCGACCGAAAGAGCCAGAGTTCCCCATCGCCAAAGAAGATAAAGCCCGAGTGTTCAAAATGCTAAAGGGCCTTCACCAACCCGAACCAAAGCTGTCATCAGACTATGAGAGCTCTATTCTCAAGTCACATGCGGCACAACAACTGTCGAAGAGCACTAGTGCAAGCGGGAAATCTGTTCCCCAACTCGGAGAACAAACAAAACAATCTTGCGCCCCTCTCAAGGTGATTTCCCATACCAATGTGGGGTCGAGAAAATATGCGGTCGAAGAGAAGTATGATCCAGATGTAGTTGCACTATACGGAGAAGCGGCCGCTACTCAATGTATGGGTATTTCCCACTACTTATCCCAGTTATAATACTTCCCCGAGACTCAAGTAGCATACAAATACCAGTACAGGAAACCTCTCGTCAAACCTGAGGCGGTAAAGAATCTACCAACAAAAATTCGAAGAATGCATAACTGGTACATGCATGCCACAAAGGCCGGGGCTAACTAGATAATGCCGAGGGTTATAAAAAAGCATTACAGGAAATAAGATGATGTGGTAGCCATTGAATTTGTTGAACTATTTCAATTATTCAATCAAGACGCCTTGGACAAATCGATCATCAGTGCCTATTGTCTATAAGTACTAATCCTATAATTAATTAAGTCTCTAGCTATCTCACCTTGTTTATTGCATGTATATAATCATACTATAATATGCAGAATAAAGATTCTCGAATGTAGTAGAGGACAAATCTATAACATTGGGTTCTTGACCCATATTTTGTTCATCAAGTTAATCTCAAAGCAAAACCCCAAGATACGGAGGATAATATTGTACACACGTTAAGTTTTCAAGAAACCAGAAGGGAAATACTATTTCCTTACAACTTCGAGTGAGTGTTATTGTCTTGTATACACTTTCTATTTCTCTTACTCGACGTTAAGTGTATAATTGATGATTTATGCATGCGCAGCTTCCACTATATTCCGTTAATCATTCAACCTGACAAAGTGCGGGTACTAGTCATGGACTCGAAACATAAACCCCTTGAGATGTGGGCGGATATGCAGATGACGCTCCAGCGGTAATTCTAATCATTACAGAACTATATCAGCAACGTTCGTAAATTTCATGATATCAAGTAATTAATAACTCTTTTTATTCGTTTTCTTCGCCGGGCAGCACTTGGAAATGGTTAACCAAGAAGGCTAGGGGTGTTTGGAAAGAGGAGCTTACATTTAAACCACTAGATGTAAGTACCACTAGTTAGATCCGCGCATCTCTTTGATTCTAGTTTTGATACCGTTATCATGCTTGATTATTATTTTGATTGAACTCTGTTCTCGTAAAGTGCCTGACGCGGGAACCAGGGAAAAATTTATGTGGATACTATGTTTGCGAGTTCATTCGTTAGACGTGCAGTGAGAAGGGCAGAAATTTAGAGCAACTTAACGTACGTAAATAATTTTTATAGTTTTTTATTACCACCAAATTGTGTTTAGTTTCATTCATATAGGTTGACTCCTTTTTGAAATCAGCTCGAACGGCTGCGGGACGGTCTTCTGCCAAAGGATCCCATACGAGCAATTCAGGAGGAATTTGCGGGATTCTTGGATGGAGAAGTCCTAAACCCAAAAGGAGAATACTATACGGGACCGGGTGTATAGGCAATAGGGACTGTACAAAGAGATTATTTTGTATGTATATATGTGCATGAAACCCGTGTATCGAATGTAATATGTTCGACACTTGGATCTCTATTGTCATGATGATGTTGTGTAATATAATGGTTCCTTCATTAATGAATGAAAAACACAAAATAAAAAATAAAACAATATAAATGAATTCTCTGCCGCGGCACAAAAAATGGCCAAAATGCTGTCACGGCAAAAAAAATGTGGCCAAAATGAATTCTCTGTCGTGACATAGAAATGTGCCAAATCTCTGCCGCGACAGAGAGTGATTTGTCCTGGTTCGTGTTACGAACCAGGACAGCAGCGGCCACGTGGAGCACATTTTATCCCGGTTTGTGGCCGAACCGGGACTAAAGGGTGGGGAATTTAGTCCCGATTGCTCCGTCCTAGTTGGGCAACCAGGACTAAAGCCCCTTACCAATCGGGACACATTGCCCGTTCTCCACTAGTGCCCTCTATTGTTTTGTTTCCCTCTCTCACTGACCGTCTTCCCTCTATATATGGTCTGGTCGAGCCGACTCCGTCATCTGGTCCGTCGTGTCTAGATGCACACATTGGTTCCTATCTGTGTCCCGATTCATCCTCTCTGCATGCTTTGGTTGTCATTCATTGTGGTTGTGCTTCCCTCTGACGTTTTGGACCCTCTCCGAAATAAGAACAATCTAAATACTGTCACCTCTCCCTCTATCTTTCCCAAACTCGTCTCACTATATCCCCCTATCCATCAATCTTGTTGCATTAGACCGAGCTTTCCATCATTGTTGCATAAATATGTCATTGTTGTAGGCTGCCCCGAGTCGAGTTGTCGATCCCATCATCTTTATCGTTTAGTGCTAATGCAATATACCGGCAGTGCTGAAGCTTCCCCATCAATGTGTTCAAACCCCCATGTCTTGCATAGACTTATAACAGTTAGACTCATTGTGGTAGGACTCACAATTCCCGACTTTATCTTCGCACTCGACATCTTTCCCAACAACAATTTCCTCCTCCTCCATGTGAAATTTCCAACATGGATAAACTTCATTAGTACCTTCCGTGAGGACATGTAACTTCAATATTATACTAGTAAATGTGGCGCGGCATATGATGGAACAATAATACTCCTGAATAAAACAAATTTGTGTATCTTCTTGGTCATATAAAGCTCATGATAGTCCTATTTGCTGAAAGCTCTACTTTGCATAGTGTGACTGTGGATTTATAAGATAGTGCTCATTTTTAACTAAAAATGAATCAATGCTTCCGTAAAATTTAGTGCTCCAATTTGGCAGTAGAATGAACCGATTTTTTTAAATGTAGTCAATATACAATTTGATCTTACATAAGCAGCATCAAATATTCATGTTTGACAAAATATGTAGTGAGAAAATATGTTCAAGCACAAGGTTTCGTATTAGTAATATGAAATAACAATAATAATAAATAAAGTAAAACAATTTATAACTAGCCAAGCAAAGTAAATGAAATAATAAAAAGGTATTTTTTTGTTTTGTTTGTGTTTGCAAGTAATGAAAGTATTTTCAAAATATTAAATTGCGGAAAATTTAGATGATAGTAATGGTGTTGGAAGGTTGTTTCTTATGATAAAAGTTGGACCGGGGTTCATGGATTCACTTGTATACTATCTTTTAAGTTGTAGTGGGCATAAAACAATTCATCATCAACATAATGTTGGTAAATTTCAATAAGCATTAATATGGGCATCATATCCTAACATAGACATGATGTAACACATCTCTCTTATACTCCTCTAGAAAGGGAAAACTCTAAGAAATCTAAAATGAAGAACTAACAGAGCATAGCCTTAAGTACTTTGACATGATGTTTGAATAACAAATATGCTATCTTGACCAAACAAGATTATCAAGCTATCACAAGATACTTATAGCATATGAATTCACTTAATCCCTAGTGAGGTGACAAAAAGGGTAAAAACCATAGTAAATATTGAATTTGATGTCACTATTCAATCACTACCATCATGTTACTCCATCTAATACACACTTTTCCCCACACATGCTCTTGCATACAAATTGGACCAAAACAAGTAATTAAGAAAGATGTACATGGTATGCATCTATCAATATATCTTACACATAGATATATTCCAATCTCATATATTAAATCATAGAATAAAGTCCACCACATAGAAATTACATATATGACCATAATCATATTGGGCAGCTCATATGGTACCAGACCTATGAAGAACAAGAGAGAAATAGATCAAGATACCGCCACAAACCCATAGTACAGGGGTGGACTACTCCCTCTTCATCATGGTGATGATGTTGGAGAAGGTAGAGATTCCTCCGACGATGGCTCCGACAAAGTTTCCCCCTACAATCTTCGCTGGTTCCATTTCTGTTTTGTTTTTCTGTGTTTCTGTGGCACTCTCCTCGAGGATGCCCAGGGGGACCCTTTATATAGGAGTTTTTAGGTCAAACCAAGTTCGTGGGCAAAAGATTGAAGAAAATCAGATGGATGAGGGAGAAAAGAGGTAGAGGGGTGCGCCAACCATGCACTTTTGTGCCTCTAGGCGCCTCTCATGACCTCAACGCACTCCAGATCATCACTCTTCGCGAAATATTGGCTTTCCTATAATTTTAGCTCCATTTGACTTTGTTTAGGTAACTGAAAAATAAAAATACACAAAACAGGGTTTTCCTGTCCTGAAGAGTTATAACCAAAATAAAGAGGATCATTGGTAAATCATCAAAATCAATATAAAACATGGACATTGCATTATATATGTTGAAAATTTGTGGGAATATGTATCAATAAACTACAAAGTTCATGTATGCATTTTACATGCATCACGTGGCAACGCTCTTCATTTAAGGGTCGTAAGTTTTGTTTGACATGTCACACCTTCGGGTCGACGTGGAGCTTGTGCTCAACGAGTTTCCTCAAGACACTAGGCATGTCGAATGTATTCCATGCGGAGATGTCGCGATTCTCATGCAGGAACTCGATGAGTGTACTTTCCTATGCGGGGGTTAGGTTCGTCCCCACGGTGACCCGTTGGCTCGAGTCGCCCGGGACAAGGTTAACAGTGCGGGTGTGTGTGGCGGGCCCTCAAAGGTTGCTGTCGTGGAACTCGCAGTTGCCGACTTCTTCAGGATCGAGGGATCATCCGTATCACCTCCCCTGGCGTACTTGGCAAGCTTGTCAGCGTGGTTCATCTCCTCGGTGATCATCACATCAACGAGTGTGGCGCCATTGTCCTCACACTCTAGGGCCATGTAAGAGTCACCGTGAATAGTGAAAATCCCGTATGGCCTTGTGATCTTCATTATGTTATAGGCATAGTGTGGGGCCACCATAAATTTGGTGAATACCTATCGGCCCAGGAAACACTGGTAGGGATTGCAGAACTTCACCAGCTCAAAGATGATTCACTTAGTGCGGAAGTTGGAGGAGGTGCCGAAGGTGACTGGCTGTGTCACCTTACGAATCGAGTAGGCCTTTCGACCCGGGACGGTCCCATGGAGGTGTAGAGGATCAACTCGACCATTGTAACATCCCAAAAATACTAAACTTGAGTCATCAAACTCTAAGCATCAAAATTAGGGTTAACAAAAACTTTTCTAAATAAAATTATGAATGCATGCATATGAGTATGCATTGAATTTGAAATTGTTTTGAACCACCTTGTTTGTGTGTGTCCTTGATTGTAAAATGTTTCTTAGGTGAAATAACCATCATCTAAAACATTTCCCACCCTTTTCCCAAAGACAAGTAAATCAAAACAAATAAAATAAGGGAATGGTCATTTTGACCAAATTAACTCCCATGCCTACTTTGGTTGTATCAAACTTTCAGAACCTAACAGAAACTTTTCTGGATCTTTGCACCCCTTGATTGTACTCATAACAAAGTATCAAGGCCCACTTTGTGATCATCCAGAAACTTTCAAATGCATAGTTTAAATGACAATTCAAAATTGAATCTTTATCATATGAGAAGATCCCACTTTTTCAAAAACCACTCAAACAAGCTCAACTTTCAAAACCCAAGCATCTGCAGACTCACCAGCACCAACCTAGCACACCCACCAAAAATCTTTTCAAAATTCAAAACTTGAATTCATGCGGCCATTTCATCAAACAGGTTGCAGACACAAATCATACAAAATCTAAACACTATAGTGAGCAGTGATTGAAGCCTAACTTGTTCCCTCTCTAGCTCACAACCATCTCAGTAGATCATCTAGCAAGTTAAACCAAGCACTAGCCCCACTGTAAGCTTGGCATTTCCATCAATGGTGAACAGCCGAGCACACCCATGCCACCCCCATGTCGACAGCAAGCTAGGAGGAGAAACAAGCCTAGCCAGCATGTATGGGAGGCAGCCCACCGTCCATCGCCACTCCCTGTCCACCGCTCGAACCCTGCCAGCCACTGGACCACATGCACGGACCGTGCCCAGACCACCAGCGACCATGCCAAGCGTGCGCCAGAGCGCCACCCTCAACCGAAGCCCACAGACCGCGCGCCGCCCTTTCCGCGTGCATATACGATCACCACCGACCCAGGAGACCGCCAGACATCCCCGTTCGCTGCCCCGTGACGCACAGCCACCGCTCATCGTCGAAGACGCCGACTCTGCCGCGTAGAGCGTCACGTGTTCCAGACCAACTCGCACCGCCCCACGCCTCGAAACCATGCCATTGAGCATCGCCAGGGAACACCGCACCGCCCCTACCTTCGCCCATGCTAATAGCCGCCTGTACCATCGCCCCCGACGAGCTCACCGTGCGCCCGGTCGGTCCCCTTGCTCGACTATTAATAGAGGCCACCCCCGCTCGAATTCTTCACACCATTCTACTCCCCTCCCATCACTTATCGTGCCACACCATTCCCGGAGCAAGGCGAGCAACACTTCGCCGGAATTTCACTAGAGCCCGCCACCTCTGGAGAAGAAGGGAGCCAGCGATTGGAGCCGCCCCAGGAGGAGCCACCGGTACTAGGAGATTTGCCGTCATCGACTTCGTCATTCGCCCGCCTCGCTGACCCTCTCCTGCACCCCGGTGAGCCCCCAGCAACCCCCACTGGCCGCGCTAGGTTTCTGTCTCAACGTCGACGATGACTCCCAGCCGTTGGATTAGAACCAGATCGAACGACCCACATCGCCCCATACCACTTCGCACCCCCCTATGTCACTGACGAGTGGGGACACCCACTTAAACAGCCCGCGGAAGCTCTACGCTTAGCAGGCCGGCCCGTTAACCTTTCCCGCGCAGCCCAGTTATTTGAATTAAACCTTTTCTATTTTATTTCAAACTCGCTTCTGTACCAAACTTCAAAAATCAACCCAGATCGATTCAGTGCACCAAATTAAATGAAACCAGATTTGTTAGAAAGGTCTGGGAATGCTGAATCCAAGCCCGTTGGATTCAAGTCAATTGGATCTATAGATCACCCATGGTAGAAATAACAAGGCAGAAGATTTTCTGCATTCAAACATTTTTCAAATTTAAACCATAATAGATTTTGAGTTGATTTCAACTCTCAAAAATCACATTTAACCATACCTTTCAGAATATATAAAAATATATAGGTTTACTTGCATAAATAATGTTCAAGTAATAAAAGAATGCTACATAGGCATTTCTAGTCACTTTATTTAATTAAAATAAAAAGGTAAAACCTTATTAAATTGTGACACCACTTTAAATCATATTCCCATGTACTAAAATATGTGGTGATGACATGTGTCAACATGATCCCATGTTTGGGTTTGGATAATATTAAATCTTAAGTAGTTTTTCAATGAGTAGAAATTACTTTTCTAAAAATAAAAGGAATTAAACCAAGCTTTAACCTTGTAATGTTAGTGATGATGCTAGATCATCTATAGGACCCTTGTGTGTGATGGTTGCAAGTAGTTAAGTATTGTTTGGTGATTGTGTACCTCGTATTTATTCATAGACGCTAGTACCGACCAAGGATACGAGGAGGAAGAAGGATTCTACGAAGAAGAAGCCGAGGAGAACTTCAACCACTGCTCTGCACAAGGCAAGCTAAAACTTGCAAGACACTCTACTTTAGCAAGCTTTACTAATCAAGTTGACCAATGCAAGCCTAATACTACCAGTGAATGTGCAAGCTAACCCTTGCAAGATACTCTCCTGATGCAAGAAACCACTATTTGTTACCATGCCAACTATATGCCTTAAGCATATGTGATTATACTCACTTGACAAACCAATCCTAGTTTTACTTGCAAGCTTCTTACTTTATTTCTTTATCAAAGCTCTTACCTAGATTTTACCTAAGTGAATGGTAGATACTAGAAAGATATGTGAAGGTTGCATAAAGAGCATAAAATTTGTCCTAAGCTAGATAATCTTGATGTCTTCCTAAGGCATGAGATTGAACTTAGTTAAAACTCCACTAGTTTACTACCCCTCATTATTGCTTACCCCCACCTGTAGATGCTAGTGCTAAGCATAAAACTTGATCAACTTTAGATGGGAATACTTGGTGGAAAAATGGTTATGAAAACCTTGGAATGATGGATCATTCTATTGAAATGTTTTGGACATGTGTTTCCGAACACCTGATGATTTTGGTGATGAAAATGTTGAGGCATGAGCCTTAGCCCTTTATAAAACTGATGGTTATCTGGATGCGATACCATTCCAATTTTATCGTACAACCACAATACCCGAGAATTGGGTAGGGCTTGACTGGAAACTTATATACTTTAGTATTAGTTCCCTCACGGCCAAGGTCTGAGCTGAAGCTACCTTGTGAAGATTGTCCACCTGTGCAGTACCCAAGATGACAGTTGGTCATGGTTGGGAGGCTAAACTCACAGGAGAGGTGCTTATACTAGGGCGTGTAATTGAAAGGTTAGGATTGATTGTCCGCATACTGAGTATGGTAAATTCAGGATTTGTTCCTGATGGATGTATCGAATGTTGTGGTGAAAGTGTACAATCTCTACAGAGTGTCAAACTATTCGAATAGCCGCGTCCGCGGTTATGGACAGTTGGAGTGGCCATACTGTTCCCCTGTCAGACTTTTCAAAATGACTTGTGACATGAATTGAGACTTTGACTTGACCACAACAGGGTTGTGAGATGAAATAAAAATTCCCACTTAGGGTTATAAAACTTCAACTAGCATTCGTTGCTTCTAAACTTAGTAGAGATAAATCTGGCTTTTGCAAAATAACCCTAGAGCCTAGTGTCCTATTATCAAAAAACCCTTTCACTTGTTAGTATTAGTTTGCGAGTACTTAAAGAGTACTCATGGCTTTGTCCCTGGCTATTCCCATGGCCAGACTATGAAGAGGAGTACTTGGAGGATGGACCCCAGGAAGGTTACGACAACTAGGATCATCTCATCGTCAGCATTGCATGTGACCCCGAAGATGGAGCTTCGCCTACGCTACCGTTATTATTACGTATTCCGCTGCTTGATGTTGTATTAAGAACTGGATCATGAGATCCCTATTTGTGTAAGAAATTATGTACGGTTTTTAATGGATGATGTACTATGGTATCCAATTCTGTTATGTCTCGCAAAAATGGTAATCCTGGGATTGCGATGTATGGCATAACAGGCATCTGGGATTAAAAATCCGGGTGTTGACAACCATCGACTGTGGGAGATGTAGTGTCCTGAAGATGTCCAGGTACATGATGTCGATGGAGCTATTGCCGTCTATCAAGGTTTTGGAGAGCTAGTAGTAAGCCACTTTGGGCTTGATAGTCAGTGCAACTCGCCCCGGGTACTCCATCTTGGGCGTGTGATCGTCGTGACTAGGTGATGGTGTGCTCGAAGCAGTTGAGCCACCGTGGGATGTCGACTTGGTTCACCGTGTAGACAGTGATGCTGTGGGCGAGAACCTTCTTCTCGCACCCGGTACCTGTGCTGGTGAAGGTGTGAAGCGATCCCATGGCATTACCGAATGCGTCGGTGCTGCCATTGTCCCTAGGCTGGTCGGGGTTATTCCCTGCTTTTGCAGACCTTGCCTTCTTGATATCTTTGAGAGAGTGGAAGTTAGTGGTGGTACAGGTGGCGTGTCTCCCTTCTTTGTTGTGATAAACACAAGGCTCGTCGAGTAAGGCCGCGAGTCAAATTTTTGCCTCGCGGTGTTTTTGTTGTTGCAGTAGCCGCCACCATCACGATGACTGCTTTTGCGGTCGCATTGGCTATAGCCTGCGTGGGTGACGAAGTCTGAGCCACGCATCGCTTGCCACCAATTTGGCGAATGTTGCTGTAGCAGAGCTCGCGATGCCTGCCGTCGTGGCGAGTGGGGCAACGCCTTCCACCGTACTCATCGTTAGAATCTTATCCTCGCAATCTTGATACGTCCATTTTGCATCACTATTCTATATCATAATTTGCTGCTATTCATTGATATATTTCTTATTAAGAGGTGATACTTATGTCATTTCATATATTTTTGCATGTTGGATGATTCTTGGAGAATGAACTGCCTGAGTGAGGATTCTGATGGAAAAAAGCGGTGTCTAGATGCAATTTTCACAAAGATCACAAAAATACCAGAAAATATATGAAAATTATATTTTTCCAGAAGAAGAAGGAAGCCATAAGGGGAGGCAGAGTTGCGCCACAGGGGGCCCACACCACCCCAGGCGCGGGCTACCCTAGGCCGTGCCACCAGGGGGTGTGGCCACCCTGGCCCACCTCCTGCTCCGCCCCTTCGCCTATATATTCCTCCTGAAACCCTAAAGTTTGGAGAGAGACCACAGAAAGATTCCGGCACCTCTACAGGGTGGAAACTACAGAGAGAAAGAGCTCTCCGGCAGACAGATTTCTGTCAAGGAAATTTCTTCCCGGAGAGGTGAGATCATCGCCATCAACACCGTCACCAAGCTAGACTTCATCGGGATCATCATCATCATCCACACCACCATATCCACCAGCACCATCATCACCACTCCATCCCGCTGTAACAATTGTATTGAATCTTGCATAGTTCTTAGGGGAAACTTTCCCAGTATTAATTACTTTTGTAGTTGATGCTTGTGAGTGGAACCATTGAATTATTGTTTATGTTCAGATTGTTATTCATCATCATACCATCTCTGATCTTGATCCATATGATGTCTCGTGATTAGTTCGTTTAGTTCTTGAGGACATGGGAGAATTCATGTTTTTAGTAGTGGAATTGTGTTGAGGTATTATTCAATGGTTAATTTTTAAGTTGTGGTGCTATTCTTCTAGTGGTGTCATGTGAACGTCGACTACATGATACTTCACCATTTATGGGCCTAGGGGAATGCATTGTGTATTTGGCTACTAATTGTGGGGTTGTCGGAGTGACAGAAACCTGAACCCCCGTTAGGAAACCTTTGCACAAGGGAGTGTAGGATCTCAGAGTTTAAGGTCGTGGTTAGGTTTTTATCTTAATTACTTTCTTGTAGTTGCGGATGCTTGCAAGGGGTTTAATCACAAGTATGTATTAGTCCTAGTAAGGTTGGTTAATTAGCATAGGTTCACCCACACAACACTTATCAAACCAAAGAAGATTAATCAGCTATATGAAACGAAATCACTTGACAGTATTCCCATGTGTCCTTGAGAACGTTTGGTCCTCATAAGTATTACCACCGGCTTGTCCTTTGCTAAGAAAGGATTGGGCCACTTGCTGCAATTATTTGCCGTCTTTATTTACTTGCACATTATTTCCTTGCTTTATCAAAAAACCCTAAAAATACGTTTGCTAAGTATTTACAAAGATTTCCTGCTCCAAACCACTAGTCAACACCTTCTGCTCCTCATTGGGATCATCACTCCTATATATTGAAAGTACTACGATACACCCCCCTATACTTGTGGGTCATCAAGACTATTTTCTGGTGCCGTTGCCGGGGAGTGACGCGCTATTGAAGAGTGGAACTGGTAAAGGAAACTTCGACCATGAGTATTGTTTTTTATTTTTGTTTGTTACTTTGTTTCCAATATGGATAACCCACTTGGTTTCCTATTTTGGAAAGCTACTACTACTGCTAAGGTAGTAGATGAACCACCACTTGTTGAGGTAGATCCTTTTAAGATACCTATAAGAATTGTTGATCGTGTTATGGATAATTATTATTTTAGAGATGGAACTGTTCATCCTGGTGATCACTTGCTTTTTATCCATGAATTATGCAGGTTTTTTAAGTGTGCAGGTATCACAACTCAACAAGTCAAGAAGAAGTTACTCTCTATATCATTGAAAGGAAGAGCTGAAGAATGGTATAAGTTGTCAAAGAATGGATAATCTATGGAATGGGAGGAAATTGTACCTCTCTTTTACTATAAATTCTATCCTCCCAGTGATATTCATAAGGATAGGAATCAAATATATAAATTTTTTCCTCGTGATGGAAAGAGTACAGCCCAAGCTTGAGGGAGTTTGACGTTACCAATACTTAAATATCCTATTCATGAACCCCCTAATAATATTATTATTAATAACTTTTATACAAGGCTTTCTCTTCATGATAAAGATTTATTAGATGCTTCTTGATACGTTGGAAACATATCTATAATTTTTTATGCTCCATGCTTCTTTAGTATCTACTTTGCTTTACTTGTCTACACTTTGAGGAGCTTTTTACATGTTTTCTGGTACTAACCTATTAACAAGTTGCAACAGTGCCAGATGCCTGTTTTCTGCTGTTTTTGGTTTTAGAAAAGTTAGTAAAGAAATATTCTCAGAATTGGACGGGACAAACGTCAAAGTCAATTACTTTCCGTGGGGAACAAGAAGTCTAGAGGGGAGACGAGGAAGCGGGCCAGGGCAGCCAGACCCCCTAGGCGCGGTCAGGGGTGGGCCCGCGCCTAGCTAGGGTTTGGCCTCCCTGGTCGCCTCCTCGCCCCCCCCCCCTTTTCCTATAAGAAGCCCCCGATGCAGAAACCCTGGGGACCCGATAAATATTCCACAAAACCGTATGTATCCGTCGCCACCATCGTCCCTAGATCGGGGGGATCTGAAGTTCTTCCCGGCACCCTGACGGAGGGGAGATCATCCCGGAGGCCTTCTCTCCGGTATGATGCGTGAGTAGTTCCACCTTGGACTATGGGTCCATGTAGTAGGTAGATGGTTGTATATCCTCCTTTGTGCTTTCATGTATAGATCTTGTGAGCTCCGTTCATGATCAAGATCTAATCTATTTGTAATCATGCATGTTCTGTTTGCGGGGATCCGATGGATATTGAGATTATTATGTTGGTTTGATTAATGGTTTTGTCTTTATGATTCTATCATGTCTGTGTTGTTTGTGATCTTGCATGCTCTCCGTTGTTAGTAGCTATCTTGGCCAAGTAGTTGCTAGTGACTCCAAGTGGGGGTATTTATGCTCGATAGTGGGTTCATGCCTCTACTTAATCAAGCGAAGTGACAGAAATCTCTACGGTTGTAGATGTGTTGTTGCCACTAGGGACAAAACAACGGTCTCTTGCTCATGGAACAAGTGGATTGTTTACCTTACACACTTTGCTTAAAGTAGTTGTCTGTTGCTTGTAACTTAATACTAGAGGGGTTCGGATGATAACCTGAAGGTGGACTTCTAGTCATAGATGTAGTTGGATGGCGGTCTATGTATATTGTATTGTCCAATCGAATATCATAGGATCTTTGTGTCTAGTATTGCGTTATGCCTTGCTCAGTCCTGTCAATTGCCCTACTATAATTTGTTTACCCTTCATGCCATGTTTGTTTAACTAAGGAGAGCACCTCTAGTGAACTATGGACCCCGTTCCAATCTTTACCATTGATACATCTTCCATTGTTACTGTTTACTTGCTGCAATTCATCATCACCTTACACAGCATACAGTTAATCCTTTGTTACAGCAAACCGGTGATCTTGACAACCTCACTGTTCGTTGGGACAAAGTATTGAGTTTGTGTTGTGCGGGTTCCCACATTGCTTGCAACACCTTTGAGACGTTTCTTTCCTCCTTCGGGTTCGATAACCTCGGTCTCTACTGAGGTAAACTTGCTGCTATGCTCATCACACCTTTCTCGTGGGGTTTTCAACAAAGTGCTCCCAAGTCAACACTGGACGCACGCATCAAGATTTCTGACGCCGTTGTCGGGGAGGCTAAGGACGTCTTCACAAGGGGAGTCCTCCTCAACCTTTCTCTTTACTTTGTTTTTGGTTTGCTTAGTTTCTTTTGCTTGGTTTTGTTTGCCTCTTTTTATCAAAAACTCCAAAAAAAATAGTTTAGTTTGGTTTGCTTTCTCTTATCAAAAACACAAAAAAATTAGTTCCTACTCTAGTTGCCACCTTGCTCTAGCTCACCATGTTGTTCCCCAAGTTTGCCCTGAAGGATGTTGCAATAGGTAGTGGCTCAATAATTGGGAAAGATAATATGTAAGAATTCTTTAATCATGTTAGCAAGCATGAGGATATTGAGGATAGATCTATAGCAGAACTTGCTCCTAATTATGAAATTGCTGCATCTTCTTTAGTTCATATGTTGGAGGCTAGGTTTGTTAGCCTTAACCCCATGATGCAAATTTTATTCCTAAAACTAAAAGAAGAAAAGAATGCTGAAAAGAGAGAATTTATTCTTGAAACTTTAATGAAAAAGTTCCATGATGTTGCTAAGGAAGCCAAAAAGGTCTTTGAGCGTTTTAATATGCTAGGATCATGTGTAGATGTTGTGGGTACTTCAGATAAAACCAAACTTAGAGAGGAATTCAAGATACCCATACCCTTTAAGCTTGTTGGAATGCATGAAGCCTTTGAAAAGAATTTTGATTGGATTGCTCCTGAAAATCTTTTTGATGAAAGTAGTAAACCAAAGAGAAATGAGAAGGGATCCTCCAAAACTCATTTGGATGAGATACCTTTCATAGTTGAAGATTTTGCAAGTATTGATCTTAATTCTTCAATTGAAAATACTTGATTTCTTGCTTCTTGTGCCTAACTTAAAGGCGTTAAAGAAAAGTACTTGTTGGGAGATAACCCAATAGTTTTCTTGAGTCTTGAAAGTTATTACTTCAGTAATGACCTCTCCTTATTCTTTTTGTTTGCGTTTTGTGCCAATAATGATCTCTAATGAGAGGGAAGTAAGATTTGGAGAGTTGCTGTCCCGAAACAGATTTCTGTCCTCCACTGTAGAAATTCGTGAGGAGTCTCTGTAAGTCGTATTGAGCTTAAAGTTTATGAATACATCCTCCGGTATGTTTGCTAACTTTCATTAGTTCAACACTTTTTTATTTGAGCAACAGAAGGTCTTCGAAAAAATCGGTTTCTACCTGCTGGTCTGTTTTGACAAATTTCTGCCATTATTTGCATTTGCTTCTTATCAATTTCTTTGTGAGTTCTTTTTTGGGGAATTGAGATTTTTAAAGGAAGTTTCTTCAGTAGCTTTTTTTTTAGTGGAAGTTTTGCTGTTATAAAGCTAAACCCAAGGGTCTATTATCTCTTGAATACACTAATGTTGCTAATGAAGATTGTGTGAAGTTCTGTATGAAGGAAAAATTTGAGGTATAGAGAGAGAATGATGTAATGAGATGAAGAATGGACAAAAGCTCAAGCTTGGGGATGCCACCCCGATGCCACCCCAAGAAATATCCAAGAGGTACAAGCGTCAAAGCTTGGGGTGCCCAAGGCATCCCCTTCTTCATCAATAAAAAGCTTAGGTCTTTCTAGACACTTCGTTTTTATTGTTTCATGCACTGTTGTGTTGTTCTTGGAGCGTCTTAGTTTTAGTTTGCTTTGCTTAGTTTATTTATTTTGCTTGAATAAAGTATTTTGGACCCCCGTTCTCGTTGTGTTTTTTCAAATAAGTCGATTGGTGTTGGAAAGGAGTAGAAAGTTCTTGCTTGAAAGTGCAAGAGGAACTTGCTTTGACTGTGACTTAGATTTTATCATGTCATACTAGGTGTTGTTTTGACCTTATTCTTAGTGATTATTGCTGTAGCATGACTTTCTCCAAGTCATTGAGATTTCTTAGTGTGCCTTGAAGAAATCATGTGTTGTTTTAGCATACAAAATCATAGTATTGTGGTATTCTCCTTTGGTGCTTTGTTTGGGTTGACTTGGCACAAGCTCACACCATGTTATGACTATGAACAAGTCACCATAGCCTCTATGATCACTTAGTCCTGACTTGTAGTACCACTCTATGCTTTGATTAGTAATGTTTTGTCGCTCTGCATGATTATGGCCATTATTGCTCTCTTAATTGGTTGCTCCCAGTCTTTTGCTAGCCTCCACTTGTATGAGTAAGCTCTACTCATGCTTCCAACTCCCAAGAAACCAGTTATTCCAAAGTGTCCACTATAAATTCCTATGCATCGTGTGTTACACCATTCCAAGTATATTCTTGTTGTCCGCTATCTTCCAATTAAAAAGTATTTTGTTATGAGAAAACTTAATGATTAAAGGTCTCACGAACTTGATGGCACACAACTTGATGGAACACTTTATATTTCTTGCCCCTAATAAACTTGAACCATTGTGTCATCTATGTTGTATATGCTTGCACATATACGTTAGAATTAGCAGAACAATGTTGTCATGGGGAACGTTTTCAACATTGCACTTGTACTTTGTACACAGTTGATATCATGCTCTTTTGTCTATGGATGTCACCGGTGTGAAATAAAAGGGAGCTTGTAAGTCCATGGAGTTATGTATTTTGTGTTAGAGAAACGCCTGGGCCGCTAGCCTAATCCATGCCTAATCATGGTGGAAACTTGCAGCATCACCATAATGATCCATTTGTGAAGCATCCTCAATAAAAACCTATGCAAATAGCAAATAAAAAGATCGCTGAGATGCTCATTGTCTGCTTGTCTTGTCATTTTGGTTATGGGATAGCTCATGTACCATGTGCAAGGGGTACCCTATTGGCGGTTCTCTATGACACACATGTACTTACTATGACAAGAACTTACAGGTGACTAAAGTTGAGTAGCATGAGGTGTGGCCCTCATATTCAAGGGACATGAGATTGCCAACTTATACTTTGTCAAGCATATACTCCATAGTTTGTTCACTTTAACCTTAATCACTTCAAGATGCTTATGATAGGGGCAATAAGGGTTGAAAGCTAACAAGTAACATAATTTTTGGAAGCTTTTTTGAAACTTGAAATCCTTGCTTCCCTTTATGAAGGGCCTATCTTCCACCATTATATTGAGTCTCCACCTTCTACCTTTAGGCACCATTAAGAGAGCATAGTTGTCATTCTTAGTTCTATGTGCATTGACCCAAAACTTATTGATTGATGCATATTGTTGTATTGCTTGTTCTTGTGCTATTTGTATCTAGTCACTCTTATGAACTTTGAAGGTGTCCTATGCATCTATTTGCTACTCCATGAGGGACAAGCTGGATGCCACTATGCCATGTTTTCTGTATGTGAAACAAACAAACGTTTTTCAATGCAAACTATTCATGATCTTTGTTTGTCGCCTTTCATGTTGCATGCATATTTACTTTGTCTTACTGTTAGAACTTCATCTTGCATGCACATGTTTAGAGTTCTTTGATCCCAGCTTTCAATGCTTCCAAATGGTTTGATCTTGGTTTTGATGGTGCATGTCACCTCAAAAATTATTATTTTTATCACTTACCTACTCGAGGACGAGTAGGAGTTAAGCTTGGGGATGCTTGATACGTCGGAAACGTATCTATAATTTTTTATGTTCCATGCTTGTTTAGTATCTATTTTGCTTTGCTTTGTCTACACTTTGAGGTGTTTTTATATGTTTTCTGGTACTAACCTATTAACAAGTTGCCACAGTGCTAGTTGCATGTTTTCTTCTCTTTTTGGTTCTAGAAAGGAAGAAAATCAATATTCTCAGAATTGGACGGGACAAAAGCCAAAGTCAATATTTTACTATGGGGAACACGGAGCAAGAGTACGAGACGAAGGGGAGGCACCAGGGGGCGACACCCCTGGCGGCGCGGGCTAGGGCTATCCGCGCCTGGGGGAGGGGGTGCAGCCGTCTTGGTGGACCCCCTGCCTCGCCTCTTCGCCTATAAAGTCCCCCGGTGCCTAAACCCTAAGCACTCGATTAAAATTCCACGAAACCGTCTGTAGCCGCCGCCACCATCGTCCCTGGATCGGGAGGGACCTGAAGTTCTTCCTAGCACCCTGCCGGAGGGGAGATCATCCCGGAGGCCTTCTTCTTCATCATGCCAGCCTTTGGTATGAAGCGTGAGTAGTTTCACCTTGGACTACGGGTCCATGTAGTAGCTAGATAGTTGTATCTCCTCCTTGTGCTTTCATGTATAGATATTGTGAGCTCCGTTCATGATCAAGATCTCATCTATTTGTAATCATGCATGTTGTGTTTGCGGGGATCTAATGGATATTGAGATTACTATGTCAGATTGATTAATGGTTTTGTCTTATTTATTCTATCATGTCTATGTTGTTTGTGATCTTGCATGCTCTCCGTTGTTAGTAGCTATCTTGGCCAAGTAGTTGCTAGTGACTCCAAGTGGGGGTATTTATGCTCGATAGTGGGTTCATGCCTCTACTTAATCAAGGGAAGTGACAGAAATCTCTACGGTTGTAGATGTGTTGTTGCCACTAGGGAGAAAACAACGGTCTCTTGCTCATGGAACAAGTGGATTGTTTACCTTACACACTTTGCTTAAAGCATTGTCTGTTGCTTGCAACTTAATACTGGAGGGGGTTCGGATGATAACCTGAAGGTGGACTTCTAGTCATAGCTGTATTTGGATGGTGGTCTATGTATATTGTTGTATTGCCCAATCGAATTTCATAGGATCTTTGTGTCTAGTATTGCATTGTTATGCCTTGCTCAGTCATGTCAATTGCCCTGCTGTAATTTGTTTACCCTTAATGTCATGTTTGTTTATCTAAGGAGAGCACCTTTAGTGAACTATGGACCTTGGTCCAATCTTTACCATTGATACATCTTCCACTGTTACTGTTTACTTGCTGCAATTCATCATCACCTTCCACACCATACAGTTAATGCTTTGTTATAGCAAATTGGTGAGCTTGACAACCTCACTGTTCATTGGGACAAAGTCTTGAGTTTGTGTTGTGCATGTTTCTACGTTGCTTGCAACACCTAGAGATGTTTCCTTCCTCCTTCTAGTTCGACAACCTTGGTCTCTACTGAGGGAAACTTGCTGATGTGCTCATCACACCTTGCTCTTGGGGTTTCCAACGAAGTGCTCCCAAGTCAACACCGGACACATCATAGACCTCCCCCGACATTAGTCACAGAGGATGGTGGTGGCGCGCCGCACCTTGTGCTACCACTCGAGGAACTCTACCCAGTAGTCCTTGCTATGGTAGCCACTCTCCCACCGCTGGGCCGGCGGGAGGTTGCTGATCCGGTGGCGGATCTCCTCATCCAGCCCTTTGCCCTTCTTGGGCACAGGCGGCACCGAGACACGGTCCCGGTTAAGGTGCCAGCCGGTAGGGAGGGAGACATTTGTGTGCTTGATGTCGCGCCCCTCCCTCCAGCAGCGCTCGCACTCCGCGACACGGAAGTACTACCGTGTGCGGCGCTCCCGCGGTGGCTGGTAATCCCTCACGGAGAGGCCCCGGAAATCCGCGGCAGAGGCGGCAGGGATGTGCCTCGGAGGAAGGACGGTAGCCGGGAGCGCTGGCTGGTAGAGCCAGACGCCTCATGGTCGTTCTTGCTCCTCCCCTTCTTTAGCCAGGATGGCGTCTTCATCGTTGGTGGTGGTGGCGGCGGCTAGAGTTTGCGATGGCGAAAGCTGAGGAGTACAACACCGACGGTCGCAGCTTCCCGCTCCTTCGCCATCAATGTCGGCATGGGAACGCAGGCGACGTCCAGTCAGTCAGCGTGCCGTCTCATCGCCATTGATGACGCAGGCTGCCGCCGGTCAGCCTTCCGCGCAGCGCCTCTGAATCGCTGTGACGATTGCGTCTGAATCGGTGCCACTGCCCGTGTCTGATTCAATGCCGCGGGTCGCGGTGGCTGACGAATGGACGAATGGCACGCGCGGGCAGGACAACCACGCTGTCCGCTCGCGTCTGGGCCGATGCAACCGAGGCTAAAATTATATATACGGATGGGTCGAGCCGGACGCGTCCGCACGTCCACGCAGACGAGCTCAGATAAGTTCGAAGAGAATGGGTCGATCCAGTGAAGACGTCCTGATTGTTTGGAGCTGCAGTGAAGCGGCAAATAGCTAGCTGTACTTGGTACGAGAAAAACTTTGAAATCTGAACTGATCTACGAACGACTTTCAACTCTAAATGCCATTTTCGTTTGAAATTCGTCAAATTTTTCAAAAACGTTGTCCGAAAGATTCAAACGGGTGCATTTGTATTTGACCGATTTTTTTTATTTTTTATTTTGAAATTTCGTTTTTTTCTCGAAATTCTTGAATCTTTGAGTTGGACGACATATTTTTGCAAATCGAAATGCAGAACAGGCGAGACGGCACCTTCGCCGACTGACGCAGATCACCTGATGGCTGTGTGGCCTCCGTTTTTCTTTTCTTTTGTCGAACAGTGTTCTTAACTTATAGTACTACTACCTTCGTTACTAAATGTAAGAACAGAAGAAAGTATTAGCAAGACGGCAAGACTTGGCTGTCTTTTTTTTCGAGGCTTAACTGACCGTCTTTCATCTTGAAGGCGTAGTCCGTCATCTTGAAGCTGGTCCTCATGATCGCTGGTTTGCGGCTTCTTTGGCTTTGGATCCATAAACGAGGTTTGCAGGCTTACCTGTGATTGAATCCACAAGCACCTAATCGTACTACTTCTTCCAACATGATCTAATTGAAAAAATATATTTCCAAGGCATACAATAGGTCCATTCTCCATGATAATGCTCCTACTTAAACTTAATGTAAAGGCAGTAGTCCCGAGATCGACATACAAGTCTTGGCGTAGAAAGAAAGCTTGATCAATAATGTTTTTTATTATGCTCATCGGAGTTACAAGTACTACACAGAAACACAGGGTCGTCGGGTATAATCCTACCGGCCGGCCAGCTGCCGGAATCACAGATCAATTCTAGTCTTGCTCCATCTCGAAGGAGATGAGCTTGACAGGGTTGCCCGACGCATCCGTGCGCACCACCGCCCTGAATAAGCCTTTCTCTTCGATGCTGGTGCATTCTCCAGAAAATTCCAGCTGAAAGTCCAAGTCTTGCTTCTTGACAGAAAACGCATACACAAAATGGATCGTGTCATGCGCCTGCTTGTTGTGCTCATCCGCCGCCCAGAACCCGAGACTCTGGTACTTGGGTGCTGCGGGCTCTGGGATGGGAGTCCAAGAAGCCATGGCGGGCATCACGACGACGCAAATGATGGCGACAAAGCCGATGATGAGGGGAAAGCTGGTCCTCATGGTTGCTGGTTTGGGGTTTCTCGCAGGCTTTGGATCGATCAATGGGGTTACAATCTCGAGATCAACCCAGGAGGCTGTTATAGTGTGGTGAAGGTTCAGGGCAACTGAACTAGGGGCACTTAAATAGATGGGAAAATTTGCTAGAGGACACTGTTATTTTTTGGCGTTTGCCAAAACACACCGCTGGAATGTGTCTTTGCTGAGTATCATTATAATTTCGTGGCACATTTGCCAAGACACACTGCATGCCGCAAATGGAAAGTTTGACTAATTTTATTGGGATGACCATCATATGTCTGGTTTGAACACTTTTTTCTCTAATTCAAATTCACCAAATCCAGCATGTGCATATACCGAACATGAATTAGAAACTATACGTAAGTTCACATCAAGTTGGAACATCCAGGCCAAGACGCCATCCATTGCAGCATGCAGCATCGTGGTTAAGAAAAAAATCAACGAGGGAATTGGGAAAAAGCTGGATAGTTTTTTCTATCTGAAACATCGTGTATTTCAATTAAAATTCTAGACATATTTGCAACAAGGTAAAAAGGTAATCTAAAACGTCAAACTTTCCGTTTTGGGCAGTACAGTGTGTTCTAGCAAATTGTCACGAAATAATAATGGTACTGGGCAAAGTCACATTCCAACAGTGTGTTTTAGCAAACGCCGGAAAATAACAGTGTCCTCTAGCAAATTTTCTCTAAATAGATCGCTAGGACATGGCAGAACTAATCCAACGTACTCCTTCGAGATGGTACTCATTAATAACTAATAAATCTCTGATATAGTCAAAATTTATAAAGATCGACTTTGACTAAACCCGGATTGCAGAGTAATTTAGGACGGAGGGAGTACTATTACGGGCCTATTTCTGACCGTAGAAATTTCATAGGATTCTAATTTTAAGTTTTTTTTTAAGAAACACAGTATAGACGCAAACGCTCACAATGCGTACATACACTCACCCCTATGAACACACGCATGCACGCCCTACCCCTATGAGCACCTCCGAGACACTGGGCCAAGTTTCTTTCATATATGGATTGCCTTTGTATTAGAAGAAATTATACTACCTAATTCTATGGATTCGATTTTTATGCCTCAGTTTCATAGGATTTTTTACGGGTAATTTCTTAGGAATTTGAATGCACTCCAAACTCATTTTTAGACTCATGTGCGTAGAGGCGAGATATTTTTTCTACGTTTCATTCAAACAAGCATTCATATAATTTTCATGTGTTTTATAATCCTATGTCTTGCATAACTAAACATGTGATGTGTTTTTTCTATTTCTACGATTGACAATTCTACTGTCAAAAGAAGCACTGAATTGGATTTTCGTATATATGCCTACCTCTATATTGCATAGCTAAATTGACGAAATTCATAAATTTTCTCTATTTATGTGTTTTCGATTATGCTGTCCAAAGAGTCCCTATATATATGTCTATACTAAACACCTCTCAATTTCCATTGAACGAAAATCATGTAAAAATAATTCCTGATTGTTTTATGTTTCACCATACGCCATGTATTATACTGAAGTACGGCTACTGGTACATGTCTTTCTTGCTATCGAGGAGGAGCTCGAGATACTCTAGCAAAAATCTAACATTTTTCCTTCTTGGTATCTAGCAGCAAACAAAAGGAACACAAACTACTACGTCCCTCGATAGATAGTGCAAAAGAGTTGTAGGTAGACCAGTAAAGATCCTTTGCATGGATGTAGCATCGCCTGTAATGGTTGTGCTATGTAGCATCGCCTGTAATGGTTTCACAAATGACTACATGATGACCATATTACAACTCTTTTGCAAAGGCGCAATCACCAGGTGGCTCCAACCCTTTATAACTTGCGGGTATGTTCTTCTTTTTCCCCATCTCACTTCTCCGCTTCATCGACGTGACGCCGCCCCACGACGCCGGCAGGCTGCCTGAGCTCCGCCTTGCTGACCCTGCCACGAGCTCCGCCTCGTTGCCCTCTATCTCCCCGCAAAAGGAATCGAAGAGGGGCATCTGCAATCGTCGCCATCGACGCCATCTTCCTCGTCACCGACGACCGCCGCCGTTGACATCACCTTCGATATAGACCTCGCGCGGCCTCCCCGAGCCCTTCGTCTGATCCGCGGTGAGCTGTTGGTCCCCTAGGACCTCTCCCTCGACCCCCTCTCCCTCTGTAGTCGTTGCTCGCCGTCGACCCGTGCGTTCTGCCGACGTGCGCCGTTGTTCTCCTTGCTCCGGCGACCAAAACATAGCGGTGCTGCCACCAGTAGGCTTGCCTTGCTCGCCTCGTTCGAGTAGGCTATATCTCGTCGGTCCACGCGCCCTCCTTTGCCGTCGCCGGTGACCATTCGACGGTGGCCGTTGTGATGACGTCACGCTGGCGTCGTCCTGACTGGTGGGTTCGTCGGTGTGTCTTCGGCCCCACTGGTCAGTCATTGTGGGTAGCCCAGACCCGGTGAAAAACTACCCCCTGTGCTGATGTAAAGTGACGCAGTAACTGTTTTAAAATGGTTTAATATTTTCAGAAATTGATATAAACTTGTAAATTCAATAACTAATGATTTATAAGTCAGAAAAATACAAATAATATATCAAAATGTTCAGAAAATTAAGAGCTATCTGTCTAAGCAATCATCATACATTGTCAAGCAACTTAAAAACCCTATATTAGGTAAAGAAACATAGACACCCCTTATGTACATGTGGGTTCGCCGGTGTGTCCTTGCTAGGGCATCCCAAACCCTTTTAAATCGATGTTGCACCTAGGACTAGTGTAGGATCTCTAAATCTTACATGTCATACATATTGATTGCGCATTGTATTATGCCATGTATTGATTGCCGCCTTTATTTACGGTATTGGTTCTTCGCGATAGGATCCGAGCCCGAGGGTTTCTCCGAATTAGGGTTTCTGATACTGTAAATTCATTTTTATTATTGTGTATGTATATATTAGGGTTTCTCCGAATTAGGATTTATATCTCTCAGCACCCTACCTAACATTCTCCCTTTAGTCCCGGTTGGAGCCACCAACCGGGACGTATACTCCCCCTCGCGTGCGTTCTCTCCCTCTCTGGCCAAACCCTAGCCAGCCCCAGTAGCCGGCCGTCACCACCGTTCCCGGCCTCCCCTCGACCATCTAGTGGTGCCAGCAGCTCCGTCTCGGTCCCCTGTTTCGTCCCACTAAAGGAATCAAGCCCCGACCCCAACAAAGCTCGCCGCCATCGATTAGCTCGCCTCCGGCCTTGCCTGGATTCCACGACCGCATGTCGAGCACCGTGGTGAGCTTCTGGTGCTCAGGGCGCACCCTCCATTTACCTCCTAGATCTTCATAGCCGCCGCGCGTCGTTCGTCTGTGAGCTCCGTCGCCGCCGCTCGTCGCAGGCCTTGCTTCGGTGACCCTAAAGGGGCGGCGCCGCCACTATGCGGTTCCCCTCGTCACGCTCTTTCCAGCGCACCCCTCCACGCGTGTTGGAAGAACATCGATACCCCTCATATACATGTGAGTTTGACGATGCACCTTTGCCAGGGCATTCCGAACCCTCTTAAATCGACATGCATTATGGTTACTACGTAGTATCTAATCTGACATGTCATACATATTGTTTGTGCATTGTATTATGCCATGTCTTGAATTTTCGCCTTTATTTCCGGTATTGGTTCTTCGCGATAGGATCCGAGCCCGAGGGCAAGCGTAGCCTCTCATTCTGAACCTATTACAAAGTATCTACTTTATCGCTATGATGCATATGATTCCAATATGGTATTTTGTCAGTAGCTAGAGTTACCTATCTACTACATAGTTTCCTTTTTGTAGCTAGGTTAGGGTTTCTCTTCATTTTTATTATTATGTATGTATATATTAGGGTTTCTCTGAATTAGGGTTTATATCTCTGAACACCCTACATAACATTCTCCCTTAGCCGCTTTGACTTATCGATTTTTCCACCTATGCAGAAAATATGGACCCACACGACAAAGACAAAGAAAAGGAAGAGTTGATCCAAGGTGTGATCCACGAGGAAGAAAATTTAGATGTATCGACGTTTCTGAACAACTCCGGTGAGGGTGATCCTCTTTTTGCCGGAAGAGACGACTTGTTTAAGGTTGAAGGTGATGCCTTCCGTGAGGGAGAAGGCGATGACTTGTATGATCGAGAAGACGACCGCTCCGGCGAGGTGCATGTAATATAATTAATTCATTAATTAATCATCTGATGTCTATATACAAATAGTAACGACGATCTTTCTTTTTTTAGCCCTCCAGATCGAACAAATCTACTGAAAAAAGCGGACGAGGCCCAACCAAAAAGTTGGAAGACCATGAGAGGTTCAGGATCGAAGATATCGCTGAAGACAGCAAACCGACGGCTCCCGTTGTTGTCACAACCAAATTTGTGGCACAATGCGAAGTAATCGTTAGGGACTTCATCCCGATCACCATTCGAAATTGTAATAGGCCCGCTGATGTGGAAGAAGAAGGAACGTCTTTATTTCTCCCTACCGTGGCCAAAGATTTACTGTGGAAGAGGCTCATGCTTAATGTCAAACTACCGAAGATAGAGCTGGATCCAAATGTGGAGGATTCGGTTGAGGACGCCTCAGAACATGCGAAAGCCATGGAGATGAAGGTCAGGGAGTGGGCTATGAAGAAGATGGCCCAGTGTTTCACCAACTGGAAGAAAAGATTGCATCTTGACTATGTCGTGAAAGAGAAGACTCCGGATTTCGAGAAGATTCAGTTTCAGAAGATGAAACCATTCTGGGCTGAGTTTGTGAATTACAAGACATCAGAAAAAACTAAGAAAATGTATGCAATGAATAAGCTGAATGCTGCTAACAAGAAGTATCAACATACTATGGGGCAAGGTGGCTACAGGGTTGGCATTCCTAAGTGGAAGAAACTTGAGGATGAACTGCGTGCTAAAAAGATCATCCTAGAGACAGACGATTGGATCGAACGTGCAAAGAATTGGTTATACGGGCATGGGGGCACGTTGGACTCGGAAGTAAAGTGTATATATAACATACGACATAAAGAAAATCCCTTGCTAATCGAGAAGATGAGAAACGCAGTAAAGGCTGTTAAAGATGGGGACTTCATTTCCGATAGAGAGAATGATGAGCTCACACTCGCCCTTGGAAATAAGGAACATGATGGAAGAACACGAGGCACAATAGGCTCCCAACCATGGAGGACTGGGTTTCCCAAAAAAGGAAGAAATATCCTGATAGAAGCCGTCAGAGGAGAAAGGACAAGGCGGAAGTTGAAGCAGATATTCAAAAAGAGCGAATGCGTATAATTGAAGAACGAATGAAGCAACAACAAGATCAAATTAACGCACTTAGCCAGCAAGGTACTACCGGCCCATCTCAGAAGCACATGGTGTTAGAACCTGCATTCGATGGTACCGGCGTATCGAATAATCGAAAAAGCAGTGTGGCTTCCACCGAGGTCCCGGGTGATGACAATGACGATGACGATGGTGCACCGACGATGGCTCGTGTTGGCTACCCAGTGGATGATATCACACAGATGACACACTACAAGCTACATGTCAAAGTTGTGAACATATCAATGAAGGTGGCGGTCAGCTATGCCTTACCAATTGGACCTGCACCAACTTACCATTGTCGTCCGGTTCCACAGGGCTACGCTGTTGTCGGGGTGGATGAAATCATGCCCACCTTTGAAGTTTTGAAGCTTGACTACCCTGCAGGTGAAGGGGATGTGACTGAACTGGGAGAATCAATAAACGTCACCATTCTATGGCCAAAGGAACGTATCGTGCTTCCAAATCACATGCCAAGGCCATCTTCGCCGCCGCCTCACCCGTCTCCAGCGCGGTCGTCGCCGCCGCGGCAGCCGTCTTCGTCGCATCACCCATATTCGTCGCCTCACCCGGCTCCGTCGCCTCACCCGGCTCCGTCGCCTCACCAGTCTCCGGCGCAGCCATCGCCACGGCGGCAGCCATCGTCGGCGCCTTAGAAAAAAAAGCGTAAGCTTACCACCGCTACTTTGCGGAGTGGTAAGAAATCGCCGAGACGTAAACAGGAGCCTCTTCCAAAAGTACCAAAGGTTCCTCCCAAGAGAGATTATGACTGTACCGAAGAGGAGGCTAGGGCTATCGTTGATGCGGAAACGACAGCGTTTTTCGCTAAGCTGAGGCGGCCGAAAGAGCCAGAGTTCCCTAGCACCAAAGAAGAAAAATCCGAGTGTTCAAAATGCTAAAGACTCTTCATCAACCCGAGCCAAAGCTGTCATCAGACTATGAGCGCTCTATTCTCAAGTCACATGCGGTACAGCAAGCCTCGAAGAGCAGTACTAATGCAAGCGGGAAATCTGTTGCCCAGCTCGGAGAACAAGCAAAACAGTCTTGCGCCCCTCTCAAGGTGATTTCCCATACCAATGTGGGGTCGAGCAAATATGCGGCTGAAGAGCAGTATGATCCAGATGTAGTTGCACAATACGGAGAAGCTGTCGCTGCTCAAGGTATGAGTATTGCCCACTACTTATCCCAGTTACAGTACTTCCTCATGGGTGAAGTAGCATACAAATACCAGTACGACAAACCTCTCGTCAAACCTGAGGAGGTAAATAATCTTCCAACAAAAATGCGAAGATTGCATAACTGGTACATGCATGCCACAAAGGCCGAGGCTAACTAGACAATGCTGAGGATTACAAAAAAGCATTATGGGAAAGAAATAGATGACATGATATCCATTGAATTTGATGAACTATTTCAATTATTCAATCAAGACGGCTTGGACAAATCGATCATCAGTGCCTATTATCTATAAGTACTAATTATGTAATTAATTTAGTCTCTAGCTATCTCACCTCGTTTATTGCATGTATATAATCATACTATAATATGCAGAATGAAGATTCTCGAATGCAGCAGAGGACAAATCTATGACATTGGGTTCATTGACCCATATTGGGTTCATCAAGCTAATCTCAAAACAAACTCTCAGGATATGGAGGATAATATCGTACACACGTTAAGGTTTCAAGAAACCAGAAAGGAAATACTATTTCCTTACAACTTCGAGTGAGTGTTATTGTCTTATATACACTTTCTATTTCGCTTACTCGATGTTAAGTATATAATTGATTAGTTATGCATGCGCAGCTTCCACTATATTCTGTTAATCATTCTATAAAGGGCGTGTACTAGTCATTGACTCGAAACATAAACTCCTTGAGACGTGGAAGGACATGCAGATGCTTCTCCAGCGGAAATTCTAATCATTATGACACTATATCAGCAACGTTCGTGAATTTTATGATATCAAGTAATTAATAACTTCTTTTATTCGTTTTCTTCGCCGCGCGCCGCTTGGAAACGGTTCACCAAAAAGGCTAGGGGTGTTTGGAAAGAGGAGCTTATATTTAAACACTAGATGTAAACACCACTAGCTATATCTGCGCATCTCTTTGATTCTAGTTTTGATACCGTTATTATCATGTTTGATTATTATTTTTATTGAACTATGTTCTCGTAAAGTGCCTGACGCAGGGACCAGGGAACAATTTATGTCGATACTATATGCGAGTTCATCCGTCAGACGTGTTGTGAGAAGGGGAGAAATTTAGAGCAACTTAACGTACATAAACAATTTCTATAGTTTTTAATTACCATCAAATTGTGTTTAGTTTCATTCATATAGGTCGACTCCTTTTCAAAATCAGATCGAACGTCTACGGGACGGTCTTCTGCCAAAGGATCGCGTACGAGCAATTCAGAAGGAATTGGCGGGATTCATGGATGCAGAAGTCCTAGACCCAAAAGAAGAATACTATTCGGGTGTGTATATCCAATAGGGATTGTACAAAGAGCTTATTTATATGTAGTGCATGAACTCCGTGTGTCGAATGTAATATGTTCTACACTTGGATCTATATTGTCATAATGATCTTGTGATATAATGGTTCCTTCATTGATGAGTACAAAACACTAAATAAAAAATAAAACAACATAAATGAATTCTCTGCCACGGCAAAAAAAGGTTGCCAACATGAAATCTCTGCCGCGGCAGAGGGTTATTTGTCCCGGTTCGTGTTACGAACCGGGACGGTTGCTCCTCCCCCCTCGCACTCAGCAGCAGTCACGTGTACGCCCTTTTGTCCCGGTTGGTGGGGCAACTGGGACTAAAGGTTGGGGGTTTAGTCCCCGTTGCCTCGTTCCGGTTGGGGAACCGGGACTAAAACCCCTTACCAACCGGGACATATAGGACGGTTTCTACTAGTGTGAACTAGGGCTGTCAAAAAAGTTCGAGCTTGACAAATTGTGCGAGTTCGGCGCGTTAACAGCTCGGCTCGAGCTTGATTCGTCTCTCTAACAAACCAAGCTCGAGCCTGTTTTCGAGCTCGCGAGCTTAGACGAGCCGAACTCAAACAGTTCGATAAAGCTCGTGATTTTTTTACAGTCGCAAAATTGAGACTGCTATTGTTATTCCATCTATTGTAAGAATGCTAAAATAATTATGCTTGCATGTTGGCACTGTATTACTATTATATGAGACTCGATCCATTTCTTCTATTCCGTTTTCAAGTTTTACTATTTTCTTGCTATGTAGTTGCATGTCTATCTTTGGATATACTAAAATTTTCTTACCGAGCTTCAACGAACCGAGCTCAAGCCTACTCGAGCTTTGGTCGAGCCGAACTCGAGCTTAGATATAGGCTCGAAGGTCAATCTAGGCTCGCTCGAGCTCGGCTCGAGCTTCTACCGAGCTCGAGCCGAGCCTAACAATGTTCGCTCGAGTTCGGCTCGTTGACAGCCCTAGTGTGAACTTAGGCGGTTGAGTCGTACATCCACTCACCTAACCAAATGCTGGTCCTCATGATTGCTGGTTTGCGGCTTTTTGATAATGTAGTGTTTACGCTCCTAGGTGGGACACCTGGGTCCATTACTCCATGAGAATGCTCCACTTAAACTCAATGTCCCTCACGTAAAGGGACTAGTCCCGAGATCGAGATACAAGTCTAGTCGTGGAAGGAAAGGTTATGATCATCGGAGTTACAAGTACATGGAAACACAACGTCGTAGGCTATAATCCTAGCGGTCAGGTGCCGAAATACTAGATCATCTGGTCATTGTCTCGAATTACAAAAAACCACCACAATTCGGGTCACTATAACAGAAAACCATCACAATTTAGATTTGTGACAAAAACCCACCAGAATCGGGGTACAATTTCTGTTATAGTGGTGGTTTTTTGCCCTAATTGTGGTGGTTTTTACCCCAATTGTGGTTGTTTTTTATCAAGAATCAGAATTATGGTGGTTTTCTGTTATAGTGACCCCAATTGTGATGATTTTTTGTAATTTCCTCTCTTGAAGGAGATGGGATTGACAGTGTTACCTGATGCATCCGTGCGCACCACCGCCATGTACAGGTCTCTCTCATGGGCGGTGTTTGCTGCCTCGATGGTACACCTACCTCGATTGATGGCTTAGATGATGGCGACAATGCCGATTATGAGGAGAAGGCTTGTCCTCATGGTTGCTAGAAGAAATTTGGTACGAAGAAACACACGATCCAAGTCGAATGTCGATGACTGCAAGGGTCATGGTCGTGGCAACTGAGTCTAGGGCCGAGATTCCCTGAAATACACAATGGTTTATTTTTCAAAATTTTCACATGATATAGATAACATTTCCACTAAAATCATGGCAACGATCCTCAGGGACACGATCTGAGGTATCCTTCCACCACACAATGATAGAAGAAGAAGGAGATGTCAAAGCTAGTGGCGGTCAGGACCAAGGTCCAAACTTCCAAGCAAGCCATATAAAAACAAAGGCGAGAGGTTGTTCTAGGGTGCACATGACAAAGAGGGGCAAAGAAATTTGATGCTCCGACCTTGGAGATCTAAATTGTCAGAAGTTACATTTTCATTTGCACAAACAACGAAGCAAATAATCTACATTAATTTTCCATACTCTCCTTTATAAGCACCAGATTAACAAAATCGACAGGTTGGGATGAAGTCTGAAATTTGTGATGTGGGTCCAAATGACAACAAACTTATTGAGGAGTGGCAAGGGTCGTTATTTTGGGTTGAATGGAGCGAATCCAAAGGTTTACTGGATAGCTCATTATTAGAGTATAGGTCGGTGCGGCTAGGGCATCTATCCTCCCTATTCAAATTGTAACTCTATCTTTATTAGTCTTGGAGTCCAAGTCAGTTGTAATCTATATAAACAGCACACCGTGGCTAAAATCAATACAAGTTATTATTCTCTTAGAATATCATGGTATCAGACGCCTAGGTTTTCCGCACCTGGGATGGCACCTCCTCCTGCGCCGCCAAGGCTGCCGCCGCCCCCAACTCGGCCCCTCTTCTCCATGGCCGAGTTCCGTGCTGCCGACGTTCCTACCTCCTCCTTTTCCTCCTCCACACCTACTTCTACCCAAACACCACCTCCCCAAATTCCGATGATCTCTCTAGCCGACACCATCGCCGATGTCTCCCCCTTCATACCGATCTCACTCGACCTCGTTGCCCACAACTACTACCACTGGCGCCACCTCTTCACCATCCACCTCGGCCGCTGCGGCCTCCGTCATCATATAGATCCCTCCTACCCTCCGTAGACTGCCGAACCCCACTGGATCAAAGATGATCTCGCCATCATCCAGTGGATCTACACCCGCATCTCCATGGAGCTCTTCAACCTGGTCTCCTCCAACGACGCCACCGCCGTCGATCTATCGGCCTCTCTCCAGCAGTTGTTCCAGGACAACTCCGACGCGCGCATGAACGCGCTCAACACGAAGCTTCGCACGACCACCCAGGGAGACGCCCCGGTCACCGTCTTCTGCCAGCGGATCAAGGCCATCGGCGACGAACTCCATGAGCTTGGTGATCACGTCGAGGATCGTACCCTCATCAACGCCCTCCTCGTCGGCCTCGGAGATCAGTTCGAGAAGCAGCAGTCCTTCATCCCCATGCTGAAGCCTTACCTCACCTTCAAGGAGGTGCGGTCCCTCCTCCAGTAAGAAGAGAAGAATCAAGCTCGCAAGGCACAATGGGCTCCGCACGTCTTCCACGCCACCACCCCTGCCGCGGCAGGAAATCCGTCCTCTGGGATGCCGCGGCAGCCGCCCGCGCGCCCACCTCCTGCTGCACCAGTCGTGGCCCTGACCCCGCCTCCTGGATGGCGCCTGAGCCCTAATTACAGGGGCAAGAACCCGATCAACAGGCCTCCCACTACGCGCCCCTCCGGCCCTGCACCGGCTTCGTCATCGACTGCTTCTTCGTCGCACGAGCCACCGCCCTGGCCTCCTCAGCACGACCATTGGACTGGCCTTGTGCAGGCTTGGTCGATGCCATGGTCGGCCCCGTCTCCGTATGGCGCCCCTCCTGCATACATCGGTGCACGGAGTCCTGGTCTTCGCCCAGCCACGGGCTCTCCCGGCCTTCTTGGCTCTCGGCCGCCGGCTCACGTCTACACCGCGACTACTACACCACCATCCTGCGTGCCCTACTACCACATGCCGTCCTCCTATGAAACCATGCAAGCTCCGTACGCGTACAACCAGCTACCACCTCTTCCCTACGTCAACATGCCATTTCCCGGCTCCTCTGCTCCTCCCCAGCAGCCGACCTGGTACCAAGCCGCCTTCATCAACGCCATGAACAACTTTACACTAAATAACGAAGGTACGGATTAGATTTTCGATTCTGGTGTATCCTTGCATATGTCTTCAAATATGAATTTACTTTCAGCTTGTTTTCCCTTTGCTTTTTCCACAATCACTATTGGCGATGGCTCCACAATCCATGTCTCTTGCGCCGGAAATTCCCACATATCTTCATCTTATGCTACCTTTCTTCTACGTAATATTCTTGTTGTTCCTTCCTTAATCAAAAATCTTATTTCTGTTCGACAATTCTGTATTGACAACAAAGTTATTATGGCTTTTGATCCTTTTGGTTTGTCTGTGAAGGATCTGAAAACGGGAGAGGTCCTCGCTCGGTACAATAGCACGGGCGATCTTTATCCACTTCATGGCGCGCCCACATCCACCCCTCGTGCCATGCTTGTATCCGTTGATTTATGGCATTGTCGCCTAGCCACCCCAATAAAACCACTATGTCGTCTTTGCTTCAAGAATTTTGTATACCTAGTTCTAGTTCCTCTCATAATCCCTCTCTCTGTAATGCCTGTCAATGCGGCAAACATGTTCGATTACCTTTTGGTACCTCAACTACTATCAGTACTTTTCCGTTCGAGCTTCTTCATTGTGATTTATGGACCTCTCCAGTTCCTAGTGTTTCTGGTTATAAATATTATCTTGTGATACTGGATGACTACTCTCACTATATTTGGACTTTTCCTCTTCGTGCAAAATATGATGTGCATACCATTTTTATCAATTTTTGGCAGTATGTTTTTACTCACTTTTTATTCAATGTGATAACGGACAAGAATTTGACAATACTCAAAATCGCAATTTCTTTCTTTCTCAAGGAATTCTTCTACGTTTTTCATGTCCTTACACTTCTTCTCAAAACGGTAAAGCTGAACGTTCTCTTCGTTCTATAAATGATATTATTCGCACTTTACTTTTGCAAGCCTCTCTTCCTTCTCGTTTTTGGGCTGAAGCTCTTCGCACTGCCACATTACTCATCAATGTTCGCCCCACCAAAACGTGTCCTCTTTATTCGCCCTTTCAATCTTTGTTTTTATCTCACCCAGACTATTCTTTCTTGCGTGTTTTTGGTTGCCTTTGTTTTCCAAACATTGCCTCTACAACCTCCAACAAACTCGAACCATGTTCCCTACCTTGCATTCATCTTGGTCTTTCTGATAATCACAAAGGATATCATTATTTTGATCCCTCTTCTGGCCGCGTTATTGTTTATCGCCATGTTACTTTTGATGAAAATCCCTTTCCTTACGCTGCCACCAAACTCACTCCCCAAACCGAACCACCAGTCCCTATCACCACCAAAACACCCTTCGTTCAACCCACTGTCGCCCCTGCCGCGGCAGGATTTTCACCGGTTTCTCTGCCGCGGCAGATTTTTCGCATGTTTCTCTACCGCGGCACCCTGCCACGGCAGAACTTTCACCCGATTCTCTGCCACGATAGGAACCTGTCACCACCCCCACCACTGTCGTAACCACCCCTCGTAGCACCACTTCCCCTACCCCTACCACCGAACAATCTACCCCATCACCCAAACCACCAACACCTACTATCGAGTCTTCCTCCACATCACCATTACCACCTAATGTTGTTCCTATTCAACCACCTACAAATAATTACGTCATGTGCACTCGTGGCAAACGTGGCTTTCTTCTCCTTTCTAAATGTCTCAGTCTCACAACCACAACCACAATTTCCCCTATACCCACATCCTACAAACGTGCTCTTCTTGATCCTTCTTGGTTTTCATCTATGCGTGATGAATTTGATGCTCTTCAACAAAACAATACATGGATTCTAGTTCCCAAACCTTCTGGCTTTAACGTTGTTTCTAGCAAATGGGTTTTTCGACATAAATTTCATTCTGATGGCACCCTTGCTCGTTACAAAGCTCGCTGGGTTTGTCACGGTTTTTCACAACAACATGGCATTGACTTCGATGAGACTTTCTCCCCGGTTATTAAACCAAGCACTATTCGCTTTGTTCTTAGTCTTGTCATTTCTTATTCATGGCTGATTCATCAACTTGATATTAAACATGCTTTTCTCCATGGTACTCTTAATGAAACTGTCTATTGTCAGCAACCCTCTGGTTTTGAGGATCCCTCTTCTCCAAATCTTGTTTGTTTACTCAAAAAATCTCTTTATGATCTCAAACAGGCTCCTCGTGCCTGGTTTCAATGCTTTGCTACTTTCATTCAAACCGTTGGCTTTATATCTTCTAAATCTGATTCTTCTCTATTCATTTTTCGTTCCTCCGAACATACTGCATATCTTCTCCTTTATGTTGATGACATTGTTATTACTGCTAGCTCTGACTCTTTTCTTCAACATATTATTTCTTCTCTTAATCGTGAATTTTCCATGACTGATTTAGGGTCTCTTCATCATTTTATTGGCATGAATGTTTCTCGCACAAAATCCTCTCTATTTCTTTCTCAACGACAATATCTTTTGGATTTGCTTTCACGGCCTCGTATGTCCGATTGTCAATCTTCTCGTACTCTGGCCGACATAGGTGCCAAACTATTGGCTGGTGGTGACCCTGTTTCCGATCCCACTTTTTACCGTAGCATTACTGGTGCCCTTCAGTATGCCACTCTCACTCGTCCCGACATATCTTATTCGGTTCAGCAAGCCTGTCTTTTCATGCATGACTCTCGTGCCCCTCACCTTGCTCATGTAAAAGAAATTCTTCGATATTTAAAAGGAACTCTTGATCACGGTCTTCTTCTAAACTCTTCTCTCCTACAAGCTTGACAGTTTATTCTGATGCGGACTGGGCAGGTTGTCCAGATACTCGACGGTCCACATCCGGATTTTGCGTTTATTTAGGAGATAATCTTGTTTCTTGGTGTTCTAGAAGGCAGGTAACAGTTTCCAGGTCTTCTGCTGAGGCTGAGTATAGGTCGGTTGCCCATGCCGTGGCGGAGGTGGTGTGGCTGCGTCAGCTACTCGTCGAGCTTCATCGACCCCTGGAGCGAGTGACCATTGTTTATTGTGACAATATTTCTGCAGTCTACATGGCATCCAATCCCGTTCAGCATCGGCGCACGAAGCATATTGAGATTGACATTCACTTTGTTCGTGAGAAGGTGGCTCTTGGTGAAGTTCGAGTTCTTCATGTTCCTACCAGTGCTCAATTTGCTGATATTTTTACTAAAGGACTCCCCACTTCATCATTTATAGACATTCGCTCTAGTCTCAACATCATTACAACCGATGTTGAGACTGCTGGGGGATATTAGAGTATAGGTCGGTGCGGCTAGGGCATCTACCCTCCCTATTCGAATTGTAACTCTATCTCTATTAGTCTTGGAGTCCAACTCAGTTGTAATCTATATAAACAGCCCACCGTGGCTAAAATCAATACAAGTTATTATTCTCTCAAAATATCACTCATCAAAGACATACATGTTTTCCTCCAAATGAGCAAGGAAATGCTGGAGATAGATTCCATGGGGTGACACTAGATGACCATCTATCATGTCAAAAAGTGCCTTCTTCCCATTGTGAATATGAATTCTATGCAATTTTTTAGTATGCATGTGGGTTTTCTTTGTATATATGGATTTTTTAGTCCGAATCCTCTCTGAGGCCAATATTCTTTAAGAAAGATACCAAAAAGTGTTTAATCTAAATCCTATCCATTCTAAGAAAGTTTCATTTTGGAAATGAAGGTTTGTTCCTCGACTTACCTAGATGGGAGAGAAAAGCTCACATCTTAGGATTATGAGGAGGGCATGGGAGGAGGTATGGATGAACCTTCAGCAACACTGCTATAGTAATAAGTATGAATGATTACCCCCCATCTCAGTTCATCGCTTAATAAAATGATTTAATCTATAAGACAATATTGTTGATCTCTAGGACTATGCACCCATATACACACAACACTAGCATATTCAAGTACTACAACAGTCAAATACAAGTAGAAGTGCTAAAAAGTGAACATCTTATAATATGTAAACATATAGAAGGCATAACAAGCTCATAAAACATGAAGGTCGTCGTACCCTAATCTTCTGTAATTGTTACAAACTCCTAGTAGAAAGGAGCACCATCACCACATACTCCAATTTCTTGTCCCCTTGCATCATTACTTCTTACATCAAACTTTTATTAGATCCTTGAACTTTTTCTACAAATCTATAATAGACCATGCGCGAATGGTCCATTACATACAAAATATAAAGTTTTGTGGCCTTAAAGCTCCGTGGAAAGGAATTGTTGGAGTTGTTTGCAGAAAGAACAACTTTTTATTTGGTTCACTCCCATCTTTGCCGATTCAAGTGTATACATTGAGATAGCTAAAGTTGTTGGGAAGACTACAAACTCATTAACAATAGGAGAACAAAGTATTTTCAAGCTAAGGCATGGTCTAAATAAGAACACACCTAGAAAGCACTCATGTGACTGACCAATTTGAAGATGTCCAACACTATCTGACATATGCATACCCTAATGGACTACAAGTCTTAGTATGAACCTATTAGAAATTGCAAGATGTCCATGTTTCTTGGGATTTGTCTTGACTAATAGTCACATCAAGAATATGTAAATTATGTCATATGAAATTAATAAAATAATTGAATTCATACCTAAAAGTATTTTCCAATGACACCAAAATAGGTGTTGCTTATTGCTAATCAAGAAATATGGTGAGATGGAATGCATATGTTTTTTTCTCATTGTGATCATATCTTTCACTTTTTAGTAGCATATTACCAACATGAAGCTAAATGAGATACACACGGTGTTTGAAACATAAAAACCATCCCTATTAATCTAGCTCCCTTACAAATCCCGCTCACACCTTCCATCACACCTCGCTTGAGTTACCTAAAGAAGTTCACAAATTGATCACCGCACTTCTTTGTGCATACTTGTGGGCCTGATGTGACTAAGGATGGAAATGAGCAGGTTATGGGAAAGGCAGAGCAATACCATACCCATACCCGTGTAGTCAATGGGCATAAAATGTTACCCACTTCCATACCCATAGGTATAAAACTTTAGCCATACCCATACCCGGCAGGTACCCATACCCATTGGGTACCCGTCGGATACATAAAATAACACATTATTCATATTTTATATTCATCAATAGCATATTTCACAAATAAAACATTTATATCAACTCAATAATAGGTATATGAGTACATGACAATTTATCGAAGTTTAGAAGTCGCAATCTCATAAGCCCTGGGCTGCATAGGTTAAAACTTTACAATGGGTATAAAAATATGATCATACCTTGCTCATGCGGGTAGGATATGGGTATACCCACATGTACAATGCTACACACGTGCCCATGAATTAACGGTTACGGTAACTATGGGTATAAAAATATGATCATACCTTGCTCATGCGGGCACCCATACCCGTGGGTAAAGGTTTCATCCTTAGATGTGACAAGGTCACCCGAGGGAACGCAAAGTGCATTGGGAGATTGTTTTCCGTCTGATAAAACCTTTTTGTCTTGGAATTTTGCATCTAGAAGAAATTATCAACATTAGTAGGCTTTGTTGGATGTGGATAGAATGAACCGATGAGTCTAAAACCTGGATTGGTCTTGGAAACCCATGCAATGACCATGATAGAGACATCTTTGATGTGGTCACTACCAGTGATAGTAAAAAAAGATCTAAACTTGTACCCCTCCTTGGCTCTCGGGACCGACCTAAGGTATTGCCCCAAATATTTACGAACTCATGAAGAGAAAAAAATCTTTCAATGAGGAAATCTCTCGAAAATAACTCTTGGGTCAATAAAATAGAAATGTTTCTCCACCTTTTGAGAATTGATAGGACAAGTCCACCATTCCATTGACGTCACCGATACTATAAAGTGGAAATTCACAATTGATGGAAACTACATCGCCTCCTTAGCTAACAAAATGAAACATGAAGGAAATATCCCACCTCTATGGATGCCGCTACTTAGAAGATTTGGGATGCGCTAAAATAATCTTTTTGCATGGTTGGTTTTGCAAAACAACATTCACGCGACATAATATTTTATTTGTAGGGATTGGCCGAACTGCCGCAACTATCTCTCATGCAACCAAGTCCAAGAATCGGCAACCCACCTTTCATTCAAGTGCCCCTTCACTCTGCATATGGAATGCCATCATAATACATTGGTTTGACCAACATGATATAGATACGTCTATTTGGTAAAATGAATCTAGCTAGCGTCAAAGATTGGTGGTTGAAGATCACGTTGGCGCATGGAAACGCTATAAAGGAAACGACCTCTTTGCTCATGCTTTCCTCTTGGGAAGTCTAGAAAGAGCGAAATGCTTGGGTCTTCCGAAACCACACCTCAACTGCCCCTACCGTCATTGCGAAGATCAAATATGAGGCTCAGATGTGCAGCATCGTCGGGGCGGGATTGTTGAGTAATGTAATTCCGTGAGAGTAGAACTATTTGTGAAGTCCTAGGACTTGTGCCAAGCAATTGTTATAAGGGTGTGTTTGTTAGACTTAATAGTGGTGTTTTTTTTTTTGCTTATAAGCAAAAAAGCACCTATTTATGTGCTTTTGACTTTGGCTTTCAGTTCATACCTATCAAGTCGAATGCATAAACTAGTTAAATCTAACAACTAATTTGTCAAATGACCTATAATTTTTCTACAACAGTTAGCCCACAACCCCTTTTCACATCATACAACCAATAACCATAAGCTGTTTTTTACATCCCAACCAAACACATCCTAAAATTTCTTCTTATTCAATATAATAGAAAATCTTTTGCCTTGTTGAAAAATAATACCAGGGCCGATCATTTTGGACAATTTTATTGACATCTTGTTTTATGTGATACACAAGATCAGATGAGTAAACTTCAAAATCTTGACAGGACAGAGGTGGGATTAAGAACTCAACCGGTGGCCTACAGCAGCAGTAGGAAAAAACGTTGACCAGAGGGAAGATTGATGCGACCTCTCAAGCGATTTTTTTTTTTACGCGGATAGCACCCATTTAGTATGAACACTTTGCTTGCGACTCGATTTCGGTTGGACCAGCTAAATACCTCGAGCGCTTGGTTCTGACACGAAAACCTTTTTCCCCACACGAGCAGGAGGTTCTCGAGACCATATCATATTGGTACTGCTATATTCTCAAACTTCAAAAGTCTTGGATCTCAAAATAAAAATATCCAAAATCCTCCATGGAAAAGAGGCATGTGGTCCTCGAGATTTCTCATTACAGAAAAATAACAACGCAACCATACTCAGCAATACTATCGGACCAACATTGAAGGCTCAGTTGGCCGGGTCGAAGGATACGAGCTTTCGAGTGGTACTGGTCGGCCAGTCCTGCTCGAACACCTCCGCCTCATACATGGTGTCCTTGCCGTCGAGCGGCAACGCGTCAACGACGAGCCGGTAGTTCAAGACGGCAACGATTTGCACCTCGCCGCTCACCACCTTGCTGAACCTGAGTCCGTCGTTGTACACTTTGGTGTGCTCCGCCACCGCCCACTCGCCGAGGTCTTTGAGGTGCGGATCGGTGATGTTCGAGATCGGTTGCCATTTCCCGTCAAGCGCTGTGCTGGGCATGGCAGCGGCGTCAAGGACGGTTGCGCCGGCGACGAGGAGAAAAAAGAAGAGGCTCATCCTCATGGTTGTTAGGTGGCGGCTATATCCCGCCTCTAGATTGATGGAGTTTGGAAAATCTCAGATGGTGCGAGGAGAGGGATGATTGACCGCGCATCATTTAAAGAGATTATTTGTATCCATACATATGCATTACTGTATGGTTAATTGGTATAAATTAATACTGGGTACATATCCATATCAACAAGATTTAGTACTCCCTCCAGCCCATATTAATTGACTTAAATTTGTCTAAATTTAAATGAATCTAGACACTATTAGTATATAGGTTTATCTAATTTTTGACAAATCAAAGTCAATTAATATGGATCAGAGAGAATACCAATTTATTATGCAGAATACAAATTTGGGTGTGCATGTTATTTCCATGGCCAGACAATCGCGTGACGGCGGCAGTGAGTTTACTTGGCGAGAAGCCTAGTCTAGTCTAGTCTGTCACGCAAGATATGCTCGTCATGTCTGAATCACTCCAAAGCTCATTTTTACTCATGTGTGTAGAGTCGAGATATCTTTGCTGTGTTTCATTCAGAGAAACATTCATATAATTTTGATGTGTTTTACAATACTCTGTCTTGCAAAAGTAAACCTGTGAAATTTCTGTGCTTTTTCTATTTCTAAGTTTTGCAATTTATTGTCAAAAGAATTCCTAAGAGCATGACTAACGGCGCTTGTAAAATATAAACCCGTAAATCCGTATACAGGCTGCGGTAAACCTATTTTAAGGGTCAGCAAATGCACGACAAAGATCAGAGCCGTAAACATAACATGTAAACAATATTTCTTTTTTTCTTCCTGTCATCTTCTTCCTGGTACGTATCCTCACCAACTTGTCCGTGCCGCTCCCGCCGAGACCGCGCCATCTCTCCCTACCCGAGGCCGCGCCGCCACTCCCTCCCAAGGCCGCCCGCTCCCACCAAGGCCGCTGCTCTTTGTCCGAGGCCGCATGTGAGCTTGACATGGACTGTAATGGTGGAGACGATAGAGGAGGGCCCCAAGGACGATTGCGATACAAAAATCGAGAGGGCGAAGTAGGGGAATTGGGCCGAGAGCTCACGGGAGGTATACGTGTGTCGTCAGAGACGATGGAGAAAGCCTGAATGCGATGAATTTTGCCGGATTCTGGCGAATACAACACACCTCCGAGGACATTTGGCCTAAAAAGCGTGTGTTGAATTGTTACATGTCAGCCCTTAAAATGGCCTGGAGCCCCTACTTTCAAAGATCGTAGGACCGAGTACAGGCTAACCTATAAAAAGTTGTATGGGTTGTAGAGGTTTACAGGCCCTGATTTGCGTCGAGTTTTTGTCCAAGAATGTAAAAGGCAATTTTTTTACGGGTTTGACCGCTTTTACAGGGACGGTTAGACACGCTCTAAATTGGATTTCCGTATACATGGCTGGCTTTGTCTTGCATAGCTAAACCTATGAAATTCATGTGTTTTTTAAATTATGTTGTCCAAAGAGTCCCTATATATGGCCAACTAAACACCTCTTCATTGCTATTGAGTGACAAATAAGTTAAAAAATAATTCCTAATTGTTTTATGTTTCACTATATGCCATGTATTATGCCAAAGTAAGGCGATATTGCTAGCGAGGAGGAGGTCCGACGGACGACTAACAAAAATCTAACATTTCTTAGACAATGGAAAAAATGGCAAATAAAAGGAACACAAACTACTACGTCCCTCAATAGACGATAGTGCAAAAAATTGTAGGTATACCAAGAAAGATCCGTTGCATGGATGTAGCATCTCCAGTAGTGGTTGTGTTATATAGGAGTTGTAGTATGCATCACGACGTCATTTGTGAAACATGAAAATGAGGGGATTCAAAACCTTGAGTTTTGCTTAATTCAATCACATTTTTTTTGAAATTACCTCCGAGTGTCCTTCAATATTCCTCAAATAATTATGAGGTGTTCTCATATATGTTAAGAAGCTCAAGACGAAACTTCGTCCTGGGCTGCTCGGCGCGAGGGCGGCTCCGGCGGTTGCGTCAATGCCTCGTCATCGAAGGCGGCGAGCAGGCCTTGCACGTCTTGTCCATCTACCCTCGCACGAGAGGTGGACTCTAGGGCAGCGTAGTGCGCGTGGGATCCGGTGGTGTTGCGGTGTTCGTGGACGTGTGGCAGTGAGGCTATGATGGGGGCGGTATTGTAGAATGAAGGTGGCGGCGCGGCGCGATACTACTGGATCAGGCCTGATATCACTCGATCTGATCGCCGAGAGTCAGTCGGTAGTGTGGGGACTGCTAGGGTTCCTCTCGTGCCACGGCGAATATCTGCTTGATGCATACCCTCATGGTATGGCCGGAGTGTCGAGTTCCGAAAGGCTCCGCCGACAAACTCTCATGGGTGAATCATGCCTGTAGATTTTCAGATCAGATGGGCTTCGGTCGCGCGAAACCATGTTTTTACTGACCCCGTTTGGTTTCAGAGGGAGCGAGGGCAAAGCTCTGCAGTCTGTTGCCATCATGTAACATGTATTTAGTTTTATGGTGAAGTAAGTGTGCAAAGAACGTCTTGGAAGCCGAGATCTGATTACTAGTTATAATGGTTTGAGTACTGGTGGCGACAAGGAATTGGCTTGGTTATTCGTGTCTCGTAGCAGCGGAATCGAAAAGTGGGGGTGATAGCACATGAGAAGTTCAGTATCTAAACTTTGAGGGTGAAAACCTAAGGGTTGACCTTAATTGGTTGTGTCTAGCAATGGCCTTTGTTGAATTTATTGTTTTGAGAGAACGGATTTATCTTTAGGGTGAAAACCTATGAGCTATGATTGGACGATGACGATGCTTATGCACTATTTTCTTCTTAGCAGGACTTTTTTTTGGATGTGTGCATCCATATTGCCATTAGAAAACTGCGTCGTTGGAGAGGCTGGGTGTAATTAGTATCTTATATACTCCTTATAAAAAATATGTTAAGAAGGTCTATAAAAAGGTCTTATCATATTTTTAGAGGACAAAATTACCTTATTGCTATTTAAAGTCATTTTATATTTAAAACTAGATTTGGATTTTTTTTTGGGTAAGAAAAGTTTCACAGAAGTTTTGCCGGAAAGATTTTGAAATGATGTTGTATGATTCTAGGAAACTCTACAAACTTTCCACCACATTTTGTGCAATTTGAATCTCCAAGCATTTGAAAATCATAAGCTTTTGATTTGAGAAGATAAAAAGAAAGGGAAATGATTTTAGAAAAATCTAACCATTCTATGCCGAAAGTTTGGCCAACTTCCTCTCCTTTTCCCATCCACCCCAACTCTAGCCCACCACCCATCTTTCATTTTATATCCCTCTCTCGCTGCATGTCAAACTCTCTCTATATATGGTCTAGTCGAGCCGACTCTGCTGCTCGGTTTGTCGTGTTGAGATGCACACTCTCTGACTCCTTTTCCCGTCCACCCCAACTCTAGCCCACTACTCCTCTATCATTTTATTTCCCTCTCTCATTGGTCGTCTTTCCTAAATGCCTATATTTCGACCCTCTCTCTCTCGAGAGAGAAGAGGTAAAAAGAAACCCCCCTAAGAGATTCCAATATAGCTTATACAGAAACCCCCCAAAATAACCTTCTCCTTTTCTCGACCCGGTCCACACCCCTACCTACCCCGCATATTCTTCCCCCGCCTGCGACGGGATCTCGCGCGTGCCACCCTCCCTACCTACTATAGGCGCCAGCGGGCCACCGCGCCGCCCGCCCCTCCTTCTCAGCATGACAGCGAGCCACCATGCTGCCCTCCTCCTCCTACCTATTGTGGGCAACAGAGTGCCACCGCGCCGCCCTCCCGCACCTTCTCCACAGGCTAGCGGGGCGCTGCGCTGCCCTTCCCTACTTTCTCTGCATGCCAGCGAACCATGTCCCCGGTTCCCCGGCCGCTCGCACCTCCTCCCTCCTCCATCGCACCGCTTGGGATCCCCGGCCTCTCATGCCTTCTCCGTCATCCAGAGCACCGCTAGTGAGCCACCGCGCCGCCACCCCTACCACCGACATGCAGTGGAGGAAAGCCTCGCCACCCTCCCCCACCTACTGCGCGGGTCCAACACCGGTGCCCTTTTCCTCCCACCTCCTCTCACCCCCACCATCTTTCCCATCGCCTCCAGCCTACTCTGAACTTCTTTTTTGTGTAAAAAATAAAGTTCACTCTTCTGGAAGAATTTTTCCTCAAATCATGCTAGGGAAGCTGTTCGACAAAAACAAAGTTCACAAGCGTAAAAAAAAAGTTCGCTCTTGTTTCTGAAAAATTCACTTGTGAACTTTGTTCATACATGGCTAATTTTTTCAAAAGTTCACTTTCAAGCAGGGTGGCTGTTCGAGAAAAACAAAGTTCACGTGTTATAAAAGAAGATTTACTCTATGGAAAAACGTAGTTCACTTCGAATTCGACCCGGGTTATCGTTATATTTGGTAGTTCACTTCAGACAAGAATAAAAAAATTACAAGGGTTTTCGATAAAAAAAGAAAGTTCACACGCGCTAAAAAGATAGTTCACTCTGCGGGAAAACATAGTTCACTTCAAACGCGAAGGGGGTTCTCGTTATATTTGATATTTCACTTCAGATAAGAATAAAAAAAATTAGAAGGGTTTTCAATGAAAAAGAAAGTTCACATACGCTAAAAAGATAGTTCACTCTGCAAAAAAATATAGTTCACTTCGAACGTGACGGGGTTCACGCTATATTTTGTATTCACTTTAGACAAGAACAAGAATACTACAAGAACAAGAATACAAAAATTCAGAAGAGTTTTCGATAAAAAAAAAGTTCACATATGATAAAAAGAAAGTTCACTCTGCGAGAAAACATAGTTCACTTCAAGCACAACCGGCATTCTAATTATATTTGGTAGTTCATGCAAAACAAATTAGAAAGCGTGTTCGATAAAAAGCAAGTTCAAAAACATTAAAAAAGAAGTTAACTCTACTGTCTAAAGAAGTTCGCTTTATAATTTAAAAGTTCACTTCGAACATGGTGAAATTCAAATATGCTTACATATATTCCATAAGAGCATTTCCACTAGCATTCCCACGATGCCGTTCCCAGGGCGAAATTTAGGTCCGGACGCCGAAAATTGGTGCAGTCGCGTTCCCGGGACCCTGGTTTCGTTCAGATTTGGTCGGACTTTGGTCCGGACTTCCCAGGCCATTCCCAACATTTTGAAAACGCCCTGAAAACGCCGGACAAAGCGAAAATGTGTGTGGGCCAGCTCTATCGGCGACACAAGGCCGAATTCCCCACACCCACTCGTCCAGTCTGCGGCGAAGAGCTCCCCAGCTTCCTCGGCTGCCATGGCTTCGCCGGAGGAGCTCCTCCACGTCGAGACATGCCCACGCCTCTATATAGGCTCGCCGTAGTCGCATCCCCTTTCGACGCCGCTATCGCCGCTCAAACTTCGTCGTAGCTCTCCCGCGAAGTGTTCGGCGTTTTGCCAGTTCAGCCATGGACTCCGACGACGAGGAGATGCTCGCCGTGTTGCTGGAGGAGGAGAACACTGCTGCCGCCGAAGATGCTGAGCACATGCAGATCCTCGCCTCCCTCGCCCAGTTGTACCAGCAGACAACGAAGCCGAAGCGCAGAGGTTCGGCGAAGGGTCACTGGAAGTGCAAGGCGAGGCAAAGGATAGAGGGATATTGCTTGTTGTATGTCGACTACTTCACCAACGAGCCGCTCCACGGAGAGTCTGTGTTTCGGCGCCATTTCAGGATGAGCCGGAAGCTTTTCCTCAAGATCATGCATGCCATCTGGGAGTTCGACCCCTATTTCGTTTGCAATAAGGACTGCACCGGCATGGTTGGGTTTTCCTCACCGCAGAAGTGCACAGTAGCGATGAGGTTGCTTGCATATGGAGTGCCGGGTGACAGTACCGATGACTATCTCCGCATGGCTGAGTCCACCGCCATCGATTGCTTGTACAGGTTCTGCAGGGCAGTGATTGCAGTGTTTGTGAAACAGTAATTAAGAACACCCACTGCTGAAGACACTACTCGGATCCTCACAGTCAATGAAAGTAGAAGATTTCCTGGGATGCTTGGAAGCATAGACTGTATGCATTGGCAGTGAAAGAACTGTCCATTTGCATGGCAGGGAATGTACAAAGGCCACAAAGGAGGTTGCACTGTGATACTCAAGGCAGTTGCTACACATGATCTTTGGATCTGTCACTCATTCTTTGACATGGCAGGATCGAACAACGACATCAACATCCTCAACTCCTCAAATGTCTTTGCCAAGCTTGTTGAGGGTCATGCTCCCCCTGTGGAATTTGAGATCAATGAACAACACTACAACAAGGGATACTATCTAGCAGATAACATCTATCCAAGATGGCCAATATTTGTGAAGACCATCTCAAGCCCAATGCTTCCCAAGCATTCTCTACTTTTCAAGGAACATGAAGCTTGCAGGAAGGGCGTGGAGTGGATATTTGTTGTGTTCCAACAAAGGTTTGCAGTTGTCCGGTTCCCTGCTATGACCAGGTCAAAAGATCAGATGTGAAAAGTGATGAACTGTTGTGTGGTCTTGCACAACATGATCATTGAGGATAAGAGGAAGGACCCAGTGAGTTTGGTCGAACAGAACGAGCCATACTACAGACAGATATCTCTTGCCGAGTCTGATCACTAGGTGCCTCCAACCTGAACTGCCCTCGTCGCAATACGCCAGGAGATCCGAGATCCGACAGTATCAACAACTACATGATGATCTGGTTGAGCACCTATGGATACGCATGGGCAACATATAGATGTCGAGCATGAACTGGTCGAACTAGGCCGAAATATGTTGTATTTTTACTGTAGGCCGAACTATATTTAAATTTACGCTGAACTTCGATCGAATGTATGTCGAACTAGGCCGAACAGTGCTCTGTATTTATATTATGCCGAACTATGCCAAAATCTAGATGAATTTAAGCTGGATTTAGGCGAAAAATGACATCTATGAAACTCGGTCTGGGAACGCGAGTGGAAACTTGGTGTTTCCAGGCCAAAAACGAGCTTTGTCGTCCGACTGTATTTTGGTCTGAATTTCGTCTGAAAACGCTCAACAAATTGGGATGCTCTAAAACGACTTATCTGTCGGCAATGGGCACACATTTATTACAAATCGAAATCCATTTCCAAGTTGAATTATATATCCCGCCGGCTGGTCGCCGCTTACTTCGCTGGGCTAAAGGAGACGAGGGTGCGCGTGCTGCTCCTGACCTGCTCGACTAAAAACGCTTCGTATCTGCCCCGCTTGCCGTCGCCGTTCAGCGCTTCCATGACGAGGTGATATTTCACGCCGGCATCAGACTGCTCCTCGCTGCTCCTCACCCTGCTGAACTTGAGCCCGTCGTGCGCCTGCTTGACGTGCTCCGACACCGCCCACGCGCCGAGCTCCTGGACATGCGGCTCGTTCGTAGGGTCGATCGGGTACCATGCTGCCTGGGCGGACGTGATAACGGGATAAGCGATGATGGCAACGGCGGCGACAACGGCGATGAGGAGGCTGAAGGTTTTCATGGCTGCTGGTAATGTGGGGACGCGGCTTTTAGTTGACGGATGCGGCTTTGCAGATTTGGTTTGAGATCGATCAAGGTGCTTATTATGGTGATGGAGGGATACGAGTCAGCTGTGGGCATTTAAATACAGTAGATGGTTTATTTGGAGGCAGATAATAATTCGAGATGCTTATCGGCCATCTCCAAGTACGAATTAACTAGCTACTCTCTTGTTTTAAAATATAAGATGTTTAAGGTTTATAAAAAAAATATATCTAAACTTCTTTTAGTGTGTAGGTTCGTTCTAAACCTTAATGAACCTACACACAAAGAAGTCTACATACATTTTCTTTACAAACCTAAAACATCTTATATTTTAAAACTGAGGGAGTAGATTTTTTCACATTTGCAGGCTGATAAGCGATTAATTAGTACTACCAATTAATATATGGATATCCAAATTATATTGTAATAAAGCGCTTCCTTGAAATAAAGAGTTGTATGTATGAACATTGACCCGATATTTTTGGTTAATCTTTTAGGAAATGTATCGAGCAAAAGTGTGGAGTTTATGTTTGTAGTGTGACAGGCCGGTTCTATACCCTTCTCGTTGCTGGCGGAGCACGGCGGTGTGATGAATCGTTGTGTTCATGGTGATGTCATGTCTACCTTTACCCGTTACATGGACCATTTCATTGTGGCGTCGCACCGTAGCGGTGCTAGTAAGTCATTGTTAGCGCCGGGTACCCACCAGAATATTTAATTCAAACAAATAAGCTCGTTTTTTTTACAAAAGGTGTGTATTTGATTAAACTAAAAAGGGTCGGAAGGTACCTAATGATCATTATCCGGTTGGTCTATATTGATCGAAGAGTTCATCTATCTCTTGATCTTACCTATGTTACTATCATTATACGGTTGGTCTATGTTGATCAAAACCCGATTGTGGCCCTTGTACATGTAATTATTTAGGTACTTAACGACCAATATGCTAGAGCACATCTCCACGATATGGCACTTGAACGTCCACACGATGAAATGGTTGCAACGTATAACCCATGTATTTTAGAGTGTTTGACCACAAAACTACGAATGCCAACTACGTACCGTCTCATCTCTGATAAACAAGCTATGAGTCATTTGGTCTATGTTGATCTAGATGAATGGTTGTGGGTAACTGCTCTTACACAACCCCTCTTACATGCACACATTATTCGGCTCGGGGACCCCCAATGAATCGTGCCCTATATGCTCCATGACCATGGTGTAGAGATCCGAAGATGTATGCGTGTCCAAGATCTCGGCTATTAAGAGGCAATCATACTGGTTTGGCACAACAAGTTTATATTTTTAATTTGTGGTCTTCATTAATTGTTCTCCGGGTTCGCAGTCGGGGTCTAGGGAGGAATCCGGTCTAGGACCCTGCGAGCCGCAGGGATTTCATGGATGCAATGTGGCGCTCTGATTCCTCCAGTGCGTGCGACGTGGTTGAATCGTGATGTCGATGTCTAGGGTGGGCCAGATGAAACCTGGTCACTGGGTGGTATGTCCCCAGGAAAGGAATCATTGGCTAGCTATCTTTGTTCCTTGTCTGGGGTAGCCGTCGGCTCCCCATCCCCGAGACATGTATCTGATTGATCTGAAGCCCGTGGAACCGCTAACCCCTAAAAACCGTGGGAACGACATATGGCGTCCATATTGATGGGCTCCATGTCTCTATACCCCTAAAATGACCCTAGGAGCACTATCCTCACTAGTGGAAAAAAGGGCATATAGTCTCAGTTTATAAGGGCCTTTAGTTCTGGTTTTACATCCGGGACTGTGAAATCGGGACTAAAGGCCCCTATCTTTAGTCCCGGTTTATTACAATCTGGGACTAGAGGGCCACCGCATGGCCGTTTTTGCAGCGGGGGGACGAAGGAACTTTAGTCCCCGGTCATAATACGGCCCTGGACTAAAGATTTTTTTTATTTTTTCGAATTTGTTTTTGAATTTTTCTTGAACTTTTGAATTGTTTGACTCGTAATCCTCTCACTTGCAACATTTTTAGCACTAAGTATCTTAGGTCAAATTACACTTGTGGTCAAACTTTCCGGTCGGTCACCCATATTAGCACTACTCCACCCTAAGCATGCTTAACTTCTCTATTCCATCAAGATGTCCTTGCGCGAAGCCATTTGTATCTTGTTGTCAACACTACCATATCAATCCTATTAGCCCATATCAATATGCCATACATCTTTATTTTTTGAAATTACAAACAACTATTTTAGTAAATAACAATAAATAAGTAATAATAATATTTTAATCTAATGAAAGTAAAAACTAAATAAAATAATATTTTATTCATTTTTTGCCATTTATTCATTTAATATGGCATAAATAATATCTTTAAATCTGTAAATTGAAATTCGACAAAAAATATATCCATAATTATCAGAAAAATATGAGGAATCCAAATATGAAATAAATAAAATTGCAAAAAAATTAATAGTTTAAATAACTTTTTTCCTTTTCGAATTTTAAAAATCTAAAATAATCCAAAACGGCCTAAGGCAGTTGAAATCAAACTCACAATTTTTTCTGCATATTTTGATAGGCTGTACATTTTTTCCGACATCTTATAGCTATTTTAAGTTTTCCTTTCGCGGCCCGCACCCCTTTAGTCTCGGGCCGTATCACGACCCGGGACTAAAGGGTGTTTCCCGTGCCCAAACCCCTTTAGTCCCGGGCCGTATCACGGCCGGAACTAAAGGTCCAAAACGATCCGGGACTAGAGTTTTCTCGGGCACCTAGCCATCGAAAACGGTACGAATCGGGACTAGTGCTCATACTAGTCCCGGCCCGTAATAAATCGGGATTAGTGTTAGACTCTGGACCGAACCGAAGATCCTTTTTCTACTAGTGGCTTGTGCCAACAAAACTAACTCTAGTTTATCAGTTGTGGAAAACAATGCCTTCGTATCACTAGTGGAAACGAGGCCTTTGGTTGAGCCTGAAAATGGGCTTTAACACCGGTTCTTCTACGAACCGATGTTAAAGGGGGGGTCCCGTACCAGCGTGGCCCATGCAGCAAAAAGGAGCCCCCCTTTAACACCGGTTCGTGGCACGAACCGGTGTTAAAGGCCCCTGCACCAGTGGCCCGCGCACCCCTCCCTTTAACACCGGTTCGTGGCTTGAACCGGTGTTAAAGGGGGGGCTATATAAGACACCGCAGCCCACACCTCACTCTTCCATTTTTTCACTATCTCATTTTGGAGCCTAGCAAGAGGGTGTGAAGTGTGCTAGTTTGTGTTTTTTTCGTATGCACAAGAGGTGTTCGGTGAAATGCCCGAGAGCTCAAAATAAGTTTTCTCGTTGCTCTTTCCTTCTCGGTCGAGGTCGGCAACTATCCTTTCATGTGTCATTGATGTACTATATATATAAATGGTCTTCTCCCTATTAATTTTTTATATATACTATATATTAATACAGATGAACCGACAATGGATGTACGGTGACCGCCGCACTTCCGACTACATTATGGGCCTCCAAAATTTCATTGTTGTGGCTAATGCAAACCGTGGTCACAATGGTTTTATGTGTTGTCTGTGTGTTCACTGTCAGAACAAGAAAGACTACTCAAATACCAGAACCATTCACGCCCACCTGCTTCGATCCGGTTTCATGCCCAGCTATAATTGTTGGACCAAGCACGGAGAAAAGGGGTTGTGATGGAAGACAACGAAGAAGAAGAGGATGATGAAAACTATCATAATATGTATCCTGAATATGATGATACTGCAACGGGGGTAGATAATGAAGATCAAGAGGCAGCAGATGGGCCCGCTGATGACGATCTTGGTCGGGCCATTACTGATGCAAAGGAAGAATGTGAAACTGAAAAGGAGAAGGAGAAGCTGGAGCAGATGTTAAAGGATCACAAAACATTATTGTACCCAACTTGCGAAGATGGCCACAAAAAGCTAGGTACCACACTGGATTTGCTGCAATGGAAGGCAGAGAACGGTGTGACTGACAGCGTATTTTCAAAGTTGTTGGTAAAAATGAAGAATCTTCTTCCAAGAAATAATGAGTTTCCCGATAGTACATACCAAGCAAAGAAGGTTGTCTGCCCTCTAGGATTAGACGTGCAGAAGATACATGCTTGCATTAATGACTGCATCATCTACCGTGGTGAGAAGTATGAGAATTTGGATGCATGCCCGGTATGCACTGCACTGCGGTATAAGATCAGACGAGACGATCCTGGCGATGTTGAGGGCGAGGCCCCTAGGAAGAAGGTTCCTGCCAAGGTTATATGGTATGCTCCTATAATACCACGGTTAAAACGTCTCTTCAGAAATAAAGAGCATGCCAAGTTGTTGCGATGGCACATGGAATACCGTAAGAAAGACGCGATGTTGAGACACCCTGCTGATGGGTCACAGTGGATAAAAGTCGAGCGATAGTACCCGGACTTCGCACGTGACGCAAGGAACTTAAGGTTTGGTCTAAGTACAGATGGCATGAATCCTTTTAGTGAGCAGAGCTGCAGTCACAGCACCTGGCCTGTGACTCTATGTATCTATAACCTTCCTCCTTGGTTGTGTATGAAGAGGAAGTTCATTATGATGCCAGTGCTCATTCAAGGCCCGAGGCAACCCGGCAACGACATTGATGTGTACCTAAGACCATTAGTTGAAGAACTTTTACAGCTGTGGGCCAAACCAGGTGTACGTATATGGGATGAGCACAAAGAGGAGCCATTTGACCTACGAGCATTGCTTTTCGTAACCATCAATGATTGGCCTGCTCTTAGTAACATTTCAGGGCAGACAAACAAGGGATACAATGCATGCACACACTATTTAGATGAGACTGAAAGTGTATATTTGGATAAATGTAAGAAAGTTGTGTACCTAGGGTATCTTCGATTTCTTCCGAACCTGCATCCAGTAAGAAAGAAAGGCAAGCATTTCAAACGTCTGCCAGAACCCCGGAGGAAGCCTGTCCTCCGTACCGGTGAGGAGGTATTTGGTATGGTCAAGGACCTAGAAGTAATCTTTGGAAAAGGTCCTGGCAGTCTATCTGTTCCGAATGACGATGCCGGACACGTGCCCATGTGGAAGAAGCAATCTATATTTTGGGACCTAGCCTATTGGAAAGTCTTAGAGGTCCGCTCTTCAATCGACGTGATGCACGTGACGAAGAATGTTTGCGTGAACCTGCTAGGCTTCCTAGGAGTGTATGGGAAGACAAAAGATACACCGGAAGCATGGCAGGACCAGCAACGTCTGAAAGACCCTGAAGAGCCTATGCATCCTGAGAACGAGAAGGGTAAATGATGCCACTTAACTCCTGCCAGCTACGCTCTTACCAAAGCAGAGAAGGAAATCTTTTTTGAATGCCTGAGCAGTATCAAGGTCCCGTCTGGCTTCTCGTCGAATATAAAGGGAATAATAAATATGGCAGAGAAAAAATTCCAAAATCTGAAGTCTCATGACTGTCACGTGATTATGACACAATTGCTTCCGATTGCATTGAGGGGGCTTCTACCTGAAAATGTTCGAGTACCCATTGTGAAGCTATGTGCATTCCTCAATGCAATATCTCAGAAGGTAATCGATCCAGAAAGCCTACCAGGGTTACAGACAGATGTGGCCCAATGTCTTGTCAGCTTTGAGTTGGTGTTCCCACCATCCTTCTTCAATATTATGACACATCTCCTGATTCACCTAGTAGAAGATATTGCCATTCTCGGTCCTATATTTCTACATAATATGTTCCCCTTTGAGAGGTACATGGGAGTCTTAAAGAAATATGTTCATAACCGTGCTAGGCCAGAAGGAAGCATCTCCAAGGGCTATGTAACAGAGGAGGTCATTGAGTTCTGTGTTGATTTTATTCCTGACCTTAAGGCGATTGGTGTTCTAGAATCACGACATGAGGGGAGACTGCGTGGAAAAGGCACCCTAGGATGTAAAGCAATGATATGTAGGGACGGGCATTCTCTCAATCAAGCACACTACACGGTTTTACAAAGATCTATCTTGGTTTCCCCCGTATATCAATGAATACAAGAATTTAATACGCCTCAAACACCCGGGGCAGTCTGATGAATGGATTATAAGTGAACACATGGCGAGTTTTGGCGGCTGACTGCAAAGACTTCTCATGAATAACACCACTGTTGGGGATCATCTGTACTTGTTGGCCAGGACACCATCTTCGACTGTATGTACTTTCCAAGGATACGAGATAAATGGGAATACATTTTACACGATAGGCCAAGATAAAAAGAGCACCAACCAAAATAGTGGTGTCCGCTTCGATGCAGAAGAAGACAATGGGCAAAAGACCACGTATTATGGGTTCATAGAGGACTTTAGAGAGATGCTCCAGAGGTAATTTCAATCATATTATCGCACTAGATCGGCAACTTTCGTGACAACAAGTAACTAATTACTCCTTTATCCATTTTCTTTGTCGGACAGGGTTTGGAAAAGGTTCACGGGCAGGACCGTGGGTGAATGGTCAGAAGAACTAAAATTTGTAGACCGAAATGTAAGTAATACTAGCTAGCTAGGTCTGCGTATCTCTTTGATTCAGCTTCCAATTCCATTATATCATGCTTTATTGATTATTATTTTGATTGGACTCTCTATTCTCGTAAAGTGCGCGCATCGGGACACGGCAATAACTTATGTGGGTACTATGTTTGCGAGTTCATTCGCAACACGATATGTGCGACGGGCCAAGCCACACTAGAACAACTTAGAGTAAGTAAACAAAGTACACAATATTATTTTATTACCATCAATTGTGTTGAGTTTTATTCTTATATATATTGACCCAATTCTTCATATATATTCAGATCGAACGGATGCAGGACCAACTCCTACCATTTGACCGCATACGAGCCATTCAAGAGGAATTGGCGAGGTTCATACTTGATGAGGTCGTCATGCCTGGCGGAGAACTCTTTAGATATCCACCAAAATGAACGTTGTATATATGCTTGAACGTGTTTGTCTTGTACTTGATGCTTCAACGTTTACGGAGAATACCATACAATGACAATGTTGTGTATAATAATAGTTGCTTAATTATTCATGTACTCGTATGTACCGATGACGATGTATGTGTATACCGCTCCCGATCGATTCCCCCTCCCCCCCCCCCGTCCCAGCCGCGCCGCAGAAATACGCCCAGAACGGGGCAGGGGCAGAACTCTGCCGCGGCAGAGATTTAGGCCGTTTTCCTGCCGCGGCAGAGATTTATCTCTTTTTCCTGCCGCGGCACAGAACCTTTAACACCGGTTTGTGTTATGAACCGGTGTTAAAGGGGGGGACTGAGCGCTGCGGCAGCCCCACGTGCGCCACCCTTTAACACCGGTTCGTATAAAGAACCGGTGTTAAAGGGGGGGCCCTCTAACACCGATCCCTCAACAGCGGTTCTACAACCGCTGTTAGAGGGCCCTCCAAACCGATGTTAGAGGGGTACATGTGCACTAGTGTATTAGCAATTATCTCTAACAAGCTTGTAGTCCTCTCTAGTTTAAGACACAAATATCGACCTTTCATGTGCATGTTGACTCCCCCTCCCCCCACACATCAAATATAGATTCTTGATGTAGTCCAATGTTGAATATCAGATGGCACGTCTATCACCTATAACAATACACTACAGGAAAACTATGGTGTACCGAGGGCCAACTGCCCTCGGCACAGCCCTAAAATGTCGTTGGCACAGGTATGCCGAGAGCATCCCTCAGAGTATCCCCCCTCGGCATAATGCCTTGTCGACCCAGGCACTTTTGGCTGTCGGCACAGGAATTACCGTCGGCATAGGCTACGCCAATGGCTTTTCCCTCGGCATAACCCCATCGACATAGCCTAATGGCCGGTTGTAAAAGTATTCAATTTTGTTTTTCAATTTTTCTTCAATTTTTTTAATCTTTGAATTGTTTTACTCGTTAATCTCTCACTTGAAATATTTTAAACACTAATTACACTTAATCTTTGGTCAAATTATAGTTTTGGTCAAACTTCCTGGTCAGTCATCAATCCTCACACTGCTCCATCACCACGCTTAACTTCTTCGTTCCTTCCGAATGAGTTTCCGCGAAGCAATTTGTACCTTATTGTCAATATTATCATATCAATCCTATTAACGCTTATATCATTTTAGCACACGTTTTTGCTTTTTGAAATTACAAAAAGTTATTTAAATAACACCAATGAATGTCTACTATATAATTTGTCTAGAGGTGGTTTTCATCCTATGCAATTTTCGTACGTCGTCCGCTTGCGCAATGCTTCCCGGGAGAAAACATCGGTCCAGCAAAGCAAGCCGTGGAGGAAACAAACTCCGCGTATCCAAAGAAAACTGATCAACGTCGATTCGGTTTAGGCTTCCCGACGACGCGTTTCCTCGCTCCATATGGACTCCGACTGTTCCGACCAGGCGGCGTTGAAGTGTCGAACGTCAGCCTCCCCGTCGTTGATGCGTCCGCATCGACGAGCCTCTGATATGGCGACGCTCCCATGGACCTGCTCCATCACGCCCCTCTTCATACCCCTACTCCTACCCTTCGCTTCAAAGAGAGAAGAACGCAGGCAGCGTCCTGAACGCCTCCACGGCCACTGGACATCGGAGAACCCGCGCGGGGACCTGGCGCTGATGGAGAGAAGGGAGGCACGGGCCTGGGCATGGGCGGCGATGGCGGGATACCGACGAGCGAAGGGGACCACGGGCGGTACAGGGGCGGGAAATTGAGAGACACGGAGAAGTTGTTTTGTTCTAATCCTCGATGTCGGTCAGAACACCGACTTGGATCTTGCTAGCCAAGAGGATTCTCAATTGGCCCTACGAAGAGAGGCGCTGGCTTGCAGCCGAAGGTGGGAATTGACGCAACTGACTGGATGGATATTTTTCATGGATTTGTTTCTCTATGATTTTCGCTGATGGGGATTGGTGTCAGCGTGGGTGCACGGATGGGGATTGGCTGTTAGTTCCAAATTTTGGTTACACAGGATATGTTCTTGATCCAATTTTATATTTATGGATGTCGATTGGTACTTTATGGTCAGATCCAAGATTTCATGGTTGCGGATTCACTCTCAAATGTCGATGTCTGTTATATATACATTTTCACTCTCGATTTCCTATGCCTGTTCTACCCATGTGCGTACATGGATTCACAGCTACAGTTGCAGATTTGGGTTTATAATTGGTAATGTAGAAGATCTTCATTAGCGATCAGAATAGAGTGCGCGTTACTGGTGCATGTATACTACCGTTGCTGCTGTAACACACATCCTGCCGCTATTTTAGTAAAATCCTAGACGACGACGTTTAGCCATCTGCAAATCGCAGACAGACAGACCCTCTGTGGCTGAAGTTCTCTGGATCTTATATGCGCCACATTGAAATACACGAGATTATGTCCTTACATTGAGCAAAGCCAACTGCCGACGAGGAAAGAAGCTGTGATTATGTGATCTCATTTCATTTGGAAGAAGAAGGGTAGATATCAAGGAAATAGTAGGTCAGGAACCCATAGTTGGCTCTTATTATTTTCTATGGTTATTTCACTTACTATATAGAATTATTTGTATAAACACATTTTTACCAATTGATATGTGTACCGACTCGTATGATTGAATAATAATTACATATTTTGCAGGATCACACAAGAGAAAATTAAGTTTTTCTTAGGGGAGCGTTTTTCTCGCCCGTAGCAACGCACGGGCATTTAGCAACGCACGGGCATTTGTGCTAGTAAGTAATAGTATTATTGAATTCAAATAAAAATATAATGATTTTACTTTTTGTAATTTTCTATTTAATATGGATTAATTAATATATTTAAATCCGTAAATCAGAATTTGACAAATAATATGTCTAAATTGATTAGAAAAATGATAGGAATCCAATTATGATATCCATATCATCTTATCACAAACTATTCCATGATTCTAGCTATAATGTTTTTGCTCGTTTCAAACTATAGTTAAAACGACAGGCACGAAGATTCTTAGCCCGAGGCTGAGCTTCGCTAAACTTGTAGTGGATCTTTGATGAAATAACATATTGTGAATCTAAAAATGCTTTTTCCAAAAAATCATGAGCATTATATCGTGTATATGTAGTTTAATTCTGACCGACTTCCTACTGATTCAGCGACAATTTGTCTTTTTTATGAGGGGTGGATGAAAGATGTAAGATATCCCGATTGTGAAATTGTATTTGTAAGGTGTTCTAGTATTTTTGAAAAATGTGATAGTACCAATATCAAACTTTACTTTGGTGGTTGATTCACGAAACATCCCCTTTTTTGCAGTCGAAAAATAAAAACGGCTTTTTGATGCGATAAAAAGGAAAACTTCCTCCTATAAAATTGTAAGTCATCCCAAGATGTACATGTAAAAAATATGGATACATTATCATAAAATATGCTGTAATTCTATCCATAACATTGGTCGTTTGGCTTGAAAGCCATAAAACCTCGAACATAATAGCTTATTTTGAGAAGGTTTTTGTGATACTTACAATACTTCAAGTTTGATATTTTCCCTTGAAACAATATCACATAATATGACACCACGCGCAGGTTTTACATTATTTGGATCATTTTTTTAATTTATTATAATCTTTACAAACTATGGTCAAAATGACGGACATTAAGATTCTTAGCCCGGGGCTAAGCCTCACTAAACTTGAAGTGGATCTTTGATGAAATAGCATATTGTGAACCTAAAAATGTTTTTTCTAAAAAACCATGAGCATTAGATCGTGTATATGTAGTTCAAATCTGACCAACTTCCTACCGATTTGGTAGAAATTTGTCTTTTTATGAGGGATGGACAGAAAGGTGTAAAATATCCCAGTTGTGAAATTATACATGTAAGGTGTTCTAGTATTTTTTGAAAAATGTGATAGTACCAATGTGAAACATTCTTTTGATGGTTGCTTCACAAAACACCCTTTTTTTGCACTCGAAAAATGGAAAATAGCTTTTTGGTGTGATAAAAAAAAAACTTCCTCCTACAAGATTGTAAGCCATCCCAAGATATACATGTGCATAATATGGACACATTATCACAAACTATGCCACGATTCTATCTATGACACTGGCCGTTTGGCTTGAAAGCCATGAAACCTTGAACATGATAGCTCATTTTGAGAAGGTTTTTTTATGATATTTATAATATTCCAAGTTTGATATATTTTTTAAAATAATATAACATAATATGACACCACGCGCAGGTTTTACATTGTTTGGATCCTTTTTAATTTCTTATAGCCGTTACAAACTATGGTCAAAACGACGAGCATTAATATTCTTAATCCGGAGCAGAGCCTCGCTAAACTTACAGTGGATCTTTGATAAAATAGCATATTGTGAACCTAAAAATATTTTTTCCAAAAAATCATAAGCATTAAATCATGTACCTGCAGTTCAAATCTGACTGAATTCCTACCAATTCAGAAAGAATTTGTCTTTTTATGAGGGGGTGAACGGGAAGCTTTAAGATATCCCGGTTGTGAAATTGTATATCTAAGGTGTTCTATTTTTTGAAAAATGGAGTAGTACTAATGTGAAACTTTCATTTGTCGGTTGCTTCACAAAACATTCTATTTTTGGCACTCAGAAAATAGAAAATGACTTTTTGATGTGATGAAAAGGAAAACTTCCTACTGGAAGATTGTAATCCATCTCAAGATGCACATGTGTGCAGAATGTGGGCACATTATCACAAACTATGCCACGATTCTAACCATAACATTGATTGTTTGGCTTGAAAGCCATGAAACCTCGAACATGATAACTCATTTTGAGAAGGTCTTTTATGATATTTACAATATTCCAAGTTTATATTTCCCTTGCAACAATATCACATAATATGACACCACACGAAGGTTTTACATTGTTTGAGTCGTTTTTTAATTTATTATGCCTATTACAAACTATGGTCAAAACAGCAGGCATGAAGATTCTTAGTCTTGCGCTGAGTCTCACTAAACTTGTAGTGGATATCTGATGAAATAGCATATTGTGAACCTAAAAATGATTTTTCCAAAAAATCATTAGCACTAAATCATGTACTTGTAGTTCAAATCTGACCGATTTCCTACCGATTTGGATGCAATTTTTCTTTTTATGAGGGGTGGATGAAAAGGTTTAAGATACTCTAGTTGGGAAATTGTACATATAAGGTGGTCTAGTATTTTTTTAAAATGGGGTAGTACCAATGTGAAACTTCCGTTTATTGGTTGCTTCACAAAACACCCCGTTTTTGACACTCGGAAAATGGAAAATCATTTTTTTTGTACGACGAAAAGGAAAACTTCCTATTGCAATATTGTAAGCCATTCCAAGATGCACACATGTGTGCATAATATGGGCATAGTATCATAAACTATGCCGTGATTCTAGCCAAAACATTGGTCGTTTGGCTTAAAAGTCATGAAACCTCGAACTTTGTAACTCATTTTGAGAAGGTTTTTTTGTGATATTTACAGTATTCCAAGTTTAATATTTCTCATTGCAACTAGATCACATAATATGAAACCACGTGAAAGTTTTACATTGTTTATATCGTTTTTGAATTTCTTATGCATGTTTTAAACTATATGTAATGTTTTATGTTTTAGTTAATTTTTATTCAAAAATTTGTAATATTTGAGTGTAGATAGATAGATTTTATTTTTCTGCAAATTCTGATATATTATTTGTACTTTTGTGAATTATAATGATTTAGTTTTTATTGTTCTAAGATTAATGTGGTAAAAGAGAAAATAGCTATGCCGAGGGCATTGCCGTCGGCGTAGATATGAAAGTTATGCCGAGGGCATTGCCATCGGCACAGCAATCCTATGTCGACGGTCAGCTTTATGGGGTGCCCGACTCGTGGCCTACGTCGACGGCCTTGACTTTTGGCAGTCGGCATAGCCTCTAGCCCTCGGCGCCTTTGAGTTTTCCTGTTGTGATAATAGTTACTCGTAGAGATGCACTACCAGTTATTCTCATGTGCACTATATCTAGACTTGTAGGCTCGGATTTGGCCTCTAGCAACTCCACGGTCACCAAGGAATCAACCTCCATCCTCCGCTGCTAGGTGCGGTCACTAGACGCGGTAGTAGGGCCTATCAGGCCCCACGTGACTGATTAGCCCCGCTGCCATGCTGTCGCGCCATATCCTCCATCATCATCCACTTGCAAGTCCATGCTGCAACCTACCCTTGTCATCTCAAAATCGCAATTGTTCCGTTGTCGAGCAACCGCCGGTCTGTGGTCGAAGGCCAGGGTAGAACACTGCAACGCCAGGACCAGCCTCCACATAGTCTAGGACCGGAGGACCCAGATCTGGGCCAGCTGGCCCACGCCACCAGGGTTCCTAGCTCCACCAAATACCATCATCGGTCGCCTGCTCCTAAACGCCGCCAACACCGCACCGCAACGTCGCATGTGCCAAATCGCCGCAAGGGCCGAGTCGCCACCTTAGCCGCACCATGAGAAGATGAAGCCGCCACACGCTGGATTCTCGTTGAGTGGGTAGAGTTGAGAGCCCGCCACTGCCCATACCGCGCGGGCTTTGTCCAGCAGCGCACGCCAGCGAAGGCAAGGGAGAAATGGTAGAGGAAGGGGCACGGGGAGCTGGTGGCGCAGCACGAACCAGTCGCCCACGGGGAGCGGCCCGCCGCGAGAGCATTTTTCGATTCCGTGAGGTTCACTGTTGCTGTTGCTTTGCTGTTGCTACTACCAAACTGTTGCTACTGATAAAATTCTATGAGCAAGAACTATTTTCAGGAGAAGCTGAACTGACAACTCAGTTGTTAAGGCTTGCAAGTGGCGGGCATAAACACGAATTGAAGCCGAGAAATCAACGCAGGAAACGGCTGGGGGAAGAGGGGAAGAACTAGTCGCGTGTCGACGACGATGACAGCGCGGTAGTGGGGCCTAGGCGTCACTGGGTGAGTGGGTTGGGTGTGCGGTGAGAAAAGAAACAGGGAGAGAGGGGTGAGTTTCCTAGGTGGGTTGTAGTTGGGCCAGATTGGGCTGGGGCAAGTGGGTTGGGTCTGTTTTATTTTTTCTGCTTATTTCATTTCCTTTTTCGATTTCCTTTTTCTGTTTTCATTTGATTCAAATGTTTTAAACATTTATTTGAATTCAAATCCTTCCAGAACTTTTTTAGTAGGTTTTTACTATTTTATTAATGTGTTAAAAGTCCACTTTGGCAATATTCAAATATTTTCTTATGGTTTAATAATTCATTTAAATTAGGTCTTTTCTCTTTATTTAAATAATTTGAATATGGTTCCAAACCATATAATTTTATTTAATTAATCTTTTATTCTTTTTAAATTAATTAGACAAATTTTAATCCACTTTGGAAATTTCAATTATTTTTCTCATGATTTAATTAATCATTTATATTAGTAATTTTGTCTTCATTCAAATAAAATTGAATATGGTTCACCCATACAATTTTATTTAAATAATATTTTATTCTCTTATTTTATTTAAATTACTTTATATTCCATTTGCTTATGGATTTGGCCAAGATTTAAATTGCCTTTTAAATAATTTCTTATTTATTTAATTCTTTCCTTGTCTTATAAAATTCATATCTTTTTATTTATAGTTCCAAAATTGGTGATTCCAATTTGTATAGTTTTATTTAATATTTTTTTATCTTTTTAAATACTTTGAGGATTATTTTTCTCACAATTTGGTATGGATTTTATCTAGGAGCTTTATTATCTTTGGAATTTATTTTCTTTTATCTTATTAAATTCATAAGTTTTTATCCATGGCTCCAAATTGAATGAAACCAATTGTTGGGCCACGTAGAGATAAAACAAAAATTTCCCCTCTAACGTGGTGATCCCAAGATCTAGCTGAGGTAGAAGGCCACGAGATTTAACACTAGACGCGCAGTTGCGAATTACTGATGAAGCGCGTCAATTGATGCAGTGCAGTCCTTTGCGATCAGATCATCCTGGTGCTGATCGTACAACACCTCTGCTGGTATCCACACGTGCAAGGAGGAGCACCGGCGGCGAACTGCTAGGTTCGTTACGATGGCAGGACTACTGTGGAGTTAGGGTTTCCAACACATGGAATGACCTAACCGATCAATGATTTACCTTTCTGGGTTACGGTGCTCCACTATATATAGGGAGTGAACATGGGCTCTGCTCGCGTGGCCCATTCACTAAAGCCCATATAATATTAGTCCATGTGAGTCCGACTCACTGACTCAGTCCAAATCAGGCTCGAGTCCAACGCAACCAGATTTCCAGTTTAGATCCAATCCGAACTTTCTCCCGCTCTTAAGTGTGTGACCCGGCAGGCTCATGGCTACTTGGACACGATTGGAGTCCGACTCATCGATCAGTCGGCAGCGGCTCCTAGCAGAACGTGACGACTCCCAAGTACCAAAGAGTCATGACGACTTGCCTTTCCAATGTGACTTGCGTCCGAGTCCCTTTTGCCTGACGATATACCTTGTCAGACTATAGGCGAATATATGTCATCCCTTAAATAGTCCGACTCTCTTCTCGATCCGAGATAAGTGATTCACCCAACTAACTCTTAGTCGATCGCCTCGGTTAACACTTAACCGAGTCATGCATGGCCATGCTTTCCGAATCATATCTCATAAGAGGGCCAAGAGAATATCTCTCCGAGTGGAGGGGCAAAATCCCATCTTGGTTATTCACATCATGCAGCTTGATTCTCAGTCGACCCGAACCCTGCCTTTATAACTGCCCAGTTACGGATCAGCGTTTGACAGAACCTAAGTCGGTGATCCTCAACTCGGACTATGCAACAACCTCAGGTCTAAGGATTACATTGATTGAGATATACAAATGACAACTTGTTCGTTGTACCTCAATATGGGTCAATCTGACTCGCTAAACTCTTTAGCCAAATCTGTGTAAGTCGGAATGGCATCTCCATGCCCATGACAAGTGTAACCGAGTCATCAAGCCGACTTTCACATTGGTCTAAGTTGTGTGTCCAGCACAACCTCAATGACCAAGGACATTTAGTACAAACAAGATGAATTCATAGTTCCACAACCGAATCACATATTCAATGATAAACATCAGATGTTCATACAAGGACAACTTTATATATTTATGAATACAATGGGAAATCTCATCATACATGATTGCCTCTAGGGCATATTCCCAACAGTCTCCCACTTGCACTAGAGTCAATCTTCTGACATCACATGTCTAAGCATCTAATGCCCATGGCTCTCAAATGTGCCTCATGCTTTGGCTGTGGTAACGTCTTTGTCAACGGATCCGCAATATTTGCATCTGTGTGTACCTTGCATAACTTGATATCACCTGGATCCACGAACTGGCGAATCAGGTGGTACCGCATGAGTATGTGCTTGTTCTTATGGTGTTGTATAGGTTCCTTGGCTTGTGCAATAGCACCATTATTGTCACAATACACGTCCAACGGATTGGACGAGCCCTGAACCACACCAAGATCCATGAGGAAATTCCTCATCCAAACAGCTTTTGTTGCTGCCTCCGAGGCGGCAATATACTCAGCCTCTGTTGTAGATGCAGACACAGTCTCTTGCTTGGAACTCTTCGAGCTCACAGCACCTCCATTTATAATAAACACGTATCCGGATTGCGAACGAGAATCATCAGAGTCGGTAAGATAACTCGCATCCTTGTAACCTTTACACTAAGTTCATCTTCACCACCATAAACCAAGAACATGTCCTTAGTCCTTCTCAAGTACTTTAGGATATTTTTAGCTGATGTCAAGTGGATGTCTCCAGGATCAGCCTGGTATATGCTCACAACACTTAAAGCATAGGAAACATCCGGCCTAGTAAATCATGGCATACATGATGGATCCGACTGCAGAAGCATATGGAATCTGAAGGGAATATGCCCGAGAGGCAATAATAAAGTGGTTATTATCGTATTCCTTATTTATGATAAATGTTTATTGTACATGCTATAATTGTATTAATACGGAAACGTTAATACATGTGTGTTTAATAAACAAACAGAAAGTTCCTAGTTATGCCTCTCTCATAAACTAGCTCGTTGATTAACAAGATGATCAAGGTTTCCTGATCATGGACATTGGAGGTTGTTAATAACGGGATCACAACATTAGTGTAATGATGTGATGAAAATTCATCCGAAGTATAGCATTACGATCAAAGTCATTGAGTTTATATTGCTATAACAACTTACGAAGTGATCCTAATCCTTAGACCATGAGATCATGTCAATCACTAACACCGGAAGAGTTTCTTGATAACATCAAACGTCCCACCGTAACAGGGTGATTATAAAGATGGATTCATAACTAATAAAGTGTTATGTTGAGGCCCATGGATCGAGAGTGGAATTTGTTCATCCCGATGACGGATAGATATGCTCTGGGCCCTCTCGGTGATATCACATTGATTAGCTTGCAAGCAAGTGATTTGATCACTAGAATGTTATATCATGGGAACGAGAAAAGAGTACATGTCGGTAACGAGATCAAACTAGGTATGGAGATACCGATGATCGAATCTCGGACATGTAATATATCGCGAAACAAAAGGATTAAGATACTAGCGTAAAAGGTTCCGACGATCACAAGAAAGTCATCGTTGAATGTGTGGGAGTCAGTATGGGTCTCCAGATCCCGCTTCTGATTATTGATCCGAGAGGGGTCTCGATCATGTCCGCATTATTCACGAACCGTAGGGTGACACACTTAAGAGACACCGACATCCAATTGGAGCAAAAGTTTCATGCCGAAAGAATAAACAAGCGCAGGAATTTATTTCACTAGATACCGAAACAGGTTTTCGGGTGAAATTGCATAAAGTGGTTATGCATGTGAAATGGAATTCTAGCAAGGGGTTATTTGTGAATGTTTGTCATTAAAGTAATTGACAAAAATTCTTAATAAAATAAAAGAGTTTTATTTAATGAGAGTTTGCATTAAATTTGGTGGAAATTTAATGGGAATTTGAGTGGACTTTTGAGTGGGGGGAATTTAAAGGGCATTTTGTGAGTGGAGTGTCCACCCACATGAATGAAGGAGGGGAGGGGGCAGCCCCCATGGCCGGCGGCCACCCCTTGGGTGCCCCCCTCCTCCTATAAAAGGAGCCCCCCTCCTCACTTGTCTCTCACACCTCCTCGTGAAGGATCTCTCTCCCCTCTAGAATTTATTCCCCATGGTCTCGGACTAGCGAGATACATGTTCCCGGTGGCTTTTCGGCAAGAAAGAGTTGTGCTTCTGCTGCATCGCTGGAGCGAGGAGGCGGAGGTTGCTCGGTGCCTCGAACGTGTGTGCGAGCACGGATGCGCTGCTGTTTTGCGGCGCTAGGACTTCCTCTCGATCTTGAGATCGGCAAGAGATCGTCTACATCAACCACGAGTTTGGAATTCTTAAGCTTTGTCGGTCTTCAAGGGTATGTTCTCTACGGATATACATCCGCCCGTTGTTTGTATCTAGTAGATAGATCTTGGTACATAGTTGTTCCCATCGTAGGAAAATTTTTGTTTTCTATGCTGCGAACCCTACAGTGGTATCAGAGCCGGATCTATGCGTAGATGCTTTGAACGGGTAGTACACATATGAGTATGTGGGCGATGATGATCATTTTATTGCTTCTTAGTTGTACTTTGGATATTGGTGGCATAGTGGGATGAAGCGGCCCGGACAAACTTTACATGTCCTCGCACATGAGACCTGTTCCACGCTTGACATGCAACTAGTTTTGCATAAGTGGCTAGCGGGTGTCTGTCTCTCCTACTATAGTCAATATCTAATTTGCAACGAGTTGTCAACAATTTGTTTATCCTCGTTGTGGTTCATGTTCGTAGGTAAGAACGGTTCTATCTCGAAAGCCCTAAGCCACGTAAAACTTGCAATGGATAAATTAGAGGCGTCTAGTTTAGATTGTTGCTGGGCTAGTGTTATGATATGGTAGTGTTGTAAGTAGAAGTATGAGATGATACTCTTACAACACACATAGCGTGTAAACTCCATAGACCTTGGATTTACACATATAGGTATGATAGTGATCATACCACGATGCACATGATAGAGATCATCTGCGGGAACCATAACATTTCACTAATAAACATGTGATGTTTGATAGCATCTTATATTGCTTGTTTGGCGTTTTATTAGCAAAATAAGATGATCCCTCATTTAGATATCAAGATAAGAATGTGTTCTTCCTTAAGTATGCACCGACAATGTTTCGTCGCTTCAAGACATCACGTGATGATCGGGTGTACTTGAATCCACGAGCATATCTCGGGTGTAAGACAGTTACACACGCGAATACTAAGGTTCTTACTTGACGAGCCTAGCATGTACAGACATGGCCTCGGAACACGGACCGAAAGGTTAAGCATGAGTCATATGTTTTGATATGTTGACCATTTGATGCTCGCCTTTGAAGCTATACCGACTTACGTGATGATCGGACTTGGTGTAGTGGATTTGGTTCATGTAATCACCAAAAAGACACGAGGGATGTCGTTTTTGAGTGGGAGTTTATTTCTAATTTGGATTAGTAGAACTCAATTTATCATAAATTAAATCAAAGTGAATTTGCATAATTTTTTGTAGTCATTGGCATTCGTTCACCGCCTTATGCTTAGTTATAATTGAGATAATAGAACTATAGAATTCTGGATATATACTTTACGAACTGGCATCGTATTGTGTTGAGTGTCAATCTAAAGTTTAAAGTCCTATTGCAAACTTTCAGCAAACTCTATTTACTCCAGGAAATTTAATAGTTGGTATTAAATCGAGAGTAACAATTCCAGTGTTAGTATCTTAAGTATCATGTTTGCCTCCACGATTCTTGATTGTTTTAATATCAAGTTTATCTAGGAGCTGAAAGAATTGTTTCAGAAACCATCATGTGTGGCAGATATAACGATATCTGAAATAATGTTTTGGTTGCAATATGATAGAGTATAATATATGTTCTCATATTGGATGAGAATTTGCGAAGGTTGGAGATGCTAGACATCCTAATCATCCAAAAGGGTTTTGGAAAGTAATGTTATACTCACGATTCGCCTTTATAAGCTAAAGTAGCTTGATCATGAAATTCGTCATGATAAGGGTGAATAGAATATGTATGTAAAATGTTTACTACACTAAAAGATTACTAAAGAATGGATTTTGAAAGAATACCGATCATTTGATGATGGTGATCTACTTCAAAGTGCAAGTCCAAAGGTATTATTATTTGAATATACACGCTTTGGACTATGTGTCATGTATATGGCGCCACTTTTGATGTTGATAAATTCTTTTAAAAGGAAAAGGAAATGCTGAAAGAGAATCTATAAAATATATTTGGCAGAAAATAAAAGATTGGAAATATCCAATTTAGGTATATATATGATATACATGTTATGGTTGTATTCTTTGCTTGTTAAACAATGTGGTTCTTGGGTATTGGATACCGAATTGGTTGGTATGAAATGTCATACGGAACAACGCAATTCATGAACCACAATGACCTAAGTAACTAGCAAGAGAATATGTGATGATGTTCATCGAAAACAAACAAACCGTTGTTTGTATTTCTCGTTGACATCAAAGCTTGACTTCAAGATTTGTTTTAATAATTGTTATTTAAATCAGGTATTATGAGAACAAAGGTTGTTCAAATAATTACCGTGTTCCATATAAGATGGAAGATTTACAAATCTAGTTGGAGAAATCACATCCATAAAACCTAATGCTAAAATGTCGCAAGACAAATGATTGAAATATCACTTACGAAGTGACATCGCCGTTTAAATTATATTGGAAAGAAAACATGAAGAATCTCCATATTCATGGATTTTTGGAGTCTTTGATTTGATCAAGTGACGCTTGTGAGACTTTCCTCGGGATAATTAAAAACTTCGTTCAAAGGCCAAAGAAGAACGAACGACTAAAATATTGGAATTTATACATATCGATGTATGTAGTCCATTATGTGTAGTCGTAAGCGATGAGTTTCAACTTCATATGCTTTCTCCGAAAATTTGAGTGAATGTTCACTTAATGAGAAAGAAGTATGAAATATTTGAAAAACGTTTCAAAGACTTTCAAGATGAAGTGAAAATCATTGTAACAAGAAAATAAATGGTTTATGATTTTATCATAAGGGATTTATTTGAGTTACAAGTGTAACAAGAAAAATAAATGAATTATGATTTTATCATAAAAGGGATTTATTTGAGTTACAAGTTTAGCAAAACACCTAGATTTACATCTCCCGAAACACCATAGGAATATGGAGTGTTTGAGATTTGTAAGGAAACCTTGTTTAACATGGTTGGATCAAAGGTGTTATTTATAAAACTGCCATTATGTTTTAAAAGATTAAAGCTTTAGAGACTACCGCTTTTACACTGAAAAGAGCTCCATCTTGATCCGTTGAAATGACACCATATGAGTTATGTTTGGGGTAAAACCCAAGTTGTCCTTTCTTAAATTTTGGTATGCTAAACATAAGTAAGATGTTTACAACCGAAGTCGGATGAGCATGTCTTTGTAGGTTATTTCGAATAATAATTGGTTATTCCTACATAACACCAAAGACAAAAGGGTTTGTCGCTTGAAACGTGAAGTTTCTTGAAGAAGGAATTTTTCATAAATGTTAAGTGGGAGGACAATAGAACTTTGATAAGGTTAACGAACCTTAGCTAAATGTGCTGAGTTGCGCAGCGCCGGAAATGGTTCCGGAGGCTGCCATAATGCTCATAGCTTATGTGCCTCAAAGGTTGTGGTCACGGAGATCTAAGTTCTCATTGAACCAAGTCGGCCGGATAAACAATCAAATACTAAGATTTGAGAGTAAATCATTATTGTTTGACAATGATGAACCGACTATATGCAAAGAAGCGATGATGGGCCCTGACTCCGTCAAATGGCTTGAAGCCATAAGATCCGTGATAGTTCCATACACGAGAAATCAAGTTTTGAACTTGGAATACCCTCCGGAAAGGTGTAAAAACCTATCGGTCGTATTTGGATCTATAAAGAAACAGACATGGATGTTTCACATCTATGAAATAGTCGACATGTCGTAAAGTATTTTACGACAATGTTCAAGGAGTTGACTATGACAAGATTTGATATTTCATAGCGATATTTAGTCTGGACGGATTAAAGTAGCAACCACTACATATAATTTGGTATATGATAGATGAATAAACAAAACAAAGTTCTTTTAATATAATGGTTACCTAGGACGTGTACATGACACGATCCAAAGGGTTTTGTTAATTCAAAGGATGCTAAAAGGGCATGCAAACTTTAATGGTTGAAGTAAGCATCGCGGAGTTGGAATCTTCACCGTGATGAAAAGGAGTTTTCATCAGGAGACGATGAAGATGCTTGCATTTGCAAGAAATTAAGTGGGAGCGCTAAGACATATTTCTAATACATTATGTGGAGGACATCTTGTTGATTGGAAATGATGTATCTTTTATTGACAAAGGTTAAGAATTTCATTTTGATGAAAGACTTAGGCAAAAACCGAATATTTAGCGTGAATGTCTATAGTGGATAGACTGTGATGCCAATATGGTTGTGCCAAACGTACATATATGAGATATTGAAGGAGTTCAATATAGAAACGACAAGAAACAGTTCTTGTTGCATGGAAAGGAATTGTATCAAGATTCAAGTGTATCGACACTTGATAAGTGAAACAAGATTCAAGTGTTTTGACACTTGATGAGTGAAATCACGAGAATGTTTTGATCAATCATACCATGATATGTACACATCCAAATATGTCCTATGCTCTAAGTGTTATGAGCATATACCAGAATGAATCATAAAATTATCATTGGACGATAGTGAGGATATTCTTATGATCTTTTGGAAGAACTAAGAATATATTTGCGTAGAGGTGACAAACAATTACAAATAGTTCATTGTAAAGCGTTACATTGATACTAGTTTTGTCACAAGATACAAATTAAGTTTATCTCAATTTAAACTATGAGTGGCACAATGAAATGGAAAGAAAGTTTCCATGATGGATTTGGAAGAGTTCCAAATTTAAGACATTGTGACGAATGCTACAACAAAAGGCTAAGTATATGACTGCTATAGTAGTAGCAAAGGAGGGAATTTGTGTCAAGAAGTTTGTTATCAAACTAAGGTGTGGTTCGCAACGGGATAACACTAAAGATATATTGTATGACAATTGTATCGACGTGTTTTAACCCCAAGGAACTAAAGGTCTCACCGAAAGACCAAATTTATACAATGCCATCTCATTGGAGAATGAGTGATGCGTGAAGACGCAAAGACATGCAAATACACACGGACCTGAAAGCGTCAGATCCGTAGATTATGTTAACCACTTGCAATTGCGTATATGGAACACCAGAAAGCCATAGGTGTTCAATACGCAAAGTTCTCAAGCTAGATTATTGTCTCTAGTGCAAGTGGGAGACTGAAGGGAATATGCCCGAGAGGCAATAATAAAGTGGTTATTATCGTATTCCTTATTTATGATAAATGTTTATTGTACATGCTATAATTGTATTAATATGGAAACGTTAATACATGTGTGTTTAATAAACAAACAAAAAGTTCCTAGTTATGCCTCTCTCATAAACTAGCTCGTTGATTAACAAGATGATCAAGGTTTCCTGATCATGGACATTGGATGTTGTTAATAACGGGATCACAACATTAGTGTAATGATGTGATGAACATTCATCCGAAGTATATCATTACGATCAAAGTCATTGAGTTTATATTGCTATAACAATTTACTAAGTGCTCCTAATCCTTAGACCATGAGATCATGTCAATCACTAACACCGGAAGAGTTTCTTGATAACATCAAACGTCACACCGTAACAGGGTGATTATAAAGATGGATTCATAACTAATAAAGTGTTATGTTGAGGCCCATGGATCGAGAGTGGAATTTGTTCATCCCGATGACGGATAGATATGCTCTGGGCCCTCTCGGTGATATCACATTGATTAGCTTGCAAGCAAGTGATTTGATCACTAGAATGTTATATCACGGGAACGAGAAAAGAGTACATGTCGGTAACGAGATCAAACTAGGTATGGAGATACCGATGATCGAATCTCGGACATGTAATATATCGCGAAACAAAAGGATTAAGATACTAGCATAAAAGGTTCCCACGATCACAAGAAAGTCATCGTTGAATGTGTGGGAGTCAGTATGGGTCTCTAGATCCCGCTTCTGATTATTGATCCGAGAGGGGTCTCGATCATGTCCGCCTTATTCACGAACCGTAGGGTGACACACTTAAGAGACACCGACATCCAATTGGAGCAAAAGTTTCATGCCGAAAGAATAAACAAGCGCAGGAATTTATTTCACTAGATACCGAAACAGGTTTTCGGGTGAAATTGCATAAAGTGGTTATGCATGTGAAATGGAATTCTAGCAAGGGGTTATTTGTGAATGTTTGTCATTAAAGTAATTGACATAATTCTGAATAAAATAAAAGAGTTTTATTTAATGAGAGTTTGCATTAAATTTGGTGGAAATTTAATGGGAATTTGAGTGGACTTTTGAGTGGGGGGAATTTAAAGGGCATTTTGTGAGTGGAGTGTCCACCCACATGAATGAAGGAGGGGAGGGGGAAGCCCCCATGGCCGGCGGCCACCCCTTGGGTTCCCCCCTCCTCCTATAAAAGGAGCCCCCCTCCTCACTTGTCTCTCACACCTCCTCGTGAAGGATCTCTCTCCCCCTCTAGAATTTATTCCCCATGGTCTCGGACTAGCGAGATACATGTTCCCGGTGGCTTTTCGGCAAGAAAGAGTTGTGCTTCCGCTGCATCGCTGGAGCTAGGAGGCGGAGGTTGCTCGGTGCCTCGAACGTGTGTGCGAGCACGGATGCGCTGCTGTTTTGCGGCGCTAGGACTTCCTCTCGATCTTGAGATCGGCAAGAGATCGTCTACATCAACCACGAGTTTGGACTCGTTAATCTTTGTCGGTCTTCAAGGGTATGTTCTCTACGGATATACATCCACCCGTTGTTTGTATCTAGTAGATAGATCTTGGTACATAGTTGTTCCCATCGTAGGAAAATTTTTGTTTTCTATGCTGCGAACCCTACAGAATCGCACTCATCCGACTTTGCTCATCAGTTGTCGAAGGACACTGAGTCTTGCTAAGTTTTACACCATGGGACATTGGTAAGAACCCCTTCTTAGAAGATTCCATGTTGAACTTCTTCAACACTTTGTCAAAATAAGTACTCTGACACAATCCAATGAGCTGTCTTGATCTATCTCTATAGATACGGATTCCGAGGATATATGTTGCCTCGCCCAAGTATTTCATTGAGAAACTCCTTTCCAATGATTCCTTGGTTTCTTGCAACATCTGGACACCATTTCCAATCAATAATATGTCATCTACATATAAGATTAGAAAGTTTACTTTGTTCCCACTAAACTTCTTGTATAAACAAGAATCATGATCACTCTTGATGAAGCCAAACAATTTGACTACCTCATCAAAGCGAATATTCCAACTCCGAGATGCTTGCTTCAACCCATAAATGGATTTCTGAAGTTTGCATACTTTGTCAGCATTAGCCGGATCGACAAAACCCTCAGGTTGTATCATATACACGTCCTCGGTAAAATTTCCGTTAAGGAAAGCCGTTTTGACATCCATCTGCCAAATCTCATAGTCGAAATAGGCTGCTATCGCTAACATGATCCGAACTGATTTAAGCATCGCTACAGGCGATAAAGTCTCGTTGTAATCAACTCCTTGAACTTGTCGGAACCCCTTCGCGACAAGGCATGCTTTATAGACGGAAACATTTCCATCCATATAAGTTTTCTCCTTAAAGACCCATTTGCACTCGATGAGTCTTGCACCGTCTAGCGGATCAACCAAGTTCCAAACTTGATTTTCATCCATGGACTTTAACTCGGATCTCATGGCTCCAAGCCATGACTCGGAATCAGATCCCACCATCGCTTTCGAATAATTTGCCGGCTCATCACTGTCTAACAGTAACACATCACGAACACTTCGTAATCTTGCCGATCTTCGTAGTACAGGTGCTGTTGCCGGCTCAGCTGCCACGACCGGCTCAACCTCCAAGGTTTTTGCCGACTCACTTCTAGCCGGTTCCTCTCGAATTTCTTCGATCTGCATCATGCTCCCACTTACTCCCCGACTGAGAAACTCTTTCTCAAGGAAGACACCGTTCCGAGCGACAAACACTTTGCCCTCTTCTCGGTTGTAGAAGTAGTAACCCAAGGTTTCCCTCGGATACCCCACGAAAATACACTTATTCGACTTGGCTGTAAGCTTGTCCGACTGTAGTCGCTTGACAAATGCTTCACAACCCCAAATCTTAAGAAAAGACAGACTCGGCTTTTTGCATGTCCACATATCATGCGGTGTCTTCTCTACCGATTTTGATGGTACTCTGTTTAGTGTGAACGCCGCTGTTTCTAGAAAATATCCCCAAAACGATAAAGGCAGATCTGTGCGACTCATCATTGATCGTACCATGTCCAACAAGGTCCGATTCTGCCTTTCCGAAACACTGTTCCTTTGCGGCGTTCCTGGTGGAGTAAGTTGAGGAACTATTCAACAACTTTTCAGATGGTCATCAAACTCATGGCTCATGTACTCGCTTCCTCAGTCCGACCGAAGAAACTTTATTTTCTTGCCGAGTTGATTATGTGCTTCATTCTGGAATTCTTTGAACTTTTCAAAGGCTTCCGACTTATGTTTCATCAAGTAGATATATCCATACCTACTCAAATCATCAGCGAAGGTAATGAAGTACTCATAACCACCCCTGGCTGTCGTGCTCATTGGTACACATACATCACTATGTACTAGTCCCAACAAGTCGGACGCCCTTTCGCAACTCTTTGCAAAAGGTGTCTTGGTCATTTTTCCGAGTAGGCAAGATTCGCATGTCTCGAACGACTCCAAGTCGAACGAAGTTAGGAGTCCATCATCATGGAGCTTCTTCATGCGTTTCCAACTTATATGACCAAGCCGACAGTGCCAAAAGTAAGCCATATTCAGATCATTTGGTTTCAACCTTTTAACATTTATGTTATAAACCGACTCACCATCAAGATTCAAAATAAATAACCCGTTCTGGACGGGTGCAAATCCATGAAACATGTCATTCAAATACAAAGAACAACCATTATTCTTGATATTTGACTCATAGCCTTGCCTCATCAAACATGAAGCAGAAATAATGTTTCGACTGAGCACTGGAACATAATAACAATTATTCAGTTCCATAATGAATCCAGAAGGTAAATGAAGTTGCATCGTGCCGACTTCCAACGCAGCAACTCTTGCTTTGTTGCCGACTCGAATATCAACCTCGCCTCTTGCTACGCTCCTAGTTCTTACTAGTCCCTGCAACGAGTTGCAGATGTGAATAACTGATCCGGTATCATATACCCAAGAACTATTAGGTGCATCAGCAAGATATATGTCTATAACATTGCAAACAAGTGTACCTGAGTCGGAAGTCATACCTCCACTCTTGGCTTTGTCGGCCAAGTACTTGCTACAGTTCCTCTTCAAGTGGCCATCCGCCTTGCAGTAGAAGCAAGTGGATCCGGCTGAAGGAGATGGCTTAGTCCCTGAGGAAGCGCTTGGTACCGGGTCCTGAGCTTGCTTTCCTCCTGACTTAGCCTTATTCTTAGTCCAAGAACTCTTCTTGAACTTAGCCTTATTCTGCACCATCAACACTTGACTGGTGCCCTTCTTGAGATCCGCCTCTGCCTGCTTGAGCATCCCATGTAATTTAGTGAGATTCTTATCCATACCATGCATGTGGTAGTTCGAAATGAACTGCCCATATGCACTAGGAAGAGAGTTCAGAATTATATCCGTAGCGAACTCTTCGCTTATGGGGTAGCCAAGCCTCTCCAGAGACTGCACGTAACCAACCATTTTGATCACATGCGGGCTCAGTGGATCACCATACTTAAGCTTGCAACTCAGCAAAGCCTAAGAGACTTGATACCTCTCAGTCTTCGCCTGAGCCTGGAACATACTTTTGAGGCTTTCGATCATATCGTAGGCCTCAACATGCTCGAACTGCTTTTGCAAGTCCGGTTCCATGTGAGAAAGCATAAGACAACTAATATCCATGGACTCATCCTTAGCCCGACGGTAGGCATTGGTGCCAGCGACAGTCGCATTCTCATTCGGCTCATCTGGAAGTGGGTTGTCTAGGACATGGTCCTTCTTTTCTTGTTTGAGAACAATTCTCAGATTTCGATACCAGTTGGTAAAATTAGTGTCGTTCAGTTTATCTTTCTCAAGAATGGTTCTCAACGCAAAACCGGATATCTGAGAGTGACTGCTACTTGGTGCCATGATCTACAATAGAAAATATGCAAAACACTTAAGACATGTATTCATAAAAGAGCAAGCATATTAAACTTTTTAATACTTTATGCTCCCACTAGAACCAACACCCCTCTGATGGTTGCTTAGTGATTCAGGATCCTAAATAAGCAAGTCGGCTAGTGAGCTTTAGCATCACCATTAGCCGCCAAGTGATCTAGGTAGACAACTCCTTGTCAATCGTATCTCATTCGACTCCTGTTGGACGGGTGGCATCACATGCCCCGGCTCCCATATGACTTTCCCCGAGCCCCATAACCGTTGTGATAGACCCGTCTAGCTTACCGAGTCTTTCTGCAGTAAGATTCCGACTCAAACCCACCTAGTCGGAAAGAATTGGCAGCACCTCAATTTTATGAGCCCACTACCAAAAATGTCCGACTTGTGATGGTGCAAACACTGGCGGGAAAACCGACTAGACCTTCTTTGAGGTATTAAATTTTACCGACTATCTAATAGAGGTAAAACAGAGACATAACAATAACACATAATAAAATAAAAATAATGTGAAATGGTATGGCTCCCTTCATGGCGATCTTGATCTCCACAAAGCCCATAATCCGACTCGTGCCAACTCTTGCCACTTGCTGTCTTACTCCATGTCGCCAGCATGTACATCGCCTTACTTGCCATCCGGGCTCTCCAAACAGCTACACTAGCTTAGTAAAGTAAATTACATGGAGAGTCTGAAACGCAGGTCGTTATACAATAATATGACAGCACCTAGGCTCCAGCCGGCTGACAAAAACTGTGATTCGCAGATCACGTATGGATTACACACATACATCACATGCACATGAACCATACCATTCACAACTTCCTGCAAAAACAAGTTATGCATAGATATAATATCTACCGGCGCTATGAAACTCGCAACGACATCTAAGGCGCTACGACAGGGCGAAGCCGTCAGTCTCGGACATGGATTTTTCCGATGATTTTTCTGAAAACGTAGATCTCATCTACGATCCGGACATGGATTCCGACCATTGTTCCGATTCGATCAAACTTTTTGATCTTCGATCACCGCCTTTGGATTTACGTGTCACAGTCTACCCCGATAGCGGAAGCCGACCTGTCGGGGTATGTCGTTCCACGACCTCATCAGTATGATCACAGAAATCAGATCTACCATTCCCCGAGTACAGTTGATCCAATCAACCTCATACAAAACCGATCTATCTCATAGATCGACCACCAAAACAGGATATAGATCTCATCTACAGCCTACCGCATATCACATATGCGAGATCTCGAGCCTAAAACCAGAAGCTATCGATGTTGGGCCACGTAGAGATAAAACAAAAATTTCCCCTCTAACGTGGTGATCCCAAGATCTAGCTGAGGTAGAAGGCCACGAGGTTTACCACTAGACGCGCAGTTGTGGATTACTGATGAAGTGCGTCAGTTGATGCAGTGCAGTCCTTTGAGATCCGATCGTCCTGGTGCTGATCGTACAGCACCTCTGCTGGTATCCACATGTGCAAGGAGGAGCACCGACGGCGAACTGCTAGGTTCGTTACGACGGCAGGACTGCTGTGGAGCTAGGGTTTCCAACACATGGAATGACCTAACCGATCAACGATTTACCTTTCTGGGTTACGGTGCTCCACTATATATAGGGAGTGAACGTGGGCTTTGCTCGCGCGGCCCATTCACTAAAGCCCATATAATATTAGTCCATGTGAGTCCGACTCACTGACTCAGTCCAAATCAGGCTCGGGTCCAACCCAACCAGATTTCCAGTTCAGATCCAATCCGAACTTGCTCCCGCTCTTAAGTGTGTGACCCGGCAGGCTCATGGCTACTTGGACACGATTGGAGTCCGACTCACAATCGATCAGTCGGCTTGTGTTCGAGTCGCTTTTGCCTCACGATATACCTTGTCAGACTATAGGCGAATATATGTCATCCCTTAAATAGTCCGAATCTCTTCTCGATCCGAGATAAGTGATTCATCCGACTAACTCTTAGTCGATCGCCTCGGTTAACACTTAACCGAGTCGTGCATGGCCATGATTTCTGAATCATATCTCACAAGAGGGCCCAGAGAATATCCTTCCGAGTGGAGGGGCCAAATCCCATCTTGGTTATTCACATCACGCAACTTGATTCTCAGTCGACCCGAACCCTGTCTTTATAACTGCCTAGTTACGGATTAGCGTTTGATAGAACCCTAAGTCGGTGATCCTCATCTCGGACTATGCAACAACCTCAGGTCTAAGGATTACATTGATTGAGATATACAAATGACAACTTGTTCATTATACCTCAATATGGGTCAATCCGACTCGCTAAACTCTTTAGCCAAATCTGTGTAAGTCGGAATGGCATCTCCATGCCCATGACAAGTGGAACCGAGTCATCAAGCCGACTTTCACATTGGTCTAAGTTGTGTGTCCAGCACAACCTCAATGACCAAGGACATTTAGTACAAACAACATGAATTCATAGTTCCACAACTGAATCACATATTCAATGATACACATCAGATGTTCATACAAGGACAACTTTATATCTTTATGAATACAATGGGAAATCTGATCATACATGATTGCCTCTAGGGCATATTCCCAACACCAATTTCTATGGTTTTATAATATTTTTATTTATCATTTTTGATCATTTAGAAATGTTTGTTGATGAATTTTTATGTGGAACAAATCCATAGTCTTGGAGATCTTGGAAATGATTTCTTTCATTAAGATTTAGGGTTTTTGGTTTAACTTTTCCAAGTGTTTAATTTCAAGATTCTTTCCATGCATAAAATGCATTTGATCTTTGGAATATTTGTTTGTTGCTTTCTTATTCAAATTTTGTTCAAGTGGGGTTTTGATGTTTCCATTTAGAAGCAAAAAGTTTCTTTTCACCCTAAATTTCAATAATTAATTCTTTTGTTTGTTTATTTTTCACATTTCAAAATTTGGAAATTTTGGGATGTGAAAGACTACCACCCTTAAAAGGAATCTCGTCCCGAGATTCAAGAAGGCTAGAGGTTACAAGTTGGCTTCAATACAACTAGGGTTCTACCACTCTTAAAAGATTTCTAACTAGATTACATCTTGGCTTACTTGGTAGCTTGGTGTAACTTCTCTAGACAGTTGTTTGCATAGTGTCCTTTGTTACCACACTTGAAACATGTGACAAGGTTGATGTCCCTCATAGGTTTGCTTGTCTTGTCTTCCTTCTTTTCTGGACAATGTGATGCATAATGGCCTAGCTCTTTGCATTTGTGGCACATCACTTGGCTAATATCCTTCTTCTTTTTGGGTCTCTCCAAATCTAGGAGTTCTCTTAGTTCATGTTCTTCATACTTAACCATAAAGGTGGGAAAACTTCCTTGGTTCTTAGAACGATTCCTAGGATAACATCCATGTTTCCTCTTTTGTCCACCATGGTGAGTTACAATGTATGGAGGTGCAAACTGAGGTGTGACTTTGTCTTCATCCTTCTTGGTAGAAGTTGTTCCCTTATGGAGGTTTCCAAACACTTGATGCATTCCATATTGTTTTATCTATTGAACTATAGGATAGATGGGGCATTTAATAGGGACATGATCATTTCCTTCACATAGGAAACATGTAACTTGAGATGTGGAGCATTGCCTAGCTGGATGTTTCTCTTCACAATTAGGGCATTGGTCCATATGATCTTTGTAAGTGTGTCCTATGTCTCCATAGATACTGCAAGCTTGAGTTCCTTCCATAATATCATCCTTGGTATCATTGTTGTCACAATCACTTTGGGAAAGGTTGCTTCTCATGTTGATCATCTGATTGGTCATCCTTTGCAGCAATTGGGATTGGGTTTCCAAGAACTTTAGCATGGTTGGGTCTAACTCAATGTTGTTGGCTAAAAGCTGACTTCTCACTTGATTCAACTGGGCTTGGGTTGCTAGCAGTTGTTCTATCATGTGCATCTATTGGTTGTTGTTACCATCCTTGATGTTGGAGCCTCTTGGAGAAGTCATCTGTTTGGGTTGGATTGGGATTAGATTAGGCAAAATATTTCTAGAGGAAGAATTATACTCACACACAACAATTCACACAAAGCAATGTGCAAGAAATCACAATCATACATTTCACTCAAACAACAAGATTCAAGCATATTTTTAGGCAACAAAATATTTTTGGTACACCACATAAGTTGGTGTGATCAACATATGATCAACAAGTCGATTTAAACTAAACACTAGTATGGTGGTCCAACTATAGGGTTCACTTGAGATCATTCCATTCTTCTTAGTTATTTCTTTATGAACAAGATCATGGTATCCTTGGTACAAATTTTGCATCTTGGTCACAAAGTTCAAAGGTGATGATGGTTCCTCCTAAGTTGTGTTTCCTTAGTCTCCAAGTCTTGAGTAATATTTCTTGTCTCACCTGGAGTCCTTGGTGATGTCCAAGTTGAAGTCCTTTGTGAAACTGAAGTTGAAGTCATTGGTGATGGTGAAGTCCTTGTTCATGTTGAAGTCTTTGTCCAACAAGTTGAAAAGGGAGAGATGTAGAATCAAAACAAAATGTTGAGGAAAGAGTTTTACAAGATTGTTTGTAAATAATTTTGAACAAATACAACTCCTATTTTTCTAAGGGGTTTTGTCCAATCCTAGGGTTACAATCTTACAGGCAACACAGTGCTCTAATACCATGTGTAGAGGTCCCAACCTGATAAGGTAGAGATCCCTGTGTTTACAATGCTAGTCCTTGGATCGAATAGCTAGCATCCACAGTTTAAGATGTAATATCAAGAAACAAAGGTCATATTACAACTTTATAACCAGGAATAAAATAATTCATTACATCTTACATAGCTCATATGGCTATCTCATTACAATGCAGCATATATAACTAAGTAGCATGGAGTCCTTCATCTTCAAGTGCCACAGGCAATCATGTTGGTTGTAGACTTGTAATCCCTACTCAACAAACTTCACTAACATCAAACAAACCTGCAACATAATAAGTTACAGCCACAAGGGTCAATACATTTGAATTGTATTGGCAAGTGATACTATGGTAGAATAATAGTATCTATCATCTATATGCATTTGTCTAAGTGGATCTTAGGCATGCTTTTCTCAAAATAAGGTTTTACTTATTAGTTGAAAACACTAAGTTTTTGTTTGTCAAAATCACCTAAGGAACTACCAATAGATATTAGTGAACCTTTACCCTTGTTCAACCACAAGCTATTAACTTAAAAATTGGGATGAGGAGATCCTTGATAGCTTCAACGCCTTTGATGCTCAAATTGTCCATTGTCGAGGACACGGCTAAGTACTTAGGTTTTACCCTCTCGAGAGGTGGTGCACTTTCCCCACAAGACTCGACATGCCTCGATACGAGATCTTTCAAAAGCCTTCCCTTATACCAAATGGAAGCGTTCCATCCTATCACCCCTACCACCTTTTGTCCATCTGGCTAAGTTGTTGCAACCTATATGATCAAGGCAGAGCCCAGATTGCCATGTGGCTGCACTAGAAGCTTCTCAACACTTAACATCTCAAATCTCTTTGTTCCTCGGTGGCTTTCCACAAGTGTGATACACAGGGTAGGCCATAGAAATGGGGCCTGGGTAACCACTCAACACAAACCATTCTCACCATTCCACCCAGGTGATTCATTCACATAGTTGTTTTATTAAACAAAACACAAGTCATAGACTTAGAAATATTTCATAGAATGAATAATCCACCCTTGTTTCCTACTAGCTAAGCTAAGAATGATAACATGGCAAGTTTCCTAACTTAGGATAATTCTACTAAGACAACATCTACTAGGATTTCCCAAGGCATAGCATATGTACTTAGTAAAAAAATTCATGCAAGGCCTAGTCAAAATATCACTAGTGTATAGTTAAAATAATAGGACAAAATGTATGAACCACCACTTGCCTTTTTAGTAGAGAAACGAGGTTCACTCCTTGATCTTGCAATTGTCACACTCTTCAAAGTTCACTACAATTCAATCAAGCAAGGCACAAATTCAAAACTAGCATTCAAACAATTCACCACATAAAATAATAAAAACAAAGAAATCCATGCAAGCATGCAAAAGTTTTTTTATTGAAAAAGTGGTTTCTAATAAGGCTATAAACATTTTTGAAACACCTACTGGTCATTTATAAGTGTGGCAAAATCATTTGAAAACAAGTTAGTGAAAATAGACAATTTAAATCATTTTTGTTTTTGCTAGAAATGCTTTTATCCAAAGGAATAATTTCTAGTGTTTAGACAAATATATTTTAAAATTGAAATTTTAGTGTTTAGGGTCAGAGAGTTCAAAACAAAAACCATTTGCAAAAGGTTTTACTCAAAAATCATTTTCAAAACAATTTTTATAACCAAAATAGCGTTACTAATGTTTCTGCAAAAACACCTAATTTTTCAGAAGCAAAATACTAAACTAAGGCCATAGTTGCAAAGTTTACATTTTTCTGAATCGATTGATATAATGTTTGTAATTTTTATCCAAGCAGAACAAAAGTTATGAATTTTTCAAACTCAAACATCTAATAGATTCATTTCTGTTTTTAAAACAAAAGCTAGGCCATGTGTCTGTTTCCTACTGGACGATACCGATTCGCGTGGACCATGCGACGTGGAATGTTGGATTAAAGTGACTCTGTGCGGCTCAGATCAAGCATACCGTTTCAGTTAAGTTACCTAATCTTACCCGCATGATTCGAATCTAACGGCCCTAATCAAACTAGCCATGAACTGGCGGTGCTAGCGACGGTGAGCGGCGGCGGCGCGTCGGGTGGTGATGTTCTGGCGGTTCTAGGAAGCAAGGGAGGGAAAGGAGGCGATCACCGGGTTCGTCGTGGCGAGTAGATGCTCAAGGTGGCAGCAGGATGGACAGGGGAGCACGGAGTCGACGCTGATTTCTCGCCAGAGATGCTCCTGGCATTGGGCACGCACGGTCGTTGTCGGAGGCGATGCTACGAGGCATCAAATACAAGAGGAGGACGACATTAGATGCGCAAGGAAGAATAGAGTGCGAGAGCGTCAATGAGAGGGAGAGGCGCGGTCAGGACTTACGGGGAGAGATCGTCGAAGTTGAAGCAGACAACAGCGGCGCACGGGTGAAGTTGTTGCCGACGTTTGGGGCGCGCGCGAGCAAGCATAGGCCACTGGCAGGTGCACGAGATGATGGCGAGCACGTCTATGTGAGCTAGGGAAAGGGGCGTGGTCGGAGCTAGCCGGAATCATGGCTGGAGCACGTCGGACCAGTGGGGGTTCGAGCGAGAAATTCACGCAGCCTAGGGGCTCTCGTGGGGTGGTGACTGGAGGAAAGAGAGAGGAGAGCGGGGATATTAAACGAGCTTGGTTGCTGGAGGAATTACTGGTGGCATTAATGTGAAATGAAGCCGAGAAATCAACGCAGGAAACGGCAGGGGGAAGAGGGGAAGAACTAGTCGCGCGGGGATGACGATGATAGCGCGGCAGTGGGGTCGGGGCAGCAGTGGGTGAGTGGGTTGGGTGTGCGGTGAGAAAAGAAACAGGGAGAGAGGGGTGAGTTTCCCGGGTGGGCTGTAGTTAGGCCAGATTGGGATAGGGAAAGTGGGTTGGTTCTGTTTTATTTTTTTTCTTCTTATTTCTTTTCCTTTTTCTATTTCCTTTTTCGGTTTTCATTTGATTCAAATGTTTTAAATATTTATTTGAATTCAAATCCTTCTAGAACTTTTTCAGTAGGTTATTACTATTTTATTAATGTGTTAAAAGTCCACTTTGGAAATATTGAAATATTTTCTTATGGTTTAATAATTCATTTAAATTAGGTCTTTTGTCTTTATTTAAATAATTTGAATATGGTTCCAAACCATATAATTTTATTTAATTAATATTTTATTCTTTTTAAGTTAATTAGACAACTTTTAATCCACTTTGGCAATTTCAATTATTTTTCTCATGATTTAATTAATAATTTATATTAGGAATTTTGTCTTCATTCAAATAAAATTGAATATGGTTCACCCATACAATTTTATTTAAATAATATTTTATTCTCTTATTTTATTTAAATTACTTTTTATTCCATTTGCTTATGGATTTGGCCAAGATTTAAATTGTCTTTTAAATAATTTCTTATTTATTTAATTCTTTCCTTGTCTTATAAAATTCATATCTTTTTATTTATAGTTCCAAAATTGATGATTCCAATTTGTATAGTTTTATTTAATATTTGTTTATATTTTTAAATCCTTTTAGGATTATTTTTCTCACAATTTGGTATGGATTTTAGCTAGGAGCTTTATTAGCTTTGGAATTTATTTTATTTTATCTTATTAAATTCATAAGTTTTTATCCATGGCTCCAAATTGAATGAAACCAATTTCTATGGTTTTATAATATTTTTATTTATCATTTTTGATCATTTAGAAATGTTTGTTGATGAATTTTTATATGGAACAAATCCATAGTCTTGGAGATCTTGGAAATGATTTCTTTCATTAAGATTTAGGGTTTTTGGTTTAACTTTTCCAAGTTTTTAATTCCAAGGTTCTTTCCATGCATAAAATGCATTTGATCTTTGGAATATTTGTTTTTTGATTTCTTATTCAAATTTTGTTCAAGTAGGGTTTTGATGTTTCCATTTAGAAGCAAAAAGTTTCTTTTCACCCTAAATTTCAACAATTAACTCTTTTGTTTGTTTATTTTTCACAATTCAAAATTTGAAATATTTTGGGATGTGACAGTTACTGTTTACTTTCTGCAAACCACTATTACCTTCCACACCATACAGTTAATCCTTTGTTATAGAAACCGGTCAGATTGACAACATCACTGTTCGTTGGGGCGAAGTCTTGAGTTTGTGTTGTGCAGGTCTCCAAGTTGGTAGCAACACCTTTGAGTCGTTTCCTTCCTCCTACTGGTTCGATAACCTCGGTTTCTTACTGAGGGAATACTTGCTGCTGTTCTCATCACACCTTGCTCTTGGGGTCTCCCAATGAAGCGCTACCACGTGCCATCACCTTCCCATCCTTGAGTAACAACTCCTTGGGGTGAATCTTCAACTCATACATGTACGTGTTGATGATGTCCGCGGAGGAATCCTCCTTGAGTGATCCAGGAGAATACATTGTGGCTCCAAAACTGAGAATCTACCTGAAAAAACAGATCGAAAAAAAAACACGATGAGAACACGATATACGAACCTCGTGGGATCCGGGGGTTATATGTTACGAAGTTTTACGACATAAGGAAGGTACTGTGCGAAAACGAGATGGAGACGGGCTCCGGGGTGATCACACCCCCTAGTGGCACGGCCAGGGAGGGCCCGCGCCACTGGGAGGTGTGGCCCACCCGGGCTCCGTTTCCTCCCCTATTTCGTCTTGTTACCTTCCATATGGAATAAAAACAACAAAAATATAAAGAGAAAAGTTTTCGCGAACCTTCTGCTTTGAGCACTTTTACCTATTCAGAAACGGACTATGCAGATTCCTTCTCTCCAACACTTGAAAGTTCTTTTCATACAAAGTGTCACACAATCTTTATTAGCAACTTTAGTGTATGCAAAAAAAAATAAACCTTTGGGTTCAAACTTCAACTGAAATCCATCAAAACAAAAGCTACTATAGCAACTCCTTTCAAAAGACCAAAAAGAATTTAAAAGGAAGTTGATTTAAGAGGCAAATGCAAATATGGCAGAAATATGTCAAAATAGACCAGCAGGTAAATATTTATTTTTTCAAAAATCTTATGTTGATAAAATAAAAAAGTGCAAAACTAATGAAAGTTGGATAACAACTTGGGGCACAAGCACAGAAAATTACAGCCTCATCCGAAGTATTGAGATATTTCACGAATATTTACAACGCAGCACGAAAATCTTTCCTAGGACAGCAACTTCTCACAACTCCTCTACTTCTCAAAAGATGTTGATCTTGACACAAAAAACAAACAAAAAGGATAAGGAATGGTTATTACAGAGGTAATAACTTCCAGGAAACAAAGAAAAAAAGACCCAAAACAAACTAAAATGGGTTGTCTCCCAAAAGCTCTTTCTTTATAGACATTAAGATGGGCATGGTAATTTCAAAGATGCTCACATAGGATATATGGATTTGAAATGAAAGAGACATCAAGAAGCAAATATCCAACACCTTTAAGTCTAACCCACTTCCTATGCAAGGGAGTTTCATGAGAAAATAAATTATTGAAAAAAAGGCTACTAGCATAGTAAGATAAAACAAATGCAACTTCAAAGCTTTCAACATAAAGCGGGTAAACTTAATATTATTGAGATGCATAAAACCATGTTTCCCTCTCTCATAATAACTTTTTAGTAGCACTTTGAATAAAGTTGACAATATAACTGTCACAAGAAACAACTTTATCATCAGAATGAGCACTTACAATAATCAAAAAGAGGTCTAAGGTCATAAACTGGATCAATAGAAGCAAGTTGTTCAACCCTAAAATCCTCATTAGGCGATTCATTTTCATAAGGAGTTTTAGAAAATTTGGAAAAGTGAAACTCATAAGATTCTCCATCAAACTTAGTTAAAACTCTCTCCTTCTTACAATCTATAATAGCTCCACAAGTGTTCAAAAAGGGTCTACCAAAAATGATAGGATAAGTTTTACTCGCAGTTGAACCAAGCACTAGAAAATTGGTAGGATATTTAATCTTACCACAAAGAACTTCCACATCTCTTACAATACCAATAGGGAAAATGGTTTCCTTATTAGCAAGGTGAATAACCACATCAATGTCCTAAAGTTCACAAGGACCAATTTCATGCATAATTTCTCTGTAAAGCTCATAGGGAATAGCACTAGAACTAGCACCAATGTCACATAAACCATAATAGCAATTATCACCAATTCTAACAGAAATCACAAGGACACTATCTTTCCTAGCTTTACTAGGATGAGAGACAATATTAGAAGCATATTCACAAAAGATAATGTGCCCATCTTCTACATTCTTAGTGACAAGATCTTTCACAATGGCTACTACAGGTTCAATATTTATTTGTTCATCAGGTTCTACAGCTTTCTTTGTACTTTTGCTAACCACATTAGCTATAATAGAATGTTCCTTTACCTTAGCAGGAAAAGGTATTTTCTCAACATAAGGTTCATGCAAAATAGGGTCTACAGTAAAAACTTTAGTATTTATAACAGGAACATGATTAAAAATATCCTTATAAGGTGCATGCTACTTGTCCCACTTCTTTTTAGGAATTTCTGTAGGGTTCGCAGCATAGAAAACAAAAAATTTCCTACGATGTGAACTATATACCAAGATCTATATATACTAGATACAAACAACGGGCGGATGTATATCCGTAGATAACATACCCTTGAAGACCGACAAAGCTTAACGAGTTCAACTCGTGGTTGATGTAGACGATCTCTTGCCGATCTCAAGATCGAGAGGAAGTCCTAGCGCCGCAAATCAGCAGCGCATCCGTGCTCGCACACACGTTCGAGGCACCGAGCAACCTCCGCCTCCTCGCCCCAGCGATGCAGCGGAAGCACAACTCTTTCTTGCCGAATAGCCACCGGGAACATGTATCTCGCTAGTCCGAGACCATGGGGGATAAATTCTAGAGGGGGAGAGAGATCCTTCACGAGGAGGTGTGAGAGACAAGTGAGGAGGAGGGGCTCCTTTTATAGGAGGAGGGGGGGACCCCAAGGGGGTGGCCGGCGCATGGGGGCTGCCCCCTTGCCCTCCCCTCTTCATGTGGGTGGACACTCCACTCACAAAACTCCTCTAAATTCCCTCCACTCAAAAGTCCACTCAAAATTCCCATTAAATTTCCACCAAATTTAATGCAAACTCTCATTAAATAAAACTCTTTTATTTTATTCAGAATTTTGTCAATTACTTTAATGACAAACATTCAGAAATAACCCCTTTCTAGAATTCTATTTCACATGCATAACCACTTTATGCAATTTCACCCGAAAACCTGTTTCGGTATCTAGTGAAATAAATTCCTGCGCTTGTTCATTCTTTCGGCATGAAACTTTTGCTCCAATTGGATGTCGGTGTCTCTTAAGTGTGTCACCCTACGGTTCGTGAATAATGCCGACATGATCGAGACCCCTCTCAGATCAATAATCAGAAGCGGGATCTGGAGACCCATACTGACTCCCACACATTCAACGATGACTTTCTTGTGATCGTCGGAACCTTTTACGCTTGTATCTTAATCCCTTTGTTTCACGATATATTACATGTCCGAGATTCGATCATCGGTATCTCCATACCTAGTTTAATCTCGTTACCGACATGCACTCTTTTCTCGTTCCTGTGATATAACATTCTAGTGATCAAATCACTTGCTTGCAAGCTAATCAATGTGATATCACCGAGAGGGCCCAGAGTATATCTATCCATCATCGGGATGAACAAATTCCACTCTTGATCCATGAGCCTCAACATAACACTTTGTTAGTTCTGAATCCATCTTTATAATCACCCTGTTACGGTGTGACGTTTGATGTTATCAAGAAACTCTTCCGGTGTTAGTGATTGACATGATCTCATGGTCTAAGGACTATGATCACTTCGTAAGTTGTTATAGCAATATAAACTCAATGACTTTGATCGTAATGCTATACTTCGGATGAATGTTCATCACATCATTACACTAATGTTGTGATCCCGTTATTAACAACATCCAATGTCCATGATCAGGAAACCTTGATCATCTTGTTAATCAACGAGCTAGTTTATGAGAGAGGCATAACTAGGAACTTTCTGTTTGTTTATTAAACACACATGTATTAACGTTTCCGTATTAATACAATTATAGCATGCAAAATAAACATCTATCATATACTTGGAATACACATAATAACCACTTTATTATTGCCTCTCAGGGCATATTCCCTTCAATTTCAATATAAGAGGCAAAGGCCTTAAAAAAATTGGCAATACTTTGAGAATCAAGACCATACTCAGTACTAATATCATGAAAGTCATCAGTTCCCATAAAATATTTAATACATTCATAATCATAATTTATACCTGACTTTCTTCCTTTGCCATTCTCCCATGCTTCAGTATTATTTTGAACACGGTCTAGAAGATCCCATTTAGATTATTATTTCATACGTGTAAATGATCTAACACAAGAAGCATCTAATAAATCTTTATCATGATGAGAAAGCCTTGCATAAAAGTTATTGATAATAATATTATTAGGGAGTTCATGAATAGGACGTGTAAGCATTAGTAACTTCAATCTCCCCCAAGCTTGGGCTGTACTCTCTCCATCACGAGGCCAAAATTTATATATTTGATTCCTATCCTTATGAATCTCACTGGGAGGATATAATTTAGAATAAAAGAGATGTACCATTTCCTCCCATTTCATAGATTGTCCATTCTCCAGCAACTTATACCATTCTTCAGCTCTTCCTTTTAATGATATAGAGAGTAACTTCTTCTTGACTTGTTCCATTGTGATACCTGCACACTTAAACAACCCGCATAATTCATGGATAAAAAGCAAGTGATCACCAGGATGGACAGTTACATCCCCAAAATAATAATTATCCATAACACGATCAACAATTCTTGTAGCTATCTTAAAAGGATCTATCTCAGCAAGTGGTGGTTCATCTACTACCCTAGCAGTGTAGTAGCTTTCCCAAATAGGAAACCAAGTGGGTTATCCATATTGTAAACAAAGTACTCCCTCCGATCCATATTACTTGTCACTAAAATGAATGTATCTAGACATGTTTTAGTGCTAGATACATACATTCTAATGACAAGTAATATGGATCGGAGGGAGTAACAAACAGAAATAAAAAGCAATACTCATAGTAGAAGTTTCCTTTACCAGTTCCACTCTTCAATAGCGCTTCACTCCCCGGCAACAGCGCTAGAAAATAGTCTTGATGACCCACAAGTATAGGGGGTGTATTGTAGTACTTTCGATAAATAGGAGTGTCGATCCCAACGAGGAGCAGAAGGTGTTGACTAGTGGTTTGGAGCAGGAAATCTCTGTAAATACTTAGCAAACGAATTTTTAGGGTTTTTTGATAATGCAAAGAAATAAAGTGCAAGTAAATAAATACAACAAATAATTGCAGCAAGTGTCCCAATCCTTTCTTAGCAAAGGACAATCCGGTTGTATTACATATGAGGACCAAACGTTCTTGAGGACACATGGGAATACTGTCAAGTGCTTTCGTTTCATATAGTTGATTAATCTTCTTTGGTTTGATAAGTGTTGTATGGGTAAACCTATGCTAATTTACCGAACTTACTAGGACTAATACATACTTTTGATTAAACCCCTTGGAAGCATCTACAACTACAAGAAAGTAATTAAGACAAAAACCTCACCACGGCCTTAAACTCTGAGATCCTACACTCCCTTGTGCAAAGGTTTCCTCACGGGGGTTCAGGTTTTTGTCACTCCGGCAACCCCACAATTAGTAGCCAAATACACAATGCATTCCCCTAGAACATAAATGGTGAAGTATCATGTAGTCAACATTCACATGACACCACTAGAAGAATAGCACCACAACTTGAATATTAAACCATTGAATAATACCTCAACACAATTCCACTACTAACAACATGACTTCTCACATGTCCTCAAGAACTAAACGAACTAATCACGAGACATCATATGGATCAAGATCAGAGATGATATGATGATGAATAACAATCTGAACATAGACTATAATTCAATGGTTCCACTCACAAGCATCAACTACAAAAGTAATTAACACCGGGAAAGTTTGCCCTAAGAACTATGCAAAATTCAACACAACTGTTATAGCGGGATGGAGTGGTGATGATGGTGCTAGTGGAGATGGTGGTGTGGATGATGATAATCCCGATGAAGTCTAGGTTGATGACGGTGTTGATGGCGATGATCTCCCCTCTTCGGGAAGGAATTTCCCCCGGCAAAATTCTGTCTGTCGGAGAGCTTTTTCTCTCTCTGTAGTTTCTGCCCCGCAGAGGCGATGGAATATTTCTATGGTCGCTCCCCCTGTATTAGGGTTTAGATGAGAGTATATAGGCGAAAGGGTAGAGTAGGAGGTGGGCCAGGGTGGCCACACCCCCTAGTGGCACGGCCCAGGGTGGCCCGCGCATGGGGGGTGTGGGCCCCCGGTGACCCACCTCATCCTCCCCTTCTGGCTTCCTTCGTATTCTGGAAAAATAGGATTTTCCATGTATTTTCTGGTATTTTCCGATCTTCGCGAAAATTGCATCCAAACACCACTTTTTCCATCAGAATCCTGACTCCGGCAGTTCATCCTCCAAGAATGATCCAACATGCAAAAATAGATGAAATAACATAAGTAACACCTATTAATAAGAAATATATCAATCAATAACATTAAATTATGATATAGAATAGTGATGCAAAATGGACGTATCAGCAGTCCAGCCGCCGTACTGAACCTAGCAGTGCACCGCCGGTGCTGCTCCTTGTACGTGTGGATACCAGCAGAGGTGTTGTACGATCAGTGCCAGGACGATCGTGATCGGATCGGATCTTGAGGACTACGTTGCATTCAACTGACGCGTTTCATCAGTAATCCTCAACTACGCGTCTAGTGGTAATCCTCGTGGCCTTCTACCTCAGCTAGATCTTGGGATCACCATATTAGAGGAAAAAGTTTTGTTTTATCTCTACGTGCCCCAACATACCTCTCTTCGTGGTAATAATAAGGTCATTACTTGTCTCAAACACGTTATGGACACCATAACTAAACAAACGGGAAGCATATAGGAGTTGTATTTCCAACTTGATGATGGGAGTCGGAGATTCAATCTCCTTAAGCAAGAGCTTGCAGAGGAGAAGCACACTAATAGTCTCCTCACACAAAAAATTGAATCTTATGAGCTTGAAAAGGAAAATTACATTAATGATGCTTGTGCTACCAACTCTACTTCTTGTGAAGCATCTACCCTAAAGGAGAATGTTGAGCTAAGGGCTCAACTTGAGTTGCTAACTAGCAAATATAGCAAATTGGAAGAAAGTCATGAAAAGCTCTCAGGCTCTCATAATGATCTTCTAATTTCCCATGATGGGCTAAATTTAGCTTGTGAGGCAAGTATTACTAATATAACATCTTGTGAGCCTCTTTTGGACATTAGCACATCTACTCAAAATGCTATTTTTCCATGTGCTATTCTGACTGATCCTTCTAGTCATACTAGTGATAAACCTTGTGTTGGATTACTTGATTTGCCTTGTTGCTCTATGTCAACACCCGGAGTTTTCAATCCTAGATGCCTATTATGCCATACATCGCAATCCCAGGATTACCATTTTTGGGAGACATAACAGAATTGGATACCATAGTACATCATCCATTACAAACGATCCATAAGTTCTTACACAAATAGGGATCTCATGATCCAGTTCTTAATACAACATCAAGCAGCGAAATACGTAATAATAACGGTAGCATAGGCGAAGCTCCATCTTCGGGGTCACATGCAATGCTGACGATGGGAGATGATCCTAGTTGTCGTAACCTTCCTGGGGTCCATCTTCCAGGTACTCCTCTTCATAGTCTGGCCATGGGAATAGCCAGGGACAAAGCCATGAGTACTCTTTAAGTACTCGCAAACTAATACTAACAGGTAAAGGGGTTTTTGGATAATAGGACACTAGGCTCTAGGGTTGTTTTGCAAAAGCCAGATTTATATATACTAAGTTCCAAAGCTAATCACAATTTTATAACTCCTAAGTGGGATCTTGTAACTCATGTCACAACTCTGTTGTGGTCAAGTCAAAGTCTCAATTCATTTCACAAGTCTATTTTGAAAAGTCTGACGGGGGAATAGTATGGCCACTCCAACTGTCCATAACCGCGGACGCGGCTATTCGAATAGTTTGACACTCTGCAGAGATTGTACACTTTCACCACAACATTCGATAGATCCGTCAGGAACAAATCCTGAATTCACCATACTCAGTATGCGGATAATCAATCCTAACCTTTCAATTACACGCCCTAGTATAAGCACCTCTCCTGTGAGTTTGGCCTCCCAACCATGACCAACTGTCATCTTGGGTACTGCACAGGTGGACAATCTTCACAAGGTAGCCTCAGCTCAGACCTTGGCCGTGAGGGAACTAATACTAAGGTACATAAGTTTCCAGTCAAGCCCTACCCAATCTTCGGGTGTTGTGGTTGTACAATAAAATTGGAATGGTATCGCATCCAGACAACCATTAGTTTTATAAAAGGGCTAAGGCTCATGCCTCAACATTTTCATCACCAAAATCATCAGGTGTTTGGAAACACATGTCCAAAACATTTCAATCGGATGATCCATCATTCTAAGGTTTTCATAACCATTTTCTCACCAAGTATTCACATCTAAAGTTGATCAAGTTTTATACTTAGCACTAGCATCTACAAGTGGGGGTAAGCAATAATGAGGGGTCGTAAACTAGGGGAGTTTCAACTATGTATAACCTTATATCTCCGGATGATATCAAGGTGTCTAATCTTAGGCCAAATTTTATGCTCTTTATGCAACCTTCATATAACTTTCTAGTATCTACCAAACTCTTAAGTAAACTCTAAGTAAGCTTTGATAAAGAAATAAAGTAAGAAGCTTGCAAATAAAACTAGGATTGGTTTATCAAGTGGGTATGATCATATATGCTTAAAGCATATAGTAGGCATGGTAACAAGCAAGTATTGGCTTGCATAGGTAAAGTATCTTGCAAGTGTTAGCTTACATCAATGTCAATATAAGCTTGCTAAATTGCAAGTGTTAGCTTGCCTTGTGCAGAGCAGTGGTTGAAGTTCTCCTCGGCTTCTTCTTCGTAGTATCCTCCTTCCTCCTCGTATCCTTGGTCGGTACTAGCGTCTATGAATAAATACGAGGTACACAATCACCAAACAATACTTAACTACTTGCAATCATCACACACAAGGGTCCTATAGATGATCTAGCATCATCTCTAACATTACAAGGTTAAGGCTTGGTTTAATTCCTTTTATTTTTAGAAAAGTAATTTCTACTCATTGAAAAACTACTTAAGATTTAATATTTTCCAACCCAAACATGGGATCATGTTGACACATGTCATCACCACATATTGTAGTCCAAGGGAATGTGATTTAAAGTGGTGTCACAATTTAATAAGGTTTTACCCTTTTATTTTATTTAAATATAAGTGACTAGAAATGCCTATGGGGCATTCTTTTATTACTTGAACATTATTTCTGCAAGTAAACCTATATATTTTTATATATTCTGAAAGGTATGGTTAAATGTGATTTTGAGAGTTGGAATCAACTCAAAAGCTAGTATGGTTTAAATTTGAAAAATGTTTGAATGCAGAAAAGCTTCTGCCTTGTTATATTTACTAAGGATGATCTATAGATCCAAATGACTTGAATCCAATGGGCTTGGATTCAGCATTCACAGACCTTTCCAAAAAAATTGGTTTCATTCAAATTGGTGCACTGAATCGATCTGGATTGATTTTTGAAAATGGGTACAGAAGTGTGTTTGAATTAAAAATAAAAAGATTTAATTCAAATCGCTGGGCTGCGCGGGAAAAGTTACTGGGCCAGCCTGCTAAGCGCAGTGCTCCCGCGGGCTGCTTAAGTGGGTGTCCCCACTTGCCAGTGAGATAGGGAGGGGCGAAGCGGTACGAGGCAACGTGGGTCGTTCGATATGATTCTAATCCAACGGCTAGGAGTCACCATCGACGCGAGACAACGCCGGCGAGAAAGAAACCTAGCGCGGCCAGTGAGGGTTGCTGGGGGCTCACCGGGGTGCTGGAGAGGCGGGCAAACGACGAAGTCGACGATGGCGAACTCAGGGGTGGTCGCGGCAGCTCCTGGGGTGGACAAAATCGATGGCTCCCTTCTTCTCTAGAGGCGGCGGGCTCTGGTGAAATTTTGGCGAGGTGGTGCTCACCTTGCTCCGGGAGCGGTGTGGCACGATCAGTGATGAGAGGGGAGTGAGATGGTGTGAAGAAATCGAGCGGGGGTGGCCTCTATTTATAGTCGAGCGAGGGGACCGACGGGGTGCACTGTGAGCTCGTCGGGGGCGATGTTATAGGCGGCTATTGGCATGGGCGATGGTAGGGGACAGTGCGGTGTTCCCTGGCGATTCTCAACGACATGGTTTTGAGGCGTGGGGCGGTGTGGCTTGGTCTGGAACATGCGACACTCTGCGCGGCAGAGGCGGCGTCTTCGACGGCGAGCGGTGGCTATGCGTCACGGGGCGGCGAACGGGGATGTCTGGTGGTCTCCTGGGTCGGTGGGGATTGTGTATGCACGCGGCGAGGGCGGCGCGCGGTTTGTGGGCTTCGGTCGAGGGTGGTGCTCTGGCGCACGCTCGGCATGGTCGTTGGCAGTCTGGGCGCGGTCCGTGCGTGTGGTCCAGTGGTTGGCAAGGTTCGAGCGGTGGACAGGGAGTGGCGATGGACGGTGGGCTGCCTCCCAGACATGCTGGCTAGGCTTGTGTCTCCTCCTAGCTTGCTGTCGACATGGGGGTAACCTAGGTGTGCTCGGCTGTTCACCATTGATGGCAATGGCAAGCTCACAGTGGTGCTAGTGCTTGGTTAATCTTCCTAGATGATATACTGAGCTGGTTGTGAGCTAAATAGGGAACAAGTTAGGCCAATTTTACTTCACACTATAGTGTTTGATGTTTGTTTGATTTGTATCTGCAACCTGTTTGATGAAATGGCCGCATGAATTCAAGTTTTGAATTTTGAAAAGATTTTTGGTGGGTTTGCTAGGTTGGTGCTGGTGAGTCTGCAGATGCTTGGGTTTTGAAAGTTGAGCTTGTTTGAGTGGTTTTTGAAAAATTGGGATCTTCCCATATGATAAAGATTCAATTTTGAATTGTCATTTAAACTATGCATTTGAAAGTTTCTGGATGATCACAAAGTGGGCCTTGATACTTTGTTAGGAGTACATTCAAGGGGTGCAAAGATCCAGAAAAGTTTCTGTTAGGTTCTGAAAGTTTGAGACAGCCAAAGTAGGCATGGGAGTTAAATTGGTCAAAGTGACCATTCCTTTAATATATTTGTTTTGATTTACTTGTCTTTAGGAAAAGTGTGGGAAATGTTTTATATGATGTTTATTTCACCTAAGAAACATTTTACAAGAAATGAAAGAATCAAACAAGGTGGTTCCAAAGAATTTCAAAATCCATGCATACACATATGCATGCATTCATAATTTTATTTAGAAAAGTTTTTGTTAACCCTAAATGTTGATGACTAATGCTTGATGATCCCAGCTTAGTATTTTTGGGATGTTACAAACCTTCCCCCCTTAAACAAAATGTCGTCCCGAGATTTGAAAAAGGACGAAAAGATTACTTAGGATTTGAAGAGATCGGGAAACTCCGTCCTGATGTGATCTTCGTGCTCCCAGGTAGCTTCCTCTTCTATGTGGTTGCTCCACTGAATCTTGAGAAACTTGATGCTTCGGGTTCGGGTAGTTTTAAAGGCTTCTTCCAAAATACGGATGGGTACTTCGGGATAGGTCAGGTCATCGTTGATCTCTATGGTCTGATGGTCGATATTCTTGAACACTTCGGTCTTCTCGGGGACTTCGAGACACTTGCGAAGTAACGAGATATGGAACACATTGTGCACTGCTGACATCTCTTCGGGTAGCTCCAATTCATATGTTACTTCTCCTCACGGTTCAGAATTTTGAAAGGTCCGATATATCTGGGGGCTAACTTTCCTTTGAGTTGGAAACGCTGCATTCCCTTCAATGGCGACACTTTCAGATAAACAAAATCTCCTATGTTGAAGGCGAGGTCTCTACGTGTCGTGGTGGTATCACGGCATATGCCATGGGTAGGCTAAAGTTGGGGCCGATGGACGTGGAGGAATCCGGGGAGGGATGATGCAGTGAAGACCGCACTCGTATGAACAAAGAGAAATACAATGTATATTGGATTGAAGCTCTCAAGTGGAGATAACACCTCATTCTCTACATCTAATCTCTTATAATCTGGCCATACTTGTGGCTACAATCATGCTCCTTGAGCTGTATCTCCTATCCTTCTATCTAGATCTCTCTATGAGTGTGGAGGAAGAGGAGGAAGGAGAGCTCCTAGTGAGCAGAGAGGGGAGGAGCCCTTCGGGGCCTCTCTGGGAACGATCCCCCTGGTGCTCCTTATAAGGGGAACCCAGGGGACAAAGCTTGTTCCCTACGCTTGGCATCTGTGTAGCATATTCCTGGCATCTTCTCAGATGCTTAGCATATGCCTTGGCATCTTTGGAGATGCCATGGCATATTCCTTAGCATATTCTTGATGCCAAGGTCATATTCTGTAGCATCTTCTTGATGCCAAGGGCATATTCCATTTGCCCATGTGCAAGTCTGAGCCATGGGCATCCCGAGACTGGCGCGGATTGTCTTGATCCGATGGCGCGCTCTTGGGGGGACCGTGGAGGTACCTGGAGATAAACAACAAGGTGTCTAGGTCGTTATAACTCGGCCCAAATGCCCTGGGATGAGTGGAGATTCGGCCTTCCTCATATCTGACTCGGCCTGGGCCTAAAGAGGCCCAGCCGAGCCACCCCTGCCCTCAACCACGCCACCTGGTTCGACTGGGCCGGGTTAGGCGCTTTAGTTCGGCCCAGCCGGTTCTCCCGGTGCGGCCCAGGGGATACAGCTTGGTGATGCCAGCCGGCAGTGGGCCGAGTTATCCGACGTCGGCCTGCTCGGGGTGTTTGTCGGGGGCGCCGTAATGTTGCTGCCCGCGGTGGGCCGGATCCATTATCACTCGGCCCACCCGGGGTGGCTTGGCAGGGACACTGATGAGAGGTTCTGCGATGGGCCGAGCGACACTCGCTCTGGCCCATCCGAGCGAGTCAACGCGGTAACTCGATGCCGAGGTTGCTTGACGAGGTCGCCGCGCGGGAGTTCGATGGGAGCGAGCGGAGCGCCTGGGAACGCGGAGCGGTGTGTACTGCGCTGCCGGGGCGTGGGCCGCATCTGACTTGGCCCACCCGGGAAAGGAGGGAGCGGGCTGTTTGGCTGTTATTCAGTACAATTTGATACAGGCCCTGATACGTCGGCCCAGAAAGTGTCCTCTGAGGCCGAATTAAGGTTAATTCGGCCCAGATTAGTTTTCCTTCTTCTTTTACTTATTCTGTTTACACTTTTTATCTCTAATTGACTAACTCAAAGCTTTGTTGATTCACTTCATACACTAACTCTGGGGTACCCGGGGGTATACCCCCGACATTAGTCCCCGAGGCCATGTGGGATTCGTAGAATCGCTCATGGGCTTTATATCTAAAATATCCCCAGAGTTGTTTTTTTGTCATACTACTGCCTGGTCATTTATTTCCCGATCGCATAATCCTTTTGGATAAGTTTCTGGACCTCTGGCCTTCGTGGGCATTGGTCATAACCTCTCGGGGTAAGTTTCTCGACTTTTGCCTTCATGGGTACTGGTCATAACCTCTTGGGGTAAGTTTCTGGACTTCTGGCCTTCATGGGCACTGGTCATAACCCTTTTGGGTAAGTTTCTGGACTTCTGGCCTTCATGGGCACTGGTCATAGCCCTTTTGGGTAAGTTTCTAGACTTCTGGCCTTCATGGGTACTGGTCATAACCTCTTGGGGTAAGTTTCTGGACTTCTGGCCTTCATGGGCACTGGTCATAACCCTTTTGGGTAAGTTTCTAGACTTCTGGCCTTCATGGGCACTGGTCATAACCCTTTTGGGTAAGTTTCTAGACTTCTGGCCTTCATGGGCACTCGTTATAACCCCTTTGGGTAAGTCATGAGTTCCTGCCTTCTTGGGCACTGCTCTTTTAACCTCATTGGGTAAGTTATGAGTTCCAGCCTTCTTGGGCATTGCTCTCTTACCCTCATTGGGTAAGATATGAATTCTGGCCTTATAGGGCACTGCTTTTTTAGCCTCATTGGGTAAGATATGAGTTCTGGCCTTATTGGGCACTGCTCTTTTAACTTCATTGGGTAAGATATGAGTTCTGGCCTTATAGGGCACCGCACTTTTAACCTCATTGGGTAAGATATTACCCGGGTCACCTGATCCCAAATTCGAGTTACTTTACTTATAATTGACTTTATGTCTTAAGTCTGAGTTATTTGACTCAGATCCGAGTTACATGACTCAAATCCGAGTTAACTCAACTTAAATCCGAATTACTTTACTCAATTGACTTTATGAGTCATCTGGCTCCAATCTGAGTTATATGATTCAAATCCGAGTTAACTCAACTCAAATCCGAGTTACTTTACTCAAAATTGACTTTATGTCTTAAGGATGAGTTATCTGGCTCCAATCCGAGTTATATGATTCAAATCCGAGTTAACTTAACTCAAATCCGAGTTACTTTACTCAAAATTGACTTCATGTCTTAAGGATGAGTTATCTGGCTCCAATCCGAGTTATATGATTCAAATCCGAGTTAACTCAACTCAAGTCCGAGTTACTTTACTCAAAATTGACTTTATGTCTTATGGATGAGTTATCTGGCTCCAATCCGAGTTATATGATTCAAATCCGAGTTAACTCAACTCAAATCCGAGTTACTTTACTCAAAATTGACTTTATGTCTTATGGATGAGTCATCTGGCTCCAATCCGAGTTATATGATTCAAATCCGAGTTAACTCAACTCAAATCCGAGTTACTTTACTCAAAATTGACTTCATGTCTTAAGGATGAGTTATCTGGCTCCAATCCGAGTTATATGATTCAAATCCGAGTTAACTCAACTCAAATCCGAGTTACTTTACTCAAAATTGACTTTATGTCTTATGGATGAGTCATCTGGCTCCAATCCGAGTTATATGATTCAAATCCGAGTTAACTCAACTCAAATCCGAGTTACTTTACTCAAAATTGACTTTATGTCTTAGTTATCCATTTGCCATGATATAGCTTGATTTGGCGTGATGGCGATAACTTGCCTTTGATATGGATCCGAGATATAGATCCGAGATTAATCTTTGGGGATATGATAATAGGGCTAACCGCTGAGAGATCCGATTCGAGATGTAGATATGAGATATAGATTCGAGATATGATAAGCTGGCCAATAGTCATCCGAGATATGGGATGACCTGGCAAGATGATGAGATATCAATCCGAGTCACAACATATCCTGGCAATCTGATGAACTGAATAAGGCTTCAGCCTGAATCAGAGATGCAATTAGTACGCCGAGTCTGAATACCAATCCGAATTATAAAATACCCTGGCAAGCTGAATCAAATGTTAGTCCGAACCAGAGACAATTTACTGAGCTGAGTCAAAGGTTAACTTAAAGCATAAATAAATAGACTTCAAGTTATATCTGAATCAACAATAAGCTGGCTGGTAAGCTGAGTTAGAGGACAATCCAAAGCATAAATAAACTGACTCAAAATCTACCTGAATCACAAATAAGATGATTCAACTTATGGCCGAGTTAACAGATAAGCTGGCTGGTGAGCTGAGTTAATGGGTAATCCAAAACATAAACTAACTAACTCAAAATCTATCTGAATCACAAATAAGATGATTCAACTTATGGCCGAGTTAACAGATAAGCTGGCTGGAGTATAGATTCAAATCAACATAATGCTCTCTTAATCTAAAGGTGACTCTACGGATAAGTTGACTAGTCCCCGGGTTGAGTTATTCTTTCCCTGGGATGAAGGATTGAGTGTAGGTGACATACTTGGAGAAGTGTTTGGGTGAGTTTTGCTAGGTCATACCTGCCTTGCTGAGTTACTTGGTACTTACAGTAAGCTTGGAGTAGTGCTTGAGTCCTTCCTGCTGAGTCTTACCAGCTTTGATGAGCTATACTTCTTCAACCTCTGCGCTTACCTCTTTGTTTTCTGTTGACTTGGGGAAGCTGAATGAGCCCTATGAGGAAGAAGTTGATGAAGATGCTCCCGTCCGGATGGAAACCCAACCAACGCCACTAGAAGGCCCCAAGGTGGGCGCCAAATGTCGTGGTGGTATCACGGCATATGCCATGGGTAGGCTAAAGTTGGGGCCGATGGACGTGGAGGAATCCGGGGAGGGATGATGCAGTGAAGACCGCACTCGTATGAACAAAGAGAAATACAATGTATATTGGATTGAAGCTCTCAAGTGGAGATAACACCTCATTCTCTACATCTAATCTCTTATAATCTGGCCATACTTGTGGCTACAATCATGCTCCTTGAGCTGTATCTCCTATCCTTCTATCTAGATCTCTCTATGAGTGTGGAGGAAGAGGAGGAAGGAGATCTCCTAGTGAGCAGAGAGGGGAGGAGCCCTTCGGGGCCTCTCTGGGAACGATCCCCCTGGTGCTCCTTATAAGGGGAACCCAGGGGACAAAGCTTGTTCCCTACGCTTGGCATCTGTGTAGCATATTCCTGGCATCTTCTCAGATGCTTAGCATATGCCTTGGCATCTTTGGAGATGCCATGGCATATTCCTTAGCATATTCTTGATGCCAAGGGCATATTCTGTAGCATCTTCTTGATGCCAAGGGCATATTCCATTTGCCCATGTGCAAGTCTGAACCATGGGCATCCCGAGACTGGCGCGGATTGTCTTAATCCGATGGCGCGCTCTTGGGGGGACCGTGGAGGTACCTGGAGATAAACAACAAGGTGTCTAGGTCGTTATAACTCGGCCCAAATGCCCTGGGATGAGTGGAGATTCGGCCTTCCTCATATCTGACTCGGCCTGGGCCTAAAGAGGCCCAGCCGAGTCACCCCTGCCCTCAACCACGCCACCTGGTTCGACTGGGCCGGGTTAGGCGCTTTAGTTCGGCCCAGCCGGTTCTCCCGGTGCGGCCCAGGGGATACAACTTGGTGATGCCAGCCGGCAGTGGGCCGAGTTATCCGACGTCGGCCTGCTCGGGGTGTTTGTCGGGGGCGCCGTAATGTTGCTGCCCGCGGTGGGCCGGATCCATTATCACTCGGCCCACCCGGGGTGGCTTGGCAGGGACACTGATGAGAGGTTCTGCGATGGGCCGAGCGACACTCGCTCTGGCCCATCCGAGCGAGTCAACGCGGTAACTCGATGCCGAGGTTGCTTGACGAGGTCGCCGCGCGGGAGTTCGATGGGAGCGAGCGGAGCGCCTGGGAACGCGGAGCGGTGTGTACTACGCTGCCGGGGCGTGGGCCGCATCTGACTTGGCCCACCCGGGAAAGGAGGGAGCGGGCTGTTTGGCTGTTATTCAGTACAATTTGATACAGGCCCTGATACGTCGGCCCAGAAAGTGTCCTCTGAGGCCGAATTAAGGTTAATTCGGCCCAGATTAGTTTTCCTTCTTCTTTTACTTATTCTGTTTACACTTTTTATCTCTAATTGACTAACTCAAAGCTTTGTTGATTCACTTCATACACTAACTCTGGGGTACCCGGGGGTATACCCCCGAAAATTTAGGAACCTAACGAAGGGTAGATTTAGGATTATGTATTGTTGCATGCATCTATTTGTGAAAAAATGGGAAAAAAATCGCCAAATAAAATCATAAGTGATCAATGTTTCTTTCTTACTTTAAGATTAGGTTTAGACTTAAAGTAGGATTGTTATAAACTTTGATGTGATCTTAAAAGAATTATGTGTGTTTTGAAAGGGGTTTGAATTTAAAAACTTAAGTGTTTGAATAATAATTTAAATGATTTAGATATAAGATTTGAATCTTAAATTAATTAATATATAGGTAGTATAACTTAAATTTCAAAACAATAGAAATTATGAAATTCATTTTCATATTATAAAGACATAAACAAGTTACAATAGAATAAAGAATAAGAATCTTCTTTATTAATAATAACATAATCTTTATTACAATTGAATAAAATAAAGATTACATGAACTATAAATTTTTTTACAAAGGATTAAGGAAACTACATCTACTAACTATCCTATATCTAAAACCTAAACTAAATCTTCATCTTTATCTTTGAACCTGCAAAACAAAGATTAAACAGAAATAAAACAAGATTAGTGTTAGTATGTATTTCTCTCAGATATGTCAGTGAGGTGCACTTGACAAACTCATCATTGAGAAATGTTAAAGAGGGGCAAGTTTCACCAATATGAGAGATTTCATCTTTCATAAATTCACAGCCATAATGCAAAGGACAACTAAAAGGGATCAGTTCACCAGCCTAGGTAAAAGTAGATTAGTAACAGTAAGATCAAATTTCCTGAACCTATCCATATGTGCATAGCAGGCACACAGGCTGCACACACACAAGCATGCAAGGGTGCGCTGTCGACTGCACAAGCACAACCAGATCAAACAAAACCAGAGCACAGCCGTGGGGAAGCACCCCAGTGCAACACCACACCACACCACAGCACAGCCTGGGATAACAACAAGTAAACCAAGAACAGCAGCTAAACCCAACCACCAGATTAACCCCAAACATCACCAGAATGGTGACATAAGGAGGAGGAAGAATCAGGTGGACAGCAAGGCCAAGCCAGGAGCTAGGAGGAGCAGGCTAGATCCAGATCAAGCACAGAAGTCCAGCAAAACCAGATCAAGATCATCACCAACTTACTCCCTAAATATCAGCTTTTGTGGTGAGTTTCATAAAACCTTCACATGATCTAATCATCTTATTTAGAGAAAGGCATGTGTTGTTTTACAAAAAAAACCTCAGAAGATACCCAAGTGGGGTGAATCCATCATAGGGATTTCTAAAAATCTAAAGGCAAATAGCAAAGCACCAGAATCCAACCAGACCTCAGAGCAACATCCTTGCTCTGGTTGTCAAACCATATTCTACAATTCAATCATACATATACCTATGATCTATTTCTAGGCACATCTCTAAAGGAAGATTAGCACCTTAGAAACAAATCTTTGGAATCCATAGATTGATCAAGCTCACTATCATTTTACCAAGCTATGATTCAATAAAGAATAGCTGGTACCACTACCAAGACTATCTAGATGAACCAACTAGATAAGATTTGAATCCCAAACCTCAGACCAACATCATTGGTCATAGGCAATTCAGATATGAGCATCTCTAGTTTTCAAAGCCAAGATTATCTCAAGCATAAACTAACCAAATCCATGGTTTAGAATTTAACCTATGTGCCATACATGATGGTGTCACAGGAACAATTCAATATGAATCAGGAAAAGCAGAAAATCATCCTAGATTCAGAAAATCAACTAACTAATCATTTTCCTTTTAAAAAACAGGAATCATAACTAGAATATTCCCATAATACACTTCACTGTTTGAGATCATGAGGATCTTAATCCACATATTAATTTCCAAGCTAACAGCACTAGGGCATTAGTTGTATCCTATCATAATCATGACCATGAATCAAATAAAAAGTGGAAAGCTATAAGATCATTAGCTTTACCAAGCATGGTTTCCATACAACCACATCATCTGAATCAGATGCAATCCAAGCATCAAATCATCAAGTAAGCCACCAAAAACACCATACATCAGATCAACCAACAAGCCTCAGGCATATAAGCATTCAGTATGGGTACAGACCATCTAAACATGAATCAATTCCTCCAGTACATGAACAAGCACATCACAGAAACCCTAAAAGAGATAATCATCCTAATCTGAATCAGACAATAGCCAAAGAGGACACTGTAGGGTTCGCAGCATAGAAAACAAAAAATTTCCTACGATAGGAACTATGTACCAAGATCTATCTACTAGATACAAACAACGGGCGGATGTATATCCGTAGATAACATACCCTTGAAGACCGACAAAGCTTAACGAGTTCAACTCGTGGTTGATGTAGACGATCTCTTGCCGATCTCAAGATCGAGAGGAAGTCCTAGCGTCGCAAAGCAGCAGCGCATCCGTGCTCGCACACACGTACAAGACACCAGGCAACCTCCGCCTCCTCGCTCCAGCGATGCAGCGGAAGCACAACCCTTTCTTGCTGAATAGCCACCGGGAACATGTATCTCTCTAGTCCGAGACCATGGGAGATAAATTCTAGAGGGGGAGAGAGATCCTTCACGAGGAGGTGTGAGAGACAAGTGAGGAGGGGGGGCTCCTTTTATAGGAGGAGGGGGCACCCTAGGGGGTGTCCGCCGGCCATGGGGCTTCCCCCTCCCCTCCTTCATTCATGTGGGTGGACACTCCACTCACAAAAGTCCTTTAAATTCCCTCCACTCAAAAGTCCACTCAAATTCCCATTAAATTTCCACCAAATTTAATGCAAACTCTCATTAAATAAAACTCTTTTATTTTATTTTAATGACAAACATTCACAAATAACCCCTTTCTAGAATTCCATTTCACATGCATAACCACTTTATGCAATTTCACCCGAAAACCTGTTTCGGTATCTAGTGAAATAAATTCCTGCGCTTGTTTATTCTTTCGGCATGAAACATTTGCTCCAACTGGATGTCAGTGTCCCTTAAGTGTGTCACCCTACGGTTCGCGAATAATGCGGACATGATCGAGACCCTTCTCCGATCAATAATCAGTAGCGGGACCTGGAGATCCATACTGACTCCCACTCATTCAACGATGACTTTTCCTGTGATCGTCGGAACCTTTTACGCTTGTATCTTAATCCCTTTGTTTCACGATATAATACATGTCCGAGATTCGATCATCGGTATCTCCATACCTAGTTTGATCTCGTTACTGACATGCACTTTTTTCTCGTTCCCGTGATATAACATTCTAGTGATCAAATCACTTGCTTCCAAGCTAACCAATGTGATATCACCGAGAGGGCCCAGAGCATATCTATCCTTCATCGGGATGAACAAATTCCACTCTTGATCCATGATTCTCAACATAACACTTTAGTAGCTTTGAAGCCATCTTTATAATCACCCAGTTACGGAGTGACGTTTGATGTCAACAAGAAACTCTTCCGGTGTTAGTGATTGGCATGATCTCATGGTCTAAGGATTAGGATTACTTCATAGTTTGTTTATAGCAATATAAACTCAATGAATTTGATCGTAATGCTATACTTCGGATAAATGTTCATCACACCATTACACTAATGTTGTGATCTCTTTATTAACAACATCCAATGTCTATGATCAGGAAACCGTGATCATCTTGTTAATCAACGAACTAGTTTATGAGAGAGGCATAACTAGGAACTTTCTGTTTATTTATTAAACACACATGTATTAACGTTTCCGTATTAATACAATTATAGCATGCAAAATAAACATCTATCATATGCTTGGAATACACATAATAAACATTTTATTATTGCCTCTCAGGGCATATTCCCTTTAGTCTCCCACTTGAACTAGAGACAATAATCTAGTTACATTGTGATGTATCTAACACCCATGGAGTTCTGGTGTAGATCATGTTTTGCTCTAGGGAGAGTTTTATTCAACGGATCTGCTACATTGAGATTCGTATGTACTTTACAAATCTTTATATCTCCATCCTTGACATGCTCGCGGATGGAGTGAAATCGGCGCTTAATATGCTTGGAATGCTTGTGAGAACTTGGATCTTTGGCATTGGCAATGGCACCATTGTTGTCACAATAGATCACCATTGGGTCTAACGCGTTTGCAACCACACCAAGTTCGGATATGAACTCCTTCATCCAAACTGCTTCCTGAGCCGCTTCTAAAGCAGCAACATATTCGGCCTCCGTTGTTGATCCCGCCACCACAGGTTGTTTGGAGCTCCTCCAACTAACCGCTCCTCCATTCATGAGAAATACATATCCGGATTGAGACTTAGAGTCATCCGGATCGGTGTCAAAGCTAGCATCGACATAACACTTAGCGACGAGCTCTTCTTCACCTCCGTATACAAGAAACATATCCTTAGTTCTTCGCAAGTACTTAAGGATATTCTTGACCGCTTTACAGTGTTCTGAACCTGGATCCGATTGGTGCCTACTAGTCAAACTAATAGCATGTGCCACATCCGGTCTTGTACATAGCATGGCGTACATTATAGAGCCTATGGCTGAAGCATAGGGGACCTTGTCCATTATCTCGCTTTCTTCCGCCGAAGCCGGACTTTGAGTCTTACTCAATGTCGTGCCTTATGTCATAGGTAAGAACCCCTTCTTACTATCTTCCATTTTAAAGTTCTTTAAAATCTTATCAAGGTATGTACTTTGCGATAGCCCTATTAGGCGCCTAGATCTATCTCTATAGATCTTTATGCCTAATATGTATGACGCTTCACCTAGGTCCTTCATTGAAATTTTGCTGTTTAGATAACTTTTAACACTGTTTAAAAGATCTATATCATTTTCGATCAATAATATGTCATCCACATATAATATCAGAAATGCCACATTGCTCCCACTCACTTTCTTGTAAATACAAGCTTCTCCATAAGTTTGGACAAATCCAAACTCTTTGATCACCTCATCAAAGCGGAGATTCCAACTTCGTGATGCTTGCTTCAATCCATAGATGGATCGCTGAAGCTTGCACACCTTGTTAGCATCCTTAGGATCGACAAAACCCTTTGGTTGTATCATATACAATTCTTCTTCAATATTACCATTGAGAAACGCGGTTTTGACATCCATCTGCCATATCTCATAATTGAAATATGCAGCAATTGCTAACATAATCCTAACTGACTTTAGCATCGCTACAGGAGAGAATGTCTCATCGTAGTCAACTCCTTGAATTTGTCGAAACCCCTTTGCGACAAGTCGAGCTTTATAGACGGTTGCATTACCATCAGCATCAGTTTTCCTTTTGAAAATCCATTTGTTCTCCACGGCCTTTCGGTCGTGAGGTAAGTCCACCAAGTTCCAAACTTGATTTTCATACATGGATTCCATCTCGGATTTCATGGCTTCTAACCATTTGTTGGAATCCGGGCTCATCATCGCTTCTTCATACGTCGCAGGGTCATCATTTTCATCAACCATGAAATTCATGACAGGATTTCCGTACAGCTCAGGAGCTGCACGCGTCCTGCTTGACCTGCGAGGTTCGGTAGTACTCTCTTTTGGAGTTTCATGATCATTATCATTAGTTCCTTCTTCAACAGGTGGAGCCAACTCCGGAACAACTTCCGGCGCTGCGCTACTCGCCATACTTTGAAGAGAAGGTTCAATAACCTCTTCGAGTTCTACCTTCCGACTACTCACACCTTTCGCGAGAAACTCTTTCTCTAGAAAGGATCCATTCTTGGCAACAAAAACCTTGCCCTCGGATCTGTGATAGAAGGAATACCCAATAGTTTCCTTAGGGTATCCTATGAAGACGCATTTTTCCGCTTTGGGTTCGAGTTTATCCGGTTGAAGTTTCTTCACATAAACATCGCATCCCCAAACTTTAAGAAATGAAAGCTTAGGTTTGTTTCCAAACCACAATTCATACGGTGTCTTTTCAACGGATTTAGATGGTTCCCGATTTAAAGTGAATGCAGCAGTTTCTAGTGCATAGCCCCAAAATGACAATGGCAAGTCCGTCAGAGACATCATAGATCGAACCATATCTAATAAAGTACGATTACGACGTTCCGACACACCATTTCGCTGTGGTGTTCCGGCAGGTGTGAGTTGTGAAACAATTCCACACTCTTTCATGTGAGTGCTAAACTCGTAACTTAGATACTCACCTCCACGGTCGGACCGTAGAAATTTGATCTTTCTATTACGATGATTTTCCACTTCATTCTAAAATTCCTTGAACTTTTCAAAGGTTTCAGACTTGTGTTGCATCAAGTAGATATAACCGTATCTACTCAAATCATCCGTGAAAGTAACAAAATAACAATATCCACCTCGCGCCGACACACTCATTGGACCGCATACATCAGAATGTATGATTTCCAATAAATCTGTCGCCCGTTCCATTGAACCGGAAAACGGCGTTCTAGTCATCTTGCCCATAAGGCATGGCTCACATGTATCAAATGATTCATAATCAAGTGATTCCAAAAGTCCATCCGAATGGAGCTTCTTCATGCGTTTAACGCCAATATGACCTAGACGGCAGTGCCACATATATGCGGATATATCATCATTTAGTTTAATCCTTTTAGCATCAACATTATGAATATGTGTAACATTATTATCGAGATCCAAAAGAAATAAACCATTCATCATCGGTGCATGACCATAAAATATTTCATTCATATAAATGGAACAACCATTGTTCCCGGATTTAAATAAATAACCACTTCGCATCAAAAACGATCCAGATACAATGTTCATGCTCAGTGCAGGCACCAGATAACAATTATTCAAGTTTATAACTAATCCCGACGGCAAGTGGAGAGGTAGCGTTCCGACAGCGATCACATCATAGCTTGATCCATTGCCGACACGCATCTTGATCTCACCCCTTGCTAGCGGTCGCTTGTTCCGCAGCCCCTGATTCGAGTTACAAATATTAGCAACTAAACCGGTATCAAATACCCAGGTGCTACTGCGAGCACTAGTCAGGTACACATCAATAACATGTATATCATATATACCTTTGTTTGCCTTGCCGGCTTTCTTGTCTGCCAAATACTTGGGGCAGTTGCGCTTCCAGTGGCCAGTCCCCTTACAATAGTAGCACTCGGTATCAGACTTAGGTCCAACTCGGGGTTTCTTTTCAGGCACAGCAACAGGCTTGCCGCCCTTACTTCCCTTCCGTTTTCCCTTCTTGTTTTTCTTGAAACTAGTGTTCCTATTGATCATCAACACTTGATGTTCCTTTTTGATCTCCACTTCTGCAGTTTTAAGCATTGACAGAAGCTCGGGGAGAGACTTCTTCATGCCTTGAATATTATAGTTCATCACGAAGCTCTTATAGCTAGGTGGCAGAGACTACAGAACACGATGGATGCCTAAGTCAATGGGAATCGATATTCCCAAGGACACAAGCTTATCGGCGTAACCCGACATCTTGAGTACATGCTCACTAACGGAGTTGTGCTCTTCCATCATGCAGCTAAATAACTTTTCTGAAGCGTTGTAGCTCTCTACAGCAGCATGTGTGTCGAAAATCATTTTCAACTCACCCATTGTATCAAAAGCATTGCCATTTTCGAAACGCTTTCGAAGTTCCGGCTCTAGCCCATACAATATGCCGCAATGAACTAAGTTGTGGTCCTCCTAACGAGTCTGATAGACATTCTTCTCCTCGTCAGGGGCATCATCAAAAGGTGGGGGGCCTACGGCGCTTCTAGCAAATATTGCTTTTGTGCAGAAGAGAGGAGAATCCTCAAATTCATGGCCCATTCGGTAAAGTTGCTACCGTTCGTTGCAAGTTTCTCTTTCTCCATGAACACATTGAAATTAAAAGCAGGTGGTGCCATCTACAATAGAGTTTGTAAAGTTTATACTAAGTGTATGATAGATTGAGTTCAACTAATCCATATTACGAATGAGCTCCCACTCAAAAACGACATCCCTCGTGCCTTTTTGGTGATTACATGAACCAAATCCACTACACCAAGTCCGATCATCACGTGAGTCGGTGTAGCTTCAAAGGCGAGCATCAAATGGGCATCATATCAACTATATGGCTCATGCTTAACCTTTCGGTCCGTGTTCCGAGGCCATGTCTGTACATGCTAGGCTCGCCAAGTTAGAACCTTAGTATTCGCGTGTGTAACTGTTTTACACCCGAAATATGGTCGTGGATCCAAGAACACCCGATCATCATGTGATGTCTTGGAGCGACGAAAACATAATCGGTGCATACTAAAGGAAGAACACATTCTTATCTTGATATTTAAAAGAGGGATCATCTTATTATGCTAACAAAGCGCTAAACAAGCAATATAAGATGCTATCAAACATCACCTGTTTATTAGTGAAATGATATGGTTCCCGCATATGATCTCTATCATGTGCACCATGGTATGATCACTATCATACCTATATGTGTAAGTCCAAGGTCTATGGAGATTACACGTTATGTATGTTGTAAGAGTATCATCTCATACTTCTACTTACAACATCACCATATCATAACACTAGCCCAGCAACAATCTAAACTAGACGCCTCTAATTTATCCATTGCAAGTTTTACGTGGCTTGGGGCTTTCGAGATAGAACAGTTCTTACCTACGAACATGAACCACAACGAGGATAACCAAATTGTTGACAATTCGTTGCAAAATAGATATTGACTATAGTAGGAGAGACAGACACCCGCTAGCCACTTATGCAAACTAGTTGCATGTCAAGCGTGGAACGGGTCTCATGTGCGAGGACATGTAAAGTTTGTCCGGGCCGCTTCATCCCACTATGCCACCAATATCCAAAATTACAACAAAGGAGCAACAACATGATCATCATCGCCCACATACTCATATGTGTACTATCCGTGTAAAGCATCTACGCATAGATCCGGCTCTGATACCACTGTAGGGTTCGCAGCATAGAAAACAAAAAATTTCCTACTATGGGAACTATGTACCAAGATCTATCTACTAGATACAAACAACGGGCGGATGTATATCCGTAGAGAACATACCCTTGAAGACCGACAAAGCTTAACGAGTTCAACTCGTGGTTGATGTAGACGATCTCTTGTCGATCTCAAGATCGAGAGGAAGTCCTAGCGCCGCAAAGCAGCAGCGCATCCGTGCTCGCACACACGTACAAGACACCGGGCAACCTCCGCCTCCTTGCTCCAGCGATGCAGCGGAAGCACAACCCTTTCTTGCCGAATAGCCACCGGGAACATGTATCTCGCTAGTCCGAGACCATGGGGGATAAATTCTAGAGGGGGAGAGAGATCCTTCACGAGGAGGTGTGAGAGACAAGTGAGGAGGGGGGCTCCTTTTATAGGAGGAGGGGGGCACCCAAGGGGGTGGCCGCCGGCCATGGGGCATCCCCTCCCTTCCTTCATTCATGTGGGTGGACACTCCACTCACAAAAGTCCTTTAAATTCCCTCCACTCAAAAGTCCACTCAAATTCCCATTAAATTTCCACCAAATTTAATGCAAACTCTCATTAAATAAAACTCTTTTATTTTATTCAGAATTTTGTCAATTACTTTAATGACAAACTTTCACAAATAACCCCTTGCTAGAATTCCATTTCACATGCATAACCACTCTATGCAATTTCACCCGAAAACCTGTTTCGGTATCTAGTGAAATAAATTCCTACGCTTGTTTATTATTTTGGCATGAAACATTTGCTCCAACTGGATGTCAGTGTCCCTTAAGTGTGTCACCCAATGGTTCGCGAATAATGCGGACATGATCGAGACCCTTCTCCGATCAATAATCAGTAGCGGGACCTGGAGATCCATACTGACTCCCACACATTCAACGATGACTTTTCTTGTGATCGTTGGAACCTTTTACGCTTGTATCTTAATCCCTTTGTTTCACGATATATTACATGTCCGAGATTCGATCATCGGTATCTCCATACCTAGTTTGATCTCGTTACTGACATGCACTCTTTTCTCGTTCCCATGATATAACATTCTAGTGATCAAATCATTTGCTTGCAAGCTAACCAATGTGATATCACCGAGAGGGCCCAGAGCATATCTATCCGTCATCGGGATGAAACAATTCCACTCTTGATCCATGATTCTCAACATAACACTTTAGTAGCTTTGAAGCCATCTTTATAATCACCCAGTTACGGAGTGACGTTTGATGTCAACAAGAAACTCTTCCGGTGTTAGTGATTGGCATGATCTCATGGTCTAAGGATTAGGATTACTTCGTAGTTTGTTTATAGCAATATAAACTCAATGACTTTGATCGTAATGCTATACTTTGGATGAATGTTCATCACACCATTACACTAATGTTGTGATCTCGTTATTAACAACATCCAATGTCTATGATCAGGAAACCGTGATCATCTTGTTAATCAACGAACTAGTTTATGAGAGAGGCATAACTAGGAACTTTTTGTTTGTTTATTAAACACACATGTATTAACGTTTCCGTATTAATAAAATTATAGCATCCAAAATAAACATCTATCATATACTTGGAATACACATAATAAACATTTTATTATTGCCTCTCAGGGCATATTCCCTTCAGACACTGCTAACATCTAGCATCGAAACAGCAAGCACAGAGAGCACCAGGAGAGGGGAAATAAACTCACCATAGGTCCTCGTTGAAGGATAGAAGAGGAATCAGAGGGGCTGATGGACATGGCGGCACGGGGAGCACCCCAGAGGGGGCGCTGCAACCCGCACGGCGCCACGGCAACGACCCTGATCACGCCTGGAGGTGCAGAGCATCACCTCAACGCACGAAGACCACGACCACACTTGAACCCATGCCAATCCCCAAACCCTAGAGTTCGGGACGGCATCGATCCATCGCAGGAGAGCCCTAGGCTCGTATCCAATTGGATAGAACGAACGGGCATCGTCGACAACCCCCTAATGCACCACGGCGGCGAGCAGAACGGCCGATGGCGGCGGGAATCGCCGGTGGCGGCATCGTCGGTCACAGGGTCGGGGCCAGAGGAGGAGAAGATAAACTCGAGAGAGAGAGAGAGAGAGAGAGAGAGAGAGAGAGAGAGAGAGAGAGAGAGAGAGAGAGAGAGAGAGAGAGAGAGAGAGAGAGAGAGAGAGAGAGAGAGAGAGAGAGAGAGAGAGAGAGAGGGAGGGAGAGGAATGGGCCGAGCTAGGCCGGACCCTTCGGGGTGGCTCTTTTATCTAATACTAGTGGGCCAATAGGTCCCAATAAGAATAACCAGCCCAGAAACAATTTCAGGCCTGTTTTAATAAAAAGAAAAGACCAAAATACCCCTAGAATTAATAAAATTATAAAAAATAAAATAATAGTCCAAAAATTATAAACAAAATATTTTTGGAATCACAATAATCCATTATGTCCAAATAAAATAAGATATCAAATTTTGGATATTCAAATTTTTATAAGAAATTTGTAATTTAAATATTCCTTATGAAATTTTACAAAATTATTGAAAGGTGATAAAAATAAATAAAAATCACTTCTATTATTTGTTAATATTATAGTATTTTTGAAAAATACTAAATAAATATTTAGTAATAAAATTAAGGTATAATTAATAATTCCTAAATGAATTATTAAATCAATAAAAGTCAAATAAAGGGAAATAAAATAAAATAATTCAATATAGGTTATAAAATATTAAAAAGTAATATGTATAAACCCTTTATTACTCAAAAAGAAACTTTTTGGGATAAATGCATATGAATTCAAATAATGCATTACATTATTTGGATAATCATTTTGCTTCTTTAAATATTGTCCTTACCGGGCAATAATGATGTTTTTGTAAAACTAGAAGTTCAAGGTCCAGTGCAAGCATCATACTTCACTACCTTGCCATCACAAGGCAATTTCATCACTTGCTCATATCCTTTGAAGAGTCTTTACCAAAGTATTTGCAAATTGTGTGTTATCATATATGATATAAAAGAAGGAAAATATTAATTTTCCAAATAAAGAAATCATGGATATCATCCTAAGTGGTGATACGATGGAGCAATAGAACTTAGAGTTCTAATTGCAATAATGATGATCAAGTAGGAACTTAATAACCCCTGACATCAGTGATTCTAGTGTCGTATATTACGCGTTAGCCATGAGATTTGGAATGGGACAGAGAAGTCAGCTGTATCTTCTTCCTCTTGCATGAAGACGGATATGCAGGTCGTGGTTGTTATTCTCGTAGCGTGCATATTAATTGGTAATTTGTAGAGTATATGCAGCATATGGGTGGGAACCCTCAACGTCCCACGATAGTTCTGGCATCTAACGGTTTATACAAACCATTGCCGTAATTCATTATGTGGGCATGGTGTACACCAAGGAGGCATGCGGGGTCGCAAGGGGGCAGTGATTGGCTTGGACCAACTACTAGGCCCCACATCATGGAATTGTGGACAGGAAAGTACGCCCGGTTGTGCAACAAGGAATTGATCTCTCATGGGTAAAGTAACGCACCTCTGCAGAGTGTAAGAACTGTAACTTGTTACTCCCTGCTCCGGGAAGGAGCTACGAACGCAGTAGGAAAGGAACTCCATGAAAGTTCTAGTCAACCTGTGAAGGCTGATTGTCATAGTTTTTCAGAATAGAATCAATCTTTGAAGAAAGATTTACAAAAACTGCATAGTGCCAAGGATTTATAATCCGAGGTGGTAGATAGAGCATCAAACTTCCCACCTTGCATATAATGAACTTGTTGGGTAACGATGTTACTCATTCTTTCCTTTGATCCCTTGCTTAGACTCTGAGGATTCCGAAGGCGTGCCAATGTATGCAGCTGAATGCCAAGAAGACGTGTTCTACGAGGAACCTGATCTATCCGGAGGAGTTGAAGGCGTGGACTATGAGATCCGTTACGGTGTCGATGAGAACAAGTCCACTTAAGAATCTAGTTAGTAGTAACCAACGGAGCCGAACAACATGAACTCTATAAAATAAGTTGTTGAGCCCCACTCCTAGTCGGAGTTGTTACTTTTAAATTTCCGTTGAACCTCTTATATTTTGGTCTGTAAGTTGGATCTCTTGGAAGTCTTGAACTTCCGGTATTGTAATAATAATAATGTGTGTATCTTTGTAATATGGACCCGCAATGTTTCTGTTGTACCACTCTGAGCGATGTGATATTTACGGAACGGTGTTCTGTGGATGTCATGTCAACGACTATAGTGTACTACACATGCAGTGGTATGTTGGTTCACCGCAGACGAACCCTGGAAATAATGGACGTAGTGATTACAGGGAGGATCATCAATCATATTGCGTGTTCACAATAGAACAGCAAGACAGGCAAAGTGTACAACGCCGACATATGGAAGTGAATGCAGTTATGCCAAGTTGTGCAACAAGGAATTGATCTCTCATGGGTAAAGTAACGCACCTCTGCAGAGTGTAAGAACTGTAACTTGTTACTCCCTGCTCCGGGAAGGAGCTACGAACGCAGCACGAAAGGAACTCCATGAAAGTTCTAGTCAACCTGTGAAGGCTGATTGTCATAGTTTTTCAGAATAGAATCAATCTTTGAAGAAAGATTTACAAAAACTGCATAGTGCCAAGGATTTATAATCCGAGGTGGTAGATAGAGCATCAAACTTCCCACCTTGCATATAATGAACTTGTTGGGTAACGATGTTACTCATTCTTTCCTTTGATCCCTTGCTTAGACTCTGAGGATTTCGAAGGCGTGCCAATGTATGCAGCTGAATGCCAAGAAGACGTGTTCTACGAGGAACCTGATCTATCCGCGGGAGTTGAAGGCGTGGACTATGGGATCCGTTACGGTGTCGATGAGAAAAAGTCCACTTAAGAATCTAGTTAGTAGTAACCAACGGAGCCGAACAACATGAACTCTATAAAATAAGTTGTTGAGCCCCACTCCTAGTCGGAGTTGTTACTTTTAAATTTCCGCTGAACCTCTTATATTTTGGTTTGTAAGTTGGATCTCTTGGAAGTCTTGAACTTCCGGTATTGTAATAATAATAATGTGTGTATCTTTGTAATATGGACCCGCAATGTTTCTGTTGTACCACTCTGAGCGATGTGATATTTACGGAACGGTGTTCTGTGGATGTCATGTCAACGACTATAGTGTACTACACATGCAGTGGTATGTTGGTTCACCGCAGACGAACCCTGGAAATAATGGACGTAGTGATTACAGGGAGGATCATCAATCATATTGCGTATTCACAATAGAACAGCAAGACAGGCAAAGTGTACAACGCCGACATATGGAAGTGAATGCAGTTATGCCAGCGGTACCAAGATATGTGCCTTGGTCGGATCAGGAAATAACCTGGAGCATAAAGTATCACCCGAAAATGATGCCGAATCCAGGATCATATGCACTCGTACTAGATCCTACATTTGTCGGGCCCAGCATTAATGTCAAATTCTCAAAGGTACTCATTGACAATGGGAGCAGTATCAATATCATGTACAAAGATACGATGCATAAACTCGGAATAGCGCAGAATATGCTGCAATCCACAAGAACCACATTCCATGGAATAGTGCCGGGACTTTCATGCGAACCCATTGGGAAGGTCCTTGTAGATGTATTATTCGGCACAAGGGAGAATTGCAGAGCGGAAAATTTGGAGTTTGAAGTGGTGGACCTAAAAGTTGCTATCATGATTTACTCGGACGGCCGGCATTGGCCAAATTCATGAGCAGCTGCCACATCACTTACTTGAAAATGAAGTTACCCGGACCACAAGGGGTGATAACAGTAGCAGGAGATTACAGGAAGTCGATGGAGTGTGCCTCGGCCGGATCAAACCTGGCCGAGTCATTGTTGATTGCAAGAGAAAAAAGTAGGATTCAAGAGGTAGCAGCTCTCGCTCAGTCGGCACAGCTGAATATGCCAGCATTAGCCAACCCACATGGGAGTGTTTCTTTCCAGCTGACTAAAGAGACAAAAAAGGTCCAGATAGATGAGCAGTTCCCAGAGTGCACCATCACGATTGGTGCCGGCCTAGATGCCAAATAGGAAGGCGAGCTCACCAACTTCCTCCGTGAGAATTGGGATATCTTTGCCTGGTCAACTCAAGACCTGCGAGGTGTGCCGAGGGAGTTGGCTGAGCACTCTTTGCATGTAAGGCCAGGAGCAAGGCCAGTGAAGCAACCTCTCCGCCGCTTCGCCGAAGACAGGAGAAAATAATAGGGGATGAGATAGCTCGGCTCCTTGCGGCCGGGTTCATCATGAAAGTGCTTCATCCGGATTGGTTATCAAATCCAGTATTAGTAGAAAAGAAAAAGGATGACCCGAATGTAGACGTCGTATGGCGAATGTGTATTGATTACACGAACCTAAACAAGGCGTGTCCCAAAGATCCTTTTCCTTTACCCAGGATAGACCAAGTCATTGATTCGACTGCTGGTTATGAGCTGTTGTCATTTGTAGACGCGTATTTTGGTTTCCACCAGATACCGTTAAATCCTGCCGATCAAATAAAGACTGCATTTATTACCCTGTACGGGGCTTATTGCTATCGCACCATGCCATTCGGCATGCGTAACGCAGGAGCAACGTACTAGAGGTGCATGCAAAAGTGTCTACATGACCAGATATGAAAAAATGTACAAGTATATGTAGACGATGTGGTTATAAAAACGAAAGAAAGAAAAACACTCCTTGATGATATTCGGCAGACATTCGCAAACCTGAGGAGGTTCCGAATGAAGCTTAACCCGGAAAAATGCACCTTCGGTGTACCAGATGGGAAATTACTCGTTTTTCTCGTATCCAGCCGAGGTATAGAGGCGAATCCAACTAAAATACGAGCGGTTGAAAGAATGGAATTGTCGAGGTGTCTAAATGATGTACAGAAATTCACGGGCTGCCTGGCCTCGCTTAGCCGATTAGTATGTCGGCTGGGAGAAAAGGCATTACCTCTGTATCAACTAATGAAAAAGTCTGATAAGTTCATTTGGACACCGCAAGCAGATAATGTGTTTCATGAACTAAAAAAGATGTTGGTCACTGCACCAATCCTGGCCTCTCCACTATCAAAAGAGCCTATGTTGCTTTATGTAGCTACCACAAACAGAGTGGTAAGTGCGGTGGTGGTCGTGGAACGGAATGAAGATGATAAATCAATACAAAGGCCGGTATATTACCTAAGCGAGGTACTATCGGCCTCAAAACAGAACTACCCACACTACCAAAAAATGGCCTATGGAGTATACATGTCGGCGAAAAAACTTAAACATTACTTCGAAGAACATCCGATCAAAGTGATTTGTGAAGCACCCATAGCTGAGATATTGAGCAACAAAGATGCAAGTGGCCGAATAGCAAAATAGGCAATCGAATTATCACCTTATGCTCCACAATTCAATAGGCGAGATGTGATCAAATCTCAAGCAGTGGCCGACTTCTTTGTGGATTGGGTCGAGGTACAATATGAACCACCGTTACCAGATCCGAATTATTGGATAATGCATTTCGACGGATCCAAGTTGAGAACTGGCTTGGGAGCAGGGATAGTGTTGACCTCACCGAAAAAAGATCAGATGAAATATGTGCTGCAAATACATTTCGCCGCATCAAACAATGTAGCCGAATATGAAGCACTCTTCCATGGATTAAAGGTGGCAAAGGAAATTGGTATACGTCGGATCCTATGCTACGAGGATTCAGATTTGGTAGTACAGCAAGTATCAGGCAATTGAGACGCGCTAGATGCGAATATGGCCCTATATAGGTTCCATGTGCAAAAAATCAGTGGATACTTCGATGGATGCGAATTTGATCATATACCTCGGGCGGAAAATGACGCTGCAGACACATTGTCAAAACTCGGATCAACTAGGCAGTCAATTCCCCCGGGTATCGCCCTAGAGCACCTGAGAAAGCCATCGATTATACCGTCACCAGAGTCCGAATCCATTCATATCTCGGCAGAATTAAAAGAAGGAAGTGTGCCAATGGAAATTGACAAAGAGTGCAACCCAGGCTTTCTGAAAGTGAACCTGGCCATTGCACGAATAAATACAGAAGGATTCAAAGTTGTTATGTCGGCAGAAAACATGGAAATCGACAGTGAAATTGTCCTAGAGAAAATCACGCCGACATGGGCGCAACCCATATTCTCCTTCCTCAAGGATGCAATCTTGCCGAGTAATGAGGTACTGGCTAGACAGACAATAAGAAGAGCAAAAGCTTACACAATCATAAACAATGAGATGTATAAGAGAAGCATCACAAGCGTGCTGCAAAGATGTGTTGACTTGGCAGAAGGCCAGGAAATACTCCTGGATATACATCAGGGATAATGCGGGCATCACGTATCGTCCAGAGTGTTAGTAGCCAAAGCATTCAGGCATGGATTTTATTGGCCGACGGCGTTAAAGGAGGCAAAAGAGCTAGTAGAAAAATGTAACGGTTGCCAGAGATACGCTAGCAAGATACATATGCCATCATTCGAATTAAAGACAATACCAATCACTTGGCCATTTTCTGTATGGTGCTTGGATATGGTAGGCCCGTTCAAGCCAGCCCGAGGCGGAATGACTCATATTCTAGTCATGGTGGATAAATTCACAAAGTGGATCGAGGTAAAACCCATAAGAAAATGTGATGCACAAACAGCAGTAAAATTCCTCAAAGATATTATCTTGAGATATGGTTATCCACACAGTATTATTACAGACAACGGCACAAATTTTGCTGGAGGAGCCTTTGCTAGGTTCTGCCAAGAGAAGCACATAAGACTAGATGTTGCCTCGGTGGCTCACCCGGCATCAAACGGGCAAGTAGAAATATCAAATGGACTGGTATTGTCGGAATAAAAACCCGGCTCGTCGAACCTCTACAAAGGTCGGCAGGATGTTGGATCGAGGAACTACCAGCAGTACTATGGAGCCTCAGAACTACACCAAACAGGTCAATAGGGTATACCCCATTTTTTCTGGTATACGGGGCAGAAGTTGTGCTTCCAGACGACATAATGCATGATTCGCCATGAGTGACCCAGTACACAACTGCTGAGGTAAATGAGGTAGCACGGCAAGACGATGTCGATTTACTAGAGGAGGCCAGGGAATTGGCACTATCAAGGTCAGCTATTTATCAGCAAGACCTACGACGATATCATAGCAAGAAAGTCAATCCAAGAGTCTTTAAAGAAGGAGATTTGGTTCTTCGGCTAGTGTAGCGCACAGCCGGCATGCACATACTATCACCCCCATGGGAAGGACCATTCATTGTGAGAAAAGCATTGCACAATGATGCATATTACCTAATCGATGCTCAGTCACAAGAAAGGAACAAGGCAAACAAAGCCGGCGACGAATCAAAAATACCGTGGAACATAGATTTACTTCGCCCATTCTACACTTAGAAGCCATGTGTGGTACGTCATAATATCACGCATCAAGCTGGAGTATCAAGCATGTATTGAACCTCGGCACCTCGACCAGCGACTCGAGGACTGCACAATGTTGTTCCTAGTTTTTAAGACTATGTATTAAACCTCAGCACCTCGAGTAGTGACTCGGGGACTGCACCGTGTTGTTTCTTATTTTGAATTATATTTTAAACCCCGGCACCTCGAATGGTGACTCGAGGACTGTACCGTATTATTTCTTATTTCTGAATTATGTATTAAGTTTCAGCACCTCGAGCGATGACTCGGAGATTGCACCGTGTTATCCACTGTTTCGGATTACGCATTAAAACCTCGATACCCTGAGCATTGACTCAGGGACTGCTTCATAATTGTTTCTTGTTCCAAAAAATGTGTATTAAACTTCGGCATCTTGAACGATAACTCAGAGACTACCCCGAAGCATTCTTTGCATTAACCCATGAATTATATTTCGGCAACCCAATTCGTAACTTGGGGACTGCCACATGATCCAAGATAATTCTTTGAGCACGAGCAAGAACTCGATAACCCAAGTGATAACTCGGGGACTAATCCGTATTACCCACTATTTGTCGCCAGACACATAAAAGCTCCATAGCTCAGCTACAGACTCGGGGACTCCCCAAAAAATTAACGATCATATCTTGGAAGATATGGTATAAACATGTTTCAATATTCATAGAAATAGCAAAGCGAAAGCAAACAAAGATTTCTAAGAATAACGCAAAAAAGAATAACACACCCAGCAAACCGAAGTATGATAAGGGATGCAACTTATTGTCTCACTTTGCTAGATATGGGCTTCGGGCTTCATATCTCGGATAGAAGTTAAAAACACAATGGCTATGCTGTCGAGTTTATAAGGGACGGGCAAGATAAGTGTCGAACTAAGGACAGCCACATGGAAAAATACAATCCGAATCTATGAAATCGAAGGTCTCCAAAGCAAAGATGTAAAGCAATGAGACTGGTTTAGACAAAGTAATAATGATCACCATCACCCATGCCTCAGCGGCAAAAGGCAAAAAGATTCGCACCACACCCAAAGTCGAACAATGGTTTCACAAACATCATACGCCCGGCATACCGGGGACTGGAAATAACTTAAGAAGTTTTTTGAACCTAAACAGCGAAAAGGGCCAGAGCACCCTTAAGGGGCAGCAGCATGATCAGGGGCATCAGGAATGGCTATCTCGGATGACGGTGGCGCGACCTCGGTCTCCTGTGCAGAGGCATTTTCAGGAACTGGGTGCTCCAAGGTAGACGGTGCTTTGGCCGAAGTTACTTCGCCTTCAAGAGAAGCGATAGTGGCCTCGGGGGAAAGCTTGGGCTGCTGAGAAACATTAGTTTGAGCTTGAGAGTGCCCAGTCCCTTTGGAAGATGATCGCGCGTCATGATCCTCATCCGAGCTTGCAATGGAATCATGGGAGTTGTCCGGGTCACCCTCTGCCTCATCCTGGTCGTCTGAATCATCATCAGAGGCATCTTCGACTTTGATATCATCCGTTGGGTTGGAAAGAAAACTCGGCCCTTCAATCCAATTGTGCACGTCAGCATACTCAACAAGCTGGAAGGCACGAGCTTGACGGCGAGCGACGAATTTTGGATCCTCAACCCAACAAGAGCCAGTGCGCAAATTCATCAAGGTGTCGAGCGAGATATCCTCATACCAAGACAGAACGGCTGTAAGTGCCATGTCAGCACCAGCCCTCCCAGCAGATTCCCTCCAGAGATTTAACTAGGTCTAGGATGCCATTAATCTCTCCACAAGTATTTTGATCTCGTCAATATCAGGAGTTCCAGAAGTATTCGGCCAGAGAACATGGTAGGCCCGGATGGCTGCTTGCACCAGATCCCTGCCCATAATCTTCATTGGTCCAATAGCAGCGCCGACACCAATCAAGAAGTCTTCCATTGAGTATTATGGACTCGAATCTACGGGAACACCTCGGCGCTGACGAGCAGTAATCACTGCCTTAGAGCTCATGGGTCTAGCTTCCGGAAAGTGATCTACGCAAAATGAAAATATATCAGTTAAAAGTGAGAAAGAGAAGAAGATAACTCGGCTACAGTCGAAAACTTACGATGAATATAACTCAACATTTTCTAGAGATCCTGGGTCCAGTCAGCCTTATTTTTCTCAAAGCGAGTGATTTCTTCGCCCATCATCCGATTCTTCAGCTCGGTAGCATCGAGGAGTTCCTTGTATTTCTACAGTTGCAGGCTTAGTCGATTCTTCTCTTTAGAGAACTCCTGATCAACCTTTTCCAATTCGGATTTCTGCAAGAGTTTGAGAGACTCAACCTCGGCACGTAACCGGGTTATTTCATCATCCTTTTCTTTAAGCTGCGTCGAATGAGTGGCGGCTTGTTCTAAAATATGCAGCATCATATCAGGCATGGATATGCATTCTTGATGCGATGCTGCAAGTGTTTGTAACTCGGCTATACCAAAGCCAGAAGATTATAAGAAACCCAGGATAAGTCACGAACAAAAATCAATAGACGAGAAGAATAACTAGCCTTCCAGAGCTTTGACCTTCTTGGTAAGGCGGATATTAAGATTATTGATATTACCTGCATACCAGCAAAAAAATGAATTAGCACATCAAGTTGAAAATATTAAGAACTTAAGGAACAATACAGAGATTTATTAAGTTACCAGTTTTCTTCACCACGGGGAGAACTTTCTCATATTTCTCTTCCAATTTCTTGTGCGCAAAGAGCAACCTTTGGAATTCGGCTGTCCGCCGATCATGGGCAACCTAAATACCAAAATGCATTACACAGCTGGATATTCAAAGCTAAGGCAGATCCGAATCAAGCAAAGCTTGACTCGGATCTAGGTGGCTAGATATTCAAAGCTAAGACAGATCCGAATCAAGTAAAGCTTAACTCAGATCTAGGTGACTGGATATTCAAAGCCACGACGAAATCCGAATCAAGCAAAACTTAACTCGGATCTCAATGGCTGGATAATCAAAGCCGAAATAGATCCGGATTCAGCAACGTTTAGTACGGAATACAGATGAACCAAGATTAATCCAAGTCATACAAGAAATTTACTCGGCAAATAACGCGCTTTAAGCCTAACAAAGCTTCCAAACGAACAACACGTTATTCGGTTGCAAGCTTCGGGGACTAGGGTATGTATACTATCATTTGAATAACTGACCAGATATCAACAGAAGCACTTACCTCTTTCATCTTATCGCTTTCAAGAACAATCTTAGCAGCCATATGCAAGCGATTGCTGATGTCGGAGAGCTAAAACGGCTGGTTGCTAGGATTGCCCTCAAGCTGATCGGCAGCATTCCAATTATTGGCGTATTCCACCAAAGAGCCGAGGTTGTTCCCACTCTCAGTACGGGTCAGCACTTTACCTCGGACCCGTTGTGTAACCACCGCCGCAGCGGGACTCTTGTGGAGAGTAAGCTGAGTATCAGCGGTCGGGGTGACAACAGGCTTAGTAGAGGAAGCCCCCTTACGGAGTGCATCAGCGATATTGGTTTGAGAAGAGCTAGCCGGCCCCTTCTGAGATGCTGAAGGTTTGGTGACAACAACCTTCTTAGCCTTAGAAGAGGTTTCAGCAGGGGCTGCAACCTCGGCACTAGGAGTGGCATCCATGGAGGCAGGAGGAACTATGGTTTCCGAAGGGGCCGAGATGGTGATATCCTCGGCTGGAGTTGGAGTCGTAGTTGGAATTGGGGGAGTCAAAGGAATTTCGGGGGAAACTTCGGTGATCGTAACAGAGGCAGCAGGTTCGGTAGGATGATCTACTGACAGAGTTATGTCGGCATCAGCAATGGAAGCTGTGGGTACATCTCGCAGAGGCTATGTCTGAGTCGGTGGAGGAGGAGAGTCAATGCGAGGGGGACTAGGAGCCCGAGTATCTTCAGGGGGCGGAGGAGAAGGCAGCCGAGTTGTATGACTCATCATACTCGGACCGCTTGGTTTGACAGAGAGAGGAGCTCTGCAAAAAAGCACAAAAATTCGAATCAAAAGACAGAAAGAGAGAAACAAGAAGTACAAATGAAAATAAACTCACCCAGTAACTCCGGGCATGGTTTTACGCTTCGGAAGGTGCTGGGCTGATTTCTTCGTTCGCTTCTTGGGAGCAGCTTCAGAGGGACCTGTCGGAGCAGTGCGCTTCCTCGAGGTGGCAGGAGCTTGAGAGGCGAGAGACTCGGCGTCGTGCACCTGACCGGCCTGATTAGCTGGGAAAGTAGAAGCCGGAAATGCATAATAGATAGGCATCACGGCGACTACCTCAAGAATTTGGACGTCGTCCGAGTCACCTTCCTCCCCGTGGGCCGAGGTCTTGCCACGGGCATGTGCCGGAGCGACGTCTGACTTAGGAACGAACTCCTCCGAGTCAGGTTCCCCGCTGTCTGGGGTGTTCCGATCTGAGGTCCACGGAAAGGCCAGAACCTCGGCATCCTCGATCTTTTGCTCCGCAAACCTCTGCAAGAAAAGAAACAAGCTGGAGTTAGCAAAAGAAGTCACAAACGCGATTAGAAGACTAACACAAATGCGTAAATATACCTCGGGAGGGGTATTCCCGCGAGTGAACGGCTTCAGCCCCCATGTCCAGTCCTCCGGCATATCAGTCTTGAAGATAGCTCGGACACGCTTGTAAATAAGATAGTCGTCGAGCTCAACCGTAGAAACTCGGTTGGGATCGAGAGGACCACTCGTGTAACAGAGCTTGTGCGAGCGACGCTGGAAAGGGCAGATTCGGCTGCTGACGAATGTGGTCATCAGATCCTCACCGCGGAGCCCGGCATGGATCAACTCCTTCAGCCGAATCTCGAATGCCTCGGCCAAAGCATGGCTCTTCCTGGGGTTGTAGTTCCAGTTCTTCTTGGAAGGGGGGCCAATAGAAAAGGCAGGGAGCCGAATCTTGTCTTCTTTTCCAGTATTTTTGACATAGAAAAACGATCTATGCCACTTCTTGCAAGACTCGAGGCCAGCGACACGAGGGAACTCGGAGTTTCTTCGAGGTGTAATCGACGCGGCTCCACTCTGGGTGAGGGATTTCTTAGAGGGGTGAAGAGATTTGTCCGGAACGACGTTAGATCGAATTTGGAAAAATTTGGACCAAACGGACACAGAGGGCCAGAGGCCGAAATACCCCTCCGAGGTCGAGATATAGGTAGACAGGGAGGCGATAGCATTAGCTGGAAGGTGATGCGGCTGGAGGCCAAAGTAATCGAGGAAGTCCCTAGCGAAATCGCTAAGGGGAAGGCCAAACCCGCGAGCAAAGTGAGACATAAAAACAACATACTCGCCTTCATTGAGTACAGAGGAAGATTCTTTGCCGGGCAAGCGAAAGCTTACCTCGGCAGGAATCTGACATGTCCTAATTAGCCACTCAATCTCGCGACGAGTGACAGAGGAGACATGCTAGGAACCCCTCTCTGGACCGGACGCAACATCATCATCTTCGACGAGCGCTCCACTAACAGAACTAGACATAGGGTCGCCGGAGGAATCAACGGAAGGACTAGCGGCGGAGAGAGGCTTAGAGGCGCAGGGCCCCGTCGTGGTTCTAAGCAAGCGCGGCGGCGGAATGGAAAAGAACCGCCGCAGGAAATCTAGAAAAACAGAAGATGCGCCTAGGGAAGGAGCCTAGCGACGGGACCTTAGAAAAACTCACCGGCGGTGGCGCCGAAGCAAGCGCGCGGCGATGAGGTCGTCGGAGCGGAAGAACTGTGGCATTGCCGCCAAGGAGATCGACAATGGCGCAACCACAGGCGCACGAACAGACGCACGGGCGCGAGGAGGAAGAAGAGGAACGGTGAGCGAAGGGGGAAAGTGAATCCTCTAGCCACGCACCCCTCCTTATAACCGCGCAGCCCTGGCGGTAGTGGGATCGTGCGTGCGAGCGCTAACCGTGTAAATCACACGAGAGGATCAGGCCCCCTGACCGATGCGGTACACGAGGCGTCACAGCGCCGACGTGACGGGCGCAGTAATCACTGTAGTTTGTCAGTGGGCACTCTAGAGGAACAGAAAACTAGAGGAATGATGATGAGTGGTACACGTAGGACGTGGCGTGCTCAAGAAGCTGCGCAGATACCTCAAATAGGAAAAAGTAACTCGGAAGTAAGGGGAAATGAATGTTGGGAAACTGATGTGGCCCGGCCGAGGTTACGGGCAGGACCGCACCAGCTTCGGGGACTAATGTTGGGGAGGAGACCCCGGATAGGGTCAAGACAGGGGTAGACAAGAGGAGTCTCCCTTGTCATGTGCCGAGTTACTGTTTATATCGGCCGAGTCATGTAAAAGTCGGTCGAGGTAAGCACGGCCATGAAACCTATGGAAGGAGCAATACCTTATCTGACCGACATACGAGTTAAGTCGGCCGAGTAAGTCTGAATAACTTGAATGCGGGTGAAAGCCGAGCCGAGTTATGCAAGACAAGGCCGAGTAACATGAAGCTTGCAGGAGAAGGAAGTGCCTATAGTCAAACCCAAGTCACGGGCTAGGAAGAATCTGAACAGAGCCAAGCACAAAGGACAAGGAGCAGAGCTGCAGAAGGGCGGAAGGAGGTCACGGAGGTGACAATCATGGAGCCCGAGGCGCGCAGGTGGGGTTCTCTGGAACATTGTCGTCGTTAGAAGGGGGACACGGAAAGAGAGCCGCCGAGTTACCATATTGGGACAAGCATATTCCTCGAATATGCTTGCCACGTCAGCCCTAGAAGGAACCAAGGCACCCCTTTATAAGGGGAGGAGCGGGCTCCTGAGGAGGGATCAATCCATTCCACGCCGTAAGGCTCGTGTAGTAGCTCTCTTCTTCCTGCAAAACAGCTCGAGGAGCACTTGTAGTCCAAAAGAAGAGATATAAAGATCTGCATGTTAGCCATTTGAGTGTAGAATTAACTACATCTTCCCTCCCCGGATCCCTCTAGCATCCATTGGCCCCATACTTTAGCCTACCCATGGCATCTGCCGTGCCACCACCACGACACTATCTGATTATCACAATGTTATAATGGGTTCCTTCCCGGAAAGGTTCTCTGGTCTAAATCTGTTCATCTCCTCTCTAAGTCTGACCTAGGCCTCCTTTTATACGGATAAGGGGACACCGCAAGGGTTGGATCACACGCAGCGACTCAATGCCCATAGCAGACTGGCACTAGACTTGTTATGTCAGCTTGATTCATGTCTTCGGGCAGTCTAACCGAGCCGGGATCATTCGCGGAAGTGCCGTCGGGCCATGCTTAGGGTACCCGGGCAGAGTCCTCGTGCGTCCACATGGCGAGGTGCTGCATGCATGAAATCCATGTGTCGTTCGAGTGCTGCCAGTGAGCAAGACATGATCTTTGTCCAATCGTTGGTCATGTGCGCAGTGTATTCATGGCACAGTCTGCGCTTGGGTCAGGCGTCACTGTCCAGCTATCCAATCCTTTCTTGGGACGATTTCCGGCCTCTTGTGTCGGGCAACGAACCCGAGCATCTACCCGGGGAAAAGCTCCACGGGTCTCCCGGCTCAGCAGCCCGTGGGATGCCCAACCTGGAGTGACATGGTTATACCCCACGGGTACACAACATTGGCATACCAAGTCCAGTTCAAGGAAGGCCCACGCCAAGATATGCGGACTATGGAGATTTCAGGTGGCCCAAACCCATGACGCCTTCGGATCCTTGGAGAACAAGACTAGAGTAGATAGAATTTCAAAGGGGACAAACCCTAATTTGTAACCGACTTGACCTGCACCCGGGACCTGCCTATCTATATAAAGGCTAGGAGGGCACGGCGAGGAGGGCCCCAACTCACCTCATACGCACCTCACGCTAGATTGCATCTGCGCACCCCTGTAATTCTCGGTTCCGTTGTAATCAAGAACAGACAAACAGGAGTAGGGTTTTCCCTCCGGGGGCCTGAACCTGGATAAACTTCGTGTCCCCGCGTTGCTTGTCTGCTAACCGTTCTGCGATCTCCATCTTCTCCAAAACCCAATTCCATAACAATGGGCATTGATGAGATCGAACCTCGTCACGGAGCATGTGGTTTCGTGACCCGTGGGGAGCACGGGACCGACAGTAGCTCACGGGCGAGGCGACGTTTTGTGCCGTCTGTGGCCCAGGGCGGCAGATCGAGTGCGCTACCCGCGGAGCTCCCCAGGGTTCAATTGTAGCACAAGACAAAGATCTCGGCGCGATGGATTCACTGCCTAGGGAATCCAAGGGACTATCCTTGTAGTAACTCCAGTCTTCTGTACTTTGGTTGGTGGATTCCTCCCCCTAGCCTATTTAAACGGCCTCAAGGGAGGGGCCACATCCAGCATTCAAATCCTCTTCCTTCTTGCTCTTTATTTCTTGTAGAGTCATGGCCACCACCCATCTCACAGACCGTGCGCCGGCCTCGGGGAGGTTGCTCATGTCATTGCTGGAGGGTTGGCTCCTGTTGGGCGACAGCAAGGTAGACTAAGGGCAGGGGCGGTGAAGTCGCGGACAAGGTCATCGCCTGGAGACGGATCGTTCCCCCACGGCGGTGGCCCTTCAGGACTCGTGGTCAGACTTGTACGGCTTCGAGTTCTATGTGAGGGTGCACCGGGAGAATGCAGGAATGATGCGCCTCCTCGATGTATTTTCTTGGTACTTTGGCAGTCGTCGTCATCCTCGCAGGCTGATGCTTTAGCCCGCCGGATGTTGCAACACCATCTGGTGGGCTCGCATCTTCTCTAAAGAGGGTTGGAGCATGTGCCTCAGGAGGGGGTGGACCCGCTTCTCCAAGACCCACTGCCTCCAGAGGGGAGACATCCTCGTTCTCACGTTTGACGGGTCAGAGACGCTTACCGTTAAGGTGTTCAGCGGCAACCAGCGCCACGTTGAGTACTTCAAGGAGGAGGGGCTCTAATCCCGCGGAGATACCCGCCCAGCTTCTTGCCCAAGACCCCCGTCGAGCGAGTAGGTTGGACCTGCGTAGATTTTAGCAAGGCATACAATATGTAAGGTCCCAAAATTAATGTTCTGATTACCTTTCTTAGATATAATTTTGCAACTACTATCTCCAAAATAAAAGAGGACACTAATCTGACATCGTTGTCTCCTTGCTTCCTGGCCCTGTTCCTTTGTTTCTATTGTCGGTGTTCTGAGGGTGACGAGGTTCGCTCCTTGGTCACCGTTGAATTGTTTCTTCACGCATCTCCCTATTAGCATAAAGCCCCGGGTGAATGTTGTCTTGATGCGCTCGGGGGTTTGGGTTTGGGGGGAAGCCGGCGGTAGAGGAGGTGATGGGATGACGGCGAGAGGGAGGAGATGAGGCGATGGATGGTGGCGGCAAGGGTTTTTTATAGTGGTCGTTAGTGGTAGAGGAGGCAATGGGCTGACGACGAGAGGGAGGAGATGAGGCGATGGATAGTGGCGGCAAGGGTTTTTTATAGTGGTCGTTGGTGGTAGAGGAGGCGTCCAGATGCGGGCGAACGGTGGCCATTGAATGCCAGGACACGATAAGCGAGGAAGAATGCATGGCAGACGAGACGCGTTGATTGCTCGCCTGTAAAGGCTGGTAGGCGAGCAGTGTCATTACACTGTGCAGCAGGCGGCAGGCGAGGAGAAAGACGGATCAGACTCATCAACCGATGTCGCTGACAGGGATGCCCCGTGACAGTCGGTCATTTCGTGCGCCTTCCTTCCGCCCTCTTTCCCACCAAAACACGTCCATCTAGCGCCCCCGTGGGTTAGACCTGGAAGCGCTGAATAACTAAATGTACCGCGTTAGCGTAAAAAAAGAAATGTGGTTGGACGTAATTTTGGTCACTGGCACCCCGTTGGCCGTTTGGGGGCCTAGGCCCCAAGTGGAGACACTTTAGGGCACATACAATACGGTGATGTCAGCCTTTTCTTATGGTTGTCACATTGGATTTTTGCTTAGTTAGAGGTAAGAGAAATAAGAAAAAGAAGATTGGCTTCGCTTAGCTAATGAAAGATCTCTTAAAAATAAGAGAAGACTATTCTTTCCATTGTACCACGTGTCTTTTCTTAAAAAAACATTTTTTTTATAAAAATAGTTAATTCCCATTTATTGCTAGAGATGGCAATAAGAGAGAATGCATTGTACAACTTGTATATAGTGTCTTACCTAGATAATGTGGAGGGCTAAGAGAAGACATGCCTTCTCCAGCATTGTACATGCCTAAACGTAGGTGAAAAATAGTTCATATACAACTTTCTATAATCGTATTATGAGTTTTTGACTTGCATCAAATTTGTATATATAGTCTGAGGAAATTAAAACATGCCTCAGTTTAAATTAATCTTGGGGCAACTGTAACTATAACTTAACCGACAATTTAATTGTGCAACTAATAATAAATAATGTGACAAGCGGTCTGTACTCTGCCCCCGCCACTGCCAGAATAGGACTCCGGATTCAGGGCTCGAACCTGATCTCGTACTCATCCTTGCCAACCCTGAGGAAATGTGAGCCTGCACCAATCACCTTCTTGCCATCCTCCCTCGCCCAGCTGAAGTGCTCACATGGGCTGACGTCGAACCTCAGCCTGGCCTTCTCACCGGCCTTGAGATGCTGGGCTCGGAACCCAACCAGCTGACTCACCGGCCGCCCGCTCGTCGCGTTGGGCCACCGGAGGAACATGAGCACCGAGTGCTTCCCGTCCATGGGGCCGTGGTTCTCCACCTCGACCACCGCTGGGAACTTGAGCTGCTCGCACCCGTCGGCCCCGATCTCCTCGACGACGTAGCTCGCGCCGCCGTCGGCAGCTGGCGTGGCGGTCAGGCCGGCGAGCAGATTGGTGTTTGGTGCTCTGTTGCGGGTTACTATTTGGCGGGAGAATTTGGAGTAGCTGAGTCCGTCGCCGAACTTGTAGACGGTGTCGCCCTGGTAGAAGCGGTAGGTCCGGCCAGGGTAACCGGAGGCCGGGTCGGCGCGCATCCGCATGTCCGTCATGGGCACCCTGGTGAACTCCTCCGGGTACCACGTCACGGGCAGCCTGCCGCTGGGGTTGTGCTCCCCGAACAGGACCTTGGCGATGGCGAGCCCGCCGGCCTGGCCAGGGTAGCCGGCCCACAGAATCGCGCCGATCTTCGGGTTCGACTTGGCGAACGACACGTCGACCGGCCCGCCGGTGAGGAGCACCAGGATGACCGGCCGTTTCGCGGCGCTGGCGACGGCGGTGATGAGGCTCTGCTGCTTCCCAGGCAGCAGAAGGCTCATCCTGTCGAGCCCTTCCTGCTCCTGCCTCTGGCTCAGCCCCATGAACATGACCACGTAGTCCGCCGAGCCCGCCAGCGCCACCGCCTGGCCCGTGGCCGCGACGTCGCACGCCGCCGAGTCGCACCCGGCCAGGAACGCGACGTTCTCGACGTACCCCTGGATCCCCCGCAGCGGCGTCGTGTACTCGCAGGGCGGGCCGAAGTAGTTTCCATAGAGCGCGGCGGGATCGTCGGCGTTATGCCCGATGACGGCAGCAGACCCGACCGCCGACCGGTCGAGCGGGAGGGTTCCGGCGTCGTTCTTGAGCAGGACGATGCCGCTGGTGGCCGCCTCGAGGGAGAGCGCCCTGTGCGCGGGCGAGCAGACGTCGCCGGCGCCGAGGCCCCCGTAGAGCGCGCTGCCCCTGGGGTCGCCGTCGAAGTGGCCCAGGCGCATCCGGACGGCGAAGAGGTTCCTCAGCGCCCTGTCCACGTCCTGCTCCGACATCTTCCCCTGCTGCACCGCGGCCATGCCGTGCACCTGCGTGTAGTTCCCGCAGTTGAGATCGAGGCCCGCCGTGAGGGCCGCCGCCACCGTATCCTCCGGCGTCGCCCTGTAGCGCTGCGCGTCGTGCATGAGCGCCACCGCGTCACAGTCCGACGAAACGTACCTGCACATATATGTGGAGGCCAGAATTAAGGAACAGCCAAATTTTAACCATATTTTCCCGTCATCGGCAAGTTTCTAGATATATATGAAGATACCCGTTCAGTCCCCAGTCGCCTTTGAACGTCTTGGTGAGCATGTCGGAGCTGGCGCAGGCGGGGACGCCATTAATGCTGGTGTAGGCGCACATGACGCAGCTGGCCATGCCCTCCTCGACGCAGCTCCTGAAGGGCGGGTTGAAGGTGTCCTCCATGTCCTGCGCCGTGACCCTCGCGTCGTAGTTGTACCGTATGGCCCCGTTCCACTCCTCCAGGTCATACGCCGAGGCGTGCTTGCAGCAGGCCGAGGTCTGCAGCGTCGTCGGCGACGGGCCCTGCAGGCCCCTGACGAATGCGACGGCGTACTTGCTGGCGGTGGCGGGGTCCTCGCCGGGGGTCTCCTGGCCGCGGCCCCACCGCGGGTCCCGGTAGATGTTCACGTTGGGGGACCAGATGGTCAGCCCCTCCGCCTGCCCGACGTTGTACAGCGCCCGAGCCTCCGTCCCGATCGCCTGAAGATGAATATTTCACATGTCAGACAGTTTAGCATCTAGATCGAGAGGCGATCACACGACTGCCACCGGCTGATCGATCGATGGATGGACGGGACCGATGCTTCCGGCAGGTGTACGCACGCGCGGTTGGTGCATGCATGCCCAGCTAGCTAAGTGAACCACTTTTTGCAGTACAAAGGGGAGTGTACCTACCTACCCAGTTAATGTGAGCTGTACTGTCTTCTTTAACTAATCAATGTGTTCATGGAGGCCACACACAGTGACAAGTGACAAAGACAGGCACGTGCTGTGGGCATGGATGAATGAACAGATGAACTGTGTGTGATCACTTGGTTGTTTTACTACTGGCTAGAGGACAATGATTGTGTCCAAAATGCCGATTGCTCTATCGCGCTTATATCCATTTTTAGTAATAGTGGTACTCACTCCGACCCATTATTAGTTGACTCAAATTTAGATAAATCTAGACACCATTTAGTATAATATATAGGTTTATCTAAATTTTAACATATCCTAGTCAACTAATATGGATAGGAGGAAGTAATAAACTAGCATGTCCTTGGCAAAGCTCTTCCATACAAAATTGAAAGAGGTTATCAACATGGGTGGGCAACATTCCAAAGTTTTACACCGTCTTTAGATTGTGTCCGCTATTTGCAGAAAGAAAAAGGAAACTTCTTTTTTGAGAGAACAAAATTAAAAGGAAGCTTAGTTAGCATGTTCTTATCCCTCTACTTGCTACTTTTATTTCTGCGTCACCGTCTAGAAAATAATAATTGACATAGATTCGCATGTATCTACTAGTGTATAATAGATACATATAAATTTAGACAAATCCAAGTCATTTATTTCTGGATGAAGAGAATACTTTTTTTTTGAGACGCAAACATATACCCTGCATTTTACCTTTTTTCACTCATTTTAAAAATATTGTATATTTTCAGTTAAACAGCAACAATGCAATAATTCTAAAAAAAAACGACCAAAACATTTGATCGATCAAACAATCTAGATCTAACCGATCGAACGTCCGGACCAATTAAGTTGTTGCATTATCGCAGCGACTAATTAAGATCGGAGCTGGCCTAAACCAGCGACGTACGGCCCCTACCATGACGAACGATTAGCCTGTACAAGATATGGTGGGTACGCCATACCCACCGCCGGCCGGCACAGGAATCAACATAGGTTGTTGGACAGGCACCAAGGCTAGCTGGAACTATAGATCTACATCTTCACTCATTCACTCGATAGGTAGCGATCTCGACGACGAATAAAATGGTTTGTACATCTCATTGCTGTTCATCACTGACCCTTTTCCTGTAGTGCAATCATGCATGTTTCATCTGCACTTTAAGTTTAACCGTAATCAGGTTGTTGTGCATTTCTGCCATGCTAGTACTGAAGTGGCTAGTGGTGTGTGGTTTGATTGACCCTTACGTCAACTTTTAACCAACTATGTCATCATGAATAAACTTTGGCTCTCTTTGATTGGCTTTAGTAGTTGGTAATATTTTTGTTGGATACCCAAAAGTAGGCGGTGAATCATGGAGACCATTAGCCTTTCTACTTCTAAGATAGAAGTTTTTGAAGATATGCCCAACAAAGTGTAGAGGAGGGAAATAGCTAGTATGATTTAATTGACACTTACATATATCACCATCAAATTATATCACTGTATATAACGTTTAGTTCCATTTGATTGGATTCATAGTTACTATTTTCTTTATGTTGGATTCCCTTGTATTCGAATTGTCCTGGTATTAACGGCATTTTTTATTCAAAGGATTCTCATATAAATTTATATATGGGGTTTTTTGATTCGTAGGACTCCATTTTCTCTCAAGATTTTTTTCAATGCTTTTCAAAGGGAAAATTCTATGGTGGAAGCAAACAAACTTTTTCACAAGTTTAAACCCATATACGATTGGAATGATATGACACTACAATCCTATATTTTCTGTTTATGTGTTCACAAATCATGAGAGTCGATAAAGGGCTAAGAAGTCGCAATTTATAGACAAAATGGTAAGAAGTGTTGTATGCTATACCAAAGGACAAAGTTGTCGCCCAAAAAGCAAAAGGAATAACTATATACCGGTCCACGTTTTTGTACCGTGTACACCGCAGCTGAAAGGATATGTGATTTAAACATGTGCATAAAAACTACACATATGTGTGTACATGCATATTTTCAGAATTGTTTTGTAACATTTTGAAATACTATTTTAATTTTTATTGAACACCGTGTCCGCCAGCTTGTGTGGCTGACTGGCACCAGTGCCCACGTCCTCACCACATCGTCACACAATCAGGCTGTTTCTGGGGTCTCCTGGTAGACCATGAAGGAGGAGAGAGGAGGCTAGACTTTTGGCATTCACGACCACGACGTTTTGCCTACAATTTCGTTTTCCTTTTAGTTCACCTGAGTCCGGCCACTCGAAGTCCGACCTCCTACTGACCTGAACCGGCAACAACGCTTTCTTTCTAGTAGTGGCCAGTTGGCGGCCGAGCCGATCGATGGAGGTACATACCTGCCCGATACGGTACCACAGCTTCTCGTCGAAGGATGCGGCGGTGAGCAGCACCTGCGGGAAGCTGGTGATGGCGCGGACGGCGCCGTCGAAGTGCATGCCGTGGCCCCAGAAGGAGAGCCCGTGCAGCCCCTCCGACCACCACTTGTAGGGCGGCACGCCCAGCCGCGGCACCCCCGCCGCCTCGTCGCCCAGCTGCGACACCTTCTCCGCCAGCGTCAGCCGCGCCACCAGGTCCACCGCCCGCTGCTCCACCGTCAGCCGCGAGTCGCAGAACGCGTACCCCTGCGTCGCCGCCCCCGGAGCGCACGAGAACGGCGGGCTACCAGCGACCGCCGTTCGCAGCAATGGCAGCATGAGTAGCACCGTCACCGCCATGCCGGCGGCGTGGTAGGAGAAGGCGCCCATGGAGAGTGTGAGTAGGATGGAGAGACGGGAGGAGGAGGGGGATGTGTTGATGGCGATCCCTTCCTCCTTATATAGGCGTAGGCGTTCAGCTTGGGTGGTGATCCGATCACTCTGTCTGGTTGAAACCTGATACTAGTTGGCTTTAACTTCTTTTCGGCATTTGCTTGAAACCGAACAGGGCTCCATTCGGACGACATATAGTGGCAAAATCCAGTGTCGGCATGGACCCCGAGACAGCTGTGTACAAGCAAACTAAGTACTCAAAATTTTTCCACCGTCATGCCATTATCTGTTCATCGTGCTTGGGGCCAGATTATGCATGCTACTGTCTTTTTTTTGCGGGTAAAAAAAAGAAAGTAGCATGGTACTGTCTTTTTTTTTTTTGCGAAATTCCACCGATCTATTAAAAATCATCAATAGTAGTACAAAGAGCCCTAAAAGTAAAAAAAATATTATAAAATTAATTAACACCGCAACAATGCATATGCCTGTTAAAAAGGTACTGTTGACGTCGCTGATTTTTGTGTTACGTATTAAGTTTCATGTGTGAACTAAAAATGTTGGGTTTGAGCAGGGTGCCCAGGATGTCGTATTTGTGACTCAGCAGAACCACATTCCTCATGCTGGCAGCGTTTTAGTGCCATTCATCGCTAAGAGGAAAGAACGACGATGATACTAGCTTTGATCGATGCTATAGATGGCCTTTCATTTTTTTTTAATGCGATCGACCAAATTTCGTATCAGCTGGGAGAATTAGTTCTCTCTCGAAGATAATATACTTGGGTCAATAGTTTAGAGAATCTGATTTGTGAAAAGCTGGGTAGATCATGTTCTTGCTAGCATTGATTAGCAACAAAAAAGTAATAGTAACGGTGGTGGGTGATTTTAGATCACACTTTTGTTGTTGATTGACTTTGGTACTCATCATCTTAGTAGCAAAAGCCAGCTTTTTATTGGAGCTTTCCTGTTTACATAGTAAAGGGTTTTACGGAATGGTGATTGTTGAATGGTCTTCGATGACCAGTGGGGGCAACGCATATGGTAATGGCAGAACAAGATCCACTATCTAAGACAATTTCTTAGGGGTGAGCTCATAACTTAAGCGACACTTACAAACATGAAAAAGGGGATACTATTTGCGAGCTAGATTATAGCCAGAATAGACCATCTTTCTGCAGTTGATTGGGCTACCATGAGGGATGTTAATGATCATGGTGCTATACTCGTGAGAGATGAAGAGACTAACTGGTCTGAGCATGTGCAGGATGTGGAGTAATACTAGATATTTTCATTTAGTGAGTAATGGGTGTCATCAAAGGAAGAAGAAATTGCAGTTAGAGAGCAGGATGGAAGCGGCAGTATAAAACTTACATTACTAATTACTATAAGAAGTTATTTTGGGCACCTGTCAAAAACTATTTCTCTATGGTAAAAGGGGGTATATAGGATATATTTCGCAGTAATTTTGAGAGGAGAATGACATTCTTGTTGCCAACTTCTAGGAGAATGAGGTTCAAGAGGCCATCTCCCACCGAGTTTAATCAAAGATTTTTTTTCGATGTTCTAAAAGAGGATCCCATGTTTTGTTTGTTCATCTACAACATTGAGTCGTCTTGGTTTCAACTGAACTTTTGGATCATTATTTGGTTACCTAAGGAAGAAATGGTTCAAATTTAGCAGCACCAAGCTTGCCGCCCACGTGCACGCTCTCACACGGTCTTGAAGTCTTCACCGCAGTCACACCGTGGACCTCGGAGAGAGCCCGGTAGGAGCGAGAGAGCGGGGCCATCGGCGAGGATAGGCATGTCATCAGCACGCGGGAGAGAACTACCTCCACCGCCAAAGGGCGATAGCCGACCAGATGCAGCAGCAGGCCATACCAGGCCTTCCTGGCCCGACCGAGCCCGTCAAGGCTCGTAAAGTCCCACCGCCGCACTGCAGCAAGGGTGCCTCTAAACATGCCACCCCTAGCACGTGGCTCAACTCCTCCCTCCACCAGACGATCTGCCACCTTCACAAATCCCCGCCGCCAAGCAGCAGCACCTTCGCCACCAAGCCCACCCGGGCCATCCGGACCGCCGTCAGTCTGAGGAACAACGTCTGAACCTCGCCACCCCATGGACAAAGGAACAGTCACGCAAACCACCTCCCGGGGCCGCCGCCCCGGAATCCAAAATCTCGCGCCTGCCGGACAAACGCATAGTACCCGGATTGGTACTGCTAGGCGGTCACCGGATCTTGCCCTCACGGGCCAGATCAAGCACCCCCAGCCACACCATGGCTACGGGGTGGGTTCCCAGCTGCACTAGGAGCCCCTAAAACCTCTAGGACAGTAGGGCCCGCTCCACCTAGATCGGGCCCAAATGGGCCTAGATCTGGGCCAAGTGGACCTGGATCGGGTCGAGTCCCCGCTGTCCCTGGCCAGCACCACCCGCCGTCGTCCTGGATCCAGCTAGTGACGTCCGTGCCACCACCAGCGCGAAGATGCGCCATCGCTCGCCATCCCACCGCCAGCCCATGGAGAGCTCCGGCCCGAAGCTGGAGCCGCGCGTGCTGCCACGGCCGCAGAGCCCGGGTCGTCATCGCCGCCACTAACACGACATGAAGCCTCCACACCGTTGCTGGATCCGCTATGACGCCAACCCCTCACTAGCAAGGCGTCCCGGCGAGCCATCTCGCGCCGCAGCGAGACCACCACGCGAGAGGGAAGGGAGGGCCCCGCCGCCGCCAGCGCGCGGCCTGCGACCGGCGACGCCGTCTGGCGGCAGCGAGGGGAGGGAGCAGGGGGAGGAGGTGTCTGGAGGCGGCGGGTTAGGTTTCCCTCCCCGTCGCCCACGGGAGCGGCGCGGGAGGGAGAAGGCGTTTTCAGTTTCTCCCGATTCCCGGTTCATCCGTTCATGCACCCAAATGTCCGAGAGTTTCTCCGGAGGGCATGGTTGTCATTTCTATTACGCCCTCCAGTTCATATTAATGAACTCAACTTTATCTATATTCGTATGTATCTAGTTAAGTATTTAGACTAGATGTATTTGTACCTATATAAAGTTAAAACCATTAATATCAACCAGAGGGAGTATGAAGTTTTGTAATGATATGTCTTTGTCTAACTCTTATTTGCATTTTTATCACCTTGACCAGATGCAAATAATCAATTGAACCTAGGCTTATGCCAAAAAAAAGTATGTTCGTAAGTGGGCGTTTACTACTCCTTTCGTTCCATAATTTTTGTAGTGATTTTATTTCAAACGGTTTTAATACTCCCTCCGTCTTGGTTTATAAGACTTACACGTGTATTTCTAAATTAATTAACTTAGCATGAGGTATATATGATAAAAACTATATTATTAAAAACTTTAAATATTATATTTTCTAATGATATAATTTTTGTATTACATAATTTATATTATATATATCATGTAGATGATCTAGGTATACATGTAAGTCTTATAAACTGGGATAGAGGGAGTACATATCATCCAACCCGAGATTTAGCTAGTGCTCGGTCACCTCCCTGGACCTTGGATTTGTTTGATGATCCGTGTGCCCCTCCTTCAGCTAATATCTGACCTGCCAGGCCCTTAGATTTGTTTGATGATCCGTGTGCCCCTCCCTCAGCAAATATCTGATCTGCCTGGCCCTTAGATATGTTAACTCTACATATGACCTCCATCCTTCAGCTAATATAACAATTTTTGTTCGGGATTTGGTTGAATGGGGTGGACCAAAAAAATCTAAGTCTAAAATTCGCATCGGTGTTTCTCCCTTATGTTGGTCAATGTATGGTGATGCGGGAATGATATAGTTTTTAACAAAAACAAAAAATAATAATTTTTGTAGATTATTCATATGGTGGTGGTGCATTAGGCGCAGCAGGATATTATGGATTCTCGATGCAACCGTTTGCTGAAGGTCGCTCGGGATATCTTCAGTCAGGATGACAACATATTAGTCGACTACAGGTTGTTTAGTTACCATATGCTTTATATTTTCTACCTTTTTCACTGGTTGATTCATGTGTCAACATTGAGTAATTCATGACTTTGTAAAATTTGTGGTTGATCGAACTTTAATAAAAGATTGTGTGTATAGACGGATACAGAGGCCGGGTATACCCCCATTTCGAGGAAAAAGACTCCCTAGCCCTTAGATTTGTGTGGCCCTACAAGTGTAGTGGATTTGCATCTGAGTTATTTGAGTTGCAGTTGGGTTGCAAATGATAAAAAAGTTGCTCACGCGGTACCAAAAGATGTTCATGTACAACAAAAAAAAAGTTCATGTGTAGTACAAATTCTTCGTTCGTATAGTTCAACACGCAATGACGTCACCAGGCCGAGAACTAGGCTTTGAAAGGAATACCAGACATATCCTAATTCAATTTAAAATAATACCATAACAAAAATATAGAACGGAGAGGGAGTACCTACGTAGATGCTTCTTTTCAGCATCCATTTGGTTGAAAAGGAACTGGGCTCCATTTAGGCGACATAGATAGGCAAAATCCGTTGTCGGAGTGGTCCACGAGAGAGAGAGAGCTGTGTACCAAACTGCTCGATATTTTCCCATTATCATGCCATTATCAGTAATGTCTGTCCCATCGTACTTGACTACTCCCTTCGTTTTATAATATAAGTTGTTTTAGTTTTATTAAGATAATATATGTAGACGTCTTTTAGTGTGTAGGTTCACAGAGGTTCACTTTAAATCTACATACTAAAAATTGTCTAGATACACTAGCTTCGCAAAACTATAACATCTTATATATTTGAAAACGGAGGGAATAGATCGTTACACAAATCGAAGAGGACCCTGGATCTCTCCCCTCCCTCTGCTACAGTAAAGGTGGGTGATTTCTTGGAACCTCTGCCCAAACCACCCTCTCCCCAGGTGATTCGCCGGTTCCCTCCCCCTCCGTCGGCCGCTCCGACGGCGGAAGGGTGGGGGAACCCCAGATCTAGTGGTGTATATAAGGTAGGGCTGGGTAGTTGGCCTGCCGGAGGCGCTGAGGTGGAGGCGGCGCGGCTGGTGCGGCGTTTTGGAGATGATGTTCTTCCCCCTTGCAAGTGGTGCTCCGGCGGAGTTCCCCAGCAGGGCAACCGTCTCTCCCTCGTCCGCTTCTCTTTGGAGGTGCTGGGCGAGCTCTCCCATGTCCGAAGGTCGAGTAGCGGCTACTCCGGTGTTGGTGTGCTCGAGAAGGTTGCTGATGTTATCGACGGCGTCCGAGTCGGCGGAGCGCGGTGGAGGCTCTTTGGGGTTCGAGGTTCGTCGACTTCCCGTCCGCAGAGGGGCACCTCTGATCCAAGGTGTCTGGAAGGTGTTGCGGCGGTGCGCCGGCGACGCGTCTTGCTCGCGGTTGACGAAGACGAGATCCATTGTGGACTTATCTATAATTTTCTTGTTGTTCTGGACCTTTCTGTAAGAACCGTTGGATAATATTATCAGCCTTTTCCTCACAAAAAAAAAAGAGTATCAGTTAACCTCCCTAACGATTTGCCTAGTAAAGAAGGAGGAGACGTACGTACGATCGACACAAACCTACCTAGCATGTAGACGCACACCGCAGTATACTAACTAATTGGCGAAAAGCACTGGTTCGATCGTTTGCAATGCTTCTGATGATGCGCCGTTACCACCAGTGGTAGCAGGTGAAAAGGGACACACGCCGACGGTGTTGTTACCCTGCGTGCTTAGCTTTGCTGGTAGTGGTAGCCGATCATGTCACTAAAATCCCCTCTCTCTAACCACCCGATGAGCATGCAGACAAGAAAAAAGAGAGATGCCATGAAAATTCGACCGGTGGAATAGGGGATAGTATCTTTTTCCGTAGTGGAAGATGCACTTTTAGGATCTAGCTATAGGCCTTTAAATTCTCACGTCGACATCGTCTGGAATGATTCGGAGCACAGGCACAATAAAGCCATAAAGGTTCACCAGGAGTAAGGTTGCAGCATGCCGTAAAACTATCAAATTAAGGCAGGCTGCACTCCGGCTAGCCAACACGGCGTCGTGTCACACGGAATTCAGCGTCGATCTGTACTGGTCAGCCAAACCCGTCAGGTCATGTGTGATACTATGATCGAGCAGCTATATTTGTATAGGCTATCTTGATCTATGAGATGGGATTTCTGCGATGACTCCTCCTCTCACATCTTGTGATGGACTAGACGGTTAGTTATTAGCTGAGTGCTGAGTGGCGATCGAGGCCCCGCGCGCGCGTATGCAGAATCAACTCGTCAAATAATGGACTCTCGCTCGCTCGATCGGCTAGCTAGCTAGTAAGTAGTTCGTTAGGTGTGTCACTTGCTACAACCGATTCATCAATCGATCAATCAATCAATGGATATAACAAAGCAGCACCGCCAGCAGCAGTACCACTACCACGCGCGGCGTGCTGTTGCTTGCTTCCGCCAAACGCATACGGCGCTTTATGTAACTAACTAACTTAACTGGACAGAATCTAGTTAAATGTGTGTTGGCAAAACAGGAGAGGACCCCACCACACTATAAGGATGTACTCCAGGATGGGTTTTCATCGTATACATGTTTGAAAATCAATGGAAATTATCGGGGATTCAGGGTCAAGAGGTGCAACCTAAAACTCGAAACTCACGATTTAAATGAGCTAGGCTTGACTCGGGGCCAACTCGTGTGTTGAGAATAATTCAAGTATCAACTCGATAACAGAATGGGTGAAATAAGCGAATTGGTTGCCCATATTTATTTTGGTCCAAAAACCATGTTCTCCACTACGTACGTTGGTTGCCCATATTTATTTTGGTTGCATCGGGTGAAAAACTATCCCTATTTTGTTTGGTAGATGCACACAACCTTTTAGGTTCGGTGATGCAAATCAAGGGTGTTTGGTTGCTAACATGAGCTCGCATATGGTTATCAAGATCCAAATATGGTGAGTTTACCATATGTCGATGAATACCCTCCACCCCTCTGAACACCACATACCACTAACAAAGCACACAAATTACAATCATAACAAAGAATGAAAAGTTCACAACACAACATAAACTAAGGGGTGAATGCATGATCATTACCAAAAGAGGATCATAGTTCATCCTATCACTACGGTGTTAACGTACCACCACATTAAAAGTCGGTGTCATCCTACCACTGCCATTTCACCATGATATTAGGGGTTACTGTATACCATAGCATCAGAAGATACAATACATCAGAAGATTTTAGTGCCTAGGTACAATAAACTGAAATGACAGAAATTACAAATCACTCATCACATATTTCCTTGATCCTAATCAACTTATCATTGTTAGCCTTGCTAGTATTGAGCATATCCAACAGCATCTACTCAAGCTTCTTCTTTTCGTCACTCATACCCTCCCTTTCATCATCTCATAGTTTTTGCATGACCTTCATTATCCCTACTTGAGATTTGTGCACCTATTTCAACATATCCACTCCATTCTTCAACACTTTAGTCTTCTGCAAATTCTCCACATCCCTCGCAGCCATGTCCTTAATCCTGGACAAGTTCTCCTCCATAACCTTTTTCTCAGCTTCATCCATGAATTTATTCACATCAATTAAGACACTTGAGTACTTCTTGGCAATCTTGTTCTTCTCATCAGCTAGCTCCTTCACCAACTTTGCATTCTCAATCTCTCCTTGATTCTTGCATTGTTGATGTCATGACACATTCCCTAGAGTCTTTCTAATGCATTGGCCATTCCTTATCCACCCAAGCAACAAACCCTTAGTTTGTGACTTGCCATAAATTAGAAGTTCATGCTCACGGCTGGTAGATGAGATAGTGGGTGAAAAATCAGAAGCTTCTGGATGAGCTAGTGAGTTATACTTACATTCTACACCGAATAGAGGTAGAATCTGCGATCAAAGCATCCATCCAGTGACGAAGTGGTGTTTGATGTCATCAAAGCATCCATCCGGTGATGGTGATTAACATGATCTCATGGTCGAAGGATTTAGGTTACTATGTATTTGAAAGCTTATAGCAAGTGAACTATTTTAAATGACTTGATCTTATGCTACGCTTAACTATAGGAGTATGTCCATCACATCATTCTCCTAATGACATGACCTTGATATCAATAACATCCAGTGTTCATGATCAGGAAACCATGATCACCAATCAATCAACAAGCTAGTTTAACAAAGGCTTTACTAGGGACTCTTACATGTTTACAAATCACAAGTATTAATGTTTCTGTTTAATACAATTATAGCATGGGATGTAAACATTTATCATAAACATAAAGATGTGATAATAACCACTTTATTATTACCTCTTGGGCATATCTCCAATAGTCTCCCACTTGCACTAGAGAAAACAATCTAGTTTCAAACCTTTGTGCATTCAACAACTATGGCTTTCCGGTGTTGTATATACACAATTGCAAGTGGTCAACTGATCTTCGGATCTGACACTTTCAGGTCTATGTGTAATTGCATGTCTTTGCGTCTCTATGCATCACTCATTCTCCAATGAGATGGCATTGTATAAATTTGGTCCTTTGGTGAGACCTTTAGTTCCTTTGGGATTAAACTATGTCGATAATTGTTGCACAATATATCTTCATATTACTAGCCCGCTGTGAACCACACCTAGTTTGGTAACAAACTACTTGACTTAAATGCCCTCTTTTGCTGCTACAATAACAATTATATACTTAGCCTTTTGTTGTAGTATCTGTCGCAATGTCTTAACTTTGGAACTCATCCAAATCCGTTATGGAATCTACTTTCCATTACATTGTGCCACCCAGAGTTTAAATTGAGATAAACTCAATTTGTACTTTGTGACAAAACTAGTATCAATATAATACTTCACAATGAACTACCAATCTATTTGTCACCTCTACAAAAATAACATATTCTTAGTTCTTCCTATAAGAATATCCTTACTATCGTCTAATGATCATCTTATGAATCATTCTGGCATATGATCATAACATTTAGAGTATAGGACATATCTGGATGTGTACATATCATAGTATGATTGAAAACACTCTTTGTGATTTCATTCATCAAGTATCAAAAATACTTGAATCTTTGTTTCACTTACCAAGTGTCGATACACTTGAATTTCGATTTAATCCTTTCTTTGTGGTAAGAACCTTTCTTGTCATTTCCATATTGAACTCATTCAATATCTCATCTATGTACATTTGGCACAACCATATTAGTGTCTCAATCTATCCATATAGATATTGATGCCAAACACTCGCGTTTTGCCTAAGTCTTTCATCAAGATAAAATTCTTAACTTATGTTAATAGAAGATACATCATTTCCAATCAACAATATGTCTTTCACATAATTCATTAGAAATATGTCTTAGCGCTCCCACTTAATTTCTTGCAAATGCAAGCATCTTCATCGTCTCCGATGAAATTAAACATTTTAATAGTTTCATCACGGTGAAGATTCTAACTCCGCGATGCTTACTTCAACCATTCAAGTACAACTTATACTTCAACTTTCATTCTTGGTGGCTACTTCAAGATATTATCGTTGGTATCTACTAATTGTAGTATAAAAATCATTTAGAAAACTCATTTTAAGCCACATTTGATTATTGAGCTAATGTGTGCACTTATACACTCTAGAATGCTCTAATGAAAGAGCATTACCCAAATACTCATATGTTCTACAACCTTTATTTAGATACTTATGTGGTACTAAATTAGCACTGCATTCACATGGGCACACATTTATGTGGATTGTAGTAATTTGTACTTGTTCATTATGCTTTGGTTATATAATGAATCGATAGGAATTAAAACATGTATTATTCATCTACTACATCCACTCTAATACTAAGGTCACAAATTCCTAAGTGATAGTGATTCTTAGCTTATTGGTTTATTAATAATTTTGTTTAATACTACCTCTCTAGCAAAATATAAGATATTTTGGTAGGCTAAAATAGTGTACCAAAACATCTTATATTTTGGAGAGGAGATAGTATCTACGAAACAGAATATGATATGCCATTCTTAGTAGATAATATAATATGTAGTGAAGGAAACTTATATCTTTCATTTCTAGTTTAACATGTTAGATATGATATTTGTAAATAAGTTGTCTCAAAATACTCCATACCAGTTGAAAGCCTTACTTTAGATGCATGTTTAGTGTATGGCGAGTTTTCCTTATTGAATCAATCAATCAAGAATATCATTAATAACTTCAAAGGTTGAGGGGTATTTTATAACTAACAACCAAGATATAAGTAAATATTTCATGCAATCATAATATGTTACCACATAATTTGTAGTTTATGTGGATTGTTACCAGTATGTAGATTTTTTTAATATTAGCAAGATAGAAATAGTATTACTACAATAGTGAAAAGTTTGCATGAAGATAAATTAATTGACTTAAATTAGTAGATAAAAATGCAAAAAACGAGGACAAGAACAACAACGGTTGTAACTATGTTTTGGTTGTGTATCATATTAACAGAATTCGGACACGGAAAAAAACTAGCATTTAAGAATAAAATCTACTTTCAGAATTAAGTTACTAAGTACTATAGAAATGTGATTTTTGCACTCGATCTATAGAAGACAAGTTTGTGTTACCTTTTATTCTAAGTTCATTCACATATAAATGATTCTAAAAAGCTTAATGATTGTGGGCACTATCAAAAAATTAATAAACCAAAAAGGAATTGGTAATTAACAAACCGAATGCTCAAAGGTTGGAAAACTACACATTCAATCTATATGCGAAAGGAATATATGAGGGTTATGGAAAACTGGCTATTATTTTGACTAGAAAAATTACTACCCAAGAAGGTTTATCGAGTAGGACCGTCTTATATTATTATCGATAGATAGCAAGAATTTTCTTGTGTAGAGCAACCGAACGAAGTGATGATTTATCGGGAAGGCTTGAATTGGTTTAGCCTGCCCTCCTACCAGGAAAAAATAGTATATATGCATAACTTTCAACAATGGAATCTAACTATAAAAGAAGTTTGATTATAATCATAGTCAGCTATATGCATTCAAAATGTGTGTGGGGATTCGAATAATATTAGGAGAAGCTAACAAACACATATGACATACTGCGTTGAGACCTAAATATGCTTTTGCAAGATCATGACATTTGGAATTTGATTCTATTCCTTCATGCTTGAACTCTACTCTCGCAAAGTAGATCTTCTTCAGTGCAATCTCCTTTGCAGAGTTGATATCCTTGGCCACTATTGAACAATCTATTGCCACATGCACATTCTTTAAGTGAAGATCTAGCATTAAAAATAGCGCTTCTTTGCAATTTTTAGCTTCTAATGAAGTTGGATCGTAAATTCCCTCACATATGGGTACTAAAGTCCCTTGATAAACCCCATGCTCATCCCAGAAAACATCCCCTGCTCCCATTGATGTTGAGCATAAAGTAGTTGCATCGGCATGCCTTTCCTTGACATCATCCAGGAAAGCCTCTACGAGGCTCGACTAGCTTCACATGTATCTTCTTCTCCTTGGGCTCGTCAATCACTATGTCACCGAGGATTTGTTTTCTTAAGAATATTATAGGCAGTCATCTCTATTACACCTTCTCACGGGACGCTTTTCGATGTGTCAAACCATATTGCCCAAAGATTCACCAAAACATTGACGATTGTTAAGCATTAAGCAATTATTGGTAATGATATGTTATGTTAACTCTTCTGCTATAAAAGCACCCTTATGCAACTAGGTCTTGTATATTCAACCAGAGCACGCTTCATGTATTTGTTAACACATTTCAAATAATGCTCATATAGTCATTCTTCACATATTCGCAACCTAGCAATAGAGGAAATAAGCGCTAGCACCGGCATGATAATTTATTAATCCAAGCGACTCCTTTTTTGCAAATTCAGTATTACTATTTTTTACCATGAATATGCACATTTTCTCTAGATTATTTTGAAACAATAGTATAATCGGCAATACATGAATTACTGATTACGTAGTTCAGAATTGTCATTGTTGGCTTCTTATTGAAAAGAAATTTTCATTGATATCGATTTGTTTAGATAACACACATATAGGATTGGTTGTCGATTAAAGGCATATCTCAAAAAACTAAAACTTCTTATAGTTTTAGTTTAAGGGACCTGTACTAAGAATTTTACCATGGTGGATCGATTGTTGTTCAAAAGTCATGGCTTCAAACTTTTAATACCAATATTAGGAGAACCGGTGAACTTCATAAATGTGTGATTAAAATAACTAACAAATGTTATCTATCTTTTATGAATTCAGAATAGTGTCTAATTTTTATTCCACCCTTTGTGTTCTTCCTAGATTCGTCACTAACCAAAATACAAAATCTTCACTTACGCGACATAACGGTAACACTCTTACCGTATTTTAAAAATGTGTCTTATGAGTGCGTTGAAATGTTAAAAATATGGCACCAATGAAGTGAAAAAATTCTTACAAGTCGCAATTTCTAAATTGAGTTGAAACGTGTGCAAGCTACCCAATTGTACATATGTAAACCCAAAAATGCACAAAATTTGTGTGGAAGTTGAGGCTCCAAAATATTTCTAAATACAAAGTTGTATAAACATTATGCAACTATCCAACTCCATGGTTCTAAACTAAAAATTTAAAAACAAAAATGTGTGCAATTTCAGGATTCAAAAGAGTTGTGACTAACTGTTATCGCCACATTTTGGCCAAAGAAGGAGATGGGCCGTAATCAAGATGGGCTTGGAGGATACATATATGCAACGTATTGCTGGATCGGCCTTGTACGTGAATTTGGGATAAATTGCCCGTGTATCTGTATATTGTAGTAGGTTCCGTTTCGGTTTAAGTAAGAGATAGAGTTGTTAGGGTTATTCCAAAGATAGAAAGTCTCCGGACTATAAATATGTACCTAAGGTTATTGAGAAAAGGAGGACGCTCACGTTCACAACAAACACAATCTCGGCGCATCGCCGCCCCTTGTTTCTAGGGTTTTTCTCGGGTAAGTGTCAAGGCAATATCTACTTATGCGTTATTTAGTGTTACTCGTGCTAAAGCCTTGTTGATGGCGAGTAATACTGTTATCATAGATCTGTTTGGGCTAGCATCGGTACTTATTTGTTATGATTGTTTAGTTACGCTGCCTTTATTTATCTCGCTGCCTTTGCACCTTTTCTTGGGTGTAAGGGTAGCACCTTGCTTGATCTTTATTCCGTCGATTTGATCTGTTATAGTTATGCCTTCACTACTAGATATGACATTATAGCCGAGGGTCAAAATACCGTCGGGTATTTTAATTTACCGTCGGATACACGTATAACCAACGGTGAACCGTCGGTTATCTCCCGTCGGCTATGCTTGGTCGGCCATTACTCTGTTACCCGACGGTACGGTCGTGTATTATCTTTGCCCACGGTAAAAATTCGACGGTACTCCGTCAGACATGTTTTGGTCACCATCCGCCCTGTAATAACCCGACTGTGCTTATAGCCGACGGTCCCCTGTCGTGTATTTGCTTTCTGACGGTAATTGCCCCTCGATTGTCGATGGTGCATATGCCTTGTCAGGAATCCCCATCGTTGAGAGGTGATCACCTCTCATGGATTACTTTCACGTAGGGGTCTTACACAACAGGAAAAACAAGGGTGTTGCACAACATGGAAAAACTAGTCAGGATGGAAGCGTTCCAGAATATTAGCTTACTAAAAATATCTCATATTTACATAATCTCAAAACCACGCATGACAAAATTAAATATTTAGCATAACCTCGGAAAGTATATTATCCATCTAGTAACTAAGATATATTGGTCTAGCAACTCGCATGAGCTAAGTTATCAACAAACTTCAGAACATCACGTTGTTGCATGTCTTCAAGGAGGTCATTAGACTCATCACTGATAATCACCATTGATATCATTGTGCTCATCGCCATATCCATCATTATCATCCTCGCAATAGAGACCATCTGGCTCCTTGCCATAGATGTCATCCTCAATATCATTAACACCACGATCAATCTCACGGCTCAGAATCCCTCGAGTATTGCTTCCATTCCCTAAAAGATGACAAGAATGATTTCAAGAAACATGGAAATAATGTAATGTAGGTGAAATTTAATTGAGCTACAGGACCAGACTATATTGTTCTGGAATCATCTACACACAGGTATATATATAAACCTAATCACACTTAGTACTGCAACTAAGAACTCACGTAACTGTACAACAAGAATTACTGGTGTTACATGCGTATTTCACTCGTCTTATAACCATACATATAGGCAGATAATGAACAACAATGAAAGTCATATCAGTCTACTTGATGCATTTTAATTAATCACTCTAATTATGCTAGCACTTACTAAGAATTACATTACTAGGAAAAACTTCCAAAACATTCTAACAATCTTCTGTAATTACTCATGAAGTGGCTGCATAGTTTACAGAAGGAACAAAATACAAGAAGCCACCTAAACAACAGTAAATATTTGACCATGACTAAAAAATATGTCACAGATGCTTATGTTTAGCCCATTCGAAAAGTGTCCGTATGGATATGCTTACTGAATCTATTTGTACATGTTTATTGCCGTCCTTTAATGTAGACTGTACTTTTCCAAGTACTTAATTTATTACTGCTTCCAGAATCCGCATTGAACTAACCTTTCGGTTCCGTGTTGACAAACAGCATCTTGTCCTCTTTCAAATCTGACTTCTGAATCTGGTGCCCCCGATATATTAAACACAAAAGATACATTACCTAATAGTATTACTGTTGCAAACCTACTTCTTAGATGTGTTAAACACTAGCCAAGAGGTGCCAACGTCAAGTGGCTTGGTGGAAATTAAAGATTCCTTCATTAGCCTGCAGTCACGGTCATCCACATCCATACGCACCTGTCCCTTCTTCTGTAATTTTTTGGTGGCTACTGTCTTTTCCTCATGTAGCATCTGTCCATAAAGAGGCATGAGTATATCATAAGCATTGGATTTAATCATGGATCTCCAAACATCATATATTCTGCATAGGTGACAAAATGCAGATCTAACTTTAATTTGAGTACAAAAGATGCTGATCCAAGTTGAGTTTCAGTATAAGAGACAAAATAATAAAATTCAGTGATTGCTCCTATTTTACAAGAGCCCAACATCAAACAATTCTACATCTGTCCTGCATATGCCATACCAAACAATATTATCGTTAAGACCTCTATAAAAAGAAGCAAACTCATGGGCAGGTTTATTACTAACATCTGCAACTTTCTGAACGGAAAACAGAGGGAATGGTTCAGGTTTTAACGTCCATCAGGAGCACATACCAGTTGGAGACAAGCTAATTTTGTCATCTACCATGCTATCTACTTTTGAAGTTATGATTTGAACCAAAAGTAAGTGACAATCATATGATAAACTCATGGAATAATCAACAACTACAAAAAACATTATCCACTGTCGCTCCTAAACGAATTACTGAAATAATGGGTGAAACCAACTTTAAATTGCTGTGCTAGTTACAAGGTACAGAACATTACCTCTGTGTAAGCATATGCACCAGCCAAAGTGTAGTGTTAAGCTTCTACAAAATATTCCCTTCATCTCCCTGTTTCTCACAATACTAATTCCCACCTAACCTGGTTTACAAAGAAAAGAAAATTAAGATTACTTGTAAAGTATGAAACGTAACAGGCTTGGTTACTGTTTGCATGCAAGTGAGTTTCTAGTTAATTGTAAGCTAATTAACAAAGAGCTATTAGTTCTATATAAGGTGACTAATTAGGAAATTAGTGCTAGAACGAGACAAACAAACGTTATGAATAGCCAGCGAATCCTGGCTAACGGATCATGTCCTAACTAAAATTCATCTGAAGAATTGTAATCAAGAAACAACCATTACACACAGAAGCACATACATAACTCAATTGGGTCGCGTGAGAGAGATGGACATACATAATTCGTCCCGCGGCAGTTGGTGCGGGCCGATTGGGCACCCATTGATCGGCCTAGAATCAGAGGAACTCCTGGGCACCCGCCGCCAGAGTGGAACCAGAGGGGCACCTGGGCATCCGTCGACCGCCGGTGAGGCCGGTGAGCAAGCAAACGAGGAAAGCCCTAGATCTGTTTTGGAGAACGAGGATGAGTTTTTTCTGGAAGCAGTTCAGCAGACTGCGGCAGTTTATTAAGAATGAGTGCGGCAGTTTATTAAGAGTCAAAATATTGGGTGCGGTTGCGCAGCGCGCGGGACTACTTATTTTAGTGGGCGCGCTACATGATAGCCCCAAAAAAAAGTCCGTGCGTTTGCACCGTGAGCCCACAACCGCGAATTCTGTATACTTCAATAATTCATAAATACTTCAACTTTCTAATGTTGATATTTAAAATTAAAATTCAGGCTTACCTTCTAGTTTTGACTCTTCTAGTTTTGACTCTTATTAGGCCAAGTACATTTGGACCGTCAGTTATTATTCCTTACCGTCAGCTATCTTCCCTAATAACCGAGAGTAAACAACACACGATCAGCCATTTTCACTCATAGCCAAGAGTTACACTTGGACTGTCGGCCATTACTATTTCCCGTAGGCTAAGTCACTTACAACCGAGAGTTACATATGGACCGTCGGTTAATGGTAACCATAACCGAGAGGTATGCAAGAACCGTCGCCCATTGAAGCTACCGTCGGTTATCACCGTAATAGCCGACGGACCGTCGGTCATTAAGTCTCACCGTCGGAAATCAGGGGATTTCTAGTAGTGCTTGTTCTCCAAGGTTTAGTTTGATATCCACATGGTCAGGCCTTGCAAACGGGTTGAACGATCTAGTAGTATGTAAGGATATGGTTTGCCAATTCGAGAGGAGTTGTTCCGGGAATTGACTTTACGTCGGTTGTTAGGCCTTCTCTAGGGTTAGTTTTCTATCATCTTTTGTATCTACCAGGCTCAATTACGTGTAGGATGTTCCAATTATGTGGTGAAAACGTTAAACTGTCATATATCGATTTAACTTGTATTGATGAAGCAAAACCCCATGTTATCGTAGATCTAATACAGAACCATGGGATAATCGGCTCTAGGAGCCGATCCACAGGGAAACCTGGGAGCCGGTCGCGGCTCGAATTTTACGTATGTTTGTCTGCCATGCAGGAAACCAATCGAAGCAACCCATCACCTTCCTGACCAGGTATAGGTCAGGTGGCACGCCCTTGCACCAGCCAGGACGTGTGCCGGAGTTTTGCGGGCCGTTGCCCGAGGGACCAGGGCCCACCAGCAGTTCTGGGAGCCTCCCGGCTCTTCGTGTTACTCGTCGCTGCTCGCCAGTGGGTTTTGACAGGCAACATATTCTGGCACGCCCGGTGGGACTTTCAACAACATCTGCATCAACATCCGACGCTGCGATGGAGGGCAGACCGGTCACGTACGACGATTTGCCTATGGAGCACAAGGCGAAGTATGATGATATCAAAGCTCTCTTCGAAGCCGATCTCATCGGCTCTTTTGAGAGGACTCGTAAACATGGCATCAGGTGGAAAGGGTTCTCACCCGAAGGTGCTCTTGATGAGGTGGGTCTGTCCGTTCCTTCAGAGGAGCGCACCAGAGCTCTGCGACAGGAAGTCAATTACATGGTAGCTCATTCTCTTCATCGCCATTCTGAGAGCCTAGTGAACGCTTTCGAGCGTGTCGCGGTTCGCGTAGTTCAAGAGATCATGAAACATCAGTACTCTCCGTCGGGGCCTACTCTAGGGACTCACCAGGGAGAAAGACCGCTCCAGACCAGGCCACAACTGCCATTCACGCTTGCAGCTCCGGAGCCACCAGGGGCACCGGCGTACGTCGTCTACAAGGTTGGAGGTGACCCTGGCGATTGCCAATTCCTGTTCGAACCACCTAAAGAGATCCCGCATGGATATGTGTGCACCTACGTACCGGACTGCAATAGCCTGACGCGCACGAACCAGGTTGCAACCGCAGGGATTTCTGGGGCAGGAGTTTCTGGAGCAGGAGCTTCGGGGGCAGGTATTTCCGGAGCAGGGATGTCTGGGATGGACGCTGATAAGCAGGCATGGCTAGCCAAGTACGCCACCGGAACGAGTTCTGAGAATTTAGCCCCTGCAGCTCAAACGGTGGAGCAAATCCGTACCATCTTGAGAGACCAGTTCGGCTTCGTGCCGAAGAGAAGGACAATCGGCTATTCCAAGCCGTACCCCAACGAGTTTGATCTGATTCCGCTGCCACCCAAGTATCGGCTCCCTGAGTTCTCAAGGTTTAGCGGATCAGAAGGGTCGAGCTCGATCGAGCATGTGAGCCGATACCTGGCACGGTTAGGCATGATTTCAGCATCGGATCAGTTGCGCGTAAGGTTCTTTGCGCAATCTCTGACAGGACCAGCTTTTGGGTGGTACACCTCGCTGCCGCCGGATTCGATCCAGACCTGGAAGCAACTAGAAGAGCAGTTCCACATTCAGTATCATTCAGAAGCTACCGAGGCTGGCATCGCAGATCTGGCGCAGGTGCGACAAAAGCGGGGAGAAACGATAGCTGAGTACATTCAGCGTTTCAGGACTGTCAAGAACCGATGTTATTCGGCTCGTTTAACTAAGAAAGAAGCAGTCGAGCTGGCAGTGTTGGGTCTCTCAGCACCTATCAAGGATCTGGCTTTCCAAGTAGAGTACAATTCATTGACGCACATGGCCCAGAAACTGACAATGTATGAACAGCGCCACCCTGAGTTGTACCAAGACAAGTTCAAACGTCCGATAAGCCTGGTCGATACAGAAGAAGAGGACCCGTACAAGACCAGGAGGTGGCCGTGGCTGAATGGGCTCGGGGGGCAGATCCTGTGTCCTGCAAATGGGTAAAACAGCAAGGGCCTGCAAAAGGGTTCGACTTCGATGTGAGCAAAGCTGAGCAGATATTCGATTTACTACTGAAAGAAAAGCAGCTGAAGTTACCCGAAGGCCATAAAATCCCTACGGCTCAAGAAATGAACAGGAGACCATACTGCAAGTGGCATCACTCATTCACCCACATCACCAATGATTGCAAAGAGCTACGTCGCCAGATCCAAACGGCGATAGAACAGGGCCGTCTGATCCTTGGGCAGTTCGCCATGAAAGTAGACAGAGACCCGTTTCCCGGCGTCAACATGGTAGAACACAGCCACTCCACGAGGCGTCAGTTAGATTTCTCGTTCGATGTTAATATGACAGGGCCGGTGTACCACCATGGCTCATATAAGGAGGAAGGCGGTCGCTCTCGGGGCAAAGAAAGAGAGGAGGCTGGTCCACGTGACCGGCCCCGTTATGATGACAGGCGGTATTTAACCGAGGAGCAAGTGAGAAGCGTGCGATATCAGAAGCCACACTCCACGCATCTCCTTAACAAGTATGAGCGTCAGCATGACCGACGTCGTCGGCACGATAGAGACGACGAAGGATATGAGCACCTCGCTAGTAAAAAGTCGAAGGAAAAAGAAGGCGTGGATAAACATTGGGATTGTCCTTTCTTCAAGTATTGCTGGGACGCGGGACTGAGCCGATTGCCTACGATGGACAACTGCCCGGAATGTGGACAGCAGAAGGATGACACAGGTCCAGTCTCAGTGTTCAAGCGTCTAGGGCCCCTCCCACCTCAGAACAGGCAAGAGGAGTCATCTCGAGCAAAAGGTCTCAAGGAGCCGAAGGGTGAAAAAGAAGAAGACAGATATCACCGGCCAAGGTGGTGTCCCGATGGACTCAGACACACCCAAAAGCGTAGAGTTCAGCGACTGCGTAGCCTGGAGGAAGCCGAAGCACAGTACCTCCACGCTTTAAGGAAAGCACGGCCCGATCTGGCCGTGAAGGTTCGGCAAACCTTGGAAACGAAGGCTCGTCCGAAAAGGAAGGAGTGGCGCCCCAAACCAGTAAAAGCCGATGCGAAGACATCGGCTGGCACAAACATGGTGTTCACACTTCCGTCAGAGTTTTGCGCTCCAATAACCAAAGAACTACCAGTGGCACAGTTTGACTGCGGCCCACGGCCGGTTATCTTTGAAAAGCCACAAGAGAAGGGCTACAAACATCTGAAAGCTCTGTACCTGCGAGGTTATATCAATGGGCAGCCTGTCCGCAAGATGTTGGTTGACACCGGAGCGGCAGTCAATATAATGCCATACTCCATGCTACGGCGTTTGGGACGCTCCACTGCAGATCTGATCAAAACCAACGTCACGTTAAGCGACTTCAACGGCCAAACTTCAGAGACGCAAGGCGTTCTGAATGTGGACCTGACCGTGGGCAGAAAAACCATCCCTACGTCATTCTTCATCGTTGACAGCAAAAGCACCTACGCTGTCTTGCTAGGGAGGGATTGGATTCACGCCAACTGCTGCATTCCATCCACGATGCACCAGTGCCTGATACAGTGGGATGGAGATGAAGTGGAGATCATTCATGCAGATGATTCGATCGAGATCTCCATAGCCGGCATGAACATCTGGGAGGCAGGACACCAAGAGCCGATCTCTGGAATCAGTCTAGACGGCTGTGAGCGCATTGAAGCTACAAAAAACGGGGTGAGGATGGTCTTATCCACTGGCCTGACAGAGTAGCAAAGTCCACGTTCGTACGTGGTATGGCCGATCCATGCGATCGGCCACAAAACATAAAAAGCAGTAGTCTTACGACAAACAGGTCATGCAGTTGTAGTAGGGAGATTCCCTGCCATTGTAGAGCACAAATAAGTTGTAAACCTACCTTGACTGATGCAATCAAAAAGGGGGCCGATTCCAGCAATCGGCCCAAATTATCTTTGTTATCCTCACCAACTGTTTGCCCCGTGTTTAGCATCGATTTAACAGGTGACGGAAAGCTAGGGTATGGGTTTACCTCCGCTGATGAGCTAGAGGAAATTGACATCGGTCCCGGGGATAAGGCGCGACCGACATTTATCAGCAAGAAGTTAGATCCGAATCTGCGGGGTCCGATGATAGCTTTGTTGAAAGAATATCCAGATTGCTTTGCCTGGGACTATACAGAAATGCCCGGGTTAGACAGGAGCATCATTGAGCACCGACTCCCGCTTAAAAAGGATTTCGGCCATTCCAGCAGCGAGCACGACAGATGAAGGCCGAAATTCTGGAAGAAGTAAAGAAAGAGATCGAGAAAATGTTGACAGCTAAGTTAATCAGGCCATGCAGGTATGCTGAGTGGATTTCTAGTATCGTACCTATAGAGAAAAAAGATGGCCGCTGGCGTGTTGCCATAGATTTTCGGGATCTCAACAAAGCCACTCCAAAGGATGAGTATCCGATGCCGGTGGCAGAGACATTAATCAACGCAGCTGCTGGTCATAAGGTCTTGAGCTTCATGGATGGCAATGCCGGTTACAACCAAATTTTTATGGCTCCGGAAGATATACACAAGACTGCATTCAGAGTCCCAGGTTCGGTGGGGTTGTTTGAATACGTAGTCATGACGTTTGGACTGAAGAATGCCGGCGCCACGTACCAAAGAGCCATGAATTACATTTTCCATGATCTGATCGACAAGCTGGTGAAAATTTATATCGATGACGTGGTGGTCAAGTCTGCTTCAGTAGAAGGACACTTGGGCGATCTGCAACGCGTCCTGGACCGAACAAGAAAATTCGGCCTACGGATGAATCCAAAGAAGTGTGCATTCGGTGTAACGGCCGGTCAGTTCTTGGGTTTCTTGGTCCATGAACGCGGAATTGAGATCGGCCTGAAAAGTCAGGAGGCAGTGCGAACAATGAAGCCACCTACCACGAAGAAAGAACTGCAGTCTCTCATCGGCAATATCAACTTCGTCAGAAGATTCATCTCCAATCTGTCAGGAAGAATAGAGCCGTTCATGGGACTGGTGAAAATTAAATCTGATGAGGAGTTCCGCTGGGGGACAGAACAACAACGAGCCTTCGACGAGATCAAAGAATATTTAACGAAGCCGCCAGTGTTGGTTCCACCCCAGCCAGATAGGCCGTTCTACATTTACTTGTCAGTAGCTGACACGTCCATCGCCTCGGTGGTGGTGCAGGTTTATGACGGTTTGGAGCGAGTGGTGTTTTACATCAGCAGAAGGATGCTGGATGCAGAGACAAGGTATCCTGAGATTGATAAGTTGTTCCTCTGCCTGTTTTTCACCTGCACCAAGCTGCGCCACATCTTGCTCTCAGCGGAGATTATCATTATATGCAAATCAGATGTCATAAAACATATGCTGTCGGCTCCTATGTTGAAAGGCCGACTCGGCAAATGGATGTTTGCATTATCGGAATTTGATATCCGGTATCAACCCGCGAAAGCGGTTAAGGGTCAGGCGTTGGCCGATCTTATTGCTGAAAGAATCAACACCGATGTAGCAGCGTTGTCTATACGAGCGTGGGCTATGTTTTTTGATGGATCGGTTTGTGATGATGGTTGCGGCATCGGCATTCTACTCGTGTCGCCCCGGGGGGCAACATATTCCTTCTCCATCAGGCTATCTACCCCTTGCACCAACAACGTCGCTGAGTATGAGGCGATACGCAAGGGAATGGAGTTGCTCATCGAAGCTAGAGCAGAAGCAGTGGAAATTTTCGGAGACTCCAAATTAGTGATTTCCCAACTCACGGAGGAATACAAGTGCAAGAGCGAGTCGCTCTTCCCATTATGGTTGCAATGCCGTGAGCTGATGGCACAGTTCCGGTACATAAACTTGAACTGGATCCCGCGATCGCAGAATATCGAGGCGAATGATCTCGCACAAATGGCTTCAGGCTACAAGGACGTAGCAGAGGGAGCTGATGTTCAGGTACAGTTCCTGGAGGCGGACGACTGGAGAGCCGATATCTTCAATTACTTGAAAGATTCGGCTCGGGGGGCACCTAAACGGATAAGGTACAAGGCCATGAAGTATGTGCTGATTGGGGACGACATGTTCTACAGGACTCTGGAAGGGTTACTGCTCAAATGTCTGGGGCCAACCGAGGCTAATCGGCTCCTACACGAGGTACACGAAGGCGCCTGTGGAACTCACCAATCGGCTCACAAGATGAAATGGTTGATCAGGCGATCAGGGTTTTATTGGCCCACCATGCTTGAGGACTGTTTTAAGTACTACAAAGGGTGTCAAGCATGTCAGAAATTTGGAAAAATTCAGATGGTACCCGCGTCAGCAATGAACCCCATCATCAAGCCGTGGCCATTCCGAGGTTGGGGCATGGATATGATCGGCAAGATCAATCCTCCATCAAGCAAAGGCCACATGTGGATTTTGGCCATTACGGATTATTTCACTAAATGGGTGGAAGCCATCCCTATGAAGTTAGTGAACTCGAAGGATGTTATCGATTTTGTGAAAGAACATGTCATTCATAGATTCGGGATTCCCCAGACTATCACGACCGATGGAGGTTCGGTCTTCATTTCCCACGAGTTTAGAAAGTTCTGTGAGGACACGGGAATTAAGCTGATCCGATCATCCCCATACTATGCTCAAGCAAATGGGCAAGCTGAAGCGTCCAACCAGAGCCTTATCAAGCTGATCAAGAGGAAAGTCGATGAGCACCCTAGGCGTTGGCACGAGGTTTTGTCAGAGGCTTTATGGGATTATCGCATGTCATGTCATGGAGCGATAAAAACCTCGCCATACCATCTAGTCTATGGACAAGAAGCCGTATTGCCCTGGGAAATTACGGCTGGATCGAGACGTGTCACTTTTCAGAACGATCTAACAACTGAAGAATATGCGGCTCTGATGAGTGACAGTGTTGAGGATTTGACTGAGCTTAGGCTGTGGTCGCTTGAGAAATCAAAGAGAACAAGGTAGCTCGTGCATATAACAAGAAGGTGAGACCAAAGGAGTTCCACGTTGGCGATCTCGTGTGGGAAGTTGTATTGCCATTAGGAACTAAGGATGCAGCATACGGTAAATGGTCTCCAAATTGGCACGGGCTATACAGGGTCGATCAAGTTTTAAGGGGGAACGCGTACATGCTGGAGGAGCTGGATGGCGTGAAATTCCCAGTGGCTGTCAACGGTCAGCATCTCAAGAAATATTTCCCAAGCATGTGGGATGATGGACAGTGATATATGGGGGCCGATACATGAAATCGGCCAATAAAAAATATTTCCCAAGCATGTGGGATGAAGGACAGTGAAATATGGGGGCCGATACATGAAATCGGCCAATAAAAACAAATACAGCCGATGCACAGCCATCGACTCTAGAAGTTCAAACTGTTACGAGCAGGTGTCAGTTTACATGAATAAGCTACTGAAGGAATGCCTCGAAGGCGTGGAGGGCGTCAGCACGGACACGATCCACCTCAGCGATCTCGGCTTCATCATCTTCGTCCTTGCCCATCACTAGCTGCTTGTTCAGGGCACGTATTTCCGCCAGATCAGTCTTCAGTTGAGCTTTGAGGCCTTCCGCTTCGTCTTGGGAGCGGGCGATGAATGCTTCCTTGTCACAAATGAGCTGTTTGGTCGCCCGGACCTTCTCTTCAAGATCTCCCAGTTCCTTTTTCAAGGATGCAAGCTCGGCGGTGCTGACAGAGGTGTCAGTTTTGGCATCCAGAGACGCCTTTTTCTCGTTGAGCTGCTGACATTTGTCTGCAATATTGGCCTTCAGTGGGAGTTGGGCGCGGCGCAGATTAATCCTCTCACGAGCCAACTTCACCCTTGACCCGTAGAAAGACAGAGTTACAACTGGCCAAAGCTTCACCTGCAGTGCTACTGGGAGTTGGTCCTTGATTTCGGCAAGAACACTCTTCACCTCTTCAGAACCCTCGATCAGCTTCTCGATCGGGGAGGACAGCAAGGCTTTGAGACGCTGGAATTGAGGTAGTACAGCCTTTGCTCGTGGTTCATCGTTGGCGACAGAGAGAGTTGGTTCGATGGATTCAGGGTCGAACGTCAGCAGGCCTGAGATATCACAACCCTGGCAGGCCAAAATGGCGTCAGTATGCGTCCAACATCGAAGGATGAACCGAACGAAACGGACATACCTCTCCCAAGATCAAGGGGATAGCAGATGACGAGACAATCGGCTCATGTGTTGTTACTGGGGGTTTGGCCAAAGTGGTCACCGTTTCATCTACACCTTCAGGGATTACTAGATCCAGCCCCGCGGTAGGCATCTGCACTTCCCCGGCTTTTCCACTAGAAGTGCCAGTCGTCTGCATGGAAGGTGCTTAGCCGATGTAAATAAGTGATAAATCGGCAGATATAAAAAGTAATTGGTAAGAGCATCGAGGGTGATGACTTTCAAAACCTCCTGGCTCGACGAAGAAGTTTGCAGCCCCTTGCGAGCCCTCTTGGGGCTCCCAGCTGGCCCCGCCTCGACTGATGCTCGGGGGGCAGTAGGTGCAGGAACCGGCCTTTTCCTGGAAGCCGATGGTGGCAAATCTGGCTGGCTCGGTGTGGTGGTCCTTTCAGAGTCTGTTGGGCCCGACTCTCCTCGATTGGATTGTGCGTCCCCGCTGGAGGTGTCTTCGATGGAACCCTGTAAGAAAAGGGGAGCTAGTAAACACAAGCATGTTTGCAAGGATGAAAGAGATCGACCAAGGCATGGATCAGCGTACGTACGAACTTTCTGGAGAGGGGCTCCGGCGCCTCAAAGTCTTCCTAGCAGCTACCTTCCTCACCGCCGTTCTTGTTTTAGTTGGAACTCGCGAGACGGCTGACCCAGAAGTTGCTTGCCTCTTGGAAGCCGATTGTGGTGATATCGGCTGGTTCTGCATCACGACCTTTTTCAAAGGTGGCGAGTTTTTGCAGAAAAGGACCACAAGAGCTGGTGGAAAGAATTCAAAGGGGGAGCCATCACTGTGTGTAGGTTCAGGACCATCTTGTTGCTGCAAGGAGACAGAGCGGGTTATTAGAAGAATCATTTGTGAGCTGCATCAAGAAAATTTACAAGTAATAGTACCTGTTCTACGGGGATATCATATTCAGCATCGAGCTGTTACAGCAACGGTCCCAGAGCTCTCCTGAAGGCATGAGTCTTCCACATCGACCACCAGTTCTCAAAACCATCGGTTGATGAAGCAAAGGTGAGGTTGTTAGGAATTGGGATGGTCAGAGCATCGAAGAAGGAATAACACCTTTGACTGGTGAGAGGATCGGGCAGGTCAGCTCTGCTCTCTGTAAGATGGTGGAGAAAGAAATGGGGAGGTACTTGTCCAAGGCCAAATTGCCGAGCCGCTACGACCGGCTGGTAGAATTCGTATCCAGGCTTGATTATTCTGTTGGATGTGCTCATACCAACTGGAAGGAAGCAGGGACGGATCACAGTGGAAAATAGCTGCCGAGTGCTGGTGTCATCGGCAAAGTTGTCTAGCCTAAAGGAGATTGGATTTTCAAAATGTTCCGATTCTTCCGTGTAAGGAAAGAAGATAGGATTGTCCAGGCCTTGGAAGAAAATGCTAAACCACTTGGATGCTTCCTGAGGGATCAGTTTGCTACCTGGCAGTCTATACAGATCTTGGTCGTAGCTGGTGCATCGGATCTGCTTCCCTTTGGCATCGAGAAAGGTGCAACTCGCCAAAAGGGGGAAGTTTGGGACATGGTTTTGAAAATACAGCTGAGACCATAGCTGGATGAACCACCAAGGACCTCCTGTTTTGACTGCTATGCCAGAGAATAGTTTGACAGACATCAACTGGAGATATCGATAGACTTCTCCAAGGAACAGTTTGCCGATGCCAAGTTGAGTGCCTCTGGCAAGTTCGTAGGCCAAGGAGATATAATTCTTGGTTGGAGCAAGGGAAGGGCCACAGAATATGAAATGTTCCAGCCAGAAGTTGAGGAAAGTCGTGTGTTCTTTCTCTGTGACAGGACCTTTAGTTTTCATGTGGCTTTGAAGATAGGCACCCCAGCTCGTGCAGTCTGTTTTAGAAGAGAGCTTGTAGGGGACCTTTGTCAGCTTAAAAGCAGAAGGGCTGGGTGATGTAACGTCCAGGCCAGTAATCATCACCACGTCTAACAGAGTTGGTGTCATGGGGCCATGACCGAACATGAAGCAGTTCAGAGCATCGGACCAGAAATAGCCGATGGTTTTTAGAAGATTTTCATGTTTCTAAAGGGGAGACAATGACAAATACAAGGCATCGGCTATTCCCGTGGTTTCCCATTGGGATTGGTAAGTTTTGGCTACCCTGCTATACCAAGAAACCCAATGTTCAGGAGGATTAGGCCAGGCTCGCAAGCAGTCGGCCCAAGAATTCAAATCTAGGTTTTGGCTTATGAAGGGGATTCTGTTTGCCTCGCAAGAGATCAGATGGGCAGGACTAGATTCTGTACGGGGGCCAAGACAGAGAGAATTTGTGAGAGAAGGATGCGGCAGCAGGATGTCTGAAACCTAAAAAATTTAACGGTGGAATAAAGCATTAATTCAGGTGTTTGCTATTAATTCTAGCCCCGTGTTCAGACTACGAGGAGCAGGCGTACCTTCAGACCAGAGACCGCTGTGTTGATATTGGACGATTCTGCCATCTAGTTTGTCGGCGGAGATGGATCTATGCGATTGGGGATCGAGGGTTCTTGTCGCTGTAAGCTCGATCTATGCGGTGAGGAAATTGGAGATCTGGTTTAGCCTTTTTTAAGAGGGTCGCAGGCTACCGTTTGAAGTTGGAGAGTGGCCGCTCAGATTTATCTAAATATGCGACCAAATTTGACCTTGTCAACGTTTGTGGGGAAAGTCGATGTGTTACCATCGGCTCGTTGGGCTTTGACTTGGTTGACCATATGAGCGTAGTATGGTGAAAGCCGATACATTGCTATCGGCTTCTGGAACATTGACCTATTTTGACTATCGGCAAAATCGAGTTGGAAAAGCAATCTTTGTTGATTCAAAAGACGATTGTTTACAATGGAGCCGATTGCTTACAAAAGGAAATCTACTACTAGTTCCTAATCTAGAGGCCGGTGTCGTCGCCGCTGTCTTCGCCGTCGTCGTACTCGCTGTCATCAGCGCTGCTGCCGGCGTAGTCTTCGCCGCTGCTGCTAAAGTGGTCAGCGGGGGCCTCCTCGTCCTCGTCGTCGTCCTCGGACCAGGCGGCGAAGTCCCAGTCCCTCTCGTCCCACCATTGTGGGGCGAGAGCATTGTACGCCGCCATTGGCGGGTGCTTCGGCGTCGGCTCCCGGTCGCTCGTTGTGTTGGAGGCTTGGGAGGAAAGGCCGGATGATTTGGAGGAAGAAGAGGAGGCCATGGCGAAGAAAGAGGGTTTTTTGGCTAATGGAAGAGGATGGGGGTACAAACTGCTCAGATGAATTTAAATAAGGGGAATAGTGGGAGGTGGTTCAATGCTATAGCGGTTTCCCAGAATGTGGTGCCAAAATTGTCAAATCATGCACTGCGGAGAAGTTGAGAAGACAAGACATCATGATGAGGGGGCGGCGTGACGATTCTGCTCTGCAACACATTCTGGCAACGCGTAACCCGATACAAAAAAAAAAGAGGAAAAAAACAGAGTGGTTTTGGAATTATTATTGCCAAAACCAGGGGGGCATGTGTTATCGCCACATTTTGGCCAAAGAAGGAGATGGGCCGTAATCAAGATGGGCTTGGAGGATACATATATGCAACGTATTGCTGGATCGGCCTTGTGCGTGGATTTGGGCTAAATTGCCCGTGTATCTGTATATTGTAGTAGAATCCGTTTCGGTTTAAGTAAGAGATAGAGTTGTTAGGGTTATTCCAAAGATAGAAAGTCTCCGGACTATAAATATGTACCTAAGGTTATTGAGAAAAGGAGGACGATCACGTTCACAACAAACACAATCTCGGCGCATCGCCACCCCTTGTTTCTAGGGTTTTTCTCGGGTAGCGATCTAGGCAGTATCTACTTATGCGTTATTTAGTGTTACTCGTGCTAAAGCCTTGTTGATGGCGAGTAATACTGTTATCATAGATCTGTTTGGGCTAGCATCGGTACTTATTTGTTATGATTGTTTAGTTACGCTGCCTTTATTTATCTCGCTGCCTTTGCACCTTTTCTTGGGTGTAAGGGTAGCACCTTGCTTGATCTTTATTCCGTCGATTTGATCTGTTATAGTTATGCCTTGTTCTCCAAGGTTTAGTTTGATATCCACATGGTCAGGCCTTGCAAACGGGTTGAACGATCCAGTAGTATGTAAGGATATGGTTTGCCAATTCGAGAGGAGTTGTTCCGGAAATTGACTTTACGTCGGTTGTTAGGCCTTCTCTAGGGTTAGTTTTCTATTATCTTTTGTATCTACCAGGCTCAATTACGTGTAGGATGTTCCAATTATGTGGTGAAAACGTTAAACTGTCGTAGATCGATTTAACTTGTATTGATGAAGCAAAACCCCATGTTATCGTAGATCTAATGCAGAACCATGGGATAATCGGCTCTAGGAGCCGATCCACAGGGAAACCTGGGAGCCGGTCGCGGCTCGAATTTTACGTATGTTTGTCTGCCATGCAGGAAACCAATCGAAGCAACCCATCACCTTCCTGACCAGGTATAGGTCAGGTGGCACGCCCTTGCACCAGCCAGGACGTGTGCCGGAGTTTTGCGGGCCGTTGCCCGAGGGACCAGGGCCCACCAGCAGTTCTGGGAGCCTCCCGGCTCTTCGTGTTGCTCGTCGCTGCTCGCCGGTGGGTTTTGACAGGCAACACTAACCAATTAAATATTTCTAAACCCAACATAGCACGAACATTATCTGCAATTGGTTTCGTAACGTTGCAACTAGAGAACTGCACATCTTTTTACCTACATATATAAAAAAATTGCAATATGCTACTAAAAATTGACAATAACTACGTATGTGCCAAAATATACAACAAAAAATATTGAGAGTGGCCAAAATATACAAAATACAAACATAAATAACTATAGTTACACAAATATGCAATTCATCTAGATGGGCCTGGCCCGTTGAGTGGCTTAATAAAAATACTCTCGCAATCATAAGTATCAAGCGGCAGACTCGATGAGCAATCACAACCCAAAACTCACAATCATAAGTGGTACTTTATTATATGAACCTATTGGCATTAATTTATATCATGTGTAATGAAAACTAACATGATAGTTATTCATTGAAAACATTGCCCTGACCAGGAAAATTTTGTCCCATACTACTAAATAGTGAGGACAATATGTGTCTACCAGAGCCAGAGTAAGCAAGATGATCCTACGAGTCGCCGTGGAATTAACAGATTATCTGAGATGAGATACGGCACAAGTGAATTCGTGTGTAGACTTTGTGCTCGAGTTACTTGTTTAAACAACCTTTTTCAAGATATAAGGAACTGCAAATACGAACTCAACTCAAGTAGATCACACAACAATTGTTCCACGTACGTCATCGTTGTGACTTGGCAATAACATGCAAGCGAAATCACTGGCACAGTACAAAAACCCTGCCGCCTCACTTGTACTTCATGTTGAGCATCTTCCCCAGGGTGACGCAGCCCGGCGCTGTCCTTTTCACCACGATTTTTCGGTCCTGAGACGGTGCCGGCGGCCGCTGCTGTCGCTGCTTCATCTTGATCTCTTCCTTTAGCTCCCTCTCCAGCGCCGCCTTGGCCTCCTCCGCCAGCTCCGCCCGCCTCACCGCCTCCTCCAGGCTGAACCTCAGGTCACTGATCTCCGCGTGCGCAACGTCTAGGTCCTTGAGCGCCTCGCCGTCCGCTTCTGTCTTGGCCACAAACGCGTACCCATTTCCGAGCTTGTCGGCGTCCCCGGTCGCATTCGAGTAGAACTTGCCATCGCCATCGGCATCTTTGGAATTCACGACGACGAAGCCGGCACCTGCAGCCTCTGGCTCTGGGCGCCTCTTCCCTGCCAGATTTCGGTGCACGCCGTTCATGTCCTTGCAGTCGTCGGAGTTCATGCTCTTGAAACTTTCGTCCAAGAAACGAACTCCCTTCTTCGGTTTTGAGGACGCCGGCATGCCATCCTTGGAGCTCACCACGACGATCCCCGTCACGCCCTCCGATTTTGAGCCTTTTTTGCCTTTGCCTGCCACGTTTTCAGGCATGCCGATGGCAGCGCAGATGTCCTTGCAATATTCAGAGTGCATGCTCTGGAAACTTTCGTCCACGAAACGACCCCCCAGTTCCGGTTCCTCGTGACCTTCCACGTCATGTTCAGGCACCGAATCATTGGTACTCCCACTCTCATCTTCATCATACTGAACATTCAGATTCCCCGGCAATTCGCTGTCAAAGCACGTGTCTCCGAACTCTGAGTCGCCTTGCCATGCCGTCGACTCTTGAACGGCACCGCCGACTTCTGCTCCAGCTTTATCTCCGGCAACATCTTCAGTCTTATCATCCACCTGATCAACCTCCCTGGAGATTTCAGTGGCCAGACAGGTTTGCTTCTGCGCGACATGAGGTTCTAGTTCTTGATCTTTCCCAGCCATTTCTGCCGAGACGTAAAGCTCCTTGAGCATCTTCAGCTCGGACCGGAGACAGTCCACCTCCACCGTCTTCGACAGCAGCTCGCCCTCCAAGCTCTCCATCGCCTCCTTCTGCCTCCTGACCGCCTCCTTGTCCCTACCCGAGTTCAACAGCTCGAGCGTGGCCTCCTGGAAGAAGACCGACCTCTCCTCCTCGGCCCTCATCGCGGCGACGGCCGACTCGAGCACGGCCTCATTGAGCTCCAGCACGCGCACCAGCCCGTCCCGGGCGCACTCCCGCTCCAGGATCCGCCTCGTCTCCATCGACTCCACCTCGCCCAGCACGTACGAGTTGGCCCGCCTCACGGCGTCAACCTCGCCCCTCGCCTTGGCCAGCTCCTCCCTCAGCGCCTCGCACTCGGACGCCGCCTGCGACTGCCGCCCCGTGATCAGGACGACGTCGGTCTCCAGCTCGGCGATGCGGCCGTAGGCTTCCAGGCACGCCCCATCGTACTTGTCCGACATCTCCTGCATGGCCTTGGTGAGGGCCTCCATCCTCTGGCTCGCCTGCCTGGCCTCGCTCTCCTTCGCCTCCAGCTGCACCCTGCACGCCGCCAGCTCCCTCGCTATGGCGTCGACCTCCTGCTCCTGCACTTGCAGACACGTGGAGAACGGTACCGTCGCGTTAGAAAGATCGATGGATAAGCCGAAATTGACTAGGAATATATAATAAGTAACCCACGTTTCTTTCGGGGCTGCTGAACCTGCTGTGATCGCCGCTTCTCTGCTCGAAGAGGTTCAGCGCAGACTGCACGGACTCTAGGGGCCTCGTGTCGATCTCGGCCATCTGTACTCCTTACTGCTGGCTGCCTTGTGTCGATGGGTTAGTTACCTGCAGGGGGTGAACAAGCATATGCATCGGGTGTGACACACTGATTAAACTGATGTCAGAGGCATATCTTAGCATCGATTCTTACTGCCTACTAACACACTTCACGTCTTATTAGCAGAACTTACAGTAAATCTTCAGATTTCTCGGTTTAACAAACAACTTCCGTTGAGTGAAATCTACAAGTTCAGTTGGTTACACGTCCGAATACTGCAGGAATCACCTCTGAGTCTCTGACGACACAAACCAACGAGAAAGAAAGCGCACCTTGAGCAGAGCAGGCGCCTCATTCACGGGAGCTCGACCCCTCCTCCGACTGTCGCTGGCCTGGACGCGTACTTCATCGGCCAGACGAGCAGCCGGAGTCCAGTCCAAGAATGTGAACCGTTGTTCTTGGAGCAAGGCAAGAAGATCGGAAATGCCAAGAGCGGGGCACCGGTGTAAAACGGAACAAGATAGACTCGGGCTACATATAAAGCCAGGAGGTGGCCGGGTAAAACGAGGCGTCGTGGGCTCGTGGCGAACGAGGAGGGGGTTACCCATAGGACGTACGCGCGCCCCCTTGTCTCCATCCCAAGGAAACACTTGAGTTAAACCCCCATATACTTAGTCGTCAAACTTAGTTTAGGGTCAGTGAAAACGTGTGAAAGCGTCACCCAGGGACACCGCTGGCGTCATACACAGGTATTTGATGACGCTGTCAGCCTCTAGCTGTGTTTCATTTGCAAAAAAGCCACCCCAAATTGTACTTTCTTCTCACACATGTATTCTCGTTGTGCATTGATTGTATTGATTTCGCCCCAACAAGTTCAACGATCCCTGATGGATTTAAATCGGAAAATCATACTATTCCCCCGGGGATTTCGTGTTTCCATCCCCCGGATCAACACGTCGCTCTCCTCCACGCCCACGCCTCCCTCCCGCAGGCCCACACCCAAGAAACCGCCTCCTTATCCTTTCCCCTCCTCTCGTTGTTTCTCGCATCTTCTGTAATCCCAAGGAACGCCATGAGAGACCAGAGAGCTAGCAGCCTCTTCCCCACCCAGCACCGACGGTGCCCAAACCACGCGCCGCCACCTCCCTATCCACGCGCCGCCGCTCCAAGCCACACTCCGTCGACTCAATCCCTAATCCCCAATCCCACTAGCCATGCCCTCTCTCTCCAACATCCGACAAGGACCGGTGCCTCGAGGTGGTGTCTCTTCGTGCTACTGCTGCCAGAGGGATGTCGGCCTTGCTACCAGGAGGGCACGGCTTCGCTATAAATGGTGATCTGCTTTGCTACTTTGGGTGCTCCCCGCTGCTACGAGAAGCCATCGGCCTTGCTATAGAGCCATGGCGGCGTCTTCTTCTCCGGCGACGGTGTTGCTACACAGGAGCGACGACGTCTTCCCCGGCGATGATGTATTTGCTACAAGCGGAGGGAGACACGGCTACAAGCGGCGCGACCCATTGCTACTGAGGCACGGCGAGCTTGCTACAGAAGAACGACAACATCTTCCCCGGAGACGACATCTTGATGCCTTCTCTGGCGATGACGTCTTTGCTACAAGCGGAGGGACACACTGCTACAAGCAGCGTGAGCCTCTGCTACAGAGGCACGACGGCGTCGTCTTCCCCGGCGACGGTGGACGTCTTCTCTAACGACGGTGTCTTTGCTACAAGTGCAGGGAGACACTGCTATAAACGGAGGGAGATACTGCTACAAACGGAGGGAGGCGCTGCTACAATAGCGCAAATTTATTGCTATATGGTCTCCGTGAGGTCTAACGGCGAAAACCGCCTACGAGTCTCCGGTGAGATCAGATATGCTACATTAGCACAAATTTTTTGCTACATCTGTTTTCTGAGTTTGCTACAAGCAAACTTCTTGCTACGAGGTCTCCGGCGAAATTCTCCGGCGACGGAGTGAGTTTTGCTACATTAGCACAAATATTATGCTACATAGTCTTCGGCGAAGTCTCCGACGAGATCTGTCTTTTCTATTTGTCTCGTGAACGAACCGTTTTTATCTACAGTGTAGCAAAAGCGAGGCGTATGTAGCAAAAGCGGATTGAGTGTAGCAAAAGCGAGATTTAGGTGGACACGTGTCAGCACGAGGACCCAGGGATCAGAAGTACCCGGGGATCAGAAGTTTTTATTCCCAGGGGACGCGTAGCACTGTCCTTTAAATCGAAAACCTTTGGGCATGGAGATGCCAATGCGGTGGCCCAGCCACGTCACTCGGTCAGGTCACTGCAACCGCCCACTTCCCTCGTGTGGCTAAACGTGGGTGATATTCGCTGGGTTGTGGATCGTAAGGGCATTTCCAACGCTGCGTTTCATCAATACAGTTGCGCTTGGCTGGAGAAATTTTGCTGTATATTATCAAGGCAAACGAAGGATTGATCGGTCACAGTTCATCTCACCATGCCAACGCCCAGTATGGTGTCCCACGCGTAAATTAAGTGATATACGCAAAGGAAATCACAGAAAACATGATATTAAGACACTAATAAGTACCAAAAGCCAAAACAATATACTCGATCTCGACTCCAGTAGCCGAACACTGCTAGCAATAGATAAAATCCTATACAATTCTCAGAATTGAACTCCAGTGGCCATCCTCGCTGCACTGCTCAACATATCATCTGGACAAAGACGAGTAACACCACAACCCTGGAATGCATCTTTCCCCGAAACACAAGGGTCTTTAAGGTTCCTCTGGCTGGCAAAACCTGCGCTAATTTGACTGCCAGACTGATAGTCATTTACTCGATGAAGCACCCCCCCCCCCCCCCCCCCCCCCCCCCATGCATCAGTCTACTGATCAGTAGTACGTGGCCGCGGCGCCGTAGTAAGGTTGAGGAGCTGCGGCAGGTTGCTGAGGGTAAGCAGCTACTGGTGCCGGTGCCGGTGCCGGCGCGGCTACTGGTGCTGCCACTGGCATTGCGGCAGGTTGTGCATAGCTCTGCTGTGGGTACGCCTACAATATTGTAACCATGATCCCCCCGTCAGTTGGATTTCTTTCAGCAGATTAAAAGCTATAGTGGTACAGAGAATATGCTAAGCTCATTGGACAAATGAGGTATTAAGGTACAAGAGAAATGGCGAATTATAGCAAGATAGTCAAATATCCATAAGTACAAGCCATCACATGGAAAAGTGGAGAAAACTCCCATCTAAAACTGAATGCTAACAAGTCAGCATGAAACATGGTATTGAATAATCAGCATATAACAGGAACTATAGCTGTTTCCCTATTCAGCATATCAGCAGTGTAGAAGATTGGTAATTCTAGGCAGACAACTACCTCACACTAATTAAAAAACGGTTTCACACAACCAATCTCGCAGTAATTATGCAACACAACGCACAAGTTGTTGTCTGTTGACAATAGGTTCATGTGCTAGTGTACTACTTCGTCTGTCTGAACTGAATGAAACATGTAGACAGTGGAAGGAATCTTTTACATGATTAACTTCCCCCAAAAAAAAACAATTCCCACCCGACCATGTAAATTCTAATGAAAATAGAATGCACGAGAGGTGGAAACAAGATTCAGTACCTGGGATGGGTATGTAGAAGGATAGGCACCATAAGCTGCTGCTTGAGGAGCAGATTGAGGCATTTGATGGCTGTAGTCATAAGCTCCATATGCAGGATAAGTGGCCTGTTCAACACATATAGTCAAGTACAAAATTACACAAACAGTAAAAACTATACTATAGGTCGCGGAATTAATATAATGAGATCTAAATCTCTTCGTTTTATCACGAGAATTCCAGGATGCCGCAAAAAAAGTGCCAAAATTACAGAGCACATTAGTAGTATAGTAACGTCCATATTTATTCTCAAGTTCCATTAAGAGAATTCTAAGATGCGGTAATGAGTCTATCATAGGAACAAGAAGAAAATCAGCACGTCAAAACAAAAGAAGCAACCGATGGAAAAGAGTTGCCAAAGTCAACATTTTAAATGTTGACCGATGACATGATGAACATTATTTTAGCAGCAAGTTTGGGGGAGAGATTGATCTAAAATCAAACAATGAGATAAATAACCACTATGGTCCCAGATCAGATCTAGAGGTTCTAAATTCTAACCCAGGCAGATCAACAACAGTGACCCCTTTTTTTCTTCCTCACTTTTTATTATTTTCTAAAATTTCACCTTGTCCAAACTCGCGCACAAAGTAATGCATATAGAATAGTAAAACATGAAGTAATAAGCAACCTGCGGTGGATAAGCAGCCCCCCATTGCTGTGCTGATGCTTCAGAAGTCGCAGGCCAAACTGGAGGGTTATGAGCATTTGGATCAGTTCCCGTGAATGGTTGGGTGCCATCTCCAGTTTTGGCAATTTTTTCTCTATCGGACATGGCAGCATCATCTGCTCTCCGTTTCTTTGATGGCAGAATGCTCCTTCTGCGTGAAAAAAGTACAGTATGCCGAGTTGCAGCCTTCTTGATTGACTGTGCATCTCCAAAGGTATCCAAAAACTGTAATCAATTTGCAAATTCGTCAGTATAGCGGTAAGAATGGTTATGGATAAAAAATATTAAACATTATCGTCTCGCCTAACATATCTTCTATCCACAGCTCTCATGTGTAGGATGAAACACATGCTCACTTAAGTGCATCTAAAGTACATATAGCGCATGCAGATGTACCAATCGTTCTCTTTAAGCATACCTCTAAAAATATGGAAGATATTTCTTCTTTGTCGCTTACACTCCCCAAGTCCCCTTGAGTTGGCTCAGGTGTAAGAAACTTCTCTACCAGTGAATCTAAGAAATCAATACGCTTTTCAGATGGAAAGATCGACTCAAGAAAGATGACAGCCTGCAGAAAACAAAATAAACAGTGGCCAAGTTAGACTGGATCAAAGAGGGTATACAAGAAAAATAAAGATGACGAACTGAACATTTAAGATAGATTTCATAAGCAGTAACCTCGAGGATTGATTTAGTCATGTTAACTAGCCCGTGCAGTCCAGTTGAGATCTCCTTTGCCTTTTCCAAGTCTCGGACCTACACATTTTGGAGAATACATCAAATTTCCGAAACCGAAACAGGGAAAATATAGAAGAGAAGATAAAAATAGAAAAAGCAAACAAGTTGAACCAATTACTCATTTGATTAAAGGAATGTGGTTCCTAGCTCAACGACAAATCAGAGTCTTTAGGATGTTCAGCATATGCCGATTGATGTACTCCCTCTGTTCCATAATTATTGTCGTGGTTTGAACTTAACCAAAACCACGACAAGAATTATGGACCAGAGTAATGGACACGCTTAAACTGCACGTAGGCACTGGTCTTTCCCATGTGCATGTTCAATCAAAATTGTCAGATGTTTAAATGGAAAATTTATACGTGTATATAAAATTATTGGTTATACAAACATGATCCTAACAATGTGATAAACACCCACCATATATAAGAAACGTGAGTACTGAATCAGCAATGTTGGCAAAAGCTGGCTCTGCTCCTTTTCCTTTTCAGCAGCTATGGCTTTCTCATAAACTAGACAAGCAGATTCTTTATCTCCCTGCATGGAAATAAGAGGACACAATGAACTCTTGAACACTGAAAAACATGCAACAAGACCACTTCTCGTTTGAAGAGGTGGGACATACCAGCCGGTGCTCCATATTGGCATGCTTCACAATGGCTTCAAGGAAGCCAGGATATAACTCAGAGTGAAGGTGCTGATATTCTGCACGTGCTCCAGCGGTATCTCCATTAAGCTCCTTGAATCTTGCACTAAACAGATGGATCTCTGTCTGCTTCTGTTACAAGTAATAAAGAAAAATAATGTAGCTATCAGGAAATAAGGAACAGTTATATTACAACCTATACAAAGTAATGCAGCAAGCGAAGTAAATACACTCATTATCATCAAACTGTACATTACTTCCAGACTCCAATGCAAACAAAAATCAGAGCAAGATCTCTAATGACAAAATTGCTGCTGTTATTAATCATGGCAAAGACTTCAGTTTTGCAAATTGAATTATCAACACATCAACATCAAACAAGATTTCAGAAGGCAAGTAGTCAAATAAGTAAAATGTTAGACAACTTATCAGGATTGTGTAAATATATATATTTGAACAGCCATGCTTAAGGTATTGTACCAATTTCCCTTTATTTTTCTCAACATGTCTATATGGAAAATCAGGAAACCAAAATTATAGAAGCTTCGACAAGCTGGTTGATGTGTATGACAAAGGAGGATAAAAGGGGGTAATATAAAGGGTAAAAATCGAATATTACTGAGTATAGATCATCATAATGTAGATAATATATAATACCTTGACAAACACATGAGTGGCACGAGCAAGAGCATTGTTAGCTAGTTCTAGGCTTTGTCTATCCTCCATGCATTGAACATAGCGGATCCAGAATTCTGAATAGCTAGCACACGCAATAACACATCTTTCATACAACTTGATAACCTGAAACGGTATAGTGTACCATCAGAAAACAGACATGAAGAAAGAAAAATGAATACAAAGCGAATAAGAATTATGATATTGACAACAAAAAAGAGAAGTTCACAGGTTACTCCATTAGCTGATTAGGTTGGCCCCTCCAAAAGAAAGGAGGGACCATCCTTGCTCGATAGATAGATGGTTAAGAAGGTGAGCATTAAGCAAATACCTGCATATATGAGATTCAAAATTCAAACAACTGATATTTGGTACCAAATATCATTAACCCAGAACGGCCACTGACAAATGAAAGTTTGGAGTACTTAGCCTCATCGAAACCAAACATTATGTCCACGCTCTATCCTCAGTTCAATATCCCATTACAAAGGAAGCTTCGTCCAAATACTAGCCGTAAGCATATAATGGAGCCCAATAAGACTAGATTGTAAGTTATAAGATACCAAGCAATGCAAGAAATCTACTAAACGAAAAGGTGACTAAGTGTCAGAAGTGCAAAAGCATACCTTATTAATGTCTTCTTCGCTCTCGATGAAATCAAGATAGCTGTGCCAATTTTCAAGCTCTGGTTTGTCAAGAGGCCTGACATGAAAGTATGGTCTTCTAATAGCTTGCTCAAAAACAATAATCTTTGATTCGTACTCTTTAGCCTTCGTATACATCTCTTCTCTAACAGAAACATATTTTGCCTTGTCCTCTGCTTCTGTTGAACATGAAATTTCAGGTTCGGCAGTTTTATCTGCATCATTCTGATGTGCATCCTCATTAAGGGCCTGAACACTGTTCTCAACAGTAAGACCATACATGGAAGTTTCCTCAGCAGTTAGTATTTCTGATAGGTTCCGTGTCGTGGTCAACTCCTTCAAGCTGAGCAAAAATAACAGTAAAAATTAGAATCACAAGATATTACATATTTATTTCCATGATATTGTTATATAGTTACGTACTTACTTAATATTGCAAAAAAACATCCTGGGTGGATTAAGAAATACTATGATGATGGATGTGTTTGTTTTTTATATTCTTAATCCACTAACCAGTAAATGAAATTAACTAGTAGCACTTCAAATAGTAAAGGCAGTATATACATAAAAGGTGACAATCCCAAAAACATACTTGAATACTAAAATATAAAACAATGAGAATGAACTAACCAATTAAAATACCGATCAAGCTGTTGTACAGGATGTTCTAGTATTCTTGTATGTATTGCAGCTAGATGACTCCATGCCTGCAGTGATTCTTCATACTTGATGTACTCATCCCACAAAGTATTGGAACGATAATCTGTTCCAACATAGGCCAGACCCCGCTCGAACAGTCTGGAAAAACAAACAATTAGTGAACTTACTGATGCAAAAATAGAATAATAAACCCCCAGACAAAAACTACTAGATAATTCAAGAAACACTCAGTGAATCCTGTCTTGCAGGATCAAACAGTGGTAGCAACATTAAATCCAAAGAGGGCCATATTTTTCTTGATACACATGTTCTTTTTCGAGAAAACGCATGGGACCTTTTCACTTCATTTCATTGAAAAGGTAGAATGTTTGTTACAGGCTTCCTAAGAGGAAGATACACATGTTCTAAACTGGGTACTTTTATCTCACAAACATTTGTATCTCAAAACTAGCTAATTAGCTCATGCAATATTAAATGAGTTAATAAGAAAACACCTATACAGATTACAATGGTCTTGAATCCAAGAACACTAGATGTTATCGCAACTGCGAGACATGCATGAAATCCAATAACACACTACGAGTACAAATTTAAGCACATGCACTCTTTACACTACCAAATGGCCTGAAGAAACACAGTGCTAAAATCTTAAGACATCACTTCATCAGGCCTTTCTGTAAAGCGCTGAGATATTATAAAAGCACTTCTCGTTAGGCATTCCGATATACAGATAGCCTAAGTGATGCAGTCATTAAAAATAAAGTGGACAGAAACTTTAGCTACAAAAAGTAAAAATACTTCAACGGGAATAGTCAGTGTATGTACCTTCTGATGATATCGGGGTCGTCATATGTTGAAATTGCAAACAGACAATAGTTAACCCAAATGTCCACCGAATAAGTAACTGCAAGAACTGCCCGTTCATACACCTCTATAACTTTACTGACGCCATCAAGATGGCCTTCGTGATCCGCGTATTTCTTCCAATACCCAAAGCACAGAGGGAACTCCGCAAGGAATGCATCATACACTTTCCGTATTTTCGAAATATAGCCCTGAGCAGGAATAATACAGGGCATTAGCATGAAAGTAATTATCATAAAAAAATACTCCTACATTTAATTTATTACTTACATGGATTATAAATTTATATTTAATTCACTTCACTGAAACACAAATAAATCAACGATCGACAAGACTACAATAGAACAATGATAAGCTTCAAGGAGACTACCAAAACCTTTGATAAAACTACAGGGAACAAGGCTTATGAAGTCTAAGAGCAAGCATATACTGAGATCCAACATTAGAAGGAGAAAACATATAACATCCATACCCTTTTTGGCTGCAAATTCATATATGCTAATAGAAACCATGAAGCAAGTGATTATCCATGCCATAACAAAGATTCACATAGCAAAAAAATAAAATGATAAGCTGACGAAAAACAGCACATCTGCATAGCAAGTTGAACAAAAAGAGAACAATGGATTCACTGTATGGGGAGGCAATAATCCAAGTCTTACCCCGGAGATTCTCTCAGTCTCCTCAATAAGTGAAATCCAAGCATTGAAGTCTAAGCAATCTGCAGTAACAACCTCCCACAACCTAGCCTCTTCTGCTGAAGCTACAGCTGCACAAAAGTAAGCAACATATTAACAACAAAATAGCAGGCACCAAAACCAGATAAAACAAGTCTATTGTCTGTCCCAGCATTACCATCCTCGTAGGATTGCTCGGGAACCATTGGCTCACTCATCTCGTCAGTGGCACCACCATTCTCTGTAGCTCCTGCGGCTTGGTAACTCACTGTCTGACCGGCAGTTCCGTTCAGGGATGCGTGCTCGGTTGGATATACAGATCCTTCAGCCCCCTGAGCTCCATTATAAGATGAATCTGGATACTGGATATCGACACTCGCGTCAGGGTTAGCGCTCGCCGGATTCTGACTGTAAACGTCGGCGTCAGCGCCAGCGTCGGCCGAATCGACAGGCGCGACGGACGAGGCCACAGCACCAGCCTCTGGATTTCCAGATTCTGGAGCTGCAACGCTCTGGTCTTGCTCCATTGTGCGCGAATTGTACGAGAGGTAGAGTCTCGCGACCTACCAAGCCCTAGAACACGGGAGCAAGAGGCGAGATTAACACGTGAGATAAATAAACGTGTGGATCTGCGGCGAACAGGAGACACGAACCAGTGAGTCCTCCACGAGCGGAGGCGCGAGGTGAGGATGGGAAACGGAAGCGCGCCGACGAGCAGGGTCGGGGCGGGGCTTCGGCGCCGGCGAGTTGGAGAGGGTTAGGGTTGGATCGGGGAGAGACTATCCGAGTGGCCGTGGTGGTGGAGGCGCGGATATGTGGGCCTATTCAGACAAGTAGAGCGCTCGTGCATATCCGGGCAGGCCTAGCCTACCGGCTCCCACCTATAAGTCCTTGTCCAGCCCCGAGTGGCCAGGCCCAAATTGCTGTGAGTGGCGGCCTGTTGTGCCTAAGCTTGCCAAACATCCATGTGTTGACGCTTCCTAAGCTAATATCCCCTCTCTTTCGAATTATTTCACATATTAGGTCAAACGATTATCAAATTTGACCAACTATAAATTTAAAAATTATAATTATTTACAATATCGATATTTTGTATGTTATATTGGTTAAACATTATAAACATTAACTTTGACTTGGTAGTCAAAGGTGCGGAGTAAAGTGAAACGGAGGGAGTAGCATCTCTAACGGATCCTTCAAAAGGCCGGTCTTTAAAACACCTATACGGGTCGAGAAAACTATGTTTTTTCGCTCGCGCTTGTTGTGGCGGAACAAAAACCGTATTCGTGATCCTTAAAAGAGGCTGGCAGTTCATCCCACCCCCACACTCTCTTCCCTCCTCCTCTCCCGTCGCCGTCATGGAGAGGCCCACTCTCAATCTCCACGAGGTTGTGATGTTCACCCACTACGACATCCTCATGTCGCTGCGCGCGAGGCTTTCGGCCGGCATCGAGTTTGGCTATGCTAGTGTGCTTGTGGCACCGCTCTTGCATGGCAGCGAATTGGCGATGCAAATCGAGGAACGTCGCCGCCAGCTACCGGAGCGGAAGAGGGCAATGGCCCGGTACTTGCCCACGAACGCGTACTGACTGAAACGGTTCAACAAGAAAATGACACCCATAGGTACCGCCATCAACTGCTCTGGCAGTGTCCGGAGCACGGCTTTCACTGTTAGTCTCACCTACACCAACCCAACAAGGAAACAATCAGCCGCCACGCGTAGGTTCGTGGCACTCAACCACACAAACATGCCACACCGCTGCACTTTCCTTCACGGACGACGACATCTCCACGACCAGCCAAAGCTGCTAGAACAACTCCCTCCTCCCTGCACTGGATGCCACAATCGCTCTCACACGACCCTACTGACGAGGTTCGATCTCGTCAATGCTCATTGTTATGGATTTGGGTTTTGGAGAAGATGGGGATGCTAGAGATCGCGGAACGGTTAGCAAACAAGCAACACAGGGACACGAAGTTTACCCAGGTTCAGGCCCCCGGAGGGAAAACCCTATTCCCGCTTGTCTGCTCTTGATTACGGCGGAACCGAAAAGTACAAGGGTGCTCAGATGCAATCTGGCGTGCGGTGTGTATGTGGTGAGTTGAGGTTCCCTCCTCGCCGTGCCCTCCTAGTCTTTATATAGATAGGCAGGTCTCAGGCATAGGTTGGGTCGGTTACAGGTTAGAGTTTGCCCTTTTGAAATTCTATCTACTCTAGTCTTGCTCTCCAAGGATCCGAAGGCGTCATGGGCTTGGGCTACCCGAAAGTCTCCGCAGGCCGCATATGTTCTTGTGGGCCCTCCTTGGGCTGGGCCAGGTATACTAATATCGTGTACCCGTAGAGTATAACCATGTCAGTAGTCCCTGAGTGATCGGTCGAATCGCAGATTCGACCGAGGACTCTTTAATCTTTCAGGTGTTGTTAGTCTTGTTCATAAGAGAAAGAATGATTTTAGTTCGTGGGGATTTTTTATGCGTGTGCCTGACTCTCCTGACGGGTCTGGGCCAGTTAACTGTCATAGGAAAAAATAACACGATCTTCTTCAGACTCGAGTCCCCGGACTCAAATTTGGAACTGATGCTGGTGTGTAATTCGACTCAGTCCGCTGAGGTCTTATAGGAGTCGAATCCCAGTAGTTTTCGAGTGATGTACCCAACGCGTTCATCGGGATTTTCCATCGTGTCAGTTGACACGGTATTTTACTGGCAAAGCGCAGTCAGGTGCGTTACCAGGCCATCAGATGATATTTGTAGGTCTTATCTTTGCGTCATGGACACAGCATCCAAAATGTCACCACGGAGGTGTTTCGGGTGGCCAAGGAAAATGTTTCTCACTTTAGCGTTTGTTTGGGCAAAATTGCAAAAAGGTTTTTGCATTTTGATCCAAATGATCGCAGTCGAAGAAATCATAGGGTGCGCGACCAGTGCTTCCTATGGGAGTAGCACCCGAGTGTCTGTTCGAGTCGTAGACTCGAGCAAAGACTTTAGTTCGGTTAGTTGAGCTTCAGGTCCGTAGGACACAATTTTTTTCGGATGCTTGATCAGTCTTTTCTATGGGAGTAGCCCCCGAGTCCTTAGTGGAGTCGTAGACTCGACGTAGGACTCAAAGTTTGAGAGTTGTTGTTCTTCAATCTTCTTTCGGGTACGCGGCTAGCGCTCCTTATAGGAGTATCCCCCAAGTAGTTGTTCGAATCGTAGATTCGAATAAGTACTTGATTTTTATCTGAAGATTTCCAGCCGTTGCTAGCGTGCCTTTTGATGACGTCATTGTTGACGATCGGTGACTTCAACCGTCCACGACGCCATAGGTGACGTGATAGGACTAACATGGGTCTCACTTCCTGACTTGGAGTTGACTAGTCATGCGCGGCGTGGCAAGAATTACGGCGTCTCCTCGGTTTCCATGCGTAGTGGACGGCGTGCGGGCAACGGTTCGCTTTGGTGTTGACACATGTATGGTTGGATCTATCCTTAACGTTAGGGCTTCTAGATGAACGGTTCGTGCTCATCGTCCTCATCCTTATAACCATGGGGGAAACAGTGATTTGTTTTCACCCCTTGCCATTTTCTTTCACCACTTCCTCCATTTTCGCGAACACTGCCTCGCGCGCACTGGACGTTCTCCGATCCTTTCCCTCTTCATTTCTGCGTGTGCACCACCGTTGTGGACGCTCCGCGATGGTGAAGTCGAAGAAGACGTCCCTCGGAGCGGGTTCGAGCGCCACCGCTGGCGGCAAGAAAGTTGTCGGTGCTTCACGCATCACCGATGGCAACTAGAGGCGCGCGCGGCTGACCTGCGCAAGCTGCATGATGCGGGGTTGATCCCGCAGGACAAGGAGGTGACGATGCTTCTAGGCGACGAGGTAATTCCCCGTCCACCCGTAGGGTTTCGGGTGATGTTTGTCGCTTTCGTTCTTCGCGGCCTCTCGCTCCCTATCCATGATTTTCTCTGTGGACTTCTTTTCTTCTACGGCATCTAGCTTCATCATCTTTCACTCAATTCTCTTCTCCACATCGCCTATTTCATCAATTTTTGCGAGTGCCGGCTCGGTATCGAGCTGCACTTTGTCCTCTTCCGGAAGCTCTATTGCGTGAAGAGGCAATCCGGCACTGGCGGAGTCTATCCGCTCGGCGGCTACGTCATTTCCCTCCGATCTACTATTCTCTTCTTTTCCTTTTCTATGTGCGAGTCCGTCCAATACCGGCGAAAGAAGTGGTTTTACATCCGCGACTCCATAGTGGACGGGCAAGATTTTGGCCTCGCCCCCTTCGACGCCTCCCAGGAATCGTCCCGAAGAGGTCCTGGAAGAACCATATCCTGGAGGGCGAAGTAGCGGAGGTGGAGGAGCTCTACCGTCGGGTGGAGGCGCTCCAGATGGAGCATGGGAAGGAGGTAAATGGTGTGGATATCATCGGCACCTTCCTCAAACATCGTGTGCAACCGCTCCAAGCGAGAGTGCATCCGATGTTCCTTTACACTGGCCGCAACAACCCGACAAGGGTCTCAGCCAAGGAGTTATCCCGACCTCAACAGAGTTCTCCGGCCGCTGCTGAAGTACAAGTCCGAGGAGGACCTTCCGAGGAAGTCTTTGACGCCCCCCTTCAGTGCCACGAAACCAGTTCCGCGGGTGTAGATTTGCGACATGCGCGTTGCGCCTTTTTTCGAGTGCTCTTACTTTTGACTGTTGGTACTAATCTTGATCTTTGATGTCTGTGATGCGTAGGAGCTCAAGGTGGCTAGCATGGTGCCCCCGCTGCCCGAAAAGTTTCTGGTTGCGCCGGACAACGAAGTTGTGGACTCCGAGTATGAGCTTACGCCGGCACAGTCGCCAACTCAGGAAGCCCCCGAGGCGAGCGAGGGGCGGACCCAAAAGCTGGCACGGAGTCCGAGTGAGTCTTCGAATGACTCGACTCCGCCAACTCCTAGGGGCCCATCCTTCCTTGAGCGCCACGGCGAGGATGACGGTGCTTCTTTCGTACCATTCCCGGCTGTGCCCCTTCGGGCTGTGGTGCCGTAGCCGCCGGCTAAGAAGAAGAAGAAGGAGAAGGCGTCGCCCGTCTTCAATTTGAGTGACATCGACTCGTAAGTGATTTCGGACTCATTTTGTTCTGTAATTTGCGTATGCATCTTTTCCTCTTGTCTTGATCAATACTTTCCTTGCAGCCACTCCTCGGAGGGCTCTCTTAGGAGGGCGCTCAGGAGGCCGTAGGGGAGTCGAAGCCGACGGCCCCTCCCTCTCAGACGGTGGCCAACTCTGGGGGCGATGCTCCGAACCCCTCTTCGCAGAAGGATCGAGTAGTCGTTACTCAGAAGACTGCACCTGGACCTTCGGAATCTCCGTCTGAGCATGTAGGTTATTCTCCTTTATTGTCCTGGGGGGGCGAGCCCTTTTCGGGTCGTTTTGTTGAATGTTTTGCTCTTTTTTGGGGGCGCAGCCCCCGAGCCCTTTTTATGATGCTTTTTTGATTATTTGCCTCTGTTTCTTCTCGCAGCCCTTTGTGCACAGCGCAAACCTTCTCATCCAGCAGCATCTAGCACTGGAGGCCAGCATGCAGCAGCTTCGAGGTATGTGTTTTGCGTACTCTCGTTTGTTTCATATGTTGCTTGAATAATGCTTGTGTTGCTCATGTGTGTTCTTGGTACTTTGTGGATGAAAATAATGCGGCCCTTCGCCGGCTGGACGCTCTCAAAAAGAGCCTCAGTCGAGCGGAGAAGCAGGCTGCAGATGCTATGGAAGCGAAGGAGCGCCTGCAGAAGGAGTTGGCTGATGTTGCCGAGGCCAAAAAGCGCCTGCAGCGGGAGGCTTCGGATCGCGAGGAGCGGCTCGCAACTGTTGTGGCTGCGCGCGAGAAGGAGGTGGCCGAGAAGCTGATGGATGCGGCTAAGGCTTTCTCCGGTGAGTGTCTTGTGTTTGATTTGATCTTTGAATTTTTGGTTGCTTCTTGTCGCATCCTTATTCAGCTCCTTTGTTTCTTCTTTTCCTCAGATGCTTCAGCCATCGCGTTTGATCGCGGTGCCCTGGAGCATGGGAGTGCTCTGGATGATTCCACCGCAGTGGTCGAAGATCGTTGCGGCACCGCTGCTAATTCTCTGGCGAAAGCCAAGGGGGTGCTCCGGCGCTTCCAGAAGGAGATCGTTCCCAAGGGCGCTGCTCTTGAGGATGTCGACGCTCTAGCGGATGCGTTGTTATCGGGGGATAACCCCCGATAGGGTCACGAGAGGGGAAACGTAACACGGTTGGGTTGGCTCCGAGTAAAGAAAGAACCAGGCCATGTAAGAACGGCCGGGTAAGATAAGCATGGGCAGCCGACATACAAACTATGTCGGCCCGCATAGGACAAAGTTGTAACCCTTGCAGGAACCGACGAGCCGAGTCGACCGAGGAAGGGCCGAGTCAAGAAGGACGCGTGGCACCTTTCCGGATAAGGTTCATGAGGGACCATGGTAAAGCATGGTCAAAAGAGAAGGGCGACGCCTGGTGACACAAAAGGAGCCAGGTGACGCTCAAAGCATACGCTGACGTACAAAGTAACATCATGACGCCAAAAGGAACAGGAAGCAGGGTACAGGAAGACCGTTAGCTGACAAGCTTTATGGACCGGGCCATTGGGCTTAGGACAAGCCCATGACCTGGCCCACATCGTAGGGACCAAGATCCAAACAGTAAATCCTAGAACCCAAAGGGGTATTAGCTAGCTAGCACTGCCTATATAAGGGAGGGCAAAGCAGTAGTAGAAGGATGTTGGACCAAGTAGTGAACTAAGGAAGAGAACTCTAGCTTATACAGCTTAAGGAGCACTTGTAATCTTTGGGGTATCAATCGAATTGCAAAGTCTGGAGAGTTCTTCTTGTTCTTCGTGCATGGCTCGACCGTGCACTTGTAGGGTTCGAAGCATAGAAAACAAAAAAATTCCTATGATGTGAACTATGTACCAAGATCTATCTACTAGATACAAACAACGGGCGAATGTATATCCGTAGAGAACATACCCTTGAAGACCGACAAAGCTTAACGAGTTCGACTCGTGGTTGATATAGACGATCTCTTGCCGATGTCAAGATCGAGAGGAAGTCCTAGCGCCGCAAATCAGCAGCGCATCCGTGCTCGCACACACGTTCGAGGCACCGAGCAACCTCCGCCTCCTCGCTCCAGCGATGCAGCGGAAGCACAACTCTTTCTTGCCGAATAGCCACCGGGAACATGTATCTCGCTAGTCTGAGACCATGGGGGATAAATTCTAGAGGGGAGAGAGATCCTTCACGAGGAGGTGTGAGTGAGAAGTGAGGAGAGGGGTGCCTTTTATAGGAGGAGGGGGGAAACCCCAAGGGGGTGGCCGGCGCATGGGGGCTGCCCCTTGCCCTCCCCTCTTCATGTGGGTGGACACTCCACTCACAAAATTCCTTTAAATTCCCTCCACTCAAAATCCCACTCAAACTTGCCATTAAATTTCCACCAAATTTAATGCAAACTCTCATTAAATAAAACTCTTTTATTTTATTCAGAATTTTGTCAATTACTTTAATGACAAACATTCACAAATAACCCCTTGCTAGAATTCTACTTCACATGCATAACCACTTTATGCAATTTCACCCGAAAACCTGTTTCGATATCTACTGAAATAAATTTCTGCGCTTGTTCATTCTTTCGGCATGAAACTTTTGCTCCTATTGGATGTCGGTGTATCTTAAGTGTGTCACCCTACGGTTCGTGAATAATGCGGACATGATCGATACCCCTCTCGGATTAATAATCAGAAGCGGGATCTAGAGACCCATACTGACTCCCACACATTCAACGATGACTTTCTTGTGATCGTCGGAACCTTTTACGCTAGTATCTTAATCCCTTTGTTTCACGATATATTACATGTCCGAGATTTGATCATCGGTATCTCCATACCTAGTTTGATCTCGTTACTGACATGCACTCTTTTCTCGTTCCCGTGATATAACATTCTAGTGATCAAATCACTTGCTTGCAAGCTAACCAATGTGATATCACCGAGAGGGCCCAGAGTATAACTATCCGTCCACGGGATGAACAAATTCCACTCTCGATCCATGGGCCTCAACATAACACTTTATTAGTTCTGAATCCATCTTTATAATCACCTTGTTAGGGTGTGACGTTTGATGTTATCAAGGAACTCTTCTGGTGTTAGTGATTGTCATGATCTCATGGTATAAGGATTAGGATCACTTCGTAAGTTGTTATAGCAATATAAACTCAATGACTTTGATCGTAATGCTATACTTCGGATGAATGTTCATCACACCATTACACTAATGTTGTGATCCCTTTATTAACAACATCCAATGTCCATGATCAGGAAACCTTGATCATCTTGTTAATCAACGAGCTAGTTTATGAGAGAGGCATAACTAGGAACTTTCTTTTTGTTTATTAAACACACATGTATTAACGTTTTCGTATTAATACAATTATAGCATGCAAAATAAACATCTATCATATACTTGGAATACACATAATAAACACTCTATTATTGCCTCTCAGGGCATATTCCCTTCAGTCTCCTACTTGCACTAGCGACAATAATCTAGTTACATAGTGATAAATCTAACACCCATTGAGTTCTGGTGTTGATCATGTTTTGCCCTAGGGATAGTTTTAGTCAACGGATCTGCTACATTGAGATTCGTGTGTACTTTACAAATCTTTATATCTCCATCCTTGACATGCTCGCGGATGGAGTGAAACCGGCGCTTAATATGCTTGGAATGCTTGTGAGACCTTGGCTCTTTGGCATTGGCAATGGCACCATTGTTGTCACAATAGATCACCATTGGGTCCAACACGTTTGCAACCACTCCTAGTTCGGATATGAACTCCTTCATCCAAACTGCTTCCTGAGCCGCTTCCGAAGCAGCAACATATTCGGCCTCCGTTGTTGATCCCGCCACCACAGGTTGTTTGGAGCTCCTCCAACTAACCGCTCCGCCATTCATGAGAAATACATATCCGGATTGAGACTTAGAGTCATCCGGATCGGTGTCAAAGCTAGCGTCAACATAACACTTAGCGACGAGCTCTTCTTCACCTCCGTATACAAGAAACATATCCTTAGTTCTTCGTAAGTACTTAAGGATATTCTTGACCGTTATCCAGTGTTCCTAACCTGGATCCGATTGGTACCTACTAGTCAAACTAATAGCATGTGCCACATCCGGTCTTGTACATAGCATGGCGTACATTATAGAGCCTATGGCTGAAGCATAGGGGACTTTGTCCATTATCTCTCTTTCTTCCGCCGAAGCCGGACTTTGAGTCTTTACTCAATGTCTTGCCTTGTAACATAGGTAAGAACCCCTTCTTACTTCCGTCCATTTTAAACTTCTTTAAAATATTATCATGGTATGTACTTTGCGATAGCCCTATTAGGCGCTTAGATCTATCTCTATAGATCTTTATGCCTAATATGTATGACGCTTCACCTAGGTCCTTCATTGAAAATTTGCTGTTTAGATAACTTTTAACACTGTTTAAAAGATCTATATCATTTCCGATCAATAATATGTCATCCACATATAATATCAGAAATACCACATTGCTCTCACTCACTTTCTTGTAAATACAAGCTTTTCCATAAGTTTGGACAAATCCAAACTCTTTGATCACCTCATCAAAGGAGAGATTCCAACTTCGTGATGCTTGCTTCAATCCATAGATGGATCGCTGAAGCTTGCACACCTTGTTAGCATCCTTAGGATCGACAAAACCCTTTGGTTGTATCATATACAACTCTTCTTCAATATTACCATTGAGAAACGCGGTTTTGACATCCATCTGCCATATCTCATAATCGAAATATACAGCAATTGCTAACATAATCGTAACTGACTTTAGCATCGCTACAGGAGAGAATGTCTCATCGTAGTCAACTCCTTAAATTTGTCGAAACCCCTTTGCGACAAGTCGAGCTTTATAGACGGTCATATTACCATCAGCATCAGTTTTCCTTTTAAAAATCCATTTGTTCTTCACGGTCTTTCGGTCATGAGGTAATTCCACCAAGTTCTAAACTTGATTTTCATACATGGATTCCATCTCGGATTTCATGGCTTCTAACCATTTGTTGGAATCCGCGCTTATCATCACTTCTTCATACGTCGCAGGGTCATCATTTTCATCAACCGTGAAATTCATGACAGGATTTCCGTACAGCTCGGGAGCTGCACGCGTCCTGCTAGACCCGCGACTGCGAGGTTCGGTAGTACTCTCTTTCGGAGTTTCATGATCATTATCATTAGTTCCCTCTTCAATAGGTGAAGCCAACTCCGGAACAACTTCTGGCGCCGCGCTACTCGCCATACTATGAAGAGAAGGTTCAATAACCTCTTCGAGTTCTACCTTCCGACTACTCACACCTTTCGCGAGAAACTCTTTCTCTAGAAAGGATCCATTCTTGGCAACAAAAACCTTGCCTTCGGATCTGTGATAGAAGGAATACCCAATAGTTTCCTTAGGGTATCCTATGAATACGCATTTTTCCGCTTTGGGTTCGAGTTTATCTGGTTGAAGTTTATTCACATAAACATCGCATCCCCAAACTTTAAGAAATGACAGCTTAGGTTTGTTTCCAAACCACAGTTCATACGATGTCTTTTCAACGGATTTAGATGGTGCCCGATTTAAAGTGAATGCAGCAGTTTCTAGTGCATAACCCCAAAATGACAACGGCAAGTCCGTCAGAGACATCATAGATCGAACCATATCTAATAAAGTACGATTACGACGTTTTGACACACCATTTCGCTGTGGTGTTCCGGCATGTGTGAGTTGTGAAACAATTCCACACTCTTTCATGTGAGTGCTAAACTCGTAACTTAGATACTCACCTCCATGGTAAGACCATAGAAATTTGATCTTTCTATTACGATGATTTTTCACTTCATTCTGAAATTCCTTGAACTTTTCAAAGGTTTCAGACTTGTGTTTCATCAAGTAGATATAACCGTATCTACTTAAATCATCCATGAAAGTAACAAAATAACGATATCCACCTCGCGCCGACACACTCATTGGACCACATACATAAGAATGTATGATTTCCAATAAATCTGTCGCCCGTTCCATTGAACCGGAAAACGGCGTTCTAGTCATCTTGCCCATAAGGCATGGCTCACACGTATCAAATGATTCAAAATCAAGTGATTCCAAAAGTCCATCCGAATGGAGCTTCTTCATGCGTTTAACGCCAATATGACCTAGACGGCAGTGCCACATATATGTGGATATATCATCATTAAGTTTAATCCTTTTAGCATCAACATTATGAATATGTGTAACATTATCATCGAGATCTAATAGAAATAAACCATTCATCATTGGTGCATGACCATACAAGATTTCATTCATATAAATAGAACAACCATTGTTCTCGGATTTAAATGAATAACCACTTCGCATCAAACACGATCGAGATACAATGTTCATGCTCAGTGCAGGCACCAGATAACAATTATTCAAGTTTATAACTAATCCCGACGGCAAATGGAGAGGTAGCGTTCTGACGGCGATCACATCAACGCTTGATCCATTGCCGACACGCATCTTGACCTCACCCCTTGCTAGCGGTCGCTTGTTCCGCAGCCCCTGATTTGAGTTACAAATATTAGCAACTGAACCGGTATCAAATACCCAGGTGCTACTGCGAGCACTAGTTAAGTACACATCAATAACATGTATATCATATATACCTTTGTTTGCTTTGCCGGCCTTCTTGTCTGCCAAATACTTGGGGCAGTTGCGCTTCCAGTGGCCAGTCCCCTTACAATAGTAGCACTCGGTATCAGACTTAGGTCCAACTCAGGGTTTCTTTTCAGGCACGGCAACCGGCTTGCCGCCCTTACTTCCCTTCCGTTTTCCCTTCTTGTCTTTCTTGAAACCAGTGTTCCTATTGATCATCAACACTTGATGTTCCTTTTTGATCTCCACTTTTGCAGTTTTAAGCATTGACAGAAGCTCGGGGAGAGACTTCTTCATGCCTTGCATATTATAGTTCATCACGAAGCTCTTATAGCTAGGTGGCAGAGAATGCAGAACACGATGGATGCCTAAGTCAATGGGAATCGATATTCCCAAGGACACAAGCTTATCGGCGTAACCCGACATCTTGAGTACATGTTACTAACAGAGTTGTGCTCTTCCATCATGCAGCTAAAGAACTTTTCTGAAGCGTTGTAGCTCTCTACAGCAGCATGTGTGTCGAAAATCATTTTCAACTCACCCATTGTATCAAATGCATTGCCGTTTTCGAAGTTCCGGCTCTAGCCCATACAATATGCCGCAATGAACTAAGTTGTGGTCCTCCTGACGAGTCTGATAGACATTCTTCTCCTCGTCAGGGGCATCCTCAAAGGATGGGGGACCTAGCGGCGCTTCTAGCACATATTGCTTTTGTGCAGCAGAGAGGAGAATCCTCAAATTCATGGCCCATTCAGTAAAGTTGCTACCGTTCGTTGCAAGTTTCTCTTTCTCCATGAACACATTGAAATTAAAAGCAGGTGGTGCCATCTAGAACAGAATTTGTAAAGTTTAGACTAAGTTTATGATAGATTGAGTTCAACTAATCCATATTACGAATGAACTCCCACTCAAAAACGACACCTCTCGTGCATTTTTGGTGATTACATGAACCAAATCCACTATACCAAGTCCGATCATCACGTGAGTCGGTATAGCTTCAAAGGCGAGCATCAAATGGGCATCATATCTACTATATGACTCATGCTTAACCTTTCGGTCTGTGTTCCGAGGCCATGTCTGTACATGCTAGGCTCGACAAGTTAGAACCTTAGTATTCGCGTGTGTAACTGTTTTACACCCGAAATATGGTCGTGGATCCAAGAACACCCGATCATCACATGATGTCTTGGAGCGACGAAAACATAATCGGTGCATACTAAAGGAAGAACACATTCTTATCTTGATATTTAAATGAGGGATCATCTTATTATGCTAACAAAGCGCTAAACAAGCAATATAAGATGCTATCAAACATCACATGTTTATTAGTGAAATGGTATGGTTCCCGCATATGATCTCTATCATGTGCATCGTGGTATGATCACTATCATACCTATATGTGTAAGTCCAAGGTCTATGGAGATTACACGTTATGTATGTTGTAAGAATATCATCTCATACTTCTACTTACAACATCACCATATCATAACACTAGCCCAGCAACAATCTAAACTAGACGCATCTAATTTATCCATTGCAAGTTTTACGTGGCTTAGGAATTTCGAGATAGAACCGTTCTTACCTACGAACATGAAACACAACGAGGATAACCAAATTATTGACAACTCGTTGCAAAATAGATATTGACTATAGTAGAAGAGACAGACACCCGCTAGACACTTATGCAAGCTAGTTGTATGTCAAGCGTGGAACAGGTCTCATGTGCGAGGACATGTAAAGTTTGTTCGGGCCGCTTCATCCCACTATGCCACCAATATCCAAAATTACAACTAAGGAGCAACAACATGGTCATCATCGCCCACATACTCATATGTGTACTACCCGTGTAAAGCATCTACGCATAGATCCGGCTCTGATACCACTGTAGGGTTCGCAACATAGAAAACAAAAAATTTCCTACGATGTGAACTATGTACCAAGATCTATCTACTAGATACAAACAACGGGCGGATGTATATCCGTAGAGAACATACCCTTGAAGACCGACAAAGCTTAACGAGTTTGACTCGTGGTTGATGTAGACGATCTCTTGTCGATCTCAAGATCGAGAGGAAGTCCTACCGCCGCAAATCAGCAGCGCATCCGTGCTCGCATACACATTCGAGGCACCGAGCAACCTCCGCCTCCTTGCTCCAGCGATGCAGCGGAAGCACAACTATTTATTGCTGAATAGCCACCGGGAACATGTATCTCGCTAGTCCAAGACCATGGGGGATAAATTTTAGAGGGGGAGAGAGATCCTTCACGAGGAGGTGTGAGTGAGAAGTGAGGAGAGGGTGCCTTTTATAGGAGGAGGGGGGAACCCCAAGGGGGTGGCCGGCGCATGGGGGATGCCCCTTGCCCTCCCCTCTTCATGTGGGTGGACACTCCACTCACAAAATTCCTTTAAATTCCCTCCACTCAAAATCCCACTCAAACTTGCCATTAAATTTCCACAAAATTTAATGCAAACTCTCATTAAATAAAACTCTTTTATTTTATTCAGAATTTTGTCAATTACTTTAATGACAAACATTCACAAATAACCCCTTGCTAGAATTCTACTTCACATCCATAACCACTTTATGCAATTTCACCTGAAAACCTGTTTCGGTATCTAGTGAAATAAATTCCTGCGCTTGTTCATTCTTTCGGCATGAAACTTTTGCTCCTATTGGATGTCGGTGTATCTTAAGTGTGTCACCCTACGGTTCATGAATAATGCAGACATGATCGAGACCCCTCTCGGATTAATAATCAGAAGCGGGATCTGGAGACCCATACTGACTCCCACACATTCAACGATGACTTTCTTGTGATCGTCGGAACCTTTTACGCTAGTATCTCAATCCCTTTGTTTCACGATATATTACATGTCCGAGATTTGATCATCGGTATCTCCATACCTAGTTTGATCTCGTTACTGACATGCACTCTTTTCTCGTTCCCGTGATATAACATTCTAGTGATCAAATCACTTGCTTGCAAGCTAACCAATGTGATATCACCGAGAGGGCCCAGAGTATAACTATCCGTCATCGGGATGAACAAATTCCACTCTCGATCCATGGGCCTCAACATAACAGTTTATTAGTTCTGAATCCATCTTTATAATCACCCTGTTACGGTGTGACGTTTGATGTTATCAAGGAACTCTTCCGGTGTTAGTGATTGACATGATCTCATGGTCTAAGGATTAGGATCACTTCGTAAGTTGTTATAGCAATATAAACTCAATGACTTTGATCGTAATGCTATACTTCGGATGAATGTTCATCACACCATTACACTAATGTTGTGATCCCGTAATTAACAACATCCAATGTCCATGATCAGGAAACCTTGATCATCTTGTTAATCAACGAGCTAGTTTATGAGAGAGGCATAACTAGGAACTTTCTTTTTGTTTATTAAACACACATGTATTAACGTTTCCGTATTAATACAATTATAGCATGCAAAATAAACATCGATCATATACTTGGAATACACATAATAAACACTTTATTATTGCCTCTCAGGGCATATTCCCTTCAGCACTCCCTCCCCGGTGACCACAAGCACCCATTCGGCCCCCAACTTAAGCCTACCCATGGCATCTGTCGTGCCACCACCACGACAGTTGGCGCCCACCGTGGGGCAGAAGCAGGTGCTTGATGGAGTCTTCACCCGGACGGGCAACATCATCGCCAAGACCGGCGAGTGCGTCTACTCCGGCCTCATCCAGAGGTTTGGAGCGCTCAACTTCGTCAGCAACAACGCGGTATGCTTCGGGACCAAGTAGTTCCTTTGGGGCGGTCGCTTCATCAAGTTCGGTGAGCACCAGGTCTACGTCGCGGTGCGCGTGGAGCGCACACATCCTGAGCGCGTCGTCCTGGCGCCGAATCCTCCTACGGCTCCTGACACTGTGAAACCTCACGAACTCGTCTCCATGGAGGTAATGATGACAGCCTCAAACCCCACAGCTCCTCCAATAGTTCCAGTAGTGAATGAAAATGCAGAGGGAGGAAATCATGAGGAAACGCCAAGGGTTGCAAGAACAGCAAAGGCGCCGCTGGAAAAACCAGAGAACATAGCTAGGAGCAAGAGGGCTAAGGAGCTGCAGGAAGCTTTAGACAGTTGGCAGAGCCAGTGGCACAGGCAACTGACCCGGCACGCGTGCAAGCCGAGTTGGAGGAAGCCGGGATAAAAGTCCTAGAGAAAGCCAAGGAGCTAGCACAGTTGCAGCAGGACGTGGATATCACCATCCGAGAGCTTAACTCAGCAAATCGAGTCAAGGGCGCAAAGACCCGGCTTGATGCAACGAGATTGAGAGGAAGGAACCTCAACGAACAGCTGGCAGATGCTGAAGGGTTTCGCAGCATAGTAAATCAAAAAAATTCTACGGATGCGAACGGGAAAGCCAAGATCTAATCTAGGAGATGCATACAACGAGGGGGGGGAATAGATGAGATCTTCATACCCTTGAAGATTTGCACAACGGAACGTTCGACGGAACATGGGTGATGTAGTCGTACTCGCTTCTCATCCTCGCGATCTGATCCGATCTAACACCGCAAGTGGCGATGCCTCCGAGAGATGCACACGTGCGGCACCTCGACGTCTCCTCCTTCCTCGATCCAGCAAGTAGGGTGGAGAGATGGATTGGATCTACAACGCGACGGCGCGGTGGAGAGTTTCTGCGGCAGGGCTTCGCCTACGCGCAGTCGGGAGGGAGAGAGAGAGGAGGGGCAGCAGGGCGGCTAGGGTTGAGGAGGAGGTGTAGGGAGGGTGCACACCCAGCCCTCTTTATATAGAGGGGTGGGCGGCTGGCCCTTGCCCCTCCCCCAAGCCCTAGGTCGGCGGCCAAAGGAGGGAGGAGTGGGAGGCAAGTTCCCCCCTTCTAGACGCTCCCCTAGGGTTTGGCCGGCTGGACCCTATGGGGCCTTGTGACCCTGGCCCAATGCGGCCAGGGCACTCCCTCATAGTCCCATGCCTACTCCCGACAAGTGGGGCCACGTTGGTCCCACTCCGGAAGGTTCTATAAGCTTCCGGTACAATACCGATTAACCCGAAACAACTCCGAACTCCAAAAACTGCATTGCCTTATATGAATCTTATTCGCCGGACCATTCCGGAACATCTCGTGATGTCCTGGATCTCATCCGAGACTCCGAACAAAAACTCATGAACCAATTATCCAATCTATCCTAGCGTCGAGACATGTTAAGTGTGTGACCCTTTGGGTTCGAGAATATGCAGACATGATCTTCTATCAATAATCAACATCGGGGTCTGAAAACCCATATTGAATCCCACACATTCATCGATGATCATATCGGATGAACCACGATGCCAGGATTCAATCAATCCCATATATATATTCCCTTCGTCTCGCGATATTTTACTTGCCCGAGATTTGATCGTCGGTACCGTCATACCTAGTTCAATCTCGTTCACAGCAAGTACTTTACTCGTTCCGTAATCCGATATCACTTTGTGATTAACTCCTTAACCACATGCTTTCAAGCGGTGTTGATATCGATTACCGAGTGGGCCCGAAGTATATATCTCCGACTTGGGAGGGACAAATCCCATCTCGATACATACAACCCAACAGGTACTTTTCGATCACCTGAGAGACACCTTTATGATCACCCTCTCATAGGATGACGTTTGATGACCTCAAAGCTTTCTTCCGATACCAGGGAGTTGTATTATCTCATGGTTTAAGGAATACAATATTTGACATAAGAAAAGCTTCGCAAAGATGAACACGATGCCACGATCTAATTGCTCCGCTTAGTTTGGGTCTAAGGATGGCAATTTTATCCATGGATCCGGATATCCACAGATATCCGACCCGGTGGACAAGGGTATGGAGGACTAATTACATCCACGGATTTCATGGGGCGAATATCCGCTAATTCATGGGGCGGGCATGGGTAGTAGTTTCGCTCCACGGATATCCAACGGATACCCGGCTGACACGTGGGACCCACATGTCAGTGAGATTATTTTTTTATGTATACAATATTTACTCAATAAATGGCCCCAAATTTCAAGCCACGGGCCCAAAAGCCCACCTAAGCAATAATCCTAATTAATCCCAATACCCCCCAATTACTGTATGGTGTAACCCCTAGCCCAGGTCGCATTTGTGTCGCCGCCCCATCCCCAGGTCATACTCGAGTCAGCCGCCAGGAGGCAGGCGACCACTCAACATTTCTACTATGCATTGCTATATCTATTGAATGTATGAGATGTTGTATTGGAAACTTGTAATAAAAAGCATTCTCTAAGACTGTTATGAGACATCTATGTACTTTGTGATGTTAACGTGTGATATTTTAAGTACTATGTGGTTAAAATATTATTGCTTTGATATTTCTATGTATTATCCATATAATATTTGTTGAAATGCTGTCGGAAATTGCTATTATATCGTAGTTATGCAGAATATTATTATGATTATTGTATACAGTGTGTAAACCAATGGTTATCCATGGATACTGGATGTCCGGCGGGTTTGGATCTGGAGCGACATCCATGCCCATGGATATATTCGTGGGAGGGCTAGAGTGAGTTTCATGGATTTGGATTTGGATTTGGTTTTGCTATATCCTTCCAAACCCGCTCCATTGCCATCCCTATTTGGGTCTGTCCATCGTATCATTCTCCCGATGATATGATCTCATTATTAATCGACAACTCATGTCTATGGTTAGGAAACCTTAACCATCATTAATCAATGAGCTAGTCCATAGAGGCATACTAGGGACACGGTGTTGTTCACAAACCACACAAGTATTAAAGTTTCCGCTTAATACAATTCTAGCATGGAATATAAATTTTATCATGAACAAGAATTATAATAATAACATCTTTATTATTGCCTCTAGGGCATAATTCCAACAGTCTCCCACTTGCACTAGAGTCAATAATCTAGTTTACATCTGGCAACAATCTAACACCCATGGCACTAAGGTGCTGATCATGTTTTGCATGTGGAAGAGGTTTAGTCAATGGATCTGCGACATTCAGATCTGTATGTACTTTGCTAATCTTCAGATCTCCATCTACTATATAATCTCGGATTATATGAAACTTGCGGTTGATATGCTTGGTCTTTGGATGATATCTTGGTTCCTTAGCTAGTGCTATGGCGCCAGTGTTGTCACACAATATCTCCAGTGGGTCCAAGGCACTTGGAACCACGCCAAGCTCAGTGATGAAGTTCCTGATCCAAACTCCTTCACTTGACGCTTCTGCAGCAGCCATGTATTCCGCTTCTACTGTAGATCCCGCGATCATGCTTTGCTTGTAGCTTCTCCAGCTCACAGCTCCTCCATTCAAAATATAAACGTATCCTGTCTGAGATTTAGAATCATCCTTGTTGGTGTCGAAACTAGCGTCGACGTAACCCTTTATGACGAGCTGTTCATCACCTCCATAGACTAAGAACATTTCTTTAGTCCTATTCAAGTACTTTAGGATGTTCTTCACGGCTGTCTAGTGTTCCACTCCTGGATCACTTTGGTACCTGCTCGTCAAACTAAGAGCATTGGACACATCTGTTCTAGTACACAACACGACATACATGATAGAACCTATGGCTGAGGCATAAGGCACTTTGCTCATAGCTTCTCTATCATTTACCGTAGATGGACACTGAGCCTTGCTCAATATCTTACCTGACAACATAGGCATTGAACCTTTCTTTTTCCTTATCCATTCTGAACCTTTTCAGAACTTTGTCTAGGTATGTACTCTGGCTTAAAGCTATCAGGCGTCTTTGTCTATCTCTATAGATTTTGATGCCCAATATATAAGCAGCTTCTCCTAGGTCTTTCATTGAAAAACATTTGTTCAAATAACTCTTCACATCGTTAAGCATGTCAATGTCATTTCCAATAATCAATATGTCATCCACATATAGTACCAGAAATGTCACTGAGCTCCCACTCACTTTCTTGTAGATACAAGCTTCATAGCAATTTGGAACGAATCCAAATCTCTTGATCACTTGATAAAAACGAAGGTTCCAACTCCGAGATGCTTGCTTCAGTCCATAAATGGAATGCTGAAAGTTTGCACACTTTATCAGCATCCTTAGGATCGACAAAACCTTCGGGTTGCATCATATACAACTCTTCATCAATGTTTCCATTGAGGAACGCAGTCTTGACATCCATCTGCCATATTTCATAATCATGAAACGCAGCAATTGCTAATAAAATCCGAATGGACTTAAACATCGCTGTGGGAGAGAAAGTCTCATCGTAGTCAACACCTTGAACTTGTCGAAAACCTTTCGCGACAAGTCATGCTTTATAGACGGTAACATTACCATCCGCGTACGTTTTCTTCTTGAAGATCCATTTGCACTCGACGGCCTTTCGGTCACTAGGAGGGTCCACCAAAGTCCATACTTGGTTTTCGCTCATGGATCCCAATTCGGATTTCATGGCCTCTAGCCATTTCTCAGAGTCTGGGCTCATCATCACTTCCTCATAGTTCGCAGGTTCACTGTCATCTACTAACAAGACAGTTAAGACAGGGTTGTCGTACCACTCAGGAGGGGCACGCGACCTTGTCGACCTACGACATTCAGTAGCAGCATCGTCCGAAGCTTCATGATCCTTGTCATTAGCTTCCTCTATTGTTGGTGCAGGCGGCACTGGAACAATTTTAGGTGCTATGCTACTCTCCAACTCAAGAGAAGGTTCAACAACCTCGTCTAGCTCTACTTTCCTCCCACTCACTTCTTTTGAGAGAAACTCCTTCTCAAGAAAGGATCCGTTCTTTGCGACAAACACTTTGCCTTCGGTTCTGTGATAAAAGGTATACCCAATAGTTTCCTTAGGGTATCCTATGAAGACGAATTTCTCCGCTTTGGGTTTGAGCTTGTCCGGCATCAACTTCTCGACGTAAGCTTCGCATCCCCAAACTTTAAGAAACGACAACTTAGGTTTGGCACCAAACCACAATTCATACGGTGTCGTCTCAACGGATTTAGATGGTGCCCTATTTAAAGTGAATGCAGCGGTTTCTAATGCATAACCTGTTGGAATTATGCCCTAGAGGCAATAATAAAGATGTTATTATTATAATTCATGTTCATGATAAAGTTTATATTCCATGCTAGAATTGTATTAAGCGGAAACATTAATACTTGTGTGGTTTGTGAACAACACCGTGTCCCTGGTACGCCTCTAAGGACTAGCTCATTGATCAATGATGGTTAAAGTTTCCTAACCATAGACATGAGTTGTCAATTGATAATGAGATCATTTCATTGGAGAATGATATGATGGACAGACCCAAACTAAGCAAAGCAATTAGATCGTGTCATCGTGTTCGTCTTTGCGAAGCTTTTCTTATGTCAAATATTGTATTCCTTAGACCATGAGATAATACAACTCCCTGGTATCGGAAGAAAGTTTTGAGGTCATCAAACGTCATCCTATGAGAGGGTGATCATAAAGGTGTCTCTCGGGTGATCGGAAAGTATCTGTTGGGTTGTATGTATCGAGATGGAATTTGTCCCTCCCAAGTTGGAGAGATATACTTCGGGCCCACTCGGTAATCGATATCAACACCGCTTGCAAGCATGTGGTTAAGGAGTTAATCACAAAGTGATATCGGATTACGGAACGAGTAAAGTACTTGCTGTGAACGAGATTGAACTAGGTATGACGGTACCGACGATCGAATCTCGGGCAAGTAAAATATCGCGAGACGAAGGGAATATATATGGGATTGATTGAATCCTGGCATCGTGGTTCATCCGATATGATCATCGATGAACGTGTGGGAGTCAATATGGGTGCCCAGACCCCGCTGTTGATTATTGATAGAAGATCATGTCTGCATATTCTCGAACCCGCAGGGTCACACACTTAACGTGTCTTGACGCTAGGATAGATTGGATAATTGGTTTATGAATTTTTGTTCGAAGTCTCGGATGGGATCAGGGATATCACGAGAGGTTCCGGAATGGTCCGGAGAATAAGATTCATATAAGGCAATGCAGTTTTTGGAGTTCGGAATTGTTCCGGGTTGATCGGTATTGTACCGGAAGCTTTTAGAACCTTCCGGAAGGGGACCAACGTGGCCCCACCTTCCGGGAGGGGGCATGGGCCTATGAGGGAGTGTCCTGGCCGCATTGGGCCAGGGGCACAAGGCCCCATAAGGCCCAGCCGATCCTAGAGAGTTTAAATCGTTTAAACTAGAGATAGGGTTTCTAGAAGAGGGGAGAGTCCATGCCCCCCACTCCTTATCCTTTGGGCTTGGGGGAGGGGCTAGGGCTGCGCCCCCCCTCTATATAAAGAGGGGTGGGGGCGCACCAAACCCCTACACCTCTCCTCCAAACCCTAGCCGCCTTGCTAGCTTTCCTCTCTCCCTCCCGACTGTTTGTAGGCGAAGCCCTGCTGCAGAAATTCTCCACCATATACACCACGTCGTCGTGTTGTAGATCCAATCTATCTCTCCACCATACTTGCTGGTCCGAGGAAGGAGGAGACGTCGAGGTGCTGCACGTGTGCATCTCACGGAGGCACCGCCACTTGTGGTGCTAGATCAGATCGGATCACGAGGAGGAGAAGCGAGTACGACTACATCACCCACGTTCCGACGAACGTTCCGCTGTGCGAATCTTCAAGGGTATGAAGATCTAATCCAATCTCTCTTGTTGTTTGCATCTCCTAGATTAGATCTTGGCTTTCCCTCTGTTCACATCCGTAGAAAATTTTGATTTACTATGCCGCGAAACCCTTTATACCCCCAAAATGATAATGGCAAATCAGTAAGAGACATCATTGATCGGACCATATTTAATAGAGTTCGATTTCGGCGTTCAGACACACCATTGCGTTGTGGTGTTCCGGGTGGCGTGAGTTGCGAAACGATTCCGCTTGCTTTAAGATGCATGAGAAAATCATAACTCAAATATTCACCTCCACGATCGGATCGTAGAAACTTAATCTTTCTGTTACGATGGTTTTCCACTTCATTCTGAAATTCTTTGAACTTTTCAAATGTTTCAGATTTATGTTTCATTAAATAGATATACCCATATCTACTTAAGTCATCGATAAAAGTGAGAAAGTAGCGATATCCACCGCGCGTCGAAACACTCATCGGTCCGCATACATCGGTATGTATGATTTCCAACAAGTCCGTTGCTTGCTCCATCATTCCGGAGAACGGGGTTTTGATCATCTTGCCCATGAGGCATGGTTCGCATGTGTCAAATGATTCAAAATCAAGAGACTCCAAAAGTCCATCAGAATGGAGTTTCTTCATGCGTTTTACACCAATATGACCTAGACGACAGTGCCACAAATTAGTAGTATTATCACTATCTACCTTGCATCTCTTAGCCTCAATGTTATGGATGTGTGTTTCATCCCTTTCGAGATTCAGAAGAAATAAACCATTCACAGCAGGTGCATGACCATAAAAGATGTTACTCATATAAATAGAACAACCATTATTCTCAGATTTAAATGAATAACCGTCTTGCAATAAACACGATCCAGATATGATGTTCATGCTCATCGCAGGCACATAATAACATTTATTGAGGTTTAAAATTCCCGAAGGTAAAACTAAGGAGAGCGTGCCGACGGCCATCACATCAACTCTTGATCCGTTGCCAACGCGCATCGTCACCTCATCCCTCGCTAGCCGTCGTCTATTCCACAGCTCCTGTTTCGAGTTACAAATATTAGCAACTGAACCAGTATCAAATACCTAGGCACTACAACGAGGGCTAGTAAGGAAAACATCAATAAAATGTATATCAAATATACCTTTGATGGAGCCAGCCTTCTTGTCCGCTAAGTACTTCGGACAATTGCGCTTCCAGTGACCCTTGTCCTTGCAATACAAGCACTCAGTGTCCGGCTTAGGTCCAGACTTGAGCTACTTCTCAGCAGGGGCAACACGCTTGCCGCTGCCTTTCTTGAAGGGATTCTTTGCACCCTTGCCTTTCTTAAAGCTGGGGGGCTTGTTGTCCATCAACACATGATTATCCTTCTTGATGTCCACCTCCGCAGCTTTCAGCTTAGCGAAGAGCTCGGTGATCGTATTAGTGGAACCAATTTGATTATGAGTAACTACAAAACTTTTGTAGCTAGGAGGGAGTGATTGCAGAACCCTGTCAATCTTGAGCTCCTCTGGAATCTTGCAGTCCAGTTGCTTAAGGCGTTGAGTGTAGCCCGACATCTTAATGGCGTGCTCACTAACGGAACTCCCTTCCTCCATCTTGCAGTTAAAGAACTTCTCAGAGATCTCATATTTCTCAGAACGGGCCTGAGTCTGAAACATGGTTTTCAGCTCCTCGAGAATCTCAAAGGGCCCGGGATAGTCTTCAAAACGATTTTGAATGTCTGATTCCATAGCAAACAACATGGTGCTCTTAATCACACCATAATCATCTTTGCGCGACTGATAGACAGCTTTCTCGTCAGCCGGCGCAGTAGTAGTAGGGGCGTCACCTAATGCATTCTCAAGGACATAGTCCTTTTGACCGCCAGAGAGAATGATTCTCAGGTTGCGGAACCAGTTGGTGAAGTTAGACCCATTGTTCTTAAGCTTTTCTTTCTCAGCAAAAACGTTGAAGTTGAAGTTGGACTTAGCCATTTGATCTACAAAATTTGCAAGTACAATTTAGACTATGTTCATGATAACTAGTTCAACTTAATCAAATTACTAGATGAACTTCCAATAAATTCAACATCCCTCAAGTTGTTTAGTGAACATGATCCAAATTCACCACACCTATTCCGATCTTCACGAGAAGAGATGTGGTTTCAATGGTGGACAACGAAGTGTCGATCATATCATTCATATGACTCATGCTTAACCTTTCGGTTCATGTGTTCCGAGGCCATGTTTGTACATGCTAGGCTCGTCAAGTTAAACCCAAGTATTTCCGCGTGTGCAAAACTGGCTTGCACTCGTTGTATGTGAACGTAGAGTTTATAGCGCCCGATCATCACGTGATGCTTGAACACGACGAACTTTCGCAACGGTGCATACATGGGGAGAACACAGTTTTATCTTGATCTTTAAGTGAGGAATCATCTTATAATGCTACCGTCGCGATCTAAGCATAATAAGATACATAAAAGGATAAACATCACATGCATATAACTTTATGTGACATGGTATAGCCAATCTTCGCGCAATGATCTCCATCTTGTGCGTTCCAGCATGATCTCCATCACTCCACCATGATTGCCTCCACCACGAATAGCAACTACAACTATTGCTAACTACTTAGCGATAAAGTAAAGCTATTACATGGCGTATAAGAAGTTGACACACAGGTCATACACAATTATAAAGACAACCATATGGCTCCTGCCGGTTGTGTACTCATCGACATGCAAGTCGTGAAACATTACAAAACATGATCATTGCATACAACATACACATCACATCTTGGGCCATACCATATCACAGAAAACACTCCCTGCAAAAACAAGTTAGACACCTCTACTTTGTTGTTGCATGTTTTACGTGGCTTATGGGAGTAGATGCTAAGAACGATTCTTACCTACGGAAAGCCACAACGGTGATATTATGGTTGCCAAACTCCGGTGTTAATCCCATGACAACTATAGTGAGAGAAACTGACATCCACCAGCCGCATGTGTGGAACAAGCCACACGTCAAGTGCGGAGCCGGTCTCGCGAACGATGTCGCGTAAGGTTGGCCTGGACCGCTTCAATCTCAATATCCCGCGTCATAAGAAGAACACAAATAAGAGGCTTGCAACAGAAAACATCAACGCCCGCAACAACCATGTTGCGTTCTACTCGTGAAACACATCTACGCATAGATCTAGCTCTGATACCACTAAAGGGTTTCGCGGCATAGTAAATCAAAAATTTCTACGGATGCAAACAGAGGGAAAGCCAAGATCTTCATACCCTTGAAGATTCGCACAACGGAACGTTCGACGGAACGTGGGTGATGTAGTCGTACTCGCTTCTCCTCCTCGCGATTCGATCCGATCTAACACCGCAAGTGGCGATGCCTCCGAGAGATGCATACGTGCGGCACCTCGACGTCTCCTCCTTCCTCGGTCCAGCAAGTAGGGTGGAGAGATGGATTGGATCTACAAGGCGACGGCGCAGTGTAAGCGGTGGAGAGTTTCTGCGGCAGGGCTTCGCCTACGCGCAGTCGGGAGGGAGAGAGAGAGGAGGGGCAGCAGGGCGGCTAGGGTTGAGGAGGAGGTGTAGGGAGGGTGCGCCCCCATCCCTCTTTATATAGAGTGGTGGGCAGCTGGCCCTTGCCCCTCCCCTAAGCCCTAGGCCGACGGCCAAAGGAGGGAGGAGTGGGGGGCAAGTTCCCCCCTTCTAGAAGCTCCCCTAGGGTTTCCCTAGGGTTTGGCCGGCTGGGCCCTATGGGGCCTTGTGCCCCTGGCCCAACGCGGCCAGGGCACTCCCTCATAGGCCCATGCCCCCTCCCGACAAGTCGGGCCACGTTGGTCCCACTCCGAAAGGTTCTAGAAGCTTCCGGTACAATACCGATTAACCCGAAACAATTCCGAACTCCAAAAACTGCATTGCCTTATATGAATCTTATTCTCTGGACCATTCCGGAACCTCTCGTGACGTCCTGGATATCATCCGAGACTCCGAACAAAAACTCATAAACCAATTATCCAATCTATCCTAGTGTCGAGACACGTTAAGTGTGTGACCCTTCGGATTCGAGAATATGCAGACATGATCTTCGATCAATAATCAACAGGGGGGTTTGGAAACGCCAAGGGCTACAAGAACAGCAAAGGCGCCGCTAGAAAAACTAGAGAACATAGCTAGGAGCAAGAGATGTAGGAAGCGATAGACAGTTGGCAGAGCCAGTGGCACAGGCAACTGACCCGGCACGCGTGCAAGCCGAGTTGGAGGAAGCCGGTATAAAAGTCCTGGAGAAAGCCAAGGAGCTAGCACAGTTGTAGCAGGACGTGGATATCACCACCCGAGAGCTTAACTCAGAAAATCGAGTCAAGGGCGCAAAGACCCGGCTTGATGCAACGAGATTGAGAGGAAGGAACCTCAACAAAGAGCTGGCAGATGCTGAAGGGTTTCGCAGCATAGTAAATCAAAAAAAATCTACGGATGCGAACAGGAAAGCCAAGATCTAATCTAGGAGATGCAAAAAACGAGGGTAGGGGAATAGATGAGATCTTCATACCCCTTAAGATTTGCACAACAGAACGTTCGACGAAACGTGGGTGATGTAGTCGTACTCGCTTCTCCTCCTCGCGATCCGATCCGATCTAACACCGCAAGTGGCGATGCCTCCGAGAGATGCACACGTGCGGCACCTCGACGTCTCCTCCTTCCTCGGTCCAGCAAGTAGGGTGGAGAGATGGATTGGATCTACAACGCGACGGCGCGGTGGAGAGTTTCTGCGGCAGGGCTTCGCCTACGCTCAGTCGGGAGGGAGAGAGAGAGGAGGGGCAGCAGGGCGGCTAGGGTTGAGGAGGAGGCGTAGGGAGGGTGCGCCCCCAGCCCTATTTATATAGAAGGGTTGGCGGCTGGCCCTTGCCCCTCCCCCAAGCCCTAGGCCGGCGACCAAAGGACGGAGGAGTGGGGGGCAAGTTCCCCCCTTCTAGAAGCTCCCCTAGGGTTTGGCCGGCTGGGCCCTATGGGGCCTTGTGCCCCTGGCCCAATGCGGCCAGGGCACTCCCTCATAGTCCAATGCCTCCTCCCGACAAGTGGGGCCACGTTGGTCCCACTCCGGAAGGTTCTAGAAGCTTCCGGTACAATACCGATTAACCCGAAACAATTCCGAACTCCAAAAACTGCATTGCCTTATATGAATCTTATTCTCCAGACCATTCTGGAACCTCTCGTGACGTCCTGGATCTCATCCGAGACTCCGAACAAAAACTCATAAACCAATTATCCAATCTATCCTAGCGTCGAGACACGTTAAGTGTGTGACCCTTCGGGTTCGAGAATATGCAGACATGATCTTCTATCAATAATCAACAGCGGGGTCTGGAAACCCATATTGACTCCCACACATTCATCGATGATCATATCGGATGAACCACGATGCCAGGATTCAATCAATCCCATATATATATTCCCTTCGTCTCGCGATATTTTACTTGCCCAAGATTTGATCGTCGGTACCGTCATACCTAGTTCAATCTCGTTCACAGCAAGTACTTTACTCGTTCCGTAATCCGATATCACTTTGTGATTAACTCCTTAACCACATGCTTGCAAGCGGTGTTGATATCGATTATCGAGTGGGCCCAAAGTATATCTCTCCGACTTGGGAGGGATAAATCCCATCTCGATACATACAACCCAACAAGTACTTTTTGATCACCTAAGAGACACCTTTATGATCACCCTCTCATAGGATGACGTTTGATGACCTCAGAGCTTTCTTCTGATACCAGGGAGTTGTATTATCTCATGGTCTAAGGAATACAATATTTGACATAAGAAAAGCTTCGCAAAGATGAACTCGATGACACGATCTAATTGCTCTGCTTAGTTTGGGTTTGCCCATCATATCATTCTCCCAATGATATGATCTCATTATTAATCGACAACTCATGTATATGGTTAGGAAACCTTAACCATCATTAATCAATGAGCTAGTCCATAGAGGCATACTAGGGACACGGTGTTGTTCACAAACCACACAAGTATTAAACTTTATCATGAACAAGAATTATAATAACAACATCTTTATTATTGCCTCTAGGGCATAATTCCAGCAGATGCAACATCGAAGATAACACCGGAGAACAGCAACGAGACATCCATGCGGCCAACATATAACACATCAGCAGCTAATCTGCGAGCAACAGAAGCAGCAATGGCAGAATTACCCCACTTGGAGGGGCAAGCAAAGAAAAAGCAACAAGAACGAGTTAATGAACTAGTAAAAGCAGCTAGCATGTTGAATGAGGCGTATTACAGAGCAAATCCGGGTATAGCAGGGAGGTCACAACTGGTTCACTCGGTGACTCCTGTCCCGGCGAGATCGGTTGGGCACACGACATCCTCACCCGGAGCGGCGCCTAGGCTGAGAAAAGAAAAAAGTGTGGATTCAGGAAGAAACAAGCAAATGGTCGCCTATGATCCGGCAGTGGTTCGAGGAAACCCGGCATAGGCGCAAGGGCAAAAAGAAATAATGCCCAAGGAAATGAAAACCAGGAAAAAGCAGGGCAGAGAAATGACAACGGAGGGCAGAATTTTGCGCCTCGTGCTAGCCGTGGAACTCACTCGGCAGGAGGAGGAAATCCAGCTCCGAATATCGCACCAGCTCAGCCAGAAAGAAGACAGCAAAGCGCGGGAAAAGCCGTTCAATATCCTGCTGACCCGAACACAGATAAGTATAATTATGGTTACTCGGCTATGGTAAATGACGGATATGAACTGCCGGATCATGCATATCAGGCAATGGGAGCAAGATTCGGAGGCAGGAACCTTCAGCCGGATGATGCAAGGCTAAAGCTTGACCGAATAAGAATGGCAGGGATAATTGAGTCGCAAGGTCTACAGGGTCCACCGTGATTTGGCCCAAGTATCATGAAGGAGCCACCGGTGCCAAATTTCCAGCTGGCCAGAGGGACAAAAACGTATGATGGAATCACAAAGCCAGAGGACTGGCTCATAGACTATGGAACTGCTGTGAAAATCACGCAGGGAAACTTGACATGGGCAGTACGTTATGTGCCGCAGATGCTGGAAGGACCAGCTCGGGTATGGTTGAACAATTTGCCACCCGAAAGCATTAACAGTTGGATCGATTTTCATGACGCTTTCGTGAGCAATTTCACGAGCACTTACAAGAGGCCGAATTGTCCACAACAACTGGCAATGTGCAAGCAAAGACCGAATTAAAAAGACAGGGAATTCCTCACAAGGTGGTGTACGATGTGTAACTCTTGTGAAGTGGTAATCGAGTCACAGGCAATCGCATGGTTTGCACAAGGATGTAGACATGGAAGTGTGTTGTGGCAAAGGTTACAAAGATATATGCCGGCAAGCCTGGCAGAGACGATAAGAATCGATGAATCGTATGCGTTAGGAGATCCGACTCAGTCGCTGCTCATGTCGGCAGATGGGATGACTGAGACTCGAATCTATGACGCTGCCGGGTCGCAAAGGCGTCAAGAAAGATCTGAGTACAGAAGCAAGAGAAGAGATGAAAGACCAGATTACAGGTATGGTTCGACTCAGGTTGCGGCCGTGGGTCAGGATCATCCAGATGCTGGAAGCAGTCAGCGTCAAAGGACAAGTGGACAACAACAATGGATGCCCAAGAATGACGACAAAAGGCCATACAATCAGAGGAAGCAGTATCAGGACCGGCAAAAATACACCTATGAGATGATGCTGGATCAGCCATGTAAGTTTCACATGCTAGTCCGAGTAAACTAGCCAATCACACAACGAGGCAATGCACTTGGTTTCAGAAAGGAGATAGAGTGGACTCGCCGAATAAGCAGCTTCCACCACCTCCCCCTCCACCACTTAAAGGAGGAAATGCTCAGATAGTGGGATCAGACAACAGATATGAAAACAGGCAGCCGAGGTATCAGGATCAAGAAAGAAGAGAAGCTGTGCACCAGGTGCACAATACAAGAGGTGATGACGCCCATGTCGGTCATGGAACTAGAAATGAGTACAGAGAACATCACCAGAGCTATGTTATCTTTGTTACAGAGCCAAATGACAAAAAGAGCCAGCAGCGACGAATGATGGAGGTGAATGCCACGATGCCTGCAATCCCCAAGTACATGCATTGGTCTGAACAAGAGATAACTTGGAGTAAAAGATCACCCCAAGATCATGCCAACCCCAGGAGGATATGCTCTGGTTTTGGATCCAACATTCATGGGCCCAGATATCAACGTCAAGTTTTCAAAAATGCCGATTGACGGTGGCAGTAGCATCAACATCATGTACAAGGATACAATGCTCAAGTTAGGCATTACGTTTTACATGCTGGAGCCGACTAAGACCACTTTCCACGGTATTGTGCCGGGATTGTCCTGTGAGCCAATTGGCAAGATCTGGGTCGATGTCTTATTCGGCAACAGAGAGAACTGTTGCACTGAGGCCATAGAGTTTGAGGTAGTGGATTTGGTCAGCTCATATCACGCCTTACTTGGCAGGCCGGCTATGGCAAGATTCATGGCTACTACTCACATGGATTACTTAAAGATGAAGTTGTCAGGCCCATGTGGGGTGATTACAGTTGAAGGGGACTACAAAAGATCTATTGCTTGTGCCTTAGCCGGATCTTCACTGGCCGAATCACTCGTCATAGCACAAGAAAAAAGTCAGATGTTGGAGGTGGCAGCATTAGCCAAAGCAGCACAAATGTCCATGCCGGCACTCACCAACCCGCATGGCAGTGTGTCATTCCAAGCTACCAAAGAAACCAAGAAGGTACAAGTGGATGAAACTTTCCGAGAGCGCACATGTACCATTGGGGCTGGCCTTACATTCAAATAGGAAAGCGAGCTCACCAGCTTCCTCCGTGAGAATTGAGATATCTTTGCATGGTCCACTCAAGATCTGCAAGGAGTTCCGAGGGAGATGGCTGAGCACTCTCTTCATGTAAGACCAGATGCCAAGCCGGTGAAGCAACCCCTTCGCCGCTTCGACGAAGATAGGAGGAAAGTGATAGCTGCCGAGATTGCTAGACTTTTAGCTGCTAGATTCATCATGGAAGTACTGCACCCAGACTGGTTGTCAAATCCAGTCTTGGTCGAGAAGAAAAAAGATGACCCGGACGTGGTAGTGGTATGGCGCATGTGTATTGATTACACGAACCTTAATAAGGTGTGTCCAAAAGATCCATTTCCCCTGCCTCGGATCGATCAAGTCATAGGTTCTACTGCTGGGTGTGATTTGTTGTCGTTTGTAGATGCGTATTCAGGATTCCATCAGATACCACTGAATCCAAATGATCAAATAAAGACAGCTTTTATCACCCATACGGGCCTTATTGCTATCATACCATGCCATTCGGATTGAGAAATGCAGGCGCAACATATCAAAGATGCATGCAAAAATGCTTGTAAGATCAATTGGACAAAAATGTTCAAGTATACTTCGATGATGTGGTAATAAAAACCAAACAAATTCATACTCTCATTGAGGACTTGGGTCAAACATTCGCAAACTTCAGAAGATTCCGGATGAAGCTTAACCCGGAAAAATGTACATTTGGTGTCCCGGCTGGCAAGTTACTCGGATTCCTTGTATCCAGCCGAGGAATCGAAGCCAACCCGACAAAGATCAGGTCCATCGAAAGAATGGAATTGCAAAAACCCTCAATGATGTCCAGAAGTTTACTGGATGCCTGGCCTCGTTGAGCAGGTTTGTTAGTCGGCTAGGCGAAAAATCCCTACCACTATATCAAATGATGAAGAAATCAGACAAATTCACATGGACACAGCAAGCTGACAACGCTTTCCATGAATTAAAGAAGATGTTGGCAACAACACCAATATTAGCATCACCACTATCCAAGGAGCCAATGTTGCTCTATGTCGCCGCAACCAACAGAGTTGTAAGTGCAGTAGTAGTGGTTGAACGTGAAGAAGGGGGCAAATTAGTCCAAAGACCGGTGTATTACTTGAGCGAAGTGCTCTCTGTATCGAAATAGAATTACCCGCATTATTAGAAGATGACATATGGGTTATATATGCAGCAAAGAAGCTGAAACATTATTTTCAAGAACACCCAATCCGGGTAATATGCGAGACACATATCTCGGATATATTGGGCAACAAAGATGACAGCGGCCGAGTCGCCAAATGGGCCATCGAACTGGCACCATATACTCTACAATATGATAGGCGAGATGCAATAAAGTCTCAAGCTATTGCAGATTTCTTTGTAGAATGGATGGAAATGCAATACGAACCACCACTGCCAGATCCGAATTACTAGAAAATGCATTTTGACAGGTCCAAGACGAAAATGGGTCTGGGCGCCGAGATAGTGCTCACATCTCCAAAGAGGGATCAACTGAGATACGTGTTACAGATTCATTTTGCTGCTTCTAACAACGTTGCCGAATATGAAGCACTTGTCCATGGCATTAAAGTAGCCAAGGAAATTGGTATCAAAAGGATCATGTGTTTTGGCGATTCAGATTTGGTGATTCAGCAAGTTTCTGGACATTGGGATGCGCTGGACGCAAACATGGCATTATATCGTTTCCACGTGCAACAAATTTTGGGATATTTTGACGGTTGTGAATTCCATCACATTCCTAGAGCAGAAAATGAGGCAGCAGATGTACTATCCAAACTAAGATCATCTCGGCAAGCAATACCACCAGGGGTAGCGCTGGAGCATCTCAGGAAGACATCGATCAAGCCGTCACCAGAGTCCGAATCAATTAGGGTCATCCCGGCGAGTCAGGAGTCAGATGTGGTACCAATGGACATCGACTCAGGGGTAGGTTCGAGTCACTCGGGGACTGATCCGTTCAACTTAGGGATAGCCGAATCACACTCGGGGACTCCTCAGGTCATGTCGGCAGAGCATATGTCGGCGGAACCAATGGATATTGATGTTGAAGCAAACCCGGAACCACTAATACCAACGTGGGCACAACCAATATTCAGCTATTTGAAAGATGGGACCTTGCCGAGTGATGAAACGTTGGCAAGGCAAACAGCACGAAGAGCAAAAGCGTACACCATAATCAACAAGGAACTATACAAGCGAAGTGTGACAAGTGTACTGCAGCGTTGTATCGACCCAGATAGAGACCAAGAGATCTTATTGGATATTCATCAAGGAGAATGCGGGCACCATGCGTCATCAAGAGCATTGGTGGCCAAGGCATTCCGACATGGATTCTACTGGCCAAGCGCATTGGCACAAGCGCAAGAGTTAGTCGGAAGATGTAGTGGTTGTCAACATTATGCATCCAAGTCGCATTTACCAGCGTCTGAATTAAAGACTATATCAATCACTTGGCCTTTTGCAGTGTGGTGCCTAGATATGGTAGGACCATTCAAACTAGCAAGGGGAGGCATGACTCATATATTGGTCATGATCGATAAGTTCACCAAGTGGATAGAAGTGAAACCAATCAAAAAATTGGACGGTAAAACAGCTGTCACGTTCTTAAGGGATATAATCCTTAGATATGGTTACCCACACAGTGTGATCACTGATAATGGCACGAACTTTGCCGAAGGAGATTTTGCTCGTTTCTGTGGGAAACACCGAATAAGACTCGATGTAGCATCAGTCGCCCATCCAGAATCAAATGGACAAGGTGAACGGGCTAATGGCTTAGTTTTGTCAGGGATAAAACCCCGCTTAATGGAACCACTCCAGAGATCACCTGGTTGTTGGATAGAGGAACTACCCTCAGTACTATGGAGCCTGAGAACAACTCCGAATCGGTCAACTGGTTATACGCCGTTTTTCCTCGTGTATGGGGCTGAAGCAGTTTTGCCTGCCGACATAGAATATGACTCGCCAAGGATAAGACAATACTCGGAAGCCGAGGTAAAAGAGGCTCGAGAAGATGGAGTAGACTTACTCGAAGAAGCAAGGGAAATGGCATTATCCAGATCCGCTATATATCAACAAAATCTCCGACGCTACCATAGCCGAAAAGTGCAACCTCGTGTTTTTCGAGACGAGGATTTGGTGCTCAGGCTGGTGCAGCGCACAGCAGGAATGCATAAGTTATCACCCCCATGGGAAGGTCCATTCATTGTAAGCAAAGCATTGCACAATGATTCTTATTATCTCATAGACGCTCGTGAAGTGCAAAAGAACAAGGCAGACAGGCTAGGAGATGAGACCAAAAGGCCATGGAATGTGGCACTACTTCGTCCCTTCTATACTTAGGAGAAGCAATGTATGTATCACTCGAACTCTCATATGTCGAACGTGTGTGTCGGCTATGTGCTGATAATAAAATGGTATGATTCGAAAAACCGACTCGGGGACTACCCCTTAAATTTTCTATCTCAATTATTTTATGTTGGCTGGCGTGATACCCAAAATTTATCCCGGAACAAGTACTGTTTACTCGGAAGAAATCAACTCTTCGACTATGCTGTTGTCCGAAAACACGGCTTCATGGCAAGCAAGAGAAAAGGATGTAAGACGGGTAAACACGAACGCCGGATAAGTACAAAGGAAAAATGCGAGTCGGCTTTAGTTTTTTGCCTAACTCTCTGCAGGTCGCGTTATACTACGTGTCGAGTAATCTCGGCCAAGTGATCCAAGTTTCATACCCGTTAACTATATCCTTAGTACTTTGAGACTCTAATGTCGAACACCAAGAAAGGTAGACAAGGGCCAAAGTCAAGGAAAGGTGACACGGCAAAATGAAACTCGGGGACTTGCCCTTGAATGATTCACACTTAGAACATAACGCAAATATATAAAGCCCATTAACAGGCGCAAAATCAAACTTGAAAGTGCAATGTATGTTACATATGTACCCGGCATACCGGGGATCTATTCAAAGTTCGAGTGTTTGTTAGCCTAAGGAGCAGAAGAACTCGGAGGAGCACTCTCGAAGCCAGGAGCATTGCTTGGAGCATCGACCAGGTGAGGGGCATCCGCGGCCGGGTCATCCGGATCATCTGACTCGGTTGCCTCGCTGTCGCCACCCTCTTCATCAGCAACTTCGACAAGCGGGTCGCCAAGATCAAGGAAGCTGGGCCCGTCGCACCAAACGTGCACCATGTTGTACTCGATCATGGCATAAGCTCGCTCCTGGCGCTTCTTGATTAGCTCCGGGTCGTTCAGCCATTTCCCACCCCCCTTATGCAAGCGAGAACATCAAGGTTGATGTCCTCGTACCATGAAAGCACGAAGGAGAGAGCCTTGTCCGCTGCAGCTCGGCCGGCTGACTCACGCCATTGATCCAGCCGGTCTTCAGTAAAGAGCAATCTATCGGCAAGGGGCTCAATGAGATTGGGTGCATCTTTATCCGGCCAGAGCATGCGAAAGGCATGGATAGACGACTTGAGCACATCCACACCGCAAGACCCGAGGGTCTTGACCCGTTCAGACGCTGCTTCGAGAAGCTCCTCCATGGACACCTCGCCGTTAGCAGGAGCACCAGCTTCGGCTCTCACTTTCTTCATGGCTCGGATGGCAAACATATCGGCTTCAGTAAAATTCTCTACAAGCAAAAAGAGAAAGTTAGCAAATAACAATGGCAGATGGAAGAAGTCCAGAAGGACTTATACAGTGCGCAAAGAGTAAGAACTCACTACCGAGAAATAAGTTGATGGTGGCAAGTTTGATGTGCCAAGTCCTGGCCTTGGCTTGGAGGGCGTCAAAGTTCAGATTTGCCGACTCGACCGATGATTCGGCCTTGTCGAGCAGCTTCTTGGTCTTCTCGGCGCTGGCGGCCTGCTGCTCATTCTTCTCAGCAAGTTCTTCCCTCAACCCTTTCACCTCAGCCAAGTGCTTTTGCTCCGACTCGGCCATCAGCTTCTTCAGCCGAGTCACCTCATCTCGCTCCTTCTGGAGATCGGCTTGGTGCTTCTATGCTTATTCGAAAAGGTTACTTGTCAACACCAACAAAAACTTTTATCTATCACATTAGTAAGGCAAGAAACTTACTCTCGGCCTCGCTGATTTGTGAGTGAAGAGAATTTATTGTGGACTGAGCAGAGGCTGCGAAAAAAGAGCGAGAAAGGATTGAGATAATGAACCAAAGGAAATTACACCGAAAAAATAAAGGACGGGTAAGGATATTACCTTGGCCTTGGGTGTCAGTCTGCAGCTTCTCATACGCAAGTTCAAGCTTGCGATGTGCCAGGACGAGATCTTGGTGCACCTTGGTGTGCTCGTTGTGCATGATCTGAACAAAGAAGATATACAACAAGAAAAGGTCAAGTAAAGCTGTCAGCTGAATAAAAGAGCTTAAGAGTTTACAGCCGAGTAAGTTCCTTACTCGACAGTAACCTCGAGGGCTAGGGATTGAAGCTCTAACATGAGTTTGGCATAAGGAAATCAAAGAGCTTAAGAGCTTACAACCGAGTAAGTTCCTTACTCGATGGTAACCTCGAGGGTTAGGGATTGAAGCTCTAACATGCAAGCTTGGGATTCGAAAATTAAAATGATTCGTAAGAGCTTACGACCAAGTAAGTGCCTTACTCAATCGTAACCTCGGGGACTAGGTGATATGCATAAAGGAAATACTCAACAATACAAAAGAGTAAGAAGTTACTTTACCTCGTTCACTTCGTCGGCACGGGTCATCAAAGAAATGGCCTGTTGGGTCATGTTAGAGACGGCCTTAGGGCCCAGCTTCAGTTTCTTGCCGACACGGGTGCTGACCTCCTGCTCGCCAGCTGCATTCCATGCCACGACGTAAGGCTCAACCGAACCAAGGCTCTTGCCACTGAGCGTCTGAGTGAGAACTTGACCCGTTTTCAGGGTGGTTCCCACATTGCACGAGTCACTACGGCACTAGCATGGACGGTAACAGCCTTAGAGCCATCACCTGACCCGGCAGCCGCGGATTCGCCCCCCTTACCCATTGAAGCGACCATGGTCGCCAATGTCGGAGGCCGAATCTGGGAAGCAGAACCCGGAGCGCAGACCAGCATTGTCTGCTTAGAGGAAGTGGATTTGCCGGATGTAGGGCGAGCATAGCCAAAAGCCTTGGGCTGGGGCTGGCCCTTTTATAGAACTAGAGAGCGAGCAGGAAGATTTGGAGAAGATCGTGGAGCCGGCTGACTGGGCTCAGCAGTTTTGCTGGCTCCAAGATCAGGAAGTTGTTCATTCACACCAGCCTGAGGGTCGATGCCAGAGGAACTGGTGGCAGAAGGTTTCTCGGCGCCAGAGTCACGGGCACCAAGATCAGGAAGTTTCTCCTGGCCAGCACCAGGGGCGTCAGCCGAATGACCCACCAGGTCCGACTGGCACTGAGAGGCGTGAGCCTCAACAGTGGGAGCCTCGACCAGGACGGGACTCGGCACCGCCGAGTCAGCTGGAGGAGGCACATGCCTTAGCGGCGAGGCAATGCTAGAAGCAGCCTGGTTTGCCGACAAAGGTGCTGCACTGAAAACAACGAAACATATATAAGAAAACAACAATGACGAAAAATAAAAGAACAGAAAAGGCAGAGTACACAAACTTACCCAGTGACAACCGGGTCACGGACGACTCGGCGTGTGACTCGGCGCCCAACAGCTTGGCGATTCTCAGCCAGGCTAGCAGCAAGAGAGGCAACAGGAGTTGCTAGAGTGGGCTTGCTCTTCTTGGCCGGCTGATTGCTGAAGGAGGCTCCGTGTCGCTTCGGCTTGGCGACGGGGACCTTGTCGACTCCACCCACGAAGAGAGTAGGAGTGTCATGTACCTGGCCAGCTGCATAAGTAAATAACAGGCTTACTCGGATAAGCTGGAAGACTAAGGTCAAAAGGCATATACCTCCAAAAGCGTACAATCATCATCCTCATCATCGTCAGACCAATCTTGTAAGGGTTGCAAGATTGACTCTTACCCGAAGCTGAAGCAGCCGCATCTTGCGGGATAGGCATGAAGCACTCCAGGTCATACTCAACCTCATCCGAGTCAGAGCGATCCCCGTTATAACCAGCAGGAGGGACAATACTGTCATCAACCTGGTGAAGGAGATTCTGCGGAAGACAAACAGAATGAGTAATCAAAAAACTAAACTATGAGTGGCAAAAGAGCTAAAGCCTACTCAGCAAGAAAGCGACTCGGAAAACTTACCCAGGGGACATGCCTGACCCTGCTAAACGGAGGGCAACTCCAAGCCCAATCATCCGCCAAGTTTAGCTTAAAGATTGAGCTTACTCGGCAATGGAGTCATGGGTGAGCTCCTTAGTGGAGTGCCGAGTGGGATCATGGGAGCCACTCATGAAGCACATCTTATGTCTCCTTGCTTGGATGGGGCTTACCTGGCGTGATACGAAGGTGCGCATGAGGTCAGAGTCGGCGAGATGAAAGTTTTCATCCAGCGACAGCAACCTTTCCAAGATCGAGTTGGCCTCGTTTACCGCTGCGTCTTGGTCGCGCGGGTCGAGCTGCCAGTGCTTCTTGTTGGGGACCACATCCGAGAAAGGGGGGAGCCGGATGTTATCGGTAGACCCGCTGTTTTTGACATAGAAGAAAGTCCTATGCCATTTCTTGCAGGAATCAATGCCAGTAACCCGAGGAAAGATGGAATCTCTCCTGGGCGTGATGCTAGCAGCACCACACCGGTTTGGCCTCTTCTCGTATCGAGGGGCACCAGGCTAGGGAACAACCTGAACCTTAAAGCCAAAATATTTGGCCCACAAAGGAACTGTAGGCCAAATTCCGAGGTAGGCCTCGCAAGTAGAGATGAAACAAGAAAGAGAGCCAATCGCATTGGCAGGAAGATGGTGGGTCTGCAGATGGAAGGTGGAAAGAAACAAGGAGAAGAAGGTTCTCACAGGAAGAGCGAAACCGCGTTCAAAATGAGAAAGAAAAACCACCCGCTCGTTAGCTTGAGGTTTGGGAGAAATTTCACCGGAGGGGATACGGCAACCCACTTGCAGTGGAATGCGTCTGGTGGAGCGGAGCCACTCCACCTCTTCGGTGGAGACCTCTGAGCCTTCCCAGCCGCCGCGCTCGCCGGCGGGAATCTCCTGCTCCTCAGCACCATCCGCGCCGTCACGAGCATCCATGAGATCAACAGATTCAGTCTCCTCCGCGGTTGTAAGAGGCTTGGAATAGCATGGACCCGTAGTGGAATGGAAAGAAGAAAGTGGCAATTGCAACACAAGGACAGGAGGAAGAAGAAACCACAAAGGGGGCAGTTCGATTTTGCGGGCGCAAGGAAGAAGAAAGGGCAAGGGAAAACTGAACGGGCGTGGGGGAAGTGGAAACCCCCCAACCCCTACTTAAGGACAGTAAAACCCTAGTCGTGGGATCTATCTGTGTCGTGCGGCCAGCGTGCGGCCGTGTACTAGGCCGGAAAATCCAATCAGCAGGCGTCACGTAACCAAAGATACACGAAAAATCCCGTGCCATGTCATGACTGGAAGGACAAGAGGCGCATGCCGATGGGACTGCCATAGTGACGGGGAATAACTGCGCAGCCGTCACTGTGCCGCCAGAGCTTAGAACAAAAATTGAGGCAAGTAATCATGATTACCAGTTGTCAGTGACTGAAGCGCGCCGAAAATGACTCAGAATTGGCCAAAATGACTCGGCTCGAGGCAAGAACGAGCTAAGAAGTCAAAGAGTCGACCCGGAAACTGTCAGACTGACCCGGCGAGGTGCGAAGCTGCGACAGATAAAAACAAAAACTAAGTTCCACTCACACAAAAGGAACCTGGAGACGCCTAACAACTTGAACTGCTAGACCTCACCAGCTTCGGGGACTAATGTCAGGGGGATAACCCCCGGTAGGGTCACGAGAGGGGAAACGTAGCACAGTTGGGTTGGCTTCGAGTAAAGAAAGAACCAGGCCACGTAAGAACGGCCGGGTAAGATAAGCATGGGCAGCCGACTACAAACTCTGTCGGCCCGCATATGACAAAGTTGCAACCCTTGCAGGAACCGACGAGCCGAGTCGACCGAGGAAGGGCCGAGTCAAGAAGGACGCGTGGCACCTTTCCGGGTAAGGTTCAGGAGGGACTGACATGGTTATACCCTACGGGTACATGACTTCAGCATACCTGGTCCAGCCCAAGGAAGGCCCACAGCAGACATACGCTGGCCCATGAAGATTTTCGGGTGGCCAAGGCCCATGACGCCTTCGTATCCTTGGAGAGCAAGACTAGCATAGATAGGAAATTTAAAGGGGTAAAACCCTAGAACCTGTAACCGACTAGGACTATGCCTGGGACCCGCCTAAGTCTATATAAAGGCCAGGAGGGCACGTCCTAGATCTCTCGACTCATACTTCCGCACACGCACCCTCACGCCAGATCGAATCTGCGCACCCTGTAACCTTCGGTTCCGCCGTAATCAAGAGCAGACAAGCAGGAGTAGGGTTTTCCCTCCGGGGGCCTGAACCTGGGTAAATCTCGTGTCCCCTGGTTGCTTGTCTGTTAACCGTTCCACGATCTCCAGCATCCCCATCTTCTCCAAAACCCAAGTCCATAACAATGGGCATTGACGAGTCGAAACCTCGTCAATTGGCACAGTCTGTGGGAATCGGGGCTGCTGATTGTGCGATCGTGACGGTCCCGACCCGATCGATCTACAACTCCGCGTCGACGGAGAATCACCTCCTCTTCGGCGCTTTCGACTTCACCGCCCACTCGCCGGCCACCATGAAGGATTTCGAGCCCGTAGGCGACAGACTCGAAATTTTGTTCGGGAGCTTGTGCTTCCAGGTGGGACAAACTAGCACCCTCCGCCTTCTTGAGCGGGTGCTCGTGCCATCAATCAGGCCTGCCTCATGGGCTCCACAACCCATGTTGCGCACATCACCATCGACAGATGAGTTCTACGACAGCAACAGCTGCAACTCCGATCTCTGCGATCCACCTTCGGATGAAGGGACCTACGGTTCCGGATCCGAATGTTGCGGCAGTAGCGGACCGATCTACGAGCGCTACCAATGCGCCGTAGTCATCCAGGAGCAGCAAACGCCTAACCCGCCGCCCAACACGAACCCCAACCCGCAGGACAGAAACGGCGAAAACGGCGGAAACAGAAGAAGCCAGTCCCCCCACCCAACGGGGAAAACAACAGCCACCTCATCCAACTTAGCAGAGAAGGATGGGTCCACGCACGCCATGCCGTCGCAGGCGACATAGTCCTGCATGTGGACTCCCCACGTGATCTACTGATGGCATACCACTACCTCCTCATCAAGGAGCACAAGAAGCAAGTCAAGATGCAGGAGACGCTCGACAAACGCAAGCAAGCAGCCTCTGAGTCCAGCGCGCGACGAGCTGCGCTCTCCGCCATGGCACTAGGCTCTAGCACAAACGGAAACCAGGGAAACAAACACCGCTCTCGGGTGGAGAACATGGATCCCAGGGAACACCGTGATGTGACCCGAACTCTCCACACATCGTTCATGGATATGGATGCCGACGGCAACATCATCCCGAAGACACCACAAGCTGCGATCATGGCAGTCACTGCGTATCTCGCAGCCCACCCACCTCTGGAGGGGGACCCAAAAATAGCCATGCATAAGTCCGCACTCACCGGACTCAGACTCGTCGGAACTGCGCTCCACGAAGACGCTCCTGCAGATCTGAAGAAGAAAGCTCCGGCTAGGCGCGACCGGAGCCCCACCCCTTCATCCGAAGAAGAAGAGGAACACGACCTTCCTTGAAGGAAGAAGAGCTCGCATCGCCATAAACGCGACTACGACGCCAGAGACGCGCTCACACAGCGCAAAATCGACAAAGCATGGGCCAAACATGCATGCTCGTCTGAATCCGAGATGGACGAAGACGAAGGAGAACTCTGCGGAGCTCGATGCTTCAGCAGATCTGTTCGGCGAACGCAGATGCCACGCAATTTCAAGCTTCCTTCGGATACTCCGAAGTTCAACGGCACGCAAGATCCAAAATCCTGGCTCAGTGACCATCTGTCATCCGTCAAGCTTCACGGCGGTAACAAAGAAACCGCCATGCAATGCCTCCAGCTGCAGCTGACAGGCGCGGCGCGGGTATGGCTCAGCAGCCTATCATCAGGATCCATCCGAAGTTGGGAGGAGCTAGCTTACAGCTTCATCCTAAATTTCAAGGGCACCAGCAAGAGGCCCACCTCAATCGAAGAGTTGCGAGCCTGCACTCAGAGAACGGGCGAATCTATTCGCTCGTACATATTACGCTGGTCTACCACCAGGAACTCCACAGCACATATCCCCGAAGAGAGGGCCATCGACTCCTTCAGAGACGGCGTCAAACGCCAAGATTTCAAGGAGGAACTTGGGCGCGTCAAGCCCAAGACACTCGACCACCTCATGGACATCGCCAACAGGTGGGCAGACGACGAAGATTGCATTCACCGAGCACAATCAGATGAAGAGGACGATTACGGCCGAAGGCGAGAATGCCACAGCAAGAGAAGATCGCGCGTCTACGAGGACCGCGACGGACCCGACATGGTCGCGGCCGGCTACGCCGACCGCCGCAACGACAACAGCCGCAACAGCGGAGGATACCGCGGCGGAAACTTCCGCAACAACGGACGCCCAGCACAGTCGTGGCAACGCCACGACCGCGACAATGGACCCTCGGCATTCGAAAAACTTTTGGGCCCATGCACCATCCACTTCTACATCGACAAACAGGATGGCAAAAAGAAAGCCAGCCACATGCTCAAGGACTGCCGCGAGTTCCAGAAACTCAGCGAAAGCATGGTGCAGATGAGGCAACAAGCCCCAATCCCTGCGTTCAGAAATGCACCTGCGCCAGGTGAGATAGCACACGGAGCTCCTCCACCGCCGCCTATTGGAGGCCCAAACCAATCAGTCGCACCAGCGCAAAACAACGCCGGGATCGGGTACGCCCCACCAAAAGGAGCACTAAATATGATCCAGAAGGGACGCCCCACAAATAGGGTGCAGAATAAAATCACCCGACAAATCAACTTTGTCGTGGCAACTCCGCCTGCAATCCCTGAGTACCTCAGCGGATCGGAATCCTGCATCACATTCACTCGCGCGGATCACCCTTGCCAGATCCCTCGCCCAGGTCATGCTGCCCTGGTGCTGGAGGCGCAGATCGGAGGCTTCGAGATGAGTCGCGTCTTCATGGACAGCGGCAGCGGCATCAACCTAATGTTTGCAAGCACTCTAGCAGCAATGCGGATCCCGCAATGCAGCCTGGAACAATCAGACACAACGTTCCACGGCATTGTCTCAGGGAAGGGCATATTCCCCCTGGGCAAAATAGGGCTCGACGTCATCTTCGGGAAGCCAGACAACTTTCGGTAGGAGTGACTCGAATTCGAAGTGGTGGACTGGTCGTCGCAATACCACGCCATCCTGGGGCGTGTAGGATTCTCAAGGTTCCTGGCCGTCCCACACTACGCATACCTACTACTCAAGATGCCAGGACCAAGGGGCGTCATCACAGTCCACGGGAGCTTCACCCGATCGAACCAATGCGACAGGGATTTCAACAAAATCTCCCAGTCTTTCGGCATGCAAGATGTAACTACCTCGGTGAACTACGCTCCTAGATACAAGCCTGGATGAGTGGTAGTGGTTGAAATAGTACGGCGGGGCCCCAAAAGCCACACACTGGTAGTCCTTTCAGACGTCCCAACCACTACCCTCTCAACGGGACCTGTACGGGCGGCGTAGTCGGCAGGCGAAGGGATCAACTACGTACACAAGTGGGTATGTACGCAAGCCACCATACAAGAGTACATCAGAGCCATACCATCTAGAAAGAAAGGAAATATACCAACGCCATACGGCAAGATTCAAAAGACCTAGATAGATCTATATTTTAGGATAACTCCTCATACAACACACATCAGAGAATCATGCGGAAGCGGCAAACAAAATCCGAGTACGGATAAGAAGCAAATCGGCATAAGATGCCAGAGAAATAAGCACATCCCAACTACAGGTCTCACGGATCCCCGATCCCGGAATCTCTACACCGAACGATCGTTGCCCACATCATCGGCTTCTTCCACCCAGTATCCGTCCTGCGGGGGTACCTGTTCATCTGAATCAAGAATTTATCGTGTGAGACCCTAAGGGTACTCAGCAAGTCTTAATGCCTCTAAAGGGGACACAACCTGGGGTGACGCAATTGCAGCGAAAGATAAACCCTAGCAATTCTACAGATAAACGCTAACCATCCGCCTAACCAATGATAGACGGATGTCCGTGAATTTAATAACAACAGTTATAATGGTAATCTCATCCGATCCATCCTCCTCCCTGCTTACCAACAAGGAAGCGGACGAACAACCCCATCCGTTGGCAATTTTATTAACCATTCCATGAGTATTGCACTATTTACTAGTCAAGTTACTTAGTCAGATTAAGGCGGTACTTTAGTTATGCTTGTCTATGATCGAGAAACTGTGCTCCAAGTCGTCCATAACCGCGGACACGGCTTTCAGAAAGTTTTACCCGGCCGGGGTGCACCAATAGCAACACACACTCGATCAACCTCGGAAAAACCAAAACAAAACCCAACGAGGCCTTCACGACAAAGCAATCACAGGATTCAGAAATATTTCAGGGGGCTACCCCATTAAGCTACCCGCAACGAAGTAAGCTAGCTCCGAGACGGACTCAAGGTCTGGGTAATACGGCTGTGAACGACTGGGAACCCCAAACGGGGCTTGTCGACACCGCGGAATCGTGTCCCGATCCTAAACAGTATAGTGTGCAGTACCTCGCACAATCGTAAATAAAGCAGTAAAACATGGCATAAGTACAGGATAGTAATAAAGCCCCAAACTAGTTCGTGGCCCCAAGAAATAAGACGGAATCAAGCTCTGGCTCAGGGGGGTCCCATATACCTCCCGGATGTGGATAGCGCGATAAATCAAGGAACAGGAATCAAGTACTCGGGGTCTTACGGGACACAAGTGAGCAGGAAAAACCAAATAGCAGATGTTGCTCACCGGTGCCACTTTCTTTAGTTATCCCAGAACTACTCAGGTTAAGTTGTTTAGGTGCCTCATTATCCAACAGACGCTCACATACCCTACACATGCTGTTCTACGACTCGCATGGCTCAAACAACTCCTATAGTAATGGCTCATGGGATGGAGGAAACAAGCTTGGTGGAGTTTAAAAGTAAAGGCTATGCATACTTGGGATTCATTTTAATGCAATCGCGACTCGATGATGCAAGAATAAGATAGAGGCAATAGGTACTGTATGTATGCAAGCATGTGGTAGTGCTTGCCTGGTATCTCAGTTGAAGCAAGGGACGGATCTGGGTAGTGCTCCTGGTTCTCTTGATACAACCCCTGCTCAGAGTCTATCCGAGAAAAACCAAACAAACAAGGCAAACATGAATATAGAGCACAAGCATATGAATAAGATGCGTCAAGCAAACAATCATGCCATGATGAATGATGCACAATTTACATGGCAAGTAAAGTAGCATGGCAAGGTGAGGTGTGGTGGACAAGAAGATAACATTTAAGTGGGTTTTAGTCACATTTCATTGCCATAACATTTGTTGTTCACTATATAATTATATGATGCATGCTGCAATTGAAGTCATGGATAGCATAAACAGAAAGGTCTCGTCGAGCTGATCGATTTAGACTACTTATTTGCTAAATTTGGAATTGTAAAACAAAAGTTATTAAATTATTAAATTCTAGTGGCATTTGGTGTAATTAACATGAACTTGGAATTTTACTTGTGCAAAATACAAAATGGATGGCATATTTGGAATCCTCTCATCTTGCTGATATCCAAACATATATTATTTGTCAAATTTGGATAAAGTATGTAAAAGTTATTAAAAATCTGAATAGAATTTGAATTTTGAATTTATTTAAACAGGTTTTGAATTTAAAACAGTTCCTGAACGTTTTCTACTCAGACTGACCCAGCTCTGGTCACTGACAGGTGGGGCCATGGGTTCTGCGGCCCACGCGACAGTGTCTTGGAAAGAACTGGACCGCGGGTTGACAAAGGAAAAGCACCAGAACCTTTTTGCAAAACAACCACAGTCGCTGACAACGGGCCCAGCGGACCGTGGGTTGAGGGATAGAAAAGGGCAGGGGGTCGTCTGCTAAAATGACTCGCGGGCGTGGAAGGGCTGCGGGTTGAGTCCTGGATAAAACGAGAGCCTTTTTAGAAAAAGATTACCACCGCTGTCAGTGGGGCCTCGAGGACTGTGGTTGGAGCAAAAGAAACGGCCAGGGGGTTTTGTGCAAAACGACGCCCGTGGCCACTGTGGATCTTCTCCCTCGCGTGCGTCTGACGCGCGCGGCGCGGCGCAGGTGGGGCTCGAACCCGCGCCCTCTGGCGCGCTAGCGGGCCGGCTACCGCTGCGGCGGGCTTAGGTTAGGTGCCAGGGAGGCGGGCGCGCGCTAGATAGGTAGGCCGCGCCTGGGAGCTCGCAGACATGAACACGCCGCCGGCGCACGGAGGCCGTTCGACGGAACGTTCGCTGCGTCCAGGAAGCGTCGAAGCGAGAGAGGATGTCTGGGAGGATCGGTGGCTTACCGCGAGGCCGGTGGCGTGCTTGGTTCGGGCAGGGGTGGTCGCGATCCACGGCGAGGCTGACGGCGGCCGTAGCTAGGGTTTGCGTCGGCGTGCGCTGGTCCTGGCGCTCCTGATGCGTCTTCTCCTTGTTGGCGGGTACTGGATGAAGCAGGGGAGTGGCCTGGTCTTCCTCGACAACCTCCAGGGTGTCCTCGCCGCCTGGTACAGGGTAGCCGCGAGGAGGCTGAGGATGCCGACGATGGCGAGCCGGTGGCGAAGGAGAAAGAGGGGGAGAGGGCAGGTCGCTTGCGGGGTAGATCTGGGGAGGCTCTGAGAGGGGAGGAAGGGGATAAGAACGCCAGGGGGAGGAGGCTAGCGTGGGGGAGGGGTTAGCTGGCCAGGGCGCGTCGGCCACCTTTTTGGCTCACGTGCTCGGCACGATCGGCCCAGGGCGCGGCAGGCAGAGCTAGGGAGATGAGAGGGGGCTGGCAGGTGGCCCTGGGGCGCTGGGTCGCAGGCAGGTGGGGTAGGGGCGTGGGCAGGTCCTGGCAAAGAGGGGAGAGGGGGATGGTCGGGCTAGGGCTAGGGTGAGGGTGCCTTGGTCGCATGGGGGTAGCTAGGTGGGTGCTGGGTGGGGCCTGCATGGCCGAGGGCAAGGGCGAGCTGGGGTGGGGTGTAGATGTCCATGTATGGGAGCTAGAAGGGGAGAGGGGGTAGATAGGACATGGGGTAGTTTAGGTTTTTGTGTGAAGTAGGTGTAGATTAGGGTTTAGTTTAGGGATAGATGTAATTGGGGGTGTTGGTTTAGGGTAGAAAAGAGAGAGAGGGAGCACTTGGTTTAGCTAAGAAAAGGTGTAGATTAGGGGTAGGAGGGTGGTTTAGGGTTTGATTTAGCTAGGTAGAGTTTAGGGTCTTGGTTTAGAGAGGGAGAGGAAGGTGGCACTCTAGTTTGATCAAGCAAACTACAAGCAAGCACTAAGCAAGAGAAAGCAAGAAAAGAGGGAAAAGAAAGAGAGATGGCCATAGGGTGGTGAGGTGGTCCTCCTTTGGCCCAAGCCTGATCCAAGCAAGAACAAGCAAGATCCAGAGAGAGGGGGGGTTTAGTGGTTTTGCATGCCCATTAGCACAAGCATGTGCATGGGGCATGGGGGGGGGACCTTGCAAAAGGGGAAAAAGAGAGGGAGAGAGCTAGGGTTTTAGACTCACAAAACAAGATCAAGCAATGAAGAGGGGATCCATTTAGAAAACAAGCAAGAACCAAATTCTAGGAAAAAGGTGGCTATTGCATGGCCCATGCAAGATAATTAATGCCACAATTAATCCTTGTGAAAACAATGACATTAGCAAGGCATTATTCACATGCATTCCCAAAAGGTGGGCAAGGCCAAGCAAAGACTATGGTTGGATCCAACCAACAACATGGACTAGAGATAACTCAATAAAATGCCAAGCCCATATTATTGGATGGTGGAATTATAAGGTGGTGAAAGATAAGGTGGTGGAGTCAAAAAGAGAGATGCCCCCAACTCAACTTGGGCATTTAACAATTTATTAAGAACCAAATACAATATCAAGAGGCAACTACAATTAATCATGCACATGAGATAAGAAGCAAACAAGGAAAAGGTTTTATATGATGCTCAAATGCAAGGGAACATGATGACATGAGCATGATATGATGATGATGCAACAATTATATGTTGGAAGAGGCCCTTTTTATTATTATGACATGTAGCATTACAGGGGTTAGACAACTGGGATGCTACAACTCTCCCCCACTAAACAGGAATCTCGCCCCGAGATTCTAGGAAGAAGAAGAAGAAGACACAAATAGAGAAGGGTGGTTGGCACGGAGTTCATCTTCACGCTCCCAAGTGGCTTCATCAACAGAATGGTGTGACCACTGCACCTTGCAGAACTTGATGGACTTGTTGCGAGTCCTTCTTTCTGCGGTCTCAAGGATTTTGGTGGGGTGTTCTTGATAAGACAGATCTTCTTGGAGGTCGATTAGCTCATGGTCCACGGTCCTGCCGGGATCTTTGAAGCACTTCTTGAGCTGAGAGATGTGGAAAACATCATGGACTTTGAGTTTTTCCGGGAGCTCCAGTGCATAAGCAACTTCTCCTCTTCTACCACGTATCTTGAAAGGACCGATGTATCTAGGAGTCAACTTTCCTTTGATACCGAAGCGGTGTGTTCCTCTCATGGGAGTGACACGAAGGTAGACGAGATCACCAGGGACATACACCATATCTGTGTGCTTCCTGTCATAGTTGCTCTTCTGACGACTCTGAGCAATCTTCAGGTTCTCCAGAATGATATGCACCTTCTCCTCTGCTTGAGTTACAATGTCAGGGCCAAACCATATTCTTTCTCCTGCACCTGACCAACCAATCGGAGTTCTGCACTTGCGACCATAGAGAGCCTCGAATGGTGCCATCTTCAGACTCTTCTGGAAGCTGTTGTTGTAGGAGAATTCAGCATAAGGAAGACATTCCTCCCACTTCATGCCAAAAGAGATGACGCAAGCCCGAAGCATATCCTCCAGAATCTGATTGATTCTTTCCACTTGTCCTTGCGACTGAGGGTGGTAAGCAGTGCTGAAGTTCAACTTTGTTCCCAAAGCTTTTTGGAAACTCTCCCAGAACTTTGAGGTGAAGATGCTCCCACGATCTGAACTGATTTCGAGTGGAACCCCATACAAAGAGACAATCCTGTTGATATAGAGCTCAGCCAACTGAATTCCAGAAATTGTTTCTTTGACTGGGAAGAAGTGTGCCACTTTAGAAAGCCTGTCGATGACAACAAAGATTGCATTGTTGCCCTTCTGCGACCTCGGAAAGCCAGTGATGAAGTCCATCTCTACTTTCTCCCATTTCCATTCCGGAGGTTTCAATGGCTGAAGAAGACCAAATGGTTTCTGATGGACAGCCTTGACTCTGCGGCAGACATCACATTCTGAGACATACTTGGCGCAATACCATTTCAACCCTGGCCACCAGTATTGTGTTTTCAAGTCCATGTACATCTTTGTGCTGCCAGGATGGATAGATAGAACCGAATCATGTGCCTCCTTGAGAACTTGGTCTCTCAGACCCGGGTAGTTTGGAACAAACATCCGGTGGTCGAAAAAGAGCGAGCCTTGATCATCAACGTGGAAGGACTCATACTTCGGAAGCCCAATTCTAGAGATGAGCTTTCTGGTGTGCGGATCACCACGCTGACGAGAACGAATCTGTTCTTCCAAGAGAGGAGTAGCCAGAAGGTTCAGGAGATGCCCTTGTTCCACAACTTCAAGGTTGAGCTGACGGAATTCCTCGCACAAGAGAGGCTGCTGCTCTTCTACCATGAGGTTGTTGACATAAGCTTTACGGCTAAGCTCATCTGCCATGACGTTTGCTTTGCCTGGAGTGTAGTTGATGGTCACATCAAAGTCATTGATTGCTTCAATCCATCTCCTTTGCCGAAGGTTGAGATCCGGTTGAGTGAAGATATACTTCAAACTCTTGTGGTCCAAGAAGATCTCACAACGGTTACCAAGCAAGTAGTGCCTCCAAAGCTTCAAAGCAAAGACAACTGCTGCTAGCTCAAGGTCATGTGTGGGATAGTTGATCTCATGCGTCTTCAACTGACGAGAGGCATAAGCAACCACCTGTCTCTCTTGCATAAGGACCGCACCCAATCCTTGCAAAGAGGCATCGCAGAATATCTGAAAAGGCTTAGATGTATCCGGAGGAACCAAGACTGGCGTGGAAGTGAGCTTCTGTTTGAGTGTCTCAAAACTTTCTTGACAAGCAGGAGTCCACAGATATTTCTTGCCTTTCTTGAGGAGATCGGTAAGAGGCTTTGCTATCTTCGAGAAGTTCTGCACAAAGCGACGGCAATAGCTAGCCAAGCCGAGAAAACTGCGCACTTCCTTGACATTAGCAGGAGGAAGCCATTCAACTATTGTCTTCACGGTTTCCGGGCTGACTGCAATGCCCTTGGCAGAGATAACATGACCCAGATATGTTACTTCAGGCAGCCAACCTCGCGATCCGGAGGCATACCTGGCAACTCTTCAGGAAAGACATCTGGGAACTCACAGACCACCGGTACACCCTGAATAGCTTCCATAGCATCATTATTCAGAGCAGCCAAGGAATAGAGCTGGACAGCAGGAGTCAGACTTGGAGAAAAGACTATGTGGCCTTCAGGAATCTTCAGAGACACTGAGCGTTCAGCACAATCAATGACAGCTGCATTTGCTGTCAACCAATCCATGCCCAAAATAACATCAATGTCGGAGTTGCCCAGAAGAATTAAAGAAGCCAAAAATGAAGAACCACCAATCTCAACTTTATTGCCATGACTGATATGCTCGGCCCTCAGGTTGGAACCAGGAGATAGGACCATTAACTTCTTTGGAAGAGGATCCATGACTAACTCATTCTCTTCTGCAAACTTGTGAGACACAAAGGAATGCGATGCACCAGAATCAAAGAGAACTCGTGCAGGAACTGAGTTAACTGAAAGCATACCCATGACAACTCCTGGTGCGAGCTCAGCTTGAGAGGCGCTGACACAATTGGCACGAACAACCGCAGACCCGGGCTTAGTGTTGATGTTGAGAGCCCGAGGCGGTGGTGCACGAACCGAAGGAGAGCTTGTTGCAGATCTTGGCGGGGGTTGAGGGAGAGCTTTGTTCTTCATTGGACAGTTCCAGTGTGGATGTCCAGGATCTCCACACGTGAAGCAGGTACCAGCTGGACGTGGAGCAGAGTAGCCAGGGACTCCGCCAGGCGCTCCAGGGTAGTGGTTGTTGTAGCCCCTGGGAGCCGCAGTGGTGAAGTTTGGTGGCCTTGGCGCGAAACTTGCAGGTCTTGGTGGAGCCGGGAGCGACGGTGGGGTGTTAGGAACCCAGACACGCCGCTTAGAAGGAGCTGCCATAACCGAAGAGCTTGATGCATCCCTGTTATGTTTCTTGGACTCCTCAAACATCTGCCTGCTTGCCTCCTCTTGCAGTGCTGTGTGCTGTAGTTCCAGGAAGGTTGCCGGTCTTGCATGCGTGATTGCATACTTGATCGACGCATTGAGCCCTTGCCTGAACCTTTTCTGCTTTTTCTTGTCATCAGATACCTCATCACCACCGTAACGAGAGAGATTCATGAAGTTCCTGATGTAGGTGTTAACGTTATCATTTCCCTGCTTCAGGTTGAGAAAAGCCTCCTTCATCCTTTCCATTACCATCTCTGAGAGAAACTGCTCTTTGAACGCTCCAGTGAACCTTTCCCAAGTTGGCTGGAAACCAGTGCAGCTTGCCTTCAAGTAGTTCTCCCACCAGAGGGCTGCATCTCCCTTGAGAAGGTGAGTAGCGCACTTGACCCACTCCTGTTCCGGAACATCAGCAGTCTCGAGCAACCTTGAGATCTCACGCAGCCAATCATCTGCGTCCAGAGGTCGGTCAGACACATCAAACTGACGAGGGTTGAATTTGAGGAAGCTCTTGATGTCTCCACGCCTGGGAGGTGGAGGAAGTGGAGCAAACTCGTTTCTTCTGACGCTCTCCTCAAAGCGCTGCTGGTTCTCTTGCATAGCTGCCAAAGCATTAGCAATGTTTGACAGCGCGGAGCCCAGTTCCGGAGGTATGTCCTCATCAGTCCGGCGTGGTGGAGCCATCCTGTCATTGATATAAAACTCAAATCAGTACTATAATGGAGAATGATAATAATCCAAAATAGTACCAAGATGGAATTAACCAAGATTAAAGGATACAATTTACTGAGATGATATTAAAATATCAACAAAGTTCAAAGCACCTAAAAGATATTAAGCATATCGCACACGACTGAAAAGGAGTGTGGTACACAAATATATCAAAGAAAAATTTTCCACAAATTTCGGCATTAAAATACCAATAGATGCGCAAAATTACTTAACGAATCAAGATTAGTGATTCTACCGATTCAATATACAAAAGCGAATGAGAAGAGTAGTGGTATGGTCGCGACTCCATCCCGCACTCAAATCATTACTCCGCACATGAACAAGTGGAACACATATCCTAACCCCTTCTTCTTACGACGAAACCTAAAGATTGGTAACTACGGAAACGAACACCCCAAACAAGATAGCGTCGGATACAAGAGGAAGATAGATTGCGTCGGTTTGCAAAAGCCTGTCGGTATGGAATGTACCAACAGTTGATAACCAAAGGCAGATAAGATAACAACTTGGATGCAACAGATAGACAAGGGATTACACACACACACACACACACACACAACCTATGGTACTACGGAAACCCAGAACACGTGAATCCTAGTTTGAATTTTGAGAAGAGGTTTGAAAACGTTGCACTTCCTTACCAGAAAAGGGTGGGTGGGAGGGTAAGAAGAAAAGTGGAAGAAGTCCTACTCTCGCGTTTTGTTTTTCCCTAATATACATAACTACCAAAATATTTGCTAGACTGACAACGACCGTTTGGCTGAAACCCTGAAGGTCGGGATGGCTCTGATACAAGCCTGGATGAGTGGTAGTGGTTGAAATAGTACGGCGGGGCCCCAAAAGCCACACACTGGTAGTCCTTTCAGACGTCCCAACCACTACCCTCTCAACGGGACCTGTACGGGCGGCGTAGTCGGCAGGCGAAGGGATCAACTACGTACACAAGTGGGTATGTACGCAAGCCACCATACAAGAGTACATCAGAGCCATACCATCTAGAAAGAAAGGAAATATACCAACGCCATACGGCAAGATTCAAAAGACCTAGATAGATCTATATTTTAGGATAACTCCTCATACAACACACATCAGAGTGCCGCAGCGGAAGCGTGGTGGGCCCATAACCCACAGGTCCCAGGATCGAAACCTGGCTCTGATACCAATTGTAACTACCTCGGTGAACTACGCTCCTAGATACAAGCCTGGATGAGTGGTAGTGGTTGAAATAGTACGGCGGGGCCCCAAAAGCCACACACTGGTAGTCCTTTCAGACGTCCCAACCACTACCCTCTCAACGGGACCTGTACGGGCGGCGTAGTCGGCAGGCGAAGGGATCAACTACGTACACAAGTGGGTATGTACGCAAGCCACCATACAAGAGTACATCAGAGCCATACCATCTAGAAAGAAAGGAAATATACCAACGCCATACGGCAAGATTCAAAAGACCTAGATAGATCTATATTTTAGGATAACTCCTCATACAACACACATCAGAGAATCATGCGGAAGCGGCAAACAAAATCCGAGTACGGATAAGAAGCAAATCGGCATAAGATGCCAGAGAAATAAGCACATCCCAACTACAGGTCTCACGGATCCCCAATCTCGGAATCTCTACACCGAACGATCGTTGCCCACATCATCGGCTTCTTCCACCCAGTATCCGTCCTGCGGGGGTACCTGTTCATCTGAATCAAGAATTTATCGTGTGAGACCCTAAGGGTACTCAGCAAGTCTTAATGCCTCTAAAGGGGACACAACCTGGGGTGACGCAATTGCAGCGAAAGATAAACCCTAGCAATTCTACAGATAAACGCTAACCATCCGCCTAACCAATGATAGACGGATGTCCGTGAATTTAATAACAACAGTTATAATGGTAATCTCATCCGATCCATCCTCCTCCCTGCTTACCAACAAGGAAGCGGACGAACAACCCCATCCGTTGGCAATTTTATTAACCATTCCATGAGTATTGCACTATTTACTAGTCAAGTTACTTAGTCAGATTAAGGCGGTACTTTAGTTATGCTTCTCTATGATCGAGAAACTGTGCTCCAAGTCGTCCATAACCGCGGACACGGCTTTCAGAAAGTTTTACCCGGCCGGGGTGCACCAATAGCAACACACACTCGATCAACCTCGGAAAAACCAAAACAAAACCCAACGAGGCCTTCACGACAAAGCAATCACAGGATTCAGAAATATTTCAGGGGGCCACCCCATTAAGCTACCCGCAACGAAGTAAGCTAGCTCCGAGACGGACTCAAGGTCTGGGTAATACGGCTGTGAACGACTGGGAACCCCAAACGGGGCTTGTCGACACCGCGGAATCGTGTCCCGATCCTAAACAGTACAGTGTGCAGTACCTCGCACAATCGTAAATAAAGCAGTAAAACATGGCATAAGTACAGGATAGTAATAAAGCCCCAAACTAGTTCGTGGCCCCAAGAAATAAGACGGAATCAAGCTCTGGCTCAGGGGGGTCCCATATACCTCCCGGATGTGGATAGCGCGATAAATCAAGGAACAGGAATCAAGTACTCGGGGTCTTACGGGACACAAGTGAGCAGGAAAAACCAAATAGCAGATGTTGCTCACCGGTGCCACTTTCTTTAGTTATCCCAGAACTACTCAAGTTAAGTTGTTTAGGTGCCTCATTATCCAACAGACGCTCACATACCCTACACATGTTGTTCTACGATTCGCATGGCTCAAACAACTCCTATAGTAATGGCTCATGGGATGGAGGAAACAAGCTTGGTGGAGTTTAAAAGTAAAGGCTATGCATACTTGGGATTCATTTTAATGCAATCGCGACTCGATGATGCAAGAATAAGATAGAGGCAATAGGTACTGTATGTATGCAAGCATGTGGTAGTGCTTGCCTGGTATCTCAGTTGAAGCAAGGGACGGATCTGGGTAGTGCTCCTGGTTCTCTTGATACAACCCCTGCTCAGAGTCTATCCGAGAAAAACCAAACAAACAAGGCCAACATGAATATAGAGCACAAGCATATGAATAAGATGCGTCAAGCAAACAATCATGCCATGATGAATGATGCACAATTTACATGGCAAGTAAAGTAGCATGGCAAGGTGAGGTGTGGTGGACAAGAAGATAACATTTAAGTGGGTTTTAGTCACATTTCATTGCCATAACATTTGTTGTTCACTATATAATTATATGATGCATGCTGCAATTGAAGTCATGGATAGCATAAACAGAAAGGTCTCGTCGAGCTGATCGATTTAGACTACTTATTTGCTAAATTTGGAATTGTAAAACAAAAGTTATTAAATTATTAAATTCTAGTGGCATTTGGTGTAATTAACATGAACTTGGAATTTTACTTGTGCAAAATACAAAATGGATGGCATATTTGGAATCCTCTCATCTTGCTGATATCCAAACATATATTATTTGTCAAATTTGGATAAAGTATGTAAAAGTTATTAAAAATCTGAATAGAATTTGAATTTTGAATTTATTTAAACAGGTTTTGAATTTAAAACATTTCCTGAACGTTTTCTACTCAGACTGACCCAGCTCTGGTCACTGACAGGTGGGGCCATGGGTTCTGCGGCCCACACGACAGTGTCTTGGAAAGAACTGGACCGCGGGTTGACAAAGGAAAAGCACCAGAACCTTTTTGCAAAACAACCACAGTCGCTGACAACGGGCCCAGCGGACCGCGGGTTGAGGGATAGAAAAGGGCAGGGGGTCGTCTGCTAAAAGGACTCGCGGGCGTGGAAGGGCTGCGGGTTGAGTCCTGGATAAAACGAGAGCCTTTTTAGAAAAAGATTACCACCGCTGTCAGTGGGGCCTCGAGGACTGTGGTTGGAGCAAAAGAAACGGCCAGGGGGTTTTGTGCAAAACGACGCCCGTGGCCACTGTGGATCTTCTCCCTCGCGTGCGTCTGACGCGCGCGGCGCGCGGCGCGGCGCAGGTGGGGCTCGAACCCGCGCCCTCTGGCGCGCTAGCGGGACGGCTACCGCTGCGGCGGGCTTAGGTTAGGTGCCAGGGAGGCGGGCGCGCGCTAGATAGGTAGGCCGCGCCTGGGAGCTCGCAGACATGAACACGCCGCCGGCGCACGGAGGCCGTTCGACGGAACGTTCGCTGCGTCCAGGAAGCGTCGAAGCGAGAGAGGATGTCTGGGAGGATCGGTGGCTTACCGCGAGGCCGGTGGCGTGCTTGGTTCGGGCAGGGGTGGTCGCGATCCACGGCGAGGCTGACGGCGGCCGTAGCTAGGGTTTGCGTCGGCGTGCGCTGGTCCTGGCGCTCCTGATGCGTCTTCTCCTCGTTGGCGGGTACTGGATGAAGCAGGGGAGTGGCCTGGTCTTCCTCGACAACCTCCAGGGTGTCCTCGCCGCCTGGTACAGGGTAGCCGCGAGGAGGCTGAGGATGCCGACGATGGCGAGCCGGTGGCGAAGGAGAAAGAGGGGGAGAGGGCAGGTCGCTTGCGGGGTAGATCTGGGGAGGCTCTGAGAGGGGAGGAAGGGGATAAGAACGCCAGGGGGAGGAGGCTAGCGTGGGGGAGGGGTTAGCTGGCCAGGGCGCGTCAGCCACCTTTTTGGCTCACGTGCTCGGCACGATCGGCCCAGGGCGCGGCAGGCAGAGCTAGGGAGATGAGAGGGGGCTGGCAGGTGGCCCTGGGGCGCTGGGTCGCAGGCAGGTGGGGTAGGGGCGTGGGCAGGTCCTGGCAAAGAGGGGAGAGGGGGATGGTCGGGCTAGGGCTAGGGTGAGGGTGCCTTGGTCGCATGGGGGTAGCTAGGTGGGTGCTGGGTGGGGCCTGCATGGCCGAGGGCAAGGGCGAGCTGGGGTGGGGTGTAGATGTCCATGTATGGGAGCTAGAAGGGGAGAGGGAGTAGATAGGACATGGGGTAGTTTAGGTTTTTGTGTGAAGTAGGTGTAGATTAGGGTTTAGTTTAGGGATAGATGTAATTGGGGGTGTTGGTTTAGGGTAGAAAAGAGAGAGAGGGAGCACTTGGTTTAGCTAAGAAAAGGTGTAGATTAGGGGTAGGAGGGTGGTTTAGGGTTTGATTTAGCTAGGTAGAGTTTAGGGTCTTGGTTTAGAGAGGGAGAGGAAGGTGGCACTCTAGCTTGATCAAGCAAACTACAAGCAAGCACTAAGCAAGAGAAAGCAAGAAAAGAGGGAAAAGAAAGAGAGATGGCCATAGGGTGGTGAGGTGGTCCTCCTTTGGCCCAAGCCTGATCCAAGCAAGAACAAGCAAGATCCAGAGAGAGGGGGGGACCTTGCAAAAGGGGAAAAAGAGAGGGAGAGAGCTAGGGTTTTAGACTCACAAAACAAGATCAAGCAATGAAGAGGGGATCCATTTAGAAAACAAGCAAGAACCAAATTCTAGGAAAAAGGTGGCTATTGCATGGCCCATGCAAGATAATTAATGCCACAATTAATCCTTGTGAAAACAATGACATTAGCAAGGCATTATTCACATGCATTCCCAAAAGGTGGGCAAGGCCAAGCAAAGACTATGGTTGGATCCAACCAACAACATGGACTAGAGATAACTCAATAAAATGCCAAGCCCATATTATTGGATGGTGGAATTATAAGGTGGTGAAAGATAAGGTGGTGGAGTCAAAAAGAGAGATGCCCCCAACTCAACTTGGGCATGTAACAATTTATTAAGAACCAAATACAATATCAAGAGGCAACTACAATTAATCATGCACATGAGATAAGAAGCAAACAAGGAAAAGGTTTTATATGATGCTCAAATGCAAGGGAACATGATGACATGAGCATGATATGATGATGATGCAACAATTATATGTTGGAAGAGGCCCTTTTTATTATTATGACAAGTAGCATTACAGAGGTTAGACAACTGGGATGCTACAACTCTCCCCCACTAAACAGGAATCTCGCCCCGAGATTCTAGGAAGAAGAAGAAGAAGACACAAATAGAGAAGGGTGGTTGGCACGGAGTTCATCTTCACGCTCCCAAGTGGCTTCATCAACAGAATGGTGTGACCACTGCACCTTGCAGAACTTGATGGACTTGTTGCGAGTCCTTCTTTCTGCGGTCTCAAAGCCACACACTGCCAAAACTCACACCCAGATACAGTACCTATTGCCTCTATCTTATTCTTGCATCATCGAGTCGCGATTGCATTAAAATGAATCCCAAGTATGCATAGCCTTTACTTTTAAACTCCACCAAGCTTGTTTCCTCCATCCCATGAGCCATTACTATAGGAGTTGTTTGAGCCATGCGAGTCGTAGAACAGCATGTGTAGGGTATGTGAGCGTCTGTTGGATAATGAGGCACCTAAACAACTTAACCTGAGTAGTTCTGGGATAACTAAAGAAAGTGGCACCGGTGAGCAACATCTGCTATTTGGTTTTTCCTGCTCACTTGTGTCCCGTAAGACCCCGAGTACTTGATTCCTGTTCCTTGATTTATCGCGCTATCCACATCCGGGAGGTATATGGGACCCCCCTGAGCCAGAGCTTGATTCCGTCTTATTTCTTGGGGCCACGAACTAGTTTGGGGCTTTATTACTATCCTGTACTTATGCCATGTTTTACTGCTTTATTTACGATTGTGCGAGGTACTGCACACTGTACTGTTTAGGATCGGGACACGATTCCGCGGTGTCGACAAGCCCCGTTTGGGGTTCCCAGTCGTTCACAGCCGTATTACCCAGACCTTGAGTCCGTCTCGGAGCTAGCTTACTTCGTTGCGGGTAGCTTAATGGGGTGGCCCCCTGAAATATTTCTGAATCCTGTGATTGCTTTGTCGTGAAGGCCTCGTTGGGTTTTGTTTTGGTTTTTCCGAGGTTGATCGAGTGTGTGTTGCTATTGGTGCACCCCGGCCGGGTAAAACTTTCTGAAAGCCGTGTCCGCGGTTATGGACGACTTGGAGCACAGTTTCTCGATCATAGACAAGCATAACTAAAGTACCGCCTTAATCTGACTAAGTAACTTGACTAGTAAATAGTGCAATACTCATGGAATGGTTAATAAAATTGCCAACGGATGGGGTTGTTCGTCCGCTTCCTTGTTGGTAAGCAGGGAGGAGGATGGATCGGATGAGATTACCATTATAACTGTTGTTATTAAATTCACGGACATCCGTCTATCATTGGTTAGGCGGATGGTTAGCGTTTATCTGTAGAATTGCTAGGGTTTATCTTTCGCTGCAATTGCGTCACCCCAGGTTGTGTCCCCTTTAGAGGCATTAAGACTTGCTGAGTACCCTTAGGGTCTCACACGATAAATTCTTGATTCAGATGAACAGGTACCCCCGCAGGACGGATACTGGGTGGAAGAAGCCGATGATGTGGGCAACGATCGTTCGGTGTAGAGATTCCGGGATCGGGGATCCGTGAGACCTGTAGTTGGGATGTGCTTATTTCTCTGGCATCTTATGCCGATTTGCTTCTTATCCGTACTCGGATTTTGTTTGCCGCTTCCGCATGATTCTCTGATGTGTGTTGTATGAGGAGTTATCCTAAAATATAGATCTATCTAGGTCTTTTGAATCTTGCCGTATGGCGTTGGTATATTTCCTTTCTTTCTAGATGGTATGGCTCTGATGTACTCTTGTATGGTGGCTTGCGTACATACCCACTTGTGTACGTAGTTGATCCCTTCGCCTGCCGACTACGCCGCCCGTACAGGTCCCGTTGAGAGGGTAGTGGTTGGGACGTCTGAAAGGACTACCAGTGTGTGGCTTTTGGGGCCCCGCCGTACTATTTCAACCACTACCACTCATCCAGGCTTGTATCTAGGAGCGTAGTTCACCGAGGTAGTTACAATTGGTATCAGAGCCATCCCGACCTTCAGGGTTTCAGCCAAACGGTCGTTGTCAGTCTAGCAAATATTTTGGTAGTTATGTATATTAGGGAAAAACAAAAACGCGAGAGTAGGACTGCTTCCACTTTTCTTCTTACCCTCCCACCCACCCTTTTCTGGTAAGGAAGTGCAACGTTTTCAATCCTCTTCTCAAAATTCAAACTAGGATTCACGTGTTCGGGGTTTCCGTAGTACCATAGGATGTGTGTGTGTGTGTGTGTGTGTAATCCCTTGTCTATCTGTTGCATCCAAGTTGTTAGCTTATCTGCCTTTGGTTATCAACTGTTGGTACATTCCATACCAACAGGCTTTTGCAAACCGACGCAATCTATCTTCCTCTTGTATCCGACGCTATCTACCAATTGTAACTACCTCGGTGAACTACGCTCCTAGATACAAGCCTGGATGAGTGGTAGTGGTTGAAATAGTACGGCGGGGCCCCAAAAGCCACACACTGGTAGTCCTTTCAGACGTCCCAACCACTACCCTCTCAACGGGACCTGTACGGGCGGCGTAGTCGGCAGGCGAAGGGATCAACTACGTACACAAGTGGGTATGTACGCAAGCCACCATACAAGAGTACATCAGAGCCATACCATCTAGAAAGAAAGGAAATATACCAACGCCATACGGCAAGATTCAAAAGACCTAGATAGATCTATATTTTAGGATAACTCCTCATACAACACACATCAGAGAATCATGCGGAAGCGGCAAACAAAATCCGAGTACGGATAAGAAGCAAATCGGCATAAGATGCCAGAGAAATAAGCACATCCCAACTACAGGTCTCACGGATCCCCGATCCCGGAATCTCTACACCGAACGATCGTTGCCCACATCATCGGCTTCTTCCACCCAGTATCCGTCCTGCGGGGGTACCTGTTCATCTGAATCAAGAATTTATCGTGTGAGACCCTAAGGGTACTCAACAAGTCTTAATGCCTCTAAAGGGGACACAACCTGGGGTGACGCAATTGCAGCGAAAGATAAACCCTAGCAATTCTACAGATAAACGCTAACCATCCGCCTAACCAATGATAGACGGATGTCCGTGAATTTAATAACAACAGTTATAATGGTAATCTCATCCGATCCATCCTCCTCCCTGCTTACCAACAAGGAAGCGGACGAACAACCCCATCCGTTGGCAATTTTATTAACCATTCCATGAGTATTGCACTATTTACTAGTCAAGTTACTTAGTCAGATTAAGGCGGTACTTTAGTTATGCTTGTCTATGATCGAGAAACTGTGCTCCAAGTCGTCCATAACCGCGGACACGGCTTTCAGAAAGTTTTACCCGGCCGGGGTGCACCAATAGCAACACACACTCGAACAACCTCGGAAAAACCAAAACAAAACCCAACGAGGCCTTCACGACAAAGCAATCACAGGATTCAGAAATATTTCAGGGGGCCACCCCATTAAGCTACCCGCAACGAAGTAAGCTAGCTCCGAGACGGACTCAAGGTCTGGGTAATACGGCTGTGAACGACTGGGAACCCCAAACGGGGCTTGTCGACACCGCGGAATCGTGTCCCGATCCTAAACAGTACAGTGTGCAGTACCTCGCACAATCGTAAATAAAGCAGTAAAACATGGCATAAGTACAGGATAGTAATAAAGCCCCAAACTAGTTCGTGGCCCCAAGAAATAAGACGGAATCAAGCTCTGGCTCAGGGGGGTCCCATATACCTCCCGGATGTGGATAGCGCGATAAATCAAGGAACAGGAATCAAGTACTCGGGGTCTTACGGGACACAAGTGAGCAGGAAAAACCAAATAGCAGATGTTGCTCACCGGTGCCACTTTCTTTAGTTATCCCAGAACTACTCAAGTTAAGTTGTTTAGGTGCCTCATTATCCAACAGACGCTCACATACCCTACACATGCTGTTCTACAACTCGCATGGCTCAAACAACTCCTATAGTAATGGCTCATGGGATGGAGGAAACAAGCTTGGTGGAGTTTAAAAGTAAAGGCTATGCATACTTGGGCATTTTAATGCAATCGCGACTCGATGATGCAAGAATAAGATAGAGGCAATAGGTACTGTATGTATGCAAGCATGTGGTAGTGCTTGCCTGGTATCTCAGTTGAAGCAAGGGACGGATCTGGGTAGTGCTCCTGGTTCTCTTGATACAACCCCTGCTCAGAGTCTATCCGAGAAAAACCAAACAAACAAGGCCAACATGAATATAGAGCACAAGCATATGAATAAGATGCGTCAAGCAAACAATCATGCCATGATGAATGATGCACAATTTACATGGCAAGTAAAGTAGCATGGCAAGGTGAGGTGTGGTGGACAAGAAGATAACATTTAAGTGGGTTTTAGTCACATTTCATTGCCATAACATTTGTTGTTCACTATATAATTATATGATGCATGCTGCAAGTGAAGTCATGGATAGCATAAACATAAAGGTCTCGTCGAGATGATCGATTTAGACTACTTATTTGCTAAATTTGGAATTGTAAAACAAAAGTTATTAAATTATTAAATTCTAGTGGCATTTGGTGTAATTAACATGAACTTGGAATTTTACTTGTGCAAAATACAAAATGGATGGCATATTTGGAATCCTCTCATCTTGCTGATATCCAAACATATATTATTTGTCAAATTTGGATAAAGTATGTAAAAGTTATTAAAAATCTGAATAGAATTTGAATTTTGAATTTATTTAAACATGTTTTGAATTTAAAACAGTTCCTGAACGTTTTCTACTCAGACTGACCCAGCTCTGGTCACTGACAGGTGGGGCCATGGGTTCTGCGGCCCACGCGACAGTGTCTTGGAAAGAACTGGACCGCGGGTTGACAAAGGAAAAGCACCAGAACCTTTTTGCAAAACAACCACAGTCGCTGACAACGGGCCCAGCGGACCGCGGGTTGAGGGATAGAAAAGGGCAGGGGGTCGTCTGCTAAAAGGACTCGCGGGCGTGGAAGGGCTGCGGGTTGAGTCCTGGATAAAACGAGAGCCTTTTTAGAAAAAGATTACCACCGCTGTCAGTGGGGCCTCGAGGACTGCGGTTGGAGCAAAAGAAACGGCCAGGGGGTTTTGTGCAAAACGACGCCCGTGGCCACTGTGGATCTTCTCCCTCGCGTGCGTCTGACGCGTGCGGCGCGCGGCGCGGCGCAGGTGGGGCTCGAACCCGCGCCCTCTGGCGCGCTAGCGGGCCGGCTACCGCTGCGGCGGGCTTAGGTTAGGTGCCAGGGAGGCGGGCGCGCGCTAGATAGGTAGGCCGCGCCTGGGAGCTCGCAGACATGAACACGCCGCCGGCGCACGGAGGCCGTTCGACGGAACGTTCGCTGCGTCCAGGAAGCGTCGAAGCGAGAGAGGATGCCTGGGAGGATCGGTGGCTTACCGCGAGGCCGGTGGCGTGCTTGGTTCGGGCAGGGGTGGTCGCGATCCACGGCGAGGCTGACGGCGGCCGTAGCTAGGGTTTGCGTCGGCGTGCGCTGGTCCTGGCGCTCCTGATGCGTCTTCTCCTCGTTGGCGGGTACTGGATGAAGCAGGGGAGTGGCCTGGTCTTCCTCGACAACCTCCAGGGTGTCCTCGCCGCCTGGTACAGGGTAGCCGCGAGGAGGCTGAGGATGCCGACGATGGCGAGCCGGTGGCGAAGGAGAAAGAGGGGGAGAGGGCAGGTCGCTTGCGGGGTAGATCTGGGGAGGCTCTGAGAGGGGAGGAAGGGGATAAGAACGCCAGGGGGGAGGAGGCTAGCGTGGGGGAGGGGTTAGCTGGCCAGGGCGCGTCGGCCACCTTTTTGGCTCACGTGCTCGGCACGATCGGCCCAGGGCGCGGCAGGCAGAGCTAGGGAGATGAGAGGGGGCTGGCAGGTGGCCCTGGGGCGCTGGGTCGCAGGCAGGTGGGGTAGGGGCGTGGGCAGGTCCTGGCAAAGAGGGGAGAGGGGGATGGTCGGGCTAGGGCTAGGGTGAGGGTGCCTTGGTCGCATGGGGGTAGCTAGGTGGGTGCTGGGTGGGGCCTGCATGGCCGAGGGCAAGGGCGAGCTGGGGTGGGGTGTAGATGTCCATGTATGGGAGCTAGAAGGGGAGAGGGAGTAGATAGGACATGGGGTAGTTTAGGTTTTTGTGTGAAGTAGGTGTAGATTAGGGTTTAGTTTAGGGATAGATGTAATTGGGGGTGTTGGTTTAGGGTAGAAAAGAGAGAGAGGGAGCGCTTGGTTTAGCTAAGAAAAGGTGTAGATTAGGGGTAGGAGGGTGGTTTAGGGTTTGATTTAGCTAGGTAGAGTTTAGGGTCTTGGTTTAGAGAGGGAGAGGAAGGTGGCACTCTAGTTTGATCAAGCAAACTACAAGCAAGCACTAAGCAAGAGAAAGCAAGAAAAGAGGGAAAAGAAAGAGAGATGGCCATAGGGTGGTGAGGTGGTCCTCCTTTGGCCCAAGCCTGATCCAAGCAAGAACAAGCAAGATCCAGAGAGAGGGGGGGGGTTTAGTGGTTTTGCATGCCCATTAGCACAAGCATGTGCATGGGGCATGGGGGGGGGGGACCTTGCAAAAGGGGAAAAAGAGAGGGAGAGAGCTAGGGTTTTAGACTCACAAAACAAGATCAAGCAATGAAGAGGGGATCCATTTAGAAAACAAGCAAGAACCAAATTCTAGGAAAAAGGTGGCTATTGCATGGCCCATGCAAGATAATTAATGCCACAATTAATCCTTGTGAAAACAATGACATTAGCAAGGCATTATTCACATGCATTCCCAAAAGGTGGGCAAGGCCAAGCAAAGACTATGGTTGGATCCAACCAACAACATGGACTAGAGATAACTCAATAAAATGCCAAGCCCATATTATTGGATGGTGGAATTATAAGGTGGTGAAAGATAAGGTGGTGGAGTCAAAAAGAGAGATGCCCCCAACTCAACTTGGGCATTTAACAATTTATTAAGAACCAAATACAATATCAAGAGGCAACTACAATTAATCATGCACATGAGATAAGAAGCAAACAAGGAAAAGGTTTTATATGATGCTCAAATGCAAGGGAACATGATGACATGAGCATGATATGATGATGATGCAACAATTATATGTTGGAAGAGGCCCTTTTTATTATTATGACATGTAGCATTACAGGGGTTAGACAACTGGGATGCTACACAAGACGAGCTTGTAAGACTCCGTGAGGTGATAGACAATGGGGCACCCCAGTAACAAGGCATAACGCACCTGACATGTCCTTCGACTCCACCATCAACACCAAGAAAGTACAGGTCCATCCGACGGATGCCTCCAAGACGGCCTTGATCGCCAACGACCTCAGCTCCGCATAGGAAGGCGCGCTCGTCGAATTCCTCTGTGAGCGCTGGGAAATCTTCGCCTGGTGTCCTGCGGACATGCCAGGAGTTCCCAGGGAATTCGCCGAGCACGCACTCAATGTCTTTCCAGACATCAAGCCAGTCAAGCAGTCCATCGGAGACTGTCGGAGCCACGAGCCGAAGCTATCGGCAAGGAAATCAATAGACTGCTTGCTGCAGACTTTATCAGGGAAATCAAGGAAAGTGAGTGGCTGGCAAACACAGTGATGGTCCCAAAAAAGGACACGGACATCCTGCGGATGTGCGTGGATTTCACGTCACTAAACAAGCACTGCCCAAAGGACCACTTCCCTCTTCCTCGGATCGACCAAATCATCGATTCGACTGCAGGTTGCGAGAAACTCTCCTTCCTCGACGCCTACTCAGGCTATAACCAGATTCGACTCAAGGTCGAAGATCAGGAGAAAACGGCGTTTATCACACCATTCGGAGTATTCTGTTACAACACAATGCCCTTCGGTCTAAAGAACGCGGGTGCCACATACCAGCGATGCATGCAGGCCTGCCTCAAGGACCAGATCGGTCGCAACGTCCAAGTCTATGTCGACGACATAGTAATAAAAACCAAGGAGGCAAGGACACTTATCGACGATCTCCGCGAGACGTTCGACAACCTTGATCGCTACAGGATCAAGCTCAATCCCGAATAGTGCGCCTTCAGCGTCCCATCGGGTCAGCTGCTCGGGTACTTCATCTCTCAACGAGGGATCGAGGCGAACCCGAAGAAAATCAGAGCCATCATGACGATGGAGAAGCCGAAAAACCTCAAAGGCGTCCAGCAGCTCGCAGGACGAGTAGCGGCGCTAAGCAGGTTCATCAGCCGCATGGGCGAGAAGGACCTACCATTCTACCAGCTGCTACGCAAAGCAGACAAATTCGAGTGGACGCCGGAAGCCAACGACGCATTCGAAAGCCTCAAGCGGCTTCTCTCCACCTCGCCTATCCTGGTCACGCCAAAGGAGCGCGAGCCTCTGCTGCTGTACATAGCAGCCACACACCAGGTGGTCAGCACCGTACTAGTGGTCGAACGACCCGAAGAAGGCAAGACCCACGGGGTCCAGCGCCCAATCTACTACCTCAGCGAGGTACTGACACCAACAAAGCAGAGGTACCCTCACTACCAGAAGCTCGCCTATGGCGTGTTCATGACGGCTCGACGGCTGAGCCACTATTTCTAGGAGCACCAGGTGATGGTCGTCAACGAGGCACCCCTGAACAGCATCCTGAATAATCCAGAAGCTACAGGACACATGGCCCTGTGGGGCATCGAACTGTCACCCTTGGACATCGTCTACGAGAAGCGACTCTCAATCAAATCTCAAGTCCTTCCGGATTTCCTGGTACATTGGATGGAGCTGCAGCCGCTAGACACCCCAGACATGTCGCAGTCATGGACGATGCACTTTGACGGCTCCAAGCGTGAAGCCGGAGCAGGGGCAGGGGTCATACTGACCTCCCCGCAAGGCGACAAGATGAAATACGTCCTCCGGATGAAATTCCGATCCTCCAACAACGAGGCCGAGTACGAAGCCCTCATCCATGGCATGAGGATGGCAAAGATATGCGGCGCAACGCGCCTGATCATCTACGGTGACTCCAACCTCATCGTCCAGCAGACGATGAATGAGTGCGACGCACACACCGAAAACATGATCGCGTACTGCGCACTCTACAACGCACTCGAAGGAGAATTCGACGACTGCGAGCTCCGACACGTTGGAAGAGAAAGCAACGAGGAAGCCGACAGACTCGCCAACATCGGCTCCACTTGCGCAAATGTGCCACCAGGTGTGTTCCTCGAACAGATCTGCGTGCCATCCATCAAGCGGAAATTCCCCAAGGGATCACCCGAAGAAGCAGAACACTCGGGAGCAACGCTACCCGAAGGACACAAAGGACCCGAAAAACTGGACACAGAGGTAGCCATGGTCAACCTAATGCAGGTCATGGCAGTCAAAGAAACTTGGACGCGACCATACCTCCAGTTCTTGATAAACGGAGAACTGCCTAACAGCCCGACAGATGCCCGACGCATATCTCGTCGGTCAAAAGCCTTCACCATCATCAACGGCGAGCTGTACAAGCGCAGCATCATGGGTGTACTACAACGGTGCGTCACCATCGATGACGGCAAAGCCATACTCTAAGACATCCATGAGGGCATCTGCGGCCATCACGCAGGCAGCTGCTCCCTTGTCGCCCAAGCTCTACGAGCAGGATTCTACTGGCCATGAGCGACGCAAAGGACATCGTCTGAAGATGCAACGGATGCTAACGGTTCGCCGACAAACCGCACGCACCTGGGTACGAGCTCAGACCCATACCCATAGCCTGGCCTTTTGCTCAATGGGGCCTCGACATGATCGGCACACTGGCAAAATCCGCGAAAGGGGGACACGTCTTCCTCCTGGTTGCAGTCGACAAATTCACCAAGTGGATCGAAGCCATGCCGGTCACCAACCAGAAAGGCAAAACTGCCATCAAGTTCTTCGAGTCCATTGTCTATAGGTTCGGCGTACCGCACAACATCATCACCGACAACGGATCGAACTTCATCTCCGAGGAATTCCAGGACTTCTGTGAAGGCCTTGGGATCAACATCACGTACGCCTCAGTGGCACACCCGCAAACGAACGGGCAAGTGGAAAAGGCTAACGGCCTAATCGGCGCTGGCATCAAGAAGCGCCTCATGAGTTCACTCGAACAAAAAGCTGGAGCCTGGACGAAAGAGCTACCATCCGTCCTGTGGAGCTTACGAACTACGCCAAACAGCTCCACCGGCTACACACCGTTCTTCATGGTACACGGAGCCGAGGCCGTGCTACCAGTCGAAGTACGCCACCAGGCCCCACGGGTCGTCGCTTACAGCGAAGCCGAATCCACGATTGCACTCGAAGACGCTGTCGACACACTCAACGAAGCACGAGACATAGCAGCAGCTCGATCAGCGGTGTACCAGCAGAGTCTCCGCAACTACCATAGCCGCCGGCTGCGCCCAAGGTCCTTCGTCGAAGGAGACCTCGTCTTGCGACTCAAGCAAAAGCGACCGAATAAATTCGAGTCACCATGGGAAGGAACCTACGTCATCACCGAAGTCATCCAGGTGGCGCCTATCGCCTTAAGCACGTGGAGTCTGGAGTCGCATACTCCAACCCATGGAACATCGCGCACCTGCGACGATTTTATCCCTAGCTACCTACCCCTTTACTTTCAATAAGGCTTTCAGCCAAGGCTACTCAGCCGAACAATGTACCTCCTCCATTACGATATAAATAAAGCTAAGTGTCTCGCCCCAAAACTTCAGTTCGCTCTTTTGCAACTTTACTACATGCTACAAACGCACTCGGGGGCTCCCCTACCTCACGATTTCATCGACTGAGGATCAAACGTGTACACCTGAGTAGCTGACAACGTCAGGCAAATGAAAAGGACACGTACTCAATCAAAGCACTGCGTGCTCACAACAAACAAACCTTTACAACAAAGGGCACAACACGCCCAGCCGAAATATACAAATTGTACATCTATCTCTTTTTCAGGTATTACCTATGTTGAAGAATAACCTGAGCACGCCGCTCAAACAAATCTACGACCTGTTCGGCATACTGCTTTACAGCCGCGTAATGTGGCCGCATGTCCCACTCACCGCCATCCGGCCGAAGAGGCGGCCCAGGTGCCACAACAGCCAAATCTACATCAGGCCGGTGCAGCCTCACAAGAGACAACGCAGCCTTGACTCCAGCGACGAGCTGTTGCCGCACCAACTCCTTGACATTGCTCACGCTTCGAAACTTCGACAGAAGACCGGCAAGGCTCGTCGGTACGGCATCCAAAGGAAACATGACGTGCAGCACCGAGGAAAGTGATGTCTGCACTTCGCGGAGCACCTGCGAAACTTGATGAACACGATCCTGCACCGTCGCCAGAGCCATGGCGCGATCACGATCCATCCAGAAGAAGCCGCCAGCCTCCATGTCCTGTTGAGTCAAGCAACTGACCCGAACAGCGACACGCTCCTTTTCTTCCCTCGGAGCAAGGTTCGCACCTGCGATAATCGCACAAAATAAGAGTAAGGCCAGCAGGCCCATCCGAAGAACTGAGCTACAACTCGAACCAAAGAACAACTTACATTGCAGCTGCTCGGACAGCCGAACCAGTTCCTCCATCAAGTACTCCTCTCTGGCTGCACCACGATCCGCCTTGGACTTCCAAACGTCGGCATGACCGCGTAACCGAGCAACTCCCTCTCCAGACTACGCACACGATCCCGAAGAAAAGTGAGTTGCGAGGAATCATCCAAAGATGGTCGCAGCGGCATTGCGGACGGGGTGTCAACAGGGTCAGCACCCGAAGGAACCTATAGCAGCAGAAAAAGAAAGGAACACAGACATTCAGACAAATGATAGAGCATAACTCAGAAGAATTCATTAAACATATAAGGACACTACGTGGCACAAGGATGGTGTTCTTCAAGATATTTACAATAAAAGTAGACTACAAATACCCTACGTCTACAACGCCTAAGATGCGGCACCCTGAGTCGCCTCGGAGCCGGACTGCCTAGCTTTGGCCCTGCCCTGCTGCCGCAGGGCATACTCAGACAACAAATCAATGAGCTTGGGCCCATATCGCTTGCAGCGAGCAGAGTAGGCAGCAAAGGCTACCTCGGATCCATCCGCAGTCGTCGACATCCGGGAGGTGATCTGGGGCAGATCCAGCTCTGCTCCAGCCGCCAAGGCCATCGCCAGCCTGACGGACGCGCCGATGCCCTTCTGCTTGCGCTTGTACGCTGCAGGCGCTTCGGCTGACAGAGCCTCCGCCAGAGCATCCACATCATCGAGGGTCGCGCCCTTAGGAACAAGCTCCTTGTAAAAGCGGCCAAGGACCTCCTTCGCCTTGGCAAGGGAGCTGACGACGGTGCTGCAGCGGTCTTCGACCGCCATAGTAGCATCATCTAGAGCACTCCCGTGCTCTAGAGCACCGCGGTCAAACTCGATGCCTGCGGCATCTGAGACAAAAAATAAGAAGGAAGACATGAAGAAAAGCAGCACAGAAGAAGACACGAGGAATGAAGAAACAAGCACAAATCTATCACTCACCCGAAATAGCCTTGGCAGCAGCCATGAGCTTCGCCGCCACCTCTCTTTCACGAGCAGCCGCAACGGTGGCCAACTGCTCCTCACGATCCGCGGCCTCCTGATGCAGACGCTCCTTCGCTTCGGCTGCCTTAGTCAGCTCTAGCTCGAGGCGTTCTTTCGCTCCAACGGCGGCTTCGGCCTTCTGCTCCGATTGACCAAGGCTCTTCTTGAGATCATCGACCTCACGGAGAGAAGTATTATGCTCCTCTGCATTTAAAACAAGAAACGTCAGAAAGCAGGACCAGAATAAACGAAAAGAGCACCAAAAGGCGAATAGGTACCTTGAAGCTGCCGAAGGTTAGCCTCCAGCACCATACGCTCCTGCACCAGCCGCTTGGCCTCTTGCACAAAAGGCTGCAGAAAAAGAAATAGCAGTAAGAAAAGGACTTGGGGGCTACGCCCAACACAAAGGAGTAAAAACAAAATTCGCACACGAAGACACTCGGGTGCTCCCCCCGTGACATGAAGCAGAGAAACTTACATGCTCTGATGGTGACTCCGAAGGCCCGCCTGTGAAATTCTGAGGCGCAACCACCTGCACCTCCTGCAACGGAGGATCCGGAGCCGCACCACCCGAAGTCGCCACCGTCTGAGGAGGAGGAGACGCAATTTTCGACTCCCCCATCATCTCCCGCGCACCATCACTAGAGGAATCGTGGGAGGAATGCCTGCATATGAACAAATCAGCACAAGTGCAAAAATCATGAAGGAACAAGGACCATATTACAACAAGAAACTTACGAGCCCAGTGAGCTCACGTCGAAGACAGGAGGAGTCCTTCGGGCCCTCTTCTCCTCCTTCTTCTCTTCCTTCTTCTCCTCCTTCTTTTCTTCCTTCTTCCGCTTCGCTGGCGGGTGCGGCGCTACAGGCCGCACAGGAATGGCAGGAATGGGAGAGGAAGAACCTCCATGACCGTCACTATGACGCTCAAGGCCCAGAGGGTTTCTGGGAGTCGAAGGAGTCGAGGCATCTGAAGACTCGCTAGAGCTCCGTGATCGTTTGCACGTATGGTCCTCACTCGACTCGTCAGCATCCTCCGCCGGAGATCGCGCCGACGGCAGCTCGGACACGGACTCAACCACTTCATTATCCGGGGCATTCAGATACTTTTCGGGCAATGGTGGTACCATGCCCGGCACTTTGAAGCTCTGCAAAATCAGAAGGAACTTTGTTAGCAAACAAAGGAAATAAATACACAGCCGACAAAAAGCACTACGTGCACAAATCTACACCTGCGGTACGACCAACGTCGAAGAAAATGGAGGAGTTAGCGACTTCCCCGGGATTTCTTCTCCGGCCTTGAACTTCAGCAGCGCGCGAAGGGCCCTGTCAAGATCCCCCTCGGAGATTTTCTCGGTCGAAACCCTCGACGGATCACGGCACCCAGAATAAAGAAACATCGGGTGCGCCCTCGCTTGGAGAGGCTGCACCCGACGCTCAAGAAACGTCCGGATGATGTCCACACCGTTCACCTCCTTCTCCGGAATCAGCTGGAGATCCTCCACCCGACGGTAAAGGGCCTCTATATCCGCCACCTCACCGTCCAAGATTTGTTTTTTCCAAGACCTTTTCTTTTCAATCATTTGGGAGGGGTCAAAGGGAACAAGACCAAAATCTTGCCCGGGCACTACGGAGTCGCGGATATAAAACCATCGCCTCCGCCAGTACTGGACAGATTCGGACATGGAAAAAGAAAAGAAGAGAAGATTGGGACTAAGGGAGATGATGCAACCCCCAATGGGATACACACCATCCGAAACAGATTGCCTCTTCACGGAATAGAGCTCCCGGAAGAGGCCAAAGTGCGGCTCAATGCCAAGCCAGCACTCGCAAAAAGTGATAAAACAAGCAATGTGGAGAAGAGAATTGGGAGACAAATGATGAAGCTGAATCCCATAGAAGAAGAGCAGTCCACGGAGGAAGTTGTGGACTGGAAAAGAAAACCCACGCATAACGAAGGCGAGAAACATAACCCGATACCCAGATGGGGTACGGGGGATTACCTCATTGCCGGGGAGTTTGACGGCCTCCCTATCCTGCGGGATCAGGCCCCGCTCGCGAAGCTTGCGGAGATCGCTCTCCCGCGTCTCTGATCGCCGCCAGCCGCCATCGGTGACACGGGTAGCGGTGGTGCTTTTCTTTCCTCCGGCGGCGCTGGTCCCAACTGCAGATGATGATTTCTTTGGTTTCCCCATTGCGCTACGGCGGCGCCGGCGGTGAAAACGCAGAAACGACGACGAAAATGTGGAAGGAAATCCCAGCGCGCAGCAAGAATCGCTAGAGCACAAGGAGGCAGTGAAAACAAGAACTAATGCGGTGAAAACAAACCGCGGCTTTCCTCAATGATTATAACAGCGAAGACGATGCACGGCATCCGTCCATCCAGAAGACCAATGGCCAACGGCAGATCTGACCGTACACGTGTCAACATCAGAACGAACCGTCGTTACCATGCCATACACTACGCGCGGAAATCGAGGAGACGCCGTAATTATATCCACGCCGCGCGTGACCGGTCAATTCAAAGTCAGCAAGTGGGACCCATGTTCGTCCAGTCAAGTCATCTCTGGCGTAGCAGACGCTTAAGGTCATTGATCGTCAGCACTGATGTCATCAAAAGCTATACTAGCACCAACTACAATTCCCCGGCTCCACAGCTAAGAGTACTCACTCGAATCTTCGATTCGGCTAAATACTCGGGGGCTACTCCTAACAGGAGCGCTGGCCGTGCACCCGGAAGATGAATAAAGACAAAGTATTTTCTTCGAGTCCTACGTCGAGTCTACGACTCCACTACGGACTCGGGGGCTACTCCCATAGGGATGATGAATTTAAGCATCCGAAAATTTTCGTGTCCTACAGACTTAACAACTGAACAATGCTTGAACTAAAGTCTCTGCTCGAGTCTACGACTCGAACAGACACTCGGGGGCTACTCCCATAGGGAGCGCTGGTCGCGCACCCTATGAAATCTTTGACTGCGATCTTTCGGATCAGCACGCAAAAACTTTTTGGCAACTCTGCCCCAACAAAACGCTGAGTGAGCGACAATCTCCTTGGCCACCCGAAGCACCTCCGTGGTGACAAATATTCGGATGCTGCGTCTGCAACGCAAAGATAAGACCTGCAAATATCATCTGATGGTCTGGCAACGTACACGACTGCGCTCTGCTAGTATAAATCCATGCCAACAGGCGTGATGAAAAATCCCGACGGACGCGTTGGGTACATCAATTAAAAACACTGGAATTCCACTCCTGTAAGTCCTCTGCGGCCTGAGTCGAATTACGCCAACATATGTTTCGGGTTCAAGTTAAGGGACTCGAACCTGATGAAGATCATGTTGTTTCGTCCTAAGACAGTTAACTAACCCTGATCCGTCGGGTGAGTCATGTCGTGGGAATGACCACGGCAGATGCTGCAATAGGCAGCGAGTAGTAGAACGAAGGGCAAGGGCGGCCAGCCATCTGCGGTGCGAGATGAGGGCAAAGACACAGGGATTTACCCAGGTTCGGCCCCCCGGAGGGTAAAGACCTACTCCTGCTAGATTGTATTATGGAGGTGTTTACAATGGCCGTACTCGGCGACTAGGCGGCGAGTAGCTTGGGTGTATGAAGTAACGTGTCTCTACTCACCCCTTAGGGAGGTTTATATAGGCTTACCTCCCCTAGGGTTTACATATCTCAACCGATTTGGTTACAACTTTGGCAATCGTTTAAACCTAGACCGACTGGGCCTATCCACTCGCCTGGGCCTTCAACTTCCAGTCGCCTGGTATCTTGCTGGGCTTTGATCCACTCGCCGTTCTGCAGGCCCACTCGCCAGCCTTCGGGCCAGTCGGAAATGTCCCGCTGAGTATACCCCAGTAGGCGTATCCCCATCAGTAGTCCCCGAGGCCGTCGTTGATTAGGCATGGGTGGCTGCTGGCAGTCGGAGTATATGGCTTCAAGTTGGCATCCAGTCGAATCGTCGGCGGGCTCCTGCATGAAAGAATAAATCCGGCGAACCGAGTCGCGTCTTGGGCGAGTCGAGCCAACGGGACACGGTCTCAGCGAGTGACTTTAGCGAGCCGAGTGACAGGAGGCAGACCGTCGGGCGTGGTCAAACTAGCCGTTAAGGTAACTCAACGGTAACTTTTGGCGTAATCATCGCGTGGTAACGGCCCCCTAATTTGGCGGGCAACCTCCGCTATATAAGAGGAATGGTAGGCTATCGGAAAGCCAACCGCCCACCATTTCTTCCGAGTACGCACAACTTCCGTCCGTCGATTCCGCGATCTGATCGACCCGCAACCCTCCGACCTCCAAGTAAATCCTCAGCCATGGCCCTCTCCACTGAATCTTGGGGTAGATCCAAGTGCACCAGGGCGCAGCTGGCCTCCTTCGAGGAGGCCGGAATCCTGCGGGCCGGCTGCTGGCGTATCCCCGCAGCCGGAGAAACGACCCCGAACCCGCGAGAGAGAGAGTTTATCTGCTTCACTAGTCACCTCGAGCGGGGGTTAGGGTTTCCCACCTCCTTATTCTTCCGGCGCTTCTGCGCCTACTACGGGATCCAGCCCTCAGATCTGGGTCCCCATAGTATCGAGCAGCTCGCCATCTTCGTGGCGTTCTGCGAGTGCTACTTGGGCTGCCGGCCCTATTTTCCCCTGTGGCAAGATCTGTTCCACGGACGGATCAGCCGCGAGGAGGCAGGCGGCCCAATGCTAGCCGCGGGCGGCTTAACCTTTCAACTCAAATCTAAAGCCTCCTTCTTCGACCTGATGCTGCCGGCCAAAGCAGCGAGCGACTGGAAAAAGTCGTGGTTCTATGTGACCGAGGCGACTCCGGAGGACGAAGCAGCGATCCCGCGGTACTCGGCCAACCGTTCCGAGCCGCGCCATCTCCAGGTCGGCAAGCTCCCCGATGACCAGCGGATGGTCGTCGACGAAATGCTCCAGACCATTCGCGGTCTGAAGAAGAAGGGGCTCCAGACGGTGAACTTGTACAACTGTTGGCTTGGGCGGCGGCTCGTTCCGCTCGCCCAACGCGAGCATTATATGTATCAGTACACAGGCCGAGGAGACTCGACGAAGGCCTGCCTCGCCGAGTGGAATCTGGAGGACTACCTCCTGGCGCTGAAGAGGATCACCCAGGCGGCATACACGGATGCGCAGGCCGGGGTCCCTCCTTACACCGCAAAGCGTCCGGCTCCAACGGTAATCCTTTTATCTTGTTCGCAGTCGCAGCATGTGCAGTCGCGGTAATTCTAACTTTGTTCCGTGTTTAACGCAGCTATTCCAAGTGGTGGAAGGGTGGCTGCCACCCGCCGATGACGAGAGCTCCGGGCCATCCGCCCAGGACACAAGCGAGTCGCCACCCGCCAAGGGTACCGAGGACGACGAGGACGAGTCCGAAGAGGAGATTGCCCCACTGGTCCGAAAGACCCGCGGGCAACGTCAGCGCGAACTCGAGGCGAGCAGGAGCCTCGAGCGTCATGACGATGACGAGGAGCTCCCGGAGACCACCTCGCTCCGTCAGGCCACTCCCGCGAAGAAGAAGAAAGGGAAAGAGGCGAGGGCCCCCCCGAGGAGGAAGACGAAACCGCCGAAGATGGCCTCACCGCCGCACTCAGCGAGCAGCTCTGATGCTCACAGCTCGGCTGGTGACGGCGCAGTCCTGACGACAACCGCGCTAGATGCGCCATCCATGGAAGCACCGCTGGCCTCAATGCCTCCGCCCTTCGCTCCGGTCTCCGGGCTGGGGAAGGCTCCGGCTGTGGCGACTTCACCTCGCAAGGAGGTCCCGAGCGTGGTGGTCTCGCCTCGCAAGGAGGCTCCGGTCGCGGTAGCTCCACTTCGCGAAGAGGCCTCCGCCGAAGGCGTCCCGGAAGCGCCAACCGCTACTTCAACGTCAAAGAAGCCATCCGTATCCTGGGCCCCTGACGTCCTGGAACTGGGGCTTAGTCGTCGACTAGGTCCTGAGCTGGAGAAACCGGCCGGCCTTCGTACAGGGCTGCGTTTCATTCCAGTCGCCAAGTGAGTGCATTCGGCCTTCACCTTTCTCTTTTAGTACTTCGACTGTTTCTTATTGCTTTGTCTTGATGTGTAGGACCGGAGTGAAGAAGATGGGCCACCCGACGGTGGCCAAGGTGCCCTCCGCCGCTAGCGAGGAGGATCCTTCCCGTAAAAGGAAGGTGGACGAGGTTGCCGCCTCCACGGAAGGTAGCAAGAAAGCCAAGGGCGACGACATCGTCGCTGTCTCTGATGACACGGCAGCCGCGCCAGCTGGGCCCGCAGTGGAAGCGACCGCGTCCACGAAGGGGGGCATTTCGTTGCCTAGACCGGAGGAAGCAAGCTCCTTTGGGGCAGGTGCGTCAATCGCTACCTTCCCCCGCTTCATGACCAAGGTGGCCACAGCGAGTGAGGCTGCGGCTCCAATTCTCGCTCCAGGGACCGTCGACGCTGAGATTGACCAACGTCGCGGGCACACACCGGCGCTGCTCGCATCTGTGGATGCGGTGCAACTTCACGACATGCTTGGCGCGGCCATCCAGGTACCTCCAGTCCCCGAGGATCAAGTCGGTGCTTAGCAGCGGCTTGATTCTTATAGTTACTTGTTTTGTACGTCCGATTCCAGCCCCCGAGTGCGCACCCGCTAAATTTTAGCGGGTGGGCACTGAGTAATTTTTCGTGGTCACCAGTCCCCGAGTGCGCACCCGCTGAATTTTAGCGGGTGGGCACTGAGTAATTTTTAGTGGTCACCAGTCCCCGAGTGCGCACCCGCTGAATTTTAGCGGGTGGGCACTGAGTAATTTTTAGTTGGTACTGACTTTGAGGGAGTGCAGGGTCTGCAACTGGAGTCGGCAGAGCGATTGGCTGCGAAGCAGCGTGCTGAGAAGGAGCTGGCCACTCTCCAAGAAGTAAACAACGACCTTCAGGCTGTCGCTGCGCAGGCGGAGGTGGCTCGCCAAGAACTTGTCCCTGCTGGCGAACTGGCGGCGGCGAAATCTGCGTTAGGCACCGCTGAGCAAAGGATCGCCGACCTCGAACGCGAACTGCGGGAGGCGAAGGAAGAGGCGAGTGAGGCTAACGGGCGAGCTAAAGCCGCCGTTGCGGCTGCGGAGGAAGACCGGAAGGTGTCGGAAGCCCTCATTGTTGGGCTTCAAGACGACCATACGGCGCTTCAGAGTTTCATCACGGGACTCGCCCGCCCGTTGCTTGGTGAGTGCATCTTCCCAGTCTTGTAGTTGTATTGTTTGTGGTTTCCCTGGTACTCACGACTGTTTCCGTCTATCAGGCCGTGTGATTGGTAGCCGCGAAGAAGCGAGCTCTCTTGACGCGAAGCAGTGCGTGAGCATGCTCGTCGACTCGGCGACGCCGTGCATCCGCGCCTATCTTCAAGAGATGTCTCCCACGGAGGTTATTCCCAGTGACCTCGTTGAGGTGTGGGAGTACTTGGAGAAGGCGCCCGCGGTCGTAGAGTTCATGACGCGGTCGGCGTTTCGACGCGGGGCGTCGACCGCTCTGAGCCTGGGACTCGCTCACTTCCCCGAGGACTTCGACCTCGACGATGTGACGAGTGGGTATCCCTCGTCGACTGGCTCGGTGGATCTGTCCGAGGTTCTTAAGCTGCAGGAGCGTGCCGCCGCGTACTCGGAGCGTGTCTGGGCGATGGGCGACCTCCTTCCCTACCAGGAAACGGTCGTCGCGCCAAACGACCCCGAGCCGCCGCGTCGAGACTTCAAGGTTGAACAACCTTTCCGTGCGGCGATGGCGGGTGAGATGACGACTTATCCGTCGAACCCGTACACCGCGTTCATCCGGAAGCGCCGGGACTCTGGTGCATCACCGTCGAAGCCTGCGGAATAGGGTAGTATGCCTAGATAAGTTAGTAGCAGTTCTGCCGAAAAGGCATAGTTTGTAATGTAAGACAATGCAATGTGCGATTGAATTGGATGTTGTGTCCATTTTGCTAATAATTGTCGTGTTTTGGATTGATTTTGGATGAGTCCCCGAGCGCGTCCGCCCTTTTTGTGGGGTTCACCTTGTGTATGATGTTTGTTGTTATCGTGTGTTTTGTTAGTTTAGTCGACTCGCCCGAGCTCGAAGAGCCAGTCGCAAGGCGACTCCCTTGAGCGCTCTGTACTTTACCGTTTTCCCGGACGCGAACGGGGTCGGGTGGCCGAGTCCCCGAGCGTGGTACTTGGTATTTCGAGGCGCGACTCGAGGGTGGTTGAGGACTGAGCGCGTTGGTATGGGCGCGTCACTCCTGCCTGGCCCGGGGGGTCAGTCGCATGGCGAGTCCAGGGCGTGCTCTCTTACTTGACGTTTTCCCTGACCGATCGCGACGAACTGGTATTCAGTCCCCGAGCGTGGTACTTAGTCGTTCGAGTCGCTACGCCGAGGATGCGGAGGACCGAGGCCGCTGTGAGAAGCGAGGGCAGTTGTCTTGGTTTGCAAAACCAGTCGAGCTAGGCGACTCCAATGGGGCTCCGGATTGGCGTTTTTCGTGGACGACACAGGACCTGAGGTGACTCAGTGCTCCTATATCGCACTACTTGGCCGTGCCGGTCGCTGTACCAAAGGTTGACTTCTGCATGTTAGCATGATGCTGTTATTACGAGTGCGAGTGGCACAAGGTATGGAGAGTAGACGCAATTTGCGGTAACCGTTTCTTTTATTTCATAGTGTCTGGAGAGTACATATGCGGGGTTCTAGGAGTAGAACTTCCGGAGGAGATTTACATTCCATGGCCTCTGGACATCGAGTTCGCCGTCTCCGCGGACGTCGATGAGGTAGTAGGCGTCGTTGCCGAGTACGCGCCCGATAACGAACGGACCTTCCCAGGGAGGGGAGAGCTTGTGCATGCCCTTCTTGTCCTGGATGATGCGTAACACCAAGTCGCCTTCCTGGAAGGTGCGGGTTTTCACCCGTCGGCTGTGGTAGCGGCGGAGCCCTTGCTGATAAATGGCAGTGCGCGATCGGGCAAGGTCGCGTGCTTCGTCGAGTTGGTCGAGCCCATCTTGGCGGGCCAGCTCGTTTGCGGCCTCCGTATAGTGGACGACCCGAGGCGAGTCGTGTTCTAGGTCGGTGGGCATAACCGCTTCGGCGCCGTAGACCATGAAGAATGGGGTGAATCCCGTCGACCTGTTTACCGAGGTGCGGATTCCCCAGATGACGGAGGGTAGCTCTTCAACCCAGCATCCGGCGGTACGCTCAAGTGGTACCTGGAGTCGCGGCTTCAGACCGTGGAGGATGCTTTGGTTGGCTCGTTCCGCCTGACCGTTGGATTCCGGATGAGCGACTGACGCGAGGTCGAGCCGGATGTGGTGCTCTTCGCAGAATTCGGCCATTACTCCCTTGGCGAAGTTTGTGCCATTGTCCGTGATGATGCTGTTGGGGAATCCGTAGCGATATATGAGCTCGCGTAGGAACTTAGTGGCAGTCTTCCCGTCGCATTTCCGGACTGGCTTGGCCTCGACCCATTTCGTGAATTTGTCGACGGCGACCAGCAGGTGGGTGTAAACGGAGGGGGCCTTCTTGAAGGGGCCTACCATGTCCATGCCCCACACAGCGAATGGCCAGGTGATGGGGATTGTCTTGAGCGCCGAACTTGGTACGTGCGTCTGGTTGGCGTATTTCTGGCACCCAGCGCATCGCTGGACGATATCGACAGCGTCGGCGTTTGCGGTAGGCCAGTAGAAGCCGTGTCGCATAGCCTTGGCGACCAGGGAGCGCGCGGCGGCGTGGTGGCCGCAGTCGCCTGAGTGGATGTCATGTAGGATTTTGCGTCCTTCAGCCGGTTGGACGCAACGCTGGAACACGCCGGTGACGCTGCGCTTGTGCAGCTCGCCGTCGATGATGGTGTAGGACTTGCATCGGCGGGCAATCATTCGAGCGCTTGTCTCGTCTGCGGGTAGGGTGCCGGCTTCCAGGTAAGCGATGTAGGGCTTGGTCCAGTCGTTTGGCTCGGTGATGAGTGCGACCAAGGCTGCCTCTGGTTGGAGGGGTACTCCGATGTCGATCTCCCTCGGGGGAGAGACTGATGGTTTGGAGATTGTGTCGAGGAACACGCCGGCGGGTGGTGCGAGTCGAGCCGACCCGATGCGAGAGGGCGTCGGCCTCTTCGTTTTTCCGCCTGTCGATCCACTCGACAGAGTAGCCGGTGAAGTGGCCGCCCAACTTGCCCACCTCTTGGCGATAAGCCGCCATGGTAGGGGAGACGGCGTCGCAGGTGCCGGCGACCTGTCCCGCAACGAGGTCGGAGTCTCCGTAGCATCGAAGGCGATTGACGCTCATCTCCTTTGCGGCTCGCATGCCGTGGAGTAGGGCCTCGTATTCAGCCATGTTGTTGGTGCAGGGCGTGAATTCGAGGCGGAGGATGTAGCGGAGCTTGTCGCCCTTTGGCGAAGTCAGCACTATCCCCGCGCCTGCGCCGTCCGCGTTCTTGGACCCGTCGAAGTGCAGGTTCCAGTAGTGTAGGTACGGCGGCTTCTCAGGCTGCTGGGCCTCCTCCCAGTCGGCGATGAAGTCTGCCAGTGCCTGGGACTTGATCGCCCTCCGTGGCTCGTATTTAATGTTGTGGACGCCGATCTCGACGGCCCACTTGGCGACCCGCCCGGTCGCCTCGCGATTGCGGATGATGTCTTGTAGTGGCGCTGAGGAGACGACCGTGATCGGATGCTCCTGAAAGTAATGCGGCAGGCGCCGCTGAGCCCGGAAGACCGCGTACACTAGCTTCTGGTACTGCGGGTATCGCTGGCGCGACTCGGTAAGGACCTCGCTGATGTAGTACACCGGCCGCTGTACCGGGCGCTCCTTTCCTTCCTCTGGTCGTTCGACGACCATTACGGCGCTGACGACGCGCTCGGACGCCGCGACGTAAACCAGCATGGGCTCTTTGTCAGCGGGTGCGGCGAGTAGTGGTGCGGCGAGTAGCACATTTTTGAGGTCGCGGAGCGCGTCGTCCGCCTCCTTGTCCCACTGGAAGGTGGGATTCTTGCGCATCAGGCGGTATAGGGGCATCGCCTTTTCGCCCAGGCGGGGGATGAAGCGACTGAGGGCCGCTACACGCCCGGCCAGCCTCTGGACGTCGCGCAGGCACTCGGGTTTGCCGAGCCGGGCGATCGTGTCGATCTTCGTTGGGTTTGCCTCGATCCCTCGTTTGGAGACGACGTACCCTAGTAATTGCCCGGCGGGTACACCGAAGGTGCACTTGCCCGGGTTGAGCTTTATCTTGTACCTCCGCAGGTTGGCGAAGGTCTCCGCTAGGTCGGCGAGGAGGTCTCCTTGGCGAGCGGATTTCACGACCACGTCGTCGATGTAAACGTGGATGTTGCGGCCAATTTGGCTCGCGAGGCATTCTTGCATGCACCGCTGGTAGGTCGCCCCGGCGTTCTTGAGGCCGAAGGTCATGGCGGTGTAGCAGAATGCTCCGAATGGCGTGATGAACGCTGTCTTCTCCTCATCCTCGACAGCCATTTTGATCTGGTTATACCCGGAGTAGGCGTCAAGGAAACACAGCGACTCCGAGCCCGCGGTTGAATCGATTATCTGATCGATCCGCGGGAGGACGAACTGCTCCTTTGGGCAGGCGCTGTTCAGGTTTGTGTAGTCGATACACATTCTCCAGGTCCCGTTTTTCTTCTCGACCAGGACTGGGTTTGCCAGCCACTTGGAGTACTTGATTGGCCGGATGAAGCCGGCAGCGAGCAGGCGCTGCACTTCCTCGGCGATTGCTCGACGGCGCTCTTCATTGAAGGGCCGTAGCGACTGCTTGACTGGTCGCACTTTGGGGTCGGCGTTTAGTTTGTGCTCAGCGAGCTCCCTAGGGACACCAGGCATGTCGGAGGGTTTCCATGCGAAGACGTCCCTATTCTCACGAAGGAACTCGATGAGCGCGCCTTCCTATGCTGGGCTCAAGCCTGTCCCGATCGTCACCGTCTGGCTGGGGTCGCCTGGGACCAGCTCGACGGTGCGAGTGTGCGTCGTGGCCTCAAAGGTTGAGGTGTTCGTGCCCTCGGAGTTGGGCTTCTTGAGTATTGTGGGGTCGTCATTGTTGACCCCGCTCGCGTATTTGGCGAGCTCGTCGGCGTGATTAGCTTCCGCCGCGATGACTGCGTCGGCGAGTTCGGCTCCTTTGGCCTCGCATTCGGCGGCCATGTCGGGGTCGCCGTTGATGGTGATGACGCCGCACGGCCCGGGGAGCTTCATCGCGTTGTACGCGTAGTGGGGCGCCGCCATGAATTTGGCGAACGCCTGGCGCCCCAGGACGCAGTGGTAGGGGCTGTCGAATGGTACCAGCTCGAAGACGATCCGCTCGGTGCGGAAGTTTGCCGGAGTACCGAAGGTGACGGGTAGCGTGACTTTGCCGATCGGATACGCCTTCCGACCGGGGACGATGCCGTGGAACGTGGTGTGGGTTGTCTCGATCATCGACTGCGGGAGCCGCAGCCGCCTGAAGGTGTCGAGGTAAAGGATGTTGATGGAGCTGCCGCCGTCCATCAGAGTCTTGGGGAGCCAGTAGTCGCCGACCTTGGGCTTGACCACCAGGGCGACTCGTCCTGGGTACTCGATGCGTGGCGAGTGGTCTTGCCGGCTCCAGGTGATGGGCTGTTCCGACCAGTTCAGGAACTGGGGGACGTCTGTTTGGGCCACCGCGTTGACGGCGACGGCGCGGGCGATGACCTTCTTCTCGCGCTTCGTGTTGAAGCCGGTGAAGGTGTGGAGCGAGCCGGCTACTTTGCCGAATTTATCGCCATTTGGCGGGTTGTTGTCGGTGTCCTCCCGCGCGTGTCGTGCCTTCTCGATTTCCCTGAGGGTGTGACAGTCGGCGGTGGTGTGCGTGGCAGGCTTTCCTTCCCTGCTGTGAAACGCACATGGTTGGTTGAGGAGGGCCGCGGGATCGAACCGTGGCTTGTTCTTGTAGTTCCCGCCGTCGCGTCGTTGCCCTCCGTCGCGGCGGTAGCTCTTGGGCTCGCGTTGTGCGTGCCCAGCGTTGGCGACGAAGTCGACTCGCCCGTCGTTGCGGCGCTTGCCCGTGAGGCGGGTGCCGCTGTAGCGTAGGTCGACTCGGCGTCCGCCGTCGTTGCCGCCCGTGCGGCGTTGCCCCCCTGAATCGTCGTCGACGTCTTGGTTGGGATCTTCCTCGGCGTACCGTTTGGCGATCTCGAGGAGGTCGGGGATGTTATCGAGTGTGCGGGCGTGTCGCTTGAGCTTGGCGACTAGAGGCTCGTAGCGGCACGAGGTCTTGAAGCAGTGGATCGCGGTGTCCGGGTGGATGCCGACCGCGTTGTACCAGAGCTCTTGCCACCGTTGGACCCAGTTGCGGGTCGACTCGCGGGGTCCCTGGACGCATCGCTCCAGGTCCTCGATGGTGGTGGCGCGGGTGTAGGAGCACTCGAAGTGCCTGACGAAGGCGTCTCGCATTTCCTCCCAGGAGTCGATACTGTCCTGGGGGAGCGTGTTGATCCATTGCCTGCACGTCCCTTCCATCATCAGTGGGAGGTAACGGGCGGCGAGTAGGTCGGTGTGACCCGCGATCCCCATTGCCATGAGGTAGGTGTCAAGCCAGACCGCGGGGTCGTACGAGGAGTCGTACTTTTCGATCTCCTTTGGCGCCTTGAAGTTTGGCGGGTACTTTTCGCCTCGGATCATTGGTCCGAAGCACTTAGGCCCTAGTCGACTGAGCGACCCCATGGGCTCGCCATCGCGGCGAGTATTTAGGGTGTGCCGCAAGTCGTCGGGCTGGCGTGCGCGCCAGTTTTGGTTGTTGATGATGTGAGTGCGGGCGTCGACGGGTTCTCCGTTGGCGGCGACGAAGTTGGTCGCAGGCCTGGGATCGTTGGTGGAGAGTGCCGCGTTCGCGGGTCGGTGTTGGAGCTGCAGTGGCTCTGGCAGCGGGCAATTGAGTGTATTTGCCGCCGCTGGGCGGCCGCTTGAGGCCGCCCTGCTTCCTGAGGAGCGTGAGTATACTCGCCCTTGCGAGTCGGCGCCCGCTTTTTGCTGCTCCACGGCCTTTGCGAGCAGGGCCCTAACGTACTGGATTTGTAGGGCGCCGTCGCCGGTGGCCGTGATGCTGTCGGCTGCTGCTCTGCCTGCCACTAGGTTGTCCATCGGGGTGGAGAACAGTGGTAGGCCGTTCGCGTCTCGCTCCCGTGAGGAGACGACTATGCGCGGCTGGTCCCTGGGAGGGGTGCGGTTGGGTGGTGGTGGGGCACCCATCGCCGTTGATCCTGGCGGGGGTCGAGCACTTCCCCCTGGTGGCGCGTTCTCGCAGATTGCGCGTTCGGCTATGCGAGCCGGGTCGTTCTCGTCGTCGAAGTTCAGGGCGCGCCCCTGAACGGTGGGGTTCAGGCGTGACCTGATTCGCTGTTGGTGGTAGCGTGACAGCTCCTGCGCTGTCACCTGCTCGAGGCGAAATTTTTCGCGCTCGGCCTGCTCCTTGCGTACCGCCTCCGCTAGTTTCAGGCGGAGTTCTTCGACCTCCGTTGCCGTGGCGTTGGGAGGGATTGGCGTGGAGAAAGGATCCTCCGGCGGATCGGCACCGGTGGCCATGTAGGTCGCAGCGTGGCGACCGATTCCGTCGTGGAGGTCGGTGGAGTTTTCCGACCCGGAGTCGAAGTCGAAGATCCCGAGGATGGAGGGGTCCTCGAAATCTCCCGCGTTGGAGACCTGAGCGATGGAGCCCGCGGAGGAGGCCGCGGTGATGGATCCGGCGAGTGACGCCAGGGTCGCCGAGTCGGCGTCGTCGGTGAGGGCCGCGTCTTCTGCAGCCGCTGAGTTCTCAGCCACGTTGCTGTGGGCCGAGTTGTACTCGGAGGCGAGGCGGTGGATCGTGCGGACCTGGCTCTCGGAAAGCCGATCGCGTGGTGGCGACTCGCGGATGCGAGCCGAGTCCTCCGAGGTGGTAACGTCGGTGAGGCCGACGAAGAGGCTGATCGTGCCGATCGGCAGGATCATGCTGTGCGTGACGGGCCGCGCCGCCGGGACGTAGCTGCTCGGCAAGATCTGGAGCATCTCGCTGATCGCTATCATACGGCCGGTGGCGACCGTCTCGTTGATGGGCAGATTGGATCTCGCCGCAGAACACCGGCCAGACCGGCCAGGCCCCACGGTGGGCGCCACTGTCGTGGGAATGACCACGGCAGATGCTGCAATAGGCAGCGAGTAGTAGAACGAAGGGAAAGGGCGGCCAGCCATCTGCGGTGCGAGATGAGGGCAAAGACACAGGGATTTACCCAGGTTCGGCCCCCCGGAGGGTAAAGACCTACTCCTGCTAGATTGTATTATGGAGGTGTTTACAATGGCCGTACTCGGCGACTAGGCGGCGAGTAGCTTGGGTGTATGAAGTAACGTGTCTCTACTCACCCCTTAGGGAGGTTTATATAGGCTTACCTCCCCTAGGGTTTACATATCTCAACCGATTTGGTTACAACTTTGGCAATCGTTTAAACCTAGACCGACTGGGCCTATCCACTCGCCTGGGCCTTCAACTTCCAGTCGCCTGGTATCTTGCTGGGCTTTGATCCACTCGCCGTTCTACAGGCCCACTCGCCAGCCTTCGGGCCAGTCGGAAACGTCCCGCTGAGTATACCCCAGTAGGCGTATCCCCATCAAGTCAGGCACATGTATCAACAATCCCTACACACATATATTATTAACACCTAGTTGCACCCGAAGGATTAAAGAGTCCTCAGCTGAATCTACGATTCAACTGATCACTCGGGGGCTACTGACATGGTTATACCCTACGGGTACGTGACTTCAGCATACCTGGTCCAGCCCAAGGAAGGCCCACAGCAGACATACGCTGGCCCATGAAGATTTTCGGGTGGCCAAGGCCCATGACGCCTTCGGATCCTTGGAGAGCAAGACTAGCATAGATAGGAAATTTCAAGGGGTAAAACCCTAGAACCTGTAACCGACTAGGACTATGCCTGGGACCTGCCTAAGTCTATATAAAGGCCAGGAGGGCACGTCCTAGATCTCTCGACTCATACTTCCGCACACGCACCCTCACGCCAGATCGAATCTGCGCACCCTGTAACCTTCGGTTCCGCCGTAATCAAGAGCAGACAAGCAGGAGTAGGGTTTTCCCTCCGGGGGCCTGAACCTAGGTAAATCTCGTGTCCCCTGGTTTCTTGTCTGTTAACCGTTCCACGATCTCCAGCATACCCATCTTCTCCAAAATCCAAGTCCATAACAATGGGCATTGACGAGTCGAAACCTCGTCAGGGACCATGGTAAAGCATGGTCAAAAGATAAGGGTGACGCCGGGTGACACAAAAGGAGTCGGGTGACGCTCAAAGCATACGCTGACATACAAAGTAACATCATGACGCCAAAAGGAACAGGAAGCAGGGTACAGGAAAACCGTTAGCTGTCAAGCTTTATGGACCGGGCCATTAGGCTTAGGATAAGCCCATGACCCGGCCCACATCGTAGGGACCAAGATCCAAACAGTAAACCCTAGAACCCAAAGGGGTATTAGCTAGCTAGCACTGCCTATATAAGGGAGGGCAAAGCAGTAGTAGAAGGAGGTTGGACCAAGTAGTGAACTAAGGAAGAGAACTCTAGCTTATACATCTCAAGGAGCACCTGTAATCTTTGGGATATCAATCGAATTGCAAAGTCTGAAGAGTTCTTCTTGTTCTTCGTGCATGGATCGACCGTGCACTCCCTCCCCGGTGACCACAAGCACCCATTCGGCCCCCAACTTAAGCCTACCCATGGCATATGATGTGCCACCACCACGACAGTTGTCAGAGGACGCCCCTGCGGCCTACAAGCGCAAGCAGAAGGGCATCGGCGCCTCCATGGGGTTGGCCATGGCCATGGCCTCAGGAGCGGAGCTGGATATTTCGTACGTCACCTCCCAGATGCCAATGGCGCCAGACGGCTCATAGGTAGCCTTTGCTCTCTTTGCCTCCCGCTATAAGCGCTATGGGCCGAAGCTCATTGACCTGTTGGCGGAGTACGCGATGAAGCAGCAGGGAGAGGCCAAGAGCAGGCACTCTGGCTTTGAGGCCACTCCGGGTGCTGATGCCTAGGCTCTGGTGTAGTAGTTTAGGATAGTTTTATTTTCTTCCTCTTGTTGTAAGTTTTTGCTAATGATCAATTTCACCTTGTGCCACATAGTGGCTTTTGATGTATATAAATTATATTGCGAGCTATCGCCAAAAATGTGTGCGATGTTCATACCCTTGCTTGATTTTCTTTAGGGATCTTTCGGTGAGGTTCCCGTGGATACTTCGACTGTCCCTTAGCCGCGACCATCTTTGGATGATGTGTCGCCTCTTGTTTTTCTTCATGACCGCGTCCACAACCTGGAGAAGGAGATTCTTGGCGTTCGAGGCCACGCGGATGTGTGGAAGTCGAAGGCTGAGCGAGCTACCGCCAGGGAGGAGTATCTGATGGGGGAGCTGCGGAAGTTGAGCGGGCAACTGCAATGTGAGTTTTCTTGAGCTGCTGCTTGTTTTTGGATGCGCTTTGTTTGCTTGTCATCTTATCATGAGTTGGCTGCAGGTGTCAACCTTGTTCTGAGGGAGGAGAAGGAACGCGTTGCGGTTCGGATCAATTGTTTGACCCAACGGGACTTGGAGGCTGGTGGCTTCTTTTAGATGGACCGTGACTGGGCCACCGTCCTTGCGACGGTACAGGATCGCGCGCACCAGGTGTCGTGGGTGCCGAAGCAGGTAAAGACTTCCCTGGCATCAATTCTGGTCGTCATGTTCCCCCTAGACGAGGTGCCTTCCACTCTTTGGGGGGTGTTGTCGAGATTTCGAGATGTAGGTCATGTGAGGGAGTTGGTGCGGCACCAGCTGGTTGCAGGGGCGAAAGCTGCCCTTTCACTTGTTCGGCTGCATCGGCCTGATGTCGACCTCGCGAATGTGGCGACTGGGCCGCCCCTTCGACCAGATGGTAGCCTCTGGATATGCGCCCGCACTATGCGGCCGTTACGCAGTATACCGAAGAGATCGTGGATCTCTTTGAGCATCGGGTGCGCGTGATTCTTTAGAATAGATAGACCCTATACAAAGATAGATGTAAAACTTGTATATATTCGAGTGGGCTTGTTATGCCCTTTACTTGTAAAGTTTATTTGTGTTAGCATGTAGTGCTCTTGTTGTGTGCATGTCCTTTTCGTTAGCCTGACGTGGTCAGCTACTCAGGTTGCATGCATTATTCTCAGTCGACGAAGTCGTGAGGTGAGGCATAGCCCCCGAGCGTGTTATAGCAAAAAGTAATGCAAGGTAAAAGAAAATTTTCGGACTAGGGACTTAGCTTTTATTCATATCATATCGAGGAGGTACATTATTCAGCTAAGTAGCCTTATTGAAAGTAAAGAGATAGCTAGGGGTAGAAGTGTTGTAGTTGTGCGACGTTCCATGGGTTGGAGTATGCGACTCCTGACTTGACGTCCTTGAGGCCGTAGGCGCCACCTGGGATGACTTCGGTGACGATGTAGGGTCCCTCCCAGGGTGACTCGAGCTTCTTCGGCCACTCTTGCTTGAGTCGTAGGACGAGGTCTCCTTCCACGAAGGACCTTGGGCAGCCGACGACTATGGTAGTTGCGGAGGCTCTGCTGGTAAACCGCGGAGCGAGCCACGGCGATGTTGCATGCTTCGTCGAGTGGGTCGATAGCGTCTTTGAGTGCGGCCGATGATTCAGCTTCGCTATAGGAAACAACCCGTGGGGCCTTATGGCGCACTTCTGCAGGTACCACGGCTTCGGCTCCATGCACCCTGAAGAATGGCGTGTAGCCAGTTGAGCTGTTTGGCGTTGTACGCAGGCTCCAGAGGACGGAGGGAAGCTCCTCTGCCCAGGCTCCCGCAAGTCGTTCGAGTGGGCTGAGCAGGCTTGATGCCACCGCCTACGAGGCCGTTGGCCTTTTCGACCTGCCCATTGCTATGCGGGTGTGCCACAAAGGCGTATGATATGTTGATGCCGCGGTTCTTGCATAAGTCCAGGAATTCCTTTGAGATGAAGTTCGAGCCATTGTCCGTGATGTTGTGCGGCACCCCGAACCTGTAGACTATGGACTCGAAGAATTTGACGGCCATTTTGCCTTTTTGCTTGGTAACGGGCATGGCCTCGATCCACTTGGTGAACTTGTCGACTGCGACCAGGAGGTAGACATGGCCTCCTTTCGAAGATTTGGGCAGTTTGCCAATCATGTCGAGGCCCCATTGGGCGAAGGGCCAGGCCAGTGGTATGGGCCTGAGCTCTGACCCTGGTGCGTGTGGATTGTCCGCAAACCTTTGGCAGTCGTTGCATCTTTGGACGATGTCCTTAGCATCGTTCATGGCCATTGGCCAGTAGAATCCAACTCATAAAGCTTTGGCAACGAGGGCGCGGCTGCTTGCATGATGACCGCAAATGACTTCGTGGATGTCTTTGAGGATGGTTTTGCCGTCACGGATGGTGAAGCACCTTTGGAGTACACCCGAAATACTGCGTTGATTATGGTGAAGGCCTTGGACCGACGAGATATGAGTCGGGCGTCCGTCGGGTCATCAGACAGTTCTCTGTTTATCAGGTACCGAAGGTACGGCCGTATCCATGTTTCTTCGATTGACATGACCTGCATCAGGCTTACCAATTCAACCTCGGTGTCGACCTTTTCGGGTCCTTCCTGTCCTTCGGGTAGCGCAGCCCCCGAGTGCTCCGCTTCTTCGGGTGATCCCTTGGGGATTTTTATTTTGATAGAGGGTACACATATTTGTTCGAGGAACACGCCTGGTGGCACCCGTGCGCAAGTGGAGCCGATGTTGGCGAGTCTATTGGCCTCCTCGTTGCTTTCCCTTCCAACATGGCGAAGCTCGCAGCTGTCGAAGTCTCCTTTGAGTGAGTTGTAGAGTGCGCGGTACGCGATCATGTTGGCAGCATGGGCGTCACACTCGTTCATCGTCTGCTAGACGACGAGGTTCGAGTCACCATAGATGACTAGGCGCGTTGCACCGCATATCTTGGCCATCCTCATGCCGTGGATGAGGACCTTGTATTCAGCCTCGTTGTTGGAGGCGCGAAATTTCATCCGAATGACGTATTTCATCTTATCGCCTTGTGGGGACGTCAGTATGACACCAGCTCCTGCTCCAGCCTAGCGCTTGGAGCCGTCGAAGTGCATCGTCCATGACTGTGTCATGTCTGGGGTGTCTGGCAGCTGGAGCTCCATCTAGTGAACTAGGAAATCAGGGAGGACCTGAGATTTGATCACCTTACGTCGCTCGTAGACTATGTCTAGAGGGGATAGCTCGATGCCCCACAGGGCTACGCGTCCCGTGGCTTCGGGATTATTCAGGATATTGGACAGTGGTGCTTCGTTAACAACCATTATCTGGTGCTCCTGGAAGTAGTAGCTCGAGGATACCTCTGCTTTGTTGGGGTCAGTACGTCGCTGAGGTAGTAGATTGGGTCCATGACCCCATGGGTCTTGCCTTCTTCGGGTCGTTCGACCACGAGTACGGTGCTAACCACCTGGTGCATAGCTGCGAAATAGCAGTAGAGGCTCGCGTTCCTTTGGCGTGACCAGAACTGGTGAGGTGGAGAGCAGCCGCTTCAGTTCTTCGAATGCGTTATCTGCTTCGGGTGCCCACTCGAATTTGTCTGCTTTGCATAGCAGCTGGTAGAAAGGCAGGGCCTTCTCACCCATGCGGCTAATAAATCTGCTCAGCACTGTGATGCGCCTAGCTAGCTGCTGGACACCTTTGAGGTTCTTCGGCTTCTCCATGGTCAGTATGGCCCGGATTTTCTTCGGGTTCGCCTCGATCCCTCGCTGGGAGATGAAGTATCCAAGTAATTGGCCAGATGGGACGCCGAAGGCGCATTTTTCTGGATTCAACTTGATCTTGTAGTGATCAAGGTTATCGAACGTCTCACGGAGATCGTCGATCAGTGTCTTGGCCTCCCTGGTCTTGATGACTATGTCATCGACATAGACCTGGATGTTGTGAACGATTTGGATTTTTAGGCATGCCTGCATGCACCTCTGATATGTGGCACATGCATTCTTCAGCCTGAAGGGCATGGTGTTGTAGCAGAATACTCCGAACAGCGTGATGAACACCGTTTTCTCCTGATCTTTAACCTTCAGTCGAATCTGGTTGTAGCCTGAGTAGGCATCGAGGAAGGAGAGTTTCCCGCAACCTGTAGTTGAATCGATGATCTGATTGATCCACGGTAGAGGGAAGTGGTCCTTGGGACAATGTTTGTTGAGCGACGTGAAGTCCAAGCACATCCGCAGGATGTCCGTATCCTTTTTAGGGACCAGCACCGCGTTGGCTAGCCATTCGCTCTCCTTGATCTCCCGGATGAAGTCGGCATTGAGCAGTCTATTGACTTTGACTCCGACAGCTTCGGCTCGTGGTTCGGACCATCGTCGGATGGACTGTTTGACAGGCTTGGCGTCCGGAAACACATTGAGTGCATGCTCGGCGAATTCCCTGGGAACTCCTCGCATGTCCGCGGGACACCAGGCAAAGATTTCCCAGCGCTCACAGAGGAATTCGACGAGCGTGCTTTCCTATGCGGGGCTGAGGTCATTGGCGATCAGCATTGTCTTGGAGGCGTCCGTTGGATGGACATGCACCTTTTTCATGTTGACTGTGGAGTCAAACGACATGTCAGGTGCGTTTTTCCTGGAGACTGGGGGTGCCCTGTTGTCTGTCACCTCTCGGAGCCTTATGAGCTCCTCTTGCATACCGAACGACTAGGAGATTCTGTTGAAGTCTATGTTGCAGTGGTCGGATCGAGTGAAGCCGCCCTGGACCGTGATGACGCCCCTAGGCCCTGGCATCTTGAGCAGCATGTACGCGTAGTGCGGTACTGCCAGGAATCTTGCGAATGCTACGCGCCCGAGGATGGCGTGGTATTGTGATTTCTAGTCCACCACTTCGAACTCCAGCCGCTCGCACCTGAAGTTTTCAGGCTTGCCGAAGATGACGTCGAGCCATATCTTTTCTAGGGGGTATATGCCCTTCCCTGGGACTATGCCATGGAATGTTGTATCCGATTGTTCCAGGCTGCATAGCGGGATCCACATCGCTGCCAGGGTGTTGGCGAACATTAGGTTGATGCCGCTGCCGCCGTCCATGAAGATGCGGCTCATCTTGAATCCTCCGATTTGTGCTTCAAGCACCACGACAGCATGACCTGGGCGAGGGATCTGGCGGGGGTGATCCGAACGATCAAACGTGATGTAGGACTCTGAGCCACTGAGGTACTTAGGGATGGCAGGTGGAGCAGTTACAGCCAGGCTAACTTGGCGGGTGATCTTCTTTTGCACCCTGTTTGTTGGGCACCCCTTCTGGATCATCAGGGCTCCTTTTGGTTGTGGGTATCCTCGTGCACCATTTTTTGGTGCAGACGTGATTGCTAGATTCGAAGGTCCCACGGGTGGTGACGGAGGAGCTCCATGGGCGATATCACCTGGTGCAAGTGCGGGTGCGAACCCAGGGTTCACGATTTGGCATCACATTTGGGTGAGGCCTTTGCTGAGTTTCTGGAACTCACGGCAATCCTTCAGCATGTGGCTGGCCTTCTTTTTACCATCCTGCTTGTCGATGTAGAAGTGGATGGTGCAAGGGCCCGACAATTTGTCGTATGCCGAGGGCTCGTCGTCGCGGTTGCGACGTTGCCACATATGTGTGGGGCGTCCTCCGTCGCGGAATTTGACTCCGCGGTATCCTCCGCTGCTGCGGTTGTTGTCGTTGCGACGGTCGGCGTAGCCAGCCGCAACCATGTCGGGTCCATCACAGTCGTCGGTTGTAGTCATCCTCGTCATCTGAATGTGTTCGGTGGAGGGAGTCCTCGCCATCTGCCCACCTGTTGGCGATATCCATGAGGTGGTCGAGTGTCTTAGGTTTGATGCGCCCAAGTTTCTCCTTGAATTCTAGACGTTTGACACCGTCCTTGAAGGCGTCGATCGTCCTCTCCTCGGAGATGTGCTCAGCGGAGTTCTTGATGTTGGACCACCGTAGTGTGTACGAGCGAATGGATTCGCCCGTTCGTTGGGTGCAGGCCAATAGTTCCTCGATCGAGGCTGGCCTATTGCTGGTGCCCTTGAAGTTGAGGATGAAACTGTATGCCAGTTCCTCCCAACTTCGGATGGATCCCGAGGACAGGCTGCTGAGCCAGATTCGAGCTACGCCTGTCAGCTGTAGCTGAAGGCATTACATTGCGGTGTTCCTGTTACCACCGTGCAGATTAACGGATGACAGGTGGTCGCTGAGCCAGGCTTTCGGGTCCTGTGTCCCGTCGAACTTCAGAGTCTCCGAAGGGAGCTTGAATTTTTTTGGCATCCATGTGCTCCGAAGAGATCTGCTGAAGTATCTGGCTCCACATAGTTCTCCGTCGTCTTCTTCATTAGATTCGGCTGAGCATGCGCGCTTGGCGCGCGCCTTGTCAACCTTGCGCTGGACGAGATCGCTTCGAGCGTCGTAATCGCTGCTATGATGCCTTGGGATTTTGCGACGTCGAGGCAGATCGTACTCATCCTCGTTGGATGAGGGTCTGGGGCTGCGGTTGAATCTGACCGTAGCTTTCTTTTTTGGCTCCGCAGGAGCCTCATCGTGGAGCGCAGCTCTGATGAGTCCAAGTCCGGCTAATGCAGACTTGTGCATGGCCAGCTTCGGGTCGTCCGCCGGGGGCGGATGGGATGCGAGATAAGTGGTGGCTTCCATGATCGCAGCCTACAACGTTTTCGGCGTGACGACGCCGTTGGCGTCCATCGCCATGAAGGACGTGTTAAGGGTTCTGGTAACCTCGCGACGTGCGGCGGGGTCCATGTGCTCTGTGTGAGAGCGATGCTTGTTGGCATGGTTGTCGTGCGAGCTAGAGCCGCCAGCGGCGGAGAGCGCAGCTCACCGCGCGCTGGACTCCGAGGCCGCCTGTTTGCGTTTGTCGAGGTCCTCCTGCATCTTCATCTGTCGATTATGCTCGTCGATGAGGAGAAGATGGTATGCCATCAGCAGATCCCGTGAAGCGTTCACAGGTAAGATCCTATTGCCTGCCACGACTTCGCGTGCCTGGCGCCATCTGTCCTCGTTGAGGTTGATCTTCTGGTAGGCGTTAGCGTCGCCTTCGTTCGGCTAGAGGGGCGACTGCCCCTCGTTTCCTCCGTTCCCAGCCTACGGGTTGGGCGGTGGATTGGGTGGCGGTACATGGGCACCCGAACCTGGTGGTTGTTCCACCTCGCTTTGGATGACCACATCACACTGATAGCGCTCGCGGATTGGATAGCTGTTGCCACAACTTTCGGATCCGGAACCGTAGGTTCCTTCGTGTGATGGAGGGCCGCACATATCTGAGTTGCAGCTGCTGCTGTCGTATGACTCGTCTGTCAGAGCCGACGTGCATAACATGCTAGGGTGTGGAGCCCACGAAGCGGGCCTGGTGGATGGTAGCGGTACCCGCTCTGGGAGGCAGAGAGTGCCGGTTTGTCCCACCTGGAAGCAGAAGCTCCCGAACAGAATTTCGAGTCCGTCGCCTACAGGCTCGAAATCCCTCATGGTGGCTGGCGAGTGGGCGGTGAAGTCGAAAGCGCCGAAGAGGAGGTGGCTCTCCGTGGCCGAGGAGTTGTAGATATCTTTGGATGAGACCGTCATGATCGCACAATCAACGCCCCCAGTTCCCACAAACGGCGCCAATTGACGAGGTTCGATCTCGTCAATGCCCATTGTTATGGACTTGGGTTTTGGAGAAGATGGGGATGCTGGAGGTCGCAGAACAGTTAGCAAACAAGCAACACGGGGACACGAAGTTTACCCATGTTCAGGCCCCCGGAGGGAAAATCCTACTCCTGCTTGTCTGCTCTTGATTACGGTGGAACCGAAAAGTATAGGGGTGCGCAGATGCAATCTGGCGTGCAATGTGTATGTGGTGAGTTGAGGTGCCCTCCTCGCCGTGCCCTCCTAACCTTTATATAGATAGGCAGGTCCTGGGCATAGGTCGAGTCGGTTACAGGTTAGGGTTTGTCCTTTTGAAATTCTATCTACTCTAGTCTTGCTCTCCAAGGATCCGAAGGCGTCATGGGCTTGAGCCACCCGAAAGTCTCTGCATGCCGCATATGTTCTTGTGGGTCTTCCTTGGGCTGGACCAGGTATAACCATGTCACCTACCAGTGTTGAACAACTAGGCGAGCTACCCCACTCGCAGCTTACTTCCTCTTCTCCGCAGGTGGCGAGAGAATGCAACGCCTCACCCTCGGTGCCATTCATCTCACACTTCTGCAGGCCCGAACAAGCAAGATGCGTGCAACGTCTGCTATCCTCCGGCGGCCCGAGTCGATCCCCTTCCACCTAGATCGTGGGCATGCCAATGCACCAATGCCATGGCAAGCGGTTGCACCTCCTTCCGTTCCACATCCAACTCTCGCAGCTTCCAGAACCATGCAATGCCGCCCTTCAGAACACCATTGTGCTAGGGAGCTCTCCACACCGAAATCGGTGCTAGAGCTGCCCCAATGCGCACAACGGTCATAGCCCTCTAGGCCTAGATCAGGCCCGCGCCACCGCCTTCGTGCTTGACCTCCAGTCCGCACATAGTACCGCTCGCCGCCACCTCGCCCTCCTCCACGACGCACGTAACACCGTCACGACACACATTGTCACTCCTCCGCGCGCCAACCCCAGATGGGCGCCCACATCAGCCGTCCCTCCATCCTCCATGGCTAGCCAAGCGGCCGCCGATCTACCCCGCCTAGTCGACCATGATACTCATCGACGAGGACCTCAAACCGTCGCATGGATTCCACATGGTTGGCCGCCCTCGCCCTGAATACGCGACCTCGGCCTACAAGCAGCTCCTCTCCGCCCCACTACCTCCGGCAGCGGGATCGCCACCGCTGCAGCTCAGGCCGGCAGGAGGGACCGGTGTCGAGGCCGCTGGCGGCGCGAAACGGGGTTCGCCCCCACGTCACCTAGGGAGGGACGTCAAGAGCCTCGGTCTGTTCTGTTTTAGGTGACCGTTTGAATAATTCCTTGGAATTTTGGAATGGACAACCGTGGCAGCCATATCCTTTCCAACGTCTTCCACTATCCGTGCCCACCGGAAAAACTAAAAAGAAGGAATCAACCGCACTAAACACAGAACCAGACCGCACGGTCGCAGACTCGCAAAGGATCCGGCGCCGCAGCTTCACAACCAATCTCAGCTCCATCTCCGCTGCTTATTTATTTCGGCTCCGTCTCCACGCGGGGGAGCGTGCCGCGGCTTGGAACCTTTGTTCTTTCTCTGTCGCCCGTCCTGCCGCACGCGCTCCACCACAGTTCGTCTCCGCGTTCACACAGCTCCGCTCCGCTCCGCTCCACCTCATCCCACGCCAAGGAAGGAAGGAAGGAAGGATGGAGAAGGCCCTCACCAAGCTCAGCAGCTTCACCATCCCCCGGAAGGCCAAGCAGGAGCTCTCCGCCATCGGCGGCGACATCTCGGTCAGTGCTGCTTCCTGACCCTTTTGGTGCCATTTCTTTTTCTTTTCTTTCTTGCCTTTTCCTGTTCCTGGGCGATTCGGAGGTTGGTTGTTCGTCATGGTTTCTCCTCGTTCTTGATGAATCTTTCCGACTAGTTCAAATGTCGTTCCTGAATTCCTGGTTCGTTTGCTCGTTTCTAGGAGATTTTCCGTTTTTCTGTTAAGAAAAATAATCTGCCCCGAATTTTTTCGTCCTTATCTTTTTCTGAGGTTGTTGCAGTTTAGAAAGAAAAAAAATCTGTATGCGACATTGCGATTGTTTACTTGTCCACATGGTGTCACTGTTACGGACGAACTCGATTTGAGCTGTTGAAGCATTCCTTTGCAGATCTTTCTCTTATATTCTCCGCCCTTTTAGGCTGGGATTAGATTCGTTCCTTTTTTTTCCACCAACAGCAGCAAAAGTCCTGTCTCTGATATGCATCCCTTTTCGAGTGGAGTACATACGAAAATCATTAGTACTCCTATTTGATTCGATTACAATTCTACATTACTTGAACCCACTCAGTACATTCGAATGCGTTGCCACTTGCCAGTTTAATTATTACTCCACTCTAGTAGTTCTGATGGGTTCAGTCTAGCATTCATAAATCACAACGATGACCCAAACTGTTCTGATCTGCAGCGTATCTCAAGCACCGTGGAGGAGAAGGCCAAGTGGGTCTTCGAGAAGCTCAAAGGTACTGATGTCCCTGTTTCACCATTTTCCGTTCCATCCGTGCTTTGTGGCTCAGAAAAAAGTCAGTTAGTCTGAAGCTACATGTCATGTCGCCTTGGCAACATCACCAGTACAGTCGTCCATTGCTGTTAGGAATGCTGCCTTTTCTTGCTGATGCGTAAAACCAAAGTAATTCAACGAAAGTGTGTTTAATATGATTACTGCTTTTCTTGCACTAACCACTAAGCTGCTTTGGATCTGGCTTCCTATACTTCTAATCAAGTACTCCAGTTGCTCTGCTAAGTACAGTGACGCTGATGCACATGGGGGCCAAACTGAAATGGCCTTTCTTGCATGGTGTCATTGTCCTGCGGCTGGCACTGCACTGGGTCCTGCTTTGGTTGACGCCATTATGCAAGAGTTGCTATGAGAGGATAGTGCAGGGGACTTGCTCACCTAACATCTTGTTTTACTTGCAATCTTTGCCTTTGTACTCTGCAAGTCTTTGGCGGTATTAGCAAGGCTGTCTTCAGCATGTCTGGGATTAGAAGGAAACACTAACCAGCTGAGTTGGTAGACTCCAGTGCATTATCTATTCCGTATTTTTCTTCTACGAAGCACCTAATCTGTACTCCTACAGGCAGTTGCGAACAACCATTGGTACACTCGGTTCAGCATTCTGACTGCTCTCATGAACACATTGCACATTAGTTCCATAAATAAAATGTGAATGTTCTGAGTGAGCTTCCTCTCATAGCAGATCCATTGGAAAGGTTTATGCCACTTACATGCCACCTTCATATGTATCTTTAGTTCTTTCTTGCTGAGTGGGTTTACATTGCTTCGTGCAATCTTTTTTTCTGATTCTATTGTGATTGTTCATTATTCAAGAGAATTTTGTATAGGAATTTCCCATTTAAACATTTTGTTTCATTTTGCTGAAAGTATATGAATTTCCCATTTGAACATTTTGCTGACTAGGCCTTATTGTACTTGCTCTAAGACAGGATAGTGCAGGGGACTTGCTCACCTAACATCTTGTTTTACTTGCAACATTTGCCTTTGTAGTTTGTACTTTAAGTCTTTGGCGGTATTAGCAAGGCTGTCTTCAGCATGTCTGGGATTAGCAAGCACCAACCAGCTGAGTTGGTAGTATGTAGTGCATAATCTATTCCATACTTTCTTCTAAGCAGCTCCTAATCTGTACTCCTACAGACAGTTGCGAACAACTATTAGTGTATACTCGCTTTAGCAATCTGACTGACTGCGTGAAAATATTTCACAACAAAATGTGGTCTGTCAGATAAAATGTGAATGTTCTGATTGATCATGTTCACAAAGCAGATCCATTGGCAAGTTTTATGGCACTTACAGTTAGAGACTAACTTCAGTTTCATCTTAAGTAGTAGGATAACTTCAGCATGTCTGGGATTAGCAATCACCAACCAGCTGTTTTGGTAGACTGCAGTACATAGTCTATTCCAAACTTTCCACCTAATTTGTACTCCTACAGACAGTTGCAAACAGCTATTAGTTCACTTGGTTCAGCAATCTGACTGTTCTCTGAAAACATTGCGACTAAAAAAAGTAGTTCTGTAGATAAAATGTGAATGTTTTGAGTGTGTGCTCAAAGCAGATCCACTGGCTAGTTTTATGCCACTTACGGGCCATCTTCAATTGTATCTTTCAATTTTTTTTAACAAGTAGGTATTCATTGCTCCGTGCCATCTTTCCTCTGATTCTGTTTGGAGCAATATCCTTCCATATAATCTTCATATGAATTTCCAATTTTTGCGACCTGTTAGATTGCAATTTTATGATAAGATAAATTACTAAAATTATGTTCCATTCTTGTATTATATATGTCCTTTACACGTACACACAGAATTCTCCATAACTTTGGACTTATCTGAAGTGCTCAAAACTGCTGCTCCTGAATTCTCTTCTGTGTATTATCACTACGTTAGTGCTATCTCATGCCATGGCTCACATGTACCCTTTTGTTCTATGCAAAGAAAATGCAGATGCTAGCTAGTAACAAAGGAATAATTAGTACTACATAAACATCTACTCTATATATTGACTTGCAAGAGACTGACCCTATTCTTTTTCTTATTCAGGCAAACCAAACAAGTCACTCTCTGATCTCCTGCGCGACTACAACCTACCTCCGGGCCTCTTCCCTCGGAACATCATCTGCTACGAGTATGACCAGACAAGCTCCAGGCTCGTGGTTCACCTGGCCAAGCCCTGCGAGGTGAGCTTCAAGGACTCCTCCACGATTCGGTACGCCACTCGTGTCAAGGCGACTCTGTCCCGGGGCAAGCTTTCGGCGATCGAAGGCATGAAGACCAAGGTGGTGGTGTGGGTGAAGGTGACCACCATAAACCTGGAGAGCTTCAGGTCCGACAAGGTGTGCTTCATCGCCGGCGTGAAGAAGCTGAGGCAGAAGGATGCGTACGAGATGCCCCATGAAGCCGTCTCGGTCCAGGAGTTCTGAACTCGGTCCGATGACCCTGTCTTAGCCATAATATCCGTTATTCTTGCCATTCTTTAGAGTACCATGTGTTGTGTGATTCCGTAGGACTTAAATGGTGGTGAATTGGTGTGCTGAGGTTCGGCGTATCTGTACGTTCAGAGAACAATGGGGAGTTTGAACAATGCATGTTCTCTGATCAGTCTTTCACATGTATGGTGTCCCTCCCTGCAGATTGAACATTTAGCATGTGTTGTGGCCTTGCATTGCCTGTGTCTTGGGGACATGTGCTCCAATGCTGTATGGTAACGCTCTGATGTGGTGTCTGCTGGCTGAGATGAATTGCAGATCTGCCGGAATAATTGTTTCAGAAAGCTTTCAGACAAATGGCCACTTTAAAGACAATCAACGAAACTAGGTCACTATGTGGGTGAGGTTGAACTGAATCACGCCCACTTTTGGGAAGAAAATCATACTCAATACTCGTTCAAATGCAATTATAAACTTTGGAGAAAAAGCAATGACAGGTATCTTCATTTAATTTCTATCATGGCAGATTAGCATATTTGTTATATCATGGCAGATTAGCATAATATCATGATGATATTGTGATGCCAAAAAACACATGACTGAGCAGGAGTAATAACACAGAAATAAAGTATGAAAACAATGACCGCAAGCATCATTGCAAATTGCCAATGCATTGGATCACAGACCACATAGATGAATTGGCAGGTTTCCTGTAACATGGCCCAGGCCGACACAGCCAGTCACAGAAATGATGGAAAATCACACACTATTTTACAAGAAACTACATATCTGAACTGGAAGTATAAGTGTCGAATGAACAATTTACGTATGAACAAATCTACAATCCTGATTCAATTCCTCTTGACCAGCACCACGTTGCAAGTTCTAACACGATTAGTATATTTAGCATAATATCATGATGATATTGTGATGCCATAAAACACATGACTGAACAGGGGCAATAACACAGAAATAAAGTATGATTACATACATAGATATACGCAGCTTACTTTCTAGTACCAGACAGCTCGCCTGCAGACAGGATATTGAAAACAATGTGACTGCAAGCATCTTTGCAAATTGCCAATGTACTAAATCACAGATCCATATAGGAGTAGATGAATCAGCAGGTTTCCTGTAACATGGCCCAGGCGGACACAGCCAGTCACAGAAATGCTGAAAGATGACACACTATTTCACAAGAAACTACATGTCTGAACTGGAAGTATAAGTGGCGAATGAAAAATTTACTTGTACGGCAAATCTACAATCCTGATTGAATTCCTCGTTGACCAGCACCACTTTGCCAGTTCTTGGCCAACCAACCCCGTTCCGTTACACGAACAAAAAAATTCCATGTAACAAGAAACACTAAAATCGTCTAGGCAAGATTAATTTGAACTACGTAATAGAAACAAGAATCAACTCACACCAGCACCCGTGCATCCACCAGAGCAGGCTAGGCGCATGGCTCTGGGTACTGGAAGCCTACGTACTTGGCCATGGCGTTCTCGCACTTTGAGGAGGCGGCGCCCTGTCCCTTGTACCTGAGGTCGACGTCCTGCAGCACCACGCCCTGGCACGGGACACCGCACCGGAGCCGCACGGCCACCGGTAGCGACGACGTGCCCTTGATGTTCTTGAACGTGATGTCCTTGATAGTCACCCCGGAGACGTACCTGTGCTCGCAGCTGTCGTAAGGGCAGTACCTCTGGTCGATGATGATGGGGTTCTGCACGTCCTTCATCACCATGTTCTCGAACACCATGTGGGCCGCGAGGCTCCTGGTGGGGGAGTTCTCCCACGTCTTGATCCGGACACCGTTCATCGTGCCCTCGAAGGTCATGTCCCTGACGTGGACGCGGGTGACGTCGCCCTCCCCGAAGTAGCGTCCAAGGCTGCCCACGCTCATGCCGTGGCCCGGGCCGCAGTGGACGCGGGCGATGTCGATGTTGTCGCTCCCCTGGCCGATGGAGATGCAGTCGTCGCCCGTGCCGATGCGGGTGTCGGCAATCACCACGCCGGTGCTGCGCTCGATGTGGATGCCGTCCGTGTTTGGACTATCTTCTGGCGCGCTGATCCGGAGGTTGGTCATCTTCGTGTTGTTGCTCTGCAGTAGCGCGATGTGGAAGAACTTGCTGTTCACAGACATGATGTCGCGCACCACCGTGTTCTCGTTGTTCACGAAGAGAACGCTCTGCAGCCCATTTCGATTGGTGCATATTTAATTGAATTCGATATAGGCGCGCGTACTTGTAATGAAACTGGACTCACGGTGGGGAGGACCTTGCAGTCCTTTTGGATGGGGCATTTGTTGAAGGGCCAGGAGGCGGCGCCCTGGCCGTCGATGATGCCATTCTGGCCGACGACAGTGAGGTCTTTCACCCAGCCGAACTCGATCCAGTCGTTGCCAAAACGCTTCAGATCCGTCGCCGCTTTGAGTGTCCCCTGCGCAAGCATATAATCCACCAAGCAAAGTGAGTCGATCTCCTTTTTTTTCTTCTTTATATCTTCTGTCATGCCTGCGTTGCAGTATTATAACTGCAGCACAAACTTAGTTAATCTGATGACCCTGTCACTCCACAACTGCTTACCTGGAGCAAGAAGGTGAGGGCAGAGGCCTTGCAGGGGCCGTGAAACTGTGTCGGCCCGATGTAGTACGTCCCTGGCGGGATCATGAGCGTCACCATGCCAGAGGCCCCGCACGCCACCTTCCACGCCGCCATCAGGGCCTGCGCCAGCAACACGGACGTACCATCAAGACATTGTGGTCACGACATTGACATATGAATGAGCGCAACAAACAAAGGAATACCACCATCCAAGCTGGAACCGAATTGAAATACATACCTTGGTATCATCGTTGGCGCCATTGCCTTTAGCGCCATAGTTCTTGACGTTGTAGGTGGTCACGACCCCATGGTAGGACGACGTCGGTAGCAGTTGCCCCACTGTCAGGTTTTCAGCCGCGGCCACGAGGGATGCAACATAGAGCGCGACGACGACAACCATGATGCATAGAGACTGTGTCAACATAAGATCATTTCAACACAATATCTTAATACTGACTATTCAGAAAATAGGAGCAAGATGAGCACTAAAAAACATGGATTGCTAATTCAGAAATATATACATACCTAGGCCATTGAATAGTGTGGGATCGAGAATCTTTTTCTTGATGCTTGATGTGATTTCCCCTTTGTACAGACTTATTTTCGGAATTCTGAAAATGTGGCACAAGTGACTATATGTCAGACAACAGGTGTATTTTCTTTCAGAACGGTGAAGATAGCATGTATCGCTGGATAATAATATGCTTATGCTATAAATATAGTGGCTTCATTAGGGGCAAACAGCCTACTGCTCTGCTTCATTAAAAGCATTTTTCCATGCATCATAGTTTGGGGTTCCTGGATTGGTAGTTCATTTTTTTAGGGGAAGGATTGGTAGTTCATGAACAATCATTGCCAAAAGATGCACTGAGACTTGATATACTTCAAATTAAAACATAACTTAAGATGTACAGGAAATCTGCACGTGATCGAATGACCCGGATTCTCTGAAACAAACTAAATAAAGCCTACAATGCCAGAAAAAACATAGCAAAGTTTATAATACATCGTAATGAAATTTACCATTGCAACAAAATGTTTCTGAATCTACTAGAAAATTACCTATAATGAAAGTAGAAAAGTAATACTTACTAGCCATTATATTTATTATCTCGTGCCATATTTTCGTTTCTGCCTTGAAAGTAATTGTTGCATGTTACCTAAGACTACGCAATTAAGGTCAGACCACCAACACACAGTGAGAAAAATATCAGCAAAACGAATGACAACTCAGGAAGGCAGACCACTTACAGAGTTGCAAAGAAGAGAATAACTCTCAACGGATGATATGAGGTGGGTCGATTGAATCTTTTGCTCCTTCCCCCAACAGAGTCAATTAGAACAGATGTGTAGGCGGTACGCTTTTTTGTTCCACACCAAGGGGAACTTACTTAGCAATTCCAATGGAGACGCCCAACTGCAGTACAGGAATCCGAAAGAAATGTGAACAACATTAGTTCATAATAATGTCAGAATTACCGGCAAAGCAGCAGCCGCAGCAGTAGAAGAAGGAAAAGAAAACTGCAGTATCCCGTTTCATCAGAGAGTAAGAGTTGAAATGCCGCTCACCTTGCACCGGCGCTTCTAACTTGTGAACATGTGGTGTGGATGAAAGAACCGCCGGATTCGAGAGAGGGGACGGGCGGGAGGCGGGAGGAGAGCGAGGGAGGATTTTTGCCTTGAGCGCCCGGGGCATTTTTTTTGACTGGACGAGGTGGTAATTAACCATCGGGAGCTCCACGATCGGCGGTTGCCACGCACGGAGCTGGCCGGCAGTTGCCATCGGTTGACACGACGGGGCTGCGGCGGTTGCAATGGAAGGGGAGGCGGCGCCGGGGGACGGGGGAGGGAGGCGGGCGCGCGGTGGGGAGGACGAGCGTAGGAGCTGCGGGTGGCGGCGCGGCGGCGAGGTGGTGGCGCTGCGCGGCATGGAGATGTGGGGGAGGGAGCAGGCGTAGGTGCGGTTTGACTGCGTCGTTCGTGCCGCGTGCTTGAGGTGGTCAGCTATTTCCCGGTTTTAGTTTAGTTTTTTTTTTTTTTTGCATCTACTGGTTTTATGGCGCCATTTTCCGTGAGGCATGAAGCACTGACGACCTGACGGGGGTGAAGTCAGTGAAGACTGCCGGAGTGGTTACAAAGGATTTTTCGGTGGTTTTGCTGCTTCCGGCAAATAATGTCTTCCGCGCTCATCATCAGAGTTCATCACAGAACTTGTCAAAAAAAAAGAGAGTTCATTACAGAAGCCACCAATGACATTCAAACTGGTAACCTACAGCCCTCGGCATTCTCCATGTACTGGCTGACCCTTGTTTATATGAGTTAAATCCATGGCAGGTAACTGTATTTGCTTAGCTAAGTTAATACGATCACTGTACAACGGTAATACGTATTTACGGTCATCGAACTTGCTTGAGAGCGTCACGCGTGGTTACTGAGCGATACGTAGCGAAGTATTGGGTGACGTGGAGGTGAGTGGGACCCGAATACAGTGTCACAACTGCATTGATGGTGTACCGAGGGAGCATTTATTTGCCAATAGCCCCCCTGGACAGACAGGTCAACTCAGACAGGCCCTCCCACCAGTGACCATCCTCAACTTGCTCTCCCCCTTGCTCTACTCCGCGGAGCTGCCGAGGTGAAAGGGGATTTAGGGAGAGGAGGCGGGAACGGGAGCGCAACGCGGAGCGGCCGAGGTGGAGTGATCGAGGTTGGCTGTGGTGGAGCTTCGTCGGCGTCTTCACCGACGACGGCGGCGGAGGTGCTAAAACGGTGTCGCTCCGATGTCGCGGCTAGGAGCCGCGGCTGTGTTCCCAATCCGGCGACAGGATGGCGCTCCTCCTCCCGTCTATGGTACACGCTCAGGACCGCCATTGTTGAGGCAAAGAACAGATTTGTTGGTAGATTTTTTGTTCTAGACTAGCCAATGTGATGTTCTCTGCATGTTTGAGAACTCTCTTTTGGAGTTCTGTTGATTTGTTTGGTTAGGGTTTTGGCCGTTGATTTTGGTGCGGTTAGGGCTCAGGGTTTTATCAAGATGCTTAGAAGAAAACCCTTTAATTTCAAGAAAATGTCCATGTTCTATAGGAAGATGCCAACATACCTTCATTTTGCTCTGTTTGATATTTTTTGCAAAAATGGTTGTGTTTTTCATTGTTTTGGCCGTTGACCACTCGTTTATGGTAAATCACAGATAGGGGAAGTTCATGCTTTACATTGGAGATAAACCATGGTGGATATTTTCTAGGAACAAGCAACAATAGAAGCTATGTTGGTGGTCATGTTATCTACTATGATCAGGTTGACTCTGTATCATGGTCAGCATCAATGCTTGAGCACATAGTTGAGCAAATTGGTTATGAAATGGCAGGTAGAATTAAGGCTCACTACTGCATTCCTATGTTGACAATTGCAAAGAATGGCTTAAGGGAGTTGAAAGATGATCATGCCTTCATGTTTATGGTAACTATGGTGGACATAGGCAACCATTTCTTCAGTGTTTATCTTGATCATGATGACATCTATAGTTTCAAAGGTTGGGATGATGTTGTCAATTTCCCAGCAGTTCCTCTGCCTCCTGTCATTAGCCCTTGCAAGCCTGTAGATGCAGTTCCAGATGATCCTCCTATACCCATTCAGGTTGTGTATCCAACAGGTCCAGTTGAAGATCCAGTGGACATAGTACATGAAGCTTCTGTTGCTGGTAGGGTAAGGGCAAGGAAGAGGGTCAGAACCAACTTAGCTGAGACTCTGAGTACTCCAGGAGCTGCTGAACTATCAGAAGAAGAAGAACAAACAGTGGGAGTGATGATGCTGATAGTGTACATGCAGCAGATTCAGAGTTTGAGCTGACTGATTCTGATTATGCTCTAAGTGAAGGTGATGATGATCTACATGTTGACAAACTGACAATATTGACAAAGAATAGTGCATCTGTGACAGCCAAGAGTGGAGGTGAGAAGAAGAAAAGGAAGAGTAGATGCACTAGTCAAAATGACAGTGGGAAACTGAAGTCTGTAATGAAAGAGGAGGATTCTGAAGGAGAAGATCTATGGGGTCCTGAGTCTGATGATGATGTAGTTCACATGAAATTCAAAACCTTTAGAGATGATGATGTACTTGATCCCAAATTTCAAGTTGGCCAAGTATTTGCCAATGTGGATTTGCTTAGGAAGGCTATCAGGTCATACAGTTGTATTCACAGAAAGGCCATCAAACTACCCATCAATGACAAGGTGAGAGTAAGGGCTGTATGTGTACAAAACTGTCCTTGGTATCTTTGGGCTTCAGCTGATTCAAGGACTGGAGCATACCAGATAAAGAGGTACACATATGAGCACACTTGCACTGGCAAATGGAAGATTAGTGCATTCACTGCTCAATTCATTGCAGACAAGTATCTAGAGAGTTTTAGAGCTGATCAAGGAATGAGTCTGAATAATTTCTCCAGAGTGGTGCAGAAAGAGTGGAACATGACTCCTTCAAGGAGTAAACTGCAGAGGGCTAAAAGGATAGCTATGAGAGTGATCTATGGAGATGAAGAGGAACAGTACAAGATGCTATGGGACTATGCAAATGAGATCAAGAGAAGCAATCTAGGAAGCACTTTCTGGCTAGCACTAGATCACAATTCAAGATTCAAACATTGCTACATGAGTCTTGAGGCATGCAAAAGGGGCTTCCTAGAAGGCTGCATGCCAGTTATATTTATTGATGGTTGCTTCTTGAAAACAAGGTACAGAGGACAGTTACTCACTGCTGTTGGGATGGATCCCAATGATTGCATTTTTCCAATAGCTGTGGCTGCAGTTGAAGTGGAGGATACAGCATCATGGACATGGTTCTTGGAGACCTTGAAAGCTGACTTGGGAATTATCAACACAACACCATGGACTATCATGTCAGACAGACAGAAGGTACCTGCTTACTCACTTCTAAAATGTAGTTGCTTTCATGTGCTTGGTGAACATTAGACTAATCATTCCATATCAATTTGTTTTAGGGGCTCATTAATGCTGTGAAAGTTGTGTTCCCAGATGCAGAACACAGGTTCTGTGTGAGACACATGTGGCATAATTTCCAGCAACTGTTCAAGGGTGATGTTCTTAAGAACCAACTCTGGAAAATAGCAAGGAGTAATACAGTGACTCTTTATGAGAAGCATATGGATGAAATGAAAGCTCTAAATTCAAATGCTCATTCATGGTTGCAGAATTTGGATCCTAAGTCATGGGTCAGAGCTTTTCAATCAGATTTACCTAAATGTGACATCCTACTTAATAACAACTGTGAGGTCTTCAACAAGTAAGCTACAATCCTACTCAATGCATTTAGTTTTGTACCATCATTCAATACCAGTTCTAGCCATGCTTGTTAGTTACTCAATGCATTTACTTCTGTCAGATACATATTGGATGCTAGAGAACTACCAGTTCTAGCCATGCTTGCAACATTGAAGTCTCAATTACAGAGTAGGGTGTACACCAAAAATAAAGAGAGGGAGACCTGGTCTGGTCCTATTTGTCCAAAAATAAGGAAGAAGCTTGACAAGCACATTCAACAATCAAAGAATGTGTTTGCAGATGCAGCAGGAGATGGATTATTTTCAGTGGGAGAGCTAGTAGCAGCAAAACCTGTAGATTATGTTGTAGATCTGAAGCACAAAACATGTTCTTGCATGAGGTGGCAGAAAACAGGGATACCTTGCTCACATGTGATAGCTTGCTTAAGGCATGATGATGTAGATCCTGTCACCCAGGTGGACAAGTGCTACTCACTGGAAATGCATGCAAAGGCATATGGGAATATTATTTATCCTTGCAGAGACAAAACTGAGTGGGAAAAGATGAATGGTACTCCAATTCTGCCACCTATGTACACCAAACATGTAGGAAGGCCAACAAAAAGCAGAAGGAAAGCCCCATATGAGGTAGATGCTAGAGGAGGAGGGAAGAAGCTGTCAAGACATGGTGTCATAATGCACTGCAAGTATTGTGGCTTTCCTGATCACAACAAAGCTGGCTGCAAATGGTTAAAAGCTGGCCTGCCACCACCAACTTCAGTAGATCAGGTTTTCCCTATACATGATGAGAATGTGGATCCACAACCAACTAATGAGGTACTCAACTAGCCTTATGTCTCTTACATGTCTCCAACTGATATATTACTTTCTATGTACTGAATTACTTCTCTGAACTTCTGTACTAGCAACAAAACCCTGGGCAATATCCACCTGTGAGGTCCCAAGAAGATACACTTGTAAACAACATGATTGAGGAGGTTAAATATCAACTATTACTTATCAATATTTAAACTTGTAAGCAACTATTTCCTGTTATTATTATCAACCAATGTTAACAACTGGATATGTCTGTTCAGAGGCCACAACAAAGGCATTTGGAAGAAAGACCAGTTCCTGAGTCTTCATTCATCACTGAAGCACATAGTTTGATGAGCCAGTCTGCTTCAACTCAGTCAACTGGACCAAGCTGCATCAGGCAAGGTGAACTTGCTCAAAAACTGCTACAAATGCAACAAGACAAGGATAGATCCAATGAGCAAAAGAAAATAGCTTTGCTAGAGGAAAGGTACCAAGCAGAGATGAAGAAAGCAGAGGACAAAGCAAAGAAGAAGCTGGAGCAAGACAAGTTGAAGGCTGAACTAGCAATAGCCAAAGCAAAAACAGCTGCAGAGAACAAGGAGAAGAAAAGGAAAGAAGTTGAACTGAAGAAGAAAGCTAGGCAGGAGACCAATAGAATCCTTGCAGAGGTTAGAAAAGAGGTAGCTGAGAAGAAAAGAAAAGAAGCTACAGAAAAGAAGGCACTGAACAAGATATTAGCAGCTGAGCAGAAAAGAAAGGCAAAGAGAGATGCTCAAATTGCAGCACAAACTGCACAAAGGGAAACTGAGGAAGCTGAATTGCTTGTCAACAGAGCTCTGATGTCAGCTAATGCATCAGGTGCTGAAGTTGAGCACATAGATGACCATGTTCCTCTAGTTCCTCAGCTGTCAAGGACTGAAACCATACCCATGGCAGATGTTGTTACAGAGCAAATGCCAGCATCTAGGAGGATGGAGTGGTACTTGGGTGTCAAAGTAGTACCAGCAGATAAATAGGTGTCAATGTAGTTTAAGATTGCATTTTGGTGTCACAGAACCTAGTGGTACTCTTGCATGAGTCCATTCTTTTGTAATCCTTCAAGCTTTGACTTGATAATTATGTCCTGTTTAGTCCCAACTTAGCTAAAGTTGAAACTGTTTGTTCATGCAAATGCTGTTGAAATGGAAGATGATAATTTAGCATGAGTACTCATTTAGCATTTTAGCTCAAGTTTGATTCTACTAAAATGGAAATTTTTGTTCAATACCAATATTACAACTAAATTCAGGCCTTAAATTAACATTTGATCTCACATTTGATCTCACAAAAGACAATACATTTTGCTTCATTACTCATGATTCACATACATCAGGCCAAAAGGCATCAGTTACATGGTTCAGTGATTAAAAGATCAACAACAAAAGCATCACCACAACAGTACTACACCATCAACTTTTTCAGTTCCTCAGTTGTCAACTAACCAACACTACATCATCACCACATCAACACTACACCTACCATAGCACAGAGCACACAACAGCCTGAGGCATCACTTCTTCAGTACAAGAACAGCAACTATAGCACATAGCACACACATCAACCCCACAGCATTCTTCAGAACAACCTTCATTTGCTTGAGTTCCTCCAAAATCATGATCAATTGCTGCTCCTGTCCCTGCACACATGTCACTTTAGCCTCCTGCTTCCTCAACTCTAATTCTTCTCTTCTCTCTTCTGCCCACCCATAAGCTTCAATGTAGTCATCCCCTCGAATGTGATTGTTCTCGATCAGATAACTGACATAGTCTAGCTCCCAGTGCCAGAAGTTGCACCCTGACTGTAGAAAAACAAAAACCAAATCAAAAATTGGAAAAATCGAGCTCACTTGACAACTGAAACTTGAGAAAATCAAAATGCAATCAAAACTTGACAAAATCTAGCTAAATCCTAAGAGCAGAAACTTACCCCATGGTTTCTACACTTGTAGTAGATCCATCCTGGGTGGTCCGACGTCCCCGAGCGGCCCTGCATCACCTTCCGGCCGCAATCGGGGCAACAGATGAGCGGCAACGGAGGGCCTGGGCGGCGGAGCGCACAACGGGTTGAGCTCGTACTGGACATGACTAAGCAGCCCTAGGTCGGCGGCGGTCACTGCGGAGGCAGCTCGCTTCCTGCGGCGGCGGCGCTCTCTACCTTGCGGTGGCACCTCCGATTTAGGGTAAGGAGGATTGTAAGGGGACAATGGAGGGGAACGACTTGGTCGGTGCACGGGTGTTAGTACCAGGTAGAAGATTTTGCAATAAAATCCTCCCATAGTTATTTCTTCCATAACTTATCCACCTCGTCATCTGGCAGCGGGACCAAAATCACCCAATACTTCGCTACGTATCGCTCAGTGACCACGCGTGACGCTCTCAAGCAAGTTCGGTGACCGTAAATACGTATTACCGTTATACAGTGACCGTATTAACTTAGCTAAGCAAATACAGTTACCTGCCATGGATTTAACTCTGTTTATATCCTGTCGCGATGGCTGCTTTTGTTGCCTGAAGAATGATTCAGAGTCGTTCAACTGCTCCAGTTCTATGGGACTGTCGAATAGGTCTGAAGAATTTGGGTGTTCCAAGATCATAAAAAGAAGGATAAGGCCAGCATTGCAAAATGTTAGATCATACTCCATCCGTTGCAAAATATAAGATGTTTTAGGTTTGTAAAGAAAATGTATCTAGACTTATTTTAGTGTCTAGATTCACTCTAAACGTGAGTGAACATATACTAAAAGTAGTCTAGTTACGTTTGCTTCATAAAGCTAAATCATCTTATATTTTGAAACGGAGGGAGTACCAGTGAAAGAAAGAAGTAGGATCATGCTCATGAAGGATCATCTCGTGTGGTGCTTTTCCTGTCTTCCATTGAATTGGAGAATGCATAATAGAGTAACATTACATATTTGCAAGCTAGTTCAAGCTGATAACATGACACCAGCTGAGGGTACTGTTCTTCTGCAGGTGTTACATGTTTACTTTACAACATTACTAGTAGTACTAGTTTAAGTTAGACACAGATGTCAAAAACTTGGCCATTGAATTACATACATGGATGCTCAAAACTACCATCATCGGACAAAGATGACCCGAAACTACCATCAGTTGACAAAGATGGCCCCAAAACTACCATGAAAAGAGTCAGCAGTTCATCTAGTACAAGATAAAAGCCAATGCGCAGGAAGGAATGTTAGATGCACATAAAAGCAGCTGTTCAACCTATCCATTTACAGAGATGATTTTGTAGTGCCGAGTGAAAACACTTGCCGAAATAAACAAATGGTGCATCTTTAGTTGAATCCAGCAGATCATAATACAAACACACATTTGTCACTGCCAGTCATCCGGCTTCTTTGTTTCAGACCTAGCACAACTAACAGTCCAGTTCAGTCTGATATGTACATCACTGTGTTAGGGCTCAGTGTAATAAGATAGATCACTACCATTGTAACATCCAAATAATAGCAACTAATCAAACAAAAATTCTTTAACAAAAGCATCAAGACATGTTCAACGTTTCAATAACCAAAACACTTAAATGCATGCTTCAAGTCAGAACTATATATTACAGAACATGAACAACACAAGCTTATATACATCCAATCTTTATTCTTCCGAACTCACAAGTAGCAGTTTTGTCACATATTAGGGCGGAAATCGCGGGAAACATCACAGCATACGGATGTTAAACAAGACGAGGGAGACTAACCAAATTACCAAACACAAGGTACTTCGTGGTCACGACATTGCAAGGATCAGTGTTAAATCAACGCTTCTTCATGAACCCCTCCGCGAGCTTCAAGTAGTCCCCCATTCCACCACCGCTTCCCCCCTCGCCATCCTTCTTGTTCATGAAACCCTGTGCAAGTTTCAGGTAGTCTCCCATGCCACCACCCTCGGACTCGTCTTTCCCGCCCCCATGTTTCTTCTTGCTGTCCTCTTCATAGTTTTCCTCCTTCCCATGGCCACTAGTCTTCTTGTGCCCACCCCCGCCATCCTGTTTGTTCATGAAACCCTGCGCGAGTTTCAGGTAGTCTCCAATGCCACCGCCCTCCGACTCAGACTTCCCTCCATGGCTTCCACCACTAGGCTTCTTCTTGTAGTCATCTTCTTCATACCTTCCTCCACTAGGCTTCTTCTTGTAGTCGTCATCTTCCTCATACCTTCCACCAGTAGGCTTCTTCTTGTACTCATCATCTTCCTCATATCTCCCTCCACCGTGGCCACCGGTTGGCTTCTTCTTGTACTCATCTTCATACCTTCCTCCACCTCCATATCCACCAGCACTAGGCTTCTTCTTATATTCATCATCGTCTTCATACCTTCCCCCACCATAGCCACCACCAGCAGGAGGCCTCTTGTAGTCATCTTCTTGCTCATACCTCCCGCCACCACTGCTAGGCTTCTTCCTGTACTCGTCATCTTCTTGCTCATACCTTCCCCCACCACTGCTAGGCTTCTTCCTGTACTCATCATCCTCTTCATACCTACCACCGCTGGGCTTCTTCTTGTAGCCATCCTCGTCCTCGTACCTGCCTCCGCCACCATGGCTCGCACCACCAGAACCCCCATGGCCAGTCGGCTGATGCTTGCCGCCCCCCTCCTTGCTCCCGTACTTGTGGAGGTAGTCCTCGGCCTTCTCGAAGTACCCACCCACGGGCTTGCCCTCGAGCTTGCCGTAGAGGGAGGCCGCGTGGAGGAGGTCGGCGGCGGCTTCGGCGGTGCGGCCCTTGTCGACCTTCCCCAGGTTGTGGTCCTGGAGCGCCGCCTTGGCCGCCTCCGCCACCAGCTTGGCGCTCGCCGCCAGGTCGCCGCTGCCCCCGCCGGACGGGCGGTGCTGCTGCTGCGGCGGGCGGCGCCGGCGGCCGGGGTCGTCCTCGCCGTCGTAGGAGGCCATTTTGGTGGGGATCTGGGGAGGAGGGGAGGGGGAGCTGAGCAGAGTAAAGAGACGGGTCGGATCAACTGTTGTCGAACACGTTACACGGCGGTCACGGGCAATTCGTGGTGAGCCACCTCTCCCTGCTTTAAATGCGAAATTCCAGCTGCTGCCGTCAACGAAAGAGCGTCGGACGCGTCGGTTGGATTGGATTCTCGGCACGGCGTAGTTTCCTTTTCAGAAAACCTGCACACATACACAAATCAGCCGGCAATAGAGAGCATGTACGGAGTGTCCCCTATACTCTCCCAAGTCCAAAGCATCGTCCTAGAAAACATGAAATGAATCGACAAACTTTACTGCCATGGACATAGCATACATCTATCCTTCTCCAAACAGCCTTTCGTCCGGTTCTATAAATAAAACACAAGCATCTAAGTACAATACAATCTCAAAACCAAAAATAAAATAAAAGAGATCTGCTGGCCAATGACACAGTAATGCCCAAACAGAGAAAAGAGAAAAAAGGCACAGTACAAGACCACTCCAGGGACTCTCAAAGGACCGACGGTGAAGAGTACTAGCGTGTCGTGACCAGAAGAGCTTAAATCATGTCAGTTCAATTGCTTCTTGTCCCGCCGCCTAGAAAACGGGTGTCACTGTTAAAGAAAGCAAGAAATTTGAAGATGAAGTTAAACGCGCCACAGAGGAAACACTTTTTCGATAACCATCTTATTATGGATGTTCCATGGGATACAGGTAAACACAATAAACACTAACTAAAAAAGGTGACGCCTCCTATCAGTATAGTATGTCTCCGTTTTTAAGAACTCACTGAGTAAAGCTCCAAACAAACTGGATAGCCAAACAGAAGAACATGATGTGTGTACCTGTTTCTAGGGTCCTACAAAGAGGACAATGGCCATTACCCGATCCATGTCGCTTAGACACCTCCATCCCTGAGGGTAGGTGATCCCGAAGCAACCGTCATACAAAAATCTTGAGATTAAGTGGGAGTGGCATCTTTCAAAGAGGATTACAACATGCATCTATCATGTCATATCACTAGTGCAGGTTTGCTTATAGGTGATAGTGTACTAGTGGTGTGCCAAAATAATGCACACCACTAATTTTACCAGTGACGTGGCAGCACCTCGTACGCTACCACTAAGTAGGTATGTGGTGTGCATTTTATTTGGACACGGCATATATATATGGGACCCACATTTTGAGAGGGGAAATGTTAGTGGTGTGGTCTTTTTTTTAGACCGCCATTAAGTTTCTATACCAGTGGTGTGTCAATGAACACGCCTCTAATTTGTGGCGTGGGTATTTTTTTACACAACACTGTTTTTATTTTTAAAACATTTATTTATCTCCTAAAAAAACCGATAGACAGGCCCCACGTGTCAGACACGTGGCCTCACGCGCCCGACGCTCGTAACCCACTCCTCGCTACATGCAACCCACCCCACTCAATTGTGCCCTACACTCCACTCCCCACATTCACCGCCGCAGGACACTGCCCCCTTCTTGCCGCACCCTCCTCCTCTCGCCGCCGCACCCTCCTCCTCTCGCCGCCGCACCTTCCACTCCACTGCCCCGATCCACCGCCTCGTCCTCGTGGTCCACGCCTTGTCGATCCGCCGCGTCCTCCGCCGCCTCGGGTAAGTCTCGAATTCCCTTCTCTTTATTTATTTTAATTATTTTAAGATGATTTTAGGAGTAATAATGTAGATGATTGCAGTATGTTAGTGTAGACGATTTTATATGATTTTAGTATGTTAGTGTAGATGACTTTAGGTTTTAGTTATTTAGATGATTTTTTAAGATCATTTAGAATTTTAGTTATTTTGTAGATTACTTTAGGTGTACAAATTTGTGTAGAAATTTTAGGTGGCATGATATTGTTAGTATACGTATAAATTGGTTGTATAAGTAGAAATTAATAGTAGTAATGATAAAATAGCTCGTTAATTTTGTGTCCTTGTTAGCTAAACTAGGTAGATAATGTTTGTATTTTAATGGTTAGTCTAACTTTTGTTAATTTTTAGTTAGTATCAGAGCTGAAGTATCGTGGCGTTATCAATCACACATGCATGAGTAAATGATTACTTCGGTCTTAAATCCCACACAAGCTAATAAAACCAGTTCCCCTACAAAAAAGTAATCAGCTAAAACCTACGGCTGGATTGCGGTGGCAGCGACGAGTACTCGTTAGAGGATGACTAACAATACTCGTAAAAGGGGCAAACCCGTATAATAACTACTCGTATACGGGTTTCGGCGAGAAAACGGCGGCGATCAGCATCCTTAAATGGAGCGGTCTGTAAAAAAAATTTAAGGGCCAGCCCGAAAACTGCCCGCCGCATGTACATTCGCGGGTTGTGAGGCTGACCCGGACGCCGCCCCGTACTCAGAAGAACCCTAAGGCGCGCTGAAGTTTCACGACGCCACTCGCCCCCTTCCGTGTACGCTGCCATTTCCACCGCCAGCTGCCCGATACGGCCTCCCCCGCCCACGCGCAACTGATCCCGAAGGTCCGGCCTCCTTCCTGGCCGCCCTCTCTCCTTTCACGGCCCGAAACCACGCGTGGACGCCATCTCCTCGGACGATTCCGACATCGAGGATCTTCTCCACGGCGACGACTGCGAGATGGCCATTCTCCTCCTCGCCGTCAAGGAGCACGACGATTATGAGACGGCTCGGTGATGGGACACACCTACATCCAGCGCAACCGTTCCTCGGCCTCGCAACCTTGATGGATGACTACTTCGCCGAGGCCACGCAACCTTGATGGAACATTTGTTTATTTATTTGATCGAAACAATTGTTGTAATTTGATCCAAACTATTGTTGTAATAATTAGGATGATAAATTGTGTGTTGCTGGAAACTATTATTGCGGATCGTTTGATGTTTTATATGCTTGTTGATATTTGTATTTTCATTTACATGTGAAAAGTAGGTAAAATCCTGTTTTACGGGCCAGCAAACGACACTGATCAAAGTCTGCAAATAAACTCTTAAATTGTGTTTACGGACTCTGATCTCCGTCGTGTGTTTGTTGACTCTTAAAACAGGTTTACCATAACCTATAAACAGATTTTCGTGGTTGTATTTTACGGGTGCAGTTAGTCATGCTTTTAGACAGGAAGCGGAGTATAGACGAGTATTGCTTGCCCGAAAGAAGAAGAAAAAAAGTGATCTCCCCGGATCATCCCGTCGTCAGTGGCTGAGGAGAGAACATGTCGACAGTGGCGCCCATCCTTCCCGACCGCAACCTTCATTCGACAATGCCACCATAGCTCATCCATCCGCCCCGTTCCTCTCGCGTTGCCTGCCACCTGCACGAGCAAGAGACCACTGACCTGAACGCCACGCAGAGCCACCACCATGCTCGGCCTCCGCGTCCTCTGCGGCGCGCTACCGGCCACCGCCGCACCGCCTCCGCCGAGGGCCGGCCTCAGCGCGCCGGAGAAGGCCGGCCGGGCGTCCCTGCTGGCCGTCCCCGCCGCCGTCTCGCTCTCGCTCGTCCTCTGGTCCAGCCCAGGTACGTACGCAGAGTGCAAATGCCTAACGCTTCGCGCCATTGAAACTTCGCCTGGAAACTTGCAGTGAACGCCGGCATCCTGTCAGGGTCGACCGGGCTGGAGTCCGTCCCAGCCCCCGAGCTGCCCCGGCTCGAGTTCTTGGACAAATGGAATGGTCAGTTCAGCTCGCTCTGAAAATTCGCTCACCAAAACCTTTGCTTTTTGTTTTCCTCTGATGATATTTGTACCGCTACTGAAAAATTCTGAAGCGGAGAACCAGAGGAAGTACGCGGAGAACGACTCGAGGTTCAAGTCCTCCAAGGTGCTCAAGGAGCTGCTGGAGAAGTCCAAGCAGAACAAGCAGAAGTAGGTCACGTTGCAGTGCTGCTCCCCTCCCATATGCTTTGCTTGAATTTGAGCAAACTGATCTACTAGCTCGATCTGCTGGAATAAAGCTCTCTTGGGCGTAAACTGTTTTCAGGAACGAGAGGGCGATCCAGGACAAGTACTGCCTGCGGGGCGCGGAGTGGGGCGTCGGGGACTGCTCCACGGTGGGGATGACGGACCAGGAGAGGGACGACTTCATCTCCGAGCTCAGGAAGAAAGTTGGGGAATGACCTGACTGACGCTTCATCATAGCTTCCCGCAGAAATAGCAAAGGAGTTCCCCGTCACTGCGTAGCTTCTTGCCGGCGGCACCAGGATGAGGTGGCGGCACCAGAATGCCATTTTGCTCATGCTAAGGCTAGCCTAGTTACTAGAGACTGGATGGATGGATGGATAGTACAGGATTTCAAATGGTTTCAGGAGATTACTGGGAGTAGAAAGTGCCCTATTTATCATACAGTACGATATTGGCAGCCAATTTTCATTAGTACTCCATGTGAAATTTGATATTTGATATTGTTCTTGAAACAGCACTGTTTACATACACAGAACCGGTCGGTTCCATTCGTGAAAACCTTTTGGATACCGACGGATGTCGAAATCAAAATGAATCATCGGGAGCACGCAATCGATAGCATCTCTGAATTGAGCACGCAATCGATAGCATCTCTGAATTGAACCGCACATGAATAAACCAATCACAGAAGCACATCGGAGGAGACGGGTGCTGATCAAAAGCTACTGATCAATCTTTTCATTAGCCAGGAAGAGTATTTTCCAGATAATTATATTTTCCTCGAAGCTAGAAACATAACCGCAACATCCTTAAAACCTAATACATCTAATGTGAAAAGTTTCCCATGTGTGGAAACATGATTACATCATCTTGCTCTTGTGCCCCCATTGACATGAGTTCACAACTATTAGCTTTCAGCTCGATAGGTACAGGCAATAATATACTATTAGAATCCGACACAGTTTTCCCCAGGCTTGTCTTCGATGTGGAGATGGCAATACGAGGGGCTGGCATTCTCACTTAACCCCTTGATGATCATGATCATAGGGTCAATTCTTCATGGATATATTCTGGTCTTCCCGGTTCCGTGGTTTATTCAGAAGACAGCTGCTGCTTTTTTGTTTTAGAAAGCAACATGATAATCGGCGGCATACCATATCGCAATGCATGATGCGTCGTCTTCTGATGGAAGTATATATTGCGGAGGCATCTCAGAGCATTCAAACACCAGCTGCTTATACCAGTAAAATAACCTGCTGGTGACTGTTGTGTCTTTGGACGGAAGTAAATATTGGTGACGTATCCGCACACCAGCTGCTTACTGGCTAAAAGCCCCGTGCGCACTCGCTGGGCACCAGATGGTCCAACAATATGCGCTCATGTTGGACGGGCACCAGCGCTAAGTATAACTGATGGTTGTGCATGTCAGAGCCAAGCTACCGTATCCTTCGAGCTACCTTAAAAGGGAAGAGAAAAGATAAGCTTCAGCTTGGTGACAACAACAAATGCTGCTAAATACTGACAACGGTAACAATCAAGAAAGCATTCAACAGAAGCAAACATCGTAATTCATGAAATAATTATGTAACGTGACTCACTCAAAGACACAAGGTTTCAAGTATAGATCCAAGTAACCAACATGCAGAATAATTATAAGAGTATACCTATACTTGTACAAAGCACAGAACTGAAATCGATTATGTTCTCTTTTGATAGTAACAACAAAGGAATGGCTTGTCAACAAAAAATTCACTTCATTCTTTTGTTCCATGTTTTGATGGATGGAGTTACTGATGTGCTGAAGTAAAAGCTTGCCACAGCTCCAATCACGTCAGAAGAATGAAGGCATCGGGAAAGTGTCAGCTAGGTAGGACATGTCCTTAAGGGCGATATAGGGTAGTACTGGGAAGAAGATTGCTAGACATGCAAGTAACTGATATTTAGCATATTCTGGGATATAAAAGGTACTGAAAATGTAGGCACGTTTATATACTATTGAAGTACGCAACAATACTAAAATTGGTGTGGCAAAGGTGAGCATGAACTAGACAATAAACTAAAGACTGAGAGTTAAGTTAGCCAAAACACTACTGCATCCTAAAGAGATTATTATCCATTCGGTGTTTTTGTCAATTTGAACTGGCATGAAAGTAGCAACTGAGATTGTGCACAACTCTGATGATGCATAAGAAACAACTAGTTACTTTTTGCAAATAAAATTTAAGTTCATTTACACATCAATGATTTGGTTTGCTCAACAGTAACTGCTTGTTCTTAAATGGCAAAACAGAAATAATATACAACAAATGAGACAAGCAATGAGTACTACCTTCGAGGTTGAGGTGAGGACGGTTGATCAGGAGATGAATGAGAGGAACCAACCCTAAATGGATGATGTCTTTGCCCATAAAAGCCATTAGCCATTACTTGGCGAGTGGGGTATGGTAGATCACCATCATCTGTCATAGGTATTGGACCCAGTGAGCCAAATTCAAGCTGTTCAGAGGAAGAACCATGATTTAGACCTGGTTCGTATGGGTAAACCATTAAATACTGTGAATCTGAAGCACCAGCACCATTTGGAGCTGTATATGGTGATGGGTAAACCTCATGTGCAATGTTCCCTGGTTTGCGAGTGGAGTTTGTGGATCCAAGAGATTGTCCCTGTACAAGATATTGAGCACCTGCCTCATGCCTGTGTGAGTCATTTCTGTGGGATCTCCGCTGCCTGTCAAACTGACCTTCATCTGTGGTCTGTCTATCAGACCTCAGGCCGTATCTCTCTGGTTGGCTACGTCCGTAGTTGCGGCCTGTACTTCTTTGTCTTGAGTTTGCCCAACTTCCTTCTTTATCACTATTGTCACCCTTATCACTATTATAACCTCCTCTGTGGTATCTTGAACTCGGGTGTCGCTCTCGGTCCCTATATGGAACCTTCTGAGAAAATGCAATGAACAGAATGACAGCTTAGTATTTCCCAGTTAAGATACTATCATGTTCATAAAGCAACTATCATGTTCATAAAGCATAGCCTGATAAACTATGTTGCGCTCGAGGCACAAGCGGTGGAGGGGTATAAAACCACCCATCACACGAAATATCTTAAATTCAGCTACAAAACAAGCTCTTGAGTTTCCCATGCAGCAATTGATGACCAATCACAGTCCGGTTAGCTGAAGTTCCATCCTCACCATAAGACTAACACCATGGTGTACTACAGATCAGAATACTGAAATTATTCCTACTTTCACTTAGCGACAAGTGATGACTAAATTCCCCATCATTTTATAATTCGGAGTGATTAAGACCACATCAAGTACAAAGAAAGATTGCTCAGTACAGCAGAAGCAGATCAATGACAGTATTTGAGTTGATCGATTGCTAGGAAAACTTCCAAGGAAATGGTTCCTGTTACTATTACTTTTAATACTTCTTGACTAGGTTTTACCAGTTACTACAAGAATCCTGGAACCAGCCACTTGGTAATGGTACACTCTGCCTGTTTCTGGGGCCCAAACTCTATTCATGACAAGCTGAAGCATATCTTCAATTGAATATTGCATGTAAACTGCTCATACTTCTTTATTATTTTTCAATATACCAACAGTGAATATGTTATCTGCGCAATAAGGTAAGAAAAATGAACAATTTATTAGGGGCTTACAGGATTTGGCAAGTAGGTTCCTGTTCCACCACGGTATCTGGGTGCATGCTCCCCATAGTGTGGAGGAATACCAGAAATTCTTTCTGAAGAAGACTGTAGAGGCATCACAGGAAATGCTCGCTGGCCAGGACCCACCATCGGTGCCCAGCTGACATTTGGTGAAGGTGGTCTTCCAGGCCCATCCCATGGAACATGCCCCTGCATGTACCCTGGAGGCACTGCAAAAGGGTATAATACAGGACCCAGGGGGCGTGCATCTTGACAAAACCGTCCATATTGTAAATTCTGCCAATGGCCATCAATATCACTGTTCAAAATGTCTGGCTTGTGCTCATAAGATGGATTAGCTACAGTACTGGATGATGCCGCTGGGGTAGCATTGTTATCAGGCTGGTGAACATCGTTGAGTGAACTAAAATTGTGAATAGCAACATTGACAGGAAACTGATCAATTCCTTCATTTCCCTCAAACTGCGGAACAGATCCATCTCTACTGCCAGGAACATATGGAAGCACAAGAAAAGGAACTGGTGGACCTGTTGGGACAAAAGTCAGTCCAGAGTTATCAGCTTGCCTCTGCTGAGGGGAACCTATAAGAAAAGGTGCAAACATTGGATTATGCATCCATGATGTGTTAAATTCATTCCGTACTTGACTAGTTCTTGATGGCTCTGATGAGACAGACCCTATTACTATGTCAGAAGCTTCATGTCTAATGATTGGTACTACAGCCCCATTCCTGGCTCCTTCATCAACTTCTGTTGGCACATGCTCGGTGGTATTTCCTGTCTGCCAACCAGTCTTACTTATGCTAAGTGTAGTCGTGGTAGGCGCTGGAAAGGTAGGCTTTTTTTCCCATTTGTCCCTCGGAGCTCGTGTTGTCTTTACAGCTACTCCATCCCAGGAACTCTCTGACAGTGCTTTGCTTTTAGAAGAACTGGGTTGTGAAGTCGTTCTCAAATTTCCACTACTCATGGGGACATTTCTACCAACTTCTCTGCTTGTTTGCTTTTGAAACAAGTTGGTATAGTTTTCTTCTACTACTCCACTATCCTCAACAGTATATTCCATCTGCCTTTCCAAGGGGACACCAGATACACCATTAGGTGAAGAGGAACGGTTCTTGCCATCAAAATGATGCACATGTGGATCCCTTCCTTCATGGTTTATATTTCTTGACGACCGAAAACCATGCTCATACCTATTGTTGCCAGAATCATGATTTGAATCTGATGTGGTACTTTTTTCGCTCTCATTACCATCATCAGTGTTTGGTGCAAAATTAGGGTTGTAAGTATAATGGGTCATAGGTGGTGGAACAAATCCTTGGAGAAATTGCATGTTGTGCAACCACTGATTACCAATTAAGCTAGTTGGTGGAATCCCAGCAAAAGTTTTTTGAGGAAAAGGTGTTGGAGGCATTAACATATGAGATGGTAATTGCATTGGCAATTGAACCTGTCCGTTGAAGCCATGCAACTTTGCTGATGCCATTAGATTAACTAGAACTTGTTCCTCATGCTGCATCTCCGACGCCTCAGAGACAGAAGGAAGTTCTTCGTTGGTCATGAAACCATTATCTTCATGATAGCTGCTCGAAACACTATTCGAGTCTGAAGCTGCTTTTGCACTAGGATGAGATGAACTGTTCATGGAAGACATCGACTCATCCTGTGAAGACTTAGTGCTGTGGTTGCTAGGCACTTCTGGAACCAAGTTATTCCTTCTGCTATTGTAATCACTGTTGACAGATTTCTCCATTTCAACCACTCTAGTCCGCCTTCCACGAGAAAATCCTTCAACAGAAGGGTCTGTCAGTTCAGGACTAGACTGGGTTCTTGCAAACGGGGACATGTTTTGGCCATTCCGACCATTGATAAAGAGAGCATTTGGCATTTTTCCATCCCTTTCACTGGGCATTGATCCACCAGACCTGTTTCTTTCAAGCTGCTCAGAGACCTTGGTGTTGGGTTTTGTCGCATAAACTTTTTGGTGTTGTGCATGAGAAGCTGAAGGATTAGCTGTCCTTGGCAAATTTCGAGAATGTAGATCACTTCTCTGAGGTGGTTGAGAGATAGGTCCAGGATAACTGTGAGAACCTTCAGTGAGACTGTCCTGATTAGCTCGAAGTTTAGTTTTTTCAGTCTTATTCTTGGGCACTGTCACACTTTCATGGCTGTTTGACCCTTCAGCAGGGACAACCTTCAGAGCATGTTCAGGAGACAGATTTGGGGTAGGCGCGTCAGGACGAAGGCCACTCCCATGTCTTGTCAATGTATTTGTAAAGAACTGGTTTACTTCAGCGACTAGATCTCCGTTTGGACATTCAAGTAACTTTGCCAGCCTTTTTGCCCCAAAAGAAAAGGCACTGCGTATTCTAAAGTAATTGCCTGAAAAAGTAACAGGTTATCAACAGTTCACAAATTGATGTACTTTTATTTATCTTAAAGAACTCAACTTCTATATCAACACAGCCAAATATAATAAATTCACTGTATATAAGAGAACAATCAATCTCAGCAGCAAAATGACCAACGACAAGGTTGTGTGTACATACAAGCAATGCATATTATGGTTTTGAATTGCTAAGCAATCAAAATAAGATGGTTACCATATCTTAATTAAACAAGTACATTGTATGCCGTCAACACATGCTTTATTATAGGTCTACATCAAGAGTAGCTTACTTAAGCCCACTACTAACAGTAGTATGAAGAGGTGGTAAATGCAATTCAAAATAACCAAAAAAATGTAACCAATACAATACAGAATCGCAATTATTAACATCTGCCTTCAAAGACCGATAGGATAATGTGCACAGAGTGGCAGTTAAAGGCATGTTCAGGTCTTTTACCAGCTGGATAAGAAATTGTTTTCCAGCAGTATCTAAGGGATGCTTGGTGCATCAAAATGCTAATTTACTTGGGTTATTAGGCTACAAGGTTTGGCTACTTGGAGTCAAACTAGCTTGGTTATCCCATTAAGTTTTTTATATCCACATGATGTGACTTACGCAGAAGTTTATTGCACAGAATGGGGATACATATACGGGGAACGCCAAAATCAAAATATAAATATAAAGTGACATACATGAAATGCTAGACACAGAATACACGTAGAAGATCAATAAGACAGCAAAACAGTGATAATGGATAAAAAGGATTAAAGGGCTGGCTCACCCATAGAGCCGACTCAGCCCACCACAGCAAGGGCAGTGCAGTTACGGCAGCCGCAAAACACCATAACCCCACGTCTCCAGCAGCCGCCACCCACATGACCGCACAAACCCGTATGGACCTCTCTCTTTCATTCTTGCTTAACAAGCTTCCTCAAGTCATCATCTCAGCCTAGCTGATCAGAGGCTCACTATCCCAGCTCCCCCTTAGTCATAACGTGTCAACTCTCCTATAGATCCTAGAGGATGCAGCTGCCAGCCTTGAGGAGGGCCGCGTGGTGGAAGGATCGAGGGGTCAAGCAGACAAGTGTGGCAGCTTCCCTCTTCCGGTATAGGTCATCAACTCGGCTTGGGCCAATATCCCTAGAGTAACCCTTTTCTTTTTAATAAAAACTTGAAGATACATGTACTGCATGTATCCCGTGTGAACAAGGCGATGGTAACGGTAGGTTATTGCTATATCCACGCAACATAGCTGAAAAGGATGGACTTTGTTTAAGAATCAGATATCTGACACAGCTATATCAGGCTTGGACAAATGGGGAAACCTAACAATTATACCTACAGCAAGCATGGTTTTAAAGGCGCCCAGGCGTCCAGGCGCTGGGGGGGGGGGGGGGGGGGGGGGGGGGGCGCCTCAACGCTTAGGCGCCCAAGGCGTGTTGCAAGGCGATGCCTTTGTCAGGTTTGAGCAAATAAGGCAGAACAAATTCAGTAGCCCTAAACCTTGATACCCTGCTGGGGAAGGGCTGCGCCAGGGGGTGGAGATGCCTGGTAGGTTGGCCAGAGAGGAGGAGGCTGGCGGAGGAGGGAGTATTCCGGCAGAGGAGGAGGAGATCTGGGTGGAGCAGGAGCTGGCCGCCAGAGGAGAGGAAGCTCCTCTCTCTCTCAATCGACCTGATTTAGGTCACGGTAAGTTCCCCTCCCTCTCTCCTCTCTTTTCCCTCTCAATTGCCCCCAATTCTCAATCGCCCCCAATTTCTCTTTTCCCGCCGCCAGCTCTATTTCCCCGCCTGACCTTCCTCGACCTGGCAATGGCGTCCCAAAGCGACCACAGCGTCGCCTTTACCTGAATAGGCGACGACTTGGACGCCTTGAGACGATTTCTGGACGCTTTCGTCAAGAATCGAAGGCGACATCGACGCCCTGCCATCTTTCAGCGCTCAGACGCCTAAGCGTCGCCTAGGCGACGCCTACAAGACGCCTTTAAAACCATGACAGCAAGAACCATTTGGAGCATGTGCACAGATGGGTAATTCTTTTGGTAAGCACTAAGTTGTACTTGCTGATACTTCTCTACATACATCAGCACAATGGCGAGCTTCCACCAGTTGAAAAGTTAGGACACATTATTTGTACATAACAGTTATGCATAATTTTTACCAGATAATTCAACTTATTATTAGAAAATCTCAGTAGTTAGAATCTGAACATATCCAAATTTCTCAGGAGCATATTATTTTTCTGATGTTTAATATGATAAATTGATTAGCATGTAACAATATGGTTATGTAGAATTATAAAGTATCTTTAATCCAAACACAAGTATAGTGTCCATCGTATGACTATAGAAATGCACAAAACCAGCGGGGATGAACTCTGCTAGATTCGTCTGCTTCAATTAGACTCTTTTAGGTAGGTTGATAGTTACCTTTACTAACACTTCTTCCAAGGTTATTGTTTATTCGTAATGGATCAATAACATTGAAGTGCTTTGCAACAAATGGTTGACCCTGGTTTTCCTGGGGGCGAGGCATAACTCCATACAGATGATTGCATCTATCCAGGAAGGACTTGCTCAGCAACAAATCATCAGTGTCCAACCGCGGGGGGTCCGCTGCATGAAATAGCAATACATTATTAAAAAGTATGCTCCATTAACCATGAAGCACTAGTAAAATTAAGAAAGATATATCAGATTACCAGTCATATCTGGAAGTGAACTTATAGGAACTGGGCCCCACAAACTCAGACAAAATTTCTCCCAGTCAAAGTTGCTAAAGAATTCTAAGAAACGGTATAATACCTGCAAATGAAGAAGTAACAAATGAGCACCGTTTTCATACCAGGGTAGTAAAATGCAAGAGAGGAAAGTTACCTCGAGTGGCCCAGTAAAACAGTTGTTGAACACATGAAAAATGTACAGAACCAGGGTCTCCAATGCGTAAGTAGAAATAAGACCATGGTGGGCTCCAAGAATACGACTCTCATAGAAACACCATGCCTTTACCAATATGATACTCCTCTTGAATAAATGGTTTTGATTAATCAAGTTGTCAACCTAATAAAATGTAGATTCATTACAAGCAAGTATTAGGCAGAAAAGTCAAATATCTTTGATCCTGGAACCTATGTGTGATAAGCATACCCACGAAGTCAACAATGTACATTTGATAGTATTAACTACTGATATACAGAAAGAAATGATTCCAGCAGGTCATTTGCATATAGTATACACATTCAGTTGATCTGAACAAGAGAACACACCTGTTCAAGGAAACAAAGCGTACACAATCCACCAACTTGATTAAATGAGATATCAACAACAATGTTGTCCACAAGACACTTGATAAGCTTTACCTGTGCATGATTCACGAAATATATGAGAATGGTACAATATGGATGAAGACAAAAGATAGCATGATATATGTAATAAGGCGGAATTTATAAAACAAATAACATAAATAGAAGAATGCATATTCACTATTCTGAGAACTAGAAGTTAGTTAGAAGTATTTTTTCCATTAGCAATCCACCTAAATGTCTGCACTGAGGTATAATAGGTTAGCATATCTTACTGCAGTGATTAGCCTAACTCCGCATCACATATCTCGCAAAGGGACTGAGGGTGCCAGAATATTCTAACGCGATCAGAATTTCCACAGATGTGTGAATCCCCAGGATTTCAGTTAAATGGAAGGGAGAACGCATGCATGAATAAACTGAACTACCACTTTAGATGAGTTGTCTGTATTCAGTTATACTCGGACCCATGTGGAACAAATCAAAATACAGCGATGGAGTCCCAATAGTAATTTTATAACACATAAATGTGTGCAGGCAAACTTGTTAATTCAACACTGCCGCAGGTATATAGTTACTAAAAAGAGAGCCCTGTATGTACAGAAAGAATTAACTATGGCATAATATCATATCTAACTTGTCAGAGAGAGACTACCTCCGCCTGAATATACTGAACTTCTTTCACACAGAATTCAGCATTTTCATTTTTCTCTTCATGCTCCAAAGCATCCCGAACAAGATTTGCCCAGGTATCCTTCAATTCATCACTATTACTGAAAGCAGTGACATCAATGTCACCATCCGGTAAGTAAGTCTTCAGAGGGACTGATCCAAAAGTGAAAACCTGAAGGGGAAGAGATCAATTCAATTTCAAGCACATATAATCAGCAGAAACGATATGTTTGGGACACACACAAAAAAGGTAGGACCAGGAAAATGGCAAGATGTTAGCACAAATAAAAATTGTTTAAGGAAAGCAAACAACTGAACCACTTTATTTCCAATTTCTAAGAAACAAGAAACTACCTTAACACTGACATCTCCCAATGTACCTAGTACAAATGCTTGTACCATCAGGTAATGCCAGTAAGTAGGGCACCCCGTGGAAACTGAATTAGTACTACAGAACAGGATTACTAAATATCTTCTCGAGTAAGAGATGCCTGTTTTGTGTATTGTACCATCGCCTTATACTAAAGGTCAATGGTGTAGTTCCATGAGCCTTCATTAACATGGTATGTACTAGTATGCTATATCGCACACAGAAATGGTGTGCTACAAAGTTCGTAAGGTCGTACTCTTCTCCCAATATAAATTGTATAAGAACTCAAAGCTTGCAAACAGGTTAGGTAAGAGTAAACCAAATAAGGACACGTAAATGTTATTGAGTAGCGATAAGATAATACACCATTTTCTGTGTGAATAATGGTCTGCTTTGCTGCTCAGGCACACAGCCTCTGGGGTGTGAGTAAATTAGTATAATGAGCTTTGCTGCTCAGGCAGACAACTTTTGGAGAGATGATAATTATAGTTATGGTCCATTTGACTGTGTCAATCGCATAACCACACGACCTTTATTTAGCTACCAATAGTCCCATACAGCAATGGCAGGAGCAAACCTAGCATAAACAACTTGACTAACTCCATGTATGCGGACGCACTCCGGAAGAGAGTGGGAGACACTGCGAGCCACTAATCTATGTTACTTCTCAGAGCATTGGAGCAATCGATCCCTTCGGAAAGTGTCAGTATATACCTGGCAGGAGAGGCAGTTCATGATGAGGCGCTGCACGTAGTTGTAGACAGCACCCCTCCGGCCCTCGGAGTAGGCGTTGGGCTGGATGTGCGCGATCAGCTCGGCGGTCCTGGACTCGGCGATGGCCCACCGCTCGGGGTCGAGGCGCCTGGTCACCCCCGCCGATGCATTGGGCAGGAGCCCGTTGGGCACCATCGCGATGCGTGCGCCAACCAATGCGGCGAGCAGATACCCTAGCTCCAAACACGAGGGGGGCTGGCCGCAGGACGCGCAGAAGCAGCAGCAGCAGCAGCAGCCGGCGGCGGCGGGCCGGAGCAGCGCGAATCGAGCCGAATCGGTGGGGGCGCGGGAGGCGGGCGGGGCAAAACCCTAGGCAGGCGACGGATCGGTCCGGCCGCTGGGCGGGCGGGGCAGAGGCGGCGGGGTTGGGGGAGCGGGGGCGCAGCGATGGGAAGTGGCCGGCGTGGGGGAGGGGAATGGAAGGAGGCGGGGGGGTTGGGGTGTGAGGGGATGTGCCTGCCGTGCGGGTCGGTGTTGGTCTCTCTCTCTCGGGCTGAGGCGGGGGGGCGAGGCGGGGCGTGGCCGTGCGCTTGTGCAGCTTGGACCTTGGAGTGGGGTGTCGTGGGGGCGTGGGGCGCGGCTTTTCTACTTTGGTTCCAGGGTTCGAGCATATCCGCCGTGCTGTGCCTGTGTCCCTTCGCAGTACTACATTTCTTTTCTTTTTTCGTCTCTGCCCCTTGCGCTACATTTCTTGGCCATATCTAACATAACTCTTGCCCGCATATTTTTGTCTCACTCTCGTAGAGAACCAAACACAAGTTTGGAAGGTACACCCTATTTTAATCTAGTTCAAACAAATAAGCTAGTTTTTTGAAAAACTTATGATCTATGAAAATTTAGTACTTTCTCTGACTCATATTAGTTTGACTTAAATTTTTCTAGATACAGATGTATCTAGCAATAAAACTTGAGTATCTAGATAAATCCAAGTCAACTAATATGGGTCGGGGAGTAGTATATTATAATAAAGAGAGTAGAGGTAACCTAAAGGTTATACACTTGCATTCACATAAATACTCTCAAAAGTCGAGGAGATTGTTGCATGCTCGTACCACCGGATTTGGGGGTGGGATTCCACCGATCTATTAATAATTATCAACAACAGTATAAAGAGTTTCAAAAGTAATAAAAATTACAAATAGGTCATTAGACCACCTAGCGACGACTACAAGCACGAGCCGAAGGCACGCCGCCGTCATCGCCCTTCCATCACCGGAGCCGAACAAAGCTTGTCGTAGTAGAGTTTATTGTAATAGACAGACGGGAAATCGGCATGCTAAGGCCCCAAAGGACCAGCTCACCAGAGCAGGAACCATCGCCGAATATGACCAACATAGATCGGAAGTGACTGACCTCATAACACACCAATGAAAGAGAAAAACGACCAGATTTCAAGAGATCCGTCACACACATGACTCCACACGCCTTCTGCCGATGCTATACGCACCACCAGAGTGAGGATAGGGCGGGGAGGACTTTATTTTGACCTCGGAACGTAGCCGCCTCAACATCGTGAAGAAGACACTAAAAAGAATGTAAATAAAACACTGAAACCTCCCACTGGCGAGGAGACTTGGCCTGACACATCTACAAGGCCCTAAGGCCGCCGGAGACAGGATGGACTGGTGGCGTCGCCGACGGAGAAAAGGAACCCTAGATGGGTTTTTGTCGCCGCCTCCTGGAGCCCCTCTCTCCTCTCGTACGATACCGGTTCGAGAATCGGTAAGGCTATCTGACACCGGCTAACAGCTCTGTATCACCGGATATGACCATGCAGCAATCCCCTTGATCATGGAGACCTAGTCCTGATGTTTTAGGCTATCGCGAGGACACTGAATATGACTGTGTGGGACATGGTGAAGATGTGGAGAGAACCTAGCACTCACAGGTGAGAAGTAGCTAGCATTTGCTAAGATGTTAAGGAGCTAAGTAAGATTATTCTACTAACTCATAGATGTGTTAGGGTTCGCAGCAGAAAACAAAAAAAAATCTAGCTACATGAACACGATAACCAAAATCTATTCTATGTACACATAAGTAACGGAGAAAGAGATGGTATTCATACCCTGGAAGACCGTGGTACGCCTTACGCAGGTAGGCGTATGTTGATGAAGACAAGTTGCGCCCCAAGTGTGGCGCCTCGAAGATCTACACACGTTTGGTGTAGGCAACGTATCCCGCGATCTGATCCAACCGAGCAGTGGAAGAAGAAAGAAGTCAGACCGTCTAACGCATGACGGCAGTGCAGAGGTGGAGAAACTAGTGCCCTCAAAGTTCTCACCAATATTGTGGAGAGGAAACTCTAAGAGAAATATGAGAGAGAGGAGAGAATGTTGTGCCTTGAGGGGAGGGGGTGCCCCTATATTTATAGGAGGTGGGGAGGGGCAAACCCTAGGGCACGGTGTGGGGGGCTCCCCACAGGCACCACCTAGGGTTGTCACCGCCAACCCTAGTGGGACCCACATATGGGGGCAACTGATGAGTGCATATTTGCATCATGTTTTATATTATTATTTTGCATTATAGTGGTAGGATCTTGGTATTTTATGGCGTTCGCTCGCACCTTTTATGTTTATTTTCACCAGGATCAGATCAGATGATGGATACGATGGACACAATTCTTGGACTAGTTATATTGAAGTGAAAAGGATCCAAAAATAACGTAAATTGCTTATTTAGGAAATATTAATAACACCAGAAGAAAACCCGAAGCAATTGGAGGATATAGTAGGTTTAACGACCAACTATACGGCGGGAATAAATATTCCGGTCGTATAGTTCCCGCCGTATAGTTGGCGCTAACACCGCCTCCTCAAATAGTTTCACCCCGTGCAACTGATTCGGGGAGACGACATACAGAACACCTAGAAATCACCGAAACCTCACCTCCGGAAGGCATCTGGAGGGGGAACTCATCCACCGGGGATCCATCTTCGCCCTACGCAAATCCAGGAGGCTAAGGCATCGATCTTCATCATCAATCGATGAGTAATTCCTGTACTCGTTGTGGATTTATACAAGTACTATTCATCTATGATAGATTCCATTGTCTTTGTCGTGATGTTGATTGTCTCCATGTCTAAATAGATCATTAGTTTTTTGGGAGATGGAAAAACCCTAGTATGAGATTGAAATGAGATAAAGTTTATTATGATATTCATTGTTGTGACCATGTGTTAGATTGTCTTCATCTTGATGTTGGGAGAAGTCGACCTTCCAATATTTGCCTCTTGTGGGGACTTGATGGAGGGAACTACTTATTGGTAGACAGATGTGTGTTAGCACTTATAGTGATTATAAATTTGTTGGCACCCCTTACATATCAACTTGGGAACCGAGGAAACTCACAAAACTCTATCCATGCCATGGGATACATCCTGCGGGATTAAGTCTCTTAATAGCATAGTAATTCAATTGATGTTGATTGTTGTCTGATGTGGTTATGAGGATGATGTGAGCAATGGTTGCTACCTATTTGTCCTAATACGGAGTTCCTCCCACACATACATAGCTGAGAATGTTTATGATAACAATCTTTACCTTATTCCTTTATAATGCTAGTGGTGTATCCGCTAATCCCTAAGAACGTTTTTTTCCCACTGAAGTTTCAAATCTCTTTTACATACGTGATACTTACTTTCTGTATTTAGTTTTGTTTACTTTACTCATTGTTCTCTTATACCAAAAACCCCAAAACACATTTTTACACAACACGTGCATTTTATCTTATTACTTGGAACTTTATTTAGCATTTTTATTTTTAGTATTTATTTCAAGAGTTGTTAGACTTCAGACTCCTTCTCCCTGTGGGATCTATTTCGAAACTAGCTACAAACGATCTATGCACTTGCAGTCATCAAGCTATTTTTTGGCGCCATTGCCGGAGGGCTAAACGTTGTAGGTTTTTTAGTTTTTGCTTATTTATTTTAGTCTTGCTAAGTTTTGTTTTGAGTTATAGGTTTCCACCAACATGATGGAGTTTGAGCATTTGACTAGTGCTAACTCACTCAGCCACTTCGGGAAGCCCTATGATATTTATAAAAGAGATAACTCTAGTGAGAATACAATGGGGTTTGAAATAAATCCTCTACTACTTGGTATTCTATACAAGAAGCAATTTACAGGAGATGAAGAAGATCCTGATCCATATGATCATATTGCATGCTTCAAAGATATATGTGGCTCCCCTCCTCCACGGGCGATGCGGGCGGCTCCTCCGACAACCTTCTCCATGGGCGCGGGCGGCGGTGACGTGCGTGTTCTCGCTGGGAAGAAGTTATGGCGTGCTCTGGTTTGGTGCTCGAACCGGGGTGGACGGGGTGGATATTTATACCCCCCCCTTTAAATCCCGGTTGATAGATCAAACCGGGACTAAAGGGCATTTCGGCCGTCGCGTTTCGCGCGCGAGCCGCACCAAACCGGGACTAAAGGTACCCCTTTAGTCCCGGTTTGTATTACAAACTAGGGCTAAAGGGTATTTTTGGCGCCAAAATGAAAAATAAGTGACAATTAAGAAAATTATGTATTATATATCAAAATTTTCAGAAAAAATCTTTAATTTAAAGCAACTATCCTACTCTATTATACAGATGTAAATGAAATAATTTACTGTTTAAGAAATATTTTATTAATCTTGGAAAACATATTTTATTAATTAAAAATCAGAAAAATACATATAATATACCAAAATATTCACAACAAAATAATCTACCCATTAAAAATATATTTTATTAATTAAAAATCAGAAAAATACATATAATATACCAAAATATTCAAAACAAAATAATGTACCCATTAAAAATATATTATATTAAATACAAATTATAAAAATACATATAATGTGCCAAAATATTCATAGCCCTAAACCCTAAAATCAGAAAAATTCATATAATATACCAAAACCATTTTGCCATTTGGTCTCGGTTATTTTAGGGGCCTTTAGTCCCGGTTGAAACAACTAACCTGGACTAAAGATAGCTTTCTCGCCATTTTCCTCTGCTTTCCGCCATGGTTTCCCGCTATTTCCCTTAGCTTCCCGCCTTTTCCCTCTATATCTAGGCCGACCACCATGGCCATTCACACATCCATACCTTCCCATCTCACAACAATGAACACCGAATACTGGGCTGACCTCGAGGAGACCGAGGCGCTGTGTGCCTCCAACTACCCATGTCCACCGGGCTACCGGTTGCCTGCCGGATGGATGCTAAGTGCTAGAGGGGTTCATGTCCCTCCTACGCCTCAAGGTTCCGCCCGCCAGGCGGCCATCACGAACCACTTCTACCTCGAGCTCACGCCGGAGCATCAGATGGATCCCCAGTGGGATCTCGACAACTACGACACCTGGAATGCCTTCTTTGTTAACCAACAGGAAAGGGAGCTTGCCAGGTATGAGGGTGAAGGCCCACCGCCAGTGAACCACAACGAAGCCGGCCGCTGTCTGTGGTGGGCGAACCATACTATTATCGGCGTGATGCCCTACATCGCCGAAGGAAATCATCATCGCCTGTGGTGCCCACACTTCCACCCGCCACAGAGCCACAAGTAGGGTGGCGGTAGCGGCATCGTCATCCAGGGGCCTCCTCCCCCGCCCATCGTGAATCCAAGGCCGGAGTGGCAGGTGCCCCTGATATATGCCATGGCTGGGTTGAGGATCCATCCGCGTGCGCCAAGCCACGACGACGATGATGACGACAATGACGAAGACGACCCTAAAGTCGTGTACTATAGGACTAAGCATTATTATGACAGAAGGGGCGGCTTTAGTCCTGATTCCGTAGTCCATGTTTTTTAATATTAATAAATGAATTAAGTGTTAGTCCCGATTTGTGGCTGGACCGGGACTAAAAGGGGGGCCTTTAGGCCCGATTTGTAGTCACAGTTCAGAAACCGGGACTAATGACCCTTATGAACCGGGACTTAAATATGAAGATGTTGTTGTATTCTTGTGAGTTCGCTCAAGTGATCAAATGTTCTCTTTTTCTACATGTCTTCAGCAATCTCACAAATTGTAAAAAATAGGGTTAATTCACAAAAGCTTCATAAGAAGGTTTAATACATTATTACATCACCAACATACACATCTAGTGTTTTGGTTTTCTTCTAGTCTGTAACCATGGAGCATCTTCCTTATTTAACAGGATGCTTGGGTCGGTTTTCACTTTGAATGGCGTAATTTCATGAAATTTGTTATAATCTTCTGACATGTCTATCCTGTCGTCAACTCCCACCATGTTTCTTTTCCCTCAAAGAACTATGTGGCGCTTTGTCTCATCGTATGATATTGTATTTTTTTGCTTATCTTCCTTTTTCTCGGTATGGTGGACATGTATTTCACATAGAAAACTTGAGCCACATCATTGGCTAGAACGAATGGTTTGTCTCCATACACAAGATTATTGAGATCCACTGTTGTCATTTCGTACTGTTGGTCTACCATTACCCCGCCTCCTATCATCATGACCCGTTTGCATCGAAACAATGGGACCTTAAAATTAGGACCATAGTCAAGTTACTATATGTCCTCTATGTAACCATAATATGTGTCCTTATGCCCATTGTCGTCTGATGCATCGAATAAGACACCATTGTTTTTCTTGGTGCTCTTTTTATCTTGGACGTGCGTGTAAAATATATTATCATTTATCTCGTACCCTTGGAAAGTCAATATAGTTGAAGATGGAGACCTGGCCAACAAGTACAACTAATCTCCAACAATGATGCCATTCATAAGATGTGTCTGCAACCAACCATCAAAAGTTTTCATGTTTTCATCTCTAATCCAAGAGGCAGACTGCCCCAGGTAGTTGGGGCATACATATTCTTGTGTACATAGTGTAGGGTTTCGTAGCATGGAAAACAAAAAATTTCTATCGCATACAAACAAACAAGCCAAGATCTATCTACTAGATTGTAGCAACGAGTTGATGGAATAACTTACCCTCGAAGATTCCAAAGTGTTTAACGAGAGCGGATTCTCGTGGGTGATGTAGTCGTACTCTTCCCGATCTCAAGATCGCGTAGACGATCCTTCCGGCGCTGTGTTCCGGCAGCGCTCCCGCAGTCGGTCACACGTTCGGTACTCGACGAATACCTTCCTCTCCCTTGTTCCAGCAGGCAGCGGAGGTTGTAGCACTCTCCTCGAGATTCCGGCAGCACAACGGCGTGGTACCGGAAGTAGAGGGGAGATCCCGCAGGGCTTCGCCTTAAGCCGGAGCGAGTATGGTGGAGTATGAGAGAGTCCTCGGTGTTCTAGGGTTTAGATACACCAAGGAGGGGATGCTAGAGCCGGTGGCTAGGGTTCCGGGGACCCCAAGTCGGCGGCTAGGGCAAAACCCTAGGTGGTGGCGGCGGCTATGGAGGGCTGCGGCTTCTAGGGTTTGAGGTGAGGGACTTGTGTGTCTAGAGGAGGGAGCCCTGCCCCTCCTTATATAGGTGGAGGGGCCGGCGCGCCAAGGGGAGGGAGGGGAGTCCCTCCCCAACTCGGCTTGGAGGTGGGCCGCCGGTTGGAGGAGGGATTCCCTCCCCAACTCGGTTTCCCTCCTTCCTCCTCTTTTCCACTTTCCAAAACTTGCCGTTTGACTTTCAAACTAGCCGTTTGACTTTTCAATTTAGGATTTGAATAAACCCTTTATTTTGGACAGCGAATACACTTAGTACATGATGCAATCATTCCAACTTGCAATGACACATTCATGTACCCCTTCTCCTCCGGAGTGCCGGACATTCCGGAACCTTCTAGAACATTCCCGATGAAAACACCGGAATCATTCCCGAACTCCGAAACGGGACTTTCCTTATATGAATATTATTCTCCGGACCATTCCGGATCACCTCGTGATATCCCGGATCCCATCCGAGACTCCGAACAACATTCGGTCTCTTTCTCATACTACCATAACTACTCAAACAACGTCGAATCCTTAAGTGTGTCTCCCTACGGTTCGTGAATTATGCGGACATGATCGAGACACTTCTCCGAACAATAACCAGCAGAGGAATCTGGAAATTCATATGGCTCCGACATATTTCTACGATTACTTTGCGATCGAATGAACCACTTACATACGATACCAATTTCCCTTTGTCTCACGATAGTTTACTTATCCGAGGTTATGATCGTCGGTATCTCTGCATACCTAGTTCAACCTCGTTACCGATAAGTACTCTTTTCTCGTTCCCGTGATATGTGATCCCTTGTGATCTAGTCACATGCTTGCAAGCTAATTGGATGACATTCCACCGAGAGGGCCCAGAGTATATCTATCCGTCATATGGATGGACAAATCCCACTCTTGATCCATGTGTCTCAACCAATACTTTCCGAACACTCAATGCCACCTTTATAGCCACCCAGTTACGGTGTGGTGTTTGATGTCATCAAAGCATCCATCCGGTAAAGGTGATATGCATGATCTCATGGTCGAAGGAATTAGGTTACTATGTATGAGAAAGCATATAGCAATTGAACTATTGAAATGACTTGATCTTTATGCTACGCTTATCTATAGGAGTATGTCCACCATATCATTCTCCTAACTATATGATCTTGTTGTTGATAACATCTCAATGTTCATGATAGGGAAACCACAATCATATATCAACCAACAAGCTAGTGTTGTATAGAGGTTATACTAGGGACTTCAAATTAAGTTTACAATTCACACAAGTATCAATGTTTCCTTGTTAATACTATTATAGCATGAATGTAAACATTTATCATAAACACAAAGATATAATAATAACTACATTTATTATTGCCTCTAGGGCATATCTCCAACAGTCTCCCACTTGCACTAGAGTCATCTAATCTAGATTACATGGTAATATACCGAACACCCATGGCAGTTTGGTGCTGGTCATGTTTTGCCCTCGGGAGAGGTTTAGTCAACGGATCCGCCACATTCAGATCTGTGTGTACTTTGCAAATCTTTATATCCCCATCTTGGATATGTTCTCGAATAGCGTGAAAACGTAGCTTGATGTGCTTCAGCTTCTTGTGTGACCTTGGTTCTTGCGCATTGGCTATGGCGCCCATGTTATCACAGTAGATAGACATTGGGTCCAGCGCACTAGGAACCACACCCAACTCTGTAATGAACTCTTTCATCCATATCGCTTCTTGTGAAGCCTCCGAAGCAGCCATGTATTCCGATTCAGTTGAAGATCTCGCCACAACGCTTTGCTTTGCACTCCTCCAGCTAACTGCTGCACCATTCAAAATAAATACGTATCCAGATTGTGATTTAGAATCATCCGGATCGGTGTTCCAACTAGCATCGGTGTAACCATTAACAACGAGATGTTCATCACCTCCATAAGAAAGAACCATATCCTTAGTTCTTCTCAAGTACTTAAGGATGTTTTTGACCGCTGTCCAATGATCCACTCCTGGATCACTTTGATATCTGCTAGTTAAACTAACAGCATATGCAATGTCGGGTCTAGTACATAGCATGGCATACATTAGAGATCCTATGGCTGAGGCATAGGGAGTCTTACTCATCCTTTCTCTATCTTCTGCCAATGTCGGACTCTGAGTTTTACTCAAGGTCGTATTGGGCAACATGGGCAAGAACCCTTTCTTGCTATCTTCCATTCCAAACCTCTTTAAAACTTTGTCCAAATATGTACTCTGTGACAATGATATTTGGCGTTTCGATCTATCTCTATAAATCTTTATGCCTAATATGTAAGCTGCTTCGCCAAGATCCTTCATTGAAAAACTATTATTCAAATATTCCTTGACACTATTAAGAAGTTCTACATCATTCCCAATCAACAATATGTCATCTACATATAGTATTAAGAATGCTACAGAGCTCCCACTCACTTTCTTGTAAATACAAGCTTCTCCATAAGTTTGTATATAACCAAAACTTTTGATTACCTTATCAAAACGTTGATTCCAACTTCGGGATGCTTGCTTCAATCCATAGATGGACCGTTGAAGTTTGCATACCTTGTTAGCATCTTTAGGATCGACAAAACCTTTGGGTTGCATCATATACAACTCTTCATCAATGTCTCCATTGAGGAATGCTGTTTTGACATCCATCTGCCATATCTCATAATCATAATATGCAGCGATTGCTAACATAATCCTCACAGACTTTAGCTTCGCTACTGGTGAGAAAGTCTCATCGTAGTCAACTCCTTGAATTTTTCGAAACCCTTTTGCGACAAGTCGAGCTTTATAGACAGTAACATTACCATCAGCATCTGTTTTCTTCTTGAAAATCCATTTGTTCTCGACAGCCTTCCGGCCATCCGGTAAGTCCACCAAAGTCCATACTTGGTTTTCGTACATGGATCCAATCTCGGATTTCATGGCTTCTTGCCATTTATTGGATTCTGGGCTCATCATCGCTTCCTCATATGTCTCGGGGTCATCGGTGTTGTCCACCAACATGACACTCATAACGGAATCATACCAATCTGGAGTGGTACGAGTTCTCGTTGACCTCCGAGGCTCTGTAGCAACTTCAACCGAAGTTTCATGATCACCATCATTAGCTTCCTCTCTTATTGGTGCAGGCGCCACAGGAACTTCTTCCGGTGCTGCGCTACTCGCAATTTCGAGAGAAGGTTCGACAACCTCGTCGAGTTCTACTTTCCTTCCAGTCACTTCTTTCGAGAGAAATTCCTTCTCTAGAAAGGATCCATTCTTGGCAACGAAGATTTTGCCTTCGGATCTATGATAGAAGGTATACCCAATAGTTTCCTTCGGGTATCCTATGAAGACGCATTTTTCCGCTTTGGGTTCTAGCTTGTCCGGCTGTAACTTCTTTACATAGGCTTCGCAACCCCAAACTTTAAGGAACGACAATCTAGGTTTCTTCCCAAACCATAATTCATACGGTGTCGTTTCAACGGATTTAGACGGTGCCCTATTTAAAGTGAATGTGGCTGTTTCTAATGCATAACCCCAAAATGATAGCGGTAAATCTGTAAGTGACATCATAGAACGAACCATATCTAAGAGAGTTCGATTACGACGTTCGGACACACCATTACGCTGTGGTGTTCACGGCGGTGTCAATTGTGAAAGTATTCCGCATTTCTTCAAATGCCCGCTAAACTCGTAACTTAGATATTCACCTCCACGATCAGAACATAGAAATTTAATCTTCTTGTTACATTGATTCTCTACCTCACTTTGAAACTCCTTAAACTTCTCGAAAGTTTCGGACTTATGTTTCATGAAATAGATATACCCATATCTACTCAAGTCATCTGTGAAGGTAAGAACATAACGATAACCACCGCGCGATGGTACACTCATTGGACCACACACATCGGTATATATGATTTCCAATAAGTCTGTAGCTCGCTCCATCATACCAGAAAATGGAGTCTTAGTCATTTTACCCATCAAACATGCTTCGCATCTATCAAGTGATTCGAAATCAAGTGATTCAAGAAGTCCATCGGAATGGAGTTTCTTCATACGCTTCACTCCAATGTGACCAAGACGACAGTGCCACATATAGGCCGAGTTATCGCTCGATTTCAAACGTTTAGCCTCAATGTTGTTGATATGTGTATTTCCACTATCGAGACTCAATAAGAATAGACCATCTATCAAAGGTGCATGTGCATAAAACATATTACTCATATAAATCGAACAACCATTATTCTCGGACTTAAACAAGTAACCGTCTCGCAATAAACAAGATCCCGATATAATGTTCATGCTCAACGCAGGCACCAAAAGTATAAAACTAATCCCGATGGTAGATGAAGGGGTAGCGTGCCGACCGCGATCACATCAACCTTTGATCCGTTTCCCACGCGCATCGTCACCTCGTTCTTCGCTAGCTTCCGTTTATTCTGCAGCACCTGTTTCGAGTTACAAGTATGAGCAACCGAACCAGTATCAAATACCCAGGCACTGCTACGAGTACTAGTGAGATACACATCAATAACATGTATATCAGATATACCTTTCTTCTTGATGTTGTCGTTCTTCAAATCCGCCAAGTACTTTGGGCAATTCCGCTTCCAGTGACCTTCTCCCTTGCAGTAAAAGCACTCAGTATCAGGCTTAGGTCCAGCCTTGGTCTTCTTCGTCGGCGTGGTAACTTTCTTACCACCCTTCTTGAAGTGTCCCTTCTGCTTAGACTTGCCTTTCTTGAATTTGGTGGTCTTATTGACCAACAACACTTGGTGCTCTTTCTTGATCTCCACTTCTACAGATTTCAACATGGCAAAGAGTTCTGGCAACGTCTTGTTCATGTTCTGCATGTTGTAGTTCATCACAAAGTTCTTGTAACTTGGTGGTAGTGATTGGAGGACACGGTAATGTTGGAATTATGCCTTAGAGGCAATAATAAAGATGTTATTATTATAATTCTTGTTCATGATAAAGTTTATATTCCATGCTAGAATTGTATTAAGCGGAAACTTTAATACTTGTGTGGTTTGTGAACAACACCGTGTCCCTAATACGCCTCTATGGACTAGCCCATTGATCAATGATGGTTAAGGTTTCCTAACCATAGACATGAGTTGTCAATTGATAATGAGATCATATCATTGGAGAATGATATGATGGACAGACCCAAACTAAGCAAAGCAATTAGATCGTATCATCGTGTTCATCTTTGTGAAGCTTTTCCTATGTCAAATATTGTTTTCCTTAGACCATGAGATAATACAACTCCCTGGTATCGGAAGAAAGCTTTGAGGTCATCAAACGTCATCCTATGAGAGGGTGATCATAAAGGTGTCTCTCAGGTGATCGAAAAGTATCTGTTGGGTTGTATGTATCGAGATGGAATTTGTCCCTCCCAAGTCGGAGAGATATACTTCGGGCCCACTCGGTAATCGATATCAACACCGCTTGCAAGCATGTGGTTAAGGAGTTAATCACAAAGTGATATCGGATTACGGAACGAGTAAAGTACTTGCTGTGAACGAGATTGAACTAGGTATGACGGTACTGACGATCGAATCTCGGGCAAGTAAAATATCGCGAGACGAAGGGAATATATATATGGGATTGTTTGAATCCTGGCATCGTGGTTCATCCGATATGATCATCGATGAATGTGTGGGACTCAATATGGGTGCCCAGACCCCGCTGCTGATTATTGATAGAAGATCATGTCTGCATATTCTCGAACCCGCAGGGTCACACACTTAACGTGTCTCGACGCTAGGATAGATTGGATAATTGGTTTATGAATTTTTGTTCGGAGTCTAGGATAGGATCCGGGACATCACGAGAGGTTCCGGAGTGGTCCGGAGAATAAGATTCATATAAGGCAGTGCAGTTTTTGGAGTTCGGAATTGTTCCGGGTTAATCGATATTGTACCGGAAGCTTCTAGAACCTTCCGGAAGGGGACCAACGTGGCCCCACCTTCCGGGAGGGGGCATGGGCCTATGAGGGAGTGTCCTGGCCGCATTGGGCCAGGGTCACAAGGCCCCATAGGGCCCAGCCGATCCTAGAGAGTTTAAATCATTTAAACTAGAGATAGGGTTTCTAGAAGAGGGGAGAGTCCATGCCCCCCACTCCTTATCCTTTGGGCTTGGGGAGGGGCTAGGGCTGCGCCCCCCTCTATATAAAGAGGGATGGGGGCGCACCAACCCCCTACACCTCTCCTCCAAACCCTAGCCGCCTTGCTAGCTTTCCTCTCTCCCTCCCGACTATTTGTAGGCGAAGCCCTGCTGCAGAAATTCTCCACCATATACACCACGCCGTCGTGTTGTAGATCCAATCTATCTCTCCACCATACTTGCTGGTCCGAGGAAGGAGGAGACGTCGAGGTGCTGCACGTGTGCATCTCACGGAGGCACCGCCACTTGTGGTGCTAGATCGGATCGGATCGCGAGGAGGAGAAGCGAGTACGACTACATCACCCACGTTCCGACGAACGTTCCGCTGTGCGAATCTTCAAGGGTATGAAGATCTAATCCAATCTCTCTCGTTGATTGCATCTCCTAGATTAGATCTTGGCTTTCCCTCTGTTCGCATCCGTAGAAAATTTTGATTTACTATGCCGCGAATCCCTTCAGTGGTATCAGAGCAAGATCTATGCGTAGATGTGTTTCACGAGTAGAACGCAACATGGTTGTTGCGGGCGTTGATGTTTTCTGTTGCAAGCCTCTTGTTTGTGTTCTTCTTATGACGCGGGATAGTGAGATTGAAGCGGTCCAGGCCAACCTTACGCGACGTCGTTCGCGAGACCGGCTCCGCACTTGACGTGTGGCTTGTTCCACACATGCGGCTGGTGGATGTCAGTTTCTCTCACTATAGTTGTCATGGGATTAACACCGGAGTTTGGCAACCATGATATCACCGTTGTGGCTTACCGTAGGTAAGAATCGTTCTTAGCATCTACTCCCATAAGCCACGTAAAACATGCAACAACAAAGTAGAGGCGTCTAACTTGTTTTTGCAGGGAGTGTTTTCTGTGATATGGTATGGCCCAAGATGTGATGTGTATATTGTATGCGATGATCATGTTTTGTAATGTTTCACGACTTGCATGTCGATGAGTACACAACCGGCAGGAGCCATATGGTTGTCTTTATAATTGTGTATGACCTGCGAGTCAACTTCTTATACGCCATGTAATAGCTTTACTTTATCGCTAAGTAGTTAGCAATAGTTGTAGTTGCTATTCGTGGTGGAGGCAATCGTGGTGGAGTGATGGAGATCATGCCGGAACGCACAAGATGGAGATCATTGCGCGAAGATTGGTTATACCATGTCACATAAAGTTATATGCATGTGATGTTTATCCTTTTATGTATCTTATTATGCTTAGATCGCGACGGTAGCATTATAAGATGATTCCTCACTTAAAGATCAAGGTAAAAACTGTGTTCTCCCCAAGTATGCACCGTTGCGAAAGTTCGTCGTGTCCAAGCATCACGTGATGATCGGGTGCTATAGACTCTACGCTCACATACAACGGGTGCAAGCCAGTTTTGCACACGCGGAAATACTTGGGTCTAGCTTGACGAGCCTAGCATGTACAGACATGGCCTCGGAACACAAGAACCGAAAGGTTAAGCATGAGTCATATGAATGATATGATCGACACTTTGTTGTCCACCATTGAAACCACATCTCTTCTCGTGATGATCGGATTAGGTGTGGTGAATTTGGATCGTGTTCACTAAACAACTTGAGGGATGTTGAATTTAGTGGGAGTTCATCTAGTAATTTGATTAAGTTGAACTATTTATCATGAACATAGTCTAAATTGTACTTGCAAATACTGTAGATCACATGGCCAAATCCAACTTCAACTTCAACGTTTTTGCTGAGAAGGAAAAGCTTAGAAACAATGGGTCTAACTTCACCAATTGGTTCCGCAATATAAGAATCATTCTGTCTGGCGGACAAAAGGACTATGTCCTTGGGAAAGCGTTAGGTGACCCCCCTGCTGCAACTGCGCCGGCTGATGAGAAAGCTGTCTATCAGTCGCGCAAAGATGATTATGGTGTGATTAAGAGCACCATGTTGTTTGCTATGGAACCGGAGCTTCAAAATCGTTTTGAAACCTATCTCGGGCCCTTTGAGATTCTCGAGGAGCTAAAAACCATGTTTCAGACTCAAGCCCGTTCTGAGAGATATGAGATCTCTGAGAAGTTCTTTAACTGCAAGATGGAGGAAGGGAGTTCCGTTAGTGAGCACGCCATAAATATGTCGGGCTACACTCAACGCCTTGAGCAACTGGAATGCACGATTCTAGAGGAGCTCAAGATTGACAGGGTTCTGCAATCACTCCCTCCCAGCTACAAAAGTTTTGTAGTGACTCATAATCAGATTGGCTCCACTGATACGATCACCGAGCTCTTCGCAAAGCTGAAGGCTGCGGAGGTGGACATCAAGAAGGATAATCATGTGTTGATGGTCAACAAACCCTCCTTTAAGAAAGGTAAGGGAGCAAAGAAGCCCTTCAAGAAGGGCGGCGACAAGCGCAATGCTCCTGCTGAGAAGAAGCTCAAGTCTAAGCCGGACACTGAGTGCTTCTATTGCAAGGACAAGGGTCACTGGAAGCGCAACTGTCCGAAGTACTTAGCGGACAAGAAGGCTGGCACCATCAAAGGTATATTTGATATACATGTTATTGATGTTTTCCTTACTAGCCCTCGTTGTAGTGCCTGGGTATTTGATACCGGTTCAGTTGCTAATATTTGTAACTCGAAACAGGAGCTACGGAATAGACGGCGGCTTGCGAGGGATGAGGTGACGATGCGCGTTGGCAACGGATCAAGAGTTGATGTGATGGCCGTCGGCACGCTCTCCTTAGTTTTACCTTCGGGATTAGTTTTAAACCTTAATAAATGTTATTATGTGCCTGCGTTGAGCATGAACATTATTTCTGGATCATGTTTATTGCAAGACGGTTATTCATTTAAATCGGAGAATAATGGTTGTTCTATTTATATGAGTAACATCTTTTATGGTCATGCACCTCTTGTAAATGGTTTATTTCTTCTAAATCTCGAAAGGGATGAAACACACATCCATAACATTGAGGCTAAGAGATGCAAAGTAGATAGTGATAATACTACTTATTTGTGGCACTGTCGTCTAGGTCATATTGGTGTAAAGCGCATGAAGAAACTCCATTCTGATGGACTTTTGGAGTCTCTTGATTTTGAATCATTTGACACATGCGAACCATGCCTCATGGGGAAGATGATCAAAACCCCGTTCTCCGGTATGATGGAGAGAGCAACGGACTTGTTGGAAATCATACATACCGATGTATGCGGACCGATGAGTGTTTCGACGCGCGGTGGATATCGCTATTTCCTCACTTTTACCGATGACTTGAGTAGATTTGGGTATATCTATTTAATGAAACATAAATCTGAAACATTTGAAAAGTTCAAGGAATTTCAGAATGAAGTGGAGAACCATCGTAACAGAAAGATTAAGTTTCTACGATCCGATCGTGGAGGTGAATATTTAAGTTATGATTTTCTCACGCATCTTAAAGCAAGTGGAATCGTTTCACAACTCACGCCACCCGGAACACCACAGCGCAATGGTGTGTCTGAACGCCGGAATCGAACCCTATTAGATATGGTCCGATCAATGATGTCTCTTACTGATTTGCCGTTATCATTTTGGGGTTATGCATTAGAAACCGCTGCATTCACTTTAAATAGGGCTCCATCTAAATCCGTTGAGACGACACCGTATGAACTGTGGTTTGGTGCTAAACCTAAGTTGTCGTTTCTTAAAGTTTGGGGATGCGAAGCTTACGTCAAGAAGTTGATGCCGGAAAAGCTCGAACCCAAAGCGGAGAAATGCGTCTTCATAGGATACCCTAAGGAAACTATTGGGTATACCTTCTATCACAGAACCGAAGGCAAAGTGTTTGTCGCAAAGAACGGTTCCTTTCTTGAGAAGGAGTTTCTCTCGAAAGAAATGAGTGGGAGGAAAGTAGAGCTAGACGAGGTTATTGAACCTTCTCTTGAATTGGAGAGTGGCGCAGCACCTGAAATTGTTCCAGTGCCGCCTGCACCAACAATAGAGGAAGCTAATGACAAGGATCATGAAGCTTCAGACGATGCTGCTACTGAACGTCGCAGGTCGACAAGGTCGCGTGCCCCTCCTGAGTGGTACGACAACCCTGTCTTGACTGTCTTGTTAGTAGAAGACAGTGAACCTACGAACTATGAGGAAGCGATGATGAGCCCAGACTCTAAGAAATGGCTGGAAGCCATGAAATCCGAATTGGGATCCATGAGCGAAAACCAAGTATGGACTTTGGTGGACCCTCCTAGCGACCGAAAGGCCGTTGAGTGCAAATGGATCTTCAAGAAGAAAACGGACGCGGATGGTAATGTTACCGTCTATAAAGCATGGCTTGTCGCGAAAGGTTTTCGACAAGTTCAAGGTGTTGACTACGATGAGACTTTCTCTCCCGTAGCGATGTTTAAGTCCATTCGGATTTTATTAGCAATTGCTGCGTTTCATGATTATGAAATATGGCAGATGGATGTCAAGACTGCTTTCCTCAATGGCAACATTGATGAAGAGTTGTATATGATGCAACCCGAAGGTTTTGTCGATCGTAAGGATGCTAATAAAGTATGCAAACTTCAGCGTTCCATTTATGGACTGAAGCAAGCATCTCGGAGTTGGAACCTTCGTTTTGATCAAGTGATCAAGAGTTTTGGATTTGTTCCAAATTGCTACGAATCTTGTATCTACAAGAAAGTGAGTGGGAGCTCGGTGACGTTTCTGGTACTATATGTGGATGACATATTGATTATCGGAAATGACATCAACATGCTTAACGAAGTGAAGAGTTATTTGAACAAGTGTTTTTCAATGAAAGACCTAGGTGAAGCTGCTTATATATTGGGCATCAAGATCTATAGAGATAGACAAAGACGCCTGATAGCTTTAAGCCAGAGTACATACCTAGACAAAGTTCTGAAAAGGTTCAGAATGGATAAGGCAAAGAAAGGTTCAGTGCCTATGTTGTCAGGTAAGATATTGAGCAAGGCTCAGTGTCTAGCTACGGTAAATGATAGGGAAGCTATGAGCAAAGTGCCTTATGCCTCGGCCATAGGTTCTATCATGTATGCCATGCTGTGTACTAGACCGGATGTGTCCAATGCTCTTAGTTTGACGAGCAGATATCAAAGTGATCCAGGAGTGGAACACTGGACAGCCATGAAGAACATCCTAAAGTACCTAAATAGGACTAAAGAAATGTTCTTAGTCTATGGGGGTGATGAACAGCTTGTCGTAAAAGGTTACGTCGACGCTAGTTTTGACACCGACAAGGATGATTCCAAATCTCAGACAGGATACGTGTATATTTTGAATGGAGGAGCTGTGAGCTGGAGAAGCTGCAAGCAAAGCGTGATCGCGGGATCTACAGTGGAAGCGGAATACATGGCTGCTGCAGAAGCGTCAAGTGAAGGAGTTTGGATCAGAAACTTCATCACTGAGCTTGGCGTGGTTCCAAGTGCATTGGACCCACTGGAGATATTGTGTGATAACACTGGCGCCATAGCACTTGCTAAGGAACCAAGATATCATCCAAAGACCAAGCATATCAACCGCAAGTTTCATATAATCCGAGATTATATTTCAGATGGAGATCTGAAGATTAGCAAAGTACATACATATCTGAATGTCGCAGATCCATTGACTAAACCTCTTCCACGTGTAAAACATGATCAGCACCTCAATGCCATGGGTGTGAGATTGTTGCCAAATGTAAACTAGATTATTGACTCTAGTGCAAGTGGGAGACTGTTGGAATTATGCCCTAGAGGCAATAATAAAGATGTTATTATTATAATTCTTGTTCATGATAAAGTTTATATTCCATGCTAGAATTGTATTAAGCGGAAACTTTAATACTTGTGTGGTTTGTGAACAACACCGTGTCCCTAGTACGCCTCTATGGACTAGCCCATTGATCAATGATGGTTAAGGTTTCCTAACCATAGACATGAGTTGTCAATTGATAATGAGATCATATCATTGGAGAATGATATGATGGACAGACCCAAACTAAGCAAAGCAATTAGATCGTATCATCGTGTTCATCTTTGCGAAGCTTTTCCTATGTCAAATATTGTTTTCCTTAGACCATGAGATAATACAACTCCCTGGTATCGGAAGAAAGCTTTGAGGTCATCAAACGTCATCCTATGAGAGGGTGATCATAAAGGTGTCTCTCAGGTGATCGGAAAGTATCTGTTGGGTTGTATGTATCGAGATGGAATTTGTCCCTCCCAAGTCGGAGAGATATACTTCGGGCCCACTCGGTAATCGATATCAACACCGCTTGCAAGCATGTGGTTAAGGAGTTAATCACAAAGTGATATCGGATTACGGAACGAGTAAAGTACTTGCTGTGAACGAGATTGAACTAGGTATGACGGTACCGACGATCGAATCTCGGGCAAGTAAAATATCGCGAGACGAAGGGAATATATATATGGGATTGTTTGAATCCTGGCATCGTGGTTCATCCGATATGATCATCGATGAATGTGTGGGACTCAATATGGGTGCCCAGACCCCGCTGCTGATTATTGATAGAAGATCATGTCTGCATATTCTCGAACCCGCAGGGTCACACACTTAACGTGTCTCGACGCTAGGATAGATTGGATAATTGGTTTATGAATTTTTGTTCGGAGTCTAGGATAGGATCCGGGACATCACGAGAGGTTCCGGAGTGGTCCGGAGAATAAGATTCATATAAGGCAGTGCAGTTTTTGGAGTTCGGAATTGTTCCGGGTTAATCGGTATTGTACCGGAAGCTTCTAGAACCTTCCGGAAGGGGACCAACGTGGCCCCACCTTCCGGGGGGGGGGGGAATGGGCCTATGAGGGAGTGTCCTGGCCGCATTGGGCCAGGGGCACAAGGCCCCATAGGGCCCAGCCGATCCTAGAGAGTTTAAATCATTTAAACTAGAGATAGGGTTTCTAGAAGAGGGGAGAGTCCATGCCCCCCACTCCTTATCCTTTGGGCTTGGGGGAGGGGCTAGGGTTGCGCCCCCTCTATATAAAGAGGGGTGGGGGCGCACCAACCCCCTACACCTCTCCTCCAAACCCTAGCCGCCTTGCTAGCTTTCCTCTCTCCCTCCCGACTGTTTGTAGGCGAAGCCCTGCTGCAGAAATTCTCCACCATATACACCACGCTGTCGTGTTGTAGATCCAATCTATCTCTCCACCATACTTGCTAGTCCGAGGAAGGAGGAGACGTCGAGGTGCTGCACGTGTGCATCTCACGGAGGCACCGCCACTTGTGGTGCTAGATCGGATCGGATCGCGAGGAGGAGAAGCGAGTATGACTACATCACCCACGTTCCGACGAACGTTCCGCTGTGCGAATCTTCAAGGGTATGAAGATCTAATCCAATCTCTCTCATTGATTGCATCTCCTAGATTAGATCTTGGCTTTCCCTCTGTTCGCATCCGTAGAAAATTTTGATTTACTATGCCGCGAATCCCTTCAGGTAAATCCCCAAAGCATTAGGAATCACTATACCCAAGCTTTGAAGTTTGTTTGCGTGCCCAGACATCTTAAGCACATGCTCACTGACGGAGCTACCCTCTTCCATCTTGCAGTTAAAGAACTTTTCAGAAGCCTCATAGCTTTCAATTGCCGCATGAGTCTCAAAAATCAATTTGAGATCCTCGACAATATCATATGGGTCTGAATCTTCAAACCTTTTCTGAAGCTCCGATTCCAAACCATACAAGATAGCACACTGAACTATGGAGTACTGATTCTTCCGTGCGAGGTAAACATTCTTTACTTCATCGGAAGCATCAGCTGCAGGTGGGTCACCCAGCGGTGCATCCAGCACATAGGTCAAATTACCAGCTGTGAGGACAATCCTCAAATTGCGGAACCAATCCGCGAAGTTGCTTCCATTGTTTTTCAACTTTTCTTTCTCTAGGAACGCATTAAAATTGATGGTAGGGGCTGCCATTGATCTACAACATATTTGCAATAGTTTAGACTAAGTTTATGACAAATTGAGTTCAAATTAATTAATAAAGTTAATCTAGGTGAACTCCCACTCAAAACAATATTCCTCACATTGTTTTAGTGATCACACGAACCAAATCCACCACATCAACACCGATCATCACGAGAGTTGATATAGTTTCAATGGCGAACAATCGTCATGTTCATCATATCTACCATATGATTCATGCTTTACCTTTCGGTGATCCGTGTTCCGAGACCATGTGTGTACATGCTAGGCTCGTCAAGATCAAACCTTAGTTTCCGCATGAGCAAATCTGGCTTGCTCACGTTGTATACACTTGCAGAATCTAACACACCCGATCATCACGTGGTGCTTCGAAACAACAAGCTTTAGCAACGGTGCTAACTAAGGGTGAACACTTTATGACTTGAAATTCATGTGCATGAGGGATCATCTTATAATGCTACCGTCGTCTACTAAGCAATACAAGATGCATAAAGGATTAACATCACATGCAATTCATAATATGTGATATGATATGGCCTTTTCTTCTTTGTGCTTCTGATCTCCATCTTCTAGCACGAACATGATCTCCATCATCACCGGCATTGCATCAAGGTCAATGACGCCTCTCCATGGTTGTCGTCCACCGCTTCAACTATTACAACTACTTTGAATAGACACGTGGGTCTTAACATAAATTAAAGACAACCATATGGCTCCTGCTGGTTGCCAACTTACAATAAGGAACATTGCATACATCAAATATAATCACAATCATGGCCATATCACATCACTGCACACCCCTGCAAAACAAAGTTAGACGCCTCTACTTTCTTTGCATATTTTACGTGGTTTGGGGCTTTCAATAAGTGTCGTTCTAACTTACGAACAAGAACCACAACATTGATACTAGTATTGTTAATCACCCGTTGTAAATTGGATCTTAACTATGCTAGGAGAAACAGGCACCCGCAAAGCCACTTATGCAATACAAGTTGCATGTCAAGCGTGGAGCAAGTCTCATGAACGATGTCATGTAAGGTTAGCCCGGGCCGCTTCATCCCAACATACCGCAAGATGCAAAGTACACAAGAAGCAATCGACAATAAAAGCATCAACGCCCACAATGACCATTGTGTTCTACTCGTGCAACAGATCTACATATAGACACGGCTCTGATACCACTGTAGGGTTTCGTAGCATGGAAAACAAAAAATTTCTATCGCATACAAACAAACAAGCCAAGATCTATCTACTAGATTGTAGCAACGAGTTGATGGAATAACTTACCCTCGAAGATTCCAAAGTGTTTAACGAGAGCGGATTCTCGTGGGTGATGTAGTCGTACTCTTCCCGATCTCAAGATCGCGTAGACGATCCTTCCAGCGCTGCGTTTCGGCAGCGCTCCCGCAGTCGATCACACGTTCGGTACTCGACGAAGACCTTCCTCTCCCTTGTTCCAGCAGGCAGCGGAGGTTGTAGCACTCTCCTCGAGATTCCGGCAGCACAAGGGCGTGGTACCGGAAGTAGAGGGGAGATCCCGCAGGGCTTCGCCTTAAGCCGGAGCGAGTATGGTGGAGTATGAGAGAGTCCTCGGTGTTCTAGGGTTTAGATACACCAAGGAGGGTATGCTAGAGCCGGCGGCTAGGGTTCCGGGGACCCCAAGTCGGCGGCTAGGGCAAACCCCTAGGTGGTGGCGGCGGCTATGGAGGGCTGCGGCTTCTAGGGTTTGAGGTGAGGGACTTGTGTGTCTAGAGTAGGGAGCCCTGCCCCTCCTTATATAGGTGGAGGGGCCGGCGCGCCAAGGGGAGGGAGGGGAGTCCCTCCCCAACTCGGCTTGGAGGTGGGCCGCCGGTTGGAGGAGGGATTCCCTCCCCAACTCGGTTTCCCTCCTTCCTCCTCTTTTCCACTTTCCAAAACTTGCCGTTTGACTTTCAAACTAGCCATTTGACTTTTCAATTTAGGATTTGAATAAACCCTTTATTTTGGACAGCGAATACACTTAGTACATGATGCAATCATTCCAACTTGCAATGACACATTCATGTACCCTTTCCCCTCCGGAGTGCCGGACATTCCGGAACCTTCTAGAACATTCTCGATGAAAATACCGGAATCATTCCCGAACTCCGAAACGGGACTTTACTTATATGAATCTTATTCTCCGGACCATTCCGGATCACCTCGTGATATCCCGGATCCCATCCGAGACTCCGAACAACATTCGGTCTCTTTCTCATACTACCATAACTACTCAAACAACGTCGAATCCTTAAGTGTGTCTCCCTACGGTTCGTGAATTATGCGGACATGATCGAGACACTTCTCCGAACAATAACCAACAGAGGAATCTGGAAATTCATATGGCTCCCACATATTTCTACGATTACTTTGCGATCGAATGAACCACTTACATACGATACCAATTTCCCTTTGTCTCACGATAGTTTACTTATCCGAGGTTATGATCGTCGGTATCTCTGCATACATAGTTCAACCTCGTTACCGATAAGTACTCTTTTCTCGTTCCCGTGATATGTGATCCCTTGTGATCCAGTCACATGCTTGCAAGCTAATTGGATGACATTCCACCGAGAGGGCCCAGAGTATATCTATCCGTCATATGGATGGACAAATCCCACTCTTGATCCATGTGTCTCAACCAATACTTTCCGAACACTCAATGCCACCTTTATAGCCACCCAGTTACGGTGTGGTGTTTGATGTCATCAAAGCATCCATCCGGTAAAGGTGATATGCATGATCTCATGGTCGAAGGAATTAGGTTACTATGTATGAGAAAGCATATAGCAATTGAACTATTGAAATGACTTGATCTTTATGCTACGCTTATCTATAGGAGTATGTCCACCATATCATTCTCCTAACGATATGATCTTGTTGTTGATAACATCTCAATGTTCATGATAGGGAAACCACAATCATATATCAACCAACAAGCTAGTGTTGTATAGAGGCTATACTAGGGACTTCAAATTAAGTTTACAATTCACACAAGTATCAATGTTTCCTTGTTAATACTATTATAGCATGAATGTAAACATTTATCATAAACACAAAGATATAATAATAACTACATTTATTATTGCCTCTAGGGCATATCTCCAACACATAGATATACGGAGCCACCAAGGTGGAACTTTGCAGAACTGTATAGTGTGCTTTGGTGAAAGAATGCCCGTCCATACATATCTTTGATTTCTTTCCTATCGTGCCTTTTCCACTCAGTCTCCCCTCATGTCGTGATTTAGGAACACCGATCAACTTAAGGTCAAGCATAAAGTCAACACAAAACTCAATGACCTCCTCTGTTCCATAGCCCTTGGAGATGCTTGATATGTTGGAAACGTATCTATAATTTGTTGATGCTCCATGCTTGTTTTGTATCTACTTTGCTTTACTTGTCTACACTTTGAGGTGCTTTTTACATGTTTTCTGGTACTAACCTATTAACAAGTTGCAACAGTGCCAGATGCCTATTTTATGCTATTTTTGGTTTCAAAAAAGTTAGTAAAGAAATATTCTCGGAATTGGACGGGGCAAATGCCAAAGTCAATAACTTTCTGTGGGGAACAAGAAGTCCAGAGGAGAGCCGGAGGGGCTGGCCAGGGGGGCTAGACCCACCCCAGGCGCGGGGTCAGGTGGGCCCACGCCTGGGTAGGGTTTGGCGACCCTGGTCGCCTCCCGGACTCACCCCTTAGCCTATAAGAAGCCCCCGATGCAGAAACTCTCGGTACCCAATCAGAAATCCACGAAATCGTCTGTAGCCGCCGCCACCATCATCCCTAGATCTGGGGGGTCTGAAGCTCTTCCCGGCACCCTGCCGGAGGGGAGATCATCCAGGAGGCCTTCTCTCAGGTATGATTTGTGAGTAGTTCCACCTTGGACTATGGGTCCATGTAGTAGCTAGATGGTTGTATCTCCTCCTTTGTGCTTTCATGTATAGATCTTGTGAGCTCCGTTCATGATCATGATCTAATCTATTTGTAATCATGCATGTTGTGTTTGCGGGGGTCCGATGGATATTGAGATTATTATGTTGGTTTGATTAATGGTTCTATCTTTATGATTCTATCACGTCTGTGTTGTTTGTGATCTTGCATGCTCTCCGTTGCCAGTGGTTATCTTGGCAAGTAGTTGCTAGTGACTCCAAGAGGGAGTGTTTATGCTCGATAGTGGGTTCATGCCTCTAGTTTCCAAGGGAAGTGACAGAAATCTCTTCAGTTGTAGATGTGTTGTTTCTACTAGGGAGAAAACAACGGTCTCTTGTTCATGGAACATGTGGACTGTTTACCTTACACACTTTGCTTAAAGCAGATGTCTATTGCTTGCAACTTAATACTGGAGGGGGTTCGGATGATAACCTGAAGGTGGACTTCTAGTCATAGATGTAGTTGGATTACGGTCTATGTATAATGTTGTATTGCCCAATCAACCTCATAGGATCTTTCTAGCTAGTAATTGCATTGTTATGCCTTGCTCAGTTCCTGTCAATTGCCCCGCTGTAATTTGTTTATCCTTCATGTCATGTTGTTTAGCTAAGGAGAGCACCTCTAGTGAACTATGGACCCCGGTCCAATCTTTACCATTGATACATCTTCCACTGTTACTTGTTTACTTGCTATAAACCATTACCTTCCACACCATACGTTTAATCCTTTGTTACAACAAACTGGTGAGCTTGACAACCTCACTGATTCGTTGGGGCAAAGTCTTGAGTTTGTTTTGGGCAGGTCTCCGTGTTGCTTGCAACACCTGTGTGACGTTTCCTTCCTCCTACTGGTTCGATAACCTCGGTCTCAACTGAGGGAAGAATTGATGATGTACTCTTCACACCTTGCTCTTGGGGTTCCCAACAAGACTCCACATCAGCCACCAAGTTTTCTGGCGCCATCAAGGAGTCATCAACAAGTTTTCTAGCGCCGTTGCCGGGGAGGCTAAGGACGTCTTCACTAGGGGAGTCCTTCACTCCCTTTCTCTTTACTTTGTTTTTAGTTTGCTTAGTTTCTTTTGCTAGGTTTTGTTTGCCTCTTTTCAAAAAACCCAAAAAAAAAATAGTCGGTTTGCTTGCTTTATTCAAAAACACAAAAAAAATAGTTCCTGCTCTAGTTGTTGCTGCTGTTTTTGGCTTGCCTACCTTTGCCAAAATGAACTCTGCTGAGAATACTAAGTTGTGTGACTTCACTAGCACCAACAACAATGATTTCCTAAGCACACCTATTGCTCCACCTGCTCCTGATGCTGACTTTTATGAAATTAAGCCTGCTTTGTTGAATCTTGTGATGAGAGAGCAATTTTCTGGTGCTGGTTCTGATGATCCTGCTGCCCATCTTAATAGCTTTGTTTAACTTTGTGAGATGCAAAAGTATAAGGATGTATATGGAGATATTATTAAGCTCGGGCTTTTTTCCTTTCTCTTTGAGGGGAAAAGCTAAAGAATGGTTGCTATCCTTGCCTAAAAATAGTATTGATTCTTGGACTAAGTGTAAAGATGCTTTTATTGGAAAGTACTATCCTCCTGCTAAGATTATTGCTATGACAAGTGATATTATGAAATTTAAACAGCTTGATAGTGAACATGTTGCTCCTGCTTGGGAAAGAATGAAATATTTGGTTAAAAATTGCCCTACTCATGGACTCACTTCTTGGATGATTATCCAAACTTTTTATGCAGGTTTGAACTTCTCCTCAAGAAACCTGTTGGATTCTGCTGCTGGGGGTACTTTTATGGGACTCACTTTGGGTGCTGCAACAAAGGCTCCTTGATAATATGATGGTTAACCAAGCTGAATGGCATGTTGAGAGAACTCCACATGGTAAGAAGGTAAATTCTATTGAGGAAACTTCCTCTTTGAGTGAAAAGATTGATGTTATTATGGCTATGCTTGTTAATGGGAAAGCTCCTCTAGATCCTAATAGTGTCCCCTTAGCCTCTTTGGTTGCTCAAGAAGAGCAAGTTGATGTGAACTTCATTAATGCCTATAGGAATAATTTTTGTAGTAACAACAATTATAGGCCTTACCCTCCTAGTGGAAATGCTTATCAAGATAGATCTAAAATGCCTAGTGAAGAGAGGATTCTAGAAGTTAAGAGATCCACTAAATTTTTTATGCAAATGCAATATGAGCAAAACAAGATTTTCACTAAAACTATGGAGGAACAATCTATTATCTTGAAAAACATTAGTCTTCAGCTTGAGAACCTGAATAGAGAAATTCCTAGTTTATAGTCAAAAAAATTGAGTGCTGAGAAAAATATATCCTCATTGTCTGAAGCTCAGACTTCCTTGGTTAATAAAATGGCTGCTAAACCTGAAACTATGGAAAAAACCTTTGCTACTGCTCATGCCATACAAGTTACAATATTTCTGAAGTGATTATGTTTCTACAAAAGCTTGCTAGAAGTCCCGATGCTAGTGATATGCATGTTGCCTTTACCAAACACATTACATATGCTCTTGTTAAAATTAAGGAAGAGAAGCTAAAACACAAAGCTTCTATTCCTAGGGAAGTAGAAGATAGTTGGTAACCCATTATTAATATCCAAGTAAATGACTTTGATCTCAAAGCTTCATGTGATCCTGGTTCTAGTATCTCTATTATGCCTAGGAAGATTTATGAAATGTTTGATTTACCACCATTAGAAGATTGTTATTTGAATGTCCACTCAATGGTAATGTTAAAAATAAACTCATGGGGAGTATTAATGATGTTCTCATTATGGTTATCAATGCTTATGTTCCTGTTGATTTCTATGTTTTGGATGTTGAATACAATGCTTCTTATCCTATTACTTTGGGAAGACCTTTTCTTAGAACAGTTGGTGTCATCATTAATATGAAAGAAGGCACCATCAAATATCAATTTCCATTCAAGAAAGGTATTGAACACTTCCCTATGAGGAGAGAGAAGTTGATTTTTGCTCCTCCTTTGAAAGCAAGATTTGATGTTAATGCTTCCTCATTTGAAAATATTTGATTCTTCTTGTTTCTTGTGCCTAACTTAAAGGCGTTAAAGAAAATACTTGTTGGGAGATAACCCAAGAGTTTTCTTGAGTATTAGAAGTTATTACCACTGTAATGATCTCTCCTTGTCCTTTTTTTTGCTTTTTGTACCAAGAATGACCTCTAATGAGAGGGAACTAAGATTTGGGGAGTTGCTGTCATGAAATAGATTTCTGTCCTTCACCAAAAAAAATCGTGAGGAGGCTCTATAACTCGGATTGAGCTAAAAATTTACGAATAAATCCCCCAGTATGTTGGATAACTTTTGTTAGTTCAAAAAGTTTTGATTTGAGCAACATAAGATGTTCGAAAAAAATCGTTTCTACCTGCTGGTCTGTTTTGACAGATTTCTGCCATTATTTGCATTTGCTTCTTATGGATTCCTTTTTTAGCTCTCTTCAGGTAAATTGAGTTTATTTGAAGGAGTTACTTCAGTAGCTTGTGTTTTTACTGAAAATCCTTGTTGTTCCAAAGCTTTTCCAAGGGGTCTAATATCTTTTGAATAAGCTAATGTTGCTAATGAAAGTTGTGTGAAGTTTTGTATAAAGGAAACATTTCAGGTGTAGAGAAAGAATGATGCAATGAGATGAATAATAGACAAAATCTCAACCTTGGGGATGCAACCATGGTGTCACCCCAAGAAATATCCAAGAGGTACAAGCGTCAAAGCTTGGGGATGCCTTGGGCATCCCCTTCTTTATCAATAAAAAGCTCAGGTCTGTCTAGACACTTCACTTTTATTGTTTCATGCACAGTTGTGTTGTTCTTGGAGCGTCTTAGTTTTTGTTTGATTTGATTAGTTTGTTTAGTTTGCTTTAGTATTTTGGACCCCCTCTCTTGCTGTGTTGTTTTGCAAATAAGTTTGCTTGGTGTTTGGAAAGGAGTAGTAAGTTCTTGCTTGAAGTGCAAGAGGAGCTTGCATTGACTGTGACTAAGACTTTAGCATGACATGCTAGGTGTTGTTTTTGCATTATGCTTAGTGATTATTGTTGTAGCATGTCTTGTTCCAAACAATTGGGATTGCTTAGTGTGCCTTGAAGAAATTATGCGTTGTTTTAGCCTGCAAAAGCATATTATTATGGTATTCTCCTTTTATGTTTTACTTGGGTTGACTTGGCACATGCTCACACCATATTATGACTATGACAAGTCACCATTAGCCTCTATGATCATTTAGTCCTTGACTTGTAGTACCACTCTTTGCTTTGTTGCATTGCATAATTATGGTCATTATTGGTCTCTTAGTTGGTTGCTCCCAGTCTTTTGCTAGCCTCCACTTGTATGAGTAAGTTCTACTCATGCTTCCAACTCCCAAGAAACCAAGTTATTCCAAAGTGTCCACTATAAACTCCTATGCATGGTGTGTTACATCATTCCAAGTATATTCTTATTTTCATCTATCTTCCAATTTAAGACTATTTTGTTATGTGAAAACTTAGTGATTAAAGCCCTCACGAACTTGATGGCACATTTTATTCTTTGCCCCTAATAAACTTGAACCATTGAGGCAACTTTGTTGTATATGCTTGCACTCAGGGGCGGAGACAGGCCCAGGGCAACAAAGGCCATGGCCCTGGGTGCAGAAAATTTCCTTAACTATTATTCCTGGAAAAAAAGTGGTCCACGGGCCAAGACAGGCTAGCTCGACCACGAGTCCGCGACCAACAATTCCCGTCGTGACCTCATTCCCCTCGTACCGTACGCTCATGCTTGCACGTCCCAGCCGCCAGGGACTGCCGCCACCGGAGTCTGGAGCACTGAACACGCCCCGGCCGCCCGGCGCCCCTGCCCCTTCCTTGCCTCTGCTTGGCGCAGGCCATCCCCTTTCTCCTGGCCGCCGCTATCACCAGGCCCAGTCGCCCGGCCGCCACTGTCCGGCGACGGCGACGCAATCGCTGCTCCCTCCTCGGGCCTCAGCTTATATTCCTTGGTAATTCATGCTGACTATTGTTGATTGTTAGCCAATCTGATTACTTGAACTTAGTTAATTTGTTTAAAAATAGAAGGTGGTGTGGGAATAGAATATAATAGAATATAATAGACAAGGATAGAGAATGAATAACAATGGCTTAACAAGTGTTTGAAATTGACTGCATGTTTCAGATAGAGAAGATGAACCAAACCTATAAGTTGGTACTCCCTCTGATCCATATTACTTGACTTGGATTTATTAAAATTTAGATGAACCTATATACTAAATAGTGTTTAGATTTATCCAAATCTAGAAAAATTTGAGTCAACTAATATGGATCGGAGGAAGTACTATCTTTTTTGTTTCGTACTAGTATTTCTAGTTTCTCAGTTCTTGGATTGTTCATGATGGATTTGAAAATATATGTTCATGTTTGCTATCATACCAAAAAAATACGCTATTACAAGAGCTTTTTTAGTACTATCTCCTGTCAATATTAATGTTCTCAACTTTGTCTACATACGAATATATCTAGTTATGTAGACAAAGTTAAGAACACCAATATAAATCAGAGGGACTACTTTTTTATGCTTAGATTTTGGCCCGGGGTTTGCTGCATTCCTGGCTCTGCCACTGCTTGCACTTATAAGTTGGGATTAGCAGAACCATGCTGTCACGGGGAACACTTGCAACATTGCACTTGTACTTTTTTTGTACTCCCTTGATATCATGCTCTATTGTCTATGGATGTTACCGGTGTGAAATGAAGTGGGAACTTGTAAGTCCATGGAGTTTGTATTATGTATTAGAGAAACGCCTGGGCCGCTAGCCTAAGCCATGCCTAATCATGGTGGAAACTTGCAGCATCACCATAGTGAGCTATCTATGAAACATCCTCAATAAAAAGCTATGCATATGGTAAATAAAAGATTGCTAAAGATGCTCATTGTTTGATTGCCTTGTCATTTTGGTTATGGGAAAGCTCCTGTACCATGTGCAAGGGGTACCCCGTTAGCGGTTCTCAATGATATGCAAATACTTACAGTGACAAGAACTTGCCTGGACCCTAAGTTGAGTATCCATGAGGTGTAGCCCTCATAGTCAAGGGACTTGAGATTGCCAACTTATACTTTGTCAAGCATATACTCCAGCTTTGCCACTTTAACCTTAACCACTTCAAGATGCTTATGATAGGGGCAATGAGGGCTGAAAGCTAACTAGTACCATAATTTTTGGAAGCTCTTTTTGAAACCGGTAATCCCTTCTTCCTTTACAAAAAGGGCTTCTCTTCCACCATTATTGAGTCTCCACCTTCTACCTTTAGGCACCATTAAGAGAGCATACTTGTCATTCTGTGTGCAGTGTTCCAAATCTTATTAATTGATGCATATTGTGATATTACTTGGTCTTGTGCTATTTGTTTCTAGTCACCCTTGTGAACTTTGAAGGTGTCCTATGCATTATATTGCCACTCTATGAGGGACAAGATGATTGCCACTGTGCTATGTTTTCTGCATGTGAAACAAACAAACGTTTTTCAATGCATATTATTCATGATCTTTGTTTGTAGCTTGCCATGTTGCATGAACAGTTACCGTGTCCTAGTGTTAGAACTCCATCTTTCATGCACATGTTTAGAGTTCTTTGATCCCAACTTTCAATGTTTGAAAATGGTTGGATCTTTATTGTGAGGGTGCATGTTCACCTCAAAAATTATTCTGTTTATCACTTACCTACTCGAGGATGAGCAGGAGTTAAGCTTGGGGATGCTGATACGCTGGAAACGTATCTATAATTTTTGATGCTCCATGCTTGTTTTGTATCTACTTTGCTTTACTTGTCTACACTTTGAGGTGCTTCTTACATGTTTTCTAGTACTAACCTATTAACAAGTTGCAATAGTGTTAGATGCCTATTTTCTGTTGTTTTTGGTTTTAGAAAAGTTAGTAAAGAAATATTCTCGGAATTGGACGGGACAAACGCCAAAGTCAATAACTTTCCGTGGGGAACAAGAAGTCCAGAGGAGAGCCGGAGGGGCTGGCCAAGGGGGGCAGACCCACCCTAGGCACGGGGTCAGGTGGAACCGCGCCTGGGTAGGGTTTGGCGACCCTGGTCGCCTCCCGGGCTCACCCCTTCGCCTATAAGAATCCCCCGATGCAAAAACTCTCGATACCCAATCAAAAATCCACGAAACCGTCTGTAGCCGCCGCCACCGTCGTCCCGAGATCAGGGGGATCTGAAGCTCTTCCCGGCACCCTGCCGCAGGGGAGATAATCCTAGAGGCCTTCTCTCCGGTATGATTCGTGAGTAGTTCAAGTTTGGACTATGTGTGGCATCCCGCAAAACCACTACTAGAAAATCGCGTTGTTTTTGTGCATTGCATCGTCATCATCATGCATTGTTTGTCTGAAACTATTTCGAAAAGCCTAGTTTTGCTTTGTACAAATACCCCTCTTTATTTCAAATGCAAAACCCCGATCGTATCGGATATTTTATTTACCTATAAACTAATTGCAAAGTAGTCTTGTTTTAAAATAAACAAAACAAAACAAACACATATTTACAAAACTAATAAAACCTAAACTCTAAATCCTTTTCCTACCCAAAACTATCCTACCCACCTATCCCAGCTCGCCATCTCACCCTCTCCCCCAATCCCTACCCACCCCGCCACCTCACCAATCCTCTTCTTTTCCCTCCACTCCTTCTCTCACCCCAGTCCCACCTACCCCCTCTACCCTCTCTCTCTTACACCCTGGCCCCACCCGCAGCCCCTCTCTCTCTTTTCCCCCTGGTCAAACCCACCCCCATCTCCACCCTGGCCCCACATGCCGACCCCACCACCTGCCTGTCCCCTGTCACACCCACCCACGCCGTACCCACTCTCTCTCTCTCTCACCCGTCCGCGGGCCCCGCTCCCTCTGGCCCACCCCCCACCAACCCCGAACCAGCCACTCCCCTCTCCCTGGCCCCACCCCACCGACGCAACCCCCAGGCCCACCCCGACCCCGCCCGTCCCCCACCTTTCTCTCCTCCCTATCTCCCCTCCCCTCGCCATTTCTCGCTGCTCGCCGGCCGCAGCTCCACCCCGGCTCGCCGGAGCTCGCCCTCCTCCCGGCTCCGCCCCAACCGCCGCGTTCCCCGCGGGCCCGCCCCACCGACGCGCGGCCACGCCCGCCCGCGTCCGCTTCCTCTTCCTCCCGCCTCGCCATCTTTCCCTGCCGCCGCCGCCTTCCTCGGGCCGCCCGCCCGACGCCGCCTGTGAGACCGCCGCCCGCCGGCGCGCGACCCCGCTCACCCCACCGTCGGCCTCCTCCGGCGCCGTCCTCCTCGCCGCGTCGCGCATGCCATCGACCCCGCGCCCGCCGCTCGCCCTGCAGCCTCGCCTCACCGGTCGTCGCCCCGCCCTCCGTCCGCCGCCGGCGAGCCCGCCTCCGCCGCGAGCTCCGGCCTTCCCCCTCCTCCTCGCGCCTCGCCGTTGGCCCCTAGGCGCCGCCGTCGCCCCACCTCGCCTGGCCCCGCCACCGTTCTGGCGAGCCCGACCCTGCCGCCGGTGCTCCTCTCCGGCCTGGCGCCGCCCTACCCCGGGCCTCCTCTTCCTCGAGTCCGGCTGGCCGCGCCCTCCTCTGCCCCGCGCGGGCCCGGCCACCACCCGCCGGCCCGTCGCCCGCTTCTCGTCGAGCGCCTGCGCAGACGCCTCGGCCCCGCTGCCCGTGTTCCTGCGCGTTCCGGGCCGCGTCGGTCGATCTCGGCCTTCCCCTGGGCCGCATTGCTGTCGTGCGTGTGCCGCAACAAGACACACGGGCACCCTCCTGGTGAGGTGAACAGGGGTCCTACGGTGGTGTTGATGGTACTGCAAGATGTTAACTCTGCTTACATTCCGTCCGGTGAACAAGAGCTGCAAGCCGGACTAGTACCCCGTAAGCCACCCGAACATGCGCTGCTAAGTTTAAGTTCGCCATCGACAATATCACCTCCACGGAACGCCAAGATCTCCTCATGTACCCCGAAGACCGAACCCGATAATCGCCAAGAACCTCGACACGAAAACGCCGAGTTCCCTTCGCGGACACCAAGCTCTTCGACCCTGGATCCATAGAACGTTCCGCCGAAGCCACGGACCCTCGGGATGACAAGTTCTCCACCCAAGGGCGACAAGGCTTTCTTCACGGATTTCAAGACCCCGACATCGAAACGGCAAGATCATCGTCATGGAACCCGAAGACCACATGTGCGACAAGTACTCCCTCGAGGACGCCGAGTACTTCACCCCGGACACCGAGAACCTGGACGACAAGTTCTCCTTCCCGGAAGCATTGACGCTCGTGCGACAAGATCTACTTCCCCGATCCGAAGACCCTAAATCCCGGAGTCCGAGAACGATCCCGTCGAACCCTGAGCCCCGAGGCCGAACCCCCGGAACCAAGACCTTCGCAACCCTAATGTGTGCCCCCTTTTCTCGAGCCCTATTTTATAAATGTAATAACAACTTGTTGCATATTAATTGCCATACTTGCATGCATATTTGTGTGGCTTGGGGGCCTTATGCCGATTCACCTCTAATTAAATATGGGGCCCATATGCGGACAAATCTAGTCTCATATTGGTTCCATTGAAATTTGTGTGGCAAACCGGGAACTTATCTTGCCCTGTTATTACAACATTTAAATTGCGGGGTAGTTAAACAACTTGAACCACGTAATTAATTGTCGGGACCCCGGTTCCACTTAATATTGCCCAATTACATCGCATCTTTGCCATGTCATGCATCATACATGCATCATGCCCGATCTTCTGCCGTAATCTTAAATATTGCATCCGGTGTTTATTCTAGTGTTTTGGTTCTTCGCGGATAAGGCCGTTGAGTTGATGTGAGCTTCGCCCCGATCTTCGGATGAACCTTCGACAATGTTTTCAGGCGAGCATCTCCCCCTTTTCTACCTATCTTACTTTTATAGTATTTATTCCCTCCTGTTGATCTATTGCTATCTGTGTTGCGATGCTCTAGTTTCCGTACCCGAGATATCCCGTGCAGCCTTATATTGCCTTGGACACATCCTATTACCTGCTGTTTGGTAGATAGCTGGACTTGCGCGTCGTAGTCGCTTGCTCAAATGCTGTTGCGTGTCGTCCAGTACCACAGTTGTTGGAATGTTGCCGCATGTTTAATGTTGGAGATGTTCATGGCTTTAATTATCGTTCACTTTAATTACTGTTTAACAACTAAAATTGGAGTAGGTAAGCAGAGGCACAGGTGGGCAATAGATGTTATTTGGTTGTTAACCGTCCACTTGTGTCCCGTAGGACCCCGAGTTCTTGACACCTGTTCCGAGATTGAGCGCGCTAACCACAGGTGGGGAGATATGGGCCCCCCATCGATTAGTACCTGATTTCAAAGTATTGTACTAGGGGCCACAAGTAGTTTGGGGCTTTATTGCTATCCTGTACTTATGCCATGCTTTACTGCTTTATTTACGATTGTGTGAGGAGCACGCTGTACTGTTTTGGAAGCGGAGTGTTTTCGCGGTATCGACAGGCCCAGTTTTGGGGTTTCCTGTCGTTTACAGCCACTGTCGCAAACCCTGAGTCCGTCTCGGAGACCGGCCGACTTCGTTGCGGGTGTACTTAGTGGGGTGGCCCCCCGTGCTTGCTTTGGGTCTGGGAAACGTTATGACTGAGGCCCCACCGACATACCGATGGGTGTATGTTAACTGATCTGGCAAAAAGGGTCGAAGTGCTTGTGGATACTTTGGTGCACCCCTGCAGGGTTAAATCTTTTCGAGAAGCCGTGTCCGCGGTTATGGACGACTTGGAGCACAGTGCTTGATCATAGAAAACTATAACTAAAGTTTACTGTTATAATTTGACTTGTACCCGATATGACTAGTAATCAGCTTCACTACAACGGAATGGCTAAGTAAAAGTACCAACAACTGCTGGGTTTTGGGATATCTCATTCTTATTGTATCTGACTAGTAAATGTTGCAACTACAACGGAATGGTTAACTAAAACGGCCCACTGCTTATTTTATCAGGATGATTATCTACACCTGACTAGTAATTGCTGCAACGATCACTGAATAAATAAAACTGCCAACTGTGTGAGTTCCTCGGTTAACTTTCTCGGTTGGTATCGAGGGGGAATACCAGGATGGGTTTGTTTGGTGTTGTATTCAGGTTGGTTCCGAATAGGTCTTTCTTACCCCTCTCTGTTAGCCGCCAGTTATATCGAGTCTCTATAGGTTGTTTAGTGCATGTTGCGTTGCCGCTGCAGACCACCATACCTATGTAGGCGAGGACCGCCGAATTCTAGTCTCGCCGTGTACTGGCCTCAGTACTGACGCTCCTCTTTTTCCTTTGCCCTTTGTCGGCACCCCTTTTGTTCTAGCAGGTTTCGACGTCGTTAGCAGGGTTACCCTTCCGGCTTGGCCTGGGCAGGGTTATGGACGCCATTGGTTATTCTTCAGGGCTCTTAGCCCCATTTGCATCTTGTCCGTAGTCGGACGCTGTATCGTTTTACAGGTGATTTGGATCTTTGTATTGTATATCTGTATTCTTGACTCTTTGAGTCGCTGCTGTATATATATATCTGTTTTGTGGGTTCCATCGAGGACTGTTGTGTAATGTTATTACTTCGTTTTCCACCCGCACGAAAGTGCCTGGTGGGCACCTTTGAATCGTTTCTATGCGAGTTTGGCGGGAATCGCTGAAACTTGCATAGGGTCGATTCTAAGGGTGTTACACTATGGGTCCATGTAGTAGCTAGATGGCTGTATCTCCTCCTTTGTGCTTTCATGTATGGATCTTGTGAGCTCCGTTCATGATCAAGATCTAATCTATTTGTAATCATGCATGTTATGTTTGCGGGGATCCGATGGATATTGAGATTATTATGTTGGTTTGATTAATGGTTCTATCTTTATGATTCTATCATGTCTGTGTTATTTGTGATCTTGCATGCTCTTCGTTGCTAGTGGTTATCTTGGCCAAGTAGTTGCTAGTGACTCCAAGAGGGAGTGTTTATGCTTGATAGTGGGTTCATCCCTCTAGTTTCCAAGGGAAGTGATGAAGGGTTTCGCAGCATAGTAAATCAAAATTTTCTACGGAGCGAACAGAGGGAAAGCCAAGATCTAATCTAGGAGATGCAAACAACGAGAGAGATTGGATTAGATCTTCATACCCTTGAAGATTCGCACAGCGGAACGTTCGTCGGAACGTGGGTGATGTAGTCGTACTCGCTTCTCCTCCTCGCGATCCGATCCGATCTAGCACCACAAGTGGCGGTGCCTCCGTGAGATGCACACGTGCAGCACCTCGACGTCTCCTCCTTCCTCGGACCAACGAGTATGGTGGAGAGATAGATTGGATCTACAACACGACGGCGTGGTGTATATGGTGGAGAATTTCAGCTGCAGGCGCCTACAAACAGTCGGGAGGGAGAGAGGAAGGTAGCAAGGCTGCTAGGGCTTGGAGGAAGGTGTGTGGGGGGAGGGGGCGCACCACCCCTCTATATATAGAGGGGTGGCGTCCAGCCCTTGCCCCTCCTCCAAGCCTATCTCTAGTTTAAACAATTTAAACTCTCCCTTATCTAGAAATCCTATCTCTAGTTTAAACGATTTAAACTCTCCCTTATCTAGAAATTCTATCCCGAGATTTAAACGAGTCAAATCTCTCTAGAATCGGCTGGGCCCTATGGGGCCTTGTGCCCCTGGCCCAATGCGTCCAGGACACTCCCTCATAGGCCCATGCCCCCTCCCGGAAGGTGGGGCCACGTTGGTCCCCTTCCGGAAGGTTCTAGAAGCTTCCGGTACAATACCGATTAACCCGGAACAATTCCGAACTCCAAAAACTGCACTGCCTTATATGAATCTTATTCTCCGGACCATTCCAGAACCTCTCGTGATATCCCGGATCCCATCCGAAACTCCGAACAAAAATTCATAAACCAATTATCCAATCTATCCTAGCGTCGAGATACGTTAAGTGTGTGACCCTGCGGGTTCGAGAATATGCAGACATGATCTTCTATCAATAATCAACAGCGGGGTCTGGGCACCCATATTGACTCCCACACATTCATCGATGATCATATCGGATGAACCACGATGCCAGGATTCAATCAATCCCATATATATATTCCCTTCGTCTCGCGATATTTTACTTGCCCGAGATTCGATCGTCGGTACCGTCATACCTAGTTCAATCTCGTTCACAGCAAGTACTTTACTCGTTCCGTAATCCGATATCACTTTGTGATTAACTCCTTAACCACATGCTTGCAAGCGGTGTTGATATCGATTACCGAGTGGGCCCGAAGTATATCTCTCCGATTTGGGAGGGACAAATTCCATCTCGATACATACAACCCAACAGATACTTTCCGATCACCTGAGAGACACCTTTATGATCACCCTCTCATAGGATGACGTTTGATGACCTCAAATCTTTCTTCCGATACCAGGGAGTTGCATTATCTCATGGTCTAAGGAATACAATATTTGACATAGGAAAAGCTTCGCAAAGACGAACACGATGACACGATCTAATTGCTGTTCTTTGTTTGGGTCTATCCACCATATCATTCTCCCAATGATATGATCTCATTATCAATTGACAACTCATGTCTATGGTTAGGAAACCTTAACCATCATTGATCAATGAGCTAGTCCATAGAGGCGTACTAGGGACACGGTGTTGTTTACAAACCACACAAGTATTAAAGTTTCCGCTTAATACAATTCTAGCATGGAACATAAACTTTATCATGAACAAGAATTATAATAATAACATCTTTATTATTGCCTCTAGGGCATAATTCCAACAGTCTCCCACTTGCACTAGAGTCAATAATCTAGTTTACATTTGGCAACAATCTCACACCCATGGCACTGAGGTGTTGATCATGTTTTACACGTGGAAGAGGTTTAGTCAGTGGATCTGCGACATTCAGATCCGTATGTACTTTGCTAATCTTCAGATCTCCATCTCAGATTATATGAAACTTGCGGTTGATATGCTTGGTCTTTGGATGATATCTTGGTTCCTTAGCGAGTGCTATGGCGCCAGTGTTGTCACACAATATCTCCAGTGGGTCCAATGCACTTGGAACCACGCCAAGATCAGTGATGAAGTTTCTGATCCAAACTCCTTCACTTGACGCTTCTGCAGCAGCCATGTATTCCGCTTCTACTGTAGATCCCGCGATCACGCTTTGCTTGCAGCTTCTCCAGCTCACAGCTCCTCCATTCAAAATATAAACGTATCCTGTCTGAGATTTAGAATCATCCTTGTTGGTGTCGAAACTAGCATCGACGTAACCTTTTACGACAAGCTGTTCATCACCCCCATAGACTAAGAACATTTCTTTAGTTCTATTTAGGTACTTTAGGGTGTTCTTCACGGCTGTCCAGTGTTCCACTCCTGGATCACTTTGATATCTGCTCGTCAAACTAAGAGCATTGGACACATCCGGTCTAGTACACAGCATGGCATACATGATGGAACCTATGGCCGAGGCATAAGGCACTTTGCTCATAGCTTCCCTATCATTTACCGTAGCTGGACACTGAGCCTTGCTCAATATCTTACCTGACAACATAGGCACTGAACCTTTCTTTGCCTTATCCATTCTGAACCTTTTCAGAACTTTGTCTAGGTATGTACTCTGGCTTAAAGCTATCAGGCGTCTTTGTCTATCTCTATAGATCTTGATGCCCAATATATAAGCAGCTTCACCTAGGTCTTTCATTGAAAAACACTTGTTCAAATAACTCTTCACATCGTTAAGCATGTTGATGTCATTTCCGATAATCAATATGTCATCCACATACAGTACCAGAAACGTCACCGAGCTCCCACTCACTTTCTTGTAGATGCAAGCTTCGTAGCAATTTGGAACAAATCCAAAGCTCTTGATCACTTGATCAAAACGAAGGTTCCAACTCCGAGATGCTTGCTTCAGTCCATAAATGGAACGCTGAAGTTTGCATACTTTATTAGCATCCTTAGGATCGACAAAACCCTCGGGTTGCATCATATATAACTCTTCATCAATGTTGCCATTGAGGAAAGCAGTCTTGACATCCATCTGCCATATTTCATAATCATGAAACGCAGCAATTGCTAATAAAATTCCATCTCGATACATACAACCCAACAGATACTTTCCGATCACCTGAGAGACACCTTTATGATCACCCTCTCATAGGATGACGTTTGATGACCTCAAATCTTTCTTCCGATACCAGGGAGTTGCATTATCTCATGGTCTAAGGAATACAATATTTGACATAGGAAAAGCTTCGCAAAGACGAACACGATGACACGATCTAATTGCTGTTCTTTGTTTGGGTCTATCCACCATATCATTCTCCCAATGATATGATCTCATTATCAATTGACAACTCATGTCTATGGTTAGGAAACCTTAACCATCATTGATCAATGAGCTAGTCCATAGAGGCGTACTAGGGACACGGTGTTGTTTACAAACCACACAAGTATTAAAGTTTCCGCTTAATACAATTCTAGCATGGAACATAAACTTTATCATGAACAAGAATTATAATAATAACATCTTTATTATTGCCTCTAGGGCATAATTCCAACAGTCTCCCACTTGCACTAGAGTCAATAATCTAGTTTACATTTGGCAACAATCTCACACCCATGGCACTGAGGTGTTGATCATGTTTTACACGTGGAAGAGGTTTAGTCAGTGGATCTGCGACATTCAGATCCGTATGTACTTTGCTAATCTTCAGATCTCCATCTCAGATTATATGAAACTTGCGGTTGATATGCTTGGTCTTTGGATGATATCTTGGTTCCTTAGCGAGTGCTATGGCGCCAGTGTTGTCACACAATATCTCCAGTGGGTCCAATGCACTTGGAACCACGCCAAGATCAGTGATGAAGTTTCTGATCCAAACTCCTTCACTTGACGCTTCTGCAGCAGCCATGTATTCCGCTTCTACTGTAGATCCCGCGATCACGCTTTGCTTGCAGCTTCTCCAGCTCACAGCTCCTCCATTCAAAATATAAACGTATCCTGTCTGAGATTTAGAATCATCCTTGTTGGTGTCGAAACTAGCATCGACGTAACCTTTTACGACAAGCTGTTCATCACCCCCATAGACTAAGAACATTTCTTTAGTTCTATTTAGGTACTTTAGGGTGTTCTTCACGGCTGTCCAGTGTTCCACTCCTGGATCACTTTGATATCTGCTCGTCAAACTAAGAGCATTGGACACATCCGGTCTAGTACACAGCATGGCATACATGATGGAACCTATGGCCGAGGCATAAGGCACTTTGCTCATAGCTTCCCTATCATTTACCGTAGCTGGACACTGAGCCTTGCTCAATATCTTACCTGACAACATAGGCACTGAACCTTTCTTTGCCTTATCCATTCTGAACCTTTTCAGAACTTTGTCTAGGTATGTACTCTGGCTTAAAGCTATCAGGCGTCTTTGTCTATCTCTATAGATCTTGATGCCCAATATATAAGCAGCTTCACCTAGGTCTTTCATTGAAAAACACTTGTTCAAATAACTCTTCACATCGTTAAGCATGTTGATGTCATTTCCGATAATCAATATGTCATCCACATACAGTACCAGAAACGTCACCGAGCTCCCACTCACTTTCTTGTAGATGCAAGCTTCGTAGCAATTTGGAACAAATCCAAAGCTCTTGATCACTTGATCAAAACGAAGGTTCCAACTCCGAGATGCTTGCTTCAGTCCATAAATGGAACGCTGAAGTTTGCATACTTTATTAGCATCCTTAGGATCGACAAAACCCTCGGGTTGCATCATATACAACTCTTCATCAATGTTGCCATTGAGGAAAGCAGTCTTGACATCCATCTGCCATATTTCATAATCATGAAACGCAGCAATTGCTAATAAAATCTGAATGGACTTAAACATCGCTACGGGAGAGAAAGTCTCATCGTAGTCAACACCTTGAACTTGTCGAAAACCTTTTGCGACAAGCCGTGCTTTATAGACGGTAACATTACCATCCGTGTCCGTTTTCTTCTTGAATATCCATTTGCACTCAACGGCCTTTCGGTCGCTAGGAGGATCCACCAAAGTCCATACTTGGTTTTCGCTCATGGATCCCAATTCGGATTTCATGGCTTCCAGCCATTTCTCAGAGTCTGGGCTCATCATCGCTTCCTCATAGTTCGTAGGTTCACTGTCTTCTACCAACAAGACAGTCAAGACAGGGTTGCCGTACCACTCAGGAGGGGCACGCGACCTTGTCGACCTGCGACGTTCAGTAGCAGCATCGTCCGAAGCTTCATGATCCTTGTAATTAGCTTCCTCTATTGTTGGTGCAGGCGGCACTGGAACAATTTCAGGTGCTGCGCTACTCTCCAATTCAAGAGAAGGTTCAATAACCTCGTCAAGATCTACTTTCCTCCCACTCACTTCTTTCGAGAGAAACTCCTTCTCAAGAAAGGAACCGTTCTTTGCGACAAACACTTTGCCTTCGGTTCTGTGATAGAAGGTATACCCAATAGTTTCCTTAGGGTATCCTATGAAGACACATTTCTCCGCTTTGGGTTCGAGCTTGTCCGGCATCAACTTCTTGACGTAAGCTTCGCATCCCCAAACTTTAAGAAACGACAACTTAGGTTTAGCACCAAACCACAGTTCATACGGTGTCGTCTCAACGGATTTAGATGGAGCCCTATTTAAAGTGAATGCAGCGGTTTCTAATGCATAACCCCAAAATGATAACGGCAAATCAGTAAGAGACATCATTGATCGGACCATATCTAATAGGGTTCGATTCCGGCGTTCAGACACACCATTGCGCTGTGGTGTTCCGGGTGGCGTGAGTTGTGAAACGATTCCACTTGCTTTAAGATGCGTGAGAAAATCATAACTCAATATTCGCCCCCACGATCGGATCGTAGAAACTTAATCTTTCTATTACGATGGTTCTCCACTTCATTCTGAAATTCTTTGAACTTTTCAAACGTTTCAGATTTATGTTTCATTAAATAGATATACCCATATCTACTTAAGTCATCGGTAAAAGTGAGAAAATAGCGATATCCACCGCGCGTCGAAACACTCATCGGTCCGCATACATCCGTATGTATGATTTCCAACAAGTCCGTTGCTCGCTCCATCATACCGGAGAACGGGGTTTTGATCATCTTGCCCATGAGGCATGGTTCGCATGTGTCAAATGATTCAAAATCAAGAGACTCCAAAAGTCCATCAGAATGGAGTTTCTTCATGCGCTTTACACCAATATGACCTAGACGACAGTGCCACAAATAAGTAGTATTATCACTATCTACTTTGCATCTCTTAGCCTCAATGTTATGGATGTGTGTTTCATCCCTTTCGAGATTTAGAAGAAATAAACAATTCACAAGAGGTGCATGACCATAAAAGATGTTACTCATATAAATAGAACAACCATTATTCTCCGATTTAAATGAATAACCGTCTTGCAATAAACACGATCCGGAAATAATGTTCATGCTCAACGCAGGCACATAATAACATTTATTAAGGTTTAAAACTAATCCCGAAGGTAAAACTAAGGAGAGCGTGCCGACGGCCATCACATCAACTCTTGATCCGTTGCCAATGCGCATCGTCACCTCATCCCTCGCAAGCCGCCGTCTATTCCGTAGCTCCTGTTTCGAGTTACAAATATTAGCAACTGAACCGGTATCAAATACCCAGGCACTACAACGAGGGCTAGTAAGGAAAACATCAATAACATGTATATCAAATATACCTTTGATGGTGCCAGCCTTCTTGTCCGCTAAGTACTTCGGACAGTTGCGCTTCCAGTGACCCTTGTCCTTGCAATAGAAGCACTCAGTGTCCGGCTTGGGACCAGACCTGAGCTTCTTCTCAGCAGGGGCATTGCGCTTGCCGCCGCCCTTCTTGAAGGGCTTCTTTGCTCCCTTACCTTTCTTAAAGGAGGGCTTGTTGACCATCAACACATGATTATCCTTCTTGATGTCCACTTCCGCAGCCTTCAGCTTTGCGAAGAGCTCGGTGATCGTATCAGTGGAACCAATCTGATTATGAGTCACTACAAAACTTTTGTAGCTGGGAGGGAGTGATTGCAGAACCCTGTCAATCTTGAGCTCCTCTGGAATCGTGCATTCCAGTTGCTCAAGGCGTTGAGTGTAGCCCGACATATTTATGGCGTGCTCACTAACAGAACTCCCTTCCTCCATCTTGCAGTTAAAGAACTTCTCAGAGATCTCATATCTCTTAGAACGGGCTTGAGTCTGAAACATGGTTTTCAGCTCCTCAAGAATCTCAAAGGGCCCGGGATAGGTTTCAAAACGATTTTGAAGCTCCGGTTCCATAGCAAACAACATGGTGCTCTTAATCACACCATAATCATCTTTGCGCGACTGATAGACAGCTTTCTCATCAGCCGGCGCAGTTGCAGCAGGGGGGTCACCTAACGCTTTACCAAGGACATAGTCCTTTTGTACGCTAGACAGAATGATTCTTAGATTGCGGAACCAATTGGTGAAGTTAGACCCATTGTTTCTAAGCTTTTCCTTCTCAGCAAAAACGTTGAAGTTGAAGTTGGATTTGGCCATGTGATCTACAGTATTTGCAAGTACAATTTAGACTATGTTCATGATAAATAGTTCAACTTAATCAAATTACTAGATGAACTCCCACTAAATTCAACATCCCTCAAGTTGTTTAGTGAACACGATCCAAATTCACCACACCTAATCCGATCATCACGAGAAGAGATGTGGTTTCAATGGTGGACAACAAAGTGTCGATCATATCATTCATATGACTCATGCTTAACCTTTCGGTTCTGTGTTCCGAGGCCATGTCTGTACATGCTAGGCTCGTCAAGTTAGACCCAAGTATTTCCGCGTGTGCAAAAACTGGCTTGCACCCGTTGTATGTGAGCGTAGAGTCTATAGCACCCGATCATCACGTGATGCTTGGAAACGACGAACTTTCGCAACGGTGCATACTTGGGGAGAACACAGTTTTTATCTTGATCTTTAAGTGAGGAATCATCTTATAATGCTACCGTCGCGATCTAAGCATAATAAGATACATAAAGGGATAAAAATCACATGCATATAACTTTATGTGACATGGTATAGCCAATCCTCGCGCAATGATCTCCATCTTGTGCGTTCCGGCATGATCTCCATCACTCCACCATGATTGCCTCCACCACGAATAGCAACTACAACTATTGCTAACTACTTAGCGATAAAGTAAAGCTATTACATGGCGTATAAGAAGTTGACTCGCAGGTCATACACAATTATAAAGACAACCATATGGCTCCTGCCGGTTGTGTACTCATCGACATGCAAGTCGTGAAACATTACAAAACATGATCATCGCATACAATATACACATCACATCTTGGGCCATACCATATCACAGAAAATACTCCCTGCAAGAACAAGTTAGACGCCTCTACTTTGTTGTTGCATGTTTTACGTGGCTTATGGGAGTAGATGCTAAGAACGATTCTTACTACGGAAAGCCACAACGGTGATATTATGGTTGCCAAACTCCGGTGTGTTAATCCCATGACAACTATAGTGAGAGAAACTGACATCCACCAGCCGCATGTGTGGTACAAGCCACACGTCAAGTGCGGAGCCGGTCTCGCGAACGACGTCGCGTAAGGTTGGCCTGGACCGCTTCAATCTCACTATCCCGCGTCATAAGAAGAACACAAACAAGAGGCTTGCAACAGAAAACATCAACGCCCGCAACAACCATGTTGCGTTACTCGTGAAACACATCTACGCATAGATCTAGCTCTGATACCACTGAAGGGTTTCGCGGCATAGTAAATCAAAATTTTCTATGGAGCGAACAGAGGGAAAGCCAAGATCTAATCTAGGAGATGCAAACAACGAGAGAGATTGGATTAGATCTTCATACCCTTGAAGATTCGCACAGCGGAACGTTTGTCGGAACGTGGGTGATGTAGTCGTACTCGCTTCTCCTCCTCGCGATCCGATCCGATCTAGCACCACAAGTGGCGGTGCCTCCGTGAGATGCACACGTGCAGCACCTCGACGTCTCCTCCTTCCTCGGACCAGCGAGTATGGTGGAGAGATAGATTGGATCTACAACACGACGGCGTGGTGTATATGGTGGAGATTTTCTGCTGCAGGGCTTCGCTTACAAACAATCGGGAGGGAGAGAGAGGAAGGTAGCAAGGCTGCTAGGGCTTGGAGGAAGGTGTGTGTGTGGGGGGGGGGGAGGGGGCGCACCACCCCTCTATATAGAGGGGGGGAGGCCAGCCCTTGCCCCTCCTCCAAGCCTATCTCTAGTTTAAACAATTTAAACTCTCCCTTATCTAGAAATCCTATCTCTAGTTTAAACAATTTAAACTCTCCCTTATCTAGAAATTCTATCCCGAGATTTAAACGAGTCAAATCTCTCTAGAATCGGCTGGGCCCTATGGGGCCTTGTGCCCCTGGCCAATGCGGCCAGGACACTCCCTCATAGGCCCATGCCCCCTCCCGGAAGGTGGGGCACGTTGGTCCCCTTCCGGAAGGTTCTAGAAGCTTCCGGTACAATACCGATTAACCCGGAACAATTCCGAACTCCAAAAACTGCACTGCCTTATATGAATCTTATTCTCCGGACCATTCCAGAACCTCTCGTGATATCCCGGATCCCATCCGAGACTCCGAACAAAAATCATAAACCAATTATCCAATCTATCCTAGCGTCGAGATACGTTAAGTGTGTGACCCTGCGGGTTCGAGAATATGCAGACATGATCTTCTATCAATAATCAACAGCGGGGTCTGGGCACCCATATTGACTCCCACACATTCATCGATGATCATATCGGATGAACCACGATGCCAGGATTCAATCAATCCCATATATATATTCCCTTCGTCTCGCGATATTTTTTACTTGCCCGAGATTCGATCGTCGGTACCGTCATACCTAGTTCAATCTCGTTCACAAGCAGTACTTTACTCGTTCCGTAATCCGATATCACTTTGTGATTAACTCCTTAACCACATGCTTGCAAGCGGTGTTGATATCGATTACCGAGTGGGCCCGAAGTATATCTCTCCGACTTGGAGGGACAAATTCCATCTCGATACATACAACCCAACAGATACTTTCCGATCACCTGAGAGACACCTTTATGATCACCCTCTCATAGGATGACGTTTGATGACCTCAAAGCTTTCTTTCCGATACCAGGGAGTTGCATTATCTCATGGTCTAAGGAATACAATATTTGACATAGGAAAAGCTTCGCAAAGACGAACACGATGACACGATCTAATTGCTCTGCTTTGTTTGGGTCTATCCACCATATCATTCTCCCAATGATATGATCTCATTATCAATTGACAACTCATGTCTATGGTTAGGAAACCTTAACCATCATTAATCAATGAGCTAGTCCATAGAGGCGTACTAGGGGCACGGTGTTGTTTACAAACCACACAAGTATTAAAGTTTCCGCTTAATACAATTCTAGCATGGAACATAAACTTTATCATGAACAAGAATTATAATAATAACATCTTTATTATTGCCTCTAGGGCATAATTCCAACAAGTGACATAAATCTCTTCGCTTGTGGATGTTGTGTGCTACTAGGAGAAAACAACGGTCTCTTGTTCATGGAACATGTGGACTGTTTACCTTACACACTTTGCTTAAAGCAGTTGTCTATTGCTTGCAACTTAATACTGGAGGGGGTTCGGATGATAACCTGAAGGTGGACTTCTAGTCATAGATGTAGTTGGATTACGGTCTATGTATAATGTTGTATTGCCCAATCAACCTCATAGGATCTTTCTAGCTTGTAATTGCATTGTTATGCCTTGCTCAGTTCCTGTCAATTGCCCGCGCTGTAATTTGTTTACCCTTCATGCCATGTTGTTTATCTAAGGATAGCACCTCTAGTGAACTATGGACCCCGGTCCAATCTTTACCACTGATACATCTTTACTGTTACTTGTTTACTTGCTATAAACCATTACCTTCCACACCATATGTTTAATCCTTTGTTACAGCAAACCGGTGAGCTTGACAACCTCACCGATTCATTGGGGCAAAGTCTTGAGTTTGTGTTGTGTAGGTATCCGTGTTGCTTGCAACACCTGTGTGACGTTTCCTTCCTCTTACTGGTTCGATAACCTCGGTCTCAACTGAGGGAAGACTTGCTGCTGTTACTCTTCACACCTTTCTCTTGGGGTTCCCAACAAGACTCCACATCAGCCACCAAGTTTTCTGGCGCCATCAAGGAGTCATCAATGCTTCCTTATGGCCTAGCATGGTTATGGACATATTCTTAAGACTCCCTTGAATCTCTCAAAGGGGAACATATTGTGTAGAAATACAGGACCGAGAATGGTAATCTCTTCTACTGGGTGAACTAGGAGGTGCATCATAATGTTGAAGAAGGATGGTAGGAACACCAACTCAAAGCTGACAAGACACTGGACCACATCTTTTTGTAACCTTGGTAGACTTTCTGGATCGATTATCTTCTGAGAAGTTGCATCGAGGAACACACAAAGCTTCACAATGGGTACTCGAACATTTTCCGGCAGAAGCCCCCTCAATGCAACCGGAAGCAACTGCGTCATGAGCACGTAGCAGTCATGATACTTCGGGTTCTGGAATCTTTTCTCTACAATATTTATTATTCCTTTATATTTGATAAGAAGACAGAGGGGACCTTGATACTACTCAGACATTCAAGATTTCCTTCTTCTTTGGTAAGAGTGTAGCTTGGCAGTACCTTGAAACAACTATGGATGCATGTCGTCTCGTCTCTTCATACGTTGTTGGTCCTTCCGTGCTTCTGGTATATCTTTATTCTTTCCAAACACGCCCAAGAAGCCTAGGAGTATCACGCAAATATATTCGTCAGGTGCATCACGTCGATTGTAGAGCGTACCTCTAGGACTTTGCAATTGGGTAGCTTCCAAAATATATATTTCTTCTTCCACATGGGTGCGTGTCCGCCAGTGTCCTTCGGAACGGACTGTCCGCTAGGAACCTTTCTAAAGATTACTTTTAAATCCTTCACCATATCAAATACATCATCACCAGTACGGCGGATAGGCTTACTCCGGTGATCTGCTTCACCATTGAAATGCTTGCCTTTCTTTCTTAGGGAATGCGTGGGCGAAACAAAAACAACGATTACCCAGGTACACTTCTTCTTACACTTATCCAAATAAATACTTCCAGTCTCACCTAAACAACGTGTGCATGCATTGTATCCCTTGTTTGTCTATCCTGAAATGTTACTAACAGCAGGCCAGTCATTTATGGTTACGAACAACAATGCTCGTAGGTCAAATTCCTCATGTTTGTGCTCATCCCACACACGTACACCTTGTCTGTGCCACAGCTGTAAAAGTTCTTCAACTAATGGTCTTAGGTACACATCAATATCGTTACAGGGTTGCTTCGGGCCTTGGATGAGCACTAGCATTCTAATGAACTTTCGTTCATGCACAACCAATGAGGAAGGCTATAGATACACCGAGTCACAGGACAGGTGTTATGACTGCAGCTCTGCTTCCCAAAAGGATTCATGCCATCTCTACTTAGATCAAACCATAAGTTCCTCGCGTCACCTGCAAAGTCGGGGTAGTTTCTCTCGATTTTTCTCACTGCGACCCATCAGCGGGGTGTCTCAACATCTCGTCTTTCTTACGGTCTTATTTGTTCCATCGCAACAACTTGGCATGCTCTTCGTTTCTGAAAAAATGTTTCAACCATGGTATTATAGGAGCATACTACATCACCTTGGCGGGGGAACCCTCTTCCTGGGGCGCTCACCCTTAACATCACCAGGATCATCTCGTCGGATCTTATACCGCAATGCAGTGCATACCAGGCATGCATCCGAATTCTCGTACTGCTCATCATGGCAGAGGATGCAGTCATTAATGCACACATGTATCTTCTGTACCTCTAATCCTAGAGGGCAGCACAACCCTTCTTTGCTTCGTAAGTATTGGCAGGCAGTTCGTTATCCTTTGGAAGCAATTTCTTCATTATTTTCAGCAACTTTTCAAATCCCTTATCAGGCACACCGATCTCTGCCTTCCATTGCAGCAATTCCAGTGTGCTACCTAGCCTTTTGTGGTCATCTTTGCAATTCGGGTACAACAATTTGTTGTGATCCTCTAACATCTGCTCAAATTTCAACCTCTTCCTTTCGCTATCACATTCTCCCTTTGCATTAGCAATGGCTCGACCAAGATCATCACTGTCTCATATGATGCACGTTCTTCTGTTTCTTCTATCATTGTCTTCCATTGTAGTACTAGTGCATTCAGGAGACATAGGATAGTTGTCATCATTCCTTTATTTTCTTTGTCTTCAATCATAACCCCTCTTTCTCCGTTCTTGGTCCAACATTTTTAGCCAGACATGAAACCGGACCGAAATAGATGGCAGTGAAGGACTCTTGAGGAAGAGTATTCCTTCTGATTCCGACAATCACCACATGGACAACACAAAAACCATTCCGCTTGTTTGCCTCTGCCACAACGAGAAAAGAACGCATGTCTTTAATGAACTCACCAGAGATTAGGTCAGTGTACATCCATTGCCATCTCATCTGCATTATATAAGTACATCAAACAGAATCACGATTCTAAGATTAGTACCAGTCTAAAAATATAAGCACAGAGCGTATACATCAAACAACTATGCACTGATTTAAAAACTTCTACTCCATCTTTAGTCCCGCTTAGACACACCAACCGGGACTAAAGGGTTTGTGGCAGGCTGGGGCCGGCGTGAGCCCATTTAGTCCCGGATGGTGTCTCCAACTGGGACAAAAAGTGGGTGAAGACACTATGTCGTGAGTGGCGACACTATGCTAGTGAGTGGCAACACTATTTCGGTGGGTGGATACTGTAACATCCCAAAAATATTAATCAAGATTACAAATTCCAATCACCCAAATTTAGGGTTAACAAAAACTTTTGTGAATTAAATCCCTATGAATGCATGTGTGTATGTGATGAATGTATGAATGCATGAATGGACTTGTTTAATTGTTGTGAATGGCAAGGATTGGTTTAAAGATGAAAACAACATCATCTAAATCATTTCCAAGCAGAATCAAAACAATAGAAATTCAAAAACAAACTAAATAAGCAAATGGTCATTTTTGCCAATCTTGCTCACTAGACCATTTTGAGTGTTTCTAGTCCAAGATTTCTAACAGAAACAAATCCAAATTCTTTTCACCCCTTACTAGACCAAGGAAAAGTAAACCCAAGCCCACTTTGCAAACCCACAGAAACATTTGGCAACCTTATTCAAATGACATTTGAAAATTTTATCTAGTTCATATGGGAAGATCACCATTTCTCAAAACCTAACCAAACTAGTGAACCTTGACAAATCCAACCAACCAGAGACTACCTAGTATGTGAGCATTGCACCCACCAAGTTTTAACCAAAAAATCAAATATGAATTTCTTGCGGCCATTTCATCAAACACTTGAAGACAAAAACCAAATTTGGCCAAACTTCACTGTTTTGAGCAGTAATTTGGCTAAACATTGTTCACCATTGATCACCCTTGTCTCCCCAGTGCCAACCAATGCATTGAACCAACCTATCCCCTATCCAATGCGCCATGCCGTGCCAACCCGAGAGCACCTTGCCAGCCGACAATGGCTAACTAGCAGGAGCAAGTGCCGTGCCTAGCCACCGTGTCCAGGAGAACGCCACCGTCCACCGCCATCCCCTGTCTAGCCGTCGAGCCTGCCAGGCACCGGACCATAGAGAATGCACGCTGATGGGGGAATACCAATCGGGGTATACCCACGAAGCGGAGTCACCATATGGTATCGAGCCGACTGAAGCCAATCCCAGAGCGGGTCGACTCGCTGGATATGACGACTGGCGCATATTGGACCCAGGCGACTGACGCCGACTGGGAGGCCCCCCCGAACCGGACTCGTATACAAAGCCCACTAGCACTTGTAAACCCTAACTGACTGCATATATAAAGCCACCAGGGGCACCCATTTGAGGGAGGCTCTCCCACAATAGATTAGATCTAGTCTCTCACTCCGCCTACGGCGACTCCCTTGTAAACCAATCTATGATCATATACTGGATTGATAGTAGGACGTTTGTGTGGCAAACCGGGAACTTATCTTGCCCTGTTATTACAACATTTAAATTGCGGGGTAGTTAAAACAACTTGAACCACGTATTAATTGTCGGGGACCCCGGTTCCACTTAATATTGCCCAATTACATCGCATCTTTGCCATGTCATGCATCATACATGCATCATGCCCGATCTTCTGCCGTAATCTTAAATATTGCATCCGGTGTTTATTCTAGTGTTTTGGTTCTTCGCGGATAAGGCCGTTGAGTTGATGTGAGCTTCGCCCCGATCTTCGGATGAACCTTCGACAATGTTTTCAGGCGAGCATCTCCCCCTTTTCTACCTATCTTACTTTTATAGTATTTATTCCTCCTGTTGATCTATTGCTATCTGTGTTGCGATGCTCTAGTTTCCGTACCCGAGATATCCCGTGCAGCCTTATATTGCCTTGGACACATCCTATTACCTGTGTTTGGTAGATAGCTGGACTTGCGCGTCGTAGTCGCTTGCTCAAATGCTGTTGCGTGTCGTCCAGTACCACAGTTGTTGGAATGTTGCCGCATGTTTAATGTTGGAGATGTTCATGGCTTTAATTATCGTTCACTTTAATTACTGTTTAACAACTAAAATTGGAGTAGGTAAGCAGAGGCACAGGTGGGCAATAGATGTTATTTGGTTGTTACCGTCCACTTGTGTCCCGTAGGACCCCGAGTTCTTGACACCTGTTCCGAGATTGAGCGCGCTAACCACAGGTGGGGAGATATGGGCCCCCCATCGATTAGTACCTGATTTCAAAGTATTGTACTAGGGGCCACAAGTAGTTTGGGGCTTTATTGCTATCCTGTACTTATGCCATGCTTTACTGCTTTATTTACGATTGTGTGAGGAGCACGCTGTACTGTTTTGGAAGCGGAGTGTTTTCGCGGTATCGACAGGCCCAGTTTTGGGGTTTCCTATCGTTTACAGCCACTGTCGCAAACCCTGAGTCCGTCTCGGAGACCGGCCGACTTCGTTGCGGGTGTACTTAGTGGGGTGGCCCCCCGTGCTTGCTTTGGGTCTGGGAAACGTTATGACTGAGGCCCCACCGACATACCGATGGGTGTATGTTAACTGATCTGGCAAAAAGGGTCGAAGTGCTTGTGGATACTTTGGTGCACCCCTGCAGGGTTAAATCTTTTCGAGAAGCCATGTCCGCGGTTATGGACGACTTGGAGCACAGTGCTTGATCATAGACAACTATAACTAAAGTTTACTGTTATAATTTGACTTGTACCCGATATGACTAGTAATCAGCTTCACTACAACGGAATGGCTAAGTAAAAGTACCAACAACTGCTGGGTTTTGGGATATCTCATGCTTATTGTATCTGACTAGTAAATGTTGCAACTACAACGGAATGGTTAACTAAAACGGCCCACTGCTTATTTTATCAGGATGATTATCTACACCTGACTAGTAATTGCTGCAACGATCACTGAATAAATAAAACTGCCAACTGTGTGAGTTCCTCGGTTAACTTTCTCGGTTGGTATCGAGGGGGAATACCAGGATGGGTTTGTTTGGTGTTGTATTCAGGTTGGTTCCGAATAGGTCTTTCTTACCCCTCTCTGTTAGCCGCCAGTTATATCGAGTCTCTATGTTGTTTAGTGCATGTTGCGCTGCCGCTGCAGACCACCATACCTATGTAGGCGAGGACCGCCGAATTCTAGTCTCGCCGTGTACTGGCCTCAGTACTGACGCTCCTCTTTTTCCTTTGCCCTTTGTCGGCACCCCTTTTGTTCTAGCAGTTTCGACGTCGTTAGCAGGGTTACCCTTCCGGCTTGGCCTGGGCAGGGTTATGGACGCCATTGGTTATTCTTCAGGGCTCTTAGCCCCATTTGCATCTTGTCCGTAGTCGGACGCTGTATCGTTTTACAGGTGATTTGGATCTTTGTATTGTATATCTGTATTCTTGACTCTTTGAGTCGCTGCTGTATATATATATCTGTTTTGTGGGTTCCATCGAGGACTGTTGTGTAATGTTATTACTTCGTTTTCCACCCGCACGAAAGTGCCTGGTGGGCACCTTTGAATCGTTTCTATGCGAGTTTGGCGGGAATCGCTGAAACTTGCATAGGGTCGATTCTAAGGGTGTTACACTATGGGTCCATGTAGTAGCTAGATGGCTGTATCTCCTCCTTTGTGCTTTCATGTATGGATCTTGTGAGCTCCGTTCATGATCAAGATCTAATCTATTTGTAATCATGCATGTTATGTTTGCGGGGATCCGATGGATATTGAGATTATTATGTTGGTTTGATTAATGGTTCTATCTTTATGATTCTATCATGTCTGTGTTATTTGTGATCTTGCATGTTCTTCGTTGCTAGTGGTTATCTTGGCCAAGTAGTTGCTAGTGACTCCAAGAGGGAGTGTTTATGCTTGATAGTGGGTTCATCCCTCTAGTTTCCAAGGGAAGTGATGAAGGGTTTTGCAGCATAGTAAATCAAAATTTTCTACGGAGCGAACAGAGGGAAAGCCAAGATCTAATCTAGGAGATGCAAACAACGAGAGAGATTGGATTAGATATTCATACCCTTGAAGATTCGCACAGCGGAACGTTCGTCGGAACGTGGGTGATGTAGTCGTACTCGCTTCTCCTCCTCGCGATCCGATCCGATCTAGCACCACAAGTGGCGGTGCCTCCGTGAGATGCACACGTGCAGCACCTCGACGTCTCCTCCTTCCTCGGACCAACGAGTATGGTGGAGAGATAGATGGATCTACAACACGACGGCGTGGTGTATATGGTGGAGAATTTCAGCTGCAGGCGCCTACAAACAGTCGGGAGGGAGAGAGGAAGGTAGCAAGGCTGCTAGGGCTTGGAGGAAGGTGTGTGGGGGGAGGGGGCGCACCACCCCTCTATATATAGAGGGGTGGCGTCCAGCCCTTGCCCCTCCTCCAAGCCTATCTCTAGTTTAAACAATTTAAACTCTCCCTTATCTAGAAATCCTATCTCTAGTTTAAACGATTTAAACTCTCCCTTATCTAGAAATTCTATCCCGAGATTTAAACGAGTCAAATCTCTCTAGAATCGGCTGGGCCCTATGGGGCCTTGTGCCCCTGGCCCAATGCGGCCAGGACACTCCCTCATAGGCCCATGCCCCCTCCCGGAAGGTGGGGCCACGTTGGTCCCCTTCCGGAAGGTTCTAGAAGCTTCCGGTACAATACCGATTAACCCGGAACAATTCCGAACTCCAAAAACTGCACTGCCTTATATGAATCTTATTCTCCGGACCATTCCAGAACCTCTCGTGATATCCCGGATCCCATCCGAAACTCCGAACAAAAATTCATAAACCAATTATCCAATCTATCCTAGCGTCGAGATACGTTAAGTGTGTGACCCTGCGGGTTCGAGAATATGCAGACATGATCTTCTATCAATAATCAACAGCGGGGTCTGGGCACCCATATTGACTCCCACACATTCATCGATGATCATATCGGATGAACCACGATGCCAGGATTCAATCAATCCCATATATATATTCCCTTCGTCTCGCGATATTTTACTTGCCCGAGATTCGATCGTCGGTACCGTCATACCTAGTTCAATCTCGTTCACAGCAAGTACTTTACTCGTTCCGTAATCCGATATCACTTTGTGATTAACTCCTTAACCACATGCTTGCAAGCGGTGTTGATATCGATTACCGAGTGGGCCCGAAGTATATCTCTCCGATTTGGGAGGGACAAATTCCATCTCGATACATACAAACCCAACAGATACTTTCCGATCACCTGAGAGACACCTTTATGATCACCCTCTCATAGGATGACGTTTGATGACCTCAAATCTTTCTTCCGATACCAGGGAGTTGCATTATCTCATGGTCTAAGGAATACAATATTTGACATAGGAAAAGCTTCGCAAAGACGAACACGATGACACGATCTAATTGCTGTTCTTTGTTTGGGTCTATCCACCATATCATTCTCCCAATGATATGATCTCATTATCAATTGACAACTCATGTCTATGGTTAGGAAACCTTAACCATCATTGATCAATGAGCTAGTCCATAGAGGCGTACTAGGGACACGGTGTTGTTTACAAACCACACAAGTATTAAAGTTTCCGCTTAATACAATTCTAGCATGGAACATAAACTTTATCATGAACAAGAATTATAATAATAACATCTTTATTATTGCCTCTAGGGCATAATTCCAACAGTCTCCCACTTGCACTAGAGTCAATAATCTAGTTTACATTTGGCAACAATCTCACACCCATGGCACTGAGGTGTTGATCATGTTTTACACGTGGAAGAGGTTTAGTCAGTGGATCTGCGACATTCAGATCCGTATGTACTTTGCTAATCTTCAGATCTCCATCTCAGATTATATGAAACTTGCGGTTGATATGCTTGGTCTTTGGATGATATCTTGGTTCCTTAGCGAGTGCTATGGCGCCAGTGTTGTCACACAATATCTCCAGTGGGTCCAATGCACTTGGAACCACGCCAAGATCAGTGATGAAGTTTCTGATCCAAACTCCTTCACTTGACGCTTCTGCAGCAGCCATGTATTCCGCTTCTACTGTAGATCCCGCGATCACGCTTTGCTTGCAGCTTCTCCAGCTCACAGCTCCTCCATTCAAAATATAAACGTATCCTGTCTGAGATTTAGAATCATCCTTGTTGGTGTCGAAACTAGCATCGACGTAACCTTTTACGACAAGCTGTTCATCACCCCCATAGACTAAGAACATTTCTTTAGTTCTATTTAGGTACTTTAGGGTGTTCTTCACGGCTGTCCAGTGTTCCACTCCTGGATCACTTTGATATCTGCTCGTCAAACTAAGAGCATTGGACACATCCGGTCTAGTACACAGCATGGCATACATGATGGAACCTATGGCCGAGGCATAAGGCACTTTGCTCATAGCTTCCCTATCATTTACCGTAGCTGGACACTGAGCCTTGCTCAATATCTTACCTGACAACATAGGCACTGAACCTTTCTTTGCCTTATCCATTCTGAACCTTTTCAGAACTTTGTCTAGGTATGTACTCTGGCTTAAAGCTATCAGGCGTCTTTGTCTATCTCTATAGATCTTGATGCCCAATATATAAGCAGCTTCACCTAGGTCTTTCATTGAAAAACACTTGTTCAAATAACTCTTCACATCGTTAAGCATGTTGATGTCATTTCCGATAATCAATATGTCATCCACATACAGTACCAGAAACGTCACCGAGCTCCCACTCACTTTCTTGTAGATGCAAGCTTCGTAGCAATTTGGAACAAATCCAAAGCTCTTGATCACTTGATCAAAATGAAGGTTCCAACTCCGAGATGCTTGCTTCAGTCCATAAATGGAACGCTGAAGTTTGCATACTTTATTAGCATCCTTAGGATCGACAAAACCCTCGGGTTGCATCATATACAACTCTTCATCAATGTTGCCATTGAGGAAAGCAGTCTTGACATCCATCTGCCATATTTCATAATCATGAAACGCAGCAATTGCTAATAAAATCTGAATGGACTTAAACATCGCTACGGGAGAGAAAGTCTCATCGTAGTCAACACCTTGAACTTGTCGAAAACCTTTTGCGACAAGCCGTGCTTTATAGACGGTAACATTACCATCCGTGTCCGTTTTCTTCTTGAATATCCATTTGCACTCAACGGCCTTTCGGTCGCTAGGAGGATCCACCAAAGTCCATACTTGGTTTTCGCTCATGGATCCCAATTCGGATTTCATGGCTTCCAGCCATTTCTCAGAGTCTGGGCTCATCATCGCTTCCTCATAGTTCGTAGGTTCACTGTCTTCTACCAACAAGACAGTCAAGACAGGGTTGCCGTACCACTCAGGAGGGGCACGCGACCTTGTCGACCTGCGACGTTCAGTAGCAGCATCGTCCGAAGCTTCATGATCCTTGTAATTAGCTTCCTCTATTGTTGGTGCAGGCGGCACTGGAACAATTTCAGGTGCTGCGCTACTCTCCAATTCAAGAGAAGGTTCAATAACCTCGTCAAGATCTACTTTCCTCCCACTCACTTCTTTCGAGAGAAACTCCTTCTCAAGAAAGGAACCGTTCTTTGCGACAAACACTTTGCCTTCGGTTCTGTGATAGAAGGTATACCCAATAGTTTCCTTAGGGTATCCTATGAAGACACATTTCTCCGCTTTGGGTTCGAGCTTGTCCGGCATCAACTTCTTGACGTAAGCTTCGCATCCCCAAACTTTAAGAAACGACAACTTAGGTTTAGCACCAAACCACAGTTCATACGGTGTCGTCTCAACGGATTTAGATGGAGCCCTATTTAAAGTGAATGCAGCGGTTTCTAATGCATAACCCCAAAATGATAACGGCAAATCAGTAAGAGACATCATTGATCGGACCATATCTAATAGGGTTCGATTCCGGCGTTCAGACACACCATTGCGCTGTGGTGTTCCGGGTGGCGTGAGTTGTGAAACGATTCCACTTGCTTTAAGATGCGTGAGAAAATCATAACTCAAATATTCGCCCCCACGATCGGATCGTAGAAACTTAATCTTTCTATTACGATGGTTCTCCACTTCATTCTGAAATTCTTTGAACTTTTCAAACGTTTCAGATTTATGTTTCATTAAATAGATATACCCATATCTACTTAAGTCATCGGTAAAAGTGAGAAAATAGCGATATCCACCGCGCGTCGAAACACTCATCGGTCCGCATACATCCGTATGTATGATTTCCAACAAGTCCGTTGCTCGCTCCATCATACCGGAGAACGGGGTTTTGATCATCTTGCCCATGAGGCATGGTTCGCATGTGTCAAATGATTCAAAATCAAGAGACTCCAAAAGTCCATCAGAATGGAGTTTCTTCATGCGCTTTACACCAATATGACCTAGACGACAGTGCCACAAATAAGTAGTATTATCACTATCTACTTTGCATCTCTTAGCCTCAATGTTATGGATGTGTGTTTCATCCCTTTCGAGATTTAGAAGAAATAAACAATTCACAAGAGGTGCATGACCATAAAAGATGTTACTCATATAAATAGAACAACCATTATTCTCCGATTTAAATGAATAACCGTCTTGCAATAAACACGATCCGGAAATAATGTTCATGCTCAACGCAGGCACATAATAACATTTATTAAGGTTTAAAACTAATCCCGAAGGTAAAACTAAGGAGAGCGTGCCGACGGCCATCACATCAACTCTTGATCCGTTGCCAATGCGCATCGTCACCTCATCCCTCGCAAGCCGCCGTCTATTCCGTAGCTCCTGTTTCGAGTTACAAATATTAGCAACTGAACCGGTATCAAATACCCAGGCACTACAACGAGGGCTAGTAAGGAAAACATCAATAACATGTATATCAAATATACCTTTGATGGTGCCAGCCTTCTTGTCCGCTAAGTACTTCGGACAGTTGCGCTTCCAGTGACCCTTGTCCTTGCAATAGAAGCACTCAGTGTCCGGCTTGGGACCAGACCTGAGCTTCTTCTCAGCAGGGGCATTGCGCTTGCCGCCGCCCTTCTTGAAGGGCTTCTTTGCTCCCTTACCTTTCTTAAAGGAGGGCTTGTTGACCATCAACACATGATTATCCTTCTTGATGTCCACTTCCGCAGCCTTCAGCTTTGCGAAGAGCTCGGTGATCGTATCAGTGGAACCAATCTGATTATGAGTCACTACAAAACTTTTGTAGCTGGGAGGGAGTGATTGCAGAACCCTGTCAATCTTGAGCTCCTCTGGAATCGTGCATTCCAGTTGCTCAAGGCGTTGAGTGTAGCCCGACATCTTTATGGCGTGCTCACTAACAGAACTCCCTTCCTCCATCTTGCAGTTAAAGAACTTCTCAGAGATCTCATATCTCTTAGAACGGGCTTGAGTATGAAACATGGTTTTCAGCTCCTCGAGAATCTCAAAGGGCCCGGGATAGGTTTCAAAACGATTTTGAAGCTCCGGTTCCATAGCAAACAACATGGTGCTCTTAATCACACCATAATCATCTTTGCGCGACTGATAGACAGCTTTCTCATCAGCCGGCGCAGTTGCAGCAGGGGGGTCACCTAACGCTTTACCAAGGACATAGTCCTTTTGTACGCTAGACAGAATGATTCTTAGATTGCGGAACCAATTGGTGAAGTTAGACCCATTGTTTCTAAGCTTTTCCTTCTCAGCAAAAACGTTTAAGTTGAAGTTGGATTTGGCCATGTGATCTACAGTATTTGCAAGTACAATTTAGACTATGTTCATGATAAATAGTTCAACTTAATCAAATTACTAGATGAACTCCCACTAAATTCAACATCCCTCAAGTTGTTTAGTGAACACGATCCAAATTCACCACACCTAATCCGATCATCACGAGAAGAGATGTGGTTTCAATGGTGGACAACAAAGTGTCGATCATATCATTCATATGACTCATGCTTAACCTTTCGGTTCTTGTGTTCCGAGGCCATGTCTGTACATGCTAGGCTCGTCAAGTTAGACCCAAGTATTTCCGCGTGTGCAAAAACTGGCTTGCACCCGTTGTATGTGAGCGTAGAGTCTATAGCACCCGATCATCACGTGATGCTTGGAAACGACGAACTTTCGCAACGGTGCATACTTGGGGAGAACACAGTTTTTATCTTGATCTTTAAGTGAGGAATCATCTTATAATGCTACCGTCGCGATCTAAGCATAATAAGATACATAAAGGGATAAAAATCACATGCATATAACTTTATGTGACATGGTATAGCCAATCCTCGCGCAATGATCTCCATCTTGTGCGTTCCGGCATGATCTCCATCACTCCACCATGATTGCCTCCACCACGAATAGCAACTACAACTATTGCTAACTACTTAGCGATAAAGTAAAGCTATTACATGGCGTATAAGAAGTTGACTCGCAGGTCATACACAATTATAAAGACAACCATATGGCTCCTGCCGGTTGTGTACTCATCGACATGCAAGTCGTGAAACATTACAAAACATGATCATCGCATACAATATACACATCACATCTTGGGCCATACCATATCACAGAAAATACTCCCTGCAAGAACAAGTTAGACGCCTCTACTTTGTTGTTGCATGTTTTACGTGGCTTATGGGAGTAGATGCTAAGAACGATTCTTACCTACGGAAAGCCACAACGGTGATATTATGGTTGCCAAACTCCGGTGTTAATCCCATGACAACTATAGTGAGAGAAACTGACATCCACCAGCCGCATGTGTGGTACAAGCCACACGTCAAGTGCGGAGCCGGTCTCGCGAACGACGTCGCGTAAGGTTGGCCTGGACCGCTTCAATCTCACTATCCCGCGTCATAAGAAGAACACAAACAAGAGGCTTGCAACAGAAAACATCAACGCCCGCAACAACCATGTTGCGTTCTACTCGTGAAACACATCTACGCATAGATCTAGCTCTGATACCACTGAAGGGTTTCGCGGCATAGTAAATCAAAATTTTCTATGGAGCGAACAGAGGGAAAGCCAAGATCTAATCTAGGAGATGCAAACAACGAGAGAGATTGGATTAGATCTTCATACCCTTGAAGATTCGCACAGCGGAACGTTTGTCGGAACGTGGGTGATGTAGTCGTACTCGCTTCTCCTCCTCGCGATCCGATCCGATCTAGCACCACAAGTGGCGGTGCCTCCGTGAGATGCACACGTGCAGCACCTCGACGTCTCCTCCTTCCTCGGACCAGCGAGTATGGTGGAGAGATAGATTGGATCTACAACACGACGGCGTGGTGTATATGGTGGAGAATTTCTGCTGCAGGGCTTCGCTTACAAACAATCGGGAGGGAGAGAGGAAGGTAGCAAGGCTGCTAGGGCTTGGAGGAAGGTGTGTGTGTGGGGGGGGGGGAGGGGGCGCACCACCCCTCTATATATAGAGGGGGGGAGGCCAGCCCTTGCCCCTCCTCCAAGCCTATCTCTAGTTTAAACAATTTAAACTCTCCCTTATCTAGAAATCCTATCTCTAGTTTAAACAATTTAAACTCTCCCTTATCTAGAAATTCTATCCCGAGATTTAAACGAGTCAAATCTCTCTAGAATCGGCTGGGCCCTATGGGGCCTTGTGCCCCTGGCCCAATGCGGCCAGGACACTCCCTCATAGGCCCATGCCCCCTCCCGGAAGGTGGGGCCACGTTGGTCCCCTTCCGGAAGGTTCTAGAAGCTTCCGGTACAATACCGATTAACCCGGAACAATTCCGAACTCCAAAAACTGCACTGCCTTATATGAATCTTATTCTCCGGACCATTCCAGAACCTCTCGTGATATCCCGGATCCCATCCGAGACTCCGAACAAAAATTCATAAACCAATTATCCAATCTATCCTAGCGTCGAGATACGTTAAGTGTGTGACCCTGCGGGTTCGAGAATATGCAGACATGATCTTCTATCAATAATCAACAGCGGGGTCTGGGCACCCATATTGACTCCCACACATTCATCGATGATCATATCGGATGAACCACGATGCCAGGATTCAATCAATCCCATATATATATTCCCTTCGTCTCGCGATATTTTACTTGCCCGAGATTCGATCGTCGGTACCGTCATACCTAGTTCAATCTCGTTCACAACAAGTACTTTACTCGTTCCGTAATCCGATATCACTTTGTGATTAACTCCTTAACCACATGCTTGCAAGCGGTGTTGATATCGATTACCGAGTGGGCCCGAAGTATATCTCTCCGACTTGGGAGGGACAAATTCCATCTCGATACATACAACCCAACAGATACTTTCCGATCACCTGAGAGACACCTTTATGATCACCCTCTCATAGGATGACGTTTGATGACCTCAAAGCTTTCTTCCGATACCAGGGAGTTGCATTATCTCATGGTCTAAGGAATACAATATTTGACATAGGAAAAGCTTCGCAAAGACGAACACGATGACACGATCTAATTGCTCTGCTTTGTTTGGGTCTATCCACCATATCATTCTCCCAATGATATGATCTCATTATCAATTGACAACTCATGTCTATGGTTAGGAAACCTTAACCATCATTAATCAATGAGCTAGTCCATAGAGGCGTACTAGGGGCACGGTGTTGTTTACAAACCACACAAGTATTAAAGTTTCCGCTTAATACAATTCTAGCATGGAACATAAACTTTATCATGAACAAGAATTATAATAATAACATCTTTATTATTGCCTCTAGGGCATAATTCCAACAAGTGACATAAATCTCTTCGCTTGTGGATGTGTTGTTGCTACTAGGGAGAAAACAACGGTCTCTTGTTCATGGAACATGTGGACTGTTTACCTTACACACTTTGCTTAAAGCAGTTGTCTATTGCTTGCAACTTAATACTGGAGGGGGTTCGGATGATAACCTGAAGGTGGACTTCTAGTCATAGATGTAGTTGGATTACGGTCTATGTATAATGTTGTATTGCCCAATCAACCTCATAGGATCTTTCTAGCTTGTAATTGCATTGTTATGCCTTGCTCAGTTCCTGTCAATTGCCCCGCTGTAATTTGTTTACCCTTCATGCCATGTTGTTTATCTAAGGATAGCACCTCTAGTGAACTATGGACCCCGGTCCAATCTTTACCACTGATACATCTTCTACTGTTACTTGTTTACTTGCTATAAACCATTACCTTCCACACCATATGTTTAATCCTTTGTTACAGCAAACCGGTGAGCTTGACAACCTCACCGATTCATTGGGGCAAAGTCTTGAGTTTGTGTTGTGTAGGTATCCGTGTTGCTTGCAACACCTGTGTGACGTTTCCTTCCTCTTACTGGTTCGATAACCTCGGTCTCAACTGAGGGAAGACTTGCTGCTGTACTCTTCACACCTTTCTCTTGGGGTTCCCAACAAGACTCCACATCAGCCACCAAGTTTTCTGGCGCCATCAAGGAGTCATCAATGCTTCCTTATGGCCTAGCATGGTTATGGACATATTTCTTTAAGACTCCCTTGAATCTCTCAAAGGGGAACATATTGTGTAGAAATACAGGACCGAGAATGGTAATCTCTTCTACTGGGTGAACTAGGAGGTGCATCATAATGTTGAAGAAGGATGGTAGGAACACCAACTCAAAGCTGACAAGACACTGGACCACATCTTTTTGTAACCTTGGTAGACTTTCTGGATCGATTATCTTTTGAGAAGTTGCATCGAGGAACACACAAAGCTTCACAATGGGTACTCGAACATTTTCCGGCAGAAGCCCCCTCAATGCAACCGGAAGCAACTGCGTCATGAGCACGTAGCAGTCATGATACTTCGGGTTCTGGAATCTTTTCTCTACAATATTTATTATTCCCTTTATATTTGATAAGAAGACAGAGGGGACCTTGATACTACTCAGACATTCAAGATTTCCTTCTCTTCTTTGGTAAGAGTGTAGCTGGCAGTACCTTGAAACAACTATGGATGCATGTCGTCTCGTCTTTCATACGTTGTTGGTCCTTCCGTGCTTCTGGTATATCTTTATTCTTTCCAAACACGCCCAAGAAGCCTAGGAGTATCACGCAAATATTATTCGTCAGGTGCATCACGTCGATTGTAGAGCGTACCTCTAGGACTTTGCAATTGGGTAGCTTCCAAAATATATATTTCTTCTTCCACATGGGTGCGTGTCCGCCAGTGTCCTTCGGAACGGACTGTCCGCTAGGACCCTTTCTAAAGATTACTTTTAAATCCTTCACCATATCAAATACATCATCACCAGTACGGCGGATAGGCTTACTCCGGTGATCTGCTTCACCATTGAAATGCTTGCCTTTCTTTCTTAGGGAATGCGTGGGCGAAACAAAAACAACGATTACCCAGGTACACATTCTTCTTACACTTATCCAAATAAATACTTCCAGTCTCACCTAAACAACGTGTGCATGCATTGTATCCCTTGTTTGTCTATCCTGAAATGTTACTAACAGCAGGCCAGTCATTTATGGTTACGAACAACAATGCTCGTAGGTCAAATTCCTCATGTTTGTGCTCATCCCACACACGTACACCTTGTATGTGCCACAGCTGTAAAAGTTCTTCAACTAATGGTCTTAGGTACACATCAATATCGTTACAGGGTTGCTTCGGGCCTTGGATGAGCACTAGCATTCTAATGAACTTTCGTTTCATGCACAACCAATGAGGAAGGCTATAGATACACCGAGTCACAGGCCAGGTGTTATGACTGCAGCTCTGCTTCCCAAAAGGATTCATGCCATCTCTACTTAGATCAAACCATAAGTTCCTCGCGTCACCTGCAAAGTCCGGGTAGTTTCTCTCGATTTTTCTCCACTGCGACCCATCAGCGGGGTGTCTCAACATCTCGTCTTTCTTACGGTCTTATTTGTTCCATCGCAACAACTTGGCATGCTCTTCGTTTCTGAAAAAATGTTTCAACCATGGTATTATAGGAGCATACTACATCACCTTGGCGGGAACCCTCTTCCTGGGGCGCTCACCCTTAACATCACCAGGATCATCTCGTCGGATCTTATACCGCAATGCAGTGCATACCAGGCATGCATCCGAATTCTCGTACTGCTCATCATGGCAGAGGATGCAGTCATTAATGCACACATGTATCTTCTGTACCTCTAATCCTAGAGGGCAGACAACCTTCTTTGCTTCGTAAGTATTGGCAGGCAGTTCGTTATCCTTTGGAAGCAATTTCTTCATTATTTTCAGCAACTTTTCAAATCCCTTATCAGGCACACCGATCTCTGCCTTCCATTGCAGCAATTCCAGTGTGCTACCTAGCCTTTTGTGGTCATCTTTGCAATTCGGGTACAACAATTTGTTGTGATCCTCTAACATCTGCTCAAATTTCAACCTCTTCCTTTCGCTATCACATTCTCCCTTTGCATTAGCAATGGCTCGACCAAGATCATCAACTGTCTCATATGATGCACGTTCTTCTGTTTCTTCTTCATCATTGTCTTCCATTGTAGTACTAGTGCATTCAGGAGACATAGGATAGTTGTCATCATTCCTTTATTCTTCGTTGTCTTCAATCATAACCCCTCTTTCTCCGTTCTTGGTCCAACATTTTTAGCCAGACATGAAACCGGACCGAAATAGATGGCAGTGAAGGACTCTTGAGGAAGAGTATTCCTTCTGATTCCGACAATCACCACATGGACAACACAAAAAACCATTCCGCTTGTTTGCCTCTGCCACAACGAGAAAAAGAACGCATGTCTTTAATGAACTCACCAGAGATTAGGTCAGTGTACATCCATTGCCATCTCATCTGCATTATATAAGTACATCAAACAGAATCACGATTCTAAGATTAGTACCAGTCTAAAAATATAAGCACAGAGCGTATACATCAAACAACTATGCACTGATTTAAAAACTTTCTACTCCATCTTTAGTCCCGCTTAGACACACCAACCGGGACTAAAGGGGTTTGCGGCAGGCTGGGGCCGGCGTGAGCCCATTTAGTCCCGGATGGTGTCTCCAACTGGGACAAAAAGTGGGTGAAGACACTATGTCGTGAGTGGCGACACTATGCTAGTGAGTGGCAACACTATTTCGGTGGGTGGATACTGTAACATCCCAAAAATATTAATCAAGATTACAAATTCCAATCACCCAAATTTAGGGTTAACAAAAACTTTTGTGAATTAAATCCCTATGAATGCATGTGTGTATGTGATGAATGTATGAATGCATGAATGGACTTGTTTAATTGTTGTGAATGGCAAGGATTGGTTTAAAGATGAAAACAACATCATCTAAATCATTTCCAAGCAGAATCAAAACAATAGAAATTCAAAAACAAACTAAATAAGCAAATGGTCATTTTTGCCAATCTTGCTCACTAGACCATTTTGAGTGTTTCTAGTCCAAGATTTCTAACAGAAACAAATCCAAATTCTTTTCACCCCTTACTAGACCAAGTAAAAGTAAACCCAAGCCCACTTTGCAAACCCACAGAAACATTTGGCAACCTTATTCAAATGACATTTGAAAATTGAATCTAGTTCATATGGGAAGATCACCATTTCTCAAAACCTAACCAAACTAGTGAACCTTGACAAATCCAACCAACCAGAGACTACCTAGTATGTGAGCATTGCACCCACCAAGTTTTAACCAAAAAATCAAATATGAATTTCTTGCGGCCATTTCATCAAACACTTGAAGACAAAAACCAAATTTGGCCAAACTTCACTGTTTTGAGCAGTAATTTGGCTAAACATTGTTCACCATTGATCACCCTTGTCTCCCCCAGTGCCAACCAATGCATTGAACCAACCTATCCCCTATCCAATGCGCCATGCCGTGCCAACCCGAGAGCACCCTTGCCAGCCGACAATGGCTAACTAGCAGGAGCAAGTGCCGTGCCTAGCCACCGTGTCCAGGAAGAACGCCACCGTCCACCGCCATCCCCTGTCTAGCCGTCGAGCCCTGCCAGGCACCGGACCATAGAGAATGCACGCTGATGGGGGAATACCAATCGGGGTATACCCACGAAGCGGAGTCACCATATGGTATCGAGCCGACTGAAGCCAATCCCAGAGCGGGTCGACTCGCTGGATATGACGACTGGCGCATATTGGACCCATGCGACTGACGCCGACTGGAGGCCCAAGACGGCGACTCGTATACAAAGCCCACTAGCACTTGTAAACCCTAACTGACTGCATATATAAAGCCACCAGGGGCACCCATTTGAGGGAGGCTCTCCCACAATAGATTAGATCTAGTCTCTCCCTCCGCCTACGGCGACTCCCTTGTAAACCAATCTATGATCATATACTGGATTGATAGTAGGACGTAGCGATCCTCCATCGAGGGGACGTGAACCTGGGTACATCGTGTGCCAATCTCGCTCCCGGATTCTCCTACGTCGCCTTGCTCCCTCTATGTAAGCTACCCCCAGTAGCATCTGTCGTGCAATACCATGACACACGGGGCCCACCGTGGGGCAAGCGGCACTTGGAGGTAATAATCTGGACGGGATCCCTCAAGATCTTCATCGTCAACTTCGGCAGCGCTCGGCGTATGAGTTTGAGTCAATGGGATCTGATAAGCTGATTAGCTCACGCGGCAGCGTATTGATCCAGATGGTCTTCAACAAGATTAAATCAGATCAGACATGCGACCGCCACACAACCTTGTTCCCTGCATCGGAGATGTTTCAACATGCCAACATGCGAGCTCGATCACACATGATCGTGACTCATGGTTTTTTTCTATCAGATCACTTCTCTCTCATATATAGTTAATATTTTATTTGATTCTAATACTCTACACCTTATTTTGAAGTGTGTGTACGTGACTCATGAGATGATGGAGTGATAATCGAATTGAGTGATGGAGACGAGTACGCGCGTCATCATAGGCCGGCCATGCGCCGTTTTCTTGGTCACCGACTATATGATTGGAGTCGTTTGTGCACTCGACGACCTCGAGTCGAGGGCCACAGTTCGTAAGCCATTTGATGGCAGTTTGCTCATCGCGAACTCGCCCCCCTCGCACGTTATGTCGGACGACACCAAGCAAAGACCTGGATCGGTTATTTTCCATCTCAAGTGCAGCACGCGCCAGATTGATTTGATATTCACTCAATTTCTCTCTCACTAGTTAATTCTATTTTATTTGATTAAATTATTTGGATCTAATCCTGTGTATACATGTTGTTGACATATATGTTGAGAAATAGAGCAATTTACCAAGCGAATTATCCATAATAAACGCTAGATAAAACATGACTAGAATAATAGGTAATATACTAATCATGTTTAATAGCGAATACAAAATAAGGCATATAGCCAAACAAACTGCAAGGCATAAAACTCTGGATAGAATCAGAACAAGATTGAGACAGAAGATGTACACGGCAGTAGCAGAAGTAGAACCGCCGGCGTTGGAACCGTCATTGGCCATGTCGTCGAGGAAGAGGGTGCTGATGTCGGGGAAGAAGTCCTCGTCGGGGAAGACATCGCTATCTGTGAGGGAGTCCGTGACGAAGCCAGTAGTCGCGCTGATAGCGCTCCCCAAAAACCTTATCGCCCTTCTCCCGTACAGGACTCGAAGCAGCGGGGTCTCGGAGGCCTACTGTCCCGGCTCGCGGTGCACGCCGCAAGACGGGATGGGAAAGACGAAAGTAGCGCAGTGCTCTGGAACTCGAGGCAAGGGATGTGTAACAGCACAACTGAGAGAAGGCGCGACCTCTCTCTCTTGTAGGCGCAGAGGAGAAGGCAGACGGTGCAGAAGATGAAACGAACAGGCGCATTTAACTCGTATTAAACGTCCATTCAAAGCAAACGTTTCTCCTTCGTATTAAACGTCCATTCAAAGCAAACGTTTCACCTTCGTATATCTGTTCATATACCATTCATGCGTGGCAAAATAAAGCTCGGCTCGGCGAGATTCCCGCAACCCGCGGCGCGCGCGCGTCGTGACGTGACGTGACGAGGCGAGGCGAGGCGTGGCGTGGCGTGGCGTGGCGTGGCGTGGCGTGGCGAGGCGAGCGAGGAGGAGGAGGAGCGCGCGTGTGGAACTCTCTCCTTCTCCTTCTAATCCTTTTACCAAGTGGTAGAAGAGCTCACCTTATAAGCTGGTCCAACTTCCACTCAACTAGCAATGTGGGACTAAACATTTGTCCCACCTCTTGTCTTGCATGAATGGGCCACATGGGCCTCTAGGATTTTCAGGAATTATTTAAATAGAAAATGGGCTAGACATTTTGGGCCAAAATTCCAACAATCCCCCACCAGATCCCAGAGGCACATGTAATCTGCCTTTGGTTCCAAAACACTGTTTATATACCGGTACTATAGTGGAGACTGTTAAGTTGAACTTCCACCTAGAATTCTATGCTACACTAGGTTGCAACTTGTACAGTGGATTATGCCTTAAACTGCAAGTTTGCTGCAATCTAGCTTCACACGAAGTCTTGACCGATACTGGGCTACCGTGGGACTTCCCCGCGGGTGGAGCTTATACGTCATACTCCATGACCTTTCATGAGTTTATTAGAGAGCACCCCACTCTCATAGACTGCGACGTTTTAACAGTCAGACTCATATAGGTGTGTTCTTCAAAAGATGTTCTGCAGGACAACATCTTTGCTTAGGATAAGTCACTTAGAACACATTAAGATAATAAATCAACCTGCCATGCAGAATAGGAAAGTATTGCATCTTTATGGAGTGGTGTTTATTAAAGTAGGGATACTTTCCTCTCAGCTAACCAACAGCTTGTTTCCCAATTCTAATTCACGGGATCTCCGATCACATAGAATGGTTTACCACTATGGAAAGCTCAAATTGTGGGTCTCATACCCATCTCCTTTGATGCATTTTCTATCACGTTGCGTGATAGACCCTTTGTGAAGGGATCTGCCAAGTTTTTAGATGTTTGGATATAATCCAATGCAATAACTCTGGAGTTTCTCATTTTTCTGACAGATTTCAGTCTCCTCTTCACATGTCTTGAGGACTTCATATTATCCTTAGAACTGTTCACCTTAATAATCACAGTTTGATTATCACAGTTCATTGGAATCGCGGGTATAGGTTTTTCAACCACAGGTAAGTCCATCAAGAGTTCATGAAGCCACTCTGCTTCAACAGTGGCCGTGTCTAGTGCTGTGAGTTCTGCTTCCATAGTTGACCTCGTTAAGATGGTCTGCTTGCAAGACTTCCAAGAAACAGCGCCACCACCAAGTGTGAAAACATATCCACTCGTGGCCTTTATCTCATCAGCATCAGATATCCAATTTGAATCATTATAACCCTATAGTACCCTCGGATACCCGGTATAGTGTATGCCATAGCTCGCAGTGCCTTTTAGATATCGCATAACTCTCTCAAGAGCATGCCAGTGATCATCTCCTGGATTTGAGACAAATCGACTGAGTTTGCTTACAGCAAAGGCGATGTCAGGTCTCGTGGCACTAGCTAAATACATAAGCGAGCCAATGATTTGAGAGTATCTTAGTTGGTCTCTAGCATTTCCTCGATTCTTTCGAAGCAACACACTAGGATCATACGGTGTAGGAGAAAAATTGACGTCGCTATACCCGAAACGACTCAAGATCTTTTCCACATAGTGGGACTGAAGCAATGTAATCCCACCATCATCATCTCTCAATAGCTTGATGTTCAGGATGACATCAGCTACTCCCAGATCCTTCATCTCAAAGGAACGAGATAAGAAATCTTTGACCTCCTTAATTGCATTAAGGTTGGTTCCGAAAATCAGTATGTCATCAACATACAAACAAAGGATAACTCCCTCACCCCCACCATGGCGATATTATACGCACTTGTCAGCTTCGTTTACAACAAAGCCTGCAGCGGTTAAGGTTTTATCAAATTTTTCGTGCCACTGCTTAGGTGCTTGTTTAAGACCATATAAAGACTTCAGTAGCTTGCACACTTTTCTTTCTTGACCATTTACTACAAAACCATCTGGTTGATCCATATAAATTTCCTCATCCAACTCTCCATTTAGGAAAGCTGTCTTAACGTCCATTTGATGAACGAGAAGACCGTGTGAGGCAGCCAGAGAAAGTAGTACTCGAATGGTGGTCAACCTTGCTACAGGTGAGTAAGTGTCAAAGAAGTCTTCACCTTCCTTTTGGGTATAACCCTTGGCCACAAGCCTTGCCTTGTACTTCTCAATAGTACCATCAGGTCTTAGTTTCTTCTTGAACACCCATTTACATCCTACAGGTTTGCACCCATAAGGACGATCAGTGATCTCCCATGTTTCATTAGCTAAGATGGAATTCATCTCACTATGAACAGCTTCCTTCCAGTAGTCAGCATCAGGAGATGCATAAGCTTCTGAAATGGAAGTGGGAGTGTCATCCACAAGGTACACAATGAAATCATCACCAAAAGACTTTGCAGTCCTTTGTCTCTTGCTCCTTTTAGGAATTTCATTATCATCCTCCTTAGGACTTTCAGAGTGTTCAATCGGAATGGTAGGTTCAGAGAATATAGCAAATTCCTGATTAGATGAACTAGGTATCTCCGGATTTGATGAGTAAGGTTTATCCTTCATTGGAAAGATATCCTCAAAGAAAGTCGCATCAGTCGACTCCATGATTGTACCGACATGAATGTCAGGTACTTCAGATTTTACTATCAAGAATCTATAACCAATGCTATGAAAAGCATAGCCCAGAAAAACACAATCAATGGTTTTTGGTCCAAGCTTGCGCTTCTTGGGGATTGGTACATTAACCTTTGCCAAACAACCCCAAGTACGTAAGTAAGAGAGTTTTAGTCTTTTCTTCTCCCATTCTTCGAATGGAGTAATTTCTTTGTTGTGGCATCCCGCAAAACCACTACTAGAAAATCGCGTTGAATTTGTGCATTGCATCGTCATCATCATATGTTGTTTGTCAAAAACTAATTTCGAAAACCTATTTTGTTTTCCAAACGCCCCATCTTTAATCAAATATTAAACCCCGGGTCTCCGAAAATATTTTTGTTTGCCTGCTATCGGTTTGCGAATGTTGCATGTAGAATTAAATAAAATATTATATTATTTTAGTGGGGCAGTCGAACGGGCCGAATGACCCGAACGACCACCCCGTATAAAACAGATCGGTCCAACCTCTAAATCCTAAGGCCACCAGGAAACCTACCCACAACCCCAGCCACATCATCCCACCCAATCGCAGCACGCCACGTCACCTCTCCCCTCCCCCTCTAGCCTATCAAAACCTGCCACCTAATCCTAACCCACTCCCTCTCCTCTCTCTCTCCCACCAACCAGCCCCACACCCCCCACATAACCCACCACACACGCACGCAACCGGCCAGCAGCCAACCTCCTCACCCCACTCCCTGACGCGCGGGTCCCACCGCGTGGACCCTGTCCCCGTCCCCACTCGCAGCTCCCTCTCCCCACGCGTCCTCTTCCTTTCACCCACCCGACCACGCTCCCTCACCGCCCTGCTCCTTCCACCCGCGTCAGCCCCAGCCGCCGCCGGCCCCTACCCGCCGGAGCGCCGCCGGCCAGCGCCGCCCCGCCCCGTGGCCGAGGCCGCCTCTCCCCGGCGCTCACCTGCCCCGCAGATTCGCCGCCGCGCGCCTCCCCTCAGCCCCGCCTGCGCCCCGTGTCACCGGTCCCCTCCACCTCCGGCCCGCGGCCGGCCTGCTCGCCTTCCGCCACGCCTCGCCGTTCTCCCCCGTGCGCGTCGCGTCCGACCTCGACCCCAAGCGCCGCCGACCTCGCCGCCTCGTTGCGCGGTCGCCCCGAGCTTCCGCTGCGTCCGCCGGCGCCGCGCGACCCCCTCCGGCCCCAGGCTCGCCGCCTCGCGTCGCCGACGCGCGCCGCCCATGACCTCCTCCACCCGGCCCTCGCGCGTCGCCCGCCTCCCCTGATCTCCGCCGCCTCTGCTACCAGCGGCCGCTGCCGCGCCGCCGCCGGAGATCCCCGACCTCGCCGGCGCCGCCTCTGGCCGGCCGCCGCTCGACGCCATCGCCCTGCGCCCTCCCCTCGTCGCCTCTGCCCTGCAGCCTCCGCTCGCTCGCCGTCGTCCAACCGCCCTTTCCTCGCCTCCTTCCAAGCGCCGCCGGTCGCCAACCGCAACAACCTCGCCGACGGGCCCCTCTCCAAGTTCTGCGCTGCCATCCTTTCACCGGGTCCTGCAGCTCCTTCGTGTGTTCATCTTCGTTGCGGGAGAGCTTCTGTCGTCCTCGGATGGGCACTTTTCTGTCAAGGCTTTGCTTCGGGCAGTAACGACAAGGGCTTCTGGAGATGCACCGTCGCAAGACGTGAACCTTTGTGATCCGCCAAGATCGTCCACCGGACACACAAGTCCCCGAACCGACGACCGAAGTGAACCATCTCGGGACGCCATGAGCTGCTACCCCGACCACCGAGGACGGAACTCCAAGTACGCCTTTTCGGACACCGAGACCCGCGAAGACCGATCCCGATGTACCGGGGACCGGACCCTCGACACACCAAGATCTACGGACGCCGAGACCCCCGAACCCGAAGGCCGATCCCGTACCCGGTGCCGCGTCAAGATCGCCTTCTCGGACCCCGTTGACGCTAAGTTCTTCGCCGTAGAGCAACAAGGCCTTCGACAAGACAAGGAACGCCAAGTGTTTCACCCCGGACACTGAGTCCGCCGAGAACCCCGATGCGACAAGTGCTTCGTCCCGAACGCCATGACTGACAACGTGATCCGAAGACCCCGGATGCGACAAGATCTACCTCGCTACCGAGAACGTTCCCGCCAAGACCAATCCGTCGAACCCTGGACCCCGAGACCAACCCCGAACCCCGGAACCCCAAGATCGCCGAGACCCCTAATGTGTGAACCCCTTCCCGAAAACCCTATTTTATAACATAATAACAACTTGTCGCATAATAAATGTTCATGCATGCATCTCATCATGTGGTTTGGGGGCCTTATGCCGATTCACCTAATAATTAAATATGGGGCCCATATGCGGGCAAATCCAGTCTCATATCGGCCTCATCTAAACTTGTGTAGCGAACCGGTGCTATCTTTTGCCATGTTAAAACAACATTTAAATTGCGGGGCTTCTAAATAACATGAACCACCTAATTAATTGTCGGGACCCCGGTTCCGCTTAATCTGGCCTAATTGCACCGCACCTTTGCCATGCCATACATCATACATGCATCATGCCGATCTTCTGCCGTTGTATTAAATATTGCATCCGGTGTTTATTCTAGTGTTTTGCTTCTTCGCGGATAAGGTCGTTGAGTTGATGTGAGCTTCGCCCGATCTTCGGTTGAACCTTCGGCAATGTTTTCAGGCGAGCATCTCCCCCTTTCTACCTATCTTACTTTTATAGTCTTTATTCCCTCCTGTTGATCTATTTGCTATCTGTGTTGCGATGCTTTAGTTTCCGTACCTGTGATATACCGTGCAGCCCTATATTGCCTTGGACACACCCTATTACCTGTTGTTTGGTAGATAGTTGGACTTGCGCGTCGTAGCTGCTTGCTCAAGTGCTGATGTGTGTCGTCATATGCCACAGTTGTTGATGTATTGCCGCATGTTGATGATGGAGATGATCATAGTTTTTACTTATTGTTCACTTTAATTCCTGTTTAACAACTAAAATTGAAGTAAGCAGAGGCATCGGTGGGTGATAGATAATATTTGGTTTCCGAACGCCCACTTGTGTCCCGTAGGACCCCGAGTACTTGATACCTGTTCCTTGATTTATCGCGCTATCCACATATGGGGAGTATGGGCCCCCCTTAGCCAGAGCTTGATTCCGTCTTATTTCTTGGGGCCACAAACTAGTTTGAGGTTTTATTTACGATCCTGTACTTATGCCATGCTTTACTGCTTTAATTAAATTGTGCGACAGATAGCACACTGTACTGTTTAGGATCGGGACACGTTTACGCGGTGTCGACAAGCCCAGCCACACTTTCGGGTTCCCAGTCGCTCACAGCCGTCCACCCAAACCTTGAGTCCGTCTCGGAGCTAGCTTACTTCGTTGCGGGTTCTACTTAAGGGGTGGCCCCCTGAAATATTTCTGAATCTTGTGATTGCTCTGTCGTGAAGACCTCGTTGGGTTTTGATTTGGTTTTTCCGAGGTTGATCGTGTGTGTGTTGCTATTTGTGCACCCCGGCCGGGTTAAAACTTTCTGAAAGCCGTGTCCGCGGTTATGGACGACTTGGAGAACAGTATCTCGACCATAGACAAGCATAACTAAAGTTTACTGTTATAAATTTGACTTTATAATGACTAGTAATCAGCTTCACTATAATGGAATGGCTAATTAATACTGCCCACAATTGCTTGTTTGGAGTGTCGCTTGCGACAGTTGTATCTGACTAGTAAGTATTGCAACTACAACGGAATGGCTGAATAAAAGTACCAACAACTGCTGTGTTTTGGGTTACCTCATGCTAAATGTATCTGATTAGAAAGTGTCGCAACTACAACGGATTGGTTAATTAAAAGTGCCCACTGCTTACTTTATCAGGACGATTATCTAAACCTGACTAGTAAAGTGCCGCAACTATAACTGAATAAGTAAAACTGCCAACTGTGTGAGTTCCTCGGTTGACTTCCTCGTTGGTCTCGAGGGAGAAACGCCAGGATGGGTTTGTTTGATGATAGCATCAGGTTGGTTCCGAATAGGTCTTTCTCACCCCTCTCTGATTGCCGCCAGTTGTATCGAGTCTCTATAGCGTGTTTAGTGCATGCTGCCGCTGCCGCTTCAGTCCACCATACCTATGTAGGCGAGGACCGCCGAATTCTAGCCTCGCCGTGTACTGGCCTCAGTACTGACGCTCCTTCTTTTTCCTTTGCCCTTTGTCGGCACCCCTTTTGTTAAGCAGGTTTTGAGATCGACGTCGTTAGCAGGGTTACCCTTCTGGCTTGGCCTGGGCAGGGTTATGGACGCCATTGGTTATTCTTCAGGGCTCTTAGCCCCATTTGCATCTTGTCCGTAGCTGGACGCTCTATCGTTTTCAAGGTGATTTGGATCTTTGTATATTATATCTGTATTCTTGACTCTTTGAGTCGCTGTTATATATATATGTTCTGTGGGTCCCATCGAGGACTGTTGTGTAATGTTATTACTTCGTTTTCCACCCGCACGAAAGTGCCTGGTGGGCACCTTTGAATCGTTTCTATGCGGGTTTGGCGAATTTTGCTCAAACTTGCATAGGTCCGATTCTGAGGGTGTTACAGAGTGGTATCAGAGCTCAGCAGTTGCGATACCCCACAAGTCCAGCCTGTAGGATAATCTAGCTAACGGCCGAAGTAGAGTGTCAAAACTATTTTTGCAAAATCGGTTGGATAGTTCTGATTAGGTCTGACTTTACTCCTTACCCCTGTGCTGTTCCCCTCTTACCCCTACGTGTTTTGAATCCGCTCTCGTCTCTTTCTTCGAGTCCAGGAATCTCGTGGTTGGGTTTCCGTCGTACCTTTAGGGTTTCGCTTCCTTCTTCGATAACGGTGTTGCTACATCTGGTCTCCGTGCTACCCGAGGAATCCTTCGTCTGTGGTGCCGTCCTTTGTTCTTTGTTTGTGCCTTCCGGTGTTTTCCGACGCGACGACCTCATCTATGCCAGATCCGATGCAGAGTCTGCATCACTCCGTTGTTCCGAACCTCGCTTGTCGAGATCTTCAGTCTGATTCCGAGAGTTGGTTGCATACTCCGCCTATTCGTGTGCAGAGTAATGGTTTGAGTGCGGGATGGAGTAGCTACCATACCACTACTCTTATCATTCGCTCTTGTACATCGAATCAGTGGATCCAGCAACTTTACTCCGTCCACGGAAGTTAGGGGTGGCTTTATTTGTTGATACCTCTACCTTCGACCTGTTGTTCCCGGAGTGTTCTCGCGACGGTCACGGACAACGACCTCTTGTTAGTGGTGTCGCGAGGATCTACACGAAGCGCGAAGGATCAGACCGCCGGCCTACTTCCCGGTACCACGAGGCGGATCTCGAGGGCGAGATCCTTTGTTAGTGGTGTCGAATTGTGGCATCCCGCAAAACCACTACTAGAAAATCGCGTTGAATTTGTGCATTGCATCGTCATCATCATATGTTGTTTGTCAAAAACTAATTTCGAAAACCTATTTTGTTTTCCAAACGCCCCATCTTTAATCAAATATTAAACCCCGGGTCTCCGAAAATATTTTTGTTTGCCTGCTATCGGTTTGCGAATGTTGCATTTAGAATTAAATAAAATATTATATTATTTTAGTGGGGCAGTCGAACGGGCCGAATGACCCGAACGACCACCCCGTATAAAACAGATCGGTCCAACCTCTAAATCCTAAGGCCACCAGGAAACCTACCCACAACCCCAGCCACATCATCCCACCCAATCGCAGCACGCCACGTCACCTCTCCCCTCCCCCTCTAGCCTATCAAAACCTGCCACCTAATCCTAACCCACTCCCTCTCCTCTCTCTCTCCCACCAACCAGCCCCACACCCCCCACATAACCCACCACACACGAACGCAACCGGCCAGCAGCCAACCTCCTCACCCCACTCCCTGACGCGCGGGTCCCACCGCGTGGACCCTGTCCCCGTCCCCACTCGCAGCTCCCTCTCCCCACGCGTCCTCTTCCTTTCACCCACCCGACCACGCTCCCTCACCGCCCTGCTCCTTCCACCTGCGTCAGCCCCAGCCGCCGCCGGCCCCTACCCGCCGGAGCGCCGCCGGCCAGCGCCGCCCCGCCCCGTGGCCGAGGCCGCCTCTCCCCGGCGCTCACCTGCCCCGCAGATTCGCCGCCGCGCGCCTCCCCTCAGCCCCGCCTGCGCCCCGTGTCACCGGTCCCCTTCACCTCCGGCCCGTGGCCAGCCTGCTCGCCTTCCGCCACGCCTCGCCGTTCTCCCCCGTGCGCGTCGCGTCCGACCTCGACCCCAAGCGCCGCCGACCTCGCAGCCTCGTCGCGCGGTCGCCCCGAGCTTCCGCTGCGTCCGCCGGCGCCGCACGACCCCCTCCGGCCCCAGGCTCGCCGCCTCGCGTCGCCGACGCGCGCCGCCCGTGACCTCCTCCACCCGGCCCTCGCGCGTCGCCCGCCTCCCCTGATCTCCGCCGCCTCTGCTACCAGCGGCCACTGCCGCGCCGCCGCCGGAGATCCCCGACCTCGCCGGCGCCGCCTCTGGCCGGCCGCCGCTCGACGCCATCGCCCTGCGCCCTCCCCTCGTCGCCTCTGCCCTGCAGCCTCCGCTCGCTCGCCGTCGTCCAACCGCCCTTTCCTCGCCTCCTTCCAAGCGCCGCCGGTCGCCAACCGCAACAACCTCGCCGACGGGCCCCTCTCCAAGTTCTGCGCTGCCATCCTTTCACCGGGTCCTGCAGCTCCTTCGTGTGTTCATCTTCGTTGCGGGAGAGCTTCTGTCGTCCTCGGATGGGCACTTTTCTGTCAAGGCTTTGCTTCAGGCAGTAACGACAAGGGCTTCTGGAGATGCACCGTCGCAAGACGTGAACCTTTGTGATCCGCCAAGATCGTCCACCGGACACACAAGTCCCCGAACCGACGACCGAAGTGAACCATCTCGGGACGCCATGAGCTGCTACCCCGACCACCGAGGACGGAACTCCAAGTACGCCTTTTCGGACACCGAGACCCGCGAAGACCGATCCCGATGTACCGGGGACCGGACCCTCGACACACCAAGATCTACGGACGCCGAGACCCCCGAACCCGAAGGCCGATCCCGTACCCGGTGCCGCGTCAAGATCGCCTTCTCGGACCCCGTTGACGCTAAGTTCTTCGCCGTAGAGCAACAAGGCCTTCGACAAGACAAGGAACGCCAAGTGTTTCACCCCGGACACTGAGTCCGCCGAGAACCCCGATGCGACAAGTGCTTCGTCCCGAACGCCATGACCGACAACGTGATCCGAAGACCCCGGATGCGACAAGATCTACCCCGCTACCGAGAACGTTCCCGCCAAGACCAATCCGTCGAACCCTGGACCCCGAGACCAACCCCGAACCCCGGAACCCCAAGATCGCCGAGACCCCTAATGTGTGAACCCCTTCCCGAAAACCCTATTTTATAACATAATAACAACTTGTCGCATAATAAATGTTCATGCATGCATCTCATCATGTGGTTTGGGGGCCTTATGCCGATTCACCTAATAATTAAATATGGGGCCCATATGCGGGCAAATCCAGTCTCATATCGGCCTCATCTAAACTTGTGTAGCGAACCGGTGCTATCTTTTGCCATGTTAAAACAACATTTAAATTGCGGGGCTTCTAAATAACATGAACCACCTAATTAATTGTCGGGACCCCGGTTCCGCTTAATCTGGCCTAATTGCACCGCACCTTTGCCATGCCATACATCATACATGCATCATGCCGATCTTCTGCCGTTGTATTAAATATTGCATCCGGTGTTTATTCTAGTGTTTTGCTTCTTCGCGGATAAGGCCGTTGAGTTGATGTGAGCTTCGCCCGATCTTCGGTTGAACCTTCGGCAATGTTTTCAGGCGAGCATCTCCCCCTTTCTACCTATCTTACTTTTATAGTCTTTATTCCCTCCTGTTGATCTATTTGCTATCTGTGTTGCGATGCTTTAGTTTCCGTACCTGTGATATACCGTGCAGCCCTATATTGCCTTGGACACACCCTATTACCTGTTGTTTGGTAGATAGTTGGACTTGCGCGTCGTAGCTGCTTGCTCAAGTGCTGATGTGTGTCGTCATATGCCACAGTTGTTGATGTATTGCCGCATGTTGATGATGGAGATGATCATAGTTTTTACTTATTGTTCACTTTAATTCCTGTTTAACAACTAAAATTGAAGTAAGCAGAGGCATCGGTGGGTGATAGATAATATTTGGTTTCCGAACGCCCACTTGTGTCCCGTAGGACCCCGAGTACTTGATACCTGTTCCTTGATTTATCGCGCTATCCACATATGGGGAGTATGGGCCCCCCTTAGCCAGAGCTTGATTCCGTCTTATTTCTTGGGGCCACAAACTAGTTTGAGGTTTTATTTACGATCCTGTACTTATGCCATGCTTTACTGCTTTAATTAAATTGTGCGACAGATAGCACACTGTACTGTTTAGGACCGGGACACGTTTACGCGGTGTCGACAAGCCCAGCCACACTTTCGGGTTCCCAGTCGCTCACAGCCGTCCACCCAAACCTTGAGTCCGTCTCGGAGCTAGCTTACTTCGTTGCGGGTTCTACTTAAGGGGTGGCCCCCTGAAATATTTCTGAATCTTGTGATTGCTCTGTCGTGAAGACCTCGTTGGGTTTTGATTTGGTTTTTCCGAGGTTGATCGTGTGTGTGTTGCTATTTGTGCACCTCGGCCGGGTTAAAACTTTCTGAAAGCCGTGTCCGCGGTTATGGACGACTTGGAGCACAGTATCTCGACCATAGACAAGCATAACTAAAGTTTACTGTTATAAATTTGACTTTATAATGACTAGTAATCAGCTTCACTATAATGGAATGGCTAATTAATACTGCCCACAATTGCTTGTTTGGAGTGTCGCTTGCGACAGTTGTATCTGACTAGTAAGTATTGCAACTACAACGGAATGGCTGAATAAAAGTACCAACAACTGCTGTGTTTTGGGTTACCTCATGCTAAATGTATCTGATTAGAAAGTGTCGCAACTACAACGGATTGGTTAATTAAAAGTGCCCACTGCTTACTTTATCAGGACGATTATCTAAACCTGACTAGTAAAGTGCCGCAACTATAACTGAATAAGTAAAACTGCCAACTGTGTGAGTTCCTCGGTTGACTTCCTCGTTGGTCTCGAGGGGGAAACGCCAGGATGGGTTTGTTTGATGATAGCATCAGGTTGGTTCCGAATAGGTCTTTCTCACCCCTCTCTGATTGCCGCCAGTTGTATCGAGTCTCTATAGCGTGTTTAGTGCATGCTGCCGCTGCCGCTTCAGTCCACCATACCTATGTAGGCGAGGACCGCCGAATTCTAGCCTCGCCGTGTACTGGCCTCAGTACTGACGCTCCTTCTTTTTCCTTTGCCCTTTGTCGGCACCCCTTTTGTTAAGCAGGTTTTGAGATCGACGTCGTTAGCAGGGTTACCCTTCTGGCTTGGCCTGGGCAGGGTTATGGACGCCATTGGTTATTCTTCAGGGCTCTTAGCCCCATTTGCATCTTGTCCGTAGCTGGACGCTCTATCGTTTTCAAGGTGATTTGGATCTTTGTATATTATATCTGTATTCTTGACTCTTTGAGTCGCTGTTATATATATATGTTCTGTGGGTCCCATCGAGGACTGTTGTGTAATGTTATTACTTCGTTTTCCACCCGCACGAAAGTGCCTGGTGGGCATCTTTGAATCGTTTCTATGCGGGTTTGGCGAATTTTGCTCAAACTTGCATAGGTCCGATTCTGAGGGTGTTACATTTGTTCTTTGTGGGAACTCGGTTTAGGACAAGACACGCGGTCAATAATGCCTCCCCCCACCATTCCTTAGAAAGACCCGATGTGTCTAACATGGCGTTAACCAAATCTGTTAGAGTACGGTTCTTTCTTTCGGCTACTCCATTTGACTGGGGTGAGTAGGGAGGCGTCCTCTCATGAATTATGCCATGTTCCGCACAAAAGAAATCAAACTCGTTGGAAAAATACTCTCCACCACGATCAGACCTAAGCCTCTTGATCTTTCGATCAAGTTGATTTTCTGCCTCAGCTTTATAGATTTTGAAGAAACTCAAAGCCTCATCTTTTGATTTTAGAAGATACACGTGACAATATCTCGTAGAGTCATCGATCAAAGTCATGAAGTATTTCTTTCCACCTTTTGTTAACACACCATTCATCTCACAAAGATCAGAATGTATGAGCTCTAGTGGTGTTAAATTTCTCACTTCTGCAGTCGTATGTGACTTGCGAGGTTGTTTAGCTTGCACGCAGACTTGGCACTTAGATCCTTTAACAGTTGAGAAATCAGGGATTAAATTCATTTTGGCTAGCCGCGTCATACAACCAAAATTAATATGACAAAGACGAGAGTGTCAGATATTTGATTCAAAATTTGTGTAAATATGATTAACAACTTTATTACAAATGTCTGACAGAGATAAGCGGAACAAGCCTCCGCATTCATAGCCTTTACCAATAAAAGTTCCATACTTCGAAATTACAAATTTATTGGACTCGAATACAATCTTGTAGCCATCTCGACACAGAAGAGATCCGCTAACAAGATTTTTATTTATTGAGGGAACATGATGCACGTTCTTCAGGCGCACAGTCTTTCCCGAAGTGAACTTCAGATCGACCATACCAACACCATGAACAGAAGCATGCGAGTCGTTCCCCATCAGCATGGTTTGAGTCCCTCTGACCTGATATGAAGAAAACATGGAAATATCAGAACAGACATGTACATTAGCGCCCGTGTCAATCCACCAATCAGGAGAATGACATAATGAAAGAACAGTAGGTAATATACCATACCCAACATCTTTCATCTCAACGTCGCCCATGACAACATTAGCAGTCTTGCTGCTCTTCCCATGTTGGCGTTTGTCAAAGCGGTTGGGACAAGCAGGAGCCCAATGATTAGGATCACCGCACACATGACAAGCACCTTTCCTCTTATCAGTCTTCTTCTTGAAGCTGGTGGACTGTGAGGCCTTGTTCTTTCCATCGAACTTTCCTTTGTCATCAAACTTTCCTTTGTTCTTGAACTTGTGAGGCTGGAAGTTCCTTTTCTGTACCAGGTTGGCATTAGAACCTCCCTCGGTACCTCGAGCACGTGTGTCTTTTGCTCTCGCCTTCTCTTCCACATCAAGAGTCCCAATGAGATCCGTCACGGAGAACTCTTGTCTCTTGTGCTTCAGAGAAGTAGCAAAATTCCTCCATGACTGGGGAAGTTTGGCAATGATGCCTCCGGCAACAAACTTGTCCGGTAACACACAAGTGAAGTGCTCAATCTCCCTGGCAAGTGACTGTATCTCATGAGCCTGCTCCACAATGGAGCGGTCATCAATCATCTTATAGTCATAGAATTGTTCCATGACATACAGTTCACTGCCAGCATCAGAGACTCCAAATTTTCTCTCGAGCGCATCCCACATATCTTTGCCATTGCTAAATGACAGATATGAATCGACAATATTGTCGCCAAGGATGCTGATCAAGGCAGCCTTGAAAGTAGTATCAAGTTTTTGGAACGCCTCTTCCTGAGCGGGATTAAGTTCCCCCTCAGGTGCGCCATAGATGGCGTTATAGCAGCTCATGGTCTGAAACCAGAGCACTGCTCTCGCACGCCACCGTTTGTAATTCACACCTTCAAACACAGGTGGCTTCATAGAAACAACAAAGCCACTTGGGGCAAATTGCCTGAAATAAGGTTTTTGGATTGTTGAGAAATAGAGCAATTTACCAAGCGAATTATCCATAATAAACGCTAGATAAAACATGACTAGAATAATAGGTAATATACTAATCATGTTTAATAGCGAATACAAAATAAGGCATATAGCCAAACAAACTGCAAGGCATAAAACTCTGGATAGAATCAGAACAAGATTGAGACAGAAGATGTACACGGCAGTACCAGAAGTAGAACCGCCGGCGTTGGAACCGTCATTGGCCATGTCGTCGAGGAAGAGGGTGCTGATGTCGGGGAAGAAGTCCTCGTCGGGGAAGACGTCGCTATCTGTGAGGGAGTCCGTGACGAAGCCAGTAGTCGCGCTGATAGCGCTCCCCAAAAACCTTATCGCCCTTCTCCCGTACAGGACTCGAAGCAGCGGGGTCTCGGAGGCCTACTGTCCCGGCTCACGGTGCACGCCGCAAGACGGGATGGGAAAGACGAAAGTAGCGCAGTGCTCTGGAACTCGAGGCAAGGGATGTGTAACAGCACAACTGAGAGAAGGCGCGACCTCTCTCTCTTATAGGCACAGAGGAGAAGGCAGACGGTGCAGAAGATGAAACGAACAGGCGCATTTAACTCGTATTAAACGTCCATTCAAAGCAAACGTTTCACCTTCGTATATCTGTTCATATACCATTCATGCGTGGCAAAATAAAGCTCGGCTCGGCGAGATTCCCGCAACCCGCAACCCGCAACCCGCGGCGCGCGCGCGCGTCGTGACGTGTCGTGACGTGACGTGGCGTGGCGTGGCGTGGCATGGCGAGGAGGAGGAGGAGCGCGCGTGTGGAACTCTCTCGTTCTCCTTCTAATCCTTTTACCAAGTGGTAGAAGAGCTCACCTTATAAGCTGGTCCAACTTCCACTCAACTAGCAATGTGGGACTAAACATTTGTCCCACCTCTTGTCTTGCATGAATGGGCCACATGGGCCTCTAGGATTTTCAGGAATTATTTAAATAGAAAATGGGCTAGACATTTTGGGCCAAAATTCCAACAATATATGCATTGTTGGCATAAATTGAGCCATGAAGAAGACTGGACCGGCGCAATTCTCCAAGTGATCCGGCGATTGAATCAGCAAAGCAAATATGTTGGCGCCACTCGCCGGCCCTACATCCGTGACTCCGCTCGCTAGGACTCGTCAGTCGTCAGGATTGGGGACTCGCTATGCTCCAGGACTCGTCTAAACGCAGACACACTTAAACGCGGACTCGCTAGGCTCGGGGATTCGTCCGACGCGAACTCGCCATGCTCGCAGACTTGCCGTCACGGACTTGCCATGCTAACATCTCAGTACATGCTATGAGTCCAAACATATATGCATCTTTATTCATTCTCCAAAGCTGACCATGCAGTCGCATTTGACCCTTCCAGGGACCAAAATCATACTTGAGATCGGTTTCAGTTTTGTCTGATGTTTATTCGCGTCCGTCGAAATAGTGAGTCTGGGTACCAAAAGACCGACCTTGTCTCTGGGTTCAACAGTCTGGCATCACGTCTCTGTTATCCGGCAAGCGTTTGATGCTGGAGGTCTGCCTAATCATGAAAAGACACACATAAACCTTACATACTGCCGATCGATCCACATAACAAAAGTGTATTTTCTTCGACATCTACAATTTGCACGTCTTACAAATGTTCAATATATTTCATAAATACACCTTATTGTAGTCGTACTTTTTCCTTCTTCTCAGCAAAATTGTGTCTTTCTCGCCAGTCGCCGCGCTCGGGGACTCGGCGCTCGCCGGTCGCTCGGCCTCGCCGCTCGCCACGCTCGAGGACTCGGCGCTCTCCGGTCGCTCGACCTCGCCGCTCGCCGCGCTCGGGGCCCGTCGCCTTGCTCGCCGGTCGCTCGACCCCGCCACTCGCCGCGCTCGGGGGCTCAACGCTCGCCGGTCGCTCGACCTCGCCGCTCGCCGCGCTCGGGGACTCGGCGCTCGCCGGTCGCTCGACCTCGCCACTCGTCGCGCTCGGGGACTCGACGCTCGCCGGTCGCTCGCCCTCGCCGCTTGCCACGCTCGGGGACTGGGCGCTCGCCGGTCGCTCGCCCTCGCCGCTCGCCGCGCTCGGGGCCCGTCGCCTTGCTCGCCTGTCGCTCGACCTCGCAACTCGCCGCGCTCGGGGGCTCAGCGCTCACCGGTCGCTTGACCTCACCCCTCGCCGCGCTCGGGGACTCAGCGCTCGCCGATCGCTCGACCTCGCCACTCGCCATGCTCGGCACCAACCACTACTATTTTCAGAATATGCATCTCTAAAGAGCCCCGAGTCGTCTCTACAAGCCAACTCGAGCCTCGAGGACTACTCCTAGGCATGCTGCGTGTACGCGTGGTTCCACGACCGCGGCTCACCCCATCGACTCGCCACCGCGGACTCTCCACTCGCGTACTCTCCACGCTCGGGGACTCGCCGTCGCGGACACTCGCCATCGCGTACTCAACGCGCTCGGGGACTCGCCACCGCGGACACTCGCCCTCGCGTACTCAACACGCTCGGGGACTCTCCACCGCGGACTCTCCACTCGCGTACTCTTCACGCTCGGGGACTCGCCGCCGTGGACACTCGCCATCGCGTACTCAACGCGCTCGGGGACTCGCCGCCGCGGACAATCGCCCTCGCGTACTCAACACGCTCGGGGACTCGCCGCCGCAGACACTCGCCATCGCGTACTCAACACGCTCGGGGACTCGCCACCGCGGACTCGCCCTCGCGTACTCAACGCGCTCGGTCACTTGGCGCGCTACAGACAGCGCCACTCACCGGTTGCCCGACCTCGCCACTCGGCGCGCTCGGAGACTCGGCACTCGTCGGTCGCTCGACTTTGCCACTCGCCGCGCTCGGGGACTCGGCACGCTCCACGTTCGAGGACTCGCCGCAACTGGCGGCTTCACCGACACCCTGCATCTTTCACCAGCTGGCCATCACCGACTGGCTCACGCCGACCGCCTCCTGCTTCACGGTTATTTTCTCTGTTTAGGAGCTCGTCGCCGATTCGCTACGACCCATCGTCAAAACTCTCCGCGCCCTGCCTCAAGCCCGCATCGAATCGACAACGCGCTCGGGGACTACTGATGGGGGAATACCAATTGGGGTATACCCACGAAGCGGAGTCACCATATGGTATCGAGCCGACTGAAGCCAATCCTAGAGCGGGTCGACTCGCTGGATATGACGACTGGCGCAGATTGGACCCAGGCGATTGGCGCCGACTGGAGGCCCAAGACGGCGACTCGTATACAAAGCCCACTAGCACTTGTAAACCCTAACTGGCTGCATATATAAAGCCACCAGGGGCACCCCTTTGAGGGAGGCTCTCCCACAATAGATTAGATCTAGTCTCTCCCTCCGCCTACGGCGACTCCCTTGTAAACTAATCTATGATCATATAATGGATTGATAGCAGGACGTAGCGATCCTCTATCGAGGGGACGTGAACCTGGGTACATCGTGTGCCAATCTCGCTCCCGGATTCTCCTACATCGCCTTGCTCCCTCTATGTAAGCTACCCCTAGTAGCATCTGCCGTGCAATACCATGACACACGCGCCCATTTCTCTGCGACCATGCCGAGAGCGCTCCAGAGCGCCGCGCTCAACACGCTCGCATAGACCACGCCCTTCCTTCGTCGCCCGTCTACATGATCACCACCGTCCCAGGAACCTCCCAGACATCCTAGTTTGCCGCCGTGCGACCCGTAGCCACTGTGCGCCATCAAAACCGTCGTCGGTGTCGCTCAGAGCGTCGACGCGTTCTGACCGAACCGCACCGCCCCTTGCCGCGCTATTACGTCCTTGAGGACCGCCAGGAGACCGTGCACCGTCCTATACCGTCAGCCGTGCCCGTAGCTCGCTGTAACGCCGACCCCGATAAGCTCTGCTCGCACCCTTCGGTTCCCTCATCGTAGTATAAATAGAGGCCTTTCACGCTCGAATTCTTCACACCATTCCACTCCCCACCTCTCACTGACCGTGCCAACTTCTTCCCGGAGCAAGGCAAGCGCAGCATCGCCGGAATTTCGTTAGAGCCTACAGCTACTGGAGGACAAAGGCGCCGTGGATTAGAGCCACCCTAGGAGGACTCGCCAGTGCCAGGAGAATCGCCGTCGTCGACTTCGTCGTTCGCCCCCATCAGCGACCATCGCCTGAGCCCCGGTGAGCCGCCACAAACCCCCACTGGCCGCGCTAGGGTTCGAGCCCGTCGAGTTCTGTTCGACGAGGACGATGGCCGTGAGCTGTTGATCCTCGATCTAATCCTACGGTCGTAGATAACCTGTACCCCTTCGTACCCCCTGTCCCACTGATGTCTAGGGAAAACCACTTAACCAGCCCGCGCGCGCACTATGCAGTGGGCCGGCCCATTTAGAACTCCCGCGCGACCCAGTTAGTTTTAATTTAGCTTTATCTATTTAGTTTCAAATCTAGTTCTCGTAGTAGATTGAAAATTCATTTCAGAGAGTTTCACTGGATCAAATTGCATGAAACCAATTTTGTTAGAAAGGTATGTAAATTCTTAATCCAAGACTGTTGGATTCAAATCATTTGGAATTATAGATCATCTATAGTAAAAATAACAAGGTAGAGACTTTTTTGCATTCAAACATTTTTCAAAATTCAACCATAAAAGCTTTTGAGTTGATTCCAACTCTCAAAAATCACCTTTGATAAGGCCTTTCTGACTATATAAAAATATCTAGGTTTACTTGCAGTTATAATGGACAAGTAATAAAAGAATGCCCCATAGGCATTTCTAGTCATTTTAATTAATTAAAATAAAAAGGTTAGACCATATTAAATTATGACACCACTTTAAATCACATTCCCAAGTACTGAAATATGTGGTGATGACATGTGTCAACATGATCCCATATTTTAATTGGAGAATATTAAATCTTAAGTAGTTTTTCAATGAGTAGAAATTACTTTTCTAAAATAAAATAAATAAAACTATTGCCTTAATTCTTGTGATGATTGTGATGATGCTAGATCATCTTTTGTGAGCCTTGTGTGCCTAATAGAAGTAGTTAAGTATTGTTTGGTGATTGTATACTTCATATTTATTTATAGACGCTAGTACCGACCAAGGATAAGAAGAGGAAGGAGACTACTACGAGGAAGAAGCGGAGGAGAACTTCAACCACTACACTTCACAAGTCAAGCTACTAACTAAGCAAGCTTCACAAAACAAGTAACTTTGCAAGTTAACACTTGCATGATAACTATGCAAACTAGATGCCTTAGACATATGTGATGATACCCCTTTGAGTACACCAAATCCCAGTTTTACTTGCAAGCTTTATTAATTTATTTCTTTATCAAAATTCTTGGTTTACTTTTAGGAAGTGCTTGTGAGGTTTTAGAAAGATTTGAAAGGTAGCATAAAGAGCATAAAACTTGGCCTAAGTTAGGTAGATCTTGATGTCATCCCGATACATGAGATTATACTTAGATAAGTCACACTTGATTATCACTCCTCATTAGTATTTATCCCCACTTATGGTTGCTAGTGCTAAGCATAAAACTTGATCACTTTAGATGGGAATACTCGGTGAAAATGATTATGAAAACCTTAGAATAATGAGTCATTATAATGAAATGTTTTGACATGTGTTGTGAACACCAGATGATTTTGAAGATAAAAATGATGAGGCATGAGCCTTAGCCCTTTATAAAACTGATGGTTGTCTGGATGCGATACCATTCCAATCTTACCATACAACCACAATACCCGAAATTGGGTAGGTTTTGACTGGAAGTTTATATGCCTTAGTATGGGTTTCCTTGCGGCCAAGGTTTGACATGAGGCTACCTCGTGAAGGTTGACCACCTGTTCAGTTCGCAAGATGACAGATGGTCATGGTTGGGAGGCCAAACTCATAGGAGAGGTTCCTATACTAGGGTGTGTAATTGAAAGGTTAGGATTGATTATTCGCATACTGAGTATGGTAAATTCATGATTGTTTCTGACGGATGTATCGAATATTGTGGTGAAAGTGTACCACCTCCGCAGAGTGTCAAACTATTCGAATAGCCGCGTCCGCTGTTATGAACAGTTGGAGTGGCCATACTGTTCCGTCGTCAGATGTTTTCAAAATTACTTGTGAAATGAATCATGACTTTGACTTGACCACAACAGGGTTGTGAAAGTGAAAGCTAAGTTTCCACTTAGGTGTTATAAAGCCTTAAACTAGCTTTCTTTACTTCTGAACTCGGTTAGAGATAAACCTGGCTTTTTTGCAAAACAACCTAGAGCTTAGGATTCCTACTCAAACCACTTACTTGTTAGTGATAATTTGCGAGTACTTAAAGAGTACTCATGGCTTTGTCCCTGCTATTCCCGTGCCTAGATTATGAAGAGGACTATCAGGAGGATGGACCGCGGGAAGGTTACGACAACTAGGATCATCTCCCATCGTCAGCATTGCATGTGACCATGAAGATGGAGCCTCGCCCACGCTATCGTTATTATATTATTCCGCTACTTTGATTATATTAAGATTGGATCATGAGATCCTTTACTTCTTGTAAGACCTTATTAATGGTTTGTAATGGATAATGTACTGTGATATCCAATCTGTTATGTGTCGCAAAAATGGTAATCCTGGGATTGCAATGTATGGCATAACAGGCATCTGGGATTAAAAATCCGGGTGTTGACAAGTTGGTGTCAGAGCCATCCTGACCATAGGAGACCCTAGTTAGAATGGATGCTTGAATAAAAAACTTAGTTTCCAAACAAAATAAGTGAGTATTTATGAAAACCTATTCTCATTCTTACCATTAAAATTCTTTCATGAAAAATCATGTTCCTCAAAAATTCTTGCAAACCTACATATAATTTGACACACTTGATCACTCTACTAACTTACTCATCCTACATCCTTATAGATGGACGTGAAGTATATCAAGTTCTATCAGTTGGGAAGTGGAGGAGATCTCATCTTTGAGCATGATTTGGACCAACTTTTGGAACTTCTGGAGCATCCGCATCCTGAGTTCTTCGGAGCTCAGCTCAACGATCAGGAAGGAGGAGAATTGCAATGGCCGATTGTTGCAAGTCTCAGAGGGAAGATTGAAGCCCCCACCTCAGAGGGAGTTTAGTTCACCTTAAGAGAGAACAACTGGCTAGATGGACTTGCCAGGGCCATGCATGAAGCTCTTGCCCGTCTGTGTGGGAAAAGCACCAATCGAATCAAGGGCACCCGCTCTGAGTTCTATACAAGGTGTGATGTTATAGGACAGCCACTAGAGGCACCATATCACCCGGAGCTAAAGCATCAAGTGGACCACCTCAACTTCATCATGTATGACCGACAGAAGGAGTTGGACAATGCCCGCTCTTACGCCAACCAAAACTACGCCATCGCAGTCAAGAAGGACCAGACCATTGCCATGCTGGTGAAGGATCGCCAGTCTCGTCGTCGTCAGCTTGACAAGAAGGATCGCATTATTGCCCGCCTTCGTCACAAGGTGACAGACTTGGAGGAGACCATCCACGAGAGGGACATGCAGCTTGAGGAGAGGGAGAATGCAGTGGAGGATATCCGTGGAGACCCCTATTCTTACCTCAGTGATGATGATGACTTCCTGGAGGATCAAGCCATGGACTTCTTCACCGATGAGTATGACTTCGCCTTCATTGATGATGATGATGATGATGATGAAGCCACCGATTCCGAGGAGTAGTAGCACTTGAGCACTAGCGTTAGTGAAGCTGTATCCGATCCCACTGTATCGTAGTTTCACAGAATGGTTCTTAAAACCATCTATTTCCTTGTTGTGGTGTGTGTTTGTATGGATTGCTATGAATGAATGAATGAAAAGCAAGTTGCTAGAAAAACCCAAGTCAAACTTCAAAAACTTTTCCAAAAACAAACCCCTAAACCTTAGAAATTTCCCTCTTTTCTCATGATATATCTCAATCTTCAGATGCCTCGCGGAGGAAGCACTTCATCCCCGGACCCAATGTTGCAAATCTTGCAAATGTTGGTTTCAGACCGCGAAGCTGAAAGAGCCGAACGTCAAGCCAACTTAGCCACCCTTCAACACATAACTCAGATGGACAACAATAATCAAGGCCATGGAAACCAGGACAACCATGGATCCAATCTCAAGAACTTTCAGAACACCAATCCACCCATCTTTAGTAAGTCTGAAGAGCCCTTAGATGCAGATGATTTGCTGCAAACCATGGAGAACAACTTAGAAGTCGCAGGAGTGGAGGCCAACAAGAAAGTACTGTTTGTCACCCACTATCTGGCAGGAGATGCAAGAGCTTGGTGGAACAACGTTCGCGCCATGACTGGAGGACAGATGATGACTTGGGATGAATTCAAACTCAAGTTCAGCCGAACCCATGTGCCACCGGGTTTGATCAAGAGGATGAGAGATAATTCAGAGAATTGAAGCAAAGGGAGGATGACAGTAGTTGAGTACCGTGACAAATTTCTGTCCCTATCTAGGTATGCACCAGATGAGATTGACACTGAAGCCAAGAAGAAGGAGAGATTCCTGAATGGCTGCATGATGAGATGCAGACAGTCTTAGTCAATATCCCATTTGCTGACATTGAAGCCTTAGTGGATTTTGCCATTCATATGGAAGGCAAGATCAACCAAGCCAATGAGAATCACAAGCATAGAATGATGCATCAACCAGGAACCCACCATACCCCAAAGTATCGCCCAACATGTCTACAGGATTTGCCCCAAGAAACAATAGACCCCCGATGAACCGTCCAACCTATCCCAACCGTGGAGGAGGAAACCCAAGGCCCGGAGGAAACCAAAACAACAACCCCGACAACTCCAACAATTTCAACCGTGCACCGCCCAAGTTCAACAATAATGTCCCCACCAACACCAATACTGCCCCAAGGACTGGAAGCAATGTTGTGCCTGTTGCAGGAAAGGACAAGTCTTAGGTGACTTGTTATGAATGTGGAACCAAGGGGTCACTATTCCAATGAGTGCCCCAAGAAGCTTGCAGCAGCCCCCAATGTGAATGCCCTAGCTCAACATCAGCGTCGTGTTCAGCCTGGACGAAGATTTTCCCTAGGGAATTCGCTCAACCGCAACGGCCGTCTGTTTCTCATGAATGCTGAAGAAGCCCAGGAAGCGCCAGATGTCGTGCCAGGTATGTTTTCTGTTAATTCAGTACTTGCAAGAGTGTTGTTTGATTCTGGAGCATCACACTCGTTTGTTATAGAAGAATTTGCATGCACTAGTAAGATTTAACCAACAAAATTGATGCATGTTATGATAGTTCAAATACCTGGTTCAACCACCAAAGCTAGACAAATTTGCAAGGCTGTACCTATCAGAATCCATGACATAGATTTTTATGCTAATCTAATAGTACTTGGAACCAAAGGTTTGGAAGTAGTACTAGGAATGGATTGGATGTCGAAACATAAAGGATTAATCAACTGTGCCAAGAAAGCCATAACCATGACCAGTACCACTGGAGTATCAGTAGAGCATGTATCTGAAACCTTGCCCCGTCAATTCAAGTGCAACAAGAGTCTATCCCAACCAACCATTGACCAAGTCCGAGTAGTCTATGAGTACCCCGACGTATTTCCAGATGTTTTGCCCGGTATGCCCCCAGATCGGGATATCGAGTTTATCATTGAACTAATCCCTGGACCATACCCATAGCTCAGAGACCTTATAGTATGCACCCGTCTAAATTAGTGGAGCTGAAGAAGCAACTGGATCCTATGCTGGAGATAAGACTGATTAAACCAAGTGCGTTGCCATGGAGATCACCTGTCTTGTTTGTGGACAAGAAATATGGAGGTAACCGTTTGTGTATGGATTATCGGAAGCTGAATGATGTCACCATCAAGAACAAGTACCCACTGCCGAAGATAGAAGACCTGTTTGACCAGTTGACCAGTGCCAAAGTGTTTTCTAAGGTTGATCTTAGAACTAGTTATCATCAACTCAAGATTCGCGCAGAGGATATTCCAAACGCTGCCTTTATCACCAGATATGGATTGCACGAGTACACTGTCATGTCTTTTGGATTAACCAATGCCCCTGCTTATTTCATGAACCTCATGAATAAGATTTTTATGGACTTCCTGGATAAGTTTGTTGTTGTTTTCATCGATGACATTCTGATCTATTCAAAATAATAAGAAGAACATGAGCTACACATGAGGACCATCCTTGGAACCCTTAGGGAGCATCAGTTGTGTGCCAAGTTTACCAAATGTGAATTCTGGTTACAGGAAGTACGATTCCTCGGACATATTGTGTCAGCCGGAGGAATTTCCGTTGACCCTGCAAAGGTTAAGGATGTTGAAGAATGGCAAGCCCCAACCACTCAAACCCAAGTTCGTGCATTTCTCGGATTAGCGGGATATTACCGCAAGTTCGTAGAAGGATTCTTGAGCATCGCAAGACCCATGACCCAATTGTTGAAGAAAGATAATAAGTTTGAATGGATAGACAAATGTGAAGCAAGCTTTCAAGAGCTTAAGAAGAGATTGATCTCAGCCCCAATCTTCATCATGCCGGATATTACGAAGCCTTTTGATGTGTATTGTGACGCATCCAAGATCGGTCTTGGATGTGTGCTAATGCAAGAGGGAAAAGTCATATCATATCTATCCCGACAACTGAAGCAACATGAGCAGAATTATCCTACCCATGACCTTGAACTAGCAACCGTAGTTTTAGCCTTGAAGACATGGCAGCATTACCTTATGGGTAACCGTTGTGAGATTTATTCGGATCACAAGAGTCTGAAGTATATTTTCACGCAGAAGGAGCTGAATATGAGGCAAAGGAGATGGATAGAGCTAATCAAGGACTATGATCTGGACATTCACTATCACCCCGGTAAAGCCAATGTGGTAGCAGATGCCCTTAGCAGATTGCCGTGTCGCTTGAACTCCATGATTCTGAAGGAGCAACCAAGTTTGCACAAGGAGTTGGAAGATTTCAGAATGGAATTAGTAAGTGAATGATTTTTGGATAGCATAGAACTTCAACCCACTTTGATCAGTCAGATTAAGGAGCCACAGAAAGGAAATGCTAGTATCGACGGAATCAAACATCGTATCGGTACATGGAAGGTATCCGGATTCACCAAAGATGAAGAAGGAGTTTTGTGGTACAAAGGACATATCTGTGTGCCAGCAGATTCAGAATTGAAGCAAGCTATTTTAAAAGAAGCTCATGATACTCCTTTATTCTATCCACCCCGGAGGAACGAAGATGTATCAGGATTTGAAGGAGCAATTTTGGTGGCATAAGATGAAGAGAGAAATCGGAAGCTACATAGCCAAGTGTGATATTTGTCAGAGAGTCAAGGCGGGACATTAGAGACCCGCAGGACTGTTGCAACCATTACAGATTCTAGAATGGAAATGGGATTCAGTTGGAATGGATTTTATCACCGGTTTGCCTACATCTAGTAGGGGAAATGACTCTATTTGGGTCATAGTTGATAAACTATCCAAAGTCGCCCATTTCTTACCTATCAAGACCACTTACCAAAGTTCGAAGCTAGCAGAGTTGTATATTGCTAGAATCGTCAGCTTGCATGGAGTCCCCAAGAACATTGTGTCGGATCGAGGAACCCAGTTTACCTCGAGATTTTGGAAGAAAGTCTAAGAAGGATTAGGAACCCGATTAGATTTCAGCACAGCTTATCACCCTCATACCGATGGACAAACGGAGCGAGTAAACCAAATACTCGAAGATATGCTGAGAGCTTGTGTATTAGAATACGGATCTAAATGGGAAGACTGTCTGCCGTCTGCTGAATTTTCATACAACAACAGTTACCAAGCCAGTTTGCAAATGGCCCCATTTGAATTCATGTATGGAAGGAACTGTCGTACCCCTTTGAATTGGTCGGAAGTAGGAGAGAGTCAGATTATCGGACCCGACATCCTATGAGAAGCAGAAGAGAAAGTTCACAAGATACGTGGGCACCTCAAGACCGCCCAATACAGACAAAAGAGTTATGCCGACAAGAGACATCGAGACCTAGCCCTCAATATCGGAGATTTTGTGTATCTTAAAGTGTCACCTTTGAAAGAAATGCAACGTTTCCAGCTCAAAGGAAAGTTAGCCCCCAGATATATCGGACCCTTCAAGATTTTGAATCGTCGAGGAGAAGTATCGTATCAACTGGAACTGCTAGAGGAGACGTCAGCCGTGCATAATGTGTTTCACATCTCGTTACTTCGCAAATGCCTAGAAGTATCGGAGAACACTGAAGTTTTCAAGAATATTGATCACCGAACCATAGAGATCAACGATGTCCTGACGTATCCCGAAGCACCCATCCGTATTTTGGAGGAAGCCTTTAGAACCACCAGAACCCGGAGTATCAAGTTTCTCAAGATCCAGTGGAGTAACCACACTAAAGAAGAAGCTACCTGGGAGCGAGAAGACTACTTTAGGACGGTGTTTCCAGATCTCTTTAAATCCTAGTTTTCTTTTTTCTCAAATCTCGGGACAAGATTTTGTTTAAGGAGGGAAGGTTTGTAACATCCCAAAAATATTAATCAAGATTACAAATTCCAATCACCCAAATTTAGGGTTAACAAAAACTTTTGTGAATTAAATCCCTATGAATGCATGTGCGTATGTGATGAATGCATGAATGCATGAATGGACTTGTTTAATTGTTGTGAATGGCAAGGATTGGTTTAAAGATGAAAACAACATCATCTAAATCATTTCCAAGCAGAATCAAAACAATAGAAATTCAAAAACAAACTAAATAAGCAAATGGTCATTTTAGCCAATCTTGCTCACTATACCACTTTGAGTGTTTCTAGTCCAAGATTTCTAACAGAACCAAATCCAATTCTTTTCACCCCTTATTAGACCAAGTAAAAGTAAACCCAAGCCCACTTCGCAAACCCACAGAAACATTTGGCAACCTTATTCAAATGACATTTGAAAATTGAATCTCGTTCATATGGGAAGATCACCATTTCTCAAAACCTAACCAAACTAGTGTGTAACACCCTCAGAATCGACCCTATGCAAGTTTTAGCGAAACACGCCAAACCTGCATAGAAACGATTCAAAGGTGCCCACCAGGCACTTTCGTGCGGGTGGAAAACGAAGTAATAACATTACACAACAGTCCTCGATGGGACCCACAGAACAGATATATATATATATATATAACAGCGACTCAAAGAGTCAAGAATACATATATTATATACAAAGATCCAAATCACCTTGAAACGATAGAGCGTCCAGCTACGGACAAGATGCAAATGGGGCTAAGAGCCCTGAAGAATAACCAATGGCGTCCATAACCCTGCCCAGGCCAAGCCGGAAGGGTAACCCTGCTAACGACGTCGATCTCAAAACCTGCTAAAACAAAAGGGGTGCCGACAAAGGGCAAGGGAAAAAGAGGAGCGTCAGTACTGAGGCCAGTACACGGCGAGACTAGAATTCGGCGGTCCTCGCCTACATAGGTATGGTGGACTGAGGCGGCAGCGGCAGCATGCACTAAACAGCCTATAGAGACTCGATACAACTGGCGGCTATCAGAGAGGGGTAAGAAAGAGCTATTCGGAGCTAACCTGATGCTACCATCAAACAAACCCATCCTGGTGTTTCCCCCTCGAGACCAAACGAGGAAGTCAACCGAGGAACTCACACAGTTGGCAGTTTTATTTATTCAGTTATCGTTGCAGCAATTACTAGTCAGGTGTAGATAATCATCCTGATAAAATAAGCAGTGGACCATTTTAGTTAACCATTCCGTTGTAGTTGCGGCACTTACTAGTCAAATACAATTAGCATGAGATAACCCGAAACCCAGCAGTTGTTGGTACTTTTATTTAGCCATTCCGTTGTAGTTGCAATACTTACTAGTCAGATACAATTGTCGCAAGCGACAAACCAAACAAGCAATTGTTGGCAGTTTTATTTAGCCATTCCATTATAGTGAAGCTGATTACTAGTCATTATAAGGTCAAATTAATATCACGACTTTAGTTATAGTTGTCTATGATCGAGATACTGTGCTCCAAGTCGTCCATAACCACAGACACGGCTTTCAGAAAGTTTTAACCCGGCCGGGGTGCACAAATAGCAACACACACTCGATCAACCTCGGAAAAACCAAATCAAAACCCAACGAGGCCTTCACGACAAAGCAATCACAGGATTCAGAATTATTTCAGGGGGCCACCCCATTGAGTAGACCCGCAACGAAGCCAGCTGACTCCGAGACGGACTCAAGGTTTGCGACAATGGCTGTAAACGACTGGGAACCCAAAACTGGGCTTGTCGATACCGCGAAAACATTCCGCTTACCTAAACAGTACAGTGTGCTCCTCGCACAATCGTAAATAAAGCAGTAAAGCATGGCATAAGTACAGGATCGTAAATAAAACCTCAAACTAGTTTGTGGCCCAAAGAAATAAGAATGAATCAAGCTCTGGCTCAGGGGGGTCCCATAATCCTCCCGGATGTGGATAGCGCGATAAATCAAGGAACATGTATCAAGTACTCGGGGTCCTACGGGACACAAGTGGACGGTTAACAACCAAATAACATCTATTGCCCACCTGTGCCTCTGCTTACCTACTTCAATTTTAGTTGTTTAAACAGGAATTAAAGTGAACGATAAATAAAGCCATGATCCTCTCCAACATCAAACATGCGGCAATACACCAACAACTGTGGCACTTGACGACACGCAACAACACTTGAGCAAGCGACTACGACGCGCAAGTCCAACTATCTACCAAACAACAGGTAATAGGATGTGTCCAAGGCAATATAAGGCTGCGAGGGATATTTCGGGTACGAAAAACTAGAGCATCGCAACACAGATAGCAACAGATCAACAGGAGGGAATAAATACTATAAAAGTAAGATAGGTAGAAAGGGGGAGAGATGCTCGCCTGAAAAACATTGCCGACGGTTCAACCGAAGATCGGGTCGACACTCGCATCAACTCAACGGCCTTATCCGCGAAGAACCAAAACACTAGAAGAAACACCGGATGCACTATTTAATACTACGACAAAAGATCGGGCATGATGCATGTATGAGGTATGACATGGCAAAGATGCGATGCGATTGGGCAATATTAAGTGGAACCGGGGTCCCGACAATTAATTAAACGGTTCAAGTTATTTAACTACCCCGCAATTTAATTGTTGTCTTAACATGGCAAAAGATAGCACCGGTTCGCTATACAAATTTAAATGGGAACAATATAAGACTAGATCTGCCCGCATATGGGCCGCATATTTAATTATATGGTGAATCGGAATAAGTCCCCCAAACACATGAATATGCATGCAAACATGAACAAGTTGATATGCAACAATTTGATATTTCATTTATAAAAAATAGGGCTCGAGAAAGGGGTCACACATTAGGGTTTGACGATCTTGGTGTTCCGAGGGTTCGGGGTTGGTCTCAGGGTTCAGGGTTCGACGGAAACGACAGGGTTCGGTCTCGGCGGGATCGGCGGAAACGTTCTCGGATAAAAGAGGTAGATCTTGTCGCATCCGTGGTCTTCGGGTCGTTGCCGACGGTCATGGCGTTCGGGATGAAGTACTTGTCGCATCGGGGTCTCGGTGTCCTCGGATCCGGTTGAAGATCTTGGCGTTCAGCAAACTTCGAAGTAGACCTTGGAGTTCCGCGATGATCTTGTCGATTCCCTGTCGAAGGCCTTGGCGCTTCGGATCGGTCTTCGGTTCGGCCTTAGGGTCTTGGGGTTCGTGTCCGTGTGGCGATCTTGTCGTTCCGTGTAGGCGTCCTCGGTGCCGGGGAAGATCTTGGGGTTCTAACTTGTTCGTCGTTGACGGACTTGGTTCGTCGTCGGGTCTCGTCGGGATCAGTCTTCAGGATCCGGTGCCGATCTTCGGGTACCGGGGTTTCTCGGTGTGGTTGGCGCACTTGGTCTAAAGTCGAGGTTTCTCCCGAAGATCTTGGGGTTCCTTCTTGATATTGCCGATGCCGATCTTGTCGTTGGACTCGGGCGTTTTGGGGAACATCGCACAAACACACAAAAACACACGTGGGCCAGAGGTGCGGACGCGCGGTTCGACTGCGAGCAGGGTCGGTAGCACGCCGAGGCGGCGACCTTGCAGCGGGGCGGATGGCCTCCGGAGCGGGGTCCACGGGGAAGCGGAGGAGGCGCTGGCGGCGGAGGGCGCTGCCAGGGGAGGCCGGCGGCCTGGCGGAGCTTGGGATGGTGGCCGGCGGAGCGGCTCGACGACGGGCGGCAGGGTCCGCCGGGGGCGCAGGGGGCGGACCGTCCTCGAACGCCGGCGGCCGGAGGAGGCCACGCGGCCACGCGCAGGCGACGGGGGTGCTCGGGGCGGCGCGCTCGCGGCCAACGACGGCGGGGTAGAGGGCGCAGGGAGGAGGGCGAGGGGACGGGCAAGGCGAGGCGACCGAGGCGACGAGGCGTCGCGGGAGGAGGGGGGCGGCGCCAGCGGCGTGCCGCGGCCGGAGGAGGAGCAGCGGCGGGCCTTGCTGCCGGCGGCGAGGAGGGCCAGAGGAGGGGGAAAGAAGGAGGTGGGCGAGCGCGGCCGAGGAGGGGAGGGGCGACGGCGTCGGGGCGTGGGGGGAGAGAGGAGGTTGGGGAAGGGGGCGCGCGCGGTCGCCGGAGAGCGATGCCGGTGGGGCAGACGGGGAGAGGCGGGGTCGCGCGTGCGGACGGAGGAGGAAGGTGAAAGGGCGGTGGCGATGGGGGGACCTGGCGGCGCGGAGGACGGTGGAGGCGGCCGGCGAAGGGAGAGGGGAGGAGAGGAGGACGCCGGCGCCGGAGGGAGGAGGAAGAGGGCCGCGGGGCGGTCGCGTGAGGGAGAGGAGGGAGCGGGCAGTGCGGAAGGTGGGGGACGGTTCGGTGTGGGGTGGGGCCGCGGTGGGGTCGGGGCGTAAGTGAGAGGTGGCAGGCGGGTCGGTTGGTGAGAGAGAGAGGGTTGGGGAGTGGGGAGTGGTCCAGGGAGGGTGTGGGCCAGGGGTGTAAGGGAGAGGGAGAGAGAGGGGGTAAGAAGGAGCTGTGTGAGAAAGAGAGAAAAGGGGGTGTGGGCTGGTGGATTGATGATGTGGCAGGGTGGGTAGGAATTGGGGGAGAGGGTGAGGTGGCGAGCTGTGAGTGGTGGGTAGAATAGGTGGACCGTTTTTGTACTGGGGGTGGTCGACTGGGTCGGTTTGGCCCGTTCGACTGCCCCACTAAAAAAAATAATTAGATATTTTATTTATTTCAAACAGGGCTTTTTCAAACCGATAGCAGACAAAACAAAGTAATCCGGAGACCCGGGTTTTGCGTTTGAATAAAGACGAGGCGTTTAAAAAACAAATTAGGTTTCCCCGAAAATAGTTTTATGCGAACAAATGCAAGATGATGACGATGCTCAAATGCAATGTGGCATGATGACATGAGCATGCGGTCATGATGATGCAATGCACAAAACAACGCGATTTTCTAGTAGTGGTCTTGCGGGATGCCACAATTCGACACCACTAACAATGGATCTCGCCCTCGAGATCCGCCTCATGGTACCGGAAAGGAAGGTCGGCGATCTGCGTCTTCTCGCTTCGTGTAGATCCTCGCGACACCACTAACAAGAGGTCGTTGTCCGTGATCGTCAGAGAACACTCCGGGAACAAAGGGAGAAGGTAGAGGTATCCACCAATAAAGCCACCTCTAGCTTCGATAGAAAGAGGGAACCGATGCATTCTCATCCACTTCAATGTACAAAAGCGAATAGAAGGGGTAGTCGGCATGGGGGCCAATCCATCACGCACCCAAACTATTACTCTGCACAATCAGTAGAGAAGCGTGCAACCATTCTCGGAATCAGACTGAAGATCTCGACAATCGAGGTTCGGAAACAAAGGAGTGATGCAGACTCTGCATCGGATCTGGCGTAGATAATGTCGTCGTGTCGGAAAACACCGGAAGGCTAAAACAAGGAACAAAGAATGGTACCACAGACGAAGGATTCCTCGGATAGCATGAAGACCAGATGTAGCAACACCGTTATCAAAGAAGGAAGCGAAACCCTGAAGGTACGACGGACTCCCAACCACGAGAAATCCTGGACTCGAAGAAAGAGAAGAGAGCGGATTCAAAACACGCAGAGGTGAGAGGAGAGCAGCAGAGGGGTAAGGAGTAAAATCAGACCTAATCAGAATTATCCAACCGATTTTGCAAAAATAGTTTTGACACTCTACTTCGGCCGTTAGCTAGTTTATCCTACAGGCTGGACTTGTGGGGTATCGCAACTGCTGAGCTCAGATACCACTCTGTAACACCCTCAGAATCGACCCTATGCAAGTTTTAGCGAAACACGCCAAACCTGCATAGAAACGATTCAAAGGTGCCCACCAGGCACTTTCGTGCGGGTGGAAAACGAAGTAATAACATTACACAACAGTCCTCGATGGGACCCACAGAACAGATATATATATACAGCAGCGACTCAAAGAGTCAAGAATACAGATATTATATACAAAGATCCAAATCACCTTGAAACGATAGAGCGTCCAGCTATACAAATCACCTGTAAAACGATACAGCGTCCGACTACGGACAAGATGCAAATGGGGCTAAGAGCCCTGAAGAATAACCAATGGCGTCCATAACCCTGCCCAGGCCAAGCCGGAAGGGTAACCCTGCTAACGACGTCGATCTCAAAACCTGCTAAAACAAAAGGGGTGCCGACAAAGGGCAAGGGAAAAAGAGGAGCGTCAGTACTGAGGCCAGTACACGGCGAGACTAGAATTCAGCGGTCCTCGCCTACATAGGTATGGTGGACTGAGGCGGCAGCGGCAGCATGCACTAAACAGCCTATAGAGACTCGATACAACTGGCGGCTATCAGAGAGGGGTAAGAAAGAGCTATTCGGAGCTAACCTGATGCTACCATCAAACAAACCCATCCTGGTGTTTCCCCCTCGAGACCAAACGAGGAAGTCAACCGAGGAACTCACACAGTTGGCAGTTTTATTTATTCAGTTATCGTTGCAGCAATTACTAGTCAGGTGTAGATAATCATCCTGATAAAATAAGCAGTGGACCATTTTAGTTAACCATTCCGTTGTAGTTGCGGCACTTACTAGTCAAATACAATTAGCATGAGATAACCCGAAACCCAGCAGTTGTTGGTACTTTTATTTAGCCATTCCGTTGTAGTTGCAATACTTACTAGTCAGATACAATTGTCGCAAGCGACAAACCAAACAAGCAATTGTTGGCAGTTTTATTTAGCCATTCCATTATAGTGAAGCTGATTACTAGTCATTATAAGGTCAAATTAATATCACGACTTTAGTTATAGTTGTCTATGATCGAGATACTGTGCTCCAAGTCGTCCATAACCGCGGACACGGCTTTCAGAAAGTTTTAACCCGGCCGGGGTGCACAAATAGCAACACACACTCGATCAACCTCGGAAAAACCAAATCAAAACCCAACGAGGCCTTCACGACAAAGCAATCACAGGATTCGGAATTATTTCAGGGGGCCACCCCATTGAGTAGACCCGCAACGAAGCCAGCTGACTCCGAGACGGACTCAAGGTTTGCGACAATGGCTGTAAACGATTGGGAACCCAAAACTGGGCTTGTCGATACCGCGAAAACATTCCGCTTACCTAAACAGTACAGTGTGCTCCTCGCAAAATCGTAAATAAAGCAATAAAGCATGGCATAAGTACAGGATCGTAAATAAAACCTCAAACTAGTTTGTGGCCCCAAGAAATAAGAATGAATCAAGCTCTGGCTCAGGGGGGTCCCATAATCCTCCCGGATGTGGATAGCGCGATAAATCAAGGAACATGTATCAAGCACTCGGGGTCCTACGGTACACAAGTGGACGGTTAACAACCAAATAACATCTATTGCCCACCTGTGCCTCTGCTTACCTACTTCAATTTTAGTTGTTTAAACAGGAATTAAAGTGAACGATAAATAAAGCCATGATCCTCTCCAACATCAAACATGCGGCAATACACCAACAACTGTGGCACTTGACGACACGCAACAACACTTGAGCAAGCGACTACGACGCGCAAGTCCAACTATCTACCAAACAACAGGTAATAGGATGTGTCCAAGGCAATATAAGGCTGCGAGGGATATTTCGGGTACGAAAAACTAGAGCATCGCAACACAGATAGCAACAGATCAACAGGAGGGAATAAATACTATAAAAGTAAGATTGGTAGAAAGGGGGAGAGATGCTAGCCTGAAAAACATTGCCGACGGTTCAACCGAAGATCGGGTCGACACTCGCATCAACTCAACGGCCTTATCCGCGAAGAACCAAAACACTAGAAGAAACACCGGATGCACTATTTAATACTACGGCAAAAGATCGGGCATGATGCATGTATGAGGTATGACATGGCAAAGATGCGATGCGATTGGGCAATATTAAGTGGAACCGGGGTCCCGACAATTAATTAAACGGTTCAAGTTATTTAACTACCCCGCAATTTAATTGTTGTCTTAACATGGCAAAAGATAGCACCGGTTCGCTATACAAATTTAAATGGGACCAATATAAGACTAGATCTGCCCGCATATGGGCCCCATATTTAATTATATGGTGAATCGGAATAAGGCCCCCAAACACATGAGTATGCATGCAAACATGAACAAGTTGATATGCAACAATTTGATATTTCATTTATAAAAAATAGGGCTCGAGAAAGGGGTCACACATTAGGGTTCGACGATCTTGGTGTTCCGAGGGTTCGGGGTTGGTCTCAGGGTTCAGGGTTCAACGGAAACAGCAGGGTTCGGTCTCGGCGGGATCGGCGGAAACGTTCTCGGATAAAAGAGGTAGATCTTGTCGCATCCGTGGTCTTCGGGTCATTGCCGACGGTCATGGCGTTCGGGATGAAGTACTTGTCGCATCGAGGTCTCGGTGTCCTCGGATCCGGTTGAAGATCTCGGCGTTCGGCAAACTTCGAAGTAGACCTTGGAGTTCCGCGATGATCTTTTCGATTCCCTGTCGAAGGCCTTGGTGCTTCGGATCGGTCTTCGGTTCGGCCTTAGGGTCTTGGGGTTCGCGTCCGTGTGGCGATCTTGTCGTTCCGCGTAGGCGTCCTCGGTGCCGGGGAAGATCTTGTAGGGGTTCGTAGCATGGAAAACAAAAAATTTCTATCGCATACAAACAAACAAGCCAAGATCTATCTACTAGATTGTAGCAACGAGTCGATGGAATAACTTACCCTCGACGATTCCAAAGCGTTTAACGAGAGCGGATTCTCGTGGGTGATGTAGTCGTACTCTTTCCGATCTCAAGATCGTGTAGACGATCCTTCCGGCGCTGCGTTCCGGCAGCGCTTCCGCAGTCGGTCACACGTTCGGTACTCGACGAAGACCTTCCTCTCCCTTGTTCCAGCAGGCAGCGGAGGTTGTAGCACTCTCCTCGCGATTCCGGCAGCACAACGGCGTGGTACCGGAAGTAGAGGGGAAATCCCGCAGGGCTTCGCCTTAAGCCGGAGCGAGTATGGTGGATTATGAGAGAGGGCAATTAGTGGTCTAGAGATTATACACACCAATTAGAAGGCTCTAAACCGCTGGCTAAAGCAATTAGAAGCTCTAAACCAAAACGGCTCTAAACCGGAGATTTAGAGGTGGAAACTTGTGTGTCTAGAGGAGGGGGCCTTGCCCCTCCTTTTATAGGTGGGGAGGCGCGGCCAGGGGAGGGGAGTCCCTCCCCAAGTCGGCCTTGGGTGGCGCGCCGGCTTGGGGAGGAGACTCCTCCCTCAAGTCGGTTCCCAACTCCTCTTGCTTGTTTCGCACAGTTTCTTGTTTTAGACGTTTGACTTTCAAACTGGACATTTGACTTTTCTGTTTTAGGATTCAATTTAATCCTTTATTTGGGACAGCAAGAACACTTAGTACATGATGCAAACATTCCAATATGTAATGACACACTCATGTACCCCTCCCCCCCGGAGTGCCGGACAATCCGGAACCTTCTAGAACATTCCCGATGAAATCACCGGAATTATTCCCGAACTCCGAAACGGGACTTTCCTTATATGAATCTTATTCTCCGGACCATTCCGGATCACCTCGTGATATCCCGGATCCCATCCGAGACTCCGAACAACATTCGGTCTCTTTCTCATAATACCATAACTACTCAAACAACGTCGAATCCTTAAGTGTGTCTCCCTACGGTTCGTGAATTATGCGGACATGATCGAGACACTTCTCCGAACAATAACCAATAGAGGAATCTGGAAATTCATATGGCTCCCACATATTTCTACGATTACTTTGCGATCGAATGAACCACTTACATACGATACCAATTTCCCTTTGTCTCACGATATGTTACTTATCCGAGGTTATGATCGTCGGTATCTCTGCATACCTAGTTCAACCTCGTTACTGATAAGTACTCTTTTCTCGTTCCCGTGATATGTGATCCCTTGTTACCAAGTCACATGCTTGCAAGCTAATTGGATGACATTCCACCGAGAGGGCCCAGAGTATATCTATCCGTCATGTGGATGGACAAATCCCACTCTTGATCCATGTGTCTCAACCAATACTTTCCGAACACTCAATGCCACCTTTATAACCACCCAGTTACGGTGTGGTGTTTGATGTCATCAAAGCATCCATCCGGTAAAGGTGATATGCATGATCTCATGGTCGAAGGAATTAGGTTACTATGTATCAGAAAGCATATAGCAATTGAACTATTGAAATGACTTGATCTTTATGCTACGCTTATCTATAGGAGTATGTCCACCATATCATTCTCCTAACGATATGATCTTGTTGTTGATAACATCTCAATGTTCATGATAAGGAAACCACAATCATTAATCAACCAACAAGCTAGTGAAGTATAGAGGCTATACTAGGGACTTCAAATTAAGTTTACAAATCACACAAGTATCAATGTTTCCTTGTTAATACTATTATAGCATGAATGTAAACATTTATCATAAACACAAAGATATAATAATAACTACATTTATTATTGCCTCTAGGGCATATCTCCAACAGTCTCCCACTTGCACTAGAGTCATCTAATCTAGATTACATGGTAATATACCGAACACCCATGGCAGTTTGGTGTTGGTCATGTTTTGCCCTCGGGAGAGGTTTAGTCAACGGATCCGCCACATTCAGATCTGTGTGTACTTTGCAAATCTTTATATCCCCATCCTGGAAATGTTCTTGAATAGCGTGAAAACGTAGCTTGATATGCTTCAGCTTCTTGTGTGACCTTGGTTCTTGCGCATTTGCTATGGCGCCCATGTTATCACAGTAGATAGACATTGGGTCCAGCGCACTAGGAACCACACCCAGCTCCGTAATGAACTCTTTCATCCATATCGCTTCTTGTGAAGCCTCCGAAGCAGCCATGTATTCCGATTCAGTTGAAGATCTTGCCACAACGCTTTGCTTTGCACTCCTCCAGCTAACTGCTGCACCATTCAAAATAAATACGTATCCGGATTGTGAATTAGAATCATCCGGATCTGTGTTCCAACTAGCATCGGTGTAACCATTAACAACGAGCTGTTCATCACCTCCATAAGAAAGAACCATATCCTTAGTTCTTCTCATGTACTTAAGGATGTTTTTGACCGCTGTCCAATGATCCACTCCTGGATCACTTTGATATCTGCTAGTTAAACTAACAGCATATGCAATGTCGGGTCTAGTACATAGCATGGCATACATTAGAGATCCTATGGCTGAGGCATAGGGAGTCTTACTCATCCTTTCTCTATATTCTGCCGATGTCGGACTTTGAGTTTTACTCAAGGTCGTATTGGGCAACATGGGCAAGAACCCTTTCTTGCTTTCTTCCATTCCAAACCTCTTTAGAACTTTGTCCAAATATGTACTCTGTGACAATGATATTTGGCGTTTCGATCTATCTCTATAAATCTTTATGCCTAATATGTAAGCTGCTTCGCCAAGATCCTTCATTGAAAAACTATTATTCAAATATTCCTTGACACTATTAAGAAGGTCTACATCATTCCCAATCAACAATATGTCATCCACATATAGTATTAAGAATGCTACAGAGCTCCCACTCACTTTCTTGTAAATACAAGCTTCTCCATAAGTTTGTATAAAACCAAAACTTTTGATTACCTTATCAAAACGTTGATTCCAACTTCGGGATGCTTGCTTCAATCCATAGATGGACCGTTGAAGTTTGCATACCTTGTTAGCATCTTTAGGATCGACAAAACCTTTTGGGTTGCATCATATACAACTCTTCATCAATGTCTCCATTGAGGAATGATGTTTTGACATCCATCTGCCATATCTCATAATCATAATATGCAGCGATTGCTAACATAATCCTCACAGACTTTAGCTTCGCTACCGGTGAGAAAGTCTCATCGTAGTCAACTCCTTGAATTTGTCGAAACCCTTTTGCGACAAGTCGAGCTTTATAGACAGTAATATTACCATCAGCATCTGTTTTCTTCTTGAAAATCCATTTGTTCTCGACAGCCTTCCGGCCATCCGGTAAGTCCACCAAAGTCCATACTTGGTTTTCGTACATGGATCCAATCTCGGATTTCATGGCTTCTTGCCATTTATTGGAATCTGGGCTCATCATCGCTTCCTCATATGTCTCAGGGTCATCGGTGTTGTCCACCAACATGACATTCATAACGGAATCATACCAATCTGGAGTGGTACGAGTTCTCGTTGACCTCCGAGGCTCTGTAGCAACTTCAACCGAAGTTTCATGATCACCATCATTAGCTTCCTCTCTTATTGGTGCAGGCACCACAGGAACTTCTTCCGGTGCTGCGCTACTCGCAATTTTGAGAGAAGGTTCGACAACCTCGTCGAGTTCTACTTTCCTTCCAGTCACTTCTTTCGAGAGAAATTCCTTCTCTAGAAAGGATCCATTCTTGGCAACGAAGATTTTGCCTTCGGATCTATGATAGAAGGTATACCCAATAGTTTCCTTCGGGTATCCTATGAAGACGCATTTTTCCGCTTTGGGTTCAAGCTTGTCCGGCTGTAACTTCTTTACATAGGCTTCGCATCCCCAAACTTTAAGGAACGACAATTTAGGTTTCTTCCCAAACCATAATTCATACGGTGTCGTTTCAACGGATTTAGATGGTGCCCTATTTAAAGTGAATGCGGCTGTTTCTAATGCATAACCCCAAAATGATAGCGGTAAATCTGTAAGTGACATCATAGAACGAACCATATCTAAGAGAGTTCGATTACGACGTTCGGACACACCATTACGCTGTGGTGTTCCCGGCGGTGTCAATTGTGAAAGTATTCCGCATTTCTTCAAATGCTCGCCAAACTCGTAACTTAGATATTCACCTCCACGATCAGAACGTAGAAATTTAATCTTCTTGTTACGTTGATTCTCTACCTCACTTTGAAACTCCTTAAACTTCTCGAAAGTTTCGGACTTATGTTTCATGAAATAGATATACCCATATCTACTCAAGTCATCCGTGAAGGTAAGAACATAACGATAACCACCGCGCGATGCTACACTCATTGGCCCACACACATCGGTATGTATGATTTCCAATAAGTCCGTAGCTCGCTCCATCATACCAGAAAATGGAGTCTTAGTCATTTTTCCCATCAGACATGCTTCGCATCTTTAAAGTGATTCAAAATCAAGTGATTCAAGAAGTCCATCGGAATGGAGTTTCTTCATACGTTTCACTCCAATGTGACCAAGACGACAGTGCCACATATAGGTCGAATTATCGCTTGATTTCAAACGTTTAGCCTCAATGTTGTTGATATGTGTATTTCCACTATCGAGATTCAATAAGAATAGACCATCTATCAAAGGTGCATGTGCATAAAACATATTACTCATATAAATCGAACAACCATTATTCTCAGATTTAAACAAGTAACCGTCTCGCAATAAACAAGATACCGATATAATGTTCATGCTCAACGCAGGCACCAAATAACAATTATTTAAGTATAAAACTAATCCCGATGGTAGATGAAGGGGTAGCGTGCCGACCGCGATCACATAAACCTTTGATCCGTTTCCCACGCGCATCGTCACCTCGTTCTTCGCTAGCTTCCGTTTATTCTGCAGCACCTGTTTCGAGTTACAAATATGAGCAACCGAACCAGTATCAAATACCCAGGCACTACTACGAGTACTAGTGAGATACACATCAATAACATGTATATCAGATATACCTTTCTTCTTGATGTTGCCGTTCTTCAAATCCGCCAAGTACTTTGGGCAATTCCGCTTCCAGTGACCTTCTCCCTTGCAGTAAAAGAACTCAGTATCAGGCTTGGGTCCAGCCTTGGTCTTCTTTGCCGGCGTGGTAACTTTCTTACCACCCTTCTTGAAGTGTCCCTTTTGCTTAGACTTGCCTTTCTTGAATTTGGTGGTCTTATTGACCAACAACACTTGGTGCTCTTTCTTGATCTCCACTTCTGCAGATTTCAACATGGCAAAGAGTTCTGGCAACGTCTTGTTCATGTTCTGCATGTTGTAGTTCATCACAAAGTTCTTGTAACTTGGTGGTAGTGATTGGAGGACACGGTAAATCCCCAAAGCATTAGGAATCACTATACCCAAGCTTTGAAGTTTGTTTGCGTGCCCAGACATCTTAAGCACATGCTCACTGACGGAGCTGCCCTCTTCCATCTTGCAGTTAAAGAACTTTTCAGAAGCCTCATAGCTTTCAATTGCCGCATGAGTCTCAAAAATCAATTTGAGATCCTCGACAATATCATATGGGTCTGAATCCTCAAACCTTTTCTGAAGCTCCGATTCCAAACCATACAAGATAGCACACTGAACTATGGAGTACTGATTCTTCCGAGCGAGGTAAACATTCTTTAAGTCATCGGGAGCATCAGCTGCAGGTGGGTCACCTAGCGGTGCATCCAGCACATAGGTCAAATTACCAGCTGTGAGGACAATCCTCAAATTGCGGAACCAATCCGCGAAGTTGCTTCCATTGTTTTTCAACTTTTCTTTCTCTAGGAACGCATTAAAATTGATGGTAGGGGCTGCCATTGATCTACAACATATTTGCAATAGTTTAGACTAAGTTTATGACAAATTGAGTTCAAATTAATTAATGTAATTAAACAAGGTGAACTCCCACTCAAAACAATATCCCTCACATTGTTTTAGTGATCACACGAACCAAATCCACTACATCAACACCGATCATCACGAGAGTTGATATAGTTTCAATGGCGAACAATCGTCATGTTCATCATATCTACTATATGATTCATGCTTTACCTTTCGGTGATCCGTGTTCCGAGACCATGTCTGTACATGCTAGGCTCGTCAAGATCAAACCTTAATTTCCGCATGAGCAAATCTGGCTTGCTCACGTTGTATACACTTGCAGAATCTAACACACCCGATCATAACGTGGTGCTTCGAAACAACAAGCTTTAGCAACGGTGCTAACTAAGGGTGAACACTTTATGATTTGAAATTCATGTGCATGAGGGATCATCTTATAATGATACCGTCTTCTACTAAGAAATACAAGATGCATAAAGGATTAACATCACACGCAATTCAATATATATATGTGATATGATATGGCCTTTCTTCTTTGTGCTTCCGATCTCCATCTTCAAGCACGAACATGATCTCCATCATCACCGGCATTGCATAAAGGTCAATGACGCTACTCCATGGTTGTCGTCCACCGGCTTCAACTATTACAACTACTTTGAATAGACACGCGGGTCTTAACATAAATTAAAGACAACCATATGGCTCATGCCGGTTGCCGACTTACAATAAGGAACATTGCATACATCAAATATAATCACAATCATGGCCATATCACATCACTGCACACCCCTGCAAAACAAAGTTAGACGCCTCTACTTTCTTTGCATATTTTACGTGGTTTGGGGCTTTCAATAAGTGTCGTTCTAACTTACGAACAAGAACCACAACATTGATACTAGTATTGTTAATCACCCGTTGTAAATTGGATCTTAACTATGCTAGGAGAAACAGGCACCCGCAAAGCCACTTATGCAATACAAGTTGCATGTCAAGCGTGGAGCAAGTCTCATGAACGATGTCATGTAAGGTTAGCCCGGGCCGCTTCATCCCAACATACCGCAAGATGCAAAGTACACAAGAAGCAATCGACAATAAAAGCATCAACGCCCACAATGACCATTGTGTTCTACTCGTGCAACAGATCTACATATAGACACGGCTCTGATACCACTGTAGGGGTTCGTAGCATGGAAAACAAAAATTTTCTATCGCATACAAACAAACAAGCCAAGATCTATCTACTAGATTGTAGCAACAAGTCGATGGAATAACTTACCCTCGAAGATTCCAAAGCGTTTAACGAGAGCGGATTCTCGTGGGTGATGTAGTCGTACTCTTTCCGATCTCAAGATCGTGTAGACGATCCTTCCGGCGCTGCGTTTCGGCAGCGCTTCCGCAGTCGGTCACATGTTCGGTACTTGAGAAGACCTTCCTCTCCCTTGTTCCAGCAGGCAGCGGAGGTTGTAGCACTCTCCTCGCGATTCCGGCAGCACAACGGCGTGGTACCGGAAGTAGAGGGGAAATCCCGCAGGGCTTCGCCTTAAGCCGGAGCGAGTATGGTGGATTATGAGAGAGGGAAATTAGTGGTCTAGAGATTAGACACACCAATTAGAAGGCTCTAAACCGCTGGCTAAAGCAATTAGAAGCTCTAAACCAAAACGGCTCTAAACCGGAGATTTAGAGGTGGAAACTTGTGTGTCTAGAGGAGGGGGCCTTGCCCCTCCTTTTATAGGTGGGGAGGCGCGGCTAGGGGAGGGGAGTCCCTCCCCAAGTTGGCCTTGGGTGGAGCGCCGGCTTGGGGAGGAGACTCCTCCCTCAAGTCGGTTCCCAACTCCTCTTGCTTGTTTCCCACAGTTTCTTGTTTTAGCCGTTTGACTTTCAAACTGGACATTTGACTTTTCTGTTTTAGGATTCAATTTAATCCTTTATTTGGGACAGCAAGAACACTTAGTACATGATGCAATCATTCCAATATGTAATGACACACTCATGTACCCCTCCCCCCCGGAGTGCCGGACAATCCGGAACCTTCTAGAACATTCCCGATGAAATCATCGGAATTATTCCCGAACTCCGAAACGAGACTTTCCTTATATGAATCTTATTCTCCGGACCATTCCGGATCACCTCGTGATATCCCGGATCCCATCCGATACTCCGAACAACATTCGGTCTCTTTCTCATAATACCATAACTACTCAAACAACGTCGAATCCTTAAGTGTGTCTCCCTACGGTTCGTGAATTATGCGGACATGATCGAGACACTTCTCCGAACAATAACCAATAGAGGAATCTGGAAATTCATATGGCTCCCACATATTTCTACGATTACTTTGCGATCGAATGAACCACTTACATACGATACCAATTTCCCTTTGTCTCACGATATGTTACTTATCCGAGGTTATGATCGTCGGTATCTCTGCATACCTAGTTCAACCTCGTTACTGATAAGTACTCTTTTCTAGTTCCCGTGATATGTGATCCCTTGTGACCAAGTCACATGCTTGCAAGCTAATTGGATGACATTCCACCGAGAGGGCCCAGAGTATATCTATCCGTCATGTGGATGGACAAATCCCACTCTTGATCCATGTGTCTCAACCAATACTTTCCGAACACTCAATGCCACCTTTATAACCACCCAGTTACGGTGTGGTGTTTGATGTCATCAAAGCATCCATCCGGTAAAGGTGATATGCATGATCTCATGGTCGAAGGAATTAGGTTACTATGTATCAGAAAGCATATAGCAATTGAACTATTGAAATGACTTGATCTTTATGCTACGCTTATCTATAGGAGTATGTCCACCATATCATTCTCCTAACGATATGATCTTGTTGTTGATAACATCTCAATGTTCATGATAGGGAAACCACAATCATTAATCAACCAACAAGCTAGTGAAGTATAGAGGCTATACTAGGGACTTCAAATTAAGTTTACAAATCACACAAGTATCAATGTTTCCTTGTTAATACTATTATAGCATGAATGTAAACATTTATCATAAACACAAAGATATAATAATAACTACATTTATTATTGCCTCTAGGGCATATCTCCAACAGATCTTGGGGTTCTAACTTGTTCGTCGTTGACGGACTTGGTTCGTCGTCGGGTCTCATCGGGATCAGTCTTCGGGGTCCGGTGCCGATCTTCGGGTACCGGGGTTTCTCGGTGTGGTTGGCGCACTTGGTCTAAAGTCAAGGTTTCTCCCGAAGATCTTGGGGTTCCTTCTTGATATTGCCGATGCCGATCTTGTCGTTGGACTCGGGCGTTTTGGGGAACATTGCACAAACACACAAAAACACACGTGGGCCAGAGGTGCGGACGCGCGGTTCGACTGCGAGCAGGGTCGGTAGCACGCCGAGGCGGCGGCCTTGCAGAAGGGCGGATGGCCTCCGGAGTGGGGTCCACGGGAAAGCGGAGGAGGCGCTGGCGGCGGAGGGCGCTGCCAGGGGAGGCCGGCGGCCTGGCGGAACTTGGGATGGTGGCCGGCGGAGCGGCTCGACGACGGGCGGCGGGGTCCGCCGGGGGCGCAGGGGGCGGACCGTCCTCGAACGCCGGCGGCCGGAGGAGGCCACGCGGACACGCGCAGGCGATGGGGGTGCTCGGGGCGGCGCGCTCGCGGCCAACGACGGCGGGGCAGAGGGCGCCGGGAGGAGGGCGAGGGGACGGGCGAGGCGAGGCGGCCGAGGCGACGGGGCGTCGCGGGAGGAGGGGGGCGGCGCCGGCGGCGTGCCGCGGCCGGAGGAGGAGCAGCGGCGGGCCTTGCTGCCGGCGGCGAGGAGGGCCAGAGGAGGGGGAAAGAAGGAGGTGGGCGAGCGCGGCCGAGGAGGGGAGGGGCGACGACGTCAGGGCGTGGGGGGAGAGAGGAGGTTGGGGAAGGGGGCGCGCGCGGTCGCCGGAGAGCGATGCCGGCGGGGCAGACGGGGAGAGGCGGGGTCGCGCGTGCGGGCGGAGGAGGAAGGTGAAAGGGCGGTGGCGATGGGGGACCTGGCGGCGCGGAGGACGGTGGAGGCGGCCGGCGAAGGGAGAGGGGAGGAGAGGAGGACGCCGGCGCCGGAGGGAGGAGGAAGAGGGCCGCGGGGCGGTCGCGTGAGGGAGAGGAGGGAGCGGGCAGTGCGGAAGGTGGGGACGGTTCGGTGTGGGGTGGGGCCGCGGTGGGGTCGGGGCGTAAGTGAGAGGTGGCAGGCGGGTCGGTTGGTGAGAGAGAGAGGGTTGGGGAGTGGGGAGTGGTCCAGGGAGGGTGTGGGCCAGGGGTGTAAGGGAGAGGGAGAGAGAGGGGGTAAGAAGGAGCTGTGTGAGAAAGAGAGAAAAGGGGGTGTGGGCTGGTGGATTGATGATGTGGCAGGGTGGGTAGGAATTGGGGGAGAGGGTGAGGTGGCGAGCTGTGAGTGGTGGGTAGAATAGGTTTGGGTAGATTTAGGACTTCGGGTGGGCTGGTTTAGGTGGACCGTTTTTGTACTGGGGGTGGTCGACTGGGTCGGTTCGGCCCGTTCGACTGCCCCACTAAAAAAATAATTAGATATTTTATTTATTTCAAACAGGGCTTTTGCAAACCGATAGCAGACAAAACAAAGTAATCCGGAGACCCGGGTTTTGCATTTGAATAAAGACGGGGCGTTTAGAAAACAAATTAGGTTTTCCCGAAAATAGTTTTATGCGAACAAATGCAAGATGATGACGATGCTCAAATGCAATGTGGCATGATGACATGAGCATGCGGTCATGATGATGCAATGCACAAAACAACGCGATTTTCTAGTAGTGGTTTTGCGGGATGCCACATAGTGCAACTTGACAAATCCAACCAACCAGAGACTACCTAGTATGTGACCATTGCACCCACCAAGTTTCAACCAAAAATTTAAATATGAATTTCTTGCGGCCATTTCATCAAACACTTGGCGACAGAAACCAAATTTGGCCAAACTTCACTGTTTTGAGCAGTAATTTGGATAAACATTGTTCACCATTGATCACCCTTGTCTCCCCCAGTGCCAACCAATGCATTGAACCAACCTAGCCCCTACCCAATGCGCCATGACGTGCCAACCTGAGAGCACCCTTTCTAGCCGACCATGGCTAACTAGCAGGAGCAAGCGTCGCGCTTAGCCACCGTGTCCAGGAATCACGCCACCGTCCACCGCCACCCCCTGTCTAGCCCTCGAGCCCTTCCAGGCACTAGACCACACAGAACACACACCCATTTCTCTGCGACCATGCCGAGAGCGCGCCAGAGCTCCGCGCTCAACACGCTCGCACAGACCGCGTCCCGCCTTCGCCGCCCGTCTACGTGATCACCACCGTCCCAGGAACCTCCCAGGCATCCCCGTTCGCCGTCGCGCGACCCGTAGCCACTGTGCGCCATCAAAATCGCCGTCGGTGCCGCTCAGAGCATCGACAAGTTCCGACCGAACCACACCGCCCCTTGCCGCGCCATTACCTCCTTGAGGACCGCCAGGAGACCGCGCACCGTCCCCTACCGTCAGCCATGCCCGTAGCTCGTTGTAACGCCGACCCCGATGAGCTCTGTCCGCACCCTTCGGTTCCTCGTCTTAGTATAAATAGAGGCCTTCCCCGCTCGAATTCTTCACACCATTCCACTCCCCACCTCTCACTGATCGTGCCAACTTCTTCCCGGAGCAAGGCGAGCGCAACATCACCGGAATTTCGTTGGAGCCTGCCGCTGCTGGAGGAGAAGGACGCCGTCGATTGGAGCCACCCCAGGAGGAGCCGCCAGTACCAGGAGAATCATCATCGTCGACTTCGTCGTTCGCCCCCATCGCCGACCATTGCCTGAGCCCCAGTGAGCCGCCATAGACCCCCACTGGTCGTGCTAGGGTTCGAGCCCGTCGAGTTCTGTTCGACGAGGACGATGGTCGTGAGTCATTGATCCTCGATCTAATCCTACGGTCGTAGATAGCCAGTACCCCTTTGCACCCCCTGTCCCACTGACGTGTGGGGACAACCACTTAACCAGCCCGTGCGCGCTGTGCGCAGTGGGCCGGCCCATTTAGAACTCCCGCGCGACCCAGTTAGTTTGAAGTTAGCTTTATCTATTTAGTTTCAAATCTAGTTCTGGCAGTAGATTCAAAATTCATTTCAAAGAGTTTCACTGAACCAAGTTGCATAAAACCAATTTTGTTAGAAAGGTATGGAAATTCTCAATCCAAGGCCATTGGATTCAAATAATTTGGAATTATAGATCATCTATAGTAAAAATAAAAAGGCAGAGACTTTTCTGCATTCAAATATTTTTCAAAATTCAACCATAAAAACTTTTGAGTTGATTCCAACTCTCAAAAATCACCTTTGATAAGACCTTTCTGACTATATAAAAATATCTAGGTTTACTTGCAGTTATAATGAACAAGTAATAAAAGAATGCCCCATAGGCATTTCTAGTCATTTTTAATTAATTAAAATAAAAGGTTAAACCTTATTAAATTGTGACACCACTTTAAATCACATTCCCAAGTACTAAAATATGTGGTGATGACATGTGTCAACATGATCCCATATTTTAATTGGAGAATATTAAATCTTAAGTAGTTTTTCAATGAGTAGAAATTACTTTTCTAAAATAAAACTATTGCCTTAATTCTTGTGATGATGCTAGATCATCTTTTGTGAGCCTTGTGTGCCTAATAGAAGTAGTTAAGTATTTTTTGGTGATTGTATACTTCATATTTATTTATAGACGCTAGTACCGACCAAGGATACGAAGAGGAATGAGACTACTACGAGGAAGAAGCGGAGGAGAACTTCAACCACTCCACTTCACAAGTCAAGCTACTAACTAAGCAAGCTTCACAAAACAAGTAACTTTGCAAGTTAACACTTGAATGATAACTATGCAAACTAGATGCCTTAGACATATGTGATGATACCCCTTTGAGTACACCAAATCCCAGTTTTACTTGCAAGCTTTATTAATTTATTTCTTTATCAAAATTCTTGGTTTACTTTTAGGAAGTGCTTGTGAGGTTTTAGAAAGATTTGAAAGGTAGGATAAAGAGCATAAAACTTGGCCTAAGTTAGGTAGATCTTGATGTCATCCCGAGGCATGAGATTATACTTAGATAAGTCACACTTGATTATCACACCGCATTAGTATTTACCCCCACTTGTAGTTGCTAGTGCTAAGCATAAAACTTGATCACTTTAGATGGGAATACTCGGTGAAAATGATTATGAAAACCTTAGAATGATGAGTCATTCTAATAAAATGTTTTGACATGTGTTGTGAACACCAGATGATTTTGAAGATGAAAATGTTGAGGCATAAGCCTTATCCCTTTATAAAACTGATGGTTGTCTGGATGCGATACCATTCCAATCTTACTGTATAACCACAATACCCGAAATTGGGTAGGGCTTGACTGAAAGTTTATATGCCTTAGTATGAGTTTCCTTGCGGCCGAGGTTTGAGCTGAGGCTACCTCGTGAAGATTGACCACCTGTGCAGTTATCCACATCCGGGAGGATTATGGGACCCCCCCTTAGCCAGAGCTTGATTCATTCTTATTTCTTGGGGCCACAAACTAGTTCGAGGTTTTATTTACTATCCTGTACTTATGCCATGCTACTGCTTTATTTACGATTGTGTGAGGAGCACACTGTACTGTTTAGGATTGTGACCCGTTTACGCGGTATCGACAAGCCTAGTTTTGGGTTCCCAGTCGCTTACAGCCGGCCCCACAAACCTTGAGTCCGTCTCGGAGTCAGCTAGCTTCATTGCGGGTGTACTCAACGGGGTGGCCCCCGGAAATATTTCTGAATCTTGTGATTGCTTTGTCGTGAAGGCCTCGTTGGGTTTTGATTTGGTTTTTCCGAGGTTGATCGAGTGTGTGTTGCTATTTGTGCACCCCGGCCGGGTAAAACTTTCTGAAAGCCGTGTCCGCGGTTATGGACGACTTGGAGCACAGTATCTCGATCATAGACAACTATAACTAAAGTAGTGCTATAAACTTGACTTTATAATGACTAGTAATCAGCTTCACTATAATGGAATGGCTAAATAAAACTGCCAACAATTGCTTGTTTGGGTTGTCTCTAGCGACCATTGTATCTGACTAGTAAGTATTGCAACTACAACGGAATGGCTAAATAAAAGTACCAACAACTGCTGGGTTTTTGGGATATCTCATGCTAATTGTATTTGACTAGTAAGTGTCGCAACTACAACGGAATGGTTAACTAAAATTGCCCACTGCTTATTTTATCAGGATGATTATCTGTACTTGACTAGTAATTGCTGCAACGATAACTGAATAAATAAAACTGCCAACGGTGTGAGTTCCTCGGTTGACTTCCTCGTTTGGTCTCGAGGGGGGAGACACCAGGATGGGTTTGTTTGGTGTTAGAATCAGGTTGGTTCCGAATAGGTCTTTCTTACCCCTCTCTGATTGCCGCTAGTTGTTTTGAGTCTCTATAGGTTGTTCAGTGCATGCTGCCGCTGCCGCTTCAGTCCACCATACCTATGTAGGCGAGGACCGCCGAATTCTAGCCTCGCCGTGTACTGGCCTCAGTACTGACGCTCCTCTTTTTCCTTTGCCCTTTGTCGGCACCCCTTTTGTTTTAGCAGGTTTCGACGTCGTTAGCAGGGTTACCCTTCTGGCTTGGCCTGGGCAAGGTTATGGACGCCATTGGTTATTCTTCAGGGCTCTTAGCCCCATTTGCATCTTGTCCGTAGTCGGACGCTCTATCATTTTCAAGGTGATTTGGATCTTTGTATATTATATCTGTATTCTTGACTCGGTGAGTCGCTGTTATATATATATATGTTCTGTGGGTCCCATCGAGGACTGTTGTGTAATGTTATTACTTCGTTTTCCACCCGCACGAAAGTGCCTGGTGGGCACCTTTGAATCGTTTCTATGCGGGTTTGGCGGGTTTCGCTAAAACTTGCATAGGGTCGATTCTGAGGGTGTTACAGAGTGGTATCAGAGCTCAGCAGTTGCGATACCCCACAAGTCCAGCCTGTAGGATAACCTAGCTAACGGCCGAAGTAGAGTGTCCAAAACTATTTTTGCAAAATCGGTTGGATAGTTCTGGTTAGGTCTGCTTTTACTCCTTACCCCTCTGCTATTCTCCTCTTATCTCTACGCATTTTGAATCCGCTCTCTTCTCTTTCTTCGAGTCCAGGAATTCTCGTGGTTGGGTTTCTGTCGTACCTTCAGGGTTTCGCTTCCTCCTCTGATAACGGTGTTCTACCATCCGGTGTTCATGCTGCCTGAGGAATCCGTCTACTGCGGTACCATCCTTTGTTCCTTGTTTGTGCCTTCCGGTGTTTTCCGGCATGACGACATCATCTACGCCAGATCCGATGCAGAGTCTGCATCACTCCTTTGCTTCCGAACCTCGCTTGTCGAGATCTTCAGTCTGATTCCGAGAGTTGGTTGCATAATTCGCCTATTCGTGTGCAGAGTAATGGTTTGGGTGCGCGATGGACTGATCACCATCCGACTACTCTTATCATTCGCTCTTGTACATCGAATCAGTGGATCCAGCAATTTTACTCCGTCCACGGAAGTTAGGGGTGGCTTTATTTGTTGATGCCTCTACCTTCGACCTTTTGTTCCGGAGTGTTTCCCTCGACGATCTCGGACAACGACCCCTTGTTAGTGGTGTCGCGAGGATCTACACGAAGCGAGAAGACGCAGATCGCCGACCTTCTCTCCGGTACCATGAGGCGGATCTCGAGGGCGAGATCCATTGTTAGTGGTGTCGAATTGTGGCATCTCGCAAAACCACTACTAGAAAATCGCGTTGTTTTGTGCATTGCATCATCATGACCGCATGCTCATGTCATCATGCCACATTGCATTTGAGTATCGTCATCATCTTGCATTTGCTTGCATAAAACTATTTTCGGAAAAACCTATTTTTGTTTTCTAAACGCCCCGTCTTTGTTCAAACGCAAAACCCGGGTCTCCGGATTATTTTGTTTTGTCTGCTATCGGTCTGCAAAAGCCCTGTTTGAAATAAATAAAATATTTAATTATTTTTAGTGGGGCAGTCGAACGGGCCGATTCGACCCAGTCGACCACCCCCGGAATAAAAATCGGTCCACCTAAACCAGCCCACCCGAATCCTAAAACTACCCAAACCTATCCTACCCACCTATCCCGGCTTGCCATCTCACCCTCTCCCCCAATCCCTACCCACCCTGCCACCTCATCAATCCAGCAGCCTCCTCTCCTCTCTCTCTCCCCCTCTCACTCCCTGGGTCCCACCCCACCCTCTGGCCCTACCACTCAGCACACAACCCACACCACGCACGCACACAGCGGCCACCACACCGCCACCTGCCCCTGGTCAACCCCCCATGCCCCACCTGCCTGCTGCACGTCCCCCACCCCTTCTCCTTTCTCCCCAGGCCCGCTCCTCTCCTCCCAGGACGCGCGCCGCCCCTCTCGCTGTCCGTCGCCCTCGCCTCGCCGGCCCCAAGCTCCGCCGCCCACCTCTTCCTCCCCGGCGCGCTCCCCGCGACCCCCTCCGCCTCTGCTCCCCGGTCGCCGTCGGCCACCGCGTCCCCAGCGCCCCGCCGGCCCCGGCGCCCTCTGCCCCGCCGTCGTTGGCCGCGAGCGCGCCGCCCCGAGCACCCCCGTCGCCACCGTGGCTCCTCCCGAGCGCCGCCGGACCCCGCCGCAGCCGTCGCCAGCAAGCTCGCCGGACCGCCGCCCGGCCACGGCCTCGTCTGCGCCGCCACTACCACCCTGCCCCCGCCCTCGGCCTCCGCGTACCGCCCATCCCCGCGTGCTCGTGACCGCCGTTTTCCGCCGCCCGGCGCCCTCTGTCCGCTGCTCGCCAAGACCGACGCCCTGCAACCTCTTGTCGCGTCGCCCTCTGCGCGCCGCGGAGCTCCGCCGTCCTCCGTCTGCCTCTAGCGCGAGTGAGCCAAGGGGGCAGCACGTCCTTGTCCATGTGTGTATGTGTTAAGTGCTTGTGTGTTGTACCAAGTCAACGTCCGAGCACCATAGTGACAACCCAAGTCCGTCTTCAACCTCCGGCGTCGAATTTCGAGAACTTCGCCCTGGAACTCCAAGATCTCCGTCTAGCCGTGTGAGCCACAAGATGCCAAGCTCTTCTCATCGACAAGACCGACACGAGTCGAGAACCGGGGAACTATGCAATACCACGGCGCCGGAACCAGAAAACCGTCGAACCCTCGGAACCGCCAAGTTCGCCGAGACCCCCGTACCCGAAGGCCGCCGACGCGGAACCCCAAGATCTTCTCCTGGACGCCAAGGCCTCTCCCCGGAATCGCCATGACCGTCGACATGGAACCATCTACCAAGATCCCCGAAGACCACGGACCCAGAGAATCCCAGAACGACAAGTTCTTCTAACCGGATCCGAAGGCCGATCCCGAAGACCGCTCCCCGAGACCGAACCCTCGGCACGCCAAGATCTTCGTGACGACAAGATTCGCACAGAACGACAAGAACTACATCGCGGACACCGCGCGACAAGATCTACTTCACGGATTCGAAGACCCCGGTACCCGATCCACTCAAGTTCGCCCTCGACGACAAGAACGACATCGACCAGGGCGGATTCGATGCGCCCCGACGCCGAACCAAGTCCTTCTTTGCGGAACGCCAAGATCTACTCTGTTATCCGAGAACGCTCCCGCCGATCCCGATCCCGTCGAACCCTGAACCCCGAGACCGGACCCCGAACCCCAAGATCTGCCGAACCCTAATGTGTGACCCTTATCCGAGAACCCTATTTTATAAATGGTCAACTATATAAATTGTTGCATATTTAATTGCCATACTTGCATGCATATTTCTGTGGTTTGGGGGCCTCATGCCGATTCACCTCATAATTAAATATGGGGCCCATATGCGGGCAAATCTAGTCTTATATTGGCCTCATTTAAATTTGTGTAGCGAACCGATACCATGATTTGCCATGTTAAGACAACATTTAAAATGGCGGGTATCTAAACAACTAGAACCATATATCTAATTGTCGGGACCCCGGTTCCGCTTAATATGACCTAATTGCATCGCACCTTTGCCATGTCATACATCATACATGCATCATGCCCGATCTTTTGCCGTAGTATTAAATAGTGCATCCGGTGTTTCTTCTAGTGTTTTGGTTCTTTGCGGATAAGGCCGTTGAGTTGATGCGAGTGTCGACCCGATCTTCGGATGAACCCTCGGCAATGTTTTCAGGCGAGCACCTCCCCCCCTTTCTACCTATCTTACTTTTATAGTATTTACTCCCGCATGTTGATCTATTGCTATCTGTGTTGCGATGCTCTAGTTATCGTACCCGTGATATCCCTTACAGCCTTATATTGCCTTGGACACCTCCTATTACCTGTTGTTTGGTAGATAGTTGGACCTGCGCGTCGTAGTCGCTTGCTCAAGTGCTGTTGCGTGTCGTCAAGTACCACAGTTGTTGGAGTATTGCCGCATGTGCTATGTCGGACATGATCATGGCTTTAATTATCGTTCACTTTAATTCCTGTTTAAACAACTAAAATTGAAGTAAGTAAGCAGAGGCACAGGTGGGCAATAGATGTTATTTGGTTGTTAACCGTCCACTTGTGTCCCGTAGGACCCCGAGTACTTGATACATGTTCCTTAATTTATCGCGCTATCCACATCCGGGAGGATTATGGGACCCCCCCTTAGCCAGAGCTTGATTCATTCTTATTTCTTGGGGCCACAAACTAGTTCGAGGTTTTATTTACTATCCTGTACTTATGCCATGCTACTGCTTTATTTACGATTGTGCGAGGAGCACACTGTACTGTTTAGGATTGTGACCCGTTTACGCGGTATCGACAAGCCCAGTTTTGGGTTCCCAGTCGCTTACAGCCGGCCCCACAAACCTTGAGTCCGTCTCGGAGTCAGCTAGCTTCATTGCGGGTGTACTCAACGGGGTGGCCCCCGGAAATATTTCTGAATCTTGTGATTGCTTTGTCGTGAAGGCCTCGTTGGGTTTTGATTTGGTTTTTCCGAGGTTGATCGAGTGTGTGTTGCTATTTGTGCACCCCGGCCGGGTAAAACTTTCTGAAAGCCGTGTCCGCGGTTATGGACGACTTGGAGCACAGTATCTCGATCATAGACAACTATAACTAAAGTAGTGCTATAAACTTGACTTTATAATGACTAGTAATCAGCTTCACTATAATGGAATGGCTAAATAAAACTGCCAACAATTGCTTGTTTGGGTTGTCTCTAGCGACCATTGTATCTGACTAGTAAGTATTGCAACTACAACGGAATGGCTAAATAAAAGTACCAACAACTGCTGGGTTTTTGGGATATCTCATGCTAATTGTATTTGACTAGTAAGTGTCGCAACTACAACGGAATGGTTAACTAAAATTGCCCACTGCTTATTTTATCAGGATGATTATCTGTACTTGACTAGTAATTGCTGCAACGATAACTGAATAAATAAAACTGCCAACGGTGTGAGTTCCTCGGTTGACTTCCTCGTTTGGTCTCGAGGGGGGAGACACCAGGATGGGTTTGTTTGGTGTTAGAATCAGGTTGGTTCCGAATAGGTCTTTCTTACCCCTCTCTGATTGCAGCTAGTTGTTTCGAGTCTCTATAGGTTGTTCAGTGCATGCTGCCGCTGCCGCTTCAGTACACCATACCTATGTAGGCGAGGACCGCCGAATTCTAGCCTCGCCGTGTACTGGCCTCAGTACTGACGCTCCTCTTTTTCCTTTGCCCTTTGTCGGCACCCCTTTTGTTTTAGCAGGTTTCGACGTCGTTAGCAGGGTTACCCTTCCGGCTTGGCCTGGGCAGGGTTATGGACGCCATTGGTTATTCTTCAGGGCTCTTAGCCCCATTTGCATCTTGTCCGTAGTCGGACGCTCTATCATTTTCAAGGTGATTTGGATCTTTGTATATTATATCTGTATTCTTGACTCGTTGAGTCGCTGTTATATATATCTGTTCTATGGGTCCCATCGAGGACTGTTGTGTAATGTTATTACTTCGTTTTCCACCCGCACGAAAGTGCCTGGTGGGCACCTTTGAATCGTTTCTATGCGGGTTTGGCGGGTTTCGCTAAAACTTGCATAGGGTCGATTCTGAGGGTGTTACACTTTGATTGTATTAAGACTGGATCGTGAGATCCTTTACTTGTTGTAATACCTTATTAATGGTTTGTAATGGATGATGTACTGTGATTTCCAATCTGTTATGTCTCGAAAAATAGTAATCCTGGGATTGCGATGCATGGCATAATAGGCATCTGGGATTAAAATTCCGGGTGCTGACAAGTTGGTATCAGAGCCATCCTGACCATAGGAGACCCTAGTTAGAATGGACACTTGAATCAAAAACTTAGTTTCCAAACAAAAGAAATGAGTATTTATGAAAACCTATTCTCATTCTTACCATTTAAATTCTTCATGAAAATTCATGTTCCTCAAACCTATTCTCATTCTTAGCATTTAAATTCTTTCATGAATGGCTCGCTGACTCCATCCCTGTGATTTTTGTGTCCAACATAAGTATGAGGCCCTATAATGCTTGATCTTCATAGTTTTGGTTCTTGTTTTTTTTTGCAATGGATTTTGTAAATTAACCCTATTTTTGTTACAATTTGTGAGTTTGCTAAAGCAGGTAGAAGAAGGGCATTTTTGTTGCTGGATGGTGGCATGATGCATCCGTGAATCAAATGAATTTCGAGACTATGAGACAAACCAAAATATAGATAGGATGAACTCATGTATCTCTGTGTTTCTATGAATCAAATGAATTTCGAGAATAGCTATGTGCCAACGCAGATATAGATAGAATCCACATATTGAAAATGATATTTAGCTTGGATTTTATTACATTAATACAAGATATATATAATCTAAATTAATACAAGTTCACATATCATGTTAATTATTTATTACCGCAAACTAATAAACCCACAAAACCCTCCATTTTAGAGCATTAAATGAGCTAAACTAGCAATATAAAGATAAAAAAGATTAAGTTGCTAACCTTTTAGAACCCTTGGATAGATATGGAGCCAAAAAATCTTGACAAATCTTGAGAAAAAATAGCATGAACTCGAGCTTGAAGGGAAACAGAGGGAGTCGCCGCAGCTGCTTGCAATGGCTCGTGCAATGGGTCGTGCAGGGGAGGAAGAATATATAGTCGACTAATTAGTCCCGGTTTGTAACTTGAACCGGGACTAAAGGTCCATCTTTAGTCCCGATTCGTGTAACAAACCGAGACTAAATGTGCTGGCGCTGGTCCCAGCCTGCCTCTAGGATATTAGTCACAGTTTGGTAAACAGACGGTGAATAAAGATCCCATTCGAACCGGGAGTAGTGTCGGCCAGGCCCTATGGCCGTTTCTAGCTATTGGGACCAAGACTTTAGTTCCGATTTATAGCGGAACTGGGACTAATGCTTTGGACGAAATGTCAGTTTTCTACTAGTGTATTGTGCTAATCCCCGTTTTCTAATGTCCTTGGTGGATATTGTAGCCTATTTTATTTGGAACTACAACATTCACTTGAATTATAATGTTCATAACAGGTGTTCTGTTTTCACCAAATTATGGTGTAGCACAGGTTTCAGCACCTGCATTGCCTGGAAAGACCCATGATCCATGCTTTGAGTGGACCATTCATGGCCTTTTACTTCTAAGTGCTACTCCCTCCGTCTTAAAATAATTGTCGTTCCACGTTTATCCTAAGTCAAAGTAGTTGAACCAAGCATATAGAAAAATATACCAACACTTGCACCATCAATTTAGTGTTATTAGATTCGTCATACAACATATATTAGACGTTGTAGATTTTTTAAATTGATGACCTCAGCACGAGATTGCGATTTCAAACTTCAATCGGGCCCAAAATATAGTTTGTAGATATTTCGATTGATAATGGGTGATGTTTCTTCTCTTGGAAAAGGAAGGCATACTCCTGGCCTTTGCATAAATTTATACATTCAACCATCTAAATTTTGGAGAGATATTGAATTCTCCTAGTCTCTGCATCAACTAGGAATATGCATACAACCTTTAAGTATGCTAATATTGGTTACACACCAAGCCTGGTCCTCGATAAATAAGAAATCGAATTCTTGCATGTGAAGATTTGAACTTGGGTGGCGGGTTTGTATATTAACCATAGTTTAAAATAGCCGGCTATTTCATTTAGCCGCGGCTTTTTTAGAGGCTATGAAGAGGCTATAGCTCAGCTATAGCAGGCTATTCTATTTTAGCGTATTTTTAAAAATTGAGCAAATTTTAGTCAAATCTTTGCAAAAGATAGGAAAACTATGACTCAAATAAGATTCGATCTACAAGTCATGCAACTATTGAACATAAATAAGTATTCAACCAATTAACTCACAATTTCTATTGAATCATATTTAACATAACTTCGAAAAAGAAAAAAATATTCAAAGAGTAAAAGTTTAGAGGCTAAATTGGAGGCTAATTTAAGGCTAAATCGGGCTATAGCTGACTATTAGCGGCTATTTCTTATTTAGCCTACAAAGGGCATAGCCGTAGCCGGAGACTTCTCAAAGGCTATAGTGCGGCTATAGCCGGCTATTTAAAACTTATTAACTCCCCAACCAAGTGCATCAATTTATGCACTCGACCCTCTGAAGTTGGGAGATAATTTTAATTCTCCCAGTCTCTACATCGAGTATGAATGCACATAACCCTTAAGCATGTGTACCATGATTCAAATATTGGTTACGCACCAAGTCTGGTTCTCATAGATGAAAGGCCCTCTCCTCTTCCATCTTAGCAAAACCCTCTTGTTCTTCTTCCTCTTTGGCTCCTCCCTCCCTCTCCTCCCAAATGTGCAGCAATAACATTAAGCTTCTTCATCGGATTCCTCAGCATGGGCTCCTGGCTCCACCCTTTTACTCTTCTTTCACTGAGAAGTACAGGAAATGTAAGAAAGGGACTCGCAATAATCGCTGTACCATATATATCTAGTTTCTTTTTCACGTAAATAGGTAGCATCCGTTTTTTGCCTTGCTAGCCTACTTCAGGAACATCACAGCCCCGACGTGTCGACCTCCAGTGGTGCATTGTGATGTTTTGATGCAAACTAGCCCTTGTTTTTTTTGGTTCAACGATAGTGGTGGATGTCAGCGTAGTGGAACTATGGGGCAGCGTACCAGTGCATACTCTGATGGAATATTATTTTTACCACATGCCTTGTCAAAGTGACTGAGCTATCAAAGTGCATACTCTGATGGAATACTCTGATGGAGTAGTGATAATTAGCAGCTGCTTACTTCAACAAAATTGTGTTCAGAACTTTATCAAATGCACAGAGAAGTGTTCTGCTGCTCCCCTTTTTTTTAATCTTGGTGGATATTGCCGCCTATTCTATTTGGCACTACAGCATGTCCTTGAATTGGACTGTTCTGGTTTTAAGCAAATTACGGCAATGACACAGATTTTAGGTCATGCATTGCTGGGAAAGACACAGGGATCATGTTTCGGGTGTAGATTCATGGCTCCTCACTTCTTCGTGCTACTTGAAAAGGGACCCATGCCAGCCAACTCTGCTCATACTCACTGCCCTGGATAAAAGTGGCACATCTCATAACTGCAAAAGGATCATAAAACGGCATGTCTTAGATGTAAATACGATGCATACTGAGCTGGCTTCATTCATGAACGATTCGATTTGTTTCCAATGATAAAGTGGTTTTCTGTCATCCATACATAAGCTATTATAGTTTTGGATTTCAAATAAAGCAAACAAGCAACCACAGTCCCACACCGATTTATTTGTCAGGTTCCTGAATCCACATGCATAAGAACCTGCTGCTGAAACTCCACATGTTTACTCGACAACTTTGCCTATCAAAGGTCCAAAGGTGCCTATCTCTCTCGTGCTGCTCATAGACCTGATTCCACATGATTTGGTTAATTTGAAGCACTCTGTTTATTTATTTACAGAAAAAATTGAAGCACTCTGTTAAAACCTTGCACTTACATTGGACAGAAACTGGAGCCTGATGTGCAGCAAGAAATGAAGAGAAATTGTTCAGGTCAATGTGTAATACTCCACCTGGTGGAGGGAGGAGTCTCCATATTACAATATGCTGATGATACAATTCTGTTTATGGAACATGATCTGGATAAGGTAGTCAACATGAAGCTCATTCTATGCATGTTTGAGCAATTGTCTGGTTTAAAGATCAATTTTCACAAGAGCGAAGTTTTCTGTTTTGGAAAAGCGAAAGATATGGAACAACAGTACAAACAGATTTTTGGTTGTGAGTCTGGTTCCTTACCTTTTCGGTACCTGGGAGTGTCTATTCATCATAGAAAACTAAAGAATTCTGAATGGAACCCTGTAGAAACCCGTCTTATGTCCAAACTAGGCTGTTGGCAAGGGAAATTACTTTCGTATGGTGATTGTCTTGTACTCATAAATTCAGTGTTGACGAGCCTACCAATGTTTATGCTTTCCTTTCTTGAGATACCAAAAGGAGTGAGGAAACGATTGGATTTCTTTCGCTCCAGTTTTTTTTGGCAATGTGACGATACCAAAAAGAAGTATAGGCTTACGAGATGGAATATAATTTGTCGTCCAAAGGACCAAGGGGGACTAGGAATTGAGGTACTTGAGCTAAAAAATAAATGTTTGCTAAGCAAATGGTTGTTCAAATTACTTACGGAGGAAGGGATGTGGCAAGAACTTATACACAATAAATACCTTCACAATAAAACTCTAGCTCAGGTAGAGACAAAACCTACGGACTCGCCATTTTGAAAAGGCTTAATGCGAGTGAAGGAGGACTTCTTTAGTCGTGGCTATTTCAAAATTGGGAATGGGAACTCGGTCCGGTTTTGGGAGGATATTTGGTTAGAAGATATGTCTCTTGCGCACCAATATCCCGCGTTATATAACATTGCCCAAAGAAAGAATATTTTAGTGGCAGATGTCTTAAATCAAACCCCGATGAATTTGACATTCAGAAGAGGTTTAACTGGTAATAAGTGGAACGACTGGTTGCACTTATGTCAGAGGCTCATGATGGTTAATTTGTCCCAAACCAATGATTCTTTTGTATGGCGTCTTACATCCACGGGAATTTTCACGGTCAAATCCATGTATCTAGATATTATGAATGGTCATACTAGATACTTGCGAACTTACTTATGGAAGCTAAAGATTCCATCGAAATCAAATTTTTTATGTGATTCCTTAATGAGAAAGTCCTTTTAACTAAAGATAACTTGGCAAACCACAATTGGCATGGGTGCCAAAAATGTTGTTTATGTGACTCTATGGAGACTATTGAATATCTTTTTCTCTCATGTCTATTTGCAAAAATCATATGGCGGATGTTGTTTTTTACTTATAATATACCTCTCCCGTCTAGTATTACTAATATATTTGGCAATTGGCTAAATGGGATGGATAAAAGAAATAAGGCTAACATCCGTGTTGGGGTTTCAGTCTTATGTTGGTCTATTTGGACGTGTAGAAATAATATTATCTTTAACAAACAAATGGGTACAAATTTTTTGCAGGTTATACGTCTCGCTGTGCATTGGATTCAACTTTGGTCTCATTTACTCCCGGCGGATCAACGGAAGATCATGACTTCTGGATGCAACCGGCTGCTAGCTGTTACGCAGGACTTTTATTTCCAGGCTACTGGATGGCGGCATACTAGTAGAATTCAAAATGGATAGACACGTGTTGATTTTCATTTTTCGTTGGTTGATACTTGTCTCAACCTTAGCTGATCCATGATTGTAATACTCTGTTTCGACAAAACTTTACAATAAATAAAAGGCTGTGTGCATCAGCTGATGCAGAGGCCGGGGCAATGCTCCCATTTCGAGAAAAAAGTGTAATACTCCACGCACGACTGGAGGTGAAGATTTGCTCACATATAGAATATTTGGTCACTAGTTCTGTTCTTTTATTTCGGTTTCAACACACGACCCTTCATTGAATTTTTTCAAGATGATCCTTTTATCTTCAGATGTACGCTGTTCTGCATTACATTGTAATACTTTTGATATGCTAAGATTGTGGTAATAAGTAAGAAGACATCCTGTTAACAAAAGAAGTCATCCTGCACGCCACACCGTTCTGGCTTGTGCATGTTACTTCAACTCTGGAGCATATGTTCACCACATAAAAGTAAAGGGTGTAGTTGAGCAGCTACGACTCATGTTTCAGTTGCATCATCTCTATAAATTAGCCAACTCAAATTCTGTACTGCTTGATTCAGAGACATATAACCTAGCATATTTGATCACTAGAATGGGCCTAACCTATACATTAACATCATACATATATACATATTCTAACACCTACCCCTTCAAACTCAAAGTGAATTTGATACATTGAATTTGAGAATATAAACCTTACGAATTGTTCTCTAGTTTGAGTTTCTGTGAAGAAATCAGCAAGTTGAAGCTCTGATGAAACATAATCGAGGTGAATGGTTGATTGTTGGCAATGAGACCATGCGAAGAATGCATCCACACCAATATGCTTGATTAGCACATGCTTGGCCAGTTCATTTGCTATCTGAATAGCACCGGTGCTATCACAAAGAAAGGATGTGGGTGAATCACATGAGGCACCAAGATCAGCCAATAACCAAAGAAGGCAGATCATCTCTAATATACTAGTAGAAGCAAGTGCTCAAAGCTCGGGCTTGGAAGTAGAACAGGACACTGTTGCTTCTTTCTTAGAGTTCCACACAATGAGAGAAACGCCAAGAAAGAGATAATAGCCTGTAACATGGCAAAGAACACGAAGCAAGTGGCAATAATGAACTGACCTAGGAGCCCTAACAGACTGACTGGGGATGTGAACTCTGAGAACCTTCAGTGAGACAGTCATGACTAGCTTGAAGTTTAGTTTTTTCAATCTTATTCTTAGTCATTGTTGAACTTCCTTGGCTGTTTGACGCTTCATCGTAGACAACCTGCAGGGCATGTTCAGGAGATAGATTTGGTGTAGACGCATCGGGACGATTACGGCTCCCATGCCTTGCCAATGTGTTTGTAAAGAACTGGTTTATTTCAGCAACTAGATCTTCGTTTGGACACTCGAATAGGTTTGCCAGCCTTTTTCCTCCAAGATAGAAGGCACTGCGTATTCTAAAGTAATTGCCTGAAAACGTAACAGGTTATTGTTGAAGTGTATAAGTGGATTGCACTAGCTCTTTTCATCAGTTCGGACTTTTGGTTGCGTTGGCTAGTGCATGAAGCTTGACATGGTATCAGAGCCTAAGGTCTCGAGTTCGAGTCCTGGCTTTCGCAATTTAAATTGTTGTTGACCCCTCTATGTCCACGTATAGGCCTCTTGAGTCATACGTAAGTTTCGCGCGCCGTCGCTCTCTTCCGGTTGCACGTGCTGACTTCTCCCCGTCACACGTGAGAGGGGGTGTTGAAGTGTATAAGTGGATTGCACTAGCCCTTTTCATCAGTTAGGACTTTTGGTTGCGTTGGCTAGTGCATGAAGCTTGACAGTTATTAGCACAACATATTGATGGGATTTCGTCGATCTTACAAAACGGAGCAGTTGGAGCTTCTCTATAAACACAGCCAAAATACGATATAAATTTCACTGCATTCAAGAGTATGATCAGTAAAAGCAGCAAAATGATCAAAAATACATGACAATGAAGTGGAGAAAATTGAACTACTTCCTCCCATCCATATTAGTTGTCTTGGATTTGTCTAGATTCGGATGTATCTAGATATGTTTTAGTGCTATATACATCCGAATCTAGATAAATTCAAGTCAACTAATATGGAACGGAGGGAGTACCACAACTGAGGCTAGGGCTTCAAAAAACTAACACTTTTCAGGGTTGCTTCAAAAAAAACTACCACTTTCGTGTTTAATAGTCGCAAAAAACTATCAACTCCACGTAAATGTCGTTTTAACATCAGTTGATCGTGTTTCTGACAGTGCTAGCCCACCTGGACGCTGACGTGGCACGTGCATTTTGCAAAATAGTCCTTCATATAATATAGAGAAAATTCCTTATTTGACATTGGCTTAAAACCTGCTTCCCTATTTGACACTAGTAAAAAATTTCTTCCCATTTTGACATCTAAACTTCCTTTCTTTTCTCAATTGACACTCTAATTCATTTTGAACACTAACGGTGTCAAATAGGAACATGAAAAGACTCTTTTGCCCCTGTTAAGTCTTGTGATAAAAAGAATATTTTAGAAAGACACATTTGCACCAATGGACATTGATCATGCATGACATGCCTTTAGTGTGTTGTCACCAGATTTTAGTGCAAGAAAAATTAAAAATTTGGACAGAACCTCCCTTGTTTTGATGCCATATCCGTGCACACAGTTCATATATAGCAGTATAGTAATATAGTGCCTACAATAGATAAACAACCAGGTTTATATATAGCAATACAGTGCATACAATAGATAAACAACCAGGGTCTCTAGTCCATATGCAACACATAGAGCAACACTCAGACGTGAGGCCTCTCCAAATAACCACATGACTAGAATACAAAAGTAAGAGGAGATCACCAAAAGCAACTCCAATAATGCCCATGACATAAAGAGAAAATCACAAACTGAGCCTTCTTTTGCTTCTTGTGCTCATAGCTAGGCTAGGAGGGTTAAATTTCTTGCTCTTTGTGTTCATTGCTGGGCTGTCAAGTGGCGCAGCAGGGACAACAATCTCCTTCTTTTTCTTATTGTATCTTACCTTCACAGGAACATCAATATCCTTTTTCTTGTTGGGCATAGGAAGCTCGGGGAAAATAGCCTCAGGTTGACTTGAGGCCGCTCTTGATCTGTATCCATGCATGTATGGCAACAACAATTATAAATATAAATATAAATAAAATAAAACTATGCATAACAACTGAACGAAAAATAAAAACAATGCCTCTTTGATCCTCCGGATCTGGAGTTGCCCCCTTTTGCAACTTGAAGTTTTCAAGCTTTGGCTATGTGAGAAAGAAGCTACTTAGACCACAAACTCAGGTTTCATGTAGTACTGAGCATGAATGTAAAATTGCTAACCTTGGTGGAAATTACATCCTTTTTGGTGCTTCATCCATGCAAGGCACAATGGCTAACTCGTTTCCTTTCATTGCCTTTATCTTCTTCTTTGGCTGTTCTCTGCATGAGCAATAAAAAATAATAGCAGTAAACATGTATAGTTCATTACAAAATAAATAGTACAAGATTAAATCTATATTACCTCAATGCCAGCATTGCAGCAATGTCATCTGGGTTACCCTTCTTACAATTGTGCCAATGATGCCCATAGTCCTTAAAAATAGGACATAAATGCTTGCCTGGTTTTCTTTTCTTCTCACTAAAACCTTTATACCTCTCAGTTTTAGGCCTATCAGTAGTGGATTTTAACAGTGGTGGATGCATGAAGAATCCATGGTCAGATTCAGGCCATTGGGTCTTGTCAGGCATAGCAAGGATTACTTGGGCATAAGATGCTCTAAATTTAGAGTAATACAAGTCAGCATAGGTCTGTATATGTGCATTGCTAAGTGAGGTGATGAATGCAAGAGCATGCTTGCAAGGAAGGCCAGAAACTTGAAATTGTCTACAAGAACATGTCCTCTCTTGCAAGTTCACCACAAACCTAAAGCCGCTGCCTCCTAATGCTGTCACTTCGGCCACTTCTTCCGAGCTTTGCACCACTTCCAAGTTTAAGTCTCTAGTCATTGCTTTCAGCTTCTTAATAATGTGGGGCATAATGAGTCCATCCAACTTATTTGCCACATTTCTCCTTCGGTTCCACATGATCATAAGCAACTATCGCGCCTTGTCTAGGAAGTCGTCCAAGTTCAAGGATTTGTGGTGCTTGATCCAGTTATTAAAACTCTCTGCCAAGTTGTTGGTTACATAGTCCACCTTGCATATTGTCGAAAATTGACTCCTAGACCACAACATATTATGCCACTTCCTTATATATGCAGTTGCGTATGGCTTTGCTGCCTCCATTGCAACCCAATGTTTTCGAAACACATACGGGTTCCATGATAAGCGGCAGCCCGAAGGTGATCATCAAACACCTTTCCATGGAACTTCTTCTTGAAGTTGCTCACCAAGTGAAACATACATTCCCTATGTTCAGCCTCTGGGAACACTTCTTTTACCCCTGTCATCACTGCCTGGCCAGCATCAGTACATATAACTAAACCTGCTGGTGACCCTATGGCCTGTCTAAGTAATTGCATGAACCATATCCAATTGTCATTAGTTTCAGAGTCAAAGACTCCAAAACAAACTGGATACATCCAATTATGTCCATCGACGGCTGTAGCACTAGCCATCTGCCCTTTAAACCCGTCTGTTAAGAATGTGCTATCTACTGCCAAATATGGTCTACAACCACTACCAAAACCCTCTATGCAAGGTTTCAGAGCAACAAAAATTCTTGCAAACCTGATATTATCATTTATTGGATGATGATCGATTTGTACTATGCTACCAGGAGAACAGCTTTCAACTTATGTCTTAAACCTATATAAATTGTCAAAGCTGTTGTCCAATCACCATATAGTTGCTTCAAGGCTAGCAGCTTACCCATATACACTCTCTTGTATGATGTTCTTTGAGCTTCTTTTGCAATTCCCTCGCTCCAAGAGTTGCATCTTCAATGAGCCAATCCTTCACCTTCTCACATATCGAACGCTTAGTTGCATTTTGCACCTTCTTTTCCTTCTTGCACTAGAGCAATCATGCTCATGAGGGTTTTTTCTCACCTACAAAACAGGGATATAGTTAAGAGATTAGTTTGAAACACTTAAAAATTTATTCAAAACAAGTAAACAATGGGATATTAGAGTTAGATTATTACCACAACAGTACACACATATCCATTGTAGAAGCATGTATCCTCCATGGACAATTATCTTCTTCTTTTCTTTTACAATAACCCCTAAACCTATGTGGTGTACTCTTCTCAGTGTTATATTCAAATTCCTGTTTGACTGCATGTTGAGGAAGTGCCAACTTAAACTCAGCCATATTGGGATATGTGGAACCTTCGGTCATCGGAGGGTCTTCTTTATTGTACTATACATTTGGCGCATGATCTGCCTCATGCACCTCCTCATCCTCCTCTATTTCAGGCTCTTCTTCGCTCCCACACTCGCTCCCACCCTCGCTCTCATCCTCGCTGTCATCCTTTTGCACATAGTATGTGTCCTTCTCTTTATCAGAAAAAAGAACCACATTTAGAGGCATAGGCTCTTTCTCCAAATATGCATTCTCCTCGTCAATACCAACATGCTCATTCTCTGGTATTGGGTTGCGAAGATAACTATCCTCATCTTGGTCTATGTTGTCTTGATCTATGTTGTTTTCTGGTTGGATATGCACTTCACTATGCTCATAATACTCGGTGATTGGCTCATATGGTTCAGCTGGATCACAATATGCAATGAATATTTCCACAACCTTTTCATGAGAGTGTTTCTCAAACATAGACATTAGCTCTTGGTCAGAATGAACCTCTGGATATATTTTCGACACATCATCATAGTATTGAAAATGTGCAACTTCCGAATAACGTGGCGTGTACTGCTCTAAGATTGATTCAACCAAATCCTTATAATTTGTCAAATCACTGTCAACAAACTTCTCAAAGCAAAAAGATCTGATTTCTTTTCTAGACTTTTTGGGGTTCGGTATCAATCTAATTTTCAGCAAATATGTTGAATTAGGATCCATCCTGTAAAAATAACGGAAATTTAGGCATAAGCATAGCTACTGCACTTGTCTATCTACTCAAAATGCACTAACTCTGCACTTGGAAGCTAACGAACAGACAGAGAAAAAAACTCACCCGTGTCTAGCAGGGTAGCTAGCTCATGCATGCTCGACGGACGGGCCTTGGCCGCCCTTGCCGGTCGGCCGCCTTGGCTCGTGCCCTCTCTGTCGTCCTTGCCGGTCGTGCCCGCGCCCCTGCTATCACTCGCCGCCGTCGTGCCCGCGCTGCTGTCGCGCGCCTCCACCATGCCTAGGCTACCACTAGCAACCTCCATTACTTTCATGGCCCCTCGGCTCAGGGCGCCGGCGGCACCTCCAATTTTAGCTACCACGTCATGGAGTGCCAGATAGGGTATTTCTTTTGCCAAATCTGACCTTTTTGACAAACTTTAACCGAATCTGACCCCTCGTTGAAACTAATTCGGAATCTGACCCCTGGCGTCGGCGCAATTTTAAACGGAGCCGAAGTTATACAGGTCGGCACCAACACGTGACAACAAGGGGGCATCCTAGGGAGGTCGCCACTGTTTTAAACGGAGCCGACCTCCTTCGGTTCGGTTTTCAAGTGTGTGCATGCCGACCTGTACAACTTCGGCTCCATTTAAAATGGCGCCGACCCTAGGGGTCATATTCCGAATTAATTTCGAGGAGGGGTCAAATTCGATTAAAGTTTTCAGATTTGGGCAGATTTGGCAAAAAATACCCAGATAGGGTTCACGGTTTCTAGGGAAAGAGATGGGAGTGAGAGATTGGGATCGATCAACTCCTTATCTGCAGAGGGGTATTTTTGTCCAATAAAAGAACGACTAACGGAATTGACTAACGCTATCAACGGTGGTGTCATCTTAGGAATAAAATAAAGTTTAGATGTCAAAATGGGAAAAAATATTTTTCTAGTGTCAAATAGGGAAACAAGTTTCAAGCCAGTGTCAAATAAGAAATTTTCTCTATAATATATTCACCACTTTCTCTCTCCTTTCTATCTCTGTCAAGTGGGCCCCATATGTCAGGTCGTCCCTAACCTACGGCCACACATGCCATGGCCATGACCTTGGTGACCACCGGCTGGTGCACCTTAACCGCCGAAGAGACCAGCTCGACCCCAGGAAGCTCCGGTCGTGCCCGATTTGGCCATCCTAACCCTGATACAAAAGCCTTCACGACGATTCCGACCAAGGCCAGCGGGCCGATGAACTCTCCGTCCCCGCACTCGTAGTCGTGCCCGGCTAGAGCCTTCCAGCACCGCCCGTGGGAAAGCTCGCACGTGATAGATTTTGCCTAGGCCTTGCCCAAGGAAGAAGACTCACGTATGCGTGCGCGCGCGCACACACACACTGCATACAAGAATGAGCCCAGGGAGACTTTTCTGGCACTGCACAACTTATGCCTTTTCTCTCTTGTTCAACTAGATTAAATAGCAAATAGGTTAAAATACTTTTAAAGAGAAACATACAAGCACTTCCACGGCAAGACACACACCGTCCTGATCTATTTTTCACTCTGCACTAACTACACGCACGCATACAAGTTTGAGTCACTTCCAATTGTTAGGAATATGCAACTTGTATTACTCTCGGGGCAAAAGGCCACAATATATAGTACAGGTACAGGGCAAATATGCAGAAAGCCCCCTAACATATGGGGGAAATACAATATACAGATATATACATCTAACACCCCCCCTCAAACTCATGGTGGATCCACAACACTGAGTTTGGAGAGTAAGAAATCATGCTGCGCTCTGGTCTGTGCCTTCGTAAAAAAATCCGCCAACTGTAAATCTGAAGGCACATACTGAAGCGCAACAACCTGAGCCTGCACCTGAGCACGTGTATAGAAAGCATCAACACCAATATGCTTGGTAAGCTCATGCTTGACCGGATCACGTGCAACACTAATAGCACCTGTACTGTCAGACAAAACCAGAGTGGGTGTAGTAATAGAGACCCCAAAATCCGCAAGTAACCACCGTAACCAGGTCACCTCAGCAGTCAACAAGGCCATAGCACGCAACTCAGCCTCAACACTCGAACGGGAAACCGCTGTCTGTTTCTTCGTCTTCCAAGCAATGAGCGAACCACCAAGAAACACACAGTAAGCAGAAAGTGAACGACGATCCGAAGGATCACTCGCCCACGTAGCGTCCGAATAGCACTGGAGCTGGAGAGAGCTGGAATGAGGAAAGAAAAGGCGACGAGTGATCGTACCACGAAGATAACAAAGAACACGGAGAAGATGACTATAGTGAACAGTAGTGGGAGCAGAGACAAACTGACTCAGAATATGAACAGGATAAGAGATGTCAGGACGAGTGACAGCAAGATAAACTAGACTCCCAACAAGACGACGATAACGCGTCGGATCAGAAAGAGGATCACCATCAGTAGGTTGAAGCTTAACATTAAGCTCCATAGGGGTCTCAACAGTGCGCTCATCCCCAAGAGCAGCATGAGCAAGAAGATCCTGAATATACTTTTCCTGAGAGATGTAAAAGCCATCAGAAGTGGAGGAAACCTCAATCCCAAGAAAGTATCGAAGAGGACCAAGATCAGTCATAAGAAACTGATCACGAAGACGAGCCTTAACAAAGGAGATATACTCAGGATCATCACCAGTAATGATCATATCATCAACATAGAGAAGAAGAAGAGTGCGTCCACGAGGAGAAGTGTGAACAAACAGCGCTGGATCATGAGCACTAGGGGAGAAACCAGCAGCAGTCACTACAGAAGCAAAGCGCTCAAACCAGGCACGAGGGGCCTGTTTGAGGCCATAAAGAGACCGTCGAAGACGACAAATCATCCCCTCGGGAACAAAATACCCAGGAGGAGGCTGCATATAAACCTCCTCACTCAACTCACCATTGAGAAAGGCGTTCTGAACATCAAGTTGAGACACAGACCAGTGACGAACAGAAGCAACAGCAAGAAGAGTACACACAGTGGTCATATGAGCCACGGGAGCAAAGGTCTCATCATAGTCACGACCATGCTCCTGCTGAAAACCACGAGCCACAAGACGCGCTTTATAGCGCTCAAGAGATCCATCAGAGCGGGTCTTAATCTTATAGACCCACTTACACGTGATAGGACGAACACCGGGAGGGGAGAAACAAGATCCCAGGTGCCAGTGCGCTCAAGCACAGCAATCTCCTCAGCCATGGCCAGCTGCCATTCAGGATGATGCTCAGCATCCGGATAAGAAGTCGGCTCGGAGGCAACAGAAAGACCATACTGACTGGGAGAGTAACGGTTGGGGGCACGACGCTGACGAACAGGACGAGTAGAGGGAAGCTCATCAGAGGAAGACGACTCAGGAGACGACGATGAAGAAGAAGGTATAGCAGAGGAAGGCTCCGGAGAACAAGGAGAACTAGGAGAACTGGACGGAGCAGAGGCAGACGGTGTCGAAGAAGAGACATCAGGGGGAGAAGATCCTGAAGAAGACACAGTAGGAGTAGAAGGAGGTGTGTCAGGAAAGAGAAGAAAAGATATATCTTCCACCGGGTAGGTACCAGCGGTGGGACGAGGATAGAAAGGACGCGTCTCATCAAAAGTAACATCACGAGAGATACACATCCGACGAGCAACGGGGTCCCAACAGCGATAGCCCTTATGCTCATCACTGTATCCAAGGAAGACACACTCAACAGACTGAGCAGTCAGTTTGGTGCGTTCGCGAGGAGCAAGGAGAACATAGCAAAAACATCCAAACAAGCGAAGCATGGAGTAGTCCGGAGACTGTCCAGATAGGCGCTCAAGAGGGATACCACCCTGCAGAGCAGCAGAAGGCTGAATATTGATGAGGTAAGCCGATGTAGCGACAACCTCAGCCCAGAAATGCGGAGGAAGGGAAGAAGCAATCATCATGGCACGAGTGGTCTCAAGAAGATGGCGATGCTTGCGCTCAGCAACGCCATTCTGAGCATGGGCGCCAGGACAGGAGAACTGAGCAAGGGTGTCCTGTTCAGCAAGAACACGACGCAACATCTGGGAGATATACTCACCAGCAGAATCAGCACGAAACACACGAATAGGAGTGGAATATTGAGTGCGGACCATGGCCGCAAAACGCTGGTATATGGAGAGCACTTCACTGCGAGAGCGCATAAAATACAACCAAGTGTATCGAGAAAAATCATCGATAAATAAAATATAGTAGCGATGGCCCCCTTTCGAAGCGAAAGGAGCCGGACCCCAAACATCGGAATGAACTAAATCAAAAGGTCGCTGAGATACATACGCGCTGGTAGGGTAGGGAAGCTGAATCTGTTTGCCCAACCTACAGCCCTGACAATGTAAAGACCCATCTCCTGAGACAGACCCAGAAGACCACAATGAACTAATGTCGACAGGCGGGAGTCACAAAGGTGACCAAGACGATGATGCCACTACTGAAAGGAGCTGGTAGCAGAGGCGACGACCGAAGAAGAACTGGCAGATGAAGTGGCAGCGGAAAGAACACGAAGCCAGTCTAACTCCCAAAGCCCTGAAGAATCACGGCTGCGAGGGCCAGCTCCAACCAGGGCCTGTGTGCGACGGTCTTGAACAACACAAGAATCAACATCAAGAATGACGCGACAACCAGAGTCAGTAAGCTGGCTAGCAGAGAACAGATTCATCTTAAGAAGAGGGACATGAGAAATATCAGGAACAGAAAAAGAAGAAGTAGAAAGGGTGCCCCGACTAAAAACAGGAAGAGAGGTACCATCAGCCGTGAAAACACGGACAGGAGAAGGAAGAGAACGAAGAGCGGACAGAAAAGAAGACTCAGATGTCATATGAAAGGAAGCTCCAGAATCCAGATAACATGGGGACGTACCTGACTGTGTAGAAGATGGTGGTCGCGCAGAGCCTGAAGAATCAGTCACAGAACCGGCAGTGCCCGTCGAAGAAGAGCATGTAGCAGCAAGGAGACCGCGAAGACTCCTGATAATGTCCTGATCAGAGAGAGCAACTGCTGAAGTCCCGGAAGGAGCCGACTGCCCACGAGCCTGGTGCTGCTGACGTAAACTGGGGTCCCGTGTATAACAGGTGGCCCAAGTGTGGCCATCCCTGTTGCAGTAAGAGCAGTGACGAAGAGAACCACGGCAACCCTGACCACGAGCCTGCTGGTGCTGAATCTGACCCTGAGGCTGCTGGTGCTGAGGCTGACCCTGACCTGGAGGAGTAGGAAGTATCGGAGGTGGCGGCACAGGAGATCGCGGCTGAGTCGAGGGAGAAGACGACAAAGGAGCACCACGAGTAGCAAGTACGGACGGAACCGCAAGAAGACCAGCACCATGGAGACGGGTCTCCTCAGCCCGAAGCTCAGACAACACCTCAGAGAGCGGAACAGGACCACGAGCATTCAGCTGAGCACGCCGGGGCTCAAACTCCTGGCGAAGCCGAGACAGAAACTCATAGATGCGGTGAAACTCCAAATCCGAGCGCACAATCTGGCAGCACGAGCAGGTGCCACAAACAGCAGTACGGAGAGAATCAAGCTGACGCCAGATAGCAGCACTCTGAGTATAAAACTCATCAATAGTGGAATCACCCTGCTGAAGAGCATGCTCCTGGCGAACCACGGACAGGTAAAGAGCATCCCCAGACGGCTGATAACGCTGACGAAGATGTGCCCACTGAGCGGCAATAGTAGGGAGACTCATGAACTCAGCAGCATACTGAGGCAGAACACTGGAGGTGAGAACAGCAGCAGCACGAGCATCCTCATCGACCCACTGAGTGTAAGCAGTCAGAGCGTTTCGATAGGCCTCAAGATCAGAAGAGTACTGTTTGAGCTTCAGGTCATAAGCAGCAACAGCACTATCATCAGCACTCTGAGCAGCATCCTTGGCCTCCTGAGAAGCATCAGCACCGAGAACAATCGGCGTCGGTGGAAGAGGAGCCACAGGAGGAGGGGGCACGGCGGACAGGAGACCTCGCCAGAAAGCACACCCCAAAGACGGAGACCGCGCATGTGAACGCGCATAAAGGCAGCGAAATCAGGGTAATTCGCGCCATCGAAGATCACCGGGCAGCGAGGAATCGCAACATAACTCGAGGAAGAAGCCATCACTTTTCTTTTGCTTTTTTTTGGAGACACAGATCAAACTGGAGTCAAACCAGGCGGCAGGCTGGACGTCCCAGGACGTCACTGGCAGGAGGAGGACCCACGCGCGCTGCCACGGATCGGCGGGTGCGCGCCGGAAGGGATGATGCCACGTGACGCTGGTGGGACCCAATGGGCAGTGGGAGAGTGGGTAGAAAAATGGGTGTAAAGTGGGTGCCGTGCGGTAGGTGGGAGGTTGACGCAGGACGTGAGTCCCTGGAGCGTGCGGCTGAGAATCACCAAGAATCGGTCCCTGGCGGCGGGTGGACGCAGTGCGCAGACGGCGGAATCGGTCCCTGGCGGCGGGTTGACGCAGTGCGCAGACGGCGGGTCCCGCGTGGAAGTGGTGGCGCAGACGGGCGAGCGGCAGGTGGAGAATCGGATCTGGCGCGGGAACGGATCCTCGGGAGCAGATCGATCTGGAACAGGAACGGATCTGGAACATGAACGGATTTGAATCGGCAACGGCGACGACCGGCGGCGTCGACCGACGGCAAGCCGTCAGCGACAGGGACGGTGGCGGCCGCAGCGACGAAGTTGCGAGTAGTAGGAGGCTAACCTAGCTCTGATACCATGTCAGGAATATGCAACTTGTATTACTCTGGGGGCCAAAGGCCACAATATATAGTACAGGTACAGGGCAAATATGCAGGAAGCCCCCTAACATATGGGAGAAATACAATATACAGATATATATATCCAACACCAATTTCGCAGAACACTTTGGATTCTCACGTTTAGAACCAAGTCTCAATTAGTGGCTCTTATCCTTTCTCCACTCGTATATGCTGCTTGACTCGGCTGTTAGGACTCAACGGAGCTTTTACATGTTGCTAAACATATCCTGCATGCATACATGTACTACTAGCTAATGCAACGGCAATCCATGTATGATTTTCCTCCTAATTAGCTATCCACTAATTAACTTGTTACACACATAGTCTCATTTCCGGTGTGTACAATGCCACAACCTAGTGGTTCTAGCTTTGAACAACCAACTACATGCATGAAGAAGAACTTAAACATGATGACTAAACAAATCAACAAGGTTAACTCCAACAATCACCTCCTTAACCTTGTTGTTCTTTTATTTGGAACTCCGAGATAAACTTCAGAGCAGAGTCGGATCATCGTCGGTGGTCGTGGCGGCAAGATGCGCCTTCTCCTTCCTCGGCTCGGTGCAGTCCCTAGAGTAGTTCCCATACACTTGGCAGTTGTAGCAACAAACCTTACGTATCTCGAAGGTGGTATTCTTCTTGCTGGCGTCACTGCGGTCGCGAGCACGCCACTCCTGCTCTGTGAGGAGAAGGCGAGTCCCACCATTCTTCTCACCCTCGTCTTCCTCCATGTCAAGCCCCTCCTCCACAGCCAAGAATTGTCTCGTCAGCTCCTCAACCGTCATGGTTTTGAGGTCGAGCAGCTGCTGAACAAAGTGGGCGAGTTGCTTGAACCGCTTCGGCACAATGCCATGAATTTCAGCATGGCATTGTGCTCGGTAACGCCATTTCCGAGGACCTCCAAGTCGTGCATGATGCCGGTGAGGCGCATCCCGAATTGCTCCACCTTCTTGCCGTCCTTGAACCGAAGGTTCTCGAACTCGGTGCAGCGAGTCTACGCCCTTGCTTCATGGACGCGCTCGCTTCCTAACCTCAAGGTTTTGAGGGTGTCTCAAGCAACCGTTGCGGTCTTCTTCACCGCCAGCGTGTGCAGCATCTCTGGCGGCACAACCCGGAGGATGATGCCGAGAGCCTCGCGGTCGGTGTGGTAGTCGCAGGCGCCTGGCTCGATTGCCGCCCACCATCCTTGTGACTGCAGCTGAACCTGCACCACAAGTGCCTAGTCGGAGTTGTTCATGCGGGTCAGCATGAGAGGCGGCGCCACCATGGATCTATGGCAGACCACGCGCTCCATGACGCGAAGCTCTCCGTCGTTGCTGCCCTCGCTGCCGGTGAGCTACGCACTTGGTGGAGTGAACGGCTCCACCTCCGCCACCTTGGCCACATCATCTCTGTCTTGCGCCATTACCATAGAAACCAAGAGCGCAAGGATTCCGATACCAAATGATAGATTTTGCCCAGGCCTTTCCCAAGGAAGAAGACTCACGCACACACACTGGATACAAGAATGAACTCAGGGAGATTTTTCTGGCACCGCACACCTTGTATCTTTTCTCTCTTGTTCAACTTGATTAAATAACAAATAGGTTACATGCCTTTTAAAGGAAAACATACACACACTTCCACGGCAAGCCACATACCAGCCTGATCCATTTTTCAATCTCCTCTAACTACACGCATGCATACAAGCTTGAGTCACTTCCAAGTTTGCAGAACACTTTGGATTCCCAGGTTCAGAACCAAGTCTCAATTAATGACTCTTATTATTCCTCCACTCTTTTATGCCGCTTGACTCGGCTGCTGGGACTCAACAAAGCTTTTACATGCTGCTAAACACATCCTGCATGGAGACCTGTACTACTAGCTAATGCAACGGCACCCGTGTATGATTTTACTCCTAATTAGCTACCCACTAATTAACCTGCATGTACACACATAGTCTCATTTTAGGTGTGTACACTGCCGCAGCCTAGTAGTGCTAGCTTTGAACGACCAACTACATGCATGGAGAAGAACTTAAACATGATGACTAAACTAATCAACAAGGTTAACTCCAACAATCACTCCCTTAACCTTGTTGTTCTTTTATTTGGAACTCCAGGATGGACTTCAGAGCAGAGTCGGCTCGTCGTTGGCGGTCGCGACGGCGAGATGCGTCTTCTCCTTCCTCGGCTCGGTGCAGTCCCTAGAGTAGTTCCTATATACTTGGCAGTTGTAGCAACGAACCTTACGTATGTCAAAGTTGGTCTTCTTCTTGCCGGCGCCGTTGCGGTCGCGAGCACGCCACTCCTGCTCTGTGAGGAGAAGGCGAGTCCCACCATGCTTCTCACCATCGTCTTCTTCCATGTCGAGCTCCTCCTCCATGGCCAAGAACCGGCCCGTCAGCTCCTCAACCGTCATGGTTTTGAGGTCGAGCAGCTGCTAAAAGGAGTGGGCGAGTTGCTTGAACCACTTCGGCATGACGGACAGGAATTTCAGCATGGCCTTGTGCTTGGTGACGCCATCTCCGAGGACCTCCAAGTCGTGCATGATGCTGGTGAGGCGCATCCCAAACTGCTCCACCTTCTCGTCGTCCTTCCACCGGAGGTTCTCGAACTCGGTGCGGCGAGTCTATGCCCTTGCTTCACGGACGCGCTGGCACCCCAACCTCAAGGTTTTGAGGGTGTCCCAAGCATCATTCGCGGTCTTCTTCACCGCCATCATGCGCAGCATCTCCAGTGGCACAGCCCAGAGGATGACGCCTATAGTATCGCGGTCGGTGTGGTAGTCGCAAACACCCGGCTCTTGCCGCCCACCATCCTTGTGACTGCAGCTGAACCTGCACCACAAGCGCCTAGTCAGAGTAGTTCGTGCGGGTCAGCACGGAAGGCGGTGCCACCATGGAGCTATGGCGGACCATGCGATCCATGATGCAAAGCTCTCCGCCGCCGCTTTCCTCGCCTCCGGTGAGCTGCGCCCTTGGTGGAGTGAACGGCTCCACCTCCGCCATCTTCTTTGCCAGCTCTGCCACCTTGGGCGCATCATCTCCGTCTTGTACCATTACCACAGGAACCAAGATCACAAGGGTTCTGATACCAAATGCTTGATTTTGACTAGGCCTTGCCCAAGGAAGAATACTAATGCACACACACTAAATACAAGAAGGAACTCAGGAAGACTTTTCTGGCACCGCACAACTTATGCCTTTTCTCTCTTGTTCAACCTGATTAAATAGGAAATAAGTTACAAGATTTTTAAAGGGAAACATGCACACACTCCCACGGCAAGCCACACACCAGCGTGATCCTTTTTCACTCTCCACTAATTGCACGCATACAAGCTTGAGTCAGTTCCAAGTTTACAGAACATTTTGGATTTCCACGTTCAGAACCAATTCCACTTGACTCGGCTGCTGGGACTCAGCAACGTAGCTTTTACATGTTGCTAAACACATCATGCATGCATACCTATACTACTAGCTAATGCAACGACACCCCATGTATGAATTTCCTCCTAATTAGCTACCCACTAATTAACTTGCATGTACACACATAGTCTCATTTTCTATGTGTACACTGCCGCAGCCTAGTGGTGCTAGCTTTAAACAACCAACTACATGCATGGAGAAGAACTTAAACATGATGACTAAACTAGTAAACAATGTTAACTCCAACATCCCACACCGTTCTGCCCCGGAGTTCGGCTGCACCGCCCATTGCCGAAGCTCGCCCACGCCTGCCCCTGGCTCGCGCTGCCTCTACCCACGCCGCAGGCTGGAGTTCGCTCGCGCTGCACCTAACTGAGCTCACCCACGCCGCCCCGTAGCTCACCCGTGTCGCCTCTGATCGGAACTCACCCGCTCAGCCGCTGGATGGAGCTTTTCCGCGCCGCGTTTGACCTAGCTCTCCCGCGCTGCCCTAAAGCTCGCCTGCACCGTCGCTGGCTGGAACTCGCCCGCGCTGCCCTGGACGAAGCTCTCCCATGCCTCACCTGGCTGGGCCTCGCCCATGCCGCCCTGGCTGGGGCTCTCCCGTGCTGCTACGCGCCTACGAGGGCGTGGGGTGGCAAGCTGCCAGGGAGCTGTGAGCATGGGGTCGCGACATTCTCCTCTCCGTGACCTGTTGGCTTCACACACGAGCAGGGCCGGCCCATAGGGCGGGGCAGAGGGGCACTCACCCAGGGCCCCCATGATGTAGGGTCCCCAATCCAATACTTTTTGTGTTACTGATGAGCTCGGTCAATTTTAGAGCTTCGTTGGGAAACTCCAAGAGGAAGGTATGATGAGCACATTAGTAAGTTTTCCTTCAGTTATGAAACCAAGGTTATCGAACCAGTAGGAGGAAGGAAACAACTCCAAGGTGTTGCTAACAACTTGGAATCCTGCACAACACAAACTCAAGACTTTGCCCCAACTTATAGTAAGGTTGTCAATCTCACTGGTTTGCTGAAAACAAAGGATTAAACGTATGTGGAAGATAATAGTTGCTTGTATAAAGTAAAAGGTAACAGTAGATGATGTATCAATGATAAAGATTGGACCGTGGTCCACAGTTCACTAGAGGTGTTCTCCTTGAGATAGATAACATGTTGGGTGAACAAATTACAGCGGGGCAATTGACAGATTGAGCAAGCATAACAATGCAAATACTAGACATCATGACTCATATGAGATTTGATTGGGCATTACATAAATATACATAGACCGTAATCCAACTGCATCTATGACTAATAATCCACCTTCAGGTTATCATCTGAACCCCTTCTAGTATTAAGTTGCAAGCAACATATAATTGCATTAAGCAATGTGTGTAAAGTAAACAACACAATTGTTCCATGAATAAAAGATTGTTGTTTTCTCCCTAGTAGCAACAACACATCTACAACCTTAGAGATTTCAGTCACTTCCCTAGATTACTAGAGGCATGAACCTAATATCGAGCATAAATACTCTCTCTTGGAGTCACAAGCATCTACTTCGCCAAGGTATCTACTAGCAATGGAGAGCATGCAAGATCACAAATAACATAGACATGATAGAATTAATAATCAATCTGACATAGTATCTGAATATCCATCGGATCCTCGCAAACGCAACATGTATGATTACAAATAGATGATCTTGATCATGAACAGAGCTTACAATATCTAAACATGATAGCACAAAGGAGGAGAAACAACCATATAGCTACTGTATGGACCCATAGTCCAAGGGTGAACTACTCACGAATCATACCGGAGGCTGGCATGGTGATGAAGAAGGACTCCGGGACGATCACCCCTCTGGCAGGGTGCTGGGAAGAGCTTCAGATCCCCAATCTAGGGACGATGGTGGTGGCGGCTACGGACTGTTTCGTGGAGATTTTGTCGGGTGCTTAGGGTTTCTGCATCGGGGTGACTTTATAGGCTAAGAGGCGAGGCAGGGGCCACCCGAGGGACCCACACCAGGTGGCGCCCCCTCCCCCCGGGCCGCGTGGCCCTAGGGTGTGGCCACCTCGTGGACCCCCTTCGGCCGCCCTTCGGTCTCTGTGTTCTCTCCGGTAAAATATTGACTTTGACTTTTGTCCCGTCCAATTCTGAGAATATTTCCTTACTAGCTTTTCTGAAACCAAAAACAACAAAAAACAGGCAACTGGCACTACTGCATCTTGTTAATAGGTTAGTCCCAGAAAATGTATAAAAATACCTCAAAGTATAGACAAAACATAACAAAGTTGATACTAAACAAGCATGGAACATAAAAAATTATAGATACGTTTATGACGTATCAAGCATCCCCAAGCTTAACTCCTGCTCATCCTCGAGTAGGTAAGTGATAAAAAGAATAATTTTTGAGGTAACATGCACCATTACAATCTTGGTCAAACCATTTGCAAAGCATTGAAAGCTAGGATCAAAGTACTCTAAACAAGAGCATGAAAGATGTAGTTCTAACAATAAGACATAGTAACTATGTTGTAACATGAAAAGATACAAACAAAGATCATGAATAACAATGCATTGAGAGACGTTTGTTTGTTTCACATATACAAAACATAGCATAGTGGTATTTAGCTTGTCCCTCATGGAGTAGCAAAACATAGATGCATAGGACACCTTCAAAGTTCATAAGGGTGACTAGATACAAATAGTTCAAGAACAAGAAATATCAACATTATGAATCAATTAATAAGTTTTGGGACAATGCACATAGAACAAAGAATGACAACTATGCTCTCTTAATTGGTGCATAAAGATAGAAGGTGGAGACTCAACATAAAAGTAGGAAGAAAGGCCCTTCATAGGGAAGCAGGAATTTTAAGTTTCATAAAGAGCTTCCAAAAATTATGGTACTTATTAGCTTTCAGTTCTCATTGCCCCTATCATAAGCATCTTGAAGTGATTAAGGTTAAAGTGAAACAAATATGGAGTATATGATTGACAAATCATAAGTTAGAAATCTCATGTCCCTTGAGTACGAGGGCCATTCCTTATGCTACTAAACTTTAGTCACAAGAAAGTTCTTGTCATTGTAAGTATATGTGTATCATAGAGAACCGTCAACGGGGTACCCCTTGCCCCATGACACAGGAGTTATCCCATATCAAAAGGACAAGGCAACATACAATGATCATCTCAGCGATCCTTTTATTTACCATGAATAACAATGCATTGAGAGACGTTTGTTTGTTTCACATATACAAAACATAGCATAGTGGTATTCAGCTTGTCCCTCATGGAGTAGCAAAACATAGATGCATAGGACACCTTCAAAGTTCATAAGGGTGACTAGATACAAATAGTTCAAGAACAAGAAATATCAACATTATGAATCAATTAATAAGTTTTGGGACAATGCACATAGAACAAAGAATGACAACTATGCTCTCTTAATTGGTGCATAAAGATAGAAGGTGGAGACTCAACATAAAAGTAGGAAGAAAGGCCCTTCATAGGGAAGCAGGAATTTTAAGTTTCATAAAGAGCTTCCAAAAATTATGGTACTTATTAGCTTTCAGTTCTCATTGCCCCTATCATAAGCATCTTGAAGTGATTAAGGTTAAAGTGAAACAAATATGGAGTATATGATTGACAAATCATAAGTTAGAAATCTCATGTCCCTTGAGTACGAGGGCCATTCCTTATGCTACTAAACTTTAGTCACAAGAAAGTTCTTGTCATTGTAAGTATATGTGTATCATAGAGAACCGTCAACGGGGTACCCCTTGCCCCATGACACAGGAGTTATCCCATATCAAAAGGACAAGGCAACATACAATGATCATCTCAGCGATCCTTTTATTTACCATGAACATGGTGTATATATTTTTTTATCTTCTCTTTTTTTCTATATTTTTTTCTGAGGATGCTTCATAGATTGCCCACTATGGTGATGCTGAAAGTTTCCACATTGATTAGGCATGTCTTAGGCTAGCCGCTCAGGCGTTTCTCTAACACATATATAATACTCCATGAACTTACAAGCTCCCCTTTTATTTCACACCGCCGACATCGATAAACAAAAGATCGTGATATCAATTGGGTAATATGTACAGGTGTGAAAAGCGCTCCCCATGATAGCATGGTTCTGCTAATTCCCAACTTATAAGTGCAAGATATACAACATAGATGACACAATGGTTCAAGTTATTAGGGGCAATAAAAATAAAGTGTGCCATCAAGTTTGTGAGAGCTTTAATCACTAATTTTCACATAACAAGTTTAATTTGGAAGATAGATAAAACAAGAATATACTTGGAATGGTGTAACACACCATGCATAGGAATTTAGAGTGGACTCTTTGGAATAACTTGGTTTCTTGGGAGTTGGATGCATGCGTAGAGCTTACTCAGTACAAGTGGAGGCTAGCAAAAGACTGGGAGCGACCAACTAAGAGAGCAATAATGGCCATAATCATGCACAGCGACAAAACATTATTGACTAAAGCATAAAGTGGTATCAAAAGTCAAAAAATAAATGATCATAGAGGCTAAGATGACTGGTTCATAGTCATAACATGGTGTGAGCATGTGCCAAGTCAACCCAAACAAAGCATCAAAGGAGAATACCACAATATTATGCTTTTGTATGCTAAAACAGCGCATGATTCTTTCAAGGCACATTAAGCAATCTCAATTGTTTAGAACAAGTCATGCTACAACAATAATCATTAAGTATAAGGTCAAAGCAACATCTAGCATGACATGATAAAGTCTAAGTCACAGCCAAAACAAGCTCCCTTTTGTACCACTATAAGCATTAAGCTCTCTACTCTTTTCCAACACCAATCACCTTATTTGAAACAAAAGAGCGAATGCGGGGGTCCAACTACTTTATTCAAGTAAACTAAATAAACAAAAACAAAAAATGAAAACTCCAAGAACAACAGAACAATGCATGAAACAACAAAAATGAAGTGTCTAAAAAGAGACCTGAGATTTTTATTGATGAAGAAGGGGATATGCCTTGGACATCCCCAAGCTTTGACACTTGTACCTCTTAAATATTTCTTGGGGTGACACGGGGTGGCATCCCCAAGCTTCAGCTTTTGTACATTATTCATCTCATTATATCATTCTTCCCCTACACTTGAAAATTTCCTTCATACAAAACTTCACACAATCTTCATTAGCAACATTAGTGTATTCAAAATAATAGGCCTTTGAGTTTAGTTTCAACACAAGTAATACTTTCATTATAACAAAATATACTGTATCAATTCCTTTAAAAATCTCAAGTGATCAAGGAGAACTCAAAAAGAAACCGATTAAGAGGCAAATGCAAATAATGGCAGAAATCTGTCAAAACAGACCAGCAGGTAAAAACCGATTTTTTCTAAGACCTTATGTTGCTCAAATCGAAAAGTGTTGAACTACTGAAAGTTAGATAACAATCTGGGGCATAAGATCAGAAAATTACAGATCAATCCGACATACAAAGATTTTTCGCGAATTTTTACAGTGAAGCATTAAAATCTGTTTCGGGACAACAACTTCCCCAAATCTTACTTCTCTCTCATTAGAGGTTATTCTTGGCACAAAAACCACACAAAAAGGATAAGGAGAGGTTATTACAGAAGTCATAACTTCCAAGACTCAATTAAACTATTGGGTTACCTCCCAAGAAGTACTTTTCTTTAACGCCTTTAAGTTAGGCATAAGAAGCACGAATCAAGTATTTTCAAATGAAGAAGCATTAACATCAATACTCGAAATTTCTTCAATCAGGCAAGGTATATCATCCAAATGAGTTCTAGAGGGTCCTCTCTCAACACTCTTGGGTTCACTGCTTTCATCAAACGGGTTTTCAGGAACAATCCAATCAAAATTCTTTTCTAAGGCTTCATGTATTCCTACAAGTTTAAAAGGTATGGGTATTTTAATTTCCTATCCATTGAGTTTGCTTTTATCCAACTTGTCTAATGTACCCATGACATCTACACATGAGCCTAGCATATTAAAACGTTCAAAGACCTTTTTAGCTTCTTTAGCAACATCATTGAACTCCTTTAGCAAAGTTTCTAGAATAAAATCTCTCTTTTCAGTATCCTCAATAGCTTTAAGTTTAAGAAACATTACTTGCATCATGGGGTTAAGGTTAAAAAACCTAGCCTCCAACATGTGAACTAAAGAAGCTGCATCAATTTCATAGTTTGGAGCAAGTTCTGCTAAGGATCTATCCTCAATATCCTCATGCTTGCTATCATGATTAAAGAATTCTTCAATATTTTCCTAATTATAGAGCCACTACATATTGAAAGGTCTTTCAGGGTGAACTTAGGGATCAACATGACAAGCTAGAATAAGGTGACAACTATAGGAAAAACTATTTTTTTGTGTGTTTTTTATAAGAAAAAGCAAACCAAATGAAACTATTTTTTTGTATTTTTGAAAGAAAGAAACAAGGAAAGCAAAGCAAAAGAAACTAAGAAAAAAAAACAAAGTAAAGAGAATGGTTGTGAAAGACTCCCCTTGCAAAGTTGTCCTTAACTCCCCGGCAACGGCGCCATAAAACGTCTTGATGAGCTCAGTCAACTGCAGAGCTTCATTGGGAAACCCCAAGAGGAAGTTATGATGAGCACAACAGTAAGTTTTCCCTCAGTTATGAAACCAAGATTATCGAACCAGTAGGAGTAAGTAAACAACTCCAAGGTTTTGCTAACAACTTGAAATCCCGCACAACACAAACTCAAGAATTTGCCCCAACTTACAGTGAGGTTGTCAATCTCACTCGTTTGCTGAAAATAAAGGATTAAACGTATAGTGTGGAAGATAATAGTTGCTTGTAGAAAGTAAACGATAACAGTAGATGATGTATCAATGATAAAGATTGGACCGGGGTCCATAGTTCACTAGAGGTGTTCTCCTTAAGATAGATAACATGCTGGGTGAACAAATTACAACGAGGCAATTGATAGATTGAGCAAGCATAACAATACAAATGCTAGACATCATGACTCCTATGAGATTTGATTGGGCATTACAACAATATACATAGACCGTAATCCAACTGCATCTATGACTAATAATCCACCTTCAGTTTATCATCTGAACCTCTTCCAGTATTAAGTTGCAAGCAACAGATAATTGCATTAAGCAATGTGTGTAAAGTAAACAATACAATTGTTCCATGAACAAAAGATTATTGTTTTATCCCTAGTAGCAATAGCATATCTATAACCTTAGAAATTTCTATCACTTCCCCAGATTACTAGAGGCATGAACCTACTATCGAGCATAAATACTCCCTCTTGGAGTCAGAAGCATCTACTTTGCCAAGATAGCTACTAGCAACGGAGAGCATACAAGATCAAAAATAACACAAACATGATAGAATCAATAATAAATTTGATATAGTATCTCAATATCCATCGGATCCCCGCAAACACAACATGTATGATTACAAATATATGAACTTGATCATGAACAGAGCTCACAAGATCTAAACATGATAGCACAAAAGAGAAGAAACAACCACTTAGCTACTGTATGGACCCATAGTCCAAGGGTGAACTATTCACGCATCATACCGGAGGCTGACATGGTGATTAAGAAGGCCTCCGGGATGATCTCTCCCCTCCGACAGGGTGCCGGTAAGAGCTTCATATCCCCCCGATCTAGAGACGATGGTGGTGGCGGCTACAGACTATTTCATGGAGATCTGATCGGGTGCTTAGGGTTTCTGCATCGAGGTGACTTGATAGGCTAAGAGGCGAGGCAGGGGGCCGCCTGAGGGGCCCACACCAGGTGGCGGCGCCCTCCCCCCTAGGCTGCACGGCCCTAGGGTGTGGCCACCTCGTGGCCCCCCTTTGGTTTCCCTTCGGTGTCTGTGTTCTTTCCGGTAAAATATTGACTTTGGCTTTTGTCCCGTCCAATTCCGAGAATATTTCCTTACTAGCTTTTCTAAAACCAAAAAACAGAAGAAAACAGGCAACTGGCACTGCGACACCTTGTTAATAGGTTAGTCCCAGAAAATGTATAAAAATACCTCAAAGTGTAGACAAAACATAACAAAATTGATACTAAACAAGTATGGAACATCAAAAATTATAAATACGTTTACGATGTATCAGTTACTATATTACTTTTGAGCCCTAATAGTGTAGAATTATTTTATAAAATATAGTGATCTAAGTTGTAGCATATCATGGTTTTACTTTGACTAATATTTCGCGAAAAAGTATTTCAACATTTCTTTATACTTTTCTTGATGCCATGATTTCTCTTGCATCTCCAAGTGTGCATAACAAAACCGAAGTCACATGTGTTTACAAGGTTGTGAATATATTCTTTACTAGAGACTAACGATACAATCAAATAATTGTACCATTCGGCAATCATCTCTTCTCTTATTCCTAATTATTTTACTTGTTCTCATCAACATGTTTGAAGACTATTTTATACTCTTATTAATCCATTGTATAATATATCTACCTTTTCACTCATCTTTTGCATAGTCATATGTATACAAAGAGCTATTGGTAGAAATAAGTATTATGGTATATAATTTTCTCGATTAATAGGAAAAGTTTTCAATGTCTTTATCATGATTTTAAAGATAGTTGAGCTATAAAATGTACGGATCATTTAATTTGCTATTGCATTGCAATAATATTTCTTGGAATACTAATATTTTTTATGTCTTGTGTTAACAATTGAAAGAGTTTGACTCGCATTGTTGAGAGGCCCAAGGACGCTAATCACGCATAATATTTGATTAATCTTTAAAATTTAGCATAAATATTATAGATACATAACTTTAAGGTGTTTCCTAGAGCAGGGGCAATTTTTTCAGCACAAATATTATATCTTTAAGGTGTTTTCTGGAGCATGGGATACTTTTTTAAGCATAAAGTATTAAAATATATAGCTTTAAGGTGGCAAATATTTTAGGACAAATATTCAAGATATATATCTTTAAGGTGTTTTATGGAGCATGGGACAATTGTTTTAGTATAAATATTAAAGATATATAGCTTTAAGGTGTTTTATAAAGTAGGGGGCCTTTGCCCCCCCCCCCTCTGACCCCTGGAAAGATCTGTCACTTTAAATAAGGCTCTCTTCGCGTCATTTTACTCTAGGGCCACCGAAATCCGTGGACCGGCCCTGGCACACGAGCCGGCGACCTGCTGGCTTCACGCATGGGCCGACGAGCGCGACAGCAACCTGCTTGGTGCACATCGGGACGGCGAACACGATGGCCGGCGACTCGCAGCTGACCTTCATGATGTTCGTGTGCTGAAGGCACAAGCACATGAGCTGATCGTCCTTCATGCACTCCTCAGACTACAAGTAGAAAAGAAAAAGGAAATAATAAACAAAGGGTCACCGTTGAATCGGATAGTTTTCAAAAAAAACACAAGTTTAGGCATATCTAGCACGAGTCTCTTTTAGATGTTAACCATGTCAGGTGAGGCTGACAGTAGGCCCATCTTGTCAAAAATGGTATCAAAAGACTTAAGATGACTAGTTAGAGTAAAGTGGTAGTTTTTTGCAAGTATCAAACACAAAAGTGGTAGTTTTTTGCAACCACCCTAAAAAGTGGTAGTTTTTTAAAGCCCTGGCCTTAATTATGGTAGTTATTTGTAATTTTCTCCAATGAAGTGTGCACATACAGGCAGTGCATGGTTTTGACTTGCTAAACAATCAAAATAAGATGAACATCCTCTCTTAACTGAATACATACTTTGTATGCAGTCAACGCTTGGTTTATTATAGGTCTACTACCAAGAGTAGCTAAATAAGCCAAGCCCTATGAAGTGAACACGTGCTTTATTATAGGTATACTACCAAGAGTAGCTGACTAAGCCAAGCCCACTACTAAGTACAACAATAGTAGTAGTAGTAGTAGTAGTAGTAGTAGTAGTAGTAGTAGTAGTAGTAGTAGTAGTAGTAGTAGTATGAAGGAATGGTAAATGCAATTCACAATACCATAAAAAAAATAGTAGCCAACACAATTTAGAACATCAATTATTTACATAAGCCGACATGGACCGGTAGAATAATATGCACCGAGTGGCAGTTAAAGACATGTTTTGATCTTCTACCAGCTGGGTAAGAAATTGTTTTCCAGCAATATCTAAAGGATGCTCGGTACATCAAAATGCTAAGTTAATTGGAGGCTACAAGGTTTTGCAACATGGGGTCAAACTAGCTTGGTTACTCCATTAAGGTTTTCATATCCTCTTGATGGGAATTGTTGGCTGGGCAAAGCTGTGAGTTACAACTCAAATAACAAATATTACTTTAAAGATTGCACTCCCAAAAGCTTATTTCACATGATGGGATGATGCAGGGAGACATCGAAATTTAAATATAAATAGAAATAAAAATACATGAAATGGTACACACAACAGACACAGGATATCCATAAGAAACTAAAAAGATGATAATGAACAAAAAGGTTTAAAGGCAGCGGCGGACTATGACAGCCCAAGAAGACCGGGCCAATTCTATAGCTCATGTAATATTTAATGGGTCAAATGTACCGTTTAAGCTGAAATTCGTCTTGGAAAGACCGGGCCGCAGCCCGGTATGGTTCCCAAGACGGTCTGCCAGTGCTTAAAGGGCTGGTTCACGCTGACTCAGGCCGCCGCACCAAGGGAAAATAGGAAATCCACTACACACTGTATTCCCAGGTCTCCAGCAGCCGCCGCCCACATGACCACACAAACCCATATGGACCTCTCTCTTTCATTAATCTTAATAAGCTTCCTCAACCTATCGTCTCAGCCAAATAAATATGGAGCTCACTATCTCAGCTCCCCATTAGACTAGCCCCAATAGGGATACCATAGATGGTATCATGCATTGTATACATGCAAAATGCCTATGTGTCAATGAATTATGATAAAAGAGATTGTGTTAGTATCATAGGTAGATACGGTATCATAGCACGTGGAACTAGAAAAATGATCTCAAATAAATTCTATACATAATTTTACATTGAGATTATACAAAACAATAAATACACTAACACTATGATACTACTACATGATACTATGCATTATGGAGATGGTTATTGAAGGGATTCGCGGCATAGTAAATCAAAATTTTCTACGGATGCGAACAGAGGGAAAGCCAAGATCTAATCTAGGAGATGCAATCAACGAGAGAGATTGGATTAGATCTTCATACCCTTGAAGATTCGCACAGCGGAACGTTCGTCGGAACGTGGGTGATGTAGTCGTACTCGCTTCTCCTCCTCGCGATCCGATCCGATCTAGCACCACAAGTGGCGGTGCCTCCGTGAGATGCACACGTGCAGCACCTCGACGTCTCCTCCTTCCTCGGACCAGCAAGTATGGTGGAGAGATGTATTGGATCTACAACACGACGGCGTGGTGTATATGGTGGAGAATTTCTGCAGCAGGACTTCGCCTACAAACAGTCGGGAGGGAGAGAGGAAGGCAGCAAGGCAACTAGGGTTGGAGGAAAGGTGTAAGGGGGAGGGGGCGCACCAGCCCTCTATTTATAGAGGGGGGGCGGCCAGCCCTTGCCCCTCCTCCAAGCCTTGGGCCGGCGGCCAAGGGAGGGAGGAGTGGGGGGCAAGGATTCTCCCCTCTTCTAGAAACCCTATCTCTAGTTTAAACGATTTTAAACCCTATAGGATCGGCTGGGCCCTATGGGGCCTTGTGCCCCTGGCCCAATGCGGCCAGGACACTCCCTCATAGGCCCATGCCCCCTCTCGGAAGGTGGGGCCACGTTGGTCCCCTTCCGGAAGGTTCTAGAAGCTTCCGGTACAATACCGATTAACCCTGAACAATTCCGAACTCCAAAAACTGCATTGCCTTATATGAATCTTATTCCCCGGACCATTCCGGAACCTCTCGTGATATCCCGGATCCCATCCGAGACTCCGAACAAAAATTCATAAACCAATTATCCAATCTATCCTAGCGTCGAGATACGTTAAGTGTGTGACCCTGCGGGTTCGAGAATATGCAGACATGATCTTCTATCAATAATCAACAGCGGGGTCTGGGCACCCATATTGACTCCCACACATTCATCGATGATCATATCGGATGAACCACGATGCCAGGATTCAAACAATCCCATATATATATTCCCTTCGTCTCGCGATATTTTACTTGCCCGAGATTCGATCGTCGGTACCGTCATACCTAGTTCAATCTCGTTCACAGCAAGTACTTTACTCATTCCGTAATCCGATATCACTTTGTGATTAACTCCTTAACCACATGCTTGCAAGCGGTGTTGATATCGATTACCGAGTGGGCCCGAAGTATATCTCTCCGACTTGGGAGGGACAAATCCCATCTCGATACATACAACCCAACAGATACTTTCCGATCACCTGAGAGACACCTTTATGATCACCCTCTCATAGGATGACGTTTGATGACCTCAAAGCTTTCTTCCGATACCAGGGAGTTGTATTATCTCATGGTCTAAGGAATACAATATTTGACATAGGAAAAGCTTCGCAAAGATGAACATGATGAAACGATCTAATTGCTTTGCTTAGTTTGGGTCTGTCCATCATATCATTCTCCAATGTTATAATCTCATTATCAATTGACAACTCATGTCTATGGTTAGGAAACCGTAACCATCATTGATCAATGAGCTAGTCCATAGAGGCGTACTAGGGACACGGTGTTGTTCACAAACCACACAAGTATTAAAGTTTCCGCTTAATACAATTCTAGCATGGAATATAAACTTTATCATGAACAAGAATTATAATAATAACATCTTTATTATTGCCTCTAGGGCATAATTCCAACAGTCTCCCACTTGCACTAGAGTCAATAATCTAGTTTACATTTGGCAACAATCTCACACCCATGGCACTGAGGTGCTGATCATGTTTTACACGTGGAAGAGGTTTAGTCAATGGATCTGCAACATTCAGATCTGTATGTACTTTGCTAATCTTCAGATCTCCATCTGCAATATAATCTCGGATTATATGAAACTTGCGGTTGATATGCTTGGTCTTTGGATGATATCTTGGTTCCTTAGCGAGTGCTATGGCGCCAGTGTTGTCACACAATATCTCCAGTGGGTCCAATGCACTTGGAACCACGCCAAGCTCAGTGATGAAGTTTCTGATCCAAACTCCTTCACTTGACGCTTCTGCAGCAGCCATGTATTCCGCTTCCACTGTAGATCCCGCGATCACGCTTTGCTTGCAGCTTCTCCAGCTCACAGCTCCTCCATTCAAAATATAAACGTATCCTGTCTGAGATTTGGAATCATCCTTGTCGGTGTCAAAACTAGCGTCGACGTAACCTTTTACGACAAGCTGTTCATCACCCCCATAGACTAAGAACATTTCTTTAGTCCTATTTAGGTACTTTAGGATGTTCTTCACGGCTGTCCAGTGTTCCACTCCTGGATCACTTTGATATCTGCTCGTCAAACTAAGAGCATTGGACACATCCGGTCTAGTACACAGCATGGCATACATGATAGAACCTATGGCCGAGGCATAAGGCACTTTTCTCATAGCTTCCCTATCATTTACCGTAGCTGGACACTGAGCCTTGCTCAATATCTTACCTGACAACATAGGCACTGAACCTTTCTTTGCCTTATCCATTCTGAACCTTTTCAGAACTTTGTCTAGGTATGTACTCTGGCTTAAAGCTATCAGGCGTCTTTGTCTATCTCTATAGATCTTGATGCCCAATATATAAGCAGCTTCACCTAGGTCTTTCATTGAAAAACACTTGTTCAAATAACTCTTCACATCATTAAGCATGTTGATGTCATTTCCGATAATCAATATGTCATCCACATATAGTACCAGAAACGTCACCGAGCTCCCACTCACTTTCTTGTAGATACAAGCTTCATAGAAATTTGGAACAAATCCAAAGTTCTTGATCACTTGATCAAAACAAAGGTTCCAACTCCGAGATGCTTGCTTCAGTCCATAAATGGAACGCTGAAGTTTGCATACTTTACTAGCATCCTTAGGATCGACAAAACCTTCGGGTTGCATCATATACAACTCTTCATCAATGTTGCCATTGCGGAACGCAGTCTTGACATCCATCTGCCATATTTCATAATCATGAAACGCAGCAATTGCTAATAAAATCCGAATGGACTTAAACATCGCTACGGGAGAGAAAGTCTCATCGTAGTCAACACCTTGAACTTGTCGAAAACCTTTTGCGACAAGTCGTGCTTTATAGACGGTAACATTACCATCCGCGTCCGTTTTCTTCTTGAAGATCCATTTGCACTCAACGGCCTTTCTGTCGCTAGGAGGGTCCACCAAAGTCCATACTTGGTTTTCGCTCATGGATCCCAATTCGGATTTCATGGCTTCTAGCCATTTCTCAGAGTCTGGGCTCATCATCGCTTCCTCATAGTTCGTAGGTTCACTGTCTTCTACCAACAAGACAGTCAAGACAGGGTTGCCGTACCACTCAGGAGGGGCACGCGACCTTGTCGACCTGCGACGTTCAGTAGCAGCATCATTCGAAGCTTCATGATCCTTGTCATTAGCTTCCTCTATTGTTGGTGCAGGCGGCACTGGAACAATTTCAGGTGCTGCGCTACTCTCCAATTCAAGAGAAGGTTCAATAACCTCGTCTAGCTCTACTTTCCTCCCACTCACTTCTTTCGAGAGAAACTCCTTCTCAAGAAAGGAACCGTTCTTTGCGACAAACACTTTGCCTTCGGTTCTGTGATAGAAGGTATACCCAATAGTTTCCTTAGGGTATCCTATGAAGACGCATTTCTCCGCTTTGGGTTCGAGCTTGTCCGGCATCAACTTCTTGACGTAAGCTTCGCATCCCCAAACTTTAAGAAACGACAACTTAGGTTTAGCACCAAACCACAGTTCATACGGTGTCGTCTCAACGGATTTAGATGGAGCCCTATTTAAAGTGAATGCAGCGGTTTCTAATGCATAACCCCAAAATGATAACGGCAAATCAGTAAGAGACATCATTGATCGGACCATATCTAATAGGGTTCGATTCCGGCGTTCAGACACACCATTGCGCTGTGGTGTTCCGGGTGGCGTGAGTTGTGAAACGATTCCACTTGCTTTAAGATGCGTGAGAAAATCATAACTCAAATATTCACCTCCACGATCGGATCGTAGAAACTTAATCTTTCTGTTACGATGGTTCTCCACTTCATTCTGAAATTCCTTGAACTTTTCAAATGTTTCAGATTTATGTTTCATTAAATAGATATACCCATATCTACTTAAGTCATCGGTAAAAGTGAGGAAATAGCGATATCCACCGCGCGTCGAAATACTCATCGGTCCGCATACATCGGTATGTATGATTTCCAACAAGTCCGTTGCTCGCTCCATCATTCCGGAGAACGGGGTTTTGATCATCTTGCCCATGAGGCATGGTTCGCATGTGTCAAATGATTCAAAATCAAGAGACTCCAAAAGTCCATCAGAATGGAGTTTCTTCATGCGCTTTACACCAATATGACCTAGACGACAGTGCCACAAATAAGTAGTATTATCACTATCTACTTTGCATCTCTTAGCCTCAATGTTATGGATGTGTGTTTCATCCCTTTCGAGATTTAGAAGAAATAAACCATTTACAAGAGGTGCATGACCATAAAAGATGTTACTCATATAAATAGAACAACCATTATTCTCCGATTTAAATGAATAACCGTCTTGCAATAAACACGATCCAGAAATAATGTTCATGCTCAACGCAGGCACATAATAACACTTATTAAGGTTTAAAACTAATCCCGAAGGTAAAACTAAGGAGAGCGTGCCGACGGCCATCACATCAACTCTTGATCCGTTGCCAACGCGCATCGCCACCTCATCCCTCGCAAGCCGCCGTCTATTCCGTAGCTCCTGTTTCGAGTTACAAATATTAGCAACTGAACCGGTATCAAATACCCAGGCACTACAACGAGGGCTAGTAAGGAAAACATCAATAACATGTATATCAAATATACCTTTGATGGTGCCAGCCTTCTTGTCTGCTAAGTACTTCGGACAGTTGCGCTTCCAGTGACCCTTGTCCTTGCAATAGAAGCACTCAGTGTCCGGCTTAGGACTAGACTTGAGCTTCTTCTCAGCAGGAGCATTGCGCTTGCCGCTGCCCTTCTTGAAGGGCTTCTTTGCTCCCTTACCTTTCTTAAAGGAGGGCTTGTTGACCATCAACAGATGATTATCCTTCTTGATGTCCACCTCCGCAGCCTTCAGCTTTGCGAAGAGCTCGGTGATCGTATCAGTGGAGCCAATCTGATTATGAGTCACTACAAAACTTTTGTAGCTGGGAGGGAGTGATTGCAGAACCCTGTCAATCTTGAGCTCCTCTGGAATCGTGCATTCCAGTTGCTCAAGGCGTTGAGTGTAGCCCGGCATCTTTATGGCGTGCTCACTAACGGAACTCCCTTCCTCCATCTTGCAGTTAAAGAACTTCTCAGAGATCTCATATCTCTCAGAACGGGCTTGAGTCTGAAACATGGTTTTCAGCTCCTCGAGAATCTCAAAGGGCCCGGCATAGGTTTCAAAACGATTTTGAAGTTCCGGTTCCATAGCAAACAACATGGTTCTTTTAATCACACCATAATCATCTTTGCACGACTGATAGACAGCTTTCTCATCAGCCGGCGCAGTTGCAGCAGGGGGGTCACCTAACGCTTTCCCAAGGACATAGTCCTTTTGTCCGCCAGACAGAATGATTCTTAGATTGCGGAACCAATTGGTGAAGTTAGACCCATTGTTTCTAAGCTTTTCCTTCTCAGCAAAGACGTTGAAGTTGAAGTTGGACTTGGCCATGTGATCTACAGTATTTGCAAGTACAATTTAGACTATGTTCATGATAAATAGTTCAACTTAATCAAATTACTAGATGAACTCCCACTAAATTCAACATCCCTCAAGTTTTTTAGTGAACACGATCCAAATTCACCACACCTAATCCGATCATCACGAGAAGAGATGTGGTTTCAATGGTGGACAACAAAGTGTCGATCATATCATTCATATGACTCATGCTTAACCTTTCGGTTCTTGTGTTCCGAGGCCATGTCTGTACATGCTAGGCTCGTCAAGCTAGACCCAAGCATTTCCGCGTGTGCAAAACTGGCTTGCACCCGTTGTATGTGAGCGTAGAGTCTATAGCACCCGATCATCACGTGATGCTTGGACACGACGAACTTTCGCAACGGTGCATACTTGGGGAGAACACAGTTTTTATCTTGATCTTTAAGTGAGGAATCATCTTATAATGCTACTGTCGCGATCTAAGCATAATAAGATACATAAAAGGATAAACATCACATGCATATAACTTTATGTGACATGGTATAGCCCATCTTCGCGCAATGATCTCCATCTTGTGCGTTCCGGCATGATCTCCATCACTCCACCATGATTGCCTCCACCACGAATAGCAACTATAACTATTGCTAACTACTTAGCGATAAAGTAAAGCTATTACATGGCGTATAAGAAGTTGACTCGCAGGTCATACACAATTATAAAGACAACCATATGGCTCCTGCCGGTTGTGTACTCATCGACATGCAAGTCGTGAAACATTACAAAACATGATCATCGCATACAATATACACATCACATCTTGGGCCATACCATATCACAGAAAACACTCCCTGCAAAAACAAGTTAGACGCCTCTACTTTGTTGTTGCATGTTTTACGTGGCTTATGGGAGTAGATGCTAAGAACGATTCTTACCTACGGAAAGCCACAACGGTGATATCATGGTTGCCAAACTCCGGTGTTAATCCCATGACAACTATAGTGAGAGAAACTGACATCCACCAGCCGCATGTGTGGAACAAGCCACACGTCAAGTGCGGAGCCGGTCTCGCGAACGACGTCGCGTAAGGTTGGCCTGGACCGCTTCAATCTCACTATCCCGCGTCATAAGAAGAACACAAACAAGAGGCTTGCAACAGAAAACATCAACGCCCGCAACAACCATATTGCGTTCTACTCGTGAAACACATCTACGCATAGATCTAGCTCTGATACCACTGAAGGGATTCGCGGCATAGTAAATCAAAATTTTCTACGGATGCGAACAGAGGGAAAGCCAAGATCTAATCTAGGAGATGCAATCAACGAGAGAGATTGGATTAGATCTTCATACCCTTGAATATTCGCACAGCGGAACGTTCGTCGGAACGTGGGTGATGTAGTCGTACTCGCTTCTCCTCCTCGCGATCCGATCCGATCTAGCACCACAAGTGGCGGTGCCTCCGTGAGATGCACACGTGCAGCACCTCGACGTCTCCTCCTTCCTCGGACCAGCAAGTATGGTGGAGAGATGGATTGGATCTACAACACGACGGCGTGGTGTATATGGTGGAGAATTTCTGTAGCAGGGCTTCGCCTACAAACAGTCGGGAGGGAGAGAGGAAGGCAGCAAGGCAACTAGGGTTGGAGGAAAGGTGTAAGGGGGAGGGGGCGCACCAGCCCTCTATTTATAGAGGGGGGGTGGCCAGCCCTTGCCCCTCCTCCAAGCCTTGGGCCGGCGGCCAAGGGAGGGAGGAGTGGGGGGCAAGGACTCTCCCCTCTTCTAGAAACCCTATCTCTAGTTTAAACGATTTTAAACCCTATAGGATCGGCTGGGCCCTATGGGGCCTTGTGCCCCTGGCCCAATGCGGCCAGGACACTCCCTCATAGGCCCATGCCCCCTCCCGGAAGGTGAGGCCACGTTGGTCCCCTTCCGGAAGGTTCTAGAAGCTTCCGGTACAATACCGATTAACCCGGAACAATTCCGAACTCCAAAAACTGCATTGCCTTATATGAATCTTATTCTCCGGACCATTCCAGAACCTCTCGTGATATCCCGGATCCCATCCGAGACTCCGAACAAAAATTCATAAACCAATTATCCAATCTATCCTAGCGTCAAGATACGTTAAGTGTGTGACCCTGCGGGTTCGAGAATATGCAGACATGATCTTCTATCAATAATCAACAGCGGGGTCTGGGCACCCATATTGACTCCCACACATTCATAAATGATCATATCGGATGAACCACGATGCCAGGATTCAAACAATCCCATATATATATTCCCTTCGTCTCGCGATATTTTACTTGCCCGAGATTCGATCGTCGGTACCGTCATACCTAGTTTAATCTCGTTCACAGCAAGTACTTTACTCGTTCCATAATCCGATATCACTTTGTGATTAACTCCTTAACCACATGCTTGCAAGCGGTGTTGATATCGATTACCGAGTGGGCCCGAAGTATATCTCTCCGACTTGGGAGGGACAAATCCCATCTCGATACATACAACCCAACATATACTTTCCGATCACCTGAGAGACACCTTTATGATCACCCTCTCATAGGATGACGTTTGATGACCTCAAAGCTTTCTTCCGATACCAGGGAGTTGTATTATCTCATGGTCTAAGGAATACAATATTTGACATAGGAAAAGCTTCGCAAAGATGAACACGATGAAACGATCTAATTGCTTTGCTTAGTTTGGGTCTGTCCATCATATCATTCTCCAATGTTATGATCTCATTATCAATTGACAACTCATGTCTATGGTTAGGAAACCTTAACCATCATTGATCAATGAGCTAGTCCATAGAGGCGTACTAGGGACACGGTGTTGTTCACAAACCACACAAGTATTAAAGTTTCCGCTTAATACAATTCTAGCATGGAATATAAACTTTATCATGAACAAGAATTATAATAATAACATCTTTATTATTTCCTCTAGGGCATAATTCCAATAGTTATAGGGTTCGTTGCATGTAAAATAAAAAATTCAGAAACCGCGATTCGGAACCAGAAACTCTGTTCTGCCACCCTGCCGGGACGGGGAATTGGAGGAGATCATCGTCATCATCATCACCGACGCCTCTCCATCAACCATCCATAATTCCCCCATCCATGTGTGAGTAATTCCCCGCGGTAGGTTATGGGGAAGGTAGGGATTGGATGAGATCACTCATGTAATTGCATAAGATTGTTAGGGCATGGTGGCTAGTATCTATTGTTAGTGCCTTTTGATATTGTTGCAACTTTTTATGCTTAATGCTTATCACTAGGGCCCGAGTGCCATGATCTCAGATCTGAACATGTTATTGATTCATGATGATATTATTGTTTGTGATCTTACTTGCAAGTTGTGTACACATATCATTGTCCGAAGCCCGAGGCCCCAAAGTGACGGTAATTGGATAACCGGAGGGTATGGCTATGATGTGAGGATCATGTGCGTTCATGGAGTGTTAATTCTTTGCTTCGGTGCTCTATTAAAATTAGCACCTTAATTGCTAGTAGATTTCCTTGAGGCCCCGCTGCAAACGGGCCGGCAGGACAAACGATGTTGTGCAAGTTTCTCATTGCGAGCATGCATGACTATATACGGAACACATGCCTATAGTTATTTAATATTTGGATGCTTTATCTTTATTATCTGCAATGTCTTTGTCTTCATTATTACATGCATTATCTTGTCCATGCAACGCCCGTCCATCCATCCCTATGCCTATCGCATTTTAATCTTGTTATTTATTACAATTGCTACCGCTGTCCTTATTTTAACGCTATTATTATTTTACTACTACTGTTACAAAAATTTTGCTACTGATAAACTATTGCGAGCAAGACTATTTTTCCATGTGCAGCTGAATTGACAACTCATCTATTAAGGCTTATAAATATTCTTTGTCTCTCCTTGTGTCAAATCAATAAATTTGGGCTTTATTTCTCTCGAAGACTATCGCGATCTCCTATACTTGTGGGTCATCAAGTATCGGGATGTTGCTAATGCTGTCGCCGAGTGCTCTTTGCTTCGACAGCTACTTCAGGAGCTCTCTTGTCCCATCGACAAGGCTACAGTGGTCTACTATAACAACGTCTCCGCATGTATCTCTCCGCCAATCCCGTACATCACTGTCGGACGAAGCATATCGAGCTCGACATTCACTTTGTTCACGAACAGGTGTCTCTTGGTCGTACACGTGTGCTACACGTACCTACCTCACAACAGTTCGTGGATATCATGACTAAAGGATTGCCTACGACGTCCTTTGAGGAGTTTCGGTCCAGCCTTTGCGTTTGCTCTGCCAACACTTCGACTACGTAGAGTGTTGAGTAGATATTTTGTGTATACATTAGCGATTAGGCCCCTCCTCTATTTTATGTTTGAGGATATAGAGGCCTCCCATTGTACCTATATATGTATGTGCTTTGCACCAGAGCAATACAAGGTGTTATAATCCTCTCTCTACAGTCGGCAACCACGTCAGAGTACCCGCGATGGGCCCATTGGCAGCCACATAACTAGCGCGCCCATGACAACTCGAATCCCGACGCCGTAGTAATGGTGTTGCATCACCTTAGTCATCCACTTTCACACCGCGTGATTCATTTCATGTCAGTTCCAGTCCCCGTTTCCGCCACGCCAAGCCATTTCTCGTTGCTTCCAGCTAGTCCTCGCCGCTTCACATGCCGGTTCATGTTGTTTCCTGTCGCCGTCTATAAAATAAGGGTCAAGTCACGCTAGAAACACCACCACATGCACCACACCCTACACCATGCCTCGCCGCCTTCCCACCACTTGCGCTCAGCTCTCATCGACTGATCGCGCTCGCTACCCAGCATTGGAGGAGTCGCGGCTAGAATAAGAGGTAGAGGCGGCCGCAGAAGGAGAGATGGAGATCGATGCTGCTGACAAGGAGGACGATGACTTCAACGATGCCGACAACGAGGAGGAGGAGGACGACGATGACTTCAAATTTGGCGACTTATACGAGTAGGCGGAGGAGCCGGTCGACCAGTGGGTGCTCCTCACCTCCATCCAGTTGGCACGCGGGTTTGAGCAGCAGGCCGCCATCTGCGCGGACAACGAGCGTCAGCGCAACGCCATGGAGCTCTCCGACCAAACAACGAGGCGGGAGGAGCTCGGTCACTAGTGTAGGGTTCGCAGCATAGAAAACAAAAAATTTCCTACGATGGGAACAACTATGTACCAAGATCTATCTACTAGATACAAACAACGGGCGGATGTATATCCGTAGAGAACATACCCTTGAAGACCGACAAAGCTTAACGAGTCCAAACTCGTGGTTGATGTAGACGATCTCTTGCCGATCTCAAGATCGAGAGGAAGTCCTAGCGCCGCAAAACAGCAGCGCATCCGTGCTCGCACACACGTTCGAGGCACTGAGCAACCTCCGCCTCCTCGCTCCAGAGATGCAGCGGAAGCACAACTCTTTCTTGCCGAAAAGCCACCGGGAACATGTATCTCGCTAGTCCGAGACCATGGGGAATAAATTCTAGAGGGGGAGAGAGATCCTTCACGAGGAGGTGTGGTGTGAGAGGAGGAGAGGGGGGCCTTTTATAGGGGAGAGGGGGGGCACCCAAGGGGCATGGCGCCCAGCCATGGGGCTGCCCCCACCTCTTCCACATTCATGTGGGTGGAGCTCCCACTCAAAATGAAAAGCCTCCACTCCCATTAAAAAGCCTCCACTCAAAAATCCACTCACATGCATTAAATTTCCACCAAATTTAATGCAAGCTCTCATTTAAATAAAACTCTTTTATTTATTTATTCAGAATTTTGTTAATTACTTTAATTAACAAACCCCTTGCTAGTATTCCATTTCACATGCAGAACCAGTTTCAGCAATTTCAACCGAAACAGTTTCGGTGTCTAGTGAAATAAATTCCTGCGCTTTTCTTTTCTTTTCGGCATGAAACTTTTGCTCCAAATGGATGTCGGTGTCTCTTAAGTGTGTCACCCTACGGTTCGCGAATAATGCGGACATGATCGAGACCCCTCTCGGATCAATAATCAGAAGCGGGATCTGGAGACCCATACTGACTCCCACACATTCAACGATGACTTTCTTGTGATCGTCGGAACCTTTTACGCTAGTATCTTAATCCCTTTGTTTCGCGATATATTACATGTCCGAGATTCGATCATCGGTATCTCCATACCTAGTTTGATCTCGTTACTGACATGCACTCTTTTCTCGTTCCCGTGATATAACATTCTAGTGATCAAATCACTTGCTTGCAAGCTAATCAATGTGATATCACCGAGAGGGCCCAGAGTATATCTATCCGTCATCGGGATGAACAAATTCCACTCTCGATCCATGAGCCTCAACATAACACTTTATTAGTTCTGAATCCATCTTTATAATCACCCTGTTACGGTGTGACGTTTGATGTTATCAAGAAACTCTTCCGGTGTTAGTGATTGACATGATCTCATGGTCTAAGGATTAGGATCACTTCGTAAGTTGTTATAGCAATATAAACTCAATGACTTTGATCATAATGCTATACTTCGGATGAATGTTCATCACATCATTACACTAATGTTGTGACCTCGTTATTAACAACATCCAATGTCCATGATCAGGAAACTTTGATCATCATGTTAATCAACGAGCTAGTTTATAAGAGAGGCATAACTAGGAACTTCCTTTTGTTTATTAAACACACATGTATTAACGTTTCCGTATTAATACAATTATAGCATGTAAAATAAACATTTATCATAAATAAGGAATACGATAATAACCACTTTATTATTGCCTCTCGGGCATATTCCCTTCAGTCTCCCACTTGCACTAGAGACAATAATCTAGTTTTAAAACTTTGTGTATTGAACACCTATGGCTTTCTGGTGTCCCAAATACGCAATTGCAAGTGGTTAACATAATCTACGGATCTGACGCTTCAGGTCCGTGTGTATTTGCATGTCTTTGCGTCTCCACGCATCACTCATTCTCCAATGAGATGGCATTGTATAAATTTGGTCTTTTGGTGAGACCTTTAGTTCCTTGGGGTTAAAACACATCGATACTATTGTCATACAATATATCTTTAGTGTTAGCCCGTTGCGAACCACACCTTAGTTTGATAACAAACTACTTGACACAAATTCCCTCCTTTGGTGCTACTATAGCAGTCATATACTTAGCCTTTTGTTGTAGTATTCGTCATAATGTCTTAACTTTGGAACTCTTCCAAATCCATCATGGAATCTCCTTTCCATTACATTGTGCCACCCATAGTTTAAATTGAGATAAACTTAATTTGTATCTTGTGACAAAACTAGTATCAGTGTAACGCTTTACAATGAACTATTTGTAATTGTTTGTCACCTCTACACAAATATATTCTTAGTTCTTCCAAAAGATCATAAGAATATCCTCACTATCGTCCAATGATCATTTTATGATTCATTCTGGTATATGCTCATAACACTTAGAGCATAGGACATATCTGGATGTGTACATATCATGGTATGATTGATCAAAACATTCTCGCGATTGCACTCATCAAGTGTCAAAGCACTTGAATCTTGTTTCACTTATCAAGTGTCGATACACTTGAATCTTGATTCAATTCCTTTCCATGCAACAAGAACTGTTTCTTGTCGTTTCTATATTGAACTCCTTCAATATCTCATATATGTACGTTTGGCATAAACATATTAGCGTTACAATCTATCCACTATAGACATTCATGCTAAATATTCGGGTTTTGCCTAAGTCTTTCATCGAAATGAAATTCTTAACCTTTGTCAATAAAATATACATCATTTCTAATCAACAAGATGTCCTTCACATAATGTATTAGAAATATGTCTCAGCGCTCCCACTTAATTTCTTGCAAATGCAAGCATCTTCATCGTCTCCTGATGAAAACTCTTTTCATCACGGTGAAGATTCCAACTCCGCGATGCTTACTTCAACCATTGAAGTTTGCATGCCCTTTTAGCATCCTTTGAATTTAACAAAACCTTTTGGACCGTGTCATGTACACGTCCTAGGTAACCATTCTATTAGAAGAACTTTGTTTTGTTTATTCATCTACCATATACCAAATTATATGTAGTGGTTGCTACTTTAATCCGTCCAGACTAAATATCGCTATGAAAGATCAAATCTTGTCATAGTCAACTCCTTGAACATTGTCATAAAATACTTTACGACATGTCGACTATTTCATAGATGTGAAACATCCATGTCTGTTTCTTTATAGATCCAAATACGACCGATAGGTTTTTTACACCTTTCCGGAGGGTCTTCCAAGTTCAAAACTTGATTTCTCGTGTATGGAACTATCACGGATTTTATGGCTTCAAGCCATTTGACGGAGTCAGGGCCCATCATCGCTTCTTTGTATGTATTCGGTTCATCATTGTCAAACAATAATGATTTACTCTCAAATCTTAGCATTTGATTGTTTAACCGACCTTCTTGGTTCAATAGGAACTTTAGACCTCCGTGACCACAACCTTTGAGGCACATAAGCTATGAGCATTATGGCAGCCTCCAGAACGATTTCCGGCGCTGCGCAACTCAGCACATTTAGCTAAGGTTCGTTAACCTTATCAAAGTTCTATTGTCCTCCCACTTAACTTTTGCGAAAAATTCCTTCTTCAAGAAACTTCACATTTCAAGCGACAAACCCTTTTGTCCTCGGTGTTATGGAGGAATAACCAATTGTTATTCGAAATAACCTACAAAGACATGCTCATCCGACTTTGGTTGTAAAACATCTTACTTATGTTTAGCATACCAAAATTTAAGAAATGACAACTTGGGTTTTACCCCAAACCATAACTTCCATGGTGCCATTTCAACGGATCTAGATGGAGCTCTTTTCAGTGTAAAAGCGGTAGTCTCTAAAGCTTTAATCTTTTAAAACATAATGGCAGTTTTATAAATAGCACCTTTGATCCAACCATGTCAAACAAGGTTTCATTACAAATCTCAAACACTCCATATTCCTATGGTGTTTCGGGATATGTAAATCTAAGTGTTTTGCTAAACTTGCAACTCAAATAAATCCCTTTATGATAAAATCATAATTCATTTATTTTTCTTGTTACACTTGTAACTCAAATAAATCCCTTATGATAAAATCATAAACCATTTATTTTCTTGTCACAATGATTTTCACTTCATCTTGAAAGTCTTTGAACGTTTTCAAATATTTCACACTTCTTTCTCATTAAGTGAACATTCACTCAAATTTCCAGAGAAAGCATATGAAGTTGAAACCCATCGCTACGACTATAAATAATGGACTACATACATCGATATGTATAAATTCCAATATTTTAGTCGTTCGTTCTTCTTTGGCCTTTGAACGAAGTTTTAATTATCCCGAGGAAAGTCTCACAAGCGTCACTTGATCAAATCAAAGACTCCAAAAATCCATGAATATGGAGATTCTTCATGTTTTCTTTCCAATATAATTTAAACAACGATGTCACTTCGTAAGTGATTTTTCAATCATTTGTCTTGCGACATTTTAGCATTAGGTTTTATGGATGTGATTTCTCCAACTAGATTTGTAAATCATCCATCTTATATGGAATACGGTAATTATTTGAACAACCTTTGTTCTCATAATACCTGATTTAAATAACAATTATTAAAACAAATCTTGAAGTCAAGCTTTGATGTCAATGAGGAATACAAACAACGGTTTGTTTGTTTTCGATTAACATCATCACATATTCTTTTGCTAGTTACTTAGGCCATTGTGGTTTATGAATTGCGTTGTTCCGTATGAAATTTCATACCAACCAATTCGGTATCCAATACCCAAGAACCACATTGTTTAACAAGCAAAGAATACAACCATAACATGTATATCATCTATATACCTAAACTGGATATTTCCAGTCTTCTCTTTTCTGCCAAATATATTTTATAGATTCTCTTTCAGCATTTCCTTTTCCTTTTAAAAGAATCTATCAACATCAAAAGTGGCACCATATACATGACACATAGTCCAAAGCGTGTATATTCAAATAATAATACCTTTGGACTTGCACTTTGAGGTAGATCACCATCATCAAAATGATCGGTATTCTTTCAAAATCCATTCTTTAGTAATCTTTTAGTGTAGTAAACACTTTACATACATCTTCTATTCATCCTTATCATGACGACTTTCATGATCAAGCCAATTTAGCTTGTAAAGGAGAATCGTGAGTATAACATTACTTTCCAAAACCCTTTTGGATGATTAGGATGTCTAGCATCTCCAACCTTCGTAAATTCTCATCCAATATGAGAACATATATTATACTCTATCATATTGCAACCAAAACATTGTTTCAGATATCGTTATATCTGCCACACATGATGGTTTCTGAAACAATTCTTTCAGCTCCTAGATAAACTTGATATTAAAACAATCAAGAATTGTGGAGGCAAACATGATACTTAAGATACTAACACTGGAATTTTTACTCTCGATTTAATACCAATTATTAAATTTCACGGAGTAAATAGAGTTTACTGAAAGTTTGCAATAGGACTTTAAACTTTGATTGACACTCAACACAATACGATACCAGTTCGTAAAGTAAATATCCAGAATTCTATAGTTCTATTATCTCAATTACAACTATGTATAAGGTGGTGAACGAATGCCAATGACTACAACAAATTATGCAATTCACTTTGATTTAATTTATGATAAATTGAGTTCTACTAATCCAAATTAGAAATGAACTCCCACTAAAAAACGACATCCCTCGTGTCTTTTTGGTGATTACATGAACCAAATCCACTACACCAAGTCCGATCATCACGTGAGTCTGTGTAGTTTCAAAGGCGAGCATCCATATGGTCATCATATCAAAACATATGACTCATGCTTAACCTTTCGGTCCGTGTTCCGAGGCCATGTCTGTACATGCTAGGCTCGTCAAGTAAGAACCTTAGTATTCGCGTGTGTAGCTGTCTTACACCCGAGATATGCTCATGGATTCAAGTACACCCGATCATCACGTGATGTCTTGAAGCGACGAAACATTGTCGGTGCATACTTAAGGAAGAACACATTTTTATCTTGATATCTACATGAGGGATCATCTTATTATGCTAATAAAACGCCAAACAAGCAATATAAGATGCTATCAAACATCACATGTTTATTAGTGGAATGATATGGTTCTCGCATATGATCTCTATCATGTGCACCGTGGTATGATCACTATCATACCTTTATGTGTAAATCCAAGGTCTATGGAGTTTACACGCTATGTATGTTGTAAGAGTATCATCTCATACTTCTACTTACAACATCACCATATCATAACACTAGCCCAGCAACAATCTAAACTAGACGCCTCTAATTTATCCATTGCAAATTTTACGTGGCTTAAGGCTTTCGAAGATAGAACCGTTCTTACCTACGAACATGAACCACAACGAGGATAACCAAATTGTTGACAACTCGTTGCAAATTAGATATTGACTATAGTAGGAGAGACAGACACCCGCTAGCCACTTATGCAAAACTAGTTGCATGTCAAGCGTGGAACAGGTCTCATGTGCGAGGACATGTAAAGTTTGTCCGGGCCGCTTCATCCCACTATGCCACCAATATCCAAAGTACAACTAAGAAGCAATAAAATGATCATCATCGCCCACATACTCATATGTGTACTACCCATGCAAAGCATCTACGCATAGATCCGGCTCTGATACCACTGTAGGGTTCGCAGCATAGAAAACAAAAAATTTCCTACGATGGGAACAACTATGTACCAAGATCTATCTACTAGATACAAACAACGGGCGGATGTATATCCGTAGAGAACATACCCTTGAAGACCGACAAAGCTTAACGAGTCCAAACTCGTGGTTGATATAGACGATCTCTTGCCGATCTCAAGATCGAGAGGAAGTCCTAGCGCCGCAAAACAGCAGCGCATCCGTGCTCGCACACACGTTCGAGGCACTGAGCAACCTCCGCCTCCTCGCTCCAGCGATGCAGCGGAAGCACAACTCTTTCTTGCCGAAAAGCCACCGGGAACATGTATCTCGCTAGTCCGAGACCATGGGGAATAAATTCTAGAGGGGGAGAGAGATCCTTCGCGAGGAGGTGTGGTGTGAGAGGAGGAGAGGGGGGCCTTTTATAGGGGAGAGGGGGGGCACCCAAGGGGCATGGCGCCCAGCCATGGGGCTGCCCCCACCTCTTCCACATTCATGTGGGTGGAGCTCCCACTCAAAATGAAAAGCCTCCACTCCCATTAAAAAGCCTCCACTCAAAAATCCACTCACATGCATTAAATTTTCACCAAATTTAATGCAAGCTCTCATTTAAATAAAACTCTTTTATTTATTTATTCAGAATTTTGTTAATTACTTTAATTAACAAACATTCACATAAAACCCCTTGCTAGTATTCCATTTCACATGCAGAACCAGTTTCAGCAATTTCAACCGAAATAGTTTCGGTGTCTAGTGAAATAAATTCCTGCGCTTTTCTTTTCTTTTCGGCATGAAACTTTTGCTCCAAATGGATGTCGGTGTCTCTTAAGTGTGTCACCCTACGGTTCGCGAATAATGCGGACATGATCGAGACCCCTCTCGGATCAATAATCAGAAGCGGGATCTGGAGACCCATACTGACTCCCACACATTCAACGATGACTTTCTTGTGATCGTCGGAACCTTTTACGCTAGTATCTTAATCCCTTTGTTTCGCGATATATTACATGTCCGAGATTCGATCATCGGTATCTCCATACCTAGTTTGATCTCGTTACTGACATGCACTCTTTTCTCGTTCCCGTGATATAACATTCTAGTGATCAAATCACTTGCTTGCAAGCTAATCAATGTGATATCACCGAGAGGGCCCAGAGTATATATATCCGTCATCGGGATGAACAAATTCCACTCTCGATCCATGAGCCTCAACATAACACTTTATTAGTTCTGAATCCATCTTTATAATCACCCTGTTACGGTGTGACGTTTGATGTTATCAAGAAACTCTTCCGGTGTTAGTGATTGACATGATCTCATGGTCTAAGGATTAGGATCACTTCGTAAGTTGTTATAGCAATATAAACTCAATGACTTTGATCGTAATGCTATACTTCGGATGAATGTTCATCACATCATTACACTAATGTTGTGACCTTGTTATTAACAACATCCAATGTCCATGATCAGGAAACTTTGATCATCATGTTAATCAACGAGCTAGTTTATAAGAGAGGCATAACTAGGAACTTCCTTTTGTTTATTAAACACACATGTATTAACGTTTCCGTATTAATACAATTATAGCATGTAAAATAAACATTTATCATAAATAAGGAATACGATAATAACCACTTTATTATTGCCTCTCGGGCATATTCCCTTCAACTAGTACTTTCACAAGGAGAGGGAGGCGCTGGCGGAGCTAGGGACGATCATGTAGAGGGCCAGGGATGAGGAGGATTCCTCGTCAACAGACGCAAGAAGGGAAGAGGATAGAGAGGACGATGAGGAACCGCCATAACGCGGCGGCGGCCCTGGATAGGGAGCGAATTTCCATGAAAAGGCTCCAGTAGCGTCAGGCAGCGGTGCAGAGGTACCGCGAGGCCGTGGAGGCAAGAGGGACGGCGGCAAGGGCAAGGGTCGATGATGTAGCCCGATCTACGGTCGTGTCACATCCCAAGATTTTCCAAATCTTGTAATGTGAAAAATAAATGAATAAAATAAAATTTTGTTTGATTTTCACGGCCAGAAGAATTTTTTTTTGAATTCAATTGAAACCTCAAACCAATTTGAATCAAATAATCCTAAAGGGATTTAAAAAGATAAACATTTAATAAAGGAAAATAGAAATATTTAAAATTACTATTTTGGATCTTTTAATAAAAGGATTTGGTTTTCAAAAGAAAAGGAGGATTTATAAATAAGGATTATTTTATATAGCCAAATTAAACCTTGGCCAATATTTTGAAATAAATGTTTTATTTTGATTAAAAAGAGTAAAGGTTTATCTAAGTAAAATAAAAAGGATTTAATATCCAATTTTATTTAAAGTAAAAGCTTTTCCCATTTTAAATAAAACACTAAAACTTATTTTTTTTTTTAAATAAGTTTTCCAAGTATTTTATATTATCAAATAAAACCTACTGAAGTGTTTTGGTTTTATTTTAGATTTCAAAATAAATATTTTAATAAGACAAATCCTATATGGATTATTAACTAAGGTCCACTTTATTTAATTATTAATGGACCCTAAAGTAATATATTATTTTGTTTTAAACAAGTTTTTCCAAGAATTCCTTATTTTCAAATAAAACCTACTGTTTTGGTTTTGCAAGTGTTTGGATTTCAAATGAAGATTTTATTAAATAAATAAAACCCTATTTGATTAAATAACTAAGGTCTATTTTATTTAATTATTAAATAGATCCTAAAATGAATAAAAATATTATTTTATTTTGGGATTTGGTTTATGTTGATAAACAGAACCAAGTTCAAAGTTGTGAAGTATGGTGTTTGTTTGAATGGATTTGGTTGGTTGAATCATTTGTTTGAATTTCAAATCAGTAAATTGAAAATAGAAAAGGAAAAAGTTTCAGACAGAAAAAAAATAGAGCAGCCCACCATCTGGCCCAGCTCCAGCCCAACAGCCCACCTAGCCCACCTGTTCCCACGCCCCCGAAACGTTTTCTTTACCGCAGAAGCTACCCGCGAAGTCACTGACTGGTGGACCTTGTTTCCTCTTCCTTCTCTCGCTGCCAGAGGACCCCACCGCCACGTCCCCTTCTTCCCCACCCGCGGACTACGCCTTTCCCCCCCTCGCCGGCCGTTGCAGGCTTTGATTTCGCGGCTTGAATTCGCCTTAACGCGGCCATATTTACTCGCAGTGATCATGCCCCTTTAAACGCCCGTGACCCTCCTCCATTTCCCCTCTGTCTCCTCCTCCAAGCACGCCCCCAGGCCGCTCCAATTCCTTCCCGAGCAGCTCTGTCTCCGACGACTTCCCCGGCCGATTCCGGCAGCCCCTCGTCGCCCCTTGCCTCCTCGACCATGCTCACGTGATCCCCACCTCCTGGCGATCATCCCCGTAGCGTCAGCTCGCCCCCGAGCGCCCTGGAGTGTCGGCAACGTCTCCACTTGTACGCCACCGACGACCCCCGCGACTCCGGTGAGCTCTAGCACTCGACTCCGTGTGCGCCTTGATCAGTGAATCAGTCTGTGTCTTCTGCATCTCCAGGTGCTCGCCAATCACTCGCGCGTGGCCTGCAACCTCGCCCCCGTCGACGACTGACCACACCCGAGGCACGGCTCAACTCCGGTGAGCAATTCCCCAGGTACCCGTGCGCCCCTTGGCCAACAAAGACCACGAGGAGCATCAGCAGTGTGCTGCGAACTCGGTGAGCTCCCCCTCCCTCTTTCTCGCATCTTGCATCATCGGCAACCTCGCCGCCAGAGCGCCGCCGCCACACAGCCGCCGTCAGCGCCGCTCATTTTAGGTCAAACACGTAGCAACCGTTAGATGTAGATCCGTTGGCTATGATAGATTCATTAAAACGAAGGGGTACGTTTGATCTGAGCCGCACATGCCCCTTTTAATCCCGTGGTCTGTGTCACTCGATCCAGACGAACCGATACTGGCCAATCACGGCGCGACGTGTGGCCAGGATTTCGTTTTAAAAACAGATTTGAATCTGTTATAGATTCAATTTTCAAACCTTTATAACTTTTGATCCACACGTCCAAAAATTGCAAATTTGGTATCGTTGGATTCAGTGTAACAAACCCTAGCCAACCATGCCCTTAGTTTAGCAAATAGTATCTGTTAGCTTGTTTGAATTTGCAGAAACATTTGTATGCTTGTTAAGGATGTAAAAATTGTTTAAAAATGAATTTGGGGTTAAAATCTTTGGCAATTGGATTGATTTGAACCTACTGAACCTAGGAAACACATTGTGGACTCAAAAATGTATTTGGTGAAATAAAATAATGATTCTTTGATTTAAAACCATTTCTAGTCAAATAGAAATGTGATTTATTTATTGAAAATTATTTTGATGGAAAACCTTTGGGAAATGGTTTTTTGTAAACTCACTGATCCTAGGAACCAACCCATAGTTTGGAAAATGGATTTGGTAAAGTTTAGGATGGAAAACTTGATTTAGTCATTTCTAGCCAAATGAAAATAATGGTTTTTGTTATGAAAATAATTTTGAGTAAAAACTTTGAGAAAATGGTTTAGACCAAACCTACTGACCCAAAAACACCAAGTTTTGCAATAGCAACTCATTTGGTGAAAAGCATGAAGATTTGCTTTGATAAAAATAATTTTCACCACATAAAATAATGATTAGATTTAAAAAAATGGTTTATGGACCAAAACCCTTTTGCAAATGACTTTGTCACTTTGGAAAATGACCACTTTTGACTTTACAAAGTTTAGAAGCCTAGTGGAGACCACCTTTGCAATTAGAACCATCTTTTGCATGCTTTCATGCATTACTTTGACTTTGTTATTTTATGTGTGTTGTTTTGCTTGATTGGTAGATTGAGTTTGTACCTTGCTTGATTGATTTGTAGTGACTTGAAGAGTGTGATTGTTGCAAGGACAAGGAGTGAACCCATACTCTACCAAAAAGGCAAGTGATGCTTCATACTTTTTGTCCCATTACTTTCACTATGCATTAGTGATTTTCTCTAAGTAAAACTTGCATGAATTTTGCTAAGTATGAACCTTGCTATAGGAAAGCCAAGTAGATGAATCCTTAGTAGGATTTTCCTAAGTTAAGATTCCTACTACTATCAAGCTTAGCCTAGCTAATAGAAAACATGGGTGGAAAATATATTCACACTATGGAAAAATATTCTAAGTCTGAGGACTTATGTTTTGTTTAATAAAACAACTAAGTTAATGAATCACCTGGGTGGAATGGAAGGATTGGTTTATGTTGAGTGGTTACACAAGGCCATGGACTTGGCTTGTGTATCTCACTTGTGGTATGCCACCCAGGAACAAAGAGATTTGAGATGTCAAATGTTGAGAAGCTTCAAGTGCAACCACTTGGCAATATGGGCTCTGCCATGATCATATAGGTTGCAAGAACTTAGCCATATGGACAGTGGGTGGTAGTGTTTGATAGGTTGGAACGCATCCATTTTGGTCTAAGGGAACGCTTCTGAAAGATCTTGTCTTGGGAAACCAAGTCTTGTGGGGAAAGTGCACCACCTCTGCAGAGTGTAAAATCTAAGTACTTAGCCATGTCCCTGGTAAAGGACAATTTGAGCATCAAGACATGGAAGCAATCAAGAATCTCATCATTCAAATTTCTAAGTTAAAACCTTGTGGTTTGAACAAGGGTTGTGTGAAATCTTCATTCTTTGATGGAGAGATGCCTTGAAAGGATCTTCAAATCTTTGATTGAGAAAAATGATTTTGCCAAGCAAAACTTAGTATTTTCAAAATGATAAGGAAAATCTATTTTGAGCAATGCAAGCCTCAACTCCACTTAGCCAAATGCATATAGATGATATATTCCACTATACTACCATAGTATCACTTGCCAATACAATTCAAATGTATTGACCCGTTGTGGCTGTAACTTGTATGTTGCAGGTTTGATTGATTTTAGTGAAGATTGTTTGATTAGGATTACAAAGTCTACAACCAACATCTGCCTGTGGCACTTTGAAGATGAAGGACCCCATGCTTATAGTTATTCCGCTGCAATGTAATGTAATAGCCATATGAGCTATGAAAGATGTAATAAAATTATGTTATTCCTGGTCATAAAGTTATATTATGAACTTTGTTTCTTGATATTACATCTTAACTGTGGATGCTAGCTATTGATCCAGGGACTAGCATTGTAAACACAGGGGGCTCTATCTTATTAAAGATTGGAACCTCTACAGGTCGTTACCACATCTTGGTCCCCAACTTACGCCAAGTCGTCATGGACTCCAAAGGTGAATCCGTTCCTCTATGCGAGCCCCCTTCCTACCCTATTGAATGGTATGCTACTTCATACTCCGTCACATATGCATGATAGGTTCACATTGACAAGTACGGAGGCCAGGGAGGAAGCCCGGAGCATCAAGCCCGACAAGACGGAGGCTTGGAAGAGGAGACGGAAGAAGACATGTCGGCAGCTGCCAGGTTCAAGCGGTACTACCGGTCGGCGGAACCGGTACTACCGGTCAGCGGTACTACCGCCCCCTGCTACCGCCCGGTACTGAAGCCTGCGCCATCGCCACTGGATGCCCCGGTACTGGCTTGCGGTACTACCGCCCGCAAGCGGTGCTACCGGTCCCAAAGCGGTACTACCGGTGATGACCGGTACTACCGGTCCCAAGTCCGGTACTACCGGTCATATATGTGCCTGCGCGCACCTGTTGGGCCACAGCCCATGTATCCCCCTTTTACTTACCTATTCGCCTAGTTTATCCCCAAACTACCCTTGTTTAGTGGCTGGCCTATAAATAGAGCCCCCACCCCTCATGTATCCCTTAGGCATAGATGATAGACTAAAGACAACCCCCATTGTGGAATCTCTAGTTTTGCATCATCCCCTTTACCAAGGGGACCGACTATCGTCACCAACCTCGATTGGACTTTGCATCACGCATCCATCGTTGAACAAGGCCTTGGAGTTCATGTCTCGTCTCCAAGTTGTCAAGACCCTCCCCAAGGTGTTCTTCCCTCTCCGATGTGGATCTGAGGGAGCACGTTGACCGATCTTTCCTTGCGAGGATTCTATCGGACCGGTGGCCGCCGTTCGGGAGCAATCGGCCTTGTATCATGTGAGTTTTGCGTGTGTTCATCGTGTTCTTCGCGAGGTGAGTGTTCGCTTCCGCTACCTTATCCCTTTCCCCTCGCTTTCCCATCGATTTGACCACGAGATCCGTGAAGATCGGGAACCCAAGAGGTTAACCCCTCCATCATCTGGTATCAGCAGCTTTTGGTTGCCACGGATTTCTCATCGATTTGGTCTTTTCCCCATAAATTCGAAAATTGCACCAAAAATAGCCCCAATTCGTGTTTTGGATCGATCTGTCATTTGAGTACGTTTTGGTAGGTTTTGATCCGTGGATTACTTGCTAAACTTGTTGATCTACCTTCCTTTGCGTTCCCATAGCCTAATTCCTTGATTTCCCCCTTCGATTTGGTGTTTTTCTTGAAGATTTTCCGCCAAATCGCCCCAAAATCGCAAAAACGCGCCAAATTTGGGCGTCCCAGGTCCAAGCGGTACTACCGGGTCCAAAATCCGGTACTACCGCACTTAACCGGTACTACCGGGCTCAAAAATCCGGTACTACCGCCCCATTCTGATAAAAAACAACAAGTTCCAGATTTCAGCCTCTCACCGTTTTGAGCATAACTTTTGCATACGAACTCGGATTTTGGTGTTCTTTAGCTCGTTTCGAAGAGGAGAAGGAGCTCTACATCATCATCCAAGTGGTTCATGCTATCTACTCCATCCAAATTCCGTGAGCAAGGCGGAATCCAACAATAAAGGGTGAAGATTGTCGACGAAATGTATAAACATTCCGCGACTTCTCCCCACTTGCATTCCTTTGTGAACCCCACTATCTTTGCGAGCAACAAACACCTATTGAGACTAGTTTCTCTTATGATTGTTTGGGCTATGCACATTTGATACCTTGTAGATTCCGAGCAAACATTGTGAAAAATAGAAAGAATAAGAGAAAAATAGAAAGAAAAATATAGAAAAAAAAGAAGAAAAGAAAAAGAAAGAGATATACATGTGCCTCATAGAATAGGAAGCGCAAGCTCGATGAACATCATATAGGTGGTACTTTTGTGCATATCTTGTAGCCCACCAATTTTGTGCAATCGAACTAGCGTCTCTCCTTGTACTTGTGTGACACGAGCTTATAGTCTTCGCTAGATAATCATTTGGTTCTTAGCTCACTTTCTCCGTCGCACAAGTCCCATTTATCCCACCGTGTGTGTTTCCTTGTACATATTTCCTATCTTGTGGATTAACTTGTTTTGCTTTGTGATCATTGTGGTTCTTTACTTGCCATTACAACATCTTGATTTCAGATTGGTTCTTGACATGCCACTTTCCATACCTATCCACCATAGGCCTTGTGTGTGTGTGTTTTTTGGTTCGAAGTTGGTTTGGTGTTCCGCGTGAACTTCACTTTGCTTGGTTTATTGCGCTCAAGTGTGGCCACTTGTACGATACGATCTTCCAAGGTAAAGTAAGGTTTGACGTTGTATCCCTAACACCCTCTACCACTTCCATATACAACACTTGGTCTTGTGAAGCATGTCTAGGGACTCCGGGACCGAGAATGATTTCCATGAAGAATCCATGATGAGCCACCATGCATATGTCTCCACAAGCATGGACAACATGATGGAGCACTACACCGACAATGGCTCCACATGCTTGGGTGATATGGAGTACTACAACAACAATGACTCCCCAAGCATGGACGACTTCAAGAACGACAACGCGAAGCTCCTCACGTCGCACCGACCAAGACGGAGCCTCCAACTCGAGTGCGCCAAGGTCCATCATCAAATGGACAAATTCCAAAGCGACCTCCACAACTTCAAGAAGGACATGGACAACGACTTCGACAAAAACATGAGAATGGTCTCCAAGACTAATGATGCTTTGCGCTCATTAGAAAAACTTACAAGGAAGAGTGCCAAGGTTAAGGGCCATCGTCGTGAGCGTCATATGGATGACCAAGTGCGCCACCTACATCAACCATCGGCAAGGCACGCCAATGACCTCCGTCGACACCATCACAAGGCACCTTCAACTTATTGTGCCACCACCAAAATGGCACCAAGAGCAAGCCTTCGTCCACGCCATCAAGCTTCAACGACTACGCTTGCATTTGAAGACCTCATGAACGAGGAAAATGAAGACCTCTACTTCGCCAAGTTGGATAGCATGAGCCTACCTCCACCACTACTACAAGATGGCCACAAGACGGTCGAGCATGGGATTTTCCCTTCGACCATGGAGGCGAGCAATGATGCCCATCTTATGGCATCCAGCCTTGAAGGCGACAAGGTCAAGAATGGTGAGCATGGGATTTTCCCTTCACGAAAGGAGGCGCATGGAGTTGAGGAAACCGAGACTACCCCCATATGCTTGAGTGATGATGTGGTACCAATCCCATGTGAGTATGAGAGCCACTTAGCCCACTTGAGTGAGAACAAGAGTGAGATGAGTGACTCCACCTTATGTGAGATTGAGTGCTTCCACTTCGAGGGCATGAGTGATACTCCTAGTGAGTTGAGAGTGGTAGTTGATAGGTCAAGTGAGACCATTTCGATTTCTAACAACTTACCCTCTACCTCTAGTGTGTTCTCTTGTGTTGTGCTAGGTTCCATGGAGGAAGACGCCCGATGCTATGAATCAATGATGCCTCAATTGGAGAAGATGTACATGGTGCACGAAGATGATGCGACGCCATGGCTACATGAAGAAGATGAAGTCGTCCACAAGGAGGCCACTACTTCCACAACACCCACTTCATATGAGAGGTATGAACAAGGTAACAATAAGGGTGTTGATGATGCCATGATCCCACTAGTGGACATGATGAATTGTGAGGATATGCATGTTATGGATGATACTTGTGACATTACTTATGCTTCATCCATATTACCATGTGATGCTTTGCCTTTGCATAATATTGATCATGTGGAATTGTTTGATTGCGATATTATTGCCATAAACATGCCATGCTATGCATCTTGTGTGTATCCTCCAATTGCTTCGGACATGCTTTGTCATGTTAGTCATTCAATTTCTCCTGTTGCTTGCAATAAGTTGAATAATTTGTCTATCAATTGTTTTGCTTGCAACAATACTTTTCACATGGATTATAACGAGATAGCCCCCATAGCTTTCTCAATTTTTGGAGATTTTGATGATTGCCATGATAAGCATGTTCCCCACTTGCATATTCACCATGCATCTATTTCATACTTTAATGACATTAATGGTGATGTGCACAAGAAGAGATACGTCATGATGGATGATGTGTATCTCTACCATGCACACACGTTCTTCCTTTTACATATGATGTGTGTAGGTACCCACACGAGAATGTCAACCTCGGTTGAGCACGAGTTGACAAAAAGAGCTCTTGAGAGCATCCCACAAGTGAGTTCAAGATCGAACCCAGCTCTGATACCTTTTGCATGCTTTGCATCTTTCATGTTGACAAATTGCTCTTTCCTATGGTTTGCTTGCAAGCATGTTAATGGTATTATCTCCCCTTGTGACATTCATGTTTCTTCGCTTTTAGATAATGATGTTTTGTGTGTTGTAACAAAATTGTTGAACAATTTCTCTCTCTGATGTTTTGTATGCAACCACAATTCCATTAAGAGCATGTATTGTCATGAGAGCTTCCAAGAATCTCGTCTTGTTGTTGCAACAAACATAAGGACCACTCGCTCTTTCATTTGGTTTGTTTGCAAACGTGTTGTTTTGCTTTCGTTTGGGATACTCATGTTCCCATGATATTTGCTTTCGATGATTTGTGTGTGACATCCAACATGTCGAACAATTTCTCTTTCCAATGGTTGGTTGGCACACATAATAATGTTGCTTTGGACATTCTTCCTTTTGTGTTTTTGCCAAATTCTCCTAGTTTTGCATCAAAGATGTTGATCAAATTTCTATTCGATTGCTTTGAATGACATAATAAGATGTTATATGGAGTTTTTGAGTTCCCACATTTGGATGATTTTGCAATGATTTCCATGCACATTGACCTTGCATATGCATCCCGTTTGCTATACTTGAGTTGTGATAATCGTGTTGTGAACAAGAATGGACATGCCACAAATGACATGCTCCTCTATCACACACAAACATATGTTGCTTGGTCTTTGTTGTATGAAGGTACAAATGCATACACGTCAACCTCTATGGACTATAAGTTGACAAGAAGAACCGAAGAGAGTTACCTATGGCTACCCTTCATCGAGCTATCTCTACAATCTAAGGTGACTTCCTTCTACTTGAGGACTCATGCTATAATCTTCATGAATTGGCTACGCTTTGAGTGTTGCTTTGCTTTTGTTGTGAGCTTTGTAGGCTTCAAGGAAGGTGAAGGAACATTGAAGTGTTGTCAAGTCAATCTTCCCGAGGACGACTATAAGGTGAACCCCAGGATCAAGAAGGTCTCTCAACCGCTTCTACTTTGTGATGAGCATGTAGAGTCGAGGACGACTCTTTTTGAAGGGGGGGGAGCTGATGTAGCCCGACCTACGGTCGTTACCACATCTTGGTCCCCAACTTACGCCAAGTCGTCATGGACTCCAAAGGTGAATCCATTCCTCTATGCGAGCCCCCTTCCTACCCTATTGAATGGTATGCTACTTCATACTCCGTCACATATGCATGATAGGTTCACATTGACAAGTACGGAGGCCAGGGAGGAAGCCCGGAGCATCAAGCCCGACAAGACGGAGGCTTGGAAGAGGAGACGGAAGAAGGCATGTCGGCAGCTGCCAGGTTCAAGCGGTACTACCGGTCGTCGGAACCGGTACTACCGGTCAGCGGTACTACCGCCCGGTACTGAAGCTTGCGCCATCGCCACTGGATGCCCCGGTACTGTCTTGCGGTACTACCGCCCGCAAGCGGTGCTACCGGTCCCAAAGCGGTACTACCGGTGATGACCGGTACTACCGGTCCCAAGTCCGGTACTACCGGTCATATATGTGCCTGCGCGCACCTGTTGGGCCACAGCCCATGTATCCCCCTTTTACTTACCTATTCGCCTAGTTTATCCCCAAACTACCCTTGTTTAGTGGCTGGCCTATAAATAGAGCCCCCACCCCTCATGTATCCCTTAGGCATAGATGATAGACTAAAGACAACCCCCATTATGGAATCTCTAGTTTAGGCCTCATCCCCTTTACCAAGGGGACCGACTATCGTCACCAACCTCGATTGGACTTTGCATCACGCATCCATCGTTGAACAAGGCCTTGGAGTTCATGTCTCGTCTCCAAGTTGTCAAGACCCTCCCCAAGGTGTTCTTCCCTCTCCGATGTGGATCTGAGGGAGCACGTTGACCGATCTTTCCTTGCGAGGATTCTATCGGACCGGTGGCCGCCGTTCGGGAGCAATCGGCCTTGTATCGTGTGAGTTTTGCGTGTGTTCATCGTGTTCTTCGCGAGGTGTGCGTTCGCTTCCGCTACCTTCTCCCTTTCCCCTCGCTTTCCCATCGATTTGACCACGAGATCCGTGAAGATCGGGCACCCAAGAGGTTAACCCCTCCATCAGTCGAGGGATCAAGCCAACTTTTACAGGGAAGGCTATGTAATTTTGTTTTCATGAAGAAAGATGTAATTCCTAGGAAATCTATCTTATCAATTGATCTAAAAAAATTGGTGAATAAAATGTATATAAAAGGAGAGTGACTATTTTATCAATTGATCTAAAAATATTTATTTAATCAGTCGATATTCGTATCCATACAATCTTATACCTGGATATACAACTTGGCTCCCAAGAATATATGCTCCTGCATACGAAAATTAATTTTATTTATATAAAAAAATTAGACATGTACATATTGGTGTCCCTTGGCCACAAATTTTTACGGAGAAAACATATATATTGTGACATGTTTAAAAACGATACATTGAATGCTAAAGTTATTGGTTGTTTAGAGCACTGAACTTTCTTTTTTTTTGGGGAAACACACATGTTGAATATTGCACGTAAATTTGCACGAACACATCCTAGTAAAATAGACAATTATACATGGCTTTTTATTTATTTTGGATTCAGTGTTCATCCGGGAGCTCCTGCCCAATTGTTATTTTTACATGGACCTTAATTGTCAGATCAATGACTTTCAACGTCCGCCTATAAAATAGATAATTCTCCTGCCACACAACAAATTAGAAGCATGAGAAATAACAAAACCGATAGAAAAGAGGGAGAATGTAGTGACTTACCAATCTCCTGCCACACAACAAATTCAGTCTTCGTTGTCGCTTGCTCTAATGGTTTTCTGCCCTCGTTTCGTCAATGGCTTCGTCGTAGTAACATTTCAATACTGCAGATGGTTGGCATTCCCCTTGACATTATCTTAGTAAAAAACTTGTATTTGATTGTTTGTGGAAGGTGCTTGGAGCACTCCGTCCATGAGCAAAATTCAGGTAAAACTAAAACTAAGGCACCTCATGTGATGGTTTATGTCATCACCCTATTTATAAAAGCGAGAACTTCAGACAGACAAGGAACCAAGAGCTGAAGAAACGGATTCATCATTAGCTCACAGGGAAACATAGACAGGTAACACCGTTCAGGAAAATAAACCAGAGCAAGCTGAAGAACAGTTCCATCAGTTGCACAAGGGGAAACACAGCCAAGGCCAGCAACAGGATTCAACTAGTAGTACTAAGAATTTAGGTCGTACAAATAGCATTAAGCTAAACACGGATCAACAGAAGGAAAAGAAAAACGGAGGACGCGCAGCGAGGATGAGGTTACGCCACGGCGTGGCAGCGAGGATGATGCATGCAACGGAGGCCTGGAGCTGGCCAGTGCGCCCTCCGTCAGTCGGCGAAGGTGCCGTCTCGCCGGCGCACCTCCACCTTGAGCTGGTGGTCCTCGCCAAGGTCGGCGTCGCTCCCGCGCAGCGCCCGGAAGAAGCAGGTGTCGCCGACGCCGAGGCGGTTGTCGATGCAGAACTGGTGCCACCCGTACCTGAGCGACGCGCGGGGGTAGCCGCTCGTCCTGTGCTTGAGTGTCACGGGCCACGACCTCCCGCCGCGCATCCGCAGAACCACCTTGGTCCTCTTGTTGTACTCGTGCGCCGCCTGGAAATCCGCCGGCACGTTCTGCCGTCCGTCCGTCCGGCCAGCGGCGGATGGATGGAATCAGTAAACTAGATAGATGTAGCACGCGGGGACAGACAGACAGGTAGTACATGGACAGAGTTGCCACTCACCAGGTACTGCTTCTGCCTCAAGCCCAAGTGGCACTGCTTCAGCATGACGGTGAACTGCGACGTCCGCGCGTCGCCCATGTCCACCTCCGCTGAGCTGCTGCTGCTGCTGCTGCCGTTCTTGCCGCCAGTGTCACCGATGCCGTTCTTGCCGCCCGTCGTCTTGCTGCCACTCTCGCTGCCGTTCTCGCCGCCAGTGTCGTCGATGCTGTTCTCGCTGCCACTCTCGCTGTCGCTCTCGCTGCCCGGAGAAGTCGAGACCTCCTCTTCTTTAACCGCCACAAGCCGCGACAACAGTGGTGCTTCTGGCGTCGTGCTGGCGTAGCGGTAGTGCCTGCGGCACATGCTTCCATCGAACACCTTGACGGTGAGCACCGCGTCGTCGCCGTCGTAGGTGAAGACGAGGAAGTGTCCGAGCTGGAGGACGCACTCGCGGGCGAACCGGTCCCAGCCGCGCCCGAGGTACATGTGGCCGTCGCCGTCGAACACCACCTCCACGTCCCACAGCCGTCGCCCGTCGCCGGCCTCCCGCAGCTTCACTTCACGGGGCTCGCGGCCGTCCAGCAGCTCCGCGAACTTGTCGGGCAGCCTCTGAAGCAACCGATCAAAGAGCGGTTGAAACCGATGATCAAACATCATCAAAGTGTAGACTGTGTGTGACTATGGTTTACGTACCAGTCTGTCCCAGGAGGAATCTTGGTATATGGCCAGGAAGAACTCGAAGGCCGTCTCCTCTTCCATCTCGACAAAACCCTCTTGCTCCTCCCTGCAGCTAGCCTCTCCTCTCAGGTGTTCTTCACCGGATTTCTCAGCATGGGCTCTTTCGCCCCGCTTCTGATTTCCTTTCCTCTTTGCTCCTCCCTGCCTCTCCTCTTAAAAACGCAGCAATGGCAGGTTTTCTTCACCGGATTCCTCACAGCATGGGCTCCTGGCTCCACCCTTACTCTTTCACCGAGAAGTAGAAATCGTAAGAAAGGGACCGCAGCCAATAATCACTGTATTACTGTATCCGGTTCGTTTTCATGTTGCCTTGCTACACTGCTTCAGCAAGGTAGCGGTGAGATGCAGCTACTGTAATGGCAGCAGGGTGGCGGTGCATGTTGTGATGAGAATAGGTAGCCTGGTTGCGCAATGTGTCGCATTGGTGAAATGAATGCCTGTGCATGTATCGATCGCCTGCATATCGATCGGTCCTTGTCAGGGAAACGAGAGAGAGAGAGATCCAGATCATGTGGCGCGCTGGCTCTGAGATGGTTGGCGTCGCCCCCTAAAAAGATGTATGTACGTGGTGGAGGCTGAGTATATTGTTTCCATTATTACAGTACATACAGTACCACTGTTTCGAAACCATTCCAAGAACTTACCTGAGAGATGCTCGATGGGTGGGGTGGCCACCACACCACCTGCTCGTCGATCTCAGAAAAGTTTGCTGATTTGGACGACCAATTTTTGCTCCTCGGTTATTACTTTGTCGCGTGGCAGAGGAGATGGCTAGCAGGTAAGGGCATCTTATTGCGCCGACCCATTCGGTCACCGCAAACGGTCAGTTTCTATCCGTTTAGGTCAAGACCCGATCAATTTGGGGCCGTGGTCCGGTTTATCCGGCCGAACGCGTACAGCGGCCCGATCCATTTGTCCGTCTCCCTCTCGCTGTCGACGTTGGCTTCCCGCACGGTCGGCGTTTCCCGCCATCGTTTCCCGCGCGTCTCGCTTCCCGTGGCGATAAAACTTCCCGCGTAACCCAGTCTGTTTCCCGTCTCTGTCGCGGTCTATAAAAGATGGCCGCCGGCGTGGCGGAGACAACAAGCCCCAAAGCAAGAGAAAACCAGCAGCCAAAAAAACTCCAGCAGACATGCCTCGCCGCAAGGTCGCCACATGGTCCAAGATCCGGGAGATGTGCCGCACCCGCTACCCGGACGTGGAGGTCGACGAGGTCCACCTCGATGCCACAGTGTTGGCCCGACGCATGGGCGAGACGCAGGTGCTGGCCTTCGAGAAGGAAGACGAGATCACCGAGTGTGCGCTGCAACAGGTGGTGGAGGCGACAGCAACGGGAGGTGACCGACTTACACCACGTTGCCGCCAAGGAGGCGGTGGCCTTGGAGGCCGCAACAGCGGCTCTTCGCGAGATCCGTCACGAGGCGGCCATGACTACGCTGGACGAGGTGGCCAAGGAGGCCGCCAAGTCCACCATCCACGAGCTCCATCACGCCGCCAAAGAGCGCAGCGACACGGAGGAGGTGCGGCGCGAGCACGTCGCCGACTCGGTGACGGAGGAGGAGCGCGTGCCTCTGGCCCCTGAGGCTGCGGTCGCGTGGGGTCTCGTCGACGCCGATGACACGGAGGAGGCGGAGGACGACGAGGAGGAGGGGGAGGAGGTGGACCAGCTGGAAGCGCCGATCGCCGTCCCCGTGCAGATAGCGCAAGCGCTGGGCTTCGGCCCCAATGGTGCTCCGATCCCGGCTCCGGCTCCAGTTTCGGCTTCTTCTCCGGCGGAGGTGCTCGCCCAACAGGAGGCAAGGGGCCACTGGGCCGCCGAGATGGACAAGGCCCTGGCGAACCGGGCGGTGGAGGACCGGCAGAAGCTGGAGGGCAAGGCGGCGGCTCGCGACCGTATCTACGAAAGCATCCAGCAGCGGGCCATCTGGAAAGCTAGGGCGGCGACTGACGGGCCCGGCGGCCGCGACAACAATGGTCGCGGCAACGATGGCCGTGGCAAAGGCGGCGAGTAGCCGTCGCACCGTCCTCCTCCAGCAGTAGCCGTTGCAGCAGTAGCCCTAATTAGTTTGAATGGCCTTTTTTGTAATTGACATGGCTTAATCTAATGGAAAACTATTGTTAAGTACTAATGTCTTACTTACGTATGGGTCCGGGTAGTCAACGGGCACGACGTCTGCGCCGTCCGCGCGCGTCCGGGCCGACACAACCGAGGCCAAGATTAGATGCATGAATGGGTCAAGCCGAACACGTTTCTCCGGATTGGTCGCCCAGCTGGACGTCGCGTACGTCCCATACATCCGCGCGAACAGTTTTGGACACGCGCGGACCGAATGAATCGGCCCGATAAAGATGCCAAGAGAAAAGGCATACTCCTTTGCAACCGGACATGTAGTACCGCTGCACTCTATCGTCCGTCCGTCCATCCATATATGGTTGTCTTGCAGCATCAGTTAGTGATATTGTTAGATTTATCTAAGTACTACTCCCTTTGTTTTAAAAATATAAGATGTTTTAATTTTATGAAATAAATGTATCACGAACAAGAGAGAGGAAGGGGTCAAGAGGAGATGAAGACTCGTACATGATTTTTCCTCTCTTTAGTCTCCTCCTCTCTCGGATCTGTCCCGCAGCGAGCGACAGGCAAAACATGACTTAAACCGACAACCTAAGGAGTCCTGGCACATGAGCCCAAGCATCCTTAGAAGGCCAAAGCAACCACACAGTCCCAAACCCATTAATAGCCAAGCAGTAGCAAACCGCCTCGACCTAGCCGCAAAGCGATCAAAACAAGGACATGCCTCCAAAACAAGGGAGCTTAGAGCTCGTTAGGGATATCTTTGGATCCATCTAAGTACTACTCCCTTAGTACTATTCCCTCCGTTTTAAAAATATAAGATGTTTTAGCTTTATGAAGCAAATATATCTATATATTTTTAGTATATATATAGGTTGACTCAGATGTGAAGTGAATTATACACTAAAAAAAGTTTAAATGCAATTTTTCTTTGTAAATCTAACAGATTTTATATTTTAAAACGGAAGGAGTACGTACCATTACTCAAAAATCTATTGGAGAGGTTATTTCGCGTGAATAAACGCGTGGAATCCTCACGCATATTGTCGGAAATGTGTATGTTGTAGTGTTATTGGTAGTCTCTACCGGTGCCAATTTCAGAATATTCGACGCTCTGAGCAGCAGCTCTGCTCAGCACGGCAGAGACGAGATCAGCCACTCCTCTCCCCCGCCGCTAACACACGTGTGGACGAGAAAAGGCAAAGCAGCCACGGTAGCGCGCGCAACGATGGTGCTGCGTTCAGGCGTCGGCCGCTACGCCGGCACCATCCACCCCCCGCGCACGCCGCGCGGCGGCGGCGGCGGCGGCGGCAGGGCCGTGCTCTACCCCGGCAGGCGCCACCACCTCCTCCTCCGCCTGCGCATCAGCGCAAAGAAGTCCCCCGAGGAAGAGCGAGCGGAAGGCGACGCCAACGCTCTGTCATCCGGCGTGCTCCCCGGCCGGAGCGCGCTCCTCCGGGCCGGCGCGGTTCTCTTCGCCCTCGGCTTCGTGGACGCCGGGTACGTACGTGAACTGGACCTCTCATCAGTTGACACGTAAACAGGTTGGAGATTTTCCATTGCTCGGCCTTGCTGATTATTACTGATGCCTGCCTGCTGGGTACACGACTACACGGCGTGGTTGCAGGTACAGCGGGGACTGGTCTCGCATCGGCGCCATCTCCAGGGACACCGAGGAGCTGCTCAAGCTCGGCGCCTTCGCCGTCGTGCCTCTCTGCGTGGCCCTCGCCGTTTTGGCGCCCGGAGACAGCGGCAGCAGCGAATCTTAGGAATCATTCGTGTACAAGCACTGGAGTACTTAATTAAACTTGGCATTCGTGTACGTGTCGGTCCCTGAACTGCATTTGAGATGCACACGACACGACGTTGTTGAGATCTTCACTCTTTCGGTGCTGCTGGTGTCGTGCGTGGGGATAAACCAGTACTGCTGCTCTGTACTTTGTTCAGACAAATCTCGGCCTATCTGATCTGACTGCGGCTAACCCAAACCTACAACTCGAAAAGCAACCAGAACTAAAACTACAGCTAACGACTGAGGTGAAGATCAGAACAGGTTTTTTTTTAGCAGCAGCAAGCGACAATGCAGATGATGCACTCATGCACGACGACTTCAGTCTTCAGAGCACCACATGGGGCAGCGTGCTAATGTGTACTTACGTGACAGTGCCTGTGCTGATCTCGTTCACCGCTCATCTCTAGCGGTCAAAGAAATTTTGGACGAGATACAAAAAACAAAATTTTGGACGGTCAGAAAGAAAATTTGGATAATTCTTGGATCAACAATCACAACGTGCACGGTGGTTTTGACATTGACCACATTCAGCAATTTATCACTCTTTGGGAACTGATAGCTCTGAAGTTCATCTCACCCACATGACCTACGATAATATCCAATGGGAGTTTCGCAAAAAATAATAATCCAATAGGAGTTTATAAGTGATGGAAACTACTCTGCTTCTTAGGCCTACATGATACAATTTAAGGGCATTGCATCAACCACAATGGACAAGTACTGTTTCGAAAACAAGGGCACAATCCAAATACAATTCGGTTGGTAGTAGGATTTGGATAGCGGACCGATTTCAAATAGGGAATGGCCGAATTGTGGCAATTGTTCACTTTGTAACTGAGTCCAAGAGACGGTGGATCGTCTCCTTTCAAGTGTAGGTACACCTGACATGGTTATACCCTACGGGTACGTGACTTCAGCATACCTGGTCCAGCCCAAGGAAGCCCCACAGCAGATATACACTGGCCCATGAAGATTTTCGGGTGGCCAAGGCCCAGGACGTCTTCGGATCCTTGGAGAGCAAGACTAGCATAGATAGGAAATTCAAAGGGATAAAACCCTAGAACTTGTAACCGACTAGGCCTATGTCCGGGACCTGCCTAAGTCTATATAAAGGCCAGGAGGGCACGTCCTAGATCTCTCGACTCATACTTTCGCACACACCTCCACGCCAGATCGAATCTGCGCACCCTGTAACCTTCGGTTCCGCCGTAATCAAGAGCAGACAAGCAGGAGTAGGGTTTTCCCTCCGGGGGCCTGAACCTGGGTAAATCTCGTGTCCCCTGGTTGCTTGTCTGTTAACCGTTCCACGATCTCCAGCATCCCCATCTTCTCCAAAACCCAAGTCCATAACAATGGGCATTGACGAGATCAAACCTCGTCAACACCACCAGGATTTGGACTGAAATTCTATCTTGGAGTGGCTTCCACACCTGAAACCCGGCGCAATGGGCAAATGATGCATCCATCCAAGAACGGTGGGCAAAGGTTGCTCGGGAAAAGAGAAAACCTAGGAAGGATATGCCTTTTTTTTAATGGAGGCAAAAACTTTGCCTCTTCTCATTAAATAATAGGAGTTTTACATAAAGGAAAATCGAGTATAAATGTCGAATACAAAATCCTACTCTCTCGGCATAATTGAACCCCAGTGTGTAGCACCCGCAACACTCCACAACGATGCCTCTAACTTGATTTTTTCTAATACCAAGGTCGGCATGATGGATACTTCGCAATAAACCTCACATTTTTTCGTTCAAACCACCCAAGAGACGAGCATGATAAGCGATGCCAATGATTTTGGGGTGTTGTTTGTGTAGATGACAAAATCCCCCGCCCCTCCCCTCCCCCCATTTTTGGACCATGGTGATGAGGCCCAATGCTACGTGTCCATGGAATGAAGGCTAATCCATTCAACAAGCATGGTCCAAATCCAAAGGGTGGAGCGATACTTGAAGAAGAGAGGCGCTGCTGATTCATCCTCCCTCTTACAAAGTTGAAAAGCCCGCAATTTGGCCATCCACGTCTTTGAGACAATCGGTTGTCCACAACCCGGTCTTAAAGAATTTCCCACACAAAGAACTTGCACTGGGGGGAGGGGGTGTCATGTGACTTCGAATTGAGTCTTATATATGCCGATCTCGCCATATAAGTTCCGAGATAATGGGTTTCTTCGTGATATCATCCGACATGCCATAGAGAAGGTGAACCTTCGTTATCTTCGTACTCGACAAACTCTGAGACGTGTTGCAATGTGAGGCCTCCGGTAGTGTTCTTTTGGTGATCCAAAAGTCATTCGCTATGCCCTTCATCCCTTCTTTCGTTTCGTGGGAAATTTGAAAAGAACACGATGCAAGGGTCCTTAGTACTTAATAATCCATGTATCATAACAAGGATAAAAATGAGACGATGATTTTTTTGTTGCCGGTGGAACATTTATGGGTTATGCAATTCCAGGAGGTAGGTCTTTTTTTAGGAAAAAGATAATTCAGGAGGTAGGTCTTATGTAATGGCATACAAATAGTCTTGGTCAAGTCTCTAAGGCTGGTCATAATGGAAGTATCAAATTAGTAGTATCATATATATGATACTAGTGTATGATACTATCTCTATAGTGCTTCGTATTATCTAGTTGTATCATAGTCTCATGTCATTTAATTATTTGTAGAATCTCAATGAAATTTGATATACAAGATGTATTTGACATTAAATTTTCTTGTTGTATGTGTTGTGATACCGTATCATATTATGATACCATTAGCACATCTCTCTTCATTAATTATTGTGCTATATCATCATTTTGCCAAGATGGCATGCATGATACAACTTATAATACTACCACAAGGGCAACTCTAAGACTAGGCTCAATGGAGATATCATAGGTAGTATCATGCATCACATGAATACAAAATACTTATGTGTCACTACAATTAATGATAAAAGAGATTGTGATATCATAGCATATAGAACTATAAAAACTAATCCCAAATAAATCTGTACACAAATTTACATTGAGATACTACAAAACAAAACATACACTAAGACAATGGTTCTATTACATGATATTATGCATTGTGAAGATTGTATCATATCATACGCATGATACTATATGATACTTTTCATTGTGACTAGTCTAAACCTTCATTGTTCCCTTAGTAGATGAGAATGACTAGTCTTGTGCCTCCTCCCGGAAAGGAATACCCGCCCATGTGGTTGAGTCAACTTTTTTTTGAACCGGGGGTGGTCCCGAAGGACCTAGAAAGTTGCATTAGTCAAAGTGATGGAGATACATATTACAAAGGGGCCTCCCATAAAAACAAAAATTACACACTAGCCCTTGGATTTTGCACAGAGGACCCTAGATCCAAGATCACAATTGAGATTCAGTCCTCTCTCTCTCTCTCTTCCGCTGTCGATGTATGCGCCCTAACTCCGGACGACGTCACCTTCACCAGGGATCAAGCCACTTGGGAAGAGGGCAGTGTGGGACGACCTCGTCGAGCCACCAGAACCAGGCCTCCAATGGAGGTTGAAGAAGTGCCTTACTGGCACCGCGAGCTACCGTTCTTCGGTGTGGATCAGAGGCTGGCACTTCGCCGCCTCTTTGGAAAAACTCGCCACGGCAACCGAAAGACCCTACACCCGTCCGAGATCAGGACGAAGGACTTCAAGACCCTGCACCCCTCACCTCCACTGCCGGCCAGGGGCAGGGTCTCTTCATCGGTGTCTATAAACCGCCGAACAACCCGCTTATTGGAGGAGCTTGTACCTGAGGGCGTCGGAGCCTTCCACCATAGAAGGGATAACGTCATCACCGACACCTCTGCCGCCATGCGCGCAACCAGCAACAGAGGATGGCTCTAGACTTCAGCTTTATTGTCAAATATGCCTGGGCTCTGACCTTCCAGTGGTAGCCGCCCCAGCCACCGGAACACAGCCATGAGGAAGAAGAACATCAGGATGCGCCGATAGTATCTGGAAACCATCGACGGCCTACTCCCACACATAGCCATATTTGCAAAAACTAGCCATAGACTAGCCCTACCTACTCCGGTGTTACCCCTTCGCCGCCTCCGACCGGCAACGCCGCTGGTTTTGGGTCGAGGAGGCCTGGGCGGAAGGAGTGTGGATTTACCCCTCCTAGGTTGGGCCCCCGGCACCATCTATACCATTTATTTGTTGGAGATCCGTGCAAGGTTAATGCAGTCAATTGTCTGTCGCACGTTTATATTTAAGCCCTCCTGCTTTTTTGTATTTCACCTGCAGTCCAGGGGAGAGGATGACCACCCCACCGGCCCACACCAACCCCCAGCCCACGCGGCCAGTTTGTGGTTGGATCCAGTTTGTGGTTTTTCTAGGGCCCCTACTTTTTCTTTTGGTTTTTCTTCATGCTTGGATCCAGTTCGTGGTTGAATATTTTGTTTGGATTAAATTCATGGTTGAATCATGATTGGATCTTTATTAAATCTTGTATGAATTTTGTTTAAATTCGTGGATCTGGGGCCCCTACTTTTCCTTTATTGAATCTTGATTAAATTCTGGTATAATGTATTATCAAGTTTTTGACACGGATCTGTATGGATTTTGTTCATGTTTGGATCCTTTCTTTTCATTTGTGCTTGGATCTTGCTTTGAGTTTCTTGTTTGGATGAATCTTTTAAAAAGTGATGTTGGAAACGTGTATGAAAAATAACCATAACTAGTTCATGGATGAAACATGTATTTCCTCTTTCCAGATTCTGTTCATGGATGAAACTTGTATGATTTCTTGAATGATTTTTAATATCAGATTAAGGTCGTGAGACTACTTGTTTTATCTTGACAGGTGATACATGTATGAAACAGATGTTTGATCTTGCTTGTAGCTAGACTAAATCATGCGTGTAATAATCTACTAAAACTTGTATGAATCTTTAATGTTTTTTGGATTTTGTATGTATGATCTGCACTGTATAAATATCCATAAAAAAATTATGCATGTTTCATTTTTAGAATAAAAATGTCCATAAAAAACATTGTTGAATATTCCTGAAATTTTAAGAGAAAAAATGAGGTGAAAAAGAAAAAACAACGTGTGTGTAGAATTTTTTTTGATTAAATTTATGAATCTAGAATATTTAGTGAATAATAAATATATATTAATATTTATAAATCTTTAAAATATTTAATGTACAAGTTCTGTACTTGGCAGAAACAAGTTTGTAAAACATATGAATCTTGTATGAAACTTCTGAATCTATGATGAAACAAAGTAAGAGTGTCTAAATATTATTGAATAAAAAGTACAAGAATAAAATTTATCAAATAAGATTGTTCAAAAAACAAATTATGCATGTTTCATTTTTAGAATAAAAAATGTAGATAAAAACATTGTTGAATATTCCTAAAATTTTAAGAGAAAAATGAGGTGAAAAAGAAAAAGAAAGCGTGTGTGTAGAAAAAATTGTTGATTAAATTTATGAATCTGGAATGTTTAGTGAATAATAAATATATATTAATATTTATAAATCTTAAAAAAAAATAGTGTACAAGTTCTATACTTGGCAGACACAAGTTTGTAAAATATGTGAATCTTGTATGAAACTTCTGAATCTAGGATGAAACAAAGTAAGAGTGTCTAAATATTGTTAAATAAAAAGTATAAGAATAAAAATTATTAAATGAGATTGTTAAAAAACAAATTATACATGTTTCATTTTTAGAATAAAAAATGTACATAAAAAGTTGAATATTCCTGAAATTTTACAAGAAAAAATGATGTGAAAAAGAAACAGACATTATGCAGATTGTTTGAAGAAACATGTTCTCGGTATAACATGTGTAGGGTTTCATATAGCAACGAAATATGTATTCTGTGAAATAATGAGGTGAAAAAGAAACAGACATTATGCATGTATTTTGTGAAAAAGTTATATAAATATCTCTTAGCAGAAACAAGTTTATAAAACGTGTGAATCTTGTATGAAACTTCTGAATCTAGGATGAAACAAAGTAAGAGTGTCTAAATATTATTAAATAAAAAGTAGAAAAATAAAAATTATCAAAAGAGATTGTTGAAAAAATAAAGTATGCATGTTTCATTTTCAGAATTAAAAATGTACATAAAAGAATGTTTAATATTCCTGAAATTATACGAGAAAAAATAAGGTAAAAAAAAACAAGAACGTGTAGAAGACTATCGATTGGGAGACAAACAAGAGAATTTTTTTTATAATATCTGAAAATCTTAAGGATTAGATAGAAAAACTGCAGCAGGCCTAAGCGATGAGATGAGATGGTTGTTTTGTAATAGCATAGCAGGAATCTCCAAAATTAGAGAGTAAAGATGGTGTCAGAAACCCCTTCAACGGTGGAAATTGTATTGTCATGGGCGGAAGAGAAAAGGGTGAAAATGCGCTCCGGTTGAGTGAACTAGCTATTTTCTTTTCGCTTTTGTCGGTCGACCGGAGCAGGAGGGATATTTACCGCTGCTGGAAAGTACTAGTGCCAAAACAGAACCTGGAGCTGATATATCTGTCCGTCGAGTCACGAGCTTCCAGAACAGTCGAATGCGTACGTGGCGCCACCGACACGACCGGGCACCGCGGCGTTCTCACACGTGTGCAGGCTATGTTTATGTCCACCGCGACAACCGACTCGCCTCGTGTGCACACACGTACACCCCTGCCGGGGGCCGTTGCCATCCGGCCGAGGAGTCCCGTTACGATCCCTGTGTCGGTTTCTAGCTGCTGTATAAATATCACCCCTCCGGCATCACACCTCCGCATCAGGAGCTAGAGCCGTCTGCTATCCAAAGGCCAAAGCTAACCACCACTCTTAATCTGGGAAGAGTCCAAAGGAGATCGATCGACACCGAGCAACAGTTTTTTAGCAGGTGAAAATGGAGTTCCAAGGCCAGCGCGACAACCCCGCCAACCGCGTCGACGAGCACGGCAACCCGTTCCCGCTGGCCGGGCATGACGGCGGCATGGGGGCAGCAGCGCACGCTGCTCCCGGCGCCGGCGCCGGCGCCGGTGGGCAGTTCCAGCCCAGCAGGGGGGAGCACAAGACCGGCGGCATTCTGCATCGCTCCGGCAGCTCCAGCTCCAGCTCCGTAAGTGCCTCTGTCCGCTCTAGGCGCTCAGATTACATTATCCTCTGCTGCTGGTACGTTTATTTATTTAGTTTAATTTCCGTGTGTTTCTTGCAGTCTTCGGAGGACGACGGCATGGGCGGGAGGAGGAAGAAGGGCATGAAAGAGAAGATCAAGGAGAAGCTTCCCGGCGGCGGCCACAAAGACAACAACCAGCAGCAGCACATGGCGGCAGGAACCGGCGGAGCCTACGGGCAGCAGCACACGGCGGCGGGAACTGGTGCCTACGGGCAGCAAGGGATGACCGGCGCCACCGCCGAGAAGAAAGGCTTCATGGACAAGATCAAGGAGAAGCTGCCCGGGCAGCACTGAGCCGCGCGCTAGCTCCGGCTGCCCTGTTCTTGGGTGTCCCCGCCTCTTCCAGATCCACGTGGTGTTTGTTCAGTCATAATAAGATAAAGCTGAACGAGAAAATGTCTCCCGTCGCCGTGGGAGAGACCAACTTTCTCCGTTCTGTTGAGTTTGCTATGTGTGTGTGTGTTTTTTGCTCTGTGGCTTCATGTAAAAAAATAATAATCTGCTATCTTCTCCGAGATACAAGGAAAAAAAAAGGAAGCTGACTGCACAAAGGAGAAGAGGAAAAAAAAAAGGGCTTTACATTGAGCTAAAGAAAAAATATGGTAGCTAACTGTTTTGTGCTAAGTAAAAGGGAACTTTATACCGTGGATAACAACGTGTAAAGCATCATTTTGTCATCATGTGGATATAATGATAATCATGTTTGCCCGACCAACCTTTTCTATCACGTGCTTATTTCTGCAATGGATTATAAATACTAATAGAAGTCAAAACAACACAATTAGCAACCATAAGCAAGCCTAGAGAAGGCTAGAACTACAATGCTTAAACATGGTTGGGATAGTTTAATCTGGCAAGTTTAGGTGATTGCATGCAATGATGCAAACCACATGTAATGTTGAGTTTTTCTTGCATCAAGCAAGAATGAAAATGACAGATTGCTAAGGGTAAATGGCAGACCCAATAGGAGGTTAGGTCGAAGCCAGTTTAAAAGCTGAAATGTTAGACCAACCTCTAAGTCAAATTTACGCTACACTTATCTACTGAGTCCGAGGCAATGTCTTCAAAAAAAAAAACTCTTAGGCCTCTGCAGAGCCTTTCTCACCTATAAATAAGATTCCCTAGACGCTCTAACATATCATTTAAAGGAGACATCATTAACCTAAAAAGAGGAAATAAAGGAAGAACGAAGAAATGTTTTCTGTATGTGTTGCCTCAAAGGATTAGTATGTTGGCAAAGGAGCAACGTCACTCATTGTCAAGGTCAAAGTCGTCGTCCGATCCGCACTCAAGAAGTGAACCAATTGACTTGCGGAAGATGATGAAGAACTTGTCATCCTGCAAAAAATGAATGCAGTATTTTGCAGAAGCAGGGTGTATCAAGCCAAGGAATAGAAATTTGAACTGTGATTAAGCAGGGTGTATCAAGCCAAGGAATAGAAATTTGAACTGTGATTCAGATTGAGACGTAACATGGTCTAAGAAATGCAATCAGTTGTGAATTTTGCAACACCTGCTTCATCCTCTTCGTCTTCGGTGATGGTTTCACATCTGCTATCTTCTCCGAGAAGGTGTCACCAAGTTCAGATAATGTAGCTGTCTCCTCCTTCCCTGGTCGAAGGAATTAAGTGTAAGAGCAGCATCGTTCCATCTGCATGAAAGCTCTAGGTACTTACTGTAGTGTTCATACTGCTCAAGCAATTCCTTTTTCTCAACTTCAACTTGTAAGAATAGGTCTGCATAACAAGACATTCGACAAGTCAGCAACAGCCTGATTATGTTTGCAGAACCAATAAGACTTGCACAGCTCTTCAAGAGAACATCATGCAAAAATTTGTGCTAACAATCAGCAGTCAGGCAACAAGACCCTTTTTTTTACCAAGGTAATAACACACATTTTAATTATACAAAGTAGTAACTTTCGACTAAAAATGACACTACAGTATATGCACCAAAATCAAATGTACTTGTAAAGGACAAGAACCACAGTTTGTATACAGCTGAGAAGACCAATAAGAAACAACGACCACATAATACCCCATAATCCTACTGATATTTAATTGAAGCCCCAGATATACTTGTGAAAATGACAGCTAGCTCTTATTTGACATACCTTTGAAGGACTGTAATTGTGCATCTTTTTCTTCAGAGAACATTTCATATGTTTCTTGAAGTTTGGTGTACTCTTCGTTCAGCGAACTTTCACACTGCTAATAGTGCAAATGCCATCATCCAATCTTAGGTAAAAACAGTAAATTAGTCGAGAATCTGTAAGAATTATAATCCGATACCTCCTTGGAAGTGCTTGACAGTACTTTCAGCAAATTTTGCCTGCACATGGAAATAGCACACTGTCTTTAGAACCTACACTGTCTTTAGAACCTAAATATTTCGCATTTTTCAGTTTTCTTAGTAATTTGTTTTTTCGATTTTACTGTTCATGGCGGGATCATGAGTACCCACGTTCTGAACATCCACTTCCAATTGTTCATGCAAAGGGACAGGCAGGAACTATGAGCACTGTTTCACAGTCCACAAGCAATAGAGTTACCTTTCCTTCTCAAACTTCAACTTGGTATCTTCAAGCATGGTCTGAATATCGGCTGCAACACTGTAAGGTTGAGAAATGCGAAAAAAAAAGCATCAACACTACGAGCTTCAAACTTCACAACTGCATGGTACCACAGAAAAAAAAAAAGAGTTTCGGTTTAACAGGTCATGCATCGCATTAACATACTCAACACGGCCAGCTGGTGACATGTAAGAAATATACAGTAAACCTGACCGCCGTGATGTGTATACAGTGTATGGATGCCTTTAGTTCAATATGAAACAGTGAATCTACATGTGGCCAAATGGAAAATCAACTCACGGCATATACCATCACACAAAAAGAATGAACCCAGCATTCAGCAAACCATCACATTATGACATTATTACTGGCATGCAAGCAAAAAATCGAGAGGTATCACCAAACGAATCTAGGTCCTGGGTTAATCACAGATTCAGCCAACGCAGATGGCAAACGTTGCAATGATCCTAGATACTTACTGATTGCATATTGCGCTCGTGACCCTGAAATGTAAGTCACTCCAAACGAAACAGGTTTTAGCACACGCAGATCCGGGAATATTGTACGGTAGCACATATATACTGAGATAAGAAGAGATTCAATCAGAGGTGAAGATGAAGAAAAGTATTCCCCAGCACCTGGAGATAACCTGCTGGCACATCTTCTGTCCATCCTCGTTGGCCCCGCTCTTGATCAGCCGTAGAAGGCACGCGATCTCCCTCAAGTCGCTGCATCCGCCGCAAATTAACCATCACAGAATGGAAGGAGAGAAGCTGTAGGAGGATATGTTCAAGGGAAAGCGCGCGCGGCACCTGACGAAGTCGCCGGAGTCGGAGTCGGAGCCGGAGCCGGGGCTAGAGTCCACGGCCACGGGGTGGCGCTGCCTCTTCACCGGTCGCATGGCGTCTCTCTCGGGGACCTCCGCCTTCCGCCACCTGTGGTTGTGGAGAGCGGCCACCGCCCACCGGATAGGTAGGAGACCGGGAGCAACCAGCCGACAGAGTGTTCGATGTCCTTCACCCTCCCCATTTGTTGGCATCCAGCCCATGATTACTATGTTCGTGGGCCCGTGACCTCCACGCCCAACTTGTACAAGGCACCAGGCGCGAGTATGTGACAATACCGGCCCCTGGCGACCGCTGAGCGTTCCCGGACCATGGGCCATTTCCGTCGTACTGGTCCCGTGCATTCAGTTCCACCGAACCATTCAGTTCCCTAAAAAAAACCGAACCATTCAGTTTCTCAGTATAATTTTAATTTTGGTTTTCAGCAAACGATGACCGATCGCTGTTCAGAAATTAACCAAATGCGTGTAATTTTTTAGATGAAAAGGGATAGCTCACTCGGTCCTATTTATTAAAAAAACGAGACCACACCAAGTACCAACACACACCCAGGACAAAAACACTCCCTATCGGGTCTTAAAAAACTCTACGCAGTCTGATGATAAGATCCCCTTACAATCTAAACGGGAGAGGGAACAAACTCAAAACAATGAAGCAGATTCCTCTCCGCAGATTCAAAACAATGAGGGACAATGCATTCAAAGAAAAGGTGATTCAAACTCAAAACAATGCATTCAAAGAAAAGGTGATGCACAGATTCAAACTCAAAACACAGATTACATTCTAGCGGTTTAGGGATACCCTTGGCTCTTAAATTATCTCTAGTCAGAGTAACCACAGAAAAATCTAAATCCTAGGTGGAATTTTCAAAGACCAAACTGCAGGCAGAAAAACTGTTGTCACCCCTCTATAGTTAACCACATCATACATGGATTTAGAAGAATACACACCAGAGATTTCATACTGCCAAACCAGTTGATCAGCTGAATAATCCAAAGTAATAGTGGTTGCAATGCTATTAAGATCTAACCACTGGACCATCATCTCATCAGAGAAGACTCTTCTAAAATCACACCTAAGCTGGGAACCATCCCACAAGTCAGCTATGGTCTTAGTTTGTTGATTAGATATCAGGTATAAATCCCAGAATTGTGTAGCTAGGGGAGAATTACCAAACCAGATGTCCTCCCAGAACCTGATTTGTCTACCATTACCAACTTTCCATTTATACCCTAGAGAAACAGCTCTAGAGGCCCACATAACCCCTTTCCAAAAAGTAGATGTGTGTATATCTCTACAGCAAAGAATATTAGGAGAGCTGGTATCGTATTTAGCATCAATCGCCCTCCTCCAGAGGGTCCCTTCCCCTTGGATGTACCATTTAACCCACGGACCTAGTAAGCACAAATTAAGATCCTTAAGGCTAGGAATGCCCATCCCCCCCCCCCCAAATCTTTTCTCATGCAGACCGAGGCCCAGTTAGCCAAATGAATTTTATGGTTACCTTCGTCATCATTCCAAAAGAAATTAGCTAAGTGCGAGTCTAAGATGTTTAGAGCCCATTTAGGGAATTTGAAAAAAGAAAGTAAGTAGATGGGAATACTAGAGAGACAGGCCTGAATAAGCACTCTCTTAGCAGCATAAGAGAGCAGCTTGCCCCTCCACCCAGTTATCCTATGCAGGATGCTCTCAATTAAAGGTTGGAGATCCTCTCTTCTGAGTTTGTCAAAATGAAGAGGGATACCTAAATACTTCACATGGGAATTTTGTAGGGATTCGTAGCATGGAAAACAAAAAAATTCTACCGCATACAAACAAACAAGCCAAGATCTATCTACTAGATTGTAGCAACGAGTCGATGGAATAACTCACCCTCGAAGATTCCAAAGTGTTTAACGAGAGCGGATTCTCGTGGGTGATGTAGTCGTACTCTTTCCGATCTCAAGATCGCGTAGACGATCCTTCCGGCGCTGCGTTCCGGCAGCGCTCCCGCAGTCGGTCACACGTTCGGTACTCGACGAAGACCTTCCTCTCCCTTGTTCCAGCAGGCAGCGGAGGTTGTAGCACTCTTCTCGCGATTCCGGCAGCACAACAGCGTGGTACCGGAAGTAGAGGGGAGATCTCGCAGGGCTTCGCCTTAAGCCGGAGCGAGTTATGGTGGAGTATGAGAGAGTCCCTCGGTGTTCTAGGGTTTAGACACACCAAGTAAGGGCGCAAGACGGCGGCTAGGGTTTAGCTAGGCGGCGGCGGCGGTTTGCCCTAGGGCCGGCGGCGGCTATGGAGGCGGCGGCGGCTTGGGGCTAGGGTTTGGAGGAGAGGATCTCTTGTGTCAAGGAGGGGAGCCCTGCCCCTCCTTATATAGGTGGAGGGGGCCGGCCGGCCAAGGGGAGGGAGAGGAGTCCCTCCCCAACTCGGCTTGGGTGGGCTCCGCCGGTTGGAGGAGGGAACTCCTCCCCAACTCGGTTTCCCACTCCTCCTCCTCTTTCCAAAAACTGTCGTTTGACTTTCAAACTAGCCGTTTGACTTTTCAAACTAGGATTTGAATAAACCCTCTATTTTGAACAGCGATGACACCGAGTACATGATGCAATCATATCAACTTGATATAACACATTCATGTACCCTTCCCCCCCGGAGTGTCGGACATTCCGGTACCTTCTAGAACATTCCCGATGAAAACACCAGAACCATTCCCCAACTCCGAAATGGGACTTTCCTTATATGAATCTTATTCTCCGGACCATTCCGGATCTCCTCGTGATATACCGAATCCCATTCGAGACTCCGAACAACATTCGGGCTCTTTCTCATCATTCCATAACTACTCAAACAACGTCGAATCCTTAAGTGTGTCTCCCTACGGTTCGTGAATTATGCGGACATGATCGAGACACTTCTCCGAACAATAACCAATAGAGGAATCTGGAAATTCATATGGCTCCCACATATTTCTACGATTACTTTGCGATCGAATGAACCACTTACATACGATATCAATTTCCCTTTGTCTCACGATAGTTTACTTATCCGAGGTTATGATAGTCGGTATCTCTGCATACCTAGTTCAACCTCGTTACCGATAAGTACTCTTTTCTCGTTCCCGTGATATGTGATCCCTTGTGAGCCAGTCACATGCTTGCAAGCTAATTGGATGACATTTCACCGAGAGGGCCCAGAGTATATCTATCCGTCATATGGATGGACAAATCCCACTCTTGATCCATGTGTTTCAACCAATACTTTCCGAATACTCAATGCCACCTTTATAGCCACCCAGTTATGGTGTGGTGTTTGATGTCATCAAAGCATCCATCCGGTAAAGGTGATATGCATGATCTCATGGTCGAAGGAATTAGATTACTATGTATCAGAAAGCATATAGCAATTGAACTATTAAAATGACTTGATCTTTATGCTACGCTTATCTATGGGAGTATGTCCACCATATCATTCTCCTAACGATATGATCTTGTTGTCGATAACATCTCAATGTCCATGATAGGGAAACCACAATCATTTATCAACCAACAAGCTAGTGATGTATAGAGGCTTATACTAGGGACTTCAATTTAAGTTTACAAATCACACAAGTATTAATGTTTCCTTGTTAATACTATTATAGCATGAATGTAAACATTTATCATAAACACAAAGATATAATAATAACTACATTTATTATTGCCTCTAGGGCATATCTCCAACAGTCTCCCACTTGCACTAGAGTCATCTAATCTAGATTACATGGTAATATACCGAACACCCATGGCAGTTTGGTGTTGGTCATGTTTTGCCCTCGGGAGAGGTTTAGTCAACGGATCCGCCACATTCAGATCTGTGTGTACTTTGCAAATCTTTATATCCCCATCCTGGATATGTTCTCGAATAGCGTGAAAATGTAGCTTGATGTGCTTCAGCTTCTTGTGTGACCTTGGTTCTTGCGCATTGGCTATGGCGCCCATGTTATCACAGTAGATATACATTGGGTCCAGCGCACTAGGAACCACACCCAGCTCTGTAATGAACTCTTTCATCCATATCGCTTCTTGTGAAGCCTCCGAAGCAGCCATGTATTCCGATTCAGTTGAAGATCTCGCCACAACGCTTTGCTTTGCACTCCTCCAGCTAACTGCTGCACCATTCAAAATAAATACGTATCCAGATTGTGATTTAGAATCATCCGGATCGGTGTTCCAACTAGCATCGGTGTAACCATTAACAACGAGTTGTTCATCACCTCCATAAGAAAGAACCATATCCTTAGTTCTTCTCAAGTACTTAAGGATGTTTTTGACCGTTGTCCAATGATCCACTCCTGGATCACTTTGATATCTGCTAGTTAAACTAACAGCATATGCAATGTCGGGTCTAGTACATAGCATGGCATACATTAGAGATCCTATGGCTGAGGCATAGGGAGTTTTACTCATCCTTTCTCTATCTTCTACCGATGTCGGACTTTGAGTTTTACTCAAGGTCGTATTGGGCAACATGGGCAAGAACCCTTTCTTGCTATCTTCCATTCCAAACCTCTTTAGAACTTTGTCCAAATATGTACTTTGTGACAATGATATTTGGCGTTTCGATCTATCTCTATAAATCTTTATGCCTAATATATAAGCTGCTTCGCCAAGATCCTTCATTGAAAAACTATTATTCAAATATTCCTTGACACTATTAAGAAGGTCTACATCATTCCCAATCAACAATATGTCATCTACATATAGTATTAAGAATGCTACAGAGCTCCCACTCACTTTCTTGTAAATACAAGCTTCTCCATAAGTTTGTATAAAACCAAAACTTTTGATCACCTTATCAAAATGTTGATTCCAACTTCGGGATGCTTGCTTCAATCCATAGATGGACTGTTGAAGTTTGCATACCTTGTTAGCATCTTTAGGATCGACAAAACCTTTGGGTTGCATCATATACAACTCTTCATCAATGTCTCCATTGAGGAATGTTGTTTTGACATCCATCTGCCATATCTCATAATCATAATATGCAGCGATTGCTAACAAAATCCTCACAGACTTTAGCTTTGCTACTGGTGAGAAAGTCTCATCGTAGTCAACTCCTTGAATTTGTCGAAACCCTTTTGTGACAAGTCGAGCTTTATAGACAGTAACATTACCTTCAACATCTGTTTTCTTCTTGAAAATCCATTTGTTCTCGACAGCCTTCCGGCCATCTGGTAAGTCCACCAAAGTCCATACTTGGTTTTCGTACATGGATCCAATCTCGGATTTCATGGCTTCTTGCCATTTATTGGAATCTGGGCTCATCATTGCTTCCTCATATGTCTCAGGGTCATCGGTGTTATCTACCAACATGACACTCATAACGGGATCATACCAATCTGGAGTGGTACGAGTTCTCGTTGACCTGCGAGGCTCTGTAGCAACTTCAACCGAAGTTTCATGATCATCATCATTAGCTTCCTCTCTTATTGGTGCAGGCACCATAGGAAATTCTTCCGGTGCTGCGCTACTCGCAATTTCGAGAGAAGGTTCGACAACCTCGTTGAGTTCTACTTTCCTTCCAGTCACTTCTTTCGAGAGAAATTCCTTCTCTAGAAAGGATCCATTCTTGGCAACGAAGATTTTGCCTTCGGATCTATGATAGAAGGTATACCCAATAGTTTCCTTCGGGTATCCTATGAAGACGCATTTTTCCGCTTTGGGTTCAAGCTTGTCCGGCTGTAACTTCTTAACATAGGCTTCGCATCCCCAAACTTTAAGGAACGACAATCTAGGTTTCTTCCCAAACCATAATTCATACGGTGTCGTTTCAACGGATTTATACGGTGCCCTATTTAAAGTGAATGCGACTGTTTATAATGCATAACCCCAAAATGATAGCGATAAATCTGTAAGTGACATCATAGAACGAACCATATCTAAGAGAGTTCGATTACGACGTTCGGACACACCATTACGCTGTGGTGTTCCCGGCGGTGTCAACTATGAAAGTATTCTGCATTTCTTCAAATGCTCGCCAAACTCGTAACTTAGATATTCACCTCCACGATCAGAACGTAGAAATTTAATCTTCTTGTTACGTTGATTCTCTACCTCACTTTGAAATTCCTTAAACTTCTTGAAAGTTTCGGACTTATGTTTCATGAAATAGATATACCCATATCTACTCAAGTCATCCGTGAAGGTAAGAACATAACGATAACCACCGCGCGATGCTACACTCGTTGGACCACACACATCGGTATGTATGATTTCCAATAAGTCCGTAGCTCGCTCCATCATACCAGAAAATGGAGTCTTGGTCATTTTACCCATCAGACATGCTTCGCATCTATCAAGTGATTCAAGAAGTCCATCGGAATGGAGTTTCTTCATACGCTTCACTCCAATGTGACCAAGACGACAGTGCCACATATAGGTCGAGTTATCGCTCGATTTCAAACGTTTAGCCTCAATGTTATTAATATGTGTATTTCCACTATCGAGATTCAACAAGAATAGACCATCTATCAAAGGTGCATATGCATAAAACATATTACTCATATAAATCGAACAACCATTATTCTCGGACTTAAACAAGTAACCGTCTCGCAATAAACAAGATCCCGATATAATGTTCATGCTCAACGCAGGGACCAAATAACAATTATTTAAGTATAAAACTAATCCCGATGGTAGATGAAGGGGTAGCGTGCCGACCGCGATCACATCAACCTTTGATCCGTTTCCCACGCGCATCGTCACCTCGTTCTTCGCTAGCTTCCGTTTATTCTGCAGCACCTGTTTCGAGTTACAAATATGAGCAACCGAACCAGTATCAAATACCCAGGCACTACTACGAGTACTAGTGAGATACACATCAATAACATGTATATCAAATATACCTTTCTTCTTGATGTTGTCGTTCTTCAAATCCGCCAAGTACTTTGGGCAATTCCGCTTCCAGTGACCTTCTCCCTTGCAGTAAAAGCACTCAGTATCAGGCTTAGGTCCAGCCTTGGTCTTCTTCGTCGGCTTGGTAACTTTCTTACCACCCTTCTTGAAGTGTCCCTTCTGCTTAGACTTGCCTTTCTTGAATTTGGTGGTCTTATTGACCAACAACATTTGGTGCTCTTTCTTGATCTCCACTTCTGCAGATTTCAACATGGCAAAGAGTTCTGGCAACGTCTTGTTCATGTTTTGCATGTTGTAGTTCATCACAAAGTTCTTGTAACTAGGTGGTAGTGATTGGAGGACACGGCAAATCCCCAAAGCATTAGGAATCACAATACCCAAGCTTTGAAGTTTGTTTGCGTGCCCAGACATCTTAAGCACATGCTCACTTACGGAGCTGCCCTCTTCCATCTTGTAGTTAAAGAACTTTTCAGAAGCCTCATAGCTTTCAATTGCCGCATGAGTCTCAAAGATCAATTTGAGATCCTCGACAATATCATATGGGTCTGAATTCTCAAACCTTTTTTGAAGCTCCGATTCTAAACCATACAAGATAGCACACTGAACTGTGGAGTACTGAGTCTTCCGAGTGAGGTAAACGTTCTTTACTTCATCGGCAGCATCAGTTGCAGGTGGGTCACCCAGCGGTGCATCCAGCACATAGGTCAAATTACCAGCTGTGAGGACAATCCTCAAATTGCGGAACCAATCCGCGAAGTTGCTTCCATTGTTTTTCAACTTTTCTTTCTCCAGGAACGCATTAAAATTGATGGTAGGGGCTGTCATTGATCTACAACATATTTGCAATAGTTTAGACTAAGTTTATGACAAATTGAGTTCAAATTAATAATAAAATTAATCTAGGTGAACTCCCACTTAAAACAATCCCTCACATTGTTTTAGTGATCACACGAACCAAATCCACCACATCAACACCGATCATCACGAGAGTTGATATAGTTTCAATGGCGAACAATCGACATGTTCATCATATCTACTATATGATTCATGCTTTACCTTTCGGTGATTCGTGTTCCGAGACCATGTCTGTACATGCTAGGCCCGTCAAGATCAAACCTTAGTTTCCGCATGAGAAAATCTGGCTTCTCACGTTGTATACACTTGCGTAATCTAACACACCCGATCATCACGTGGTGCTTCGAAACAACAAGCTTTAGCAACGGTGCTAACTGAGGGTGAACACTTTATGACTTGAAATTCATGTGCATGAGGGATCATCTTATAATGCTACCGTCGTCTACTAAGCAATACAAGATGCATAAAGGATTAACATCACATGCAATTCATAATATGTGTATGATATGGCCTTTCTTCATCGTGCTTCCGATATCCATATTCTAGCACGAACATGATCTCCATCATCACCGGCATTGCATCAAGGTCAATGACGCTTCACCATGGTTATCGTCCACCGGCTTCAACTATTATAACTACTTTGAATAGACACGCGGGTCTTAACATAAATTAAAGACAACCATATGGCTCCTGCCGGTTGCCAACTTACAATAAGGAACATTGCATACATCAAATATAATCACAATCATGGCCATATCACATCACAGCACACCCCTGCAAAACAAAGTTAGACGCCTCTACTTTCTTTGCATGTTTTACGTGGTTTGGGGCTTTCAATAAGTGTCGATCTAACTTACGAACAAGAACCACAACATTGATACTAGTATTGTTAATCACCTGTTGTAAATTGGATCTTAACTATGCTAGGAGAAACAGGCACCCGCAAAGCCACTTATGCAATACAAGTTGCATGTCAAGCGTGGAGCAAGTCTCATGAACGATGTCATGTAAGGTTAGCCCGGGCCGCTTCATCCCAACATACCGCAAGATGCAAAGTACACAAGAAGCAATCGACAATAAAAGCATCAACGCCCACAATGACCATTGTGTTCTACTCGTGCAACAGATCTACATATAGACACGGCTCTGATACCACTGTAGGGATTCGTAGCATGGAAAACAAAAAAATTCTACCGCATACAAACAAAAAAGCCAAGATCTATCTACTAGATTGTAGCAACGAGTCGATGGAATAACTCACCCTCGAAGATTCCAAAGTGTTTAACGAGAGCGGATTCTCGTGGGTGATGTAGTCGTACTCTTTCCGATCTCAAGATCGCGTAGACGATCCTGCCGGCGCTGCGTTCCGGCAGCGCTCCCGCAGTCGGTCACACGTTCGGTACTCGACGAAGACCTTCCTCTCCCTTGTTCCAGCAGGCAGCGGAGGTTGTAGCACTCTCCTCGCGATTCCGGCAGCACAACGACGTGGTACCGGAAGTAGAGGGGAGATCTCGTAGGGCTTCGCCTTAAGCCGGAGCGAGTTGGTGGAGTATGAGAGAGTCCCTCAGTGTTCTAGGGTTTAGACGGAACTCCTCCCCAACTCGGTTTCCCACTCCTCCTCCTCTTTCCAAAAACTGTCGTTTGACTTTCAAACTAGCCGTTTGACTTTTCAAACTAGGATTTGAATAAACCCTCTATTTTGAACAGCGATGACACCGAGTACATGATGCAATCATATCAACTTGATATAACACATTCATGTACCCTTCCCCCCGGAGTGCCGGACATTCCGGAACCTTCTAGAACATTCCCGATGAAAACACCGGAACCATTCCCCAACTCCGAAATGGGACTTTCCTTATATGAATCTTATTCTCCGGACCATTCCGGATCTCCTCGTGATATCCCGAATCCCATTCGAGACTCCGAACAACATTCGGGCTCTTTCTCATCATTCCATAACTACTCAAACAACGTCGAATCCTTAAGTGTGTCTCCCTACGGTTCGTGAATTATGCGGACATGATCGAGACACTTCTCCGAACAATAACCAATAGAGGAATCTGGAAATTCATATGGCTCCCACATATTTCTACGATTACTTTGCGATCGAATGAACCACTTACATACGATATCAATTTCCCTTTGTCTCACGATAGTTTACTTATCCGAGGTTATGATCGTCGGTATCTCTGCATACCTAGTTCAACCTCGTTACCGATAAGTACTCTTTTCTCGTTCCCGTGATATGTGATCCCTTGTGAGCCAGTCACATGCTTGCAAGCTAATTGGATGACATTTCACCGAGAGGGCCCAGAGTATATCTATCCGTCATATGGATGGACAAATCCCACTCTTGATCCATGTGTTTCAACCAATACTTTCCGAATACTCAATGCCACCTTTATAGCCACCCAGTTACGGTGTGGTGTTTGATGTCATCAAAGCATCCATCCGGTAAAGGTGATATGCATGATCTCATGGTCGAAGGAATTAGATTACTATGTATCAGAAAGCATATAGCAATTGAACTATTAAAATGACTTGATCTTTATGCTACGCTTATCTATGGGAGTATGTCCACCATATCATTCTCCTAACGATATGATCTTGTTGTCGATAACATCTCAATGTCCATGATAGGAAAACCACAATCATTTATCAACCAACAAGCTAGTGATGTATAGAGGCTTATACTAGGGACTTCAATTTAAGTTTACAAATCACACAAGTATTAATGTTTCCTTGCTAATACTATTATAGCATGAATGTAAACATTTATCATAAACACAAAGATATAATAATAACTACATTTATTATTGCCTCTAGGGCATATCTCCAACAAATTTACCTAAAGAACATTGGAAGATATCAATGAAAGGCTGACATTCCTCAGGTCCAAGGTTTATTGGAATGAGTTTACTCTTAGAATAATTGATTTTCATTCCAGAGATCTGCTCAAAACAGGTAAGGACCCACTTAAGATTTACATCAATTCTTTCATTGTTTTCCAGGAAGAGCAGAGTATCATCAGCATACTATAAACAAACTACCCCTCCAGGAACAAAATCAGGACAGAGACCTCTAATGACTCCTGTCCTAGTCTCTCTACAAAGCATTCTAGCAAAAGCATCAATCATGATGTTAAACAGGAGAGGAGCAATGGGGTCCCCTTGCATCAATTCATTAACTTTAACCCCAATTGACCCCCACCCCCCGAGAAATCTGTTTAATCAACCTAACAAAAAAAGGATCAAAACCCCTTAATTCTAGAATTTCAAAAAAATCTAAATTAACTCTATCATAAGCTTTTTCATAGTCAGTTTTGAAAACTAAAACTTTATCTTTCTTCCTATGGATCTCATGGAAAATCTCATGAGCAGTGACTACACTCTCAAGAATGAATCTGCCCCTGATGAAGGCAGATTGGTTAATAGAGATGATCCTATCAATGACACGAGCTAGTCTGTTAGTAAGGACCTTAGTGAAGATTTTAAAGGAGAAATTCAGTAAACTTATAGGTCTAAATTTCTTCATAGATCTAGCATTATTTTCTTTAGGTATGAGAGTAATCATAGCAAAATTAAGTCTAAAAATATCTAAATTGTCATCATACCAAGCTTTAAACATGAGAAGCAAATCATTTTTGATGATGTCCCAGTAAGTTTGGTAAAAGAGGAAGGACAAGGCAAGGGGCTCCTTCCCCATAAGAACTAAAAATAGCAACTTTAATTTCTTCTTTAGTAAAAGGAGCACTTAAGACCAAGTTTTCCTCTATACTAATTTTTTCCTTTGAATTAAAGAAATCATGACACAAACGAATGTCATGTCTATTTTCTTTCCTAAAAAAGTCCCTATAATAGTCAGAAGCTACCTTGAGCATATCATCAATCTCAGAAACAGGCCCATCCAGACCATCAAGGATGTGTATAAGCTTCTTCCTCCTACGCTGATTTGCTACAACATGGAAATAAGTTGTATTCCTATCCCCCTCCGGGATGTTTCTGTCTCTAGACCTCTATCTAGCCTTAATTTCTTCTAACACCCAAAAGGAATTTAACTCCTTGAGGATAAAATCTAGTCTTTCTTTTTCCCCTGGAGAAAGAATTCAAGTCTCAGCCTTAATATCTAGAGAATCATATTCTTCCATGAGGGCTTTCCTATCCCTTCTAAGAGCAGCTTCAATATTAATATTCCAACCTTTGGCAAGCTTCCTAAATAATCTAACCTTACCCTGCCAAATATCCAGAATATTAGAACTATTCACTCTAAGAGACCAAGCTTTGGTCACAATATCTTTAAAATCAGGCCTACTAATCCACCATTTTTCAAATCTAAATTTCCTATTTCTAATCACCTGACCTTCACCAGAATCCCAAATATTGGGAGTGTGTTCACTACCAATTCTAGGTAAAGCTCTAGCACTAGCTAAAGGAAATTTAGCATCAAACCTAGTTGGACAAAAAACTCTATCAATCCTACTCATAATCAAATCTTCCTGATTGTTCCCCCAGGTAAAAGATCTACCAGAGAGCCCAATCTCCATCAAGGCCCAGAGCTCAACCCAGGCCTTAAATTTATCTATCCATCTAAAATCTACATTACCATTACTCTTATCTTCAGGAGATCTGACCAAATTAAAATCTCCCCTATCAAAGCTAAACCATCCCAATTAACAAAAAGTTCATGCAATTCAGAAATAAACTCCTGTTTTCTCTCCTCATAGGCAGAGCCATACACAGTAGTGATCCTACAAGTAACATCAGAAACCTTGGTTTTCAGAATAACACTAACAGAGAAAGTCCTAATATCCCAAGCTATAACATCAAATAAATCTAAATTAACACCAACAAGGATACCTCCTGCAGTCCCAGTAGAGGGCACAAAGTTCCAAGCAAAATTCCTATTTCCTAACAGATTTCTCAAGAAGGTATTGCTAAATTTATCTTTCTTAGTTTCTTGGAAAGCAATGTAATCAACCTTTAAAGGAAAAATATTATCTTTTAAGAATTTCTGTCTACCAGGAGCAGAAATGCTCCTACTATTCCGAAAAGCACATATCATATTTTTTTCTTCCTGGGGTGCTTGCCCCAAGATCTATTAACTACTTCTATCCAATCATCATCAACTCCTTCTAAGTCCTCATCATTATGCAAGGAGCAAGGAGTGCTGCTACTAACCACTACTTCATCTAAAGGAAAATCTACTCCTATATCATTTGAAACAGTTTCAATATCAGAAACAGAAAGCACACCAAAGGGGTTGTAGGGTTCGCAGCATAGAAAACAAAAATTTTCCTACGATGTGAACTATATACCAAGATCTATCTACTAGATACAAACAACGGGCGGATGTATATCCGTAGAGAACATACCCTTGAAGACCGACAAATCTTAACGAGTTCAACTCGTGGTTGATGTAGACGATCTCTTGCCGATCTCAAGATCGAGAGGAAGTCCTAGCGCCGCAAATCAGCAGCGCATCCGTGCTCGCACACACGTTCGAGGCACCGAGCAACCTCCGCCTCCTCGCTCCAGTGATGCAGCGGAAGCACAACTCTTTCTTGCCGAATAGCCACCGGGAACATGTATCTCGCTAGTCCGAGACCATGGGGGATAAATTCTAGAGGGGGAGAGAGATCCTTCACGAGGAGGTGTGTGAGACAAGTGAGGAGGGGGGCTCCTTTTATAGGAGGAGGGGGGCACCCAAGGGGGTGGCCGCCGGCCATGGGGGCTGCCCCCTCCCCTCCTTCATTCATGTGGGTGGACACTCCACTCACAAAATGCCCTTTAAAATCCCTCCACTCAAAAGTCCACTCAAATTCCCATTAAATTTCCACCAAATTTAATGCAAACTCTCATTAAATAAAACTCTTTTATTTTATTCAGAATTTTGTCAATTACTTTAATGACAAACATTCACAAATAACCCCTTTCCAGAATTCTATTTCACATGCATAACCACTTTATGCAATTTCACATGAAAACCTGTTTCGGTATCTAGTGAAATAAATTCCTGCGCTTGTTCATTCTTTCGGCATGAAACATTTGCTCCAATTGGATGTCGGTATCTCTTAAGTGTGTCACCCTACGGTTCGTGAATAATGCGGACATGATCGAGACCCCTCTCGGATCAATAATCAGAAGCGGGATCTGGAGACCCATACTGACTCCCACACATTCAACGATGACTTTCTTGTGATCGTCAGAACCTTTTACGCTAGTATCTCAATCCCTTTGTTTCACGATATATTACATGTCCGAGATTCGATCATCGGTATCTCCATACCTATTTTGATCTCGTTACCGACATGCACTCCTTTCTCGTTCCTGTGATATAACATTCTAGTGATCAAATCACTTGCTTGCAAGCTAATCAATGTGATATCACCGAGAGGGCCCAGAGTATATCTATCCGTCATCGGGATGAACAAATTCCACTCTCGGTCCATGAGCCTCAACATAACACTTTATTAGTTCTGAATCCATCTTTATAATCACCCTGTTACGGTGTGACGTTTGATGTTATCAAGAAACTCTTCCGGTGTTAGTGATTGACATGATCTCATGGTCTAAGGATTAGGATCACTTCGTAAGTTGTTATAGCAATATAAACTCAATGACTTTGATCGTAATGCTATACTTCGGATGAATGTTCATCACATCATTACACTAATGTTGTGATCCCATTATTAACAACATCCAATGTCCATGATCAGGAAACCTTGATCATCTTGTTAATCAACGAGCTAGTTTATGAGAGAGGCATAACTAGGAACTTTCTGTTTGTTTATTAAACACACATGTATTAACGTTTCCGTATTAATACAATTATAGCATGCAAAATAAACATCTATCATATACTTGGAATACACATAATAAACACTTTATTATTGCCTCTCAGGGCATATTCCCTTCAGTCTCCCACTTGCACTAGAGACAATAATCTAGTTACATAGTGATAAATCTAACACCCATTGAGTTCTGGTGTTGATCATGTTTTGCTCTAGGGAGAGTTTTAGTCAATGGATTTGCTACATTGAGATCCGTATGTACTTTACAAATCTTTATATCTCCATCCTTGACATGCTCGCGAATGGAGTGAAACCGGCACTTAATATGCTTGGAATGCTTGTGAGACCTTGGCTCTTTGGCATTGGCAATGGCACCATTGTTGTCACAATAGATCACCATTGGGTCCAACGCGTTTGCCACCACTCCTAGTTCGGATATGAACTCCTTCATCGAAACTGCTTCCTGAGCCGCTTCTGAAGCAGCAACATATTCGGCCTCCGTTGTTGATCCCGCTACCACAGGTTGTTTGGAGCTCCTCCAACTAACCGCTCCGCCATTCATGAGAAATACGTATCCGGATTGAGACTTAGAGTCATCCGGATCGGTGTCAAAGCTAGCGTCGACATAACACTTAGCGACGAGCTCTTCTTCACCTTCGTATACAAGAAACATATCCTTAGTTCTTCGTAAGTACTTAAGGATATTCTTGACCGCTATCCAGTGTTCCGAACCTGGATCCGATTGGTACCTACTAGTCAAACTAATAGCATGTGCCACATCCGGTCTTGTACATAGCATGGCGTACATTATAGAGCCTATGGTGAAGCATAGGGGACTTTGTCCATTATCTCTCTTTCTTCCGCCGAAGCCGGACTTTGAGTCTTACTCAATGTCTTGCCTTGCAACATAGGTAAGAACCCCTTCTTACTTCTGTCCATTTTAAACTTCTTTAAAATCTTATCAAGGTATGTACTTTGCGATAGCCCTATTAGGCGCCTAGATCTATCTCTATAGATCTTTATGCCTAATATGTATGACGCTTCACCTAGGTCCTTCATTGAAAATTTGCTGTTTAGATAACTTTTAACACTTTTTAAAAGATCTATATCATTTCCGATCAGTAATATGTCATCCACATATAATATCAGAAATGCCACATTGCTCCCACTCACTTTCTTGTAAATACAAGCTTCTCCATAAGTTTGGACAAATCCAAACTCTTTGATCACCTCATCAAAGCGGAGATTCCAACTTCGTGATGCTTGCTTCAATCCATAGATGGATCGCTGAAGCTTGCACACCTTGTTAGCATCCTTAGGATCGACAAAACCCTTTGGTTGTATCATATACAACTCTTCTTCAATATTACCATTGAGAAACGCGGTTTTGACATCCATCTGCCATATCTCATAATCGAAATATGCAGCAATTGCTAACATAATCCTAACTGACTTTAGCATCGCTACGGGAGAGAAAGTCTCATCGTAGTCAACTCCTTGAATTTGTCGAAACCCCTTTGCGACAAGTCGAGCTTTATAGACGGTCACATTACCATCAACATCAGTTTTCCTTTTGAAAATCCATTTGTTCTCCACGGCCTTTCAGTCGTGAGGTAATTCCACCAAGTTCCAAACTTGATTTTCATACATGGATTCCATCTCGGATTTCATGGCTTCTAACCATTTGTTGGAATCTGGGCTCATCATCGCTTCTTCATATGTCGCAGGGTCATCATTTTCATCAACCATGAAATTCATGACAGGATTTCCGTACAGCTCGGGAGCTGCACGCGTCCTGTTTGACCCGCGAGGTTCGGTAGTACTCTCTTTCGGAGTTTCATGATCATTATCATTAGTTCCCTCTTCAACAGGTGGAGCCAACTCCGGAACAACTTCCGGCGCTGCGCTACTCGCCATACTTTGAAGAGAAGGTTCCACAACCTCTTCGAGTTCTACCTTCCGACTACTCACACCTTTCGCGAGAAACTCTTTCTCTAGAAAGGATCCATTCTTGGCAACAAAAACCTTGCCCTCGGATCTGTGATAGAAGGAATACCCAATAGTTTCTTTAGGGTATCCTTTGAAGACGCATTTTTCCGCTTTGGGTTCGAGTTTATCCGGTTGAAGTTTCTTCACATAAATATCGCATCCCCAAACTTTAAGAAATGACAGCTTAGGTTTGTTTCCAAACCACAATTCATACGGTGTCTTTTCAACGGATTTAGATGGTGCCCGATTTAAAGTGAATGCAGCAGTTTCTAGTGCATAACCCCAAAATGACAACGGCAAGTCCGTCAGAGACATCATAGATCGAACCATATCTAATAAAGTACGATTACGACGTTCCGACACACCATTTCGCTGTGGTGTTCCGACAGGTGTGAGTTGTGAAACAATTCCACACACTTTCATGTGAGTGCTAAACTCGTAACTTAGATACTCACCTCCACGGTCGGACCGTAGAAATTTGATCTTTCTATTACGATGATTTTCCACTTCATTCTGAAATTCCTTGAACTTTTCAAAGGTTCCAGACTTGTGTTTCATCAAGTAGATATAAACGTATCTACTCAAATCATCCGTGAAAGTAACAAAATAACGATATCCACCTCGCGCCGACACACTCATTGGACCACATATATCAGAATGTATGATTTACAATAAATCTGTCGCCCGTTCCATTGAACCGGAAAACGGTGTTCTAGTCATCTTGCCCATAAGGCATGGCTCACATGTATCAAGTGATTCCAAAAGTCCATCCGAATGGAGCTTCTTCATGCGTTTAACGCCAATATGACCTAGACGACAGTGCCACATATATGCGGATATATCATCATTAAGTTTAATCCTTTTAGCATCAACATTATGAATATGTGTAACATTATCATCGAGATCTAATAGAAATAAACCATTCATCATCGGTGCATGACCATAAAAGATTTCATTCATATAAATGGAACAACCATTGTTCTCGGATTTAAATGAATAACCACTTCGCATCAAACACGATCCAGATACAATGTTCATGCTCAGTGCAGGCACCAGATAACATTTATTCAAGTTTATAGCTAATCCTGACAGTAAGTGGAGAGGCAGCGTTCCGACGGCGATCACATCAACGCTTGATCCATTGCCGACACGCATCTTGACCTCACCCCTTGCTAGCGGTCGCTTGTTCCGCAGCCCCTGATTCGAGTTACAAATATTAGCAACTGAACCGGTATCAAATACCCAGGTGCTACTGCGAGCACTATTCAAGTACACATCAATAACATGTATATCATATATACCTTTGTTTGCCTTGCCGGCCTTCTTGTCTGCCAGATACTTAGGGCAGTTGCGCTTCCAGTGGCCAGTCCCCTTACAATAGTAGCACTCGGAATCAGACTTAGGTCCAACTCGGGGTTTCTTTTCAGGCGCGGCAACAGGCTTGCCGCCCTTACTTCCCTTCCGTTTTCCCTTCTTGTCTTTCTTGAAACCAGTGTTCCTATTGATCATCAACACTTGATGCTCCTTTTTGATCTCCACTTCTGCAGTTTTAAGCATTGACAGAAGCTCGGGGAGAGACTTCTTCATGCCTTGCATATTATAGTTCATCACGAAGCTCTTATAGCTAGGTGGCAGAGACCGCAGAACACGATGGATGCCTAAGTCAATGGGAATCGATATTCCCAAGGACACAAGCTTATCGGCGTAACCCGACATCTTGAGTACATGCTCACTAACGGAGCTGTGATCTTCCATCATGCAGCTAAAGAACTTTTCTGAAGCGTTGTAGCTCTCTACAGCAGCATGTGTGTCAAAAATCATTTTCAACTCACCCATTGTATCAAATGCATTGCCGTTTTCGAAACGCTTTCGAAGTTCCGGCTCTAGCCCATACAATATGCCGCAATGAACTAAGTTGTGGTCCTCCTGACGAGTCTGATAGACATTCTTCTCCTCGTCAGGGGCATCATCAAAAGGTGGGGGGCCTAACGGCGCTTCTAGCACATATTGCTTTTGTGCAACAGAGAGGAGAATCCTCAAATTCATGGCCCATTCGGTAAAGTTGCTACCGTTCGTTGCTAGTTTCTCTTTCTCCATGAACACATTGAAATTAAAAGCAGGTGGTGCCATCTACAACAGAATTTGTAAAGTTTAGACTAAGTGTATGATAGATTGAGTTCAAATAATCCATATTACGAATGAACTCCCACTCAAAAACGACATCCCTCGTGCCTTTTTGGTGATTACATGAACCAAATCCACTACACCAAGTCCGATCATCACGTGAGTCGGTATAGCTTCAAAGGCGAGCATCAAATGGGCATCATATCAACTATATGACTCATGCTTAACCTTTCGGTCCGTGTTCTGAGGCCATGTCTGTACATGCTAGGCTCGCCAAGTTAGAACCTTAGTATTCGCGTGTGTAACTGTTTTACACCCGAAATATGGTCGTGGATCCAAGAACACCCGATCATCACGTGATGTCTTGGAGCGACGAAAACATAATCGGTGCATACTATAGGAAGAACACATTCTTATCTTGATATTTAAATGAGAGATCATCTTATTATGCTAACAAAGCGCTAAACAAGCAATATAAGATGCTATCAAACATCATATGTTTATTAGTGAAATGATATGGTTCCCGCAGATGATCTCTATCATGTGCATCGTGGTATGATCATTATCATACCTATATGTGTAAATCCAAGGTCTATGGATTTTACACGCTATGTGTGTTGTAAGAGTATCATCTCATACTTCTACTTACAACACTACCATATCATAACACTAGCCCATGAACAATCTAAACTAGACGCCTCTAATTTATCCATTGCAAGTTTTACGTGGCTTAGGGCTTTCGAGATAGAACCGTTCTTACCTACGAACATGAACCACAACGAGGATAATCAAATTGTTGACAACTCGCTTGCAAAATAGATATTGACTATAGTAGGAGAGACAGACACCCGCTAGCCACTTATGCAAACTAGTTGCATGTCAAGCGTGGAACAGGTCTCATGTGCGAGGACATGTAAAGTTCGTCCGGGCCGCTTCATCCCACTATGCCACCAATATCCAAAATTACAACAAAGGAGCAACAACATGATCATCATCGCCCACATACTCATATGTGTACTACCCGTGTAAAGTATCTACGCATAAACCTGGCTCTGATACCACTGTAGGGTTCGCAGCATAGAAAACAAAAAATTTCCTACGATGTGAACTATATACCAAGATCTATCTACTAGATACAAACAACGGGCGGATGTATATCCGTAGAGAACATACCCTTGAAGACCGACAAAGCTTAACGAGTTCAACTCGTGGTTGATGTAGACGATCTCTTGCCGATCTCAAGATCGAGAGGAAGTCATAGCGCCGCAAATCAGCAGCGCATCCGTGCTCGCACACACGTTCGAGGTACCGAGCAACCTCCGCCTCCTCGCTCCAGCGATGCAGCGGAAGCACAACTCTTTCTTGCCGAATAGCCACCGGGAACATGTATCTCGCTAGTCCAAGACCATGGGGGATAAATTCTAGAGGGGGAGAGAGATCCTTCACGAGGAGGTGTGTGAGACAAGTGAGGAGGGGGGATCCTTTTATAGGAGGAGGGGGGGCACCCAAGGGGGTGGCCGCCGGCCATGGGGGCTGCCCCCTCCCCTCCTTCATTCATGTGGGTGGACACTCCACTCACAAAATTCCCTTTAAAATCCCTCCACTCAAAATTCCACTCAAAATCCCATTAAATTTCCACCAAATTTAATGCAAACTCTCATTAAATAAAACTCTTTTATTTTATTCAGAATTTTGTCAATTACTTTAATGACAAACATTCACAAATAACCCCTTGCTAGAATTCTATTTCACATGCATAACCACTTTATGCAATTTCATCCGAAAACCTGTTTCGGTATCTAGTGAAATAAATTCCTGCGCTTGTTCATTCTTTCGGCATGAAACATTTGCTCCAATTGGATGTCGGTGTCTCTTAAGTGTGTCACCCTACGGTTCGTGAATAATGCGGACATGATCGAGACCCCTCTCGGATCAATAATCAGAAGCGGGATCTGGAGACCCATACTGACTCCCACACATTCAACGATGACTTTCTTGTGATCGTCAGAACCTTTTACGCTAGTATCTCAATCCCTTTGTTTCACGATATATTACATGTCCGAGATTCGATCATCGGTATCTCCATACCTAGTTTGATCTCGTTACCGACATGCACTCTTTTCTCGTTCCTGTGATATAACATTCTAGTGATCAAATCACTTGCTTGCAAGCTAATCAATGTGATATCACCGAGAGGGCCCAGAGTATATCTATCCGTCATCGGGATGAACAAATTCCACTCTCGATCCATGAGCCTCAACATAACACTTTATTAGTTCTGAATCCATCTTTATAATCACCCTGTTACGGTGTGACGTTTGATGTTATCAAGAAACTCTTCCGGTGTTAGTGATTGACATGATCTCATGGTCTAAGGATTAGGATCACTTCGTAAGTTGTTATAGCAATATAAACTCAATGACTTTGATCGTAATGCTATATTTCGGATGAATGTTCATCACACCATTACACTAATGTTGTGATCCCATTATTAACAACATCCAATGTCCATGATCAGGAAACCTTGATCATCTTGTTAATCAACGAGCTAGTTTATGAGAGAGGCATAACTAGGAACTTTCTGTTTGTTTATTAAACACACATGTATTAACATTTCCGTATTAATACAATTATAGCATGCAAGATAAACATCTATCATATACTTGGAATACACATAATAAACACTTTATTATTGCCTCTCAGGGCATATTCCCTTCAGGGGTTAGTTCTCATTATACCTTTCATGGATTTTGGAGCATCTAAGTTGATCACCTTCTTCAGATCCATAGCTTTCTCTAGGATATTTTTTGTGTTACCCACCCTTGCACTTTGTCTGACAGCTTGAATAGGTCCCCATATTTTTTGTTTCTTGTTGTTGTTGTGCTCAACACCCCCTCCTATAATCTGTGTACTAGCAAAGACTGGCATAATATCCTTAGGCAAAGCAGCTATCTGATCAGTGACAGACACTTCCTTATCTTCCCCATAGGCTAACCTTTCCTCCTGTTCAGCAGCCCAGAAACTATAAGCCTCCAACACTGCAGAATCAACAGCCTTCTTTTTACCCTCCACCCTAATATAGTCAGCATTAAGCTGGCCTTTTTGCAAGAGCAACCTAAAAACAATATTAGCAGTGCAAGCATCACCAACCATCCTAACCCTGGAACTACCAGCTCCACTAGATTTGGCACCATTCCTACTATCCTGAGATTGGTTAGAACCAGAGTTCCTATTGTTACCAGGCTCCCTAGAAGAACCATTTACATTCCCACCTGAGACATCATCCTCATTACCTTTCATGTGCTCATTCAACTCATCATCAAGCAAGTCATCCTCCTCATCCATAATGGGAGAGGTCACATCCAGGGTGAAACTCAGCTGGAAGAGATGATTATTTAACTCAAATAGTCTTCCTATTGGTAGCTTGGAAGGATCCCTACACTTGATCAAAACCCTCACCTCTTTGGCATTATCCTTAAAGATTGGTAGCCAGTCCACATCTTCTAGGATCCCACATGCAGAGACAATTTGGTTAAGAGTGTTCCATTCACACCATTTTGTTTGCAGTCCAGTGATGATAATCCACACCTTTTTGAGAGATTCCACAGGCTCAGGTTCATCATTCCAAGCCTCCACTTTCACCCAAACACCTGGTTTGGATACTCCAAATTTAGGGTAGCCAATCACCTGCTCACCAACAATGTGTGTGGGGGGGGGGGACTTTACAAGGAAAGTGTTATCTGTCCCTAATTCCCTAATCTTCCATGGCCAGTTTGTCTTGTAGATTTTTGAAAATTCCTCAGCAAGCTCAGCAGCTGACAAACACCCTTCCTCTACCAAAACCACCCCACAGTTTTTGGAAGAAGCAAAAGGATGGGCAATGACCTCAGGGATCTCCACATGGTAGAAGCCAAGACCTGGGGCACCACTACCAATATATCTAGCTACTTGATGAGGCCTTCTTCTAACAGGACACTTATCTACTAGATGTCCAAAGCTCTTGCAGATGAAGCACATAGTTTTTTTCTCACAGTTCACTTGTAGATGGCCAGGTTCTCCACAACATAGACAAATGGCATCCACATAGGCCATCTGACCTCCTGAGCCAGCCAAAACCTAGACCTCCCTAACAGCCACCCCACTCTGTTTCTTTTTGTTCTTCTAAGCATTCTCCAACTTATCCTCTTGTTCCAAACCCTGAACATGTTGTTGCTGTTGTTGAGGGTTGTTGTTTGGGGACAAACATTGGTTTGACCCACCACCAAACTGGGGATGTTGCTGAAAAGGAGGGAAAGGACCATTGAAACCCCAAGGTGGAATCATACCTCCAGGAGCAAAACCAAAAGGGGGTTGTCCAACAAAGAATTGTGGAGCAAACTGCCCAAACTCAAAGGCCCCTTGCTGGTTCCCCTGTTGTTGTGGTTGCATCTATTGTTGAGGCTGCATTGGTTGATTCTGCCACTACTCTTTCCCATTTGAGGAACCCCTACCCCTTCCCCTTCCTCCTCTGCCACGATCTCCCATATCCCCAGCCACATCACTATCAGCAGGATCGAAAGGAAGCTCTAACCCTAAGCACTGGAGGCCAGTAGTTTGTTCCCTCTACGCCGCCACTAAGAGAAGAGGAACACGAACCCTAGAACTCTTGGAGCTGGGCTTTATACCACGGGGCAGAATCAGGTGAGCTTTCAGTGGTGGGGATGGACGCAGATGGGAGCGTGGATCTCCATGCATCCACACCTGGGAGAAACAAATGTCATTGACCTGCTTCTGATTATTTTCGGATTCTTCGGTCTATTCGGTTAGGTGTGAGTTAAAACCGAATGAACCGAACTAATTTTGGTTATATAGTGTTCTAGACCGAATTTTTGCTGTTTTTCCGCTTCTGGTCTATTCGGCTTCGATCCGATCCTTTCGCTCTGTTAGTTCGGTAGGTTAAAATGCTCACCCAGTCTTCCTATGCATCTCCACTAATAATATAAAAAGACAGAAACTGACAAATTCAAACAATCTAAGCCATCTAATCTAATTCAGTCTCATATTACCGCTAACAAAGTGTTAGACGTCTAACAACCCCACATTTAAGCAAACCCACGTCTGATCAGGTTGATAGTCGATAGTTGGTGTATTGGGGGTTGGATATGGTTGGATACATGAATACTTTCGGATACCCGCAGATATGTATCCCATAAGTATCGGATGATTTTTTACTTTAAAGAAAGGAACTATAATGGATACGGGAGGGATACCGCCATGATATGCCAAGTATACGGGAATACCCTAATCGCCCGGTATTTACACAACGATGAAACAACACATGTCATTTTTACCTATTGACCTGCGCGGCGCGCCGCCACACTCACAAGATCGCCGCCCAGCTCTGCTTCTAGGACGTTAGGAGCCCTCCGCCGTCCACCGCCCGCCGGTGCACTAGTGCACTATGCACGTGAGTATCTTTTCCCATCTCAATTCATCTGGTTCTTCTGTAAACCTTTTATCATTATCTTTTATTTTTCAAAGACTAAAAAGACAATCCACGATGCGCGAGAGGGAGTGGGATGACCACAGATAGTCGTGGCGCACCCCATACTAGTACACCAGAGGTAGCAAATATACCCGTGGCGCACCGGATAGAAGTGCGCCACGGGTAAGGTACTTGTGACGAACTTGTTTATGGTGCGCCACGAGTATATACTAATGGCACATGCATATCTGGGTGCGCAGCGGCTATGCAACCTACATATAGTTGTTTTCCTAGTCGTTGCGATGACGAGATAGCCATCACGAACAATGGGTAGCAACGACGATAGGGATAGGTTTTAGGTTTTGGCGACCGGTTTTCTCGACACAAGAGCAGACATGATACCATGTAAAAGGCAATGTGTCCAGGTAGGAAGAGTCTACTCGTATATCGAGACTCGTGGTGTTGTATTTATACGAGGAGCACGTTGCGGTGCTAGGCATACAAAATATATGTTACAATACTTTTTTTAGAGCAACCATGTATTTCATTAATAAAAAATCAATAATAGAAATACAAAATGAATTCTACGTTTTCCTGCAAGCACCGAAAGCCGTCGGCTGCCGCCCAACTCCAGCAGCGCCGAAACAGACGTCAGAAGAGAAGCGAGCCTCCACCATTACAAGATAAAAAAAAAGCACCATCGTCAACAAGGATTTGTTAGTCGATGAATATGCCTGCTGCACGCGACGAGGCACATGTTATTGTGACACGTCGACCGGGAACGTCCTTGTGCTATCTTACACCAAGATCCGCCGCCTTCTATCCACGCAGTCAGGGAAGAACGGTAAATCCATCATCTGTAGACCAGCATTCTCGTTTTAGAGAAACCATCATGGCTCGACACCGTCACGGATAACAACGAATCGCCAGCAACACTGAGAAAATAATCTGGTCAGATCTAAAGAACAACGAAAAGATCAAATTGTCGATCTAAAGGGCCGACCAGCACACGCAGAAACGTCCCTCCACCACTCCAACAACGCACCGCGTCATATGGATGCAGGAAAGCTAGATCTAACAGCTACCGTGGATGCTCACTCCTGTCGATGCACACCGCCGGCCGGCCGCCTCCACGCGATTAAATTGATTTGGCAAGAGACATGGTGGCCGGCGTTGCTGACTTCATAAGCAGCCAACGGAGACCAATACGACTACACTCCACTAGATCCTTCATACACCAACCGCCAATTGATTAAGAAGATGGCCATACATGATTTTGATTAGGACATTCTTTTGTCCAAGGACCATGACACGACGCGACATCACTTTCTCTCTTCCTCCTTATCGAAGAAACGAGATATCTGCCACAAAGTCTTCCACATTTGAAGTTGGATGCACCGTCTATACTATTTTTTACTAGATGAGATGCCTTCACTTACTTACACAGGCACAACGGGACCAATGCTAGCAGCCACTGGCGGACGCAGCGTCCCTGCTCCCCGGCGCTCGCCCGGGCTTCACTCGCGCGCGCCTCATGCATGAGAACGATTCAAGCTACGCAAACCTGATCGACCAGGGGCAAAATCACTGTGTGGTGGGCCGGCCTGGAATTGTCCCACACCCAGCGACCTAGCTACTTTGCTTCATTATGTAGAAAAAAGGTTTCTAGCAACAGGGAGTATAATATATTTAAGTAGGTCCGGAAGTTTGCGTATTGCTGCTATTCTTTCACCTAGTTATTTGTTTTATAGCGTGGGTTTCTCCTAGTGGATTAATATTGCTACTTTCCGTCCACGGACATGGTTCAGCTTCTTAGAGAGAATTTCAACACTTAGTCAAGACTAGAAATAAAAAAATATCTCTGCTATTGGAATATTATTTTACACTAAGATACGAATACAATTTTTAGAGCTAAGATACAAATATAATTTTTTATTAACTCGATGAAAATTTTGGAATGAGCGGAGAAAAGACAAGATTGCCCCGTTTTCGCAATCTAACCTAGGCAAGCCCCCGATGGCGACAGATCGGTAGGTGGTTGGGGAGACCATGGACGATGGAGGCCCCGGAGGTGGACCGCCTGCTGCGGATCCTTCAAGCAGTAGCAGGCATCCTAGTCAGGCAACAACGGCCAAGGCTAGCCGCATCTGGTGGGCCCAAGCGTTAGCGAGACGACCAGCCGACGACTCTGACTCTAGTAGGCTCATTGGATTTGACTTCACCAAGAAGATAAATATATAATGTCATGCATCAATGCCTCGATTTTAGTTCTATTTTGGTTTTAAACCTAATTTAGGACCATCTGGCCATGGTTTGCTCAATTTTAGTTCAATTGCATTTGTTCATAAGTTCTTAAATGGCTGAAATGACATGGCTTGAACCTTGATGTATTGATTAATCATTGATAAATTTGCTCTAATTTAAGAGTTGAGTGGTTTATATGTTGATACAACAAGCTTATCAACAACCACCATAGTAAAAATGTGGCAAATGAGGACGAATAGGAGCTTAAGGTGGAGGATGTGTTTAACCCAAATGAAATAGTTTGTAATCCCGTTCTTAGAAAACAAATCAATGAATACCATGCGAATGCATTTGAAGCATTTGAACGGTTGTGAAGAAAATTTTGCTAATGCTTATAATTGTTCAAAAAAAAAATTCGCCTTGCGACACGCCCAGGCTTTGACAAATTTTTGGGTCCACCACTGCTAGCAGCCCTGCTTATCTTCTTTTAAATCATCCGACTGGCTGTGATCACTAACACTAGTCACAACGGGGAGTATTATATACTTTCTCCATTTCAAAATATAAGATCTTTTAGCTTTATGAAAAATAATGTATCTAGACTTTTTTAGTATAAACATACATACTAAAAGAAGTCTAGATACATTTTTTTACAAATCTAAAACATCTTATATCTTAAAACAAAGAGAGTAGTAGTATCATGTACACGATACTCGTATATGATACCATCTTCATAATGCATAGTATCATGTAGTAGTATTATAATTTTAGTATATTTATTGTTTTATAGAATCTCAATATAAAACTGTGTACAAGATTTATTTAGAATTAATTTTTAAAGTTTTATATGCTATGATACCGTACGTATCTACCCATAATAGTAACACAATTCTCTTTCATCATTAATTACAGTGACATATAAGTATTTTGCATGCATGTAGTGCATGATATTATCTATGATACCCTCACTAAGGCTAGTCTAAGATAATGTTTCGTTTGTGGTTTTAGACTAATGGTCCTACTTATTTTTTAGTGAGTATTACCTCTATTTTTTAGATAATGTTAGGGAGTTTTTGGACCATCTATGATACACACATTCTAAATCAAAGTTTAATCAAATAAATAGAACAGCTAATTTTTAATTAAATTATGTAAAATTAGTATTGTTGGATTTATATTGAAACATACTTTCCAATAATACTAATTTTGTACCAATATTTTTTATGCATTTAAAGTAAATTTTAATTAAAGTAAAAACATACAAAACGAAAACGTCTTACTTCTTGACGCAGTAGTACATCTCTATTTTTTTTAGAAGATGCACTGCCAAAGATTAAACGACACGGTGGGACAAATGTCTTTGGACCATTGGTCAAACTTATTCACCTGGTGTCACTACGTTTTGCCACCAGCAGTTATAAAACGTGGCTTCATCCAGATCGTCCAAAAGGAAAACGAGCGCTCCAGATCTACCGCGGCCTCTACCGAGTTTCCCGACGTACGGAAGAACGTATCTGAAACATCAGGAGGGCTGGGACCGGGAGGGGTGGTCATCATCTCCCTGTTCCCACCCCTCTCATTCCCTACGCATCGTCTCCGCCCGACCGCCACTCCCCACTCCGTCGCCCCCCTCCCCTCGACCCCGACCGCCACGCCGCCGCTCCGCCGCCCCACCCGTCGCGGCGGCCGTCGCCGAGATGACCGCCTCCTAGCAGGGCCCGCGCGATTCCCGGCGGGGTCCCCCGCCTCCCCCCCCTGCCCTGCGGCTGATAGAGATCCGGGTTCTCGTTGGTAAGCTGCCAGCTCTCCCTTTCCCGAATCCCCCACGTGATCTGTCCTGATTCGTTTCCCGTTCCTTCCTGCGCGTTAATGATGTTACGGTCTTACGGAATCTCTCGTTAATACATGCGTGGTTGAACTGTCGGCTTCTGATCCTTCTTCACCCTAGGACGGTTTTTTTTTTTTTGGGAGGGGAGACCTCCCCGATTTGAGATTTAGCATGGCCGCGTGTAGGTACGAAATATCTGGTTGGATTGTTCAACAGTAAAAATAATAATAGGGGAATCTCTATGCCTTGCACGATGATAATTTGCATTCCGAAGATGAGGAGTAACCGGTAGGCCGGATGGGACAATGCTGTGATTCCGTGGGAACTGGATGTTGATTCCTGCTTAGGATTCTAGGTCTGTTGAATATTTGAAGAAGGTAGGGCATAGATAGTCTCAGTTATCTAAACATGGCTGAGTTTTGGTTTGCTAGAAATCATCTCTAAGTGAGACTGTTTGAGTAGTCATGAGACCTGTTGATGTCAAGCTCTACCAAATAGGCTCTGAATATTGTATGATGGTGAACGTGCCATGAGACTCATGATACAAATTCTTTTAGATCATCAAGGCCCCCCAAAAGGAGTCTTCCCGGTTCCGTTACTCGAACGAAACCAGTGTGTTCAACATACCAGATCCAGCATAGGTCCGAAAGGCTAAATAAGTACAAAACTGGAATGGGAAACTGAACAAGGGAAACAAGAACCAGGTATAAGCTATTACGGCATCCATGTCCTGATACAAATGGCTATTTTATTTTCCCATGTTGTCTGAAAACCAGGAACCATATGTTTGCTTAGGAATCTGTGTCTATTGCAACACATTAGAACAACTCAATTTAGGTGTACTAGCAGTTTATCACAATCCAGAACCCTGTTATTGCTTTCAAAAATCATTTAGGGCTGAACTATACTCGTAGTCTTGCATTTTGTTATTTATGTTCTGAAGAAGTGTCCAGTGGCTCCTTATTGCAACTATCAAATGGTGTATGATCCATGTGTAGACTTTGTAGGATTTATTTGAACCTTAGATCCAGTTAATGTGCTATAAGTCCTTCGGAGGCTGTGCCGAAAGGGTTAGAACAACGTGTTGACAATATCTATTTTCCATTAATGTGCATTAAACTTAGATGATCTAACGTAACCCATAGTGGCCCTCCCTAGTTAGTTTGTACTACTTTACATGTTACATTAATAATAAACATTTGTTTTAACCATCACTACAAGTTTGTATGTGCTAGCACGATGCAGTTTGTCTAAAACATTCTTACTGAAACTGGTGAACAATGCTCCTTCATGGTTAGTATCCAGCACTAAGATTGTTTATACTAATAACATTGAAACATGAGTTGTTGCCTGCTGAGTTTCTCATGTGTTCTCAAAGGAGAAAAAGACACCGCAGTTCTTGCAAATTTATCTTATGGTTCATTTTTTATTTTGGAAGTTCCATATGCACCTAAAAATTTGTACCTGTATGTTCTGACTCAGGGTAGCTACCAAGCTGCTTGAGAAAATAGCCACCTAATCAACTATGCATCATGTCACTAATCTCTCATTTCGACTGCAGTAGCCAGTAGGTATATAAGCAGTCAGTAACTTCACTCGGTACATTCAGCACTTGTGTGTTTGCTATGTGGTTTGTGGAATTGCTAATGCACCTGGGTACTGTATTATTGTTTCAAAAGCAAACATGATTGTGTAGTTAATTATAATTCATTGCCTGCCTTGTCAGTTGGTCTTCTACTTTATGTTTTGATAGACTTTTTGGCTTTTGCATCTGTTGACGTATTTTTTATCATCTGTAAAAGCATCTTACAGTTGAGTTTTTTCCTCTCAACATAAGTAGTATTGGTCAGTTTTACTGGAGAAAATGTGTCTTATGTAGGTATGGGTTTGTTCGCTTGTGAGGTGTTCTGATTTTTTGCTGTGCAACAGGATTGCAGATGCACAAAACGTAGTTTATCAGCTCTTCCTCATTCAACATGTGGAGTTTTGCATCAAATGCCATAGCTGGAAGCATAAAGAAAAAGGCACAGCCATCCAATCCAGATTGCTCTGATGACGATGTTTCTTCATGTGCAAGTAGAGAGGAAGGCCTTGAATGCCCAATATGCTGCGAATCTTTCAACATTGTAGAGAATGTTCCTTATGTCTTGTGGTGTGGTCACACAATGTGCAAGAACTGTATCTTGGGTCTTCAGTGGGCCGTTGTCAAGTTCCCAACCCTTCCTATCCAGCTGCCTCTCTTCATCTCATGTCCATGGTGCAACCTATTATCTTTCCGGCTGGTGTACAAGGGAAATCTCAAGTTCCCCCGGAAGAACTACTTTCTGCTTTGGATGGTTGAGAGCATGAATGGTGAGAGAGCTAAGTACCATTCCTCTGGTCACGAAGAGCGCCACTCATCAGGTCCTTGCAGTAGCGGAACCAGTTCAAGTCAACACCACCGAAGAACCACTACTGCACGAGCAGAGATCTCTTCAGCCAGAGACAGAAATGTTGTTGGCAACACTAACAGTACCAACAACTTCAATGTCTCCCTCTACAAGCTTATGGTGTGCTTCCTACAGTTGACGTCCAAGTTCCCGCTCGTGATAATGTTCCTTCTCATAGTTCTCTATGCCGTCCCTGCCAGTGCTGCAGTTCTGCTCCTGTATTTTCTCATCACATTTTTGTTTGCGCTGCCGTCAGCTTTGATCCTCTACTTTGCTTATCCCACTTTGGATTGGCTTGTCAGAGAGATATTCACTTAACTCTGTGCCGCCTGAGATATTAGTACACTGTATACCTCTACAAAACAATTTTCATGACATGTCACTTGCCGTTATGGGCTCTGTATAGATGCCCCTTTTTGGTTCAATTTTTCTTTTCTTTCTTTTCTGGTCTTTGGAGGCTGTACTTTGCTGCAACTGTGTGCTCATTGAAAATGTTGTTCTTGTTCATGAGTGTCTCGACACCCTATTTTCCTTTTCCTTTTGTTATGGTCAAGTGTTATACATCTGGTCACTGGAGTAGTAGTAATGTTCAGTGCCCAATTGTGTGCTTGAGGTTAGGGTGACAGCTTCATCTCCTACACTGACGCTGTCCCACGGGGCACTGCTACTGATTGTTCGTTCAGTAGCCTTTGCAGGTCGAAGTGTGGTGCTGCAGAGGTCCATCTTCAAACATGTTTTTGGCATTGCTGCCACGGAACACATAATTGACACGGTGAAACCGTCCACATGTTTGCCATGCTCCTTGCCCCGCTGCCTTCAGTCTTCCCTGATGGACACCATCGCCTTCCACCAATCTGTTGCGGAGGAGAAAGCTTACACCCAAATGGTCATTCCGTCAGTAATCCAAACTTCTCGACAAGTTTTGGGAGGGAAATATGCACTTAGCTCTCCCGTCAGCCTTAAGTGTGTCTGCTAGACATGTACTTTCATAAGCATATCTCTAAGCACCTTGCCTTGTAGATGGCCTTAGAGGTGAAATAAATCAGAGCTAAAGAGGACAGTTTACAACATGCTAATCAAGAAGTGGAATGCAACAGGTCGAAGAGAAAAGATCAAGAAATGCTAATCGTGAGATGAAGCACGCTAAGACCTAAGAGGGAAAAAGAGAGAGAGAGAGAGAGGGGGGGGGGGGAAGTACTCATGTGGTCGTTCTTGAGAGTCATGCCGTTACGCACAAACCATAGTTCTTTTTTTCTGAACAAGCACACAGACCATAGTTCAAAAGGTGCAAGACTTCTTGTTCATTCAACTAGGATCTTGAAGTATAGCAAACCTACATAGTACCTATGAGTTGGCAATCGGTGGATGTATTTACATTTTTACAGTGTTCGCTGTATTAGGAGTTTGTTTCAATAATCTAATGGCATGTAATAATTTTTGATGATTCTAATGATAAGAAGTTATTTTAGATGAACACTCTAAAAGCAACATAGTTTTCTTGAAGCACTCATGACAGTCTTGTTACAAAGTTCAAGGTAGACAAAGTGGGAGAATAAGGGAACTATCTGATTAGGAAGATTTTTTTCCATTTGGTTCAATAGCTAAAGCTCTTTGCAAATATGTTACAATGTTGCTTTTGATTATTTTATGGTATAGAATTAGCAACATTTTTTACTTGTAATTGATACATGATCAAAATCTTGTGTCTAGATGCTCAATTAAATCCAACAATAGAGTTGTGCCCTATTTTTATGCTATATGTCCACTTTAAGTGAACTACCAAGTGTGTAAAAGGTCTACTTGTCATTGATGACTAAATGATAGTGAATGTGTGGACAAAGCAAATACGGTATTTTTTAAAAATACCGAGGCTAATACATTTAGCCACATCTACGTTTTACTCTTGTAACTTTTAAATAGATTCCACTATCTAGCACATTTCCTACACAACAATTAGCTATTATAGTACTTTTGGTGTAAATGGCAAATATTGGACGGTTTGCAGTGGCACACCCCAACGACCAAAATTCTAACGCCAAGTCCCGCTTCTACTATATCATTACCAAGGGCTAGTCCTGGTGGGTTTTCATTTTTTCTCTAAGAGACAATATCCTACGGAAACCAACCATCCCATTGAAACAAGGAAACCAAATGCTCACCGCCTGATATGAAAATAAATGGCATTTGCAAAATTTCAAGATTCTGTAGCTGGCTTATGATGAAATGCTAAACTTTGTGTCACAGAGTTAAAGTCCCCTCGTAACAATTACACAGAGCACGTAAATAATCACTCAGCATACTGAACACATGAAATTGTTCAGCAGTAATGGCAAGCATTCATCAAATGCGTGAACTAGCACTTAAAGAGTTCATACATTGCCTCATGGTAGGTGTCTCTAATTAGTAACCTGGAGCTTAGACATGAATGTGTTAACTAGCACTTGAGAGCTCAAATCAATTCACACCGAGTTGATCAACAAAAGTATGACACTCAACATTACTACGGGGGATTTCAGCATTAAACATATCTCATAATGGAACTAATCGTGCTTTGGTGGAAAACTCCAACACCAGTATCAGTTTCAACAAAGCCACCACCTGACACTCCCTCAGCCACCTGGCTGCAAAAGACGCTGTTAGGTATCTGAACAGTACATCAAATAGATAGAATAGTAAATCTCAGTAGACATACCGCGTCACTTTTGAAGTATACGGCCACGTTTTCTCTTCGAGCTCTCCCCCTCAGTCTTATCAGTCTTCATACTTGGTGTTTCAAGGCCACTCAACAAATTCTTGCACTCCTGCACAGTTGCAGGCACTTTATGACCCTCTGGGGCTACATCACACACTAGAGCCAGGAGGTCGTCAACACATTCATCTGTAAACTTGAATTTTGATTTAAGATCCATCATTTGTTTAACAAACGTTAGACGCGGGAGTTCAGTTCTACTGTGAAGGGGCTCCTCTGTTCTGGTCGAACTAACAGCAGGTGGCTCTCCATGTTCAGTCCATCTAGAATAGTCTAGCATGAAACCGTGTTTGAAAAGGTGGGATCTGATCACCGGTTGCTTCTGCAATATATTTGGGTGCGTCAGCACCCATCCTCTGTTCAAAAAATCTAGAATAGTCTAGCATGAAACCGTGTTTGAAAAGGTGGGATCTGATCACCGGTTGCTTCTGCATAATTTTATTGCAGCATTTTTCGCATGGGCACTTCACTCCAAGCTCGTTGGCGTTAGGCATAAGCTGAAAAGCGCGATCGAGAAATGCATCTGTGTTCCGCACCCACTCGGCGGTATGACGCCGATGTTCACTCCAGCCACTGTGCATCCAGTCTCGTTGCTCTTCTTGAGACATGTTGAGCTAGTCGGAAAACTGAAAGCATTATGCACATGTCACTGACACAGTTCAACTCAAGAGAGAACAAAGCATGAGATTGCAAGAAGGAAAAGAAACCAGCAACTGCCTTCAGTTCGTTAAATCACACAGCGATGAATGAAACTAATGGCAAGTTCCAAATTCACTAAAGAGAGCAAAACATTGGAGATCCTAGACAATATATTAACTTATTAAGTGTACCACCATGAAATACTATCCCCAGTCACACACTAGAGAAACAATACTCCTCCGTTCATTAATATAAGACGTTTTAGGGGAAAAAGTTTTCTAAAATGTCTTATCTTAAGGAAACAAAGGAAGTATATCATTACAACTAGCTAAAATAAGATTGTTGTGGCAAACACTACCACCATGGTACCAGAGCTTTGCAAATAGAAGCAGCTGAGAAAATCACATTTTATCCATGATGCAGCCTTAATATTCATTTCTAAAGTATCTAAACTTAATCAGCATGTTTGAATTAAGGAAGCACCACTCATAAGTCAGGAAAATAGAAAAATAAATACCTTAAATATCACACAACATTCAATTCAAGGTCTCAAGGATATAAGAGCAGCAAACACTTCAGATCATCTGACAGAAGTAAGAGGGTTACCTGAAAGTAGGAAGGCTTGGGCTCTATGATTGCTCGAGGGATTGGGACAATATTTGGATGTCTCAGGCTCACAGCTTTACTAGCAAGTTAACTTCAGGCTAACAATATTGGCTGCAAATCAAGAGTAGCAGAAAATGTCAGTATACGAAGATCCACAAAAACTTGGATTTTCCAATGTACTGCACCTATCCAGACAATAAAGTGCAAAAAAATAGGTAAAAGCCTCTTGTACATGCTGGGAAGGAAAAATTGAAAATTTTGCTGGGTTCCTACTTCCTATTGAACTGAATTAAGATCAAACTTGGATCCTTGAACTAGGTCAGGTTCGTGCTTTTTATACATGTATATTTGGTGCCCTTTTTTCTAAAACATACACACGACTATATCAAGATGTAAGTTGAACATATAAAGACAAGTACAAATACAGAAGATTACTTCAATGCCACTACCAAGGACCAGCAAGTACACAAAATGAAGGATCAGAAGAGTCACATATACTTCCAAGTACATCAAGAAAAACCGATGTGGATGCAATTAAGTTGGCAAGCAAAATGTGATTTGATCTTTTGAGCATATAATGCTGACCTTTAGGTTACCAGTAGCACATAAACAATCATATAATGACAGTGATCTAAAACCAGTTTTTTCTCTCTTTCAACACAGCAGTTTGCCGAGATCTAGTCTAGGAAGTTAATCAAACTACCATTACATTGTCTGGTTGCAATGCATATGTCAACAATCTAAACACCTGCCACAGTAGGCATGGATGTTGAGGGAGAGCATAAAGGGTAGCACTAATACACAAGAACTGTTGGAACTCACATGCTTAAACCATGAAACAATCATTTCCTATCAATGCCACCCAATCGAAATAAACAACAATATGCCTAATTAGAACTCAACTCATCTTAAGAATGCAAGACTGAAATCTAACCACCACCTGGGAATCACCCGTGCCATATAGGCATGGGGCAGCTGAGGCTACGGCCCTAGGCTTGGCCAGATCACTAGTACAGTAGTAAGTTTGGTAGTTATTTGTCTAATTTTGGATTCATAATGGCACAACCACAAGTTTCGAATCTGCAAAAAGAAAAGGATATATAATCACCTCTCTTATGCTCAACCTAGCTCCTTTTAGCCCTAGGTTTTGGGGACCCTAACTCCGCCACATAGCCTATTTAGATCCGTAGACCCGAAACTAAAATACCAGGCACAAACGGTAACTGTGATTGATCCGTGAGGAAGAAGATGAACCTGAGCAAAATCGCAGAGGATCCGGAAGGGGGCGGAAGATCCTTTCCTGCAGAGGGGCGCGATAGGAATGGGGGGAAGGAGGAGGGCGTTGACTGGTTCTTGGCGAAGTGTTAGAGTCGCGGTGGTCGGGGGAGGTAGCGGGGCTATGGGTATCAGCGTCGGCGGGGGCTGGCTGGAGGCAGCGGCATTGTCTCGGGGGAGTCGGCGGCGGAGGGCGGCGACAGTGGCGTGAACGCGAGATGCGGGGACTAGGTTATTGTAGTTCTGTTAGAGGAAGGGGTTTTATTACGGAGAGTAGTGGGCGGAATTTGCGCGCGCTTGCGCGCGTTCCAAATTGCGTCTGGCGCTATCTCGCGGCAAAGTTTCACTTTGCTGTCGTCGTGTTCAGGTGCTCCGATAAACAACTGAGCAGTATCTCAGCCCGAACTTGGGCATGAAAATCAATAAGGAGGTTAGCCCATATTTTCAGACTGCACACAAATCCAATTCGACTAGCGTGTGCAAATAAACTTATTATTTGAAAATATATTTGAAGTGTCAAATGATAGAGAAAAAATATTGCATATACTTCCGGACATTTTATGTTCGCACATAAGTTCACAGGGGAAAATAATATTTTTATATCCCATGTAAAAAAGTTAAATTTTGAGGCCCTAATATTATTATTCTTGGACATTTGTTGTCTTTTTACACAAGTCATATAAAATATTCTTTTTTGGAAAACTTCTGGGCAAACACAAAATCTTCACATTTTCTTTTAGAATTTTCTGGTATTCTAAAATTTATCTTTATGTATTTTTTCTATTAGGTTCATTTGCACCCGTAAGTCAAAACACCATCTCATGCTGACCGTCCTTTTTCTTTTATGCACCCGTGCGGCTGGCTCCAACCTGGAAGAGGATCCCGACGAGATGGCAATGGTGGAGGGACGCCAATGCCACAACTGCCTCCTCAGCCTTCCTCTTCTTTGCGGATTCTCTCATCACAAAGTACTCGATCTCGAACTGCACGATCTTTGGCTTCTCACGAAGAATCTTTCCATCGTCGTCTCGGAGAGGTCCCGAGCCCAAATCTGCAAAAACACGCAACAATTCTCCTTCTCCTGCTCTCGACGCGAAGAACTTAGCCTCAGCGAGGCTATGCATCTCCGAGAAGTTCATATCCGCGTGCGGCCCGCCGAACATCCACAAGTCATAGTCGTGCACGCGCACGACGAGCTTCGGTGTGTTGAAGGTCCCCATCCACCACCGCATGTGGTCGACGATGATCTCGGTCGAGTAGCAGTCGGAGTCTCGCAGCGCCACAATGACGAAGCCAGGCGAGGAACACGGGCGGCATCTTTAAGCGGCGAAGGCGCTGGCTCACGGTTCGACGACGATTAATGTGTATTCGGCGGGAAGGGGCTCAACCGTGGCGGATCCAGTGGATTGCAGGCGGGGTAGTTGCGGGGACGGCGGGAAACGACAGCGGGTCGGTGGGTGGCTGTGTGTGTGGGGGGGGGGGGGGGGGGGGGGGGGGGGGAGGGTGTCTTCAGCGTGACGGTTGAGGGCTCGCGCTCGGCCGTTCTAGATATACGTAGGTGATATATATTTGCATCACTTGGCCCAAAAATATATATACATCACCTGCCAAATTTTTACATCACCATATTGTCCTAGATCACCTATTGGAAAGGCATTTTTGACCCTTAAAAGTTAGTTTTTACATTACCAGACATATTATACATCTAGTAAAAAAGCCTATTATACAAGGTCAACTGCTAGAGTTGCTCTTACTAAAAGGAAGGAGGAAGTTTCAGGATGCGAACAAACTTTTCAAGATTTTCGGGTTTTTCTCTAAGAAAATTTCAAGATTTTCGTTAGTACAAGTTTTACTGTTGAAGGCCCTGATGTAGCAAATCTACATACAAGTCCTTATCAAGAGAGACCAAAAACGAATAGCTAGCCAGATTTATAAAAGGCGAAATTCCCAGAATAAACACCTGAAGTAGTGAGGAAATTATGTTAACATCCGAAGTTAAGCCGATACTCGAACAATTAACATGGATTAGCAACGCCCAATTAACATGGCACTATGGCAGCAAAATCTCTGCGCGTATCCTATTCCTAGCCGGACTCAGACTCGAACACAGCAAACCTTCGTTCCAGAGTTGCGTTTGATTTCAGCGTCAACTTCTCACACGCGTTCCAGAGTTTTGACGACCGCCTAGTTTAAGCTTCCATCCCGCCGGCCGCCACCAGAACTCATCGGCGCCGCCTCTGGTCTCCCCTCACCTCGCGGTTATTCGGCAGGAGACACATCAACACTAATGGCTCAGCTATCGGAAAATAATTCGTCAGGCCTCGCGATTTTCTCTTTCGACGGGGACTGTCTCAACGATCCAGCTGTGGAGGTACTAGTGATAGAATACTTTCCTGTGTAACTAGTCTAGATCTAGCAGTAGCACTTTACCTTGTCTATCTAGATTAGAAAGAGAGAGAGATCGTAGAGAGGATGAACTACCTGCTCCATGACTCGATAGGCACGAGCCAGAGGGGATGACCGAGCTGGTGCCGGAGCTGGAGCCTCCGTCATTGGCCATGGGTGATAGGGGGAAGAGTGTGGCGGCGGTGGTGCTTTCCGTCGGTGCAGCGCTAGGCCTAGATCGGATTGGCTTGTAGGTGGGACGGCTAGGACACGGCTGACCTCGTGAGGCGTGCTGTCGGCCCCCCACCTCTTTATATAGCGCTGGCGACAGGGGCCCACCCACCAGATGAGGTGGGGCGCCCTCGATCAGGGCGCAGATAAGGGACTCCGTTCGGCCGTTGGGCTCGAACGGGGAGAGATCTATCTAACATTCTCCCCCTTGATCTCGACTTTACTTTTAACCTTGTTCTTTACTTATTTCATCACAGAACGATACATAGAGCATGTTTCATCGTCTCAGCTCAATTGCCGATAGAATCAGACAGCCACTATATACCTTCATGTTTTGAAACAAATCCTGTTACTCTTGGGCCTCTATAGTCCAGGAATCATAGGCTTCCCGTTAACCCCATGCCGGCTATGTGTTCCTTGAACACATTGGGTGGTAAGCCTTTTGTTAGCGGATCCGCAAACATATCCTTTGTCCTTATATGCTCGAGTCTTATTGTTTGATCCTGAACTTTGTCCTTCACAACATAATACTCCCTCTGTTCGGGATTATAGGTCTTACACGCATACCTAGGTTGTTAATTTGACCAACATAATATAACTTATATATCACAAAAATTATACCATTAGAAAATATAACCTCTAAGGTATCTAGTGGTATAATTTTTATTCTATAATATGTATATTTTGTTGTTCAAATTGGCAACCTAGTTATCCGCGCCGGACTTATAATCCCAAACAGAGGTAGTACTTTATATCTATAGACTTTGTAGCATTACTCGACTTGTTGTTGTGAGCATAGAATACTGCGGGCTCGTTGTCACAGTACATCTTTAGTGGTCTGCTGATGCAGTCAACCACTTTCAAGTCGGGTAAGAATTTCTTTAACCATAATGCCTGTCCCATGACCTCATAACATGCTATAAATTCTGCATACATCGTAGATGATGCAACTATCGACTGTTTGGCGCTTCTCCACGAAATAGCACCTCCTGCGAGAGTAAAGACATACCCTGTCGTGGACTTTCGGTCGTCTTTATCTCCCACAAAATCAGCATCTGAATACCCTTTTATCACTAGGGAATCAGATCTTCTATATGTTAGCATGAGGCCTTTTATGCCTTGCACATAAGGCAAAGCTTTCTTTACCTTCTTTCAGTGCTCTATGCCCGAATTCTATTGATATCTATCGAGTACCCCGGTGATAAAAGCTAAGTCAGGGCGAGTGCACACTTGTGCATACTGTAAGCTTCCAACAGCCGAAGCATATGGTACTGACTTTATTTGATCGATCTCATATTGATTCTTTGGACATTGGGATTTCCCAAAACTATCGCCCTTGACTATGGGAGCAGGTGTTGAATTACTCGCATGCATATTGTATTTTTTTAAAATCTTTTCACAATACGCTTTCTGCGACAGTCCTAACACTCCATTCTTTCTATCTCGATGAATTTCTATGTCCAAAACATAAGAGGCTTCACCAAGGTCTTTCATGTCAAAATTTGATGATAAAAACTTCTTTGTCTCTAGTAGTAGACTGCTAGCAAGCAGAATGTCATCCACATACAGAATTAGAAAAATATATTTCCCACTTTTGAACTTTGCATAAATACAGTTGTCCTCAACATTTTCCTTGAATTCAAATCTTTTAATGGTATCATTAAACTTTAAATACCACTGTCTAGAGGCTTGCTTTAACCCATAAATGGATTTCTTTAGGCGGCATCCCATATGTTCCTTCCCCTCCATGAAAAAACCCTTGGGTTGTTTCATGTAAACATTTTCTTCTAAATCTCCATTTAGAAATGCCGTTTTAACATCCATTTGATGCAACTCTAAATCAAAATGTGCAACAAGTGCCATGATGATTCTGAAGGAGTCCTTACATGAGACCGGAGAAAAAGTCTCACTGTAATCTACACCTTCTCTTTGCGTAAAGCCTTTTGCCACGAGTCTAGCTTTGTACTTTTCTAAATTCCCGTTGGAGTCATACTTTGTTTTGTAGACCCATTTGCATCCTACTGTTTTGGCTCCTTTAGGAATTTCCTCTAAGTCCCAAACGTTGTTGGAACTCATCGATTTCATTTCATCTTCCATTGCCTCCACCCACTTGTCTGAGTGAGGGCTACTCATGGCTTCTTCATATGAGGTAGGATCGCCCTCCATATGAACTATGTTGTAGACTTTGTAAATTTCTTTGGAAATTGCTGGTCTTCGTTCTCTTTTAGACCTTCTAAGTTCATCAGACTCTTGCTCATTTCTTGCCTCGGGTTCAGGCACATTTAAAGTAGGTGGCTGTTCTGGTTCCCTTTCGTGCTCAACAGTGGGTTCAGGTGGCTCCTGATGGACAGGTTCCGAACTTTCGCCCATTGTTGTCACCTGTGGAGTCACAACAGGTGCCGGCACCACAACCTCAGGGGTTGTAGATGGTGACACAACAGGTAGCGAGAAAAATGGCTCCTGAGTCATCGGATTAGGTGCATGCACCCTCTTCTCCTCAAGATCAATTTTCCTAGCTATCGTGCTCCCCCTCATCAATTCATCCTCCAAGAAGACTGCATGTCTCGTTTCTACAAACTTTGTGTATCTGTCGGGACAGTAGAAACGATAGCCTTTTGACTTATCTGGATAGCCAATAAAGTGGCAAGATACTGTTTTTGGGTCTAACTTTGCAATATTTGGATTGAAAACTTTTGCCTCAGCTGGGCTCCCCCAGACCCTCAAGTGGTGCAGAGAGGGAACTCTGCCTGTCCATAATTCATACGGTGTTTTGGGCACCGACTTACTTGGTACTCTGTTGAGAATGTGAATGGCGGTTTTAAGCGCCTCCATCCACAATCCCAATGGGAGGGTGGAATAGCTCATCATGCGGCGCACCATATCCATAAGGGTACGGTTACGCCTTTCAGCTACTCCGTTTTCTGAGGTTCGCCCGGCATCGAATACTGGGTGACTATTCCATTTTCTTGCAGGAACCTTGCAAAGGGTCCTGGTACTTGACCATATGGAGTATGCCGACCGTAGTACTCCCCCCCACGATCGGACCGAACTATCTTAATTCTTTTATCATGCTGATTTTCTACTTCAGCTTTGAAGATTTTAAATTTATCCAATGCTTCAGATCTTTTTTTAATTGGATAAATATAACCATACCGGGAGTGATCATTCGTGAATGTTATGAATGAATCATAGCCATCCACACTTTTCACCGGAAACGGTCCACAAATATCCGTGTGGATTATTTCGAGTGTAGCTATGCTTCGGTTTGCACCCTTTTAAATTTGTTTGACATACTTTCCTTTAATGCAATCTATGCATTGTTCTATGTCTGAGAACTCTAACGGAGGAAGAATGTCATTTTTAACGAGGCTTTCTATTCTTCCCCTCGAAATATGGCCTAGTCTGCAGTGCCATAACTTCGATGAGTCAAGAGTTCGCTTTCTTTTCTTTTGTTCTCTGTTCGACGAGGGAACTTTTTCATTCACATCACACACAGAAAATACTTTCTCATGCAAAGATAATAAATATAACTTGTCATGTAAGGTAGCAACACCCACACAAATATCTTTTAACCAAATGGCACATTTGCCATTTCCAAAATAGCACTCATAAGAATCTTTGTCCAAGCACGACACACTTATTAAATTTCTATGAATTGAAGGAACAAAAAGAACATCCTTGAGCAAAAGAGAAGAGCCATCAGCCAGCTCCATAGGGACGTCACCAACGGCCTCCACTTCTGCTTCAATCCCATTCGCCACTTCAACGAGTCTTTCTCTTTTTGGCAAAATCCTTGTCGAATGGAACCCCTGTAAAGAGTTGGCAACATGAACAGTTGCACCAGAATCAATACACCAAGTAGATCTAGAAAACTTTTCATATGGAGATTCATTAACAAAAGAAACTATATCTTTACCATTTTTGGCCATGATGTACTTCAGCCAAACTGGACAGTCCTTCTTGTAGTGGCCAGTCTTTTTACAGTGATGGCACTGGTCTTTTTCCCCAGGGGTGGACTGCTGGTGCTGGTACTGGTGCTGCATTGGGCCCTTGCCATGTGGCTTGGAGGGTGAGCCACCATGGTTACCGTTTGTGAAGCTTCTCTTCCTATTGTCCTTCACGAAGTTCAAGGAACCACCGTGAAGGGCCTTCAGCCTTTCCTCCTCTTAGGAGCACATCCCAATGGTCTTTTCTATATCCCAATTTTCAGGGGACATATTATAGTTTATTACAAAATTCTCGAATGGCTGTGGAAGAGAGGCCATCACCAGGTGCACCAAAAGTGCAGGCTTTAGCTCGAGGTCCTCATCCATGGGTTTCAGCTTGGCTGCCATGTTTGACATCCTCAAGATGTGCTCTCTTATTCCGTGGGGCCCTCCCGTGTACTTTTCAATCACCAGCTGTTTTAACAGCTGGGTCGTATACATCTTTAAAGAGCCAGTAAACTGACTCTTTATGTTGGCAAGGTATTCGCCCACGGAGGCACACTCTCCAATTGAGCCCACTATGGCGTTCTCAATTGTGTTCTTTACAAAGGCCAAACATTTCTTGTTGGCGTTCACCCACTTTTGATTATCAATCGAGTAGGCCAGCTCCAATGGAGCATGGTCCCTCTTCCTTTTCTCAAACGCAGCACTTTCCTCAGCATCTCCCCTGACAGGGTCAGCAGGCTTGACTGGTTGATTGGTGTCAACCACCCAATCCACTTCGGCGCATACAAACGCCAAATCAACCTTCTTCCTCCATTCAGAGTAGTTGTCCCCCCTTAGCCGCGGGATGTCCTTTAAACAGCTCATGAGGTTGAGACCTCCTAAAAACCACAAAAGATATGAGACCATCAAAGAAAACAATTGTATGCATTAACTCAACGTTGGTATAAATTAAGCATGCAATTGCTTTGTGCTATTTAAAATTACATCACCGTTGGGTAGAAATAAAGTTAAATGCACCTTTAATACTCAATGGAAAAGATCATGATCATGTTTATTAACAACGTTGGTCAATTAATAACATGGGACACAATTATCTTTAATTACTTTATCACATCTTTATAACAAAATTTAAACAAACTTTATTGCATTATTGCAATTTAAATCATCTATTTGCAGCGGAAACATTAAAAATAACTTTCATAAACTTTAATCTTTACAGAGAAAATTCTGCTTTAATCTCATTCTCTAGTCAAAATATACTTGAAATAAAATGACTAGAGAAAACTATTTGAAAATTGCTTAAAAAACTAAGCAAAACAATTTAAAACAGCTAAAACATACTCTGTAAAATAAAAAAACAGAAAAAACCGAACTGTGCTGCGCAGCCCACAACGGCCCAGCACGCCTGGGGCTATCTGCCGCCGCGCGCAGCGCCTAAGCAGGCCAGCGCCCGCTCGCGGCCTGGCCACTTGGCCCGCTAAGCCCGCTGGTGGCCCAGCCGCAGCCCGCCAGCGCGGCGGCCGCCCGTCCCGCGTCGATCCACGCCGTCCATCCATCTACCCTAGATCGGACGGCTCTCCGCGCCCCTCGGAGGTATAAAAGTGCCCCGCGCCGGACCCCCTGGAAACCCTAGTCATTCCCTCCCCCCCCCCCCCGCGTCCTTCCCACGTCGGCGGCGCGTCCACCACGCGTGCACCCCGCGGCGCGGCGGCACTATGGAGGAGAGGTCGAGGCGGCTGCGGCCCCTTCCCTCCCCACGCCCCTCTCTCTGGCGGCGCACCCCCCTGTTGCCGCGATGCCGAGGCGAGGCGGCCGCCCATGGCGCGCCCCTCCCTCTGGCTCTGACGGCGTAGCCCGCGCGAGGCCGAGGCGAGGCGGCCGCCCTCGACGCGCCCCTCCCTCTCCTTTGCTCCGGTGGCGCACGGTGCGAGGGTCCGAGGCGAGGTGGCCGCCCTCGGCGCGCCCCTCCCTCACCCCTTTGCTCGCGAGCCATGCCCCCCCCCCCCGCCCTCCTTGCCGGCGGTGCGTCCACCCGAGGGTGGGCGCACCACTGTCAAGAGGGGTGGTGGCGGAGGCCTTTGCGCTGCGGGTGGCCGGTGGGTTCCCCTCCTTTTTTTGTTACTTTGTCTGTTGGTCACGGGTGAGGGAAACGGCGCCCCCCTTTGCTCCTTGCCGATGTGTGCATCCACCTGAGGGTGGGTGCACCGTCGTCAAGTGGCCGAGGTGTGGGGGGGCAGAACCTTTCCCGGCGATGGCCGGAGCGATCCCTCCCTTTTTTGATTGACTTTTCTTTGGGGATCTATGGGGTTAGATCTGGGGTTTGGGATTTCTTTCTCGCAGGATCTGGGATTAGGGTTTTGCTTTTGGGGCTTTGGATCTGAGGATTTCTTTGCCCCCCAAGGGGTTTGTTCTTCGTCTAGATGCCTCAGTTGATGCTCATCTAGATCGAGAGGAACGACGCGGCCGTAGGGCAGACGCACTTTAAATCTAGGCTTTTACCTTTTGTTCTTTTCTTTTGCACCGAAAGATCTAGCAACTAGTGCTCTGATACCAATGATAAAATACTTTGCTGTGTAACTAGTCTAGATCTAGCAGTAGCTCTTTACCTTGTCTATCTAGATTAGAAAGAGAGAGAGAGATCGTAGAGAGGATGAACTACCTGCTCCCTGACTCGATAGGCACGAGCCAGAGGGGATGCCCGAGCTGGTGTCGGAGCTGGAGCCTCCGTCATTGGCCATGGGTGATAGGGGGAAGAGTGTGGCGACGGTGGTGCTTCCCGTCGGTGCAGCGCTAGGCCTAGATCGGATTGGCTTGTAGGTGGGGCGGCTAGGACACGGCTGACCTCGTGAGGCGTGCTGCCGGCCCCCCACCTCTTTATATAGCGCTGGCGACAGGGGCCCACCCACCAGATGAGGTGGGGCGCCCTCGATCAGGGCGCGGATAAGGGACTCCGTTCGGCCGTTAGGCTCGAACGGGGAGAGATCTATCTAACATTCTCCCCCTTGATCTCGACTTTACTTTTAACCTTGTTCTTTACTTATTTCATCACAGAACGATACATAGAGCATGTTTCGTCGTCTCAGCTCAATTGCCGATAGAATCAGACAGCCACTATATACCTTCATGTTTTGAAACAAATCCTGTTACTCTTGGGCCTCTATAGTCCAGGAATCATAGGCTTCCCGTTAACCCCACACCGTGAGTAGACATCTGGAATTTTCTGGGAGCACCAACCTGAGAGAATTCTAGCTTTACGTACAAACATCTGGGAGCACCAACCTGAGAGAATTCTATAAACAAAGACTCAAGCAACACTATTTGGTTACTTGCATTATACTTGATAGGCTCTTTTCTAATTCCTGTTTGCATTTTTTCCTCAGAATCTGGAGTTCTTCCTAAAGTACGAGAGTGTGTCCACCCCCGTTGACCTTGCTAATGAGGCTATTGACGAGCGTCTTACCAGGAAGCTCACCAGGCTATGTGGCTCCGAGAAGAAACTAGTTGTAGGAAATTCTGAACATAAAAGACTAATTGAATTGAATCTGGTTAGTAAATTTTGTAAGCTTTTCTTGTTGCCTCTGGCCGTGTGAACAAATATCCATCACCATTTGCTTTTTTTTCAGGGAATAACCTGTTTGTATGTTGATGTTCCCGATTGTGAGCGTACTTTATTGCCTCGAAAAAAATCAGAGAGGAATAAGAGGGACTGCCTCCCCATTGACAAAGAGCTAATAGCATTCTTACGTCAACATCGCTTGGATGTCAATCCTGAGATGGTGAGATTGCCGCTTGTCCTTCCTACTTTCTCACATGTGATCTTGTCTTATTTATTTCTCCGTTGTCATGCAATGTTGGTCCTTTAATTTCTTTTCTTTTCTTTTCAACATTTGTATGCCTTAGCAAGCTTGAATAAGTCCAACTTGAACTTGTTATACAATTTTAGTCCTTTCCGGCCGATTGTATTCTTATAATACTTTATTGCCAATGATTGAAATTCCATAGACATAGCAAGCTGTTAATTGACATCTATAGAATCTTAATCTGTTTTATTTATCGATGTAATGTCTTCTGAGTTTTTTTTTTGCCTTCCATGTTTCTTTCAGCGATGAACCTAATGCTCCTTTTATCCAGGTTAACGAATCCATGGCCGAGTTTGCTCATCAACTGCATGATAACAAATTATGTGAACTGGAGCATTTGAAGTTCTTCCGCATTCTTTTGAAGGATTTTATTGTTATATCTGGTATTGATACTAAGAGGTGGGGGCTATTCCAATTTGCATCAGTTCCGAAGATGATCTATTGCCCTCGATCATCATATCAAATATTCCATCCTCTCAAGGTGAATCATAATATTTTCGATCTTTGGAGTGTGCATATGCTGGAACTTGTCATTTTAGCAATGGGCTGACTTATGTTACTTTTAGATTTTTTCACATGAGGAGCATCGAAAGATAGAGGCTAATGCGCCTCGGTATAAAACAAGCTTTTCTAAGATTGGTGTATCGTCTGTCTATGAAGATATCGTTTCTCTCTATTCGAAAAAGTGTCTACTATTGCACAAGTTGGAGTCCTTGCTGGTTGAGAAGGCTAAAAGCGAGAATTTTGATTTTCTGCCTGTTACTTGTGTATTTTCAGATAGCGGTGATTATCTGTGAATGTGTTGAATTAGTCACAGTTCAATAAGTCTTTTGTGAACATATTTCATAAATCATATCATTGGGTTTTTATGATTATCTACCAATCTAATTGTTTGTCTATGAGGAATAACAACAAAAAGCTAAGCAGGGGAGCGAGTCCATCTAGGTTGGGCTACGTCTAATTGTCCTTTCTATTCTGGGTTGACGCTTGATAGATTCATGTAATCCATTTGTTATAATTTGCTTGTTTTCACCGTAAAGGAAGCATCAGCCATGCTACTATATGAAGCACCCTCTGGCTTCACAATTTTCTTTTTTGATGGAGCCAACCTCAACAATTTAGTGCAAGGATGGCGATGGAGCGGGTTTAGACGGATATACTAAAACCAAATATAAATCCATGAACCTCACTCTAGCCCGCCCACGAAGATATTCATGGGCATGGATGTCGCCTCGGATCCAAAACCCGTCGGATAGACATGTATCTATGGATATCCATTGGTTTATACACTATATAAATAATCATAACAATATTCAGCATAACATCGAAGTATGGCCGTATGGTTCAGTGGAAATGGGGGAGGTCGCCTAGGCTAGTAGAGGGAGGTAGGAATAGGAGGGAATTCTTACCGTCTGGGAGGTCGCCGAGGACAGGACAATCGCCGGACTTGGGCGATTCTTGCAGACGAGGAGGAAGGCCGGAGGGGCGGTCGCCGGTGTGATTTCCTAGTGGAGGAGGAATAGGGGCGGCAGGGAGAGCGGCGGCAGCGCTAGGTCCACTACGGGTGGCAGGGAGAGCGGCGGCGTCACCGGTCCGCTAGGAGGGGGAGCCATCTCCGTCACTTCCCCTGGCGGCTGCGTCGTGCTCTCGTCCAGTCGTACGACTGCGACCTGGGGCTTTACATCATGTAGAGTAATTAGGGGAATTAGAGATTACCGATTACTACTTAGGTGGGCCTTTGAACATGCGGCTTGAAAGTTGGGGTCTTTTATTGAGTAAATATTGCACATGTAAAAAATAATCTCACTGACATGTGTATCTCACGTATCATCTGAGTATCTGTTGGATATCTATGGAGCTAAATCACTATACATGCCCGTCCCATGAATTAGCGGACATCCGTCCCATAAAATCCGTGGATGTAATCAATGCTCTATACCTTATCCACCGGGTCGGATATCCGTAGATATTCAGATCCATGAATAAAATTTCCATCCTTAATTCAGTGAAGGTACTTTTTTTTGTTGATGCCCCTCCTAACTTTGTATTTACCATCATCTTTTTATCTACGGGATTCTGAGCAATGAAGAATTCAAGACCGTCTAACCAATTTCTCTCTACTTTTTATCTAAAGGAGTTCCGGGAAGACATCCCACAACTTGATAGTAACCCTGCCATTTCCTTTCCTTAGTATTTTTGCCCTATTTCTTGATGCCAACGATGGGGTAGATATAAAATCTATAACTCATTACTCGGTGGTTTTTTATTTTTTATTGAAATGATTTGAAGTGGAATCAAACTGATAAGCCATATTTTTTCTTGTGTGGGACTCGCCTTCCTCATTACCATGTTCTGTTTGCGAAACAAAAAGCAACAAAGAAAATATGGGTGAAACGAACCGTCCTAAACCGGGTGGCATCCAGGCTTTATATATCATCGAGAGTTACAATACGTTGCAGACATGTATACATATACATACAAATACAACACATATTCTATCATCCTTCCGCAATCTCAACTATGGGAAACCATGTGAAGATTGCGCTTACACTCCTGAAACAATGAAAGTGGTAGCGGCTCTTTGAAGATATCAGCAGACTGATCTTTGGAGGCAACAAAATGAACTTGCAACAGCTTATGACAACTCGTTCACGAAAAAAATAAAAATCAAACTCGATATGCTTTGTCTGTGCATGAAAGATTGGGTTGGAAGAAAGATAAGTGACACCAATATTATTACATCATAGAACCGGTGGAGAATCCTGGCGAACACCGAGTTCTTTGAGCAATGCTTCCACCCAAGTAAGTTTACCTGTAGCATTAGCAACGACTTTATACTCAAATTTATGCTAGAATGAGACATATTAGCCTGTTTACAAGCACTCCAAGCAATCATTTTATCACCAAGAAAGAGACCATATCCCTCTCGCCTGTATTCAACATCACCAACTCAACACATCACCAACTCAATCAGCATCAGAATAAACCGCAATCGATGTAGAAGCTGAGGGTCTATGCATATGATCATGATCAAGAGTACCACTAAAAAATCTGAGAATCCTCTTGACAACAGACCAATGATCTTCTGTTGATGAGTGAAGAAAATGACAAACACGATTAAAAACAAAAGACAGATTAGGTCATGTAAGAGTGAGATACTACAAGCCACCAACGAGACTCTGATAAGTAGTGGCATTATCATTACTCAACAAAGGACTATCACCAAGGAACAACTTGGCAGTCACATACATAGGAGTATCAGAAGCCTTACACTTCAACATACCACCGCGCCGAAGCCGAAGAAGTTCAAGAGCATATTTGCGCTGTGTGAGTGTCAACCCGCCAAAACGGTGTGCAACTTTAACCAAGAAATAATGAAGCGTAGCAAGATACTTAACTGCAAAGTCTTGACGAAGTCCAAGAACCATGTGATCAATAGCCTGAGATGAAGAGCCAAGGACAATAATATCATCATCATACACAAGGAGATACACTATAACCTCAGGCCACTAAAGAACAAACAAGGATGTATTTGCAGTGGATGCCAAGAACCCATGCCGACAAAGAACTGATACAAGACGAGCATGTCAGGCCCGAGGAGCTTGTTCCATACCAGAAATAGCATATAAACCTCCTCCTCAAAAACACCATTAAGGATTGCGTTCTAAATGTCAAGTTGTCATAAGAACCATACTTGAGTAACTGCAAGAGAGAGAAGCAAATGAATAGTCGTAGACTTCACCACTGGGCTGAATGTATCCTCATAATCCAAACCATAGCGATGTTTGAATTCTTTGGCAACCAAGCGAGCTTTCTACCTCCCAATACTACCATTTGCATGTCGCTAATGGCAAAAACTCTCGGGTACCAACTTGTTGGGACTCCAATAGTACAGAGTGTTGTAGCAAGCGTCTTTTCCCTACAAGGGTGACTCGAGATTTTTATATCAAACTCTCAGGGAATTGGCTGATCAAGGGATGTTTTTCTCCTCCTCTTAAAACAATCTACAGAACAAAGTGTTTGCCTTGTGTCCTCAACTTGTGTGGTTATCAATCACAAGATTTCATATTAGTAATATGAAATAACAATAATAATAAATAATGTATGCAAGTAAAATAAATGCAATGATATGAAAAGTGTTTTTGTGTTTTATTTGTGTTTGCAAGTAAAAAATATTTTTGTATTTTAGAAATAATTAATTTTAGAAAATATAAATGATAGTAATGACAATGGAAAGTTGTTTATTATGATAAAAGTTGGACCGGGTTCATGGGTTCACTTGTCTATTCTCTTTATAATTTGTAGTGGACATAAAACAATTCATCATCAACATAATATTAGTAAAACTTCAATATGTGTTTGATAAGCATTCATATGGGCATCACGTCCTAACATAGAGATGATGCAACACATCTCTCCTATACTCCAGCAGAAAGGAAAAACTCCAAGAAATATGGATCTCGTTTGCTGCCCAATGCTGGGACTTGTGGAATATCATGAATAAATTTACCATTGAACACAAGTTTCATAAACATCCTGCTGATTGCTTCTTCAAATTATCAATCTTTTTGCAGTTGTGGAGACCTCTATACAAGAAAGCTGACGGGCCAAGATTGAAGGTGCTGATGGAGGGGATGATAAAGCTGCAACCAGGAATCTGTCGCTCCTACAACATCTTGCTCCTGATCGTGAAGCCCTATTTTTACTATGTTTTCCTTTGTGTCTTGGCAGGTGCTACCACAATTGTTAGTAGTGTGGCCGTGGGCCTAAAACTTATTCTGTGTGTTTTTTGGCATTTTGTGTGTTTGTTGGCTCATGTGTTTGAGCAGTGAACCTTGGACCATCGTGCCCTGCTTTATGTATGTGAACTCTGGCTTTATTAATTTAAAGTAGGGCAGCCTCGACTGTGTATTATCTAAAAATTAAACTATAGGCATATTTACTACTCGAGGATTAGCGGAAACCCATGGTTTTATCCTGCAACCAGATGCTAGCGGTTGTGCATGACTTCTTTTTCAAGGCTAGTGGATGACAACACATTAGTAGACTCTAAAAATGGATAGTTTCATGTTTTTTTATTTTTCGCTGGTTGATTCATGTTTCAACATTAGCTGATCTGTTATGTACTAAGGTTAAACGCTTTGAATACTATGCAATAAAAGTTGGTTGTCTACATCGCTTGATGCAGAGGCCGGGACTATGCTCTCGTTTCAAAAATATATATATTCCTAGTTAACTAGCTATGCTGGTCATAGTGCATAGTAACTTAGACTAGTAACATATGTATGTTACTATTCTAAATTACTACCTTCAGAGCGAAAAATAACTTAAGTGTGGTAATATGCAATGTCACATAATTAGGTTGTAGACTCACTTTGACTTGACATATGTGATATTACAGTAACATATGTAGTTACTCTATCTATCTCTTTCCTCATTAACGCATTGCCACATAAGCAAAAATGCTAAGTTGGACTCTTAGTTATTAGTGAAGTTATCCCACCACTATGATCAACCTCAATCACAATCAATATTGATGGATCATATGGATTCTTGATGTCTACGCACTTCTATTCTTATAGACAGTTGTTGGGCCTCCAAGTGCAGAGGTTTGGAGAGAGTAGCAAGTTTTCCATAAGTGGATTACCCAAGGTTTATCGAACTTAGGAAGGAAGTGGTCAAAGATATCCCTTTCAAGCAACCCTGCAATCAAGATACAAGAAGTCTCTTGTATCCCCAACACACCTAATACACTTGTCATGTGTATAGGCGCACTAGTTCGGCGAAGAGATAGTAAAATACAAGTGGTATGGATGATTATAAGTGGTAACGGTGCCAGAAAAGAGCTTCCGACGGGGAGGAAAATACTAAAGGCAAAAAGATGGAAGCAAACAAACATGCAACATATCTAGTTATAAACGGTGTTTCAATGCTTAGAAACAAGGCCTAGGGATCATACTTTCACTAGTGAACACTCTCAATAAATATATTCTCTTCATGATACTATCCTGAACTACTCTTCGGTTGGACACTCTAATCCATAGTAGGGCTACAAAAGCACACCTCAAAGTTCGCCTTTCCCATCTAAATAACCCCACACTATCACCATGAGCGCTAGATGGTTCCAACAAACACAATTTCATAGAGACATCAAACTACAAATATAACTCATGATAAATATATATATATATATAATCTAGCTTAAGTGCCACACACACGGTGCGCACGTTGTCACTTACACACACGTGGGAAAAAACATAGATCTATTAAAGCAAACGAGTATTTATGTAACCTCTAGCCTAAGTGCCACCACGGCATGCATGCTGTCACTTTCACACACGTGGGGAGATCCAGAGATCTATTAAAGCACTTGAGTAGCAAGGTAGATCTACTTGATTACAAAGCTCATGACCACAACAAGATCATGCATAGAGAGAGATGAACACATAGCTATCGGTAGATCCCTTAGCCTCGAGGAAGAACTACTCCCTCCTCATCATGGGAATCAGCAACGACGATAGAGATGGTGGTGGAGATCGATGGAGATGCCTCCGGGGGCACTTTCCCGTCCCGGCAGGGTGCTGGAATAGAGACTTTATGTCCCCCGAATCTCCCCTTTGGTGGAGGCGGCACTGCGGAACTTTTCGTGGCTTTCTGATCGATGATTTAGGGTTTTTGGGTCGGAGGCTTCTTATAGGTGAAGGAGGCAAGGTCGGTGGAGGGCCAGGGGGCCCACACCCCTGTGGGCGCCACCAGGGCTAGCCCGCGCCCACCTAGGGTGTGTCCACCCTGGTGTCCTCCTCCATCTCTGCTTCGTGGTTCCGTGTCGTGCCGGGTAAAATAATGACTTTGGCTTTTCTCCCATCCAATTCCGAGAATATTGATTTTCTTCCTTTTCTGGAACCAAAAACAGAAGAAAACAGGCAACTAGCACTGTGGCATCTTGTTAATAGGTTAGTACCAGAAAACATATAAAAACACCTCAAAGTAAAGACAAAGCAAAGAAAAGTAGATAATAAACAAGCATGGAACATCAAAAATTATAGATACGTTTTCAACGTATCAATTCTCTGGAACCTAATAATATGGGTCCTTCCCTACCTCCGGCAAAATAAGAAACACATGATGGAAAGTTGCCGAGTGACTCTCGTCTCCCCCCGTCTCCCATCTCGCTCGCCCCCGCGAGTAACAGGACGGGTCCGTGTCACTGCCGCCCCTGGACCCCTCCCCTCACCCTCACCCTCCTGTCGTCGTCGGGCGCAGCCCATGCGGTGCCGGCGGTGGCGGGTCTTGTTTCTCCTGGCGGCGGTGGTGGAGGCGTGGGGCTATGCCTCTGGCGGCGGAGCACCTCGGGGTCATCGGGGGTAGGGGGGGCAGAGGGTCGAATCCTGGTGGGACCGGCGCTTTTGGCAACGACAGGTGCCCCTCAAGGTGGGCCACGGGAGGAACCAGCGGATCCCGGCGACGGCTCCTACAGGGCCCGATCTGGGCCAGGTTTGGGTCCGATCTGGGCTAGGCAGGCACCAGCCAGGGCCCCTGCTCACCACTGGTGGGCTCCTCCTCCTGGCTGCATTGCGGCCGGGGTGCTGGATCTAGGTCGGGCGGGCCTAGATCTGGCACTCCTCTAACACTCTTGCTCGGGCCCCGCGGGAGGTACGGAGCTGCTGTGCTTGCCAGGATTGTCCCTCCGCGCCTGATGACCCACGAGTATAGGGGGTTTATCGTAGTACTTTCGATAAATAGGAGTGTCGATCCCAACGAGGAGCAGAAGATGTTGAATAGTGGTATGGAGCAGGAAATCTCTATAAATACTTAGCAAACGGATTTTTAGGGGTTTTCTGATAAAGCAACAAAACAAAGTGCAAGTAATAAAGACAACGAGCAAGTGGACCAATCCTTTCTTAGCAAAGGACAAGACGGTGGAAATACTTATAAGGACCAAAACATTCTCGAGGACACATGGGAATTCTGTCAAGTGCTTTCGCTTCAAATAGCTGAGTACTCTTGTTTGGTCTTGTAAGTGTTGTGTGGGTGAACCTGTGCTAACATACCGACCTTACTTGGACTAATACATACTTGTGATTAAACCCCATGCAAGCATCCGCAACTACAGGAAAGTAATTAAGATATTGTAACATCCCAACATTAGAGCTTAGAAATAAGCTTAACATGATGTGTGCATTGCATTCATGCATAGAAAATCTGAATAATTTTCGCGCTTTTAAATAAAAACTTGTCAAAGTGATTGAAGCTTCTCTTAACTTGATGGAATTGAAGTAGATCATCAAGTTGACTGCGATAAGTTTCAATATGACCTTTGTTAAAACCTTATTTTGGGTAAACATAATTTGATCTAAGGGTAGATCAAATGTAATAAAATTTAATTCTAATACATTACTTCATGATTTATATTTGATCCTTAGGTGATCATATCATAGTATTCATTATAATCACTCATGAATACCAAATTATAAATATAACACAAATAATAAGAATGTAACAACTATATCTTAATCTCATCTACTTATACCATGAGTATCATGGAAATACCTAACTCTAACTCTCTAGTGAGATTGAGTAGGAAAGAAACCAAAGTTAAGATCATTCACCATATCTTTCTTTCCATATCAATCTTTATCATCTCTATTGGATCCTATCCTTATATTTATTGTTCATCAATATTGAGAAATCAACTATTGATTCACCAATTTTTAACCTATCGACTCTTGTACTTATTATAGCATTCACTTAGGGCTTATAAAGAAATAAGTAAGAAGAGGTAAATAGCGATTCTAGTTTTAGATGTCATCTATAGGACGGGAGTGATTGGAGGAAATCAAATCAATATGGTAACAAAGAAAATTACAAGGATGAAGTCTGAAGATAGTTACAAGGAGTAGTCCTATTGGATCAAGTAGGTACAGTCAATGAATTATATCTCTTAATCCAATAGAGCTAAACAGAAGATAATTATAATACAACTGTAATGTTGTATGGATGGAAGCCTTGATTAGCCAACTGGAAACATAAATTATAAAGGATCAAAGGATTATAATGATCATGCCTTACTCACCAATATTGAATGCTTATACCATGTATAAGTGACATTGGTGGATAAAACATGATTGAACCATAGTATAGATATATTATCCTAGATTAGTCGTTACAAGTCACATTAATATAATGTGAGGTTGGAATGTTAGATATTGGAGTCAAGTAGAGACAAGATAGTATGATTAAAATGATGTTAGAGCAACATTGGATTAAAGAAGTAGTATTTTCCTCTTTGGAAATACTAAGCAATTGAAGTGAAGTAGGATTTGATGCATACATCTATTGAAGTGATATTAGTGAAGGGTGATTAAGGAAGAGTATGCTTGGAGTTAGAAGTAACCACTTGTTGGATTGGGGATTATCAACAACAGAGTAGTGGATATAACCAAGTATGGATATGAAAATATTATGAAAAGCTTTAGTGTCAAGCTCATTGGATTTACAAATGAATTTAGAAGAATAAAAGGTGGATAAGAATATTCTGCAAATCAAAGCTCATCATGTTAGCACATGATGATGGACATAGAGAAGTAGTATATCTAGGAAAGGAATTCCTTAATTAGAGGTCCAGAATTATGAAGTATGGAATATAGGAACTTTTGGTAAAAACTAGACCCTAGATCTTTACCAAACATATTATCCATTTCATCTAATCGATCTATCATCTTATTTACACAAAGCTTCATAGAAATATTTACTATATCAAATCACCTAAGAACATCTTTGTCATTTTCAACCGTCATTATCATAGGTGCTTAGGAACCATCTTTATCAATTCTTTCTCATAATATAGCCTAGAAAACAATCCCACTATTTTACTTCAAAGGGTGATAACATTAAAAATTATAAACATAAAGGCAATATATTTTAACCATTCACTTTCATTTATAACTATAAAAGGATATCCCCATATTAAAAACTTCCAGAATTCATGGTAAATACTTATAATCTAAAACCTTAACTTCTATTTCAATCATGACCATCAATATATAAGTAATGTCATAACCAAGATCCTTAAAACAATATTCACCTATTAGTGAAATTAGGATAATAGAAGTTATCATATTAAGAATTTTAATAATTAAAACATCTTATATAATGATTGTTATACAAAAGGAATATGGATATATTATTTACATACCTTTAAGTATCTTAAACCATTCTAATCACACTCATTATGAAAAAATAATGAAATCATTTTTATAGGATTATAGACAAATCCTAAACCCCAAAAACCTAGTTATTCCATTTAATATAATAACTCCTTATATGTTAATGAATTAAGGGAATGTAGAAGAGTAAATAAATAAAGTATATAATAATAATAATTCATACCATGTAAAAATTTCTAAAGAAAAATTTCTGGGAAAACTTAAAACAAAAGTATGAATAATTCAAATCTGAAAAGAAAGTAAAATACAAAACAGAAAACAGAAAAAAATAAAGGAAGAAGAGGTATCGGTCCAATCTGGCCCATGGACCATCTCCTCTCTGCTTACTGGTCGCTCACACGCGCCACACTGTAGCCCACCTGGCCCAGCATCAGCCCGCCAGGGGCCTGTACCCCTTCGTTGTCCTTTTCCCCATCGTCCTCCTCGCCGACGGATCGAGCAAGCAGCTCGCTGTCGAGCTCCGCCGCGCCGGCGTGCGCCAGGATTCGAGTCGCCACCTGCCGTCGCCTACAATACCCTCTGTCTCGCCAAGGACGAACCCTAACACGTCATTTCCTCTCCTTCCTTCTCCAGCGCGCAATCCCTAACTCCAGAGCTCACAGACACCGTCGAGTCCCGTCGTCTCCGGACGTCCCGAGCCTCGCCGTGGCTCCTGGAAGCTTCGCCTCGCCACGGCGAGCAGCCTCGCAGGAGGAATCGACGCGGGAAGCTCCCAATCATCGACAAGTACACCGCCTTCCCGAGCTCCGGCCACCGCTTCCTCCCTCGATTCCGGCGTCCCCCATGCTCACCTCGCCTCGGCACCACCACCATCATGCTCCTGGTGAGCCACCGATGCTCAAGCGCCTTTCTGCTTTCTCTCTCTCCCTCTAAATCTTCCTCCCCGAGAGAGACCGATGCCGTCGCCGCTCGCCGTCATTGCACCACTGTCACCAGTAGCCATTTCAAGGCGGCGCCGCCACTATACTACACCCCATGACGCCCTCTTTCCGATAAGCCAAAGCACAGCCCCGCGAACGCAGCCGATTCACGAATCCGACCTTGATCTGAGGTTGATCTTGGAGTGATGTCAGCGTGACATCACGCTGATGTCATATTCCTATTTTTCTTTTATTTTAGAAATTGTAATAAGATTTCTGTAATAAATAAAAACAAATAGAAATGACATGGCAAAGTTCCCACCAGTCAGTGACTGGGGATAGGATAGGCTCTGGTGAGAAAACCCCTTCATTGCATGGTGACATCAGCATTACCTAATAAACATATTTAGTTATTTAATTAAAAAATTCATAAAATGATCCAATCTTATAAATCAATAACTTTTGTTTTATAATTTAGAAAAATATGTTTAATATATGAAAATTTTCAGAAAAATAAAATCTACAACTTAAAAGCATTATCAAATATTATTATGATGATTATCTAAATAAATATTATTTAATAAAAGTTTTATAAGTAATAAAACTTTGATAATTAATATTTTAATAATGGTAATTGTTAAAAATATAAATAAAATACCAAAATCCTTAGAAAAATAAGAATTAGAGTTCAAAACTATAATCATGCATTATTATTCCTCTTAATTAAATATTTATTATTTATTAAGTAGTTATATAGTAATAAACCTTATTAAAATCATATCTTATTATTTATAATCACAAAAATAAATGTAATATACCAAAATGATCACAAAAATAATACCTACATGTTAAAAAAAATACAATATTCCACTTTTGAGTTTAACACTTTCATAACTTGAATTTAAACCTATTTCCTTAATATATAATTCATATAAAGGTAAATCAAATTTTTTAATATTCCTAAAATTGCCAATTTAGATTTAATAAGTAATACTATTCTTCAATATTGATAATATGAAGTCAAAATGGTTCAACACATTTTAAATAAAATTTATTTAAATTATACTTCAACCATAAGTGCAGATTATTTTATAAAAGAATCCTTACCCAATCTAAAATCTCCAAGATTAATTATAATGAAATAAAAACCATTCCTTTACTTTAATCACAAGTTTATAAACAAATCAAAACACTATAGTAAGTTCATAAGTAGTAAATAATATTGTTTACTTAATTATATATCATAACCACACCCTTATAGGAAGGTAAATCCCTTTATACCATTATCATGTAAAGAAATCAATACTCCAATAGAAGTAATGCCATTCTTAAGTAACTCTAAGGAAACAATATAAAGTGAACAAGATACAAGTATCATAAGTAATACACCCTAAGTCTATCTACATTCATAAAGTTACTTTTAGTTTGCAAAGCTTTAAGTATGGTGCTAAATACTTTATTATATGTTTTATAGTTAACTTTGGTCTGTTATAATTAGGTTATAAAGCATCTCAAGTCCAAACTATTCAAACACAAACAACATCAACCATATTTAATCAACCACAGATGTTGTTTAAACCTTAGAAGGAAATCTTTTCTTCAAATGTTATTCTTTTTGCCACTTCAGAAAACAAATGACAACTAATCACAATCACATTACTTTATACTTTACTTGTATAATAAGATTGTTAATACTTAAATTATTTATAAGTGATATTACTTGCAAGTAAAATTTGAAGATAAACAATTAAGATGTAAGCAACCTTGAGTAGCATTCCATATGTGTGTATGTTGTTGTTGTATAAATACATGTTGTTTCCCACACACTCACAAGCCTTAATAAGAAGCACATGTGTGAAACTTAATCCAAAAGGGCAACACATTCCAAAGAAACCCTTTCCAGTATCCAAACCCTAGAATAGCGTTATTCTCGGGATTCGCGTTTATCAACTTGCATTACACTGCTTATGCATAAAATCATCTTGCTTCTTTAAACATTAGTCCTTACCGGACCAATGATGTTGATTTCAGATATTGGATCTTTTATATTGTATTGAAGACCGTGAGTGCATAATCTTGCAATCACAAAAGGAAACTTCACACTTTCTCATGTCCTTTGATTATTTTCTGTAAAGTATTTTACAAATCCAGTGTTGTCATCACCTGCATTTGAAAAAGGTCAGAAAACACTATTTTCATAATAATGTGATTATAGGTTATTTACCATGAGGTAATAACCTACTATAAGAGTTCCGGTGGTAAAGGAACATAATATGTAGGACTTAACAACCAATGTCGCCAGTGATTCTTGCACCATATATTACGCGTTGACCATGAGATTTGGAATGGGATGGAGAAGTCAGTTGTATCTTTTCCCTCTCGCATGGAGCCGGATGTGCGGGTCGTGGCTGTTATCACTCGTAGCATGCATATTTTATGGTAATTCGTAGAGGATATGCAACTTATGGGTGGGATCCCTCAACGTCCCACGATAGTTCCGGCATCTGAACGGTCTGTACTGCCAATTGCCGTAGTTCAATATGTGGCCTGGCGTACACCAAGGAGACATGCGGGGTCACGGAGAAGGCAGTGATTGGCTTGGATCTTAGTCTGGGCCTCACACCAAGGAAGTGTGAACGAGCCTGCAATTCGGATGTGCAACAAAGCTAAGATCTCTCATGGGTAAAGTAATGCACCTCTGTAGAGTGTAAGAATTGTAACTTGTTACTCCCTGTTCCGGGAAGGAGCTGCGAACGCGGCGGGAAAGTAACCCCATGAAGGTTCTGGTAAACCCGTGAAGGCTGACGGACATAGCTTTTCAAAATAAAAGCAACCTTTAAAGAAATGTTTACGAAAACCTGCATTGCCTACGACCTACGGTCTGTGGCTGTATCTATAGTGCATCAAACACTCCTTTTCTAGTGGACTTGCTGAGTACGCTCGTACTCAAAGTATCTTCTTAACCCTTGCTAGGTTCTAAAGCCAGCACAGATGATGTCTACGTCAAGTTATGCTCTAGGAATCATCACTAAAAGCTAAAACTCTTCGATTAAGTCAAGGAAGTCAGCATATTCATCAACTCAAGTAAAGCCGAAGTTGCTGATTAGATAAGAATATAATTTCTAACCATAGAACCCACTTCTGTAGAGTATTGCAATAGAAGCAATGCAAGCCTAGTAGTTCAGCTACTAGTTTTATAAGTATGGTAGCTATGAATTATTTATTCTTGATTCTTCTTTGTAAGAAGTTTCTTTCTATCTCTTTAACCTAGAGTGTTCTCTGGATCTTGTGTAAAGAGTTGAGTTGTAACCTATAGTCATGTCTTGGACCTGCTATGTTTCTGTTGTACTACTCTAAGGGATGTAATACTAGTGAACGGTGTTTCATTGGTGTTATGTCAACGACTATAGTGTACTACATCATGCAGTGGTATGCTGGGTCACCGCAGTTGGTATCAGAGCATATGCTTTGACCTTAGGATTGAAACCCTTTTAGGAAGATCTGTAGGTTGGATAGTGACTATAGGAGCCATCTTATCTAAACCAAATATTCTTATGACTTGTGATGAGTATCCACTTGAGGATAACCTTGTCACATCTAAGTCAGATGCTTAAGTCATTCTTTCTTAGGAGTAATTATTTTATCTTTTCTCAAGTATAGTGATCTTTAGTGTCCTCCGAAGGAGACATAAACCACCAAGATACTGTAAGAAATTATAAGCCATCAATTGAAGTAGTCTTAATGGTGTAGCCTAATCCTAGAATTTAGGGAAGAACAGTAAAATCCTAGTGGCAGTTGATAACCAAAGACAATATGATGAATATCATTAGAATAAATGTTGATGTAATGAGTAGTAATCATGTGGGATTCACTTGAGAATTCTACGTGATGAAGTGAAATTATGATAAGAATCAATGATAGTACAATGAGGAGTAAATTTATCATGGTTAGATTAGCTCTTGAATCATGTAAATGGGTAAAACATAACCAGATCATGGTGAGATTAGCTCCTAAGCCATGATGTAAGTGTAAGTATGACAAGTACTTAGTGATTTATCTTGGAGTAGAAGTATGAAAAATTTCATGGTAGAGCTATTATAGAAGTCATGGGTGCTAAAAATTTCTAATAATCTTTGGTTTAAGTAGCAAATAGAATCCGATTAGTCTTTTGGAGTAATCATGTGAGGTTAGTTTACCAATGAAGAAAAGTAGGGTATATTAGCCATTCCAAAAGTGAGATTAAAGTTTAGTCAAAACCAAATTGAGACCACTTTACTTAAGATTATCCTATTGCAATTGAGCAATTTGGGTAAATAATGAGACAAAGAATAGTTTGACTCTATGTGCTAAGTATCACAATGTAAACCTATACGAGAAACTGTCATATACTACACAACTAAGCCTGAATTCTAGAGATATTATACTCAACTACTATATTCCGGACTTAGAATATTGTGTGTTATATGTACTATATTTGGATTTATTTGTTTTTCTTGGATCTTCTTGATTGACTAGATCTGTACATAAAGTTTGACTTGATGTGCAAATGCATGTCGCAACATCCAGTTATTACTTGATGTTATAGACCTAGATAGGAATGGGAATTCGTGTAAGGGAGTGACGATTTCCAAAGTCCAAGATGAAGGCTTACATGAAGAATGAAGCGAAGCATAAGGAGTATCAACACAGTTTGAAGGTTGAACCAAGTCTTGATCATTACTAAACAACAATAAGAAGGAAGATTAGTATATAAAATATATGGAGCAACAAGAAGTGATGAATTTAAATTCACCCCAAAGTAGGTAATATTGCTAAGAAGTAATGGGGTAGTAGTACCAAGTTCATGGTAGTATCATGAATAAGTACAAATAAGAAGTTTTGGAATCCAAAATGGTATTCACGCTCTGAAAGTTCAGAGAGAATGCCATAAGGATGTTGGAAGCCATAGGGTAATACCTACCGCTTAGGATGATCCGCAGCTGGTATTTGATCCACAGTTGGTATCTTGTCCGTAGCTGGTATTTGGTTAACTTAGTCAATCAGATCATCTTAAAAGTTGCATAAAGAGCATAAAATTTGGCCTAAGATAAGTAAGACACAAAGGAGTATAAAATTAAAAGCGATTGTCTTTCGAGACTCTTCGCGAAAATTGACCTATCAAAGCGAAAATGTCCTAATAGTAAGTAAGACCAATAATGCTGAAAGATTCACTTCGGAGATCCACAATTGTGTGGATACACCGTACAATCTTTCATCAAACTTTAACTAGGTAGAGTATAAGATGGATAGAGACCAATATTCTATTTATAAAATCAAGAAATACTTTATAAGGCAGTTTAGAGACCATTAGTAAAACCTAAGGGGGAGAGTAAACAATTTGTGGAAGTATTTGTTGGAGATATGCCCAAGAGGCAATAATAAATTGGTTATTATCATATCTTCATACTTATGATAAATGTTTACATACCATGCTATAATTGTATTAACCGGAAACATTAATACTTGTGTGATTCGTAAACATAAAAGAGTCCCTAGTAAAGCCTCTTGTTAAACTAGCTTGTTGGTTAATATATGATCATGGTATCCTGATTATGGACATAGAGATGTTATTAACAACAGGGTCATATCATTAGGAGAATGGTATGATGGACATACTCCTATAGATAAGCATAGCATAAAGATCAAGTCATTTTAATAGTTCAATTGCTATAAGCTTTCTGATACATAGTAACCTAAATTACTTCGACCATGAGATCATGCTTATCACCATCACCATAAGGATGCTTTGATGACATCAAACACCACACCGTAACTGGGTGGCTATAAACATGGCATTGAGTGTTCGGAAAGTATGGGTTGAGACACATGGATCAAGAGTAGGATTTGTCCATCCATATGACGGATAGATATACTCTGGGACCTCTCGGTGGAATGTCATCCAATTAGCTTGCAAGCATGTGACTGGCTCACAAGGGATCACATACCATGGGAACGAGAAAAGAGTACTTATCGGTAACGAGGTTGAACTAGGTATGCAGAGATACCGACGATCAAAACCTCGGATAAGTAAACTATCGTGAGACAAAGGGAAATTGGTATCGTATATAAGTGGTTCATTCGATCGCAAAGTAATCGTAGAAATATATGGGAGCCATATGAATTTCCAGATTCCTCTATTGGTTATTGATCGGAGAAGTGTCTTGATCATGTCCGCATAATTCACGAACCGTAGGGAGACACACTTAAGGATTCGATGTTGTTGAGTAGTTATGGAATGATGAGTAAGAGACCGAATGTTATTCGGAGTCTCGGATGGGATCCGGGATATCACGAGGAAATCCAGAATGGTCCGGAGAATAATATTCATATAAGTAAAGTCCTGTTTCGGAGTTGGGGAATGATTCCGGTGTTTTCATCGGGAATGTTTTAGAAGGTTCCGAAAGGTCCGGCACTCCGGAGGGGAAGGGTACATGAATGTGTCATGACAATGTGGAATGGTTGCATCATGTACTAGGTCTCATGGCTGGGCAAAATAAAGGAAGAAATCAAATCCTAGTTTGAAAAGTCAAACGCCAATTTGAAAAAGTCAAACGGCAAGTTTGCTTGGTGGAGGGAGAGTAGGAAACCTACTTGGGGAGGAAGTCCTCCTCCCTCCACCCGCCGGCCAAGGAGGCCGAGTTGGGGGAGGACTCCCTCCTCCCAACCGGCGCCCTCCCACCTATAAAAGAAGGGGCAGGGGTGCCCCTCTTCCCTACACCTCAAACCCTAGCTCCTGCGTGCCTCCACCTCCAAGTGCAGCCGCCGCCGCCTAGGGTTTCCCCTCCAACTCGGCGACTTGCGGCTTCCCCAAGCTCTAGCCGCCGGCCACACCCTCCCCTTGGTGCCTTCTAAACCCTAGATCACCAAGGACTCTCTCATAGTCCACCATACTCGCTCCGGCTTAAGGCGAAGCCCTGCGAGATCTCCCCTCTACTTTCGATACCACGCCGTCGTGCTGCCTGAATCGCGAGGAGAGTGCTACAACCTCCGCTGCCTGCTGGAACAAGGGAGAGGAAGGTCTTCATCGAGTACCGAATGTGTGACCGACTGCGGAAGCGCTGCCGGAACGCAGCGCTGGAAGGATCGTCTACGCGATCTTGAGATCGGCAAGAGTACGACTACATCACCCACGAGAATCTGCTCTCGTTAACCACTTTGGAATCTTCGAGGGTGAGTTCCTCTATCGACCGTTGCTACAATCTAGTAGATAGATCTTGGTTTATTTGTTTGCATGCGATAGAATTTTTTTGTTTTCCATGCTACGAACCCCTACAGTGGTATCAAAGCCGTGTCTACATGTAGATCTGTTGCACGAGTAGAACACAATGGTCATTATGGGCGGGGGTGATTTTATTATCAATTGCCTTTTATGTACTTTGCATCTTGCGGTATGATGGGATGAAGCGGCCCAGGCTAACCTCGTTCATGAGACTTGCTCCACACTCAACATGCAACTTGTATTTCATAAGTGGCTTTGCGGGTGTCTGTCTCTCCCATTATAGTATAGATCCAATTTACAACGGGCACTTGATAGTTCAAACATCAACGTTGTGGTTCTTGTTCGTAAGTTAGATCGACACTTATTGAAAGCCCCAAACCACGTAAAATATGCAAAGAAAATTAGAGGCGTCTAACTTTGTTTTGCAGGGGTGTGCTATGATGTGATATGGCCATGATTGTGATTATATATGATGTATGCAATGTTCCTTATTGTAAGTTGGCAACCCGCAGGAGCCATATGGTTGTCTTTTAAATTTTGTTAAGACCCGCCTGTCTATTATTCAAAGTAGTTGTAATAGTTGATGTTGGTGGATGACAACCATGAAGCAGCGCCATTGACCTTGACGCCATGCCGGTGATGATGGAGATCATGTTCGTGTGAAGATGGAGATCGGAAGCACAAGAAGAAAGGCCATATCATATCACATATTATGAATTGCATGTGATGTTAATCCTTTTATGCATCTTGTATTGCTTAGTTAATGACGGTAGCATTATAAGATGATCCCTAAAGCACACAATTTCAAGTTTCAAAGTGTTCATCCTTAGTAAGCACCGTTGCTAAAGCTCGTTGTTTCGAAGCATCACGTGATGATCGGGTGTGTTAGATTCTGCGAGTGTATACAACGTGAGCAAGCCAGATTTGCTCATGCGGAAGCTAAGGTTTGATCTTGACGAGCCTAGCATGTACAGACATGGTCTCGGAACACGGATCACCGAAAGGTAAAGCATGAGTCATATAGTAGATATGATGAACATGTTGATTGTTCACCATTGAAGCTACATCAACTCTCGTGATGATCGGTTTTGATGTGGTGGATTTGGTTCATGTGATCACTAAAACAATGTGAGGGATATTGTTTTGAGTGGGAGTTCAACAGAAATTTGATTAAAAGTTGAACACTATTTATCATAAATTAAATCAAAGTGAATTTGCATAGTTTTTGTAGTCATTGGCATCCGTTTACCACCTTGCGCTTATTTATAATTGAGATGATAGAACTATAGAATTCTGGTTAGTTACTTTACGAACTAGTATCGTATTGTTTTGAAGTGTTAATCTAAAGTTTAAAAGTCCGATTGCAAACTTTCAGTAAGTTTCGATTACTCCGTGAAATTTAATAGTTGGTATTAAATCAAGAGTAACAATTCTAGTGTTAGTATATAAGTATCATGTTTATCTCCATGATTCTTGATATTCGAAAGATAGTTTCAACATCAAGGTAATCTAGGAGTTGAAAGAGTTGTTTCAGAAACCATCATGTATGGAAGATATTGCGATATCTGAAATGATGTTTTGGTTACAACATGATAGAGTATAATATGGCAAAGTTTATGTTCTCATATTTGATGAGAATTTATAAAAGATTGGAGACACTAGTTGTCCTAATATTCCAAAAGGTTTTGGAGAGCAACATTATACTCGCGATTCACCGTTATAAGCTAAAGTAGCTTGACCATGACTAATCCCATGAGAAGGGTGAATATTTGATGTAGGTAAAATATTTACTACACCAAGAGATTACTAAAGAATGGAATTTGAAAGCACACCAAACATTTGATGATGGTGATCTACTTCAAAGTGCAAGTCCAAAGACATTGGTATTTAATTATACACGCTTTGGACTATGTGTCATATGTATGACTCCACTATTGATGTTGATAGATTCTTTCAAACAGAAAAGGAAATACTGAAAGAGAATCTCAGAAATATATGGCAGAAAAGATAAGACTAGAATTGTTCAGCTTAGGTATATAGATGATATACATGTTATGGCTATATTATTTGCTTATTAAACAATGTGGTTCTTAAGTATTTGATACTGAATTTGTTGGTGTGAATCGTCATACGAAACAACACAATTCATGAACTACAATGGCCTAAGTAACTAGCAAGAGAATATGTGATGATGTTCATCGAGAACAAATAAAGTGTTGATGTGTTTCTCATTAACATCAAAGCTTGCCTTCAAGATTTGTTTTATCAGGTATTATGAGAACAAAAGGGTTGTTCAATTAATTGCCGTAATCCATAAAAGATGGATGATTTACAAATCTCGTTGGATTAATCACATCCATAAAACAATTTCTAAAAATTTCGAAAGACAATTGATAAGAAAGATCACTTGGAAGTGACATCGCCGTTTAAATTATATTGGAAAGAAAACATGAAGAAACTCCATGTGGATGGAATTTTGGAGTCTTTTGATATTTTGATCAAATGACACTTGTGAAACTTTCCTAGAGATAATTAAAACTTCGTTCACAGGCCAAAAGGGAATGAATGACTAGTTTATTGGAACTTGTACATATTGTTGTATGAAGTACATTATGTGTAGTCAAGAGCGATGGATTTCAACTGCATATGCTTTCTCCGAAAATTTGAGTGAATATATGAATATTGACTTAATAAGGATAAAGTATGAAACATTTGAAAATTTCAAAGACTTTCAAGATGAAGTGCAAAATCATTGTAACAAGAATATAAATAGTTTATGATGAGATCATAAAGGAAGATATTTGAGTTACAAGTTTAGCATAAAACACCTAAGATTTAAGGAATCGTTCCATGGATTTGGATTTCCCGAAACACCATAAGAGTATGGAGCATTCGAGATATGTAATTAAACCTTGTTTGACATGGTAAGATCAAAGGTGTAATTCATAAAACTACCATTATATTTTAAAGATTAAAAGCTTTAGAGACTACCGTTTTTCCACTGAAAAGAGCTCCATCATAATCCGTTGAATTGACACTATATAAAGTTATGGTTTGGGATAAGACCCAAGTTGTCCTTTCTTAAAAATTGGTATGCTATGCATAAGAAAGATGTTTGCAACCAAAATCGGATGAACATATCTTTGTATGAATTATTGAGTATTCCTCCATAACACCGAAGACAAAAGTGTTTGTCGCTTAGAACGTCAAGTTTCTTTGAGAAGGAATTTTCCGTGAAAAGTTAAGTGGGAGGACAATAGAACTTTGATAAGGTTGAAGGAACCTTAGCTATATGTGCAAAGTTGCGCAGTGCCGAAAAGTGTTCCGGAGGCAGCAACAATGCTCATGGCTCACGTGCCTCAAAGGTTGTGGTCACAGAGGTCTAAGTTCCTATTGAAACAAGTAGGTCGAGTAAACAATCAAATACCAAGATTTGAGAGTTAAATCATTATTTGACAATAATGATCCGACTACATGCAAAGAAGCAATGATGGGCCCTGACTCCGTCAAATGGCTTGAAGCCATAAAATCCGTGATAGTTCCATATACGAGAGATCAAGCTTTGAACTTGAAAGACCCTCTGGAAAGGTACAAGACCTTACAGTCATATTTGGATATATAAAGAAATAGACATGGATGTTTCACATCTATGAAATTATCGACATGTCGGGAAAGAGTTCACGACAATGTTCAAAGAGTTGACTATGACAAGATCTGATCTTTCATTTAGCGATATTTAGTCTAGACGGATTAATGTAGCAACCACTACATATAATTTTGTTATGTGATAGTTGAATAAACAAAACAAGTTCTTCTATAAGAATGGTTACCTAAGACGTGTGCATGACACGGTCCAAAGGGTTTTGTTAATTCAAAGGATGCTAAAAGCATATGCAAACTTCAATGGTTGAAGTAAGCATCGCGGAGTTGGAATCTTCACTATGATGAAACTGTTAAAAGAGTTTAATTTCATCGGAGACGATGAAGATGCTTGCACTTGCAAGAAATTAAGTGGGAGCTCTAAGACATATTTCTAATACATTATGTGGAAGACATATTGTTGATCGGAAGTGATGTATCTTTTTATTAACACAAGATAAGAATTTCATTTCGATGAAAGGCTTAGGCAGAACCCGAATATTTGGCATCAATGTCTATATGGATAAATTGTGACGCCAATATGGTTGTGCCAGAAATACATAGACGAGATATTGAATGAGTTCAATATAGAAACTCCAAGAAAGGTTCTTGTTGCACAGGAAGGATTGAATAAAGATGTAAGTATTTTTGATACTTCATAGATACAATCACAAAGAGTATTTTATCAATCATGCTGTAATGTGTACAAATCCAGAAATGTCCTATGCTCTAAATGTTATGAGTATACCAGAATAATTCATAAGATGATTATTGGACGATAAGTAAAGATATTCTTATGATCTTTTAAAAGAACTAAGAATATATTATTTTGTAGAAGTGACAAATAGATGGTTAGGTCATTGTAAAAGTATTACATTGATACTAGTTTTGTCACGAAGTACAAATTAAGTTTATCTCAATCTAAACTAAGGGTGGCACAATGTGATGGAAAGTAAGTTCCAAAATGGATTTGGATGAGTTCCAAAGTTAAGACATTGTGACAGATACTACAACAAAAGGCTAAGTATATATAATTGCTATTATAGCAGCACAAGAGGGCATTTGTGTCAAGAAGTTTGTTATCAAACAATATTTAGTTCACAGCAGGGATAATACTATGAAGATATATTGTACGACAATATTATCAACATGTTTTAACCCCAAAGAACTAAAGGTCACATCAAAGGACCAAATTTGTACAAAGCCATCTCATTAGAGAATGAGTGATGCGTAGAGACGCAAAGACATGCAATTACACATGGACCTGGAAGTGTCAGATCCGGAGATCAGTTGACCACTAGAAATCGTGTACATACAACACCAGAAAGACATAGGTGTTGAATACACGAAGGTTTGAAACTAGATTATTGAATCTAGTGCAAGTGGGAGACTGTTGGAGATATGCCCAAGAGGCAATAATAAAGTGGTTATTATCATATCTTCATACTTATGATAAATGTTTACATACCATGCTATAATTGTATTAACCGGAAACATTAATACTTGTGTGATTTGTAAACATAAAAGAGTCCCTAGTAAAGCCTCTTGTTAAACTAGCTTGTTGGTTAATATATGATCATGGTTTCCTGATTATGAACATAGAGATGTTATTAACAACAGGGTCATATCATTAGGAGAATGGTATGATGGACATACTCCTATATAAGCGTAGCATAAAGATCAAGTCATTTTAATAGTTCAATTGCTATAAGCTTTCTGATACATAGTAACCTAAATTCCTTCGACCATGAGATCATGCTTATCACCATCACCGGAAGTATGCTTTGATGACATCAAACACCACACTGTAACTGGGTGGCTATAAAGATGGCATTGAGTGTTCGGAAAGTATGGGTTGAGACACATGGATCAAGAGTGGGATTTGTCCATCCATATGACGGATAGATATACTCTGGGCCCTCTCGGTGGAATGTCATCCAATTAGCTTGCAAGCATGTGACTGACTCACAAGGGATCACATACCACGGGAACGATAAAAGAGTACTTATCGGTAACGAGGTTGAACTAGGTATGCAGAGATACCGACGATCAAAACCTCGGATAAGTAAACTATCGTGAGACAAAGGGAAATTGGTATTGTATGTAAGTGGTTCATTCGATCGCAAAGTAATCATAGAAATATGTGGGAGCCATATGAATTTCCAGATTCCTCTATTGGTTATTGATCGGAGAAGTGTCTCGATCATGTCCGCATAATTCACGAACCGTAGGGAGACACACTTAAGGATTCGATGTTGTTGAGTAGTTATGGAATGATGAGTAAGAGACCGAATGTTGTTCAGAGTCTCGGATGGGATCCGGGATATCACGAGGAGATCCGGAATGGTCCGGAGAATAATATTCATATAAGGAAAGTCCTGTTTCGGAGTTGGGGAATGATTCCGGTGTTTTCATCGGGAATGTTTTAGAAGGTTCCGGAAGGTCCGGCACTCCGAAGGGGAAGGGTACATGAATGTGTCATGAAAATGTGGAATGGTTGCATCATGTACTAGGTATCATGTCTGGGAAAAATAAAGGAAGATCAAATCCTAGTTTGAAAAGTCAAACGCCAATTTGAAAAAGTCAAACGGCAAGTTTGCTTGGTGGAGGGAGAGTAGGAAACCTACTTGGGGAGGAAGTCCTCCTCCCTCCACCCGCCGGCCAAGGAGGCCGAGTTGGGGGAGGACTCCCTCCTCCCAACCGGTGCTCTCCCACCTATAAAAGAAGGGGCAGGGGTGTCCCTCTTCCCTACACTTCAAACCCTAGCTCCTGCGCGCCTCCACCTCCAACTGCAGCCGCCGCCGCCTATGGTTTCCCCTCCAACTCGGCGACTTGGGGCTTCCCCAAGCCCTAGCCGCCGGCCACACCCTCCCCTTGGTGCCCTCTAAACCCTAGATCACCAAGGACTCTCTCATAGTCCACCATACTCGCTCCGGCTTAAGGCGAAGCCCTGCGAGATCTCCCCTCTACTTCCGGTACCACGCCGTCGTGCTGCCGGAATCGCGAGGAGAGTGCTACAACCTCCGCTGCCTGCTGGAACAAGGGAGAGGAAGGTCTTCATCGAGTACCGAATGTGTGACGGACTGCGGAAGCGCTGCCGAAACGCAGCGCCGGAAGGATCGTCTACGCGATCTTGAGATCGGCAAGAGTACGACTACATCACCCACGAGAATATGCTCTCGTTAACCACTTTGGAATCTTCGAGGGTGAGTTCCTCTATCGACTCGTTGCTACAATCTAGTAGATAGATCTTGGCTTGTTTGTTTGCATGCGGTAGAATTTTTTTGTTTTCCATGCTACGAACCCCTACAGTATTGTAATCTGACTTTCCAAGTAAAGGTTGGAGAGGAAATACTAACCTATGCCAACATTAAGCCTTATTTTCATAAGGTTAAAAGTAAGTCATAATTATAGAAGTACTCAAGATAGTAACAAAAGATTGTCTAAAAGCCTGATAAGATAAAAGCTTGAAGTAATAAAATGGAATAGTCTTAACAGACCAATTTTAAAGGAAACAACTCTTAAGTAATCCTTAAGAGTGAATAAAACACATCCAATTGGACAAGTATAGAGGAAAAAGAAATTCCAATGGGTTTGGACCAATGGTAAGGAAATCGGTAATCGTTAACTGCTCGGTTGTCTTGGGAGTAGCGACTAATCGGAATTCAGACGATTAACTGATTTAATCGGTCGGCTATTAATCGGTGCAACATACAAAAATTAGCACACAAAACACATATGACTCCTCTTGCACCTCAACCAACTACCCTATTAAAGGCAGCCTCGAGCTCCCGGATGAGATCCTCAAGGCGCTCGAGCTCTTGTATCTGAGGTCTTATCGACAACTACGAGGAACTGGTCATCAACGACAAGGAACTGGTTGGTGTTGGTAGAAATCGAGCTCCTGGAGGCACGGATCGAGCGGAAGCTTCGAAAAACCTACTTCATCCGGGCGGGCTAGCGGATGGATAGGCGATATGTGTTGATAATTTTGCAATTTTTTTGATCAAGTGTGGTAGTTAATCGGGAACATACCTAGTAATCGAAGAATCATAGCTATTAATCAGGCTAGACGATTAACACGAATGATTAATGGTAATCGACACGGTCAGGTCCCTAGTAACGATTAATCGGCCTATTAATCGCTGATTCGGCCTATTTTTTGAACAGTGGTTTGGACTAAATGTGTTCAAGACCAATATTCGGAAGGATTACCAGTACAACTCATACAATGACAAATTAAAGATTAGTCTTTTGACCACCCTATTGAGTGATAATTTTTTTATAAAAAAACATGTTTTAGTGAGACTTTCTAGATCTTACATAGTATAGTAAGAAAGTTCGATGATTAAATAAAAGGAGTTGGATTAGGATACCTAATTAGGAGAAAAAGGAACTAAAGAAAAGATCCCTATTTAAGAAGTTCATAATAAGGATATATCCCTAAGGGAGTAAAATAAAAGGAACTTTGGAAGATTGGAGACAACCAGATTAAAGATTGCCAAGTAGGAGGACAATTCAAGGAAAAGGTATGGATATGGGAAATTACAATTATTTCCATTGAGGTTAACATGGAGTTGAGACATCTCGTAATAATTGCAAGACAATTCCTTACTCCGAAACATGAGAGTGTGAACTTCGAGGACGAAGTTTATTTTAAGGGGGAGAGTCTGTAACATCCCAGCATTAGAGCTTAGAAATAAGCTGAACACAGATGTGTGCATTGCATTCATGCATAGAAAATCTGAATAATTTTCGCGCTTTTAAATAAAAACTTGTCAAAGTGATTGAAGCTTCTCTTAACTTGATGGAATTGAAGTAGATCATCAAGTTGACTGCAATAAGTTTCAACATGACCTTTGTTAAAACCTTATTTTGGGTAAACATAATTTGATCTAAGGGTAGATCAAATGTAATAAAATTTAATTCTAATACATTACTTAACGATTTATTTTGATCCTTAGGTGATCATATCATAGTATTCATTATAATCACTCATGAATACCAAATTATAAATATAACACAAATAATAAGAATGTAACAACTATATCTTAATCTCATCTACTTATACCATGAGTATCATGGAAATACCTAACTCTAACTCTCTAGTGAGATTGAGTAGGAAAGAAACCAAAGTTAAGATCATTCACCATATATCTTTCTTTACATATCAATCTTTATCATCTCTATTGAATCCTATCCTTCTATTTATTGTTCATCAATATTGAGAAATCAACTACTGATTCACCAATTCTTAACCTATCAATTCTTGACCTATCAACTCTTGTACTTATTATAGAATTCACTTAGGGCTTATAAAGAAAGAAGTAAGAAGAGGTAAATAGTGATGCTAGTTTTATATGGCATCTATAGGATGGGAGTGATTGGAGGAAATCAAATCAATATGGTAACAAAGAAAATTACAAGGATGAAGTCTGAAGATAGTTACAAGGAGTAGTCCTATTGGATCAAGTAGGTACAATCAATGAATTATATCTCTTAATCCAATAGAGCTAAACAGAAGATAATTATAATACAACTGTAATGTTGTATGGATGGAAGCCTTGATTAGCCAACTGGAAACATAAACTATAAAGGATCAAAGGATTATAATGAGCATGCCTTACTCACCAATATTGAATGCTTATACCATGTATAAGTGACATTAGTGGATAAAACATGATTGAACCATAGTATAGATATATTATCCTAGATTAGTCATTACAAGTCACATTAATATAATGTGAGGTTGGAATGTTAGATATTGGAGTCAAGTAGAGACAAGATAGTATGATTAAAATGATGTTAGAGCAACATTGGATTAAAGAAGTAGTATTTTCCTCTTTGGAAATACTAAGCAATTGAAGTGAAGTAGGATTTGATGCATACATCTATTGAAGTGATATTAGTGAAGGGTGATTAAGGAAGAGTATGATTGGAGTTAGAAGTAACCACTTGTTGGATTGGGGATTATCAACAACAGAGTAGTGGATATAACCAAGTATGGATATGAAAAGATTATGAAAAGCTTTAGTGTCAAGATCATTGGATTTACAAATGAATTTAGAAGAATAAAAGGTGGATAAGAATATTCTGCAAATCAAAGCACATCATGTTAGCACATGATGATGGACATAGAGAAGTAGTATATCTAGGAAAGGAATTCCTTAATTAGAGGTCCAGAATTATGAACTTTTGGTAAACACTAGACCCTAGATCTTTACCAAACATATTATCCATTTCATCTAATCGATCTATCATCTTATTTACACAAAGCTTCATAGAAATATTTACTATATCAAATCACCTAAGCACATCTTTGTCATTTTCAACCGTCATTATCATAGGTGCTTAGGAACCATCTTTATCAATTCTTTCTCATAAGATAGCCTAGAAAACAATCCCACTATTTTACTTCAAAGGGTGATAACATTAAAAATTATAAACATAAAGGCAATATATTTTAACCATTCACTTTCATTTATAACTATAAAAGGATATTCCCATATTAAAAACTTCCAGAATTCATGGTAAATACTTATAATCTTAAACCTTAACTTCTATTTCAATCATGACCATCAATATATAAGTAATGTCATAACCAAGATCCTTAAAACAATATTCACCTATTAGTGAAATTAGGATAATAGAAGTTATCATATTAAGAATTTTAATAATTAAAACATCTTATATAATGATTGTTATACAAAAGGAATATGGATATATTATTTACATACCTTTAAGTATCTTAAACCATTCTAATCACACTCATTAAGAAGAAATAATGAAATCATTTTTATAGGATTATAGACAAATCCTAAACCCCCAAAACCTAGATTCTACTTATTCCATTTAATATAATAACTCCTTATATGTTAATGAATTAAGGGAATGTAGAAGAGTAAATAAATAAAGTATATAATAATAATAATTCATACCAGAATATTATGTAAAAATATCTAAAGAAAAATTTCTGGGGAAAACTTAAAACAAAAGTATGAATAATTCAAATCTGAAAAGAAAGTAAAATACAAAACAGAAAATAGAAAAAAATAAAGGAAGAAGAGGTATCAGTCCAATCTGGCCCATGGCCCATCTCCTCTCTGCTTACTCGTCGCTCACACGCGCCACACTGCAGCCCACCTGGCCTAGCATCAGCCCGCCAGGAGCCCGTACCCCTTTGTTGTATTTTTCCCCATCGTCCTCCTCACCGACGGATCAAGTAAGCAGCTCGCTGTCGAGCTCCGCCGCGCCGGCGTGCTCCAGGATTCGAGCCGCCGCCTGCCGTCTCCTATAAGACTCTTTGTATCGCCAAGGACGAACCCTAACACTCCATTTCCTCTCCTCCATTCTCCAGCGCGCAAACCCTAACTCCAGAGCTCACAAACGCCGTCGAGTCCCGTCGTCTCCGGCCGCCCCGAGCCTCGCCATGGCTCCTGGAAGCTTCACCTCGCCGCGGTGAGCAGCCTCGCAGGAGGAATCGACGCGAGAAGCTCCCAATCATCGACAAGGACACCGCCTTCCCGAGCTCCGGCCACCGCTTCCTCCCTCGATTACGGCGTCCCCCGTGCTCACCTCGCCTCGGCACCACCACCGTCATGCTCCTGGTGAGCCGCCGATGCTCAAGCACCTTTCTGCTTTCTCTCTCTCCCTCTGAATCTTCCTCCCCGCGGGAGACCGATGCCACCGCTGCTCGCCGTCGTTGCACCACCGTCACCAGTAGCCATTTCAAGGCGGCGCCGCCACTATACTACACCCCGTGACGCCCTCTTTCCGATAAGCCAAAGCACAGCCCCGCGAACGCAGCCGATTCACGAATCCGACCTTGATCTGAGGTTGATCTTGGAGTGATGTCAGCGTGACATCACGCTGATGTCATATTCCTATTTTTCTTTTATTTTAGAAATTGTAATAAGATTTCTGTAATAAATAAAAACAAATAGAAATGACATGGCAAAGTTCCCACCAGTCAGTGACTAGGGATAGGATAGGCTCTGATGAGAAAACCCCTTCATTGCATGCTGACATCAGCATTACCTAATAAACATATTTAGTTATTTAATTAAAAAATTCATAAAATGATCCAATCTTATAATTCAATAACTTTTGTTTTATAATTCAGAAAAATATGTTTAATATATGAAAATTTTCAGAAAAATAAAATCTACAACTTAAAAGCATTATCAAATATTATTATGATGATTAGCTAAATAAATATTATTTAATAAAAGTTTTATAAGTAATAAAACTTTGATAATTAATATTTTAATAATGGTAATTGTTAAAAATATAAATAAAATACCAAAAATCTTAGAAAAATAAGAATTAGAGTTCAAAACTATAATCATGAATTATTATTCCTCTTAATTAAATATTTATTATTTATTAAGTAGTTATATAGTAATAAACCTTATTAAAATCATATCTTATTATTTATAATCACAAAAATAAATGTAATATACCAAAATGATCACAAAAATAATACCTACATGTTAAAAAAATACAATATTCCACTTTTGAGTTTAACACTTTCATAACTTGAATTTAAACCTATTTCCTTAATATATAATTCATATAAAGGTAAATCAAATTTGTTAATATTCCTAAAATTGCCAATTTAGATTTAATAAGTAATACTATTCTTCAATATTGATAATATGAAGTCAAAATGGTTCAACACATTTTAAATACAATTTATTTAAATTATACTTCAACCATAAGTGCAGATTATTTTATAAAAGAATCCTTACCCAATCTAAAATCTCCAAGATTAATTATAATGAAATAAAAACCATTCCTTTACTTTAATCACAAGTTTATAAACAAATCAAAACACTATAGTAAGTTCATAAGTAGTAAATAATATTGTTTACTTAATTATATATCATAACCACACCCTTATAGGAAGGTAAATCCCTTTATACCATTATCATGTAAAGAAATCAATACTCCAATAGAAGTAATGCCATTCTTAAGTAACTCTAAGGAAACAATATAAAGTGAACAAGATACAAGTATCATAAGTAATACACCCTAAGTCTATCTACATTCATAAAGTTACTTTTAGTTTGCAAAGCTTTATGTATGGTGCTAAATACTTTATTATATGTTTTATAGTTAACTTTGGTCTGTTATAATTAGGTTATAAAGCATCTCAAGTCCAAACTATTCAAACATAAACAACATCAACCATATTTAATCAACCACAAATGTTGTTTAAACCTTAGAAGGAAATCTTTTCTTCAAATGTTATTCTTTTTGCCACTTCAGAAAACAAATGACAACTAATCACAATCACATTACTTTATACTTTACTTGTATAATAAGATTGTTAATACTTAAATTCTTTATAAGTGATATTACTTGCAAGTAAAACTTGAAGATAACAAATTAAGATGTAAGCAACCTTGAGTAGCATTCCATATGTGTGTATGTTGTTGTTGTATAAATACATGTTGTTTCCCACACACTCACAAGCGTTAATAAGAAGTACATGTGTGAAACTTAATCCAAAAGGGCAACACATTCCAAAGAAACCCTTTCCAGTATCCAAACCCTAGAACAACGTTATTCTCGGGATTCGCGTTTATCAAATTGCATTACACTGCTTATGCATAAAATCATCTTGCTTCTTTAAACATTAGTCCTTACCGGACCAATGATGCTGATTTCAGATATTGGATCTTTTATATTATATTGAAGACCGTGAGTGCATAATCTTGCAATCACAAAAGGAAAGTTCACACTTTCTCATGTCCTTTGATTATTTTCTGTAAAGTATTTTACAAATCCAGTGTTGTCATCACCTGCATTTGAAAAAGTTTAGAAAATACTATTTTCATAATAATGTGATTATAGGTTATTTACCATGAGGTAATAACCTACTATAAGAGTTCTGGTGGTAAACGAACATAATATCTAGGACTTAACAACCAATGTCAACAGTGATTCTTGCGCCGTATATTACGTGTTGACCATGAGATTTGGAATGGGACGGAGAAGTCAACTGTATCTTTTCCCTCTCGCATGGAGCCGGATGTGCGGGCCGTGGCTGTTATCACTCGTAGCGTGCATATTATATGGTAATTCATAGGGGATATGCAGCATATGGGTGGGAGCCCTCAACTTCCCACGATAGTTCCGGCGTCTGAACGGTCTGTACTGCCAATTGTCGTAATTCAATATGTGGGCTGGCGTACACCAAGGAGACATGCGGGGTCGTGGAGAAGGCACTGATTGGCTTGGATCTTTGTCTGGGCCTCACACCGAAGAAGTGTGAATGAACCTGCAACTCGGATGTGCAACAAAGCTAAGATCTCTCATGGGTAAAGTAACGCACCTCTACAGAGTGTAAGAACTGTAACTTGTTAGTCCCTGTTCTGGGAAGGAGCTGCGAACGCGGCGGGAAAGGAACCCCATGCAGGTTTTGGTAAACCCGTGAAGGCTGACGGACATAGCTTTTCAGAATAAAAGCAACCTTTAAAGAAATGTTTACGAAAACCTGCATTGCCTACGACCTAAGGTCTGTGGTTGTAGCTATAGTGCATCAAACACTCCTTTTCTAGTGGACTTGCTGAGTACGCTCGTACTCAAAGTATCTTCTTAACCCCTGCTAGGTTCTAAAGCCAGTACAGACGACGTCTACATCAAGTTATGCTCCAGGAATCATCACTAAAAGCTAAAACTCTTCGATGAAGTCAAGGAAGTCAGCATATACATCAACTCAAGTGAAGCCAAAGTTGCTGATTAGATAAGAATAGAATTTCTAACCATAGAACCCACTTCTGTAGAGTATTGCAATAGCAGCAATGCAAGCCTAGTAGTTCAGCTACTATTTTTATAAGTATGGTAGCTATGAGTTATTTATTCTTGATTCTTCTTTGTAAGAAGTTTCGTTCTCTCTTTAACCTAGAGTGTTCTCTGGATCTTGTGTAAAGAGATGAGTTCTAACCTATAATCATGTCTTGGACTTGCTATGTTTCTGTTGTACTACTCTGAGGGATGTAATACTAGTGAAATGTGTTTCATTGGTGTTATGTCAACGACTATAGTGTACTACATCATGCAGTGGTATGTTGGGTCACTGCAGATATAAATCTAACCACAACCTTAAACTCTGAGATCCTACGCTCCCTTGTGCAAAGGTGTCCTAACGGGGGTTCAAGTTTCTGTCACTCCAGCAACCCCAAAATTAGTAGCCAAATACACAATGCATTCCCCTAGGCCCATAAATGGTGAAGTATCATGTAGTCGACGTTCACATGACACCACTAGAAGAATAGCATCACAACTTAAATACTAAACCATTGAATAATAACTCAACACAGATTCACTACTAACAACATGACTTCTCCCATGTCCTCAAGAACACAACGAACTACTCACAAGACATCATATGCATCAAGATCAAAGTTGATATGGTAATGGATAACAGTCTAAACATAAACAACAATACAATGGTTCCACTCACAAGTATCAACTAAAATAGTAATTAACACCGGGAAGGTTTCCCCTAATGAACTAAAGCAATATCCAACACAATTGTTACAGCGGGATGGAGTGGTGATGATGGTGCTGGTGGAGATGATGGTGTGGATGATGATGATGATGATGATCCCGATGAAGCCTAGTGTAACACCCTCAGAATCGGACCTATGCAAGTTTTAGCAAAATTCGCCAAACCCGCATAGAAACGATTCAAAGGTGCCCACCAGGCACTTTCGTGCGGGTGGAAAACGAAGTAATAACATTACACAACAGTCCTCGATGGGACCCACAGAACAGGTATATATAGCAGCGACTCAAAGAGTCAAGAATACAGAGATAATATACAAAGATCCAAATCACCTTGAAAACGATAGTGCGTCCCGCTACGGACAAGAAGCAAATGGGGCTAAGAGCCCTGAAGAATAACCAATGGCGTCCATAACCCTGCCCAGGCCAAGCCGGAAGGGTAACCCTGCTAACGGCGTCGATCTCAAAACCTGCTTAACAAAAGGGGTGCCGACAAAGGGCAAAGCAGAAAAACAAAGAAGGAGCGTCAGTACTGAGGCCAGTACACGGCGAGTCTAGAATTCGGCGGTCCTCGCCTACATAGGTATGGTGGACTGAGCGGCAGCGGCAGCATGCACTGAACAACCTATAGAGACTCGATACAACTGGCGGCTATCAGAGAGGGGTGAGAAAGACCTATTCGGATCCAACCTGTTACTAGCATCAAACAAACCCATCCTGGTGTTTCCCCCTCGAGACCAAACGAGGAAGTCAAACGAGGAACTCACACAGTTGGCAGTTTTATTTATTCGGTTATCGTTGCAGCAATTACTAGTCAAGTATAGATAATCATCCTGATAAAGTAGGCGGTGGGCACTTTTAGTTAACCATTCCGTTATAGTTGCAACACTTACTAATCATATACAGATGACATGAGATAAACCCAAAACCCAGCAGTTGTTGGCACTTTTATTCAGCCATTCCGTTGTAGTTGCAATACTTACTAGTCAGATACAATTGTCGCAAGCGACAACCAAACAAGCAATTGTGGGCAGTTTTAATTAGCCATTCCATTATAGTGAAGCTGATTACTAGTCATTATAAGTCAAATTTATAGCAGTAAACTTTAGTTATGCTTGTCTATGATCGATAAACTGTGCTCCAAGTCGTCCATATCCGCGGACACGGCTTTCAGAAAGTTTTACCCGGCCGGGGTGCACCAATAGCAACACACACTCGATCAACCTCGGAAAAACCAAATCAAAACCCAACGAGGCCTTCACGACAAAGCAATCACAAGATTCAGAAATATTTCAGGGGGCCACCCCTTAAGTAGATTCCGCAACGGAGTAAGCAAGCTCCGAGACGGCCTCAAGGTCTGCGACAATGGCTGTAAGCGACTGGGAACCCCAAACGGGGCTTGTCGATACCGTGAAAACATTCCGCTTCCAAAACAGTACAGTGTGCAGTACCTCGCACAATCGTAAATAAAGCAGTAAAGCATGGCATAAGTACAGGATCGTAAATAAAACCTCAAACTAGTTTGTGGCCCCAAGAAATAAGACTGAATCAAGCTCTGGCTCAGGGGGGTCCCATATACCTCCCGGATGTGGATAGCGCGATAAATCAAGGAACAGGTATCAAGTACTCGGGGTCTTACGGGACACAAGTGGGCGTTCGGAAACCAAATATTCTCTATCACCCACCGATGCCTCTGCTTATTTCAATTTTAGTTGTTAAACAGAAATTAAAGTGAACAATAAGTAAAACTATGATCATCTCCAACATCAACATGCGGCAATACATCAACAACTGTGGCACTTGACGACACGCAACAGCACTTGAGCAAGCGACTACGACGCGCAAGTCCAACTATCTACCAAACAACAGGTAATAGGATGTGTCCGAGGCAATATAGGGCTGCAAGGGATATCACGGGTATGGAAAACTAGAGCATCGCAACACAGATAGCAATAGATCAACAGGAGGGAAGTAAATACTATAAAAGTAAGATAGGTAGAAAGGGGGAGATGCTCGCCTGAAAACATCGTCGAAGGTTCAACCGAAGGTCGGGGCGAAGCTCACATCAACTCAACGGCCTTATCCGCGAAGAACCAAAACACTAGAAGAAACACCGGATGCGATATTTAATATGACGGCAGAAGATCGGCATGATGCATATATGATGAATGACATGGCAAAGGTGCGATGCAATTAGGTCATATTAAGCGGAACCGGGGTCCCGACAATTAATATATGGTTCAAGTTGTTTAAATACCCCGCAATTTAAATGTCGTTTAACAAGGCAAGATAAGATACCGGTTCGCCACACAGGTTTAGTTGAGGCCGATATGAGACCAGATTTGCCCACATATGGGCCCCACATTTAATTATTAGGTGAATCGGCATAAGGCCCCCAAACCACAGATATGCAGGCGAGATGAATGACTTAATGCAACAAGTTGTTATTATATTATAAAATAGGGTTCTCGGAAAGGGGTCACACATTAGGGGTCTCGACGATCTTGGGGTTCGGGGTCCGGGTCCAGGGTTCGACGGGGATCAGGTCTCGGGGTTCAGGGTTCGACGAACTTGACGGGATCGTCCTCGGATAACGGGGGTAGAGCTTGGCGCATCCGGGGTCTTCGGGTCATGGCGACGGTCCTGGCGTCCTTGATGGAGAACTCAGGGTTCCGGGGTTCGCGGTTTCTTGTTGACGGTCTCGTGGGGCCATCTTAGTTGCTGGTGTCGAGCTCGGGTGCCGTTGATGATCTTGGGGTTTCAGCGGAACGGTCTTCGGGGTACGTGGTCGGTCATGGCGTTCTGAAAGAAGTACTCGGCGTTTCGTGAAGATCTTGTTGATTCCATGGCGGAGGCCTTGGCGCCTCGGTTCGGTCTTCGGATCTCCACACGGCCGGTCTTGGTGACGAGCTTGTGCGATGGGGATCTTGGTTCAACATCAACGCGGTCTCCGAGTCCGAGGGTTAGACCTTGGCGTCCGAGGGAGAATCCCTGTCGTTTCCGTACCGACGACCTTGGTGTTCAGGGGAGCTCCCGGTGTCTCGAGGAGGAGATCTTGTCGGTTCCACCTCGAAGGCCCTGTTGTTCTGCAGTGGGGTTCGTGGTTCATCGGGGTTCGGGTCTCCGACGTCGCATACGGGAAGAAGGTCTTGAGGATCCGGCGAAGATCTTGGCGCACATGTGGTCTTCGGGTTCGGGGTTCCCGGCGTCCGTAGTAGGTCTTGGTGCTTCGGCTTGATGTCGTCTCCCCAGTACCGCGGGCTCTCGATGTAGTTCTCGTTTGGATACCTTGCAGGGATAGGGCGCCTGACGGAGTTGGCCTTGGGAACGGCGGCGTTCGGAACCTGGGTCGCAGGAGGGTGGCCCGAGAGCGGCACGGCGGTCACCGAGGAGGCCCTGGCGAGGCCGACGCCGGCCAGAGGCGTTGCAGGACCGCGGGGCTGGCCCGAGGCGGCGGGGCTGGGGCCGGGGACGGCGCGTCGCGGACGGGAGGACGCCGGGCGGAGGTTGGCGGGGCGCTGGGGTCACGGCGAGGTGGGCCACGCGGCGGCGCTGGGGTCGGGGACGGCCGGGCCGGAGGCGGCCGACGCCGGGCGAGTCGCGGAAGGCGGCGGTGGCTCAGGGCAGGTGCGGCGGAGGCGAGGCGGTCCTAGGCGTCGCGGCGCGGCCGGCGGGCTCGGGCGGCGGGCCGCAGGTGAGGGAGGCGCGCGGGAGCCTGAGGGGCCGGCGGCGGCGGAGAGGCTCTTGGCGGGTGGTTGGCGGAGGGCGAGCGAGCGAGGTCGCGAGCGGGGGTCGGAGCGGAGGAGGCAGACGCGAGCGACGGGGCGGCAGCGTCGCCGGCGAGGACGCGGGGAGCCGGGGCCGAGGCAGGCGGGGTTGGGGCGCGACGGTGCGAGGAGGGGCGGAGCTGGGGAGGGGAGAGGCGGCGTCGGGCGGTGGGGAGCCTGGCCGTCGAGCGGCGGGGACGAGAAGGGTGAGCGGGGCGCGGAGTAGCTGCGGCGAGCGGCCGGCCGGAGCGGGGCCCGAGGGAGGTGGGGGTCGCGTCGGGTGGCGAGGAGGGAAGGCGAGCGAGGCTGCGGGGACGCACGGCGGCGGCGGCGCGGGAAGGGCCAGGGCGGCGGACGGCGAGGCGGCCACCGGCGACGGGAGGGGCGGAAGGCGCTGCGGCGGTGGCGGGACTGCACGCGAGGGAGAGAACCAGAGGGAGAGGGAGGAGAGGGGCACGCGGTGGTGGGGGGACAGGGTGGGGCCCAGGAGCGACAGGGAGGCGGGTCCCACTGTTGGTTGGTGGGTTGGCGGTAGTGTGAACGCGTGTAGGGTGCGTGCAGGGGGGGAAGTGGCCGGCTGGGGCCAGGGTGGTTGTGTTGGTGGGTCCCGGCTGGCAGCGAGAGAGGGTAGAGAGGGTCAGGGTGAGAAAAAGGGGAAGGGAAAGGGGCTGGATGGATGAGGTGGCAGGTGGGTATGTTTGGGGTGAGAGGGGGAGGTGGCAGCCTGGGATTGGTGGGTAGGAATAGATTGGGTGGGACTAGGATTTAGAGGGAGCTGTTTTCAAAAGTGTGTTTGTTTGGTCGCGTTTAAATTAAAATAAGGCCATTTTGCAAACGGTTTTTAGGCAAATAAGATCTCCGATGCGATCGGGGTTTTGTGTTTGAAAAATAAGAGGGGCTTTTATACAATTCAAAACTAGGCTTTTTCAAAAATGCAGTCAAACAATGCATGAAGATGACGATGCAATGCACAAATTCAACGCGATTTTCTAGTAGTGGTTTTTGCGGGATGCCACAATTCGACACCACTAACAATGGATCTCGCCCTCGAGATCCGCCTCATGGTACCGGAAGGAAGGCCGGCGGTCTGCGTCTTCTCGCTTCGTGTAGATCCTCGCGACACCACTAACAAGAGGTCGTTGTTCCTGTTCATCAACACTCCGGATAGACAACGGACGAAGTTAAAGGTAAGGCCACCTCTAACTTCCATGGAAGGAGTATAGTTGCATCGATCCACCAGTTCGATGTACAGAGCGAACAGTAAGAGTCGGTTAGGGTGATCAGTCCATCCCGGACCCAACTGTCGACTCTATACATGGGTAGGAGAATCAGACAACTCCACTCTCGAGATTTAGACTGAAGACCTTCTTAGGCGGTTTCCGGAACAAAGGAATGTTGCCAGCAGAAATCGTATGAAAGACACAATGATTAGGTTTCGCGATGGTTCCATTGGCATGAACAACACATGCTCAAGGTATACTCCAACTTCACCAATGCTCGTCCTTCTCATATGTTTTTCTTCAACGCTGACACCCAGCAAGGAACACATATGGATAAAGAGCTCAAGAACAAAAGATTGGAGGAAGGGTACAACTGACAGTTGCAGATTGATGATCGTAGCACCTCCGTTACAAAAGGGGAGAAAGAGAAACCCTGAAGGTACGACGGAAACCCAACCGCGAGAATTCCTGGACTCGAAGAAAAGATAAGAGAGCAGATTCAAAACACGTAGAGGTAAGAGGAGAACAGCAGAGAGGTAAGGAGTAAAATCAGACCTAATCAGAACTATCCAACCGATTTTTCGAAAATAGTTTTGACACTCTACTTCGGCCGTTAGCTAGGTTATCCTACAGGCTGGACTTGTGGGGTATCGCAACTGCTGAGCTCTGATACCACTCTGTAACACCCTCAGAATCGGACCTATGCAAGTTTTAGCAAAATTCGCCAAACCCGCATAGAAACGATTCAAAGGTGCCCGCCAGGCACTTTCGTGCGGGTGGAAAACGAAGTAATAACATTACACAACAGTCCTCGATGGGACCCACAGAACAGGTATATATAGCAGCGACTCAAAGAGTCAAGAATACAGAGATAATATATAAAGATCCAAATCACCTTGAAAACGATAGTGCGTCCCGCTACGGACAAGAAGCAAATGGGGCTAAGAGCCCTGAAGAATAACCAATGGCGTCCATAACCCTGCCCAGGCCAAGCCGGAAGGGTAACCCTGCTAACGGCGTCGATCTCAAAACCTGCTTAACAAAAGGGGTGCCGACAAAGGGCAAAGCAGAAAAACAAAGAAGGAGCGTCAGTACTGAGGCCAGTACACGGCGAGTCTAGAATTCGGCGGTCCTCGCCTACATAGGTATGGTGGACTGAGCGGCAGCGGCAGCATGCACTGAACAACCTATAGAGACTCGATACAACTGGCGGCTATCAGAGAGGGGTGAGAAAGACCTATTCGGATCCAACCTGTTACTAGCATCAAACAAACCCATCCTGGTGTTTCCCCCTCGAGACCAAACGAGGAAGTCAACCGAGGAACTCACACAGTTGGCAGTTTTATTTATTCGGTTATCGTTGCAGCAATTACTAGTCAAGTATAGATAATCATCCTGATAAAGTAGGCGGTGGGCACTTTTAGTTAACCATTCCGTTATAGTTGCAACACTTACTAATCATATACAGATGACATGAGATAAACCCAAAACCCAGCAGTTGTTGGCACTTTTATTCAGCCATTCCGTTGTAGTTGCAATACTTACTAGTCAGATACAATTGTCGCAAGCGACAACCAAACAAGCAATTGTGGGCAGTTTTAATTAGCCATTCCATTATAGTGAAGCTGATTACTAGTCATTATAAGTCAAATTTATAGCAGTAAACTTTAGTTATGCTTGTCTATGATCGATAAACTGTGCTCCAAGTCGTCCATATCCGCGGACACGGCTTTCAGAAAGTTTTACCCGGCCGGGGTGCACCAATAGCAACACACACTCGATCAACCTCGGAAAAACCAAATCAAAACCCAACGAGGCCTTCACGACAAAGCAATCACAAGATTCAGAAATATTTCAGGGGGCCACCCCTTAAGTAGATCCCGCAACGGAGTAAGCAAGCTCCGAGACGGCCTCAAGGTCTGCGACAATGGCTGTAAGCGACTGCGAACCCCAAACGGGGCTTGTCGATACCGCGAAAACATTCCGCTTCCAAAACAGTACAGTGTGCAGTACCTCGCACAATCGTAAATAAAGCAGTAAAGCATGGCATAAGTACAGGATCGTAAATAAAACCTCAAACTAGTTTGTGGCCCCAAGAAATAAGACTGAATCAAGCTCTGGCTCAGGGGGGTCCCATATACCTCCCGAATGTGGATAGCGCGATAAATCAAGGAACAGGTATCAAGTACTCGGGGTCTTACGGGACACAAGTGGGCGTTCGGAAACCAAATATTCTCTATCACCCACCGATGCCTCTGCTTATTTCAATTTTAGTTGTTAAACAGAAATTAAAGTGAACAATAAGTAAAACTATGATCATCTCCAACATCAACATGCGGCAATACATCAACAACTGTGGCACTTGACGACACGCAACAGCACTTGAGCAAGCGACTACGACGCGCAAGTCCAACTATCTACCAAACAACAGGTAATAGGATGTGTCCGAGGCAATATAGGGCTGCAAGGGATATCACGGGTATGGAAAACTAGAGCATCGCAACACAGATAGCAATAGATCAACAGGAGGGAAGTAAATACTATAAAAGTAAGATAGGTAGAAAGGGGGAGATGCTCGCCTGAAAACATCGTCGAAGGTTCAACCGAAGGTCGGGGCGAAGCTCACATCAACTCAACGGCCTTATCCGCGAAGAACCAAAACACTAGAAGAAACACCGGATGCGATATTTAATATGACGGCAGAAGATCGGCATGATGCATATATGATGAATGACATGGCAAAGGTGCGATGCAATTAGGTCATATTAAGCGGAACCGGGGTCCCGACAATTAATATATGGTTCAAGTTGTTTAAATACCCCGCAATTTAAATGTCGTTTAACAAGGCAAGATAAGATACCGGTTCGCCACACAGGTTTAGTTGAGGCCGATATGAGACCAGATTTGCCCACATATGGGCCCCACATTTAATTATTAGGTGAATCGGCATAAGGCCCCCAAACCACAGATATGCAGGCGAGATGAATGACTTAATGCAACAAGTTGTTATTATATTATAAAATAGGGTTCTCGGAAAGGGGTCACACATTAGGGGTCTCGACGATCTTGGGGTTCGGGGTCCGGGTCCAGGGTTCGACGGGGATCAGGTCTCGGGGTTCAGGGTTCGACGAACTTGACGGGATCGTCCTCGGATAACGGGGGTAGAGCTTGGCGCATCCGGGGTCTTCGGGTCATGGCGACGGTCCTGGCGTCCTTGATGGAGAACTCAGGGTTCCGGGGTTCGCGGTTTCTTGTCGACGGTCTCGTGGGGCCATCTTAGTTGCCGGTGTCGAGCTTGGGTGCCGTTGATGATCTTGGGGTTTCAGCGGAACGGTCTTCGGGGTACGTGGTCGGTCATGGCGTTCTGAAAGAAGTACTCGGCGTTTCGTGAAGATCTTGTTGATTCCATGGCGGAGGCCTTGGCGCCTCGGTTCGGTCTTCGGATCTCCACACGGCCGGTCTTGGTGACGAGCTTGTGCGATGGGGATCTTGGTTCAACATCAACGCGGTCTCCGAGTCCGAGGGTTAGACCTTGGCGTCCGAGGGAGAATCCCTGTCGTTTCCGTACCGACGACCTTGGTGTTCAGGGGAGCTCCCGGTGTCTCGAGGAGGAGATCTTGTCGGTTCCACCTCGAAGGCCCTGTTGTTCTGCAGTGGGGTTCGTGGTTCATCGGGGTTCGGGTCTCCGACGTCGCATACGGGAAGAAGGTCTTGAGGATCCGGCGAAGATCTTGGCGCACATGTGGTCTTCGGGTTCGGGGTTCCCGGCGTCCGTAGTAGGTCTTGGTGCTTCGGCTTGATGTCGTCTCCCCAGTACCGCGGGCTCTCGATGTAGTTCTCGTTTGGATACCTTGCAGGGATAGGGCGCCTGACGGAGTTGGCCTTGGGAACGGCGGCGTTCGGAACCTGGGTCGCAGGAGGGTGGCCCGAGAGCGGCACGGCGGTCACCGAGGAGGCCCTGGCGAGGCCGACGCCCGCCAGAGGCGTTGCAGGACCGCGGGGCTGGCCCGAGGCGGCGGGGCTGGGGCCGGGGACGGCGCGTCGCGGACGGGAGGACGCCGGGCGGAGGTTGGCGGGGCGCTAGGGTCGCGGCGAGGTGGGCCACGCGGCGGCGCTGGGGTCTGGGACGGCCGGGCCGGAGGCGGCCGACGCCGGGCGAGTCGCGGAAGGCGGCGGTGGCTCGGGGCAGGTGCGGCGGAGGCGAGGCGGTCCCAGGCGTCGCGGCGCGGCCGGCGGGCTCGGGCGGCGGGCCGCAGGTGAGGGAGGCGCGCGGGAGACTGAGGGGCCGGCGGCGGCGGAGAGGCTCTTGGCGGGTGGTTGGCGGAGGGCGAGCGAGCGAGGTCGCGAGCGGGGGTAGGAGCGGAGGAGGCAGACGCGAGCGACGGGGCGGCGGCGTCGCCGACGAGGACGCGGGGAGCCGGGGCCGAGGCAGGCGGGGTTGGGGCGCGACGGTGCGAGGAGGGGCGGAGCTGGGGAGGGGAGAGGCGGCGTCGGGCGGTGGGGAGCCTGGCCGTCGAGCGGCGGGGACGAGAAGGGTGAGCGGGGCGCGGAGTAGCTGCGGCGAGCGGCCGGCCGGAGCGGGGCCCGAGCGAGGTGGGGGTCGCGTCGGGTGGCGAGGAGGGAAGGCGAGCGAGGCTGCGGGGACGCACGGCGGCGGCGGCGCGGGAAGGGCTAGGACGGCGGACGGCGAGGCGGCCACCGGCGACGGGAGGGGCGGAAGGCGCTGCGGCGGTGGCGGGACTGCACGCGAGGGAGAGAACCAGAGGGAGAGGGAGGAGAGGGGCACGCGGTGGTGGGGGGGGGGAAAGGGTGGGGCCCAGGAGCGACAGGGAGGCGGGTCCCGCGGTTGGTTGGTGGGTTGGCGGTAGTGTGAACGCGTGTAGGGCGCGTGCAGGGGGGAAGTGGCCGGCTGGGGCCAGGGTGGTTGTGTTGGTGGGTCCCGGCTGGCAGCGAGAGAGGGTAGAGAGGGTCAGGGTGAGAAAAAGGGGAAGGGAAAGGGGCTGGATGGATGAGGTGGCAGGTGGGTATGTTTGGGGTGAGAGGGGGAGGTGGCGGCCTGGGATTGGTGGGTAGGAATAGATTGGGTGGGACTAGGATTTAGAGGGAGCTGTTTTCAAAAGTGTGTTTGTTTGGTCGCGTTTAAATTAAAATAAGGCCATTTTGCAAACGGTTTTTAGGCAAATAAGATCTCCGATGCGATCGGGGTTTTGTGTTTGAAAAATAAGAGGGGCTTTTATACAATTCAAAACTAGGCTTTTTCAAAAATGCAGTCAAACAATGCATGAAGATGACGATGCAATGCACAAATTCAACGCGATTTTCTAGTAGTGGTTTTTGCGGGATGCCACACCTAGCTTGACGATGGTGTTGATGGCGACGATCTCCCCTTTCCGGGAAGGAATTTCCCTGGCAGAAATCAGTCTACCGGAGAGATCTTTCTCTCTCGGTGTTTTCCGCCCCGCAGAGGCGGTGGAAATCTATCTGTGGCCACCCCCTTATTATTAGGGTTCCGAGAGGATGATATAGGCAAGAGGGAAGAGTCGGGAGCCGAGCAGGTGGGACACACCTGCCCTAGGTGCGGCCTAGGGGGATGCTTCTAGAGGGGTGTGGGACTCCTGTGTCCCTTCTACGCCTCCCCTTCTGGCTCCCCCCGTCTTCTGGGAAAATATAATTTTCCCATATTTTTCTGGTATTTTTCTGATCTTCGCGAAATTGCATCATAACACCTCCTTTTCCATCAGAATCCAGACTCCGGCAGTCCATCCTCCAAGAATCATCCAACATGCATAAACAGATGAAAAGACATAAGTAATACCTCATAATAAGACATGTATCAATGAATAGAGGCAAATTATGATATAGAATGGTGATGCAAATTGGATGTATCAACTCCCCCAAGCTTAGACCTTCGCTTGTCCCCAAGCAAAAACTGAGCTCAGTAAACATGTCCACAGGCTTATGGAGTGAAGTGTCGATAAAAGAATATGGACAAGAAGCATCACACTTACCATTACACAACTCATAGAAGAAACCAACTCACCATTATATAACTTAGCTTGCAACAAGTACAGGAGTCACAATAGAGATGAATAAAGATAAATCATAATTGGAATTGGCAAACTTAGTTCTTGGTCAGAGAACAACTGGCAAACAGGTTCTCAAAAATCTTTTTGTAGAAAGTTTATAACATGAGCATTCTTTGCTCAAAAAGGTTTTTCAATGAAGGCTTTCAAAGTAATACTCAATAGATAAGAGTTTTGTGCATACAAGGAAGATAAAGAACATGATTGAATAAATCACCATATGAATGCTTGAAACACAACAACTCAAAGCTTGCTAGAGATAGAGAGGAAGTAGGTTTACTAACTCAACTTAGAAAATAGGAGAAAGGTCCCCTTATAGAGGGAAGCAGGGATTACAAGTCATAAAGAGCTTCCAAAAGATTATGGTACTTACTAGCTTTGAGCTCTAATTGCCCCTATCATAGGAATCTTGAGATGATTAAGGTTAATGTGAACAAGGATGGAGTATATGCTTGACGAAATATAATTTGGCAATCTCATGTCCCTTGAGTACGAGGGGCACTCCTCATGCTACTCAACTTTAGTCACCGACAAGTTCTTGTCATTGTAAGTACATGTGTATCATATAGAACCACCAACAGGGTACCCCTTACACATGGTACATGATCTATCCCATAACCAAAATTACAAGGCAAGCAGACAATGAGCATCTCAGCGATCTTTTTATTTACTATATGCATAGCTTTTTATTGAGGATGCTTCACATAATGCTCATTATGGTGATGTTGCAAGTTTCCACCATGATTAGGCATGGCTTATGCTAGTGGCCTATGCATTTTATCTAACACACATACATCACTCCATGGACTTACAAGTTCCCTCTTTATTTCACACCGTTGACATCCACAAACAAAAGAGCATGATATCAACTGTGTACAACGTACAGGTGCAATGTTGGAAGCGTTCCCCGTGTCGGCACGGTTCTGCTAATCCCATTGTATAGGTGCAAGCATATACAACTTCCATGACACAATGGTTCAAGTCTATTAGGGGCAAGAAAATAAGGTGTGCCATCAAGTTCGTGAGAGATTTACTAACTAGTTTTCACATAACAAAATACTTTTTAATTCGAAAGATAGATGAAGCTTGAGAATTTTCTTGGAATAGCAAAAATGTAATAGGTAGATATGGTGGACACAAATGGCATAGGTTTGGTTCAAAGGGATTGGAAACATGAGAAGTATGCCTTCTCAAAACAGGTTTTTGGCTAGCAAGGCTAGGTAGCAAGCAAGAGAGTTGAAAGAAACAAGCAAACATACAAGTAATAAATCCAAACATGCAATCTTCCTTGAAGACACAAAAGATCTTAAATAAATAATATTAAGCTTATGAGCCAACAAGAAAGAAAATAGATGATACAAAATATCTGTAAGCGTTTTCTCTTTTCCTTTCAAACCTCAAAAAGTGTTGCTACTGACCAGAGCTCGATTTGTCAAAACCAATTTAGATCTACTTGATGCTCCCAAAGTGATGCCAATACTGATCAAGAAGATCCATCATATAACAGAGATTGCAAACTAAAATAAGAAGTGCAAAAAGTAAAAGATGAAACTTCTCATTAATATTCAATAAAGGCACTCACACCAAGGGATACATAGATAATCAACTAAAGGAGAGATACTTACACATGCAAACCAACCTATAATATAACTTCTCTACCAAAGATATGAATCCACTAAAAAGGTAAAAGATAATGATGGTGATACCGCGACACTCTCCCAAGCTTGGAACAAGGCAAGGGGATGCCAAACCTGATGAAGAATTACTCCTTCGGTGGTGGTGGTGGTGGTGTTTTCTTGATAAGCTCTTCAACAAGTTTCTTCAAATCCTCAATCTCAAAGGTCAGAGTATGAATCAACTCCGAATTCTTCTCAATGCGGTTCATGATCATGTCAGGCCGAGAGTTCCAGTCCTTGTTATTCTTTCCCCACTCTTCCTCCTTAGAGTCTTCCTTCACTGCATTGTTAGAACGAGGCATATCCCAAACCGAGGTAAAGTTCCCTTTGGGCACCTGTTGGTACTGATGCTCATGTATAAGAGTATGGAAGGGTCTCTTGGTGCGTGGAGGAAGTGTACGTGGAGCGAGGATATGACGTGGAGTTCTCCCTCCTATAGACATCCGTGTTGTCCTCCTAAGATTGGTAGGTTTTTCCACCACTCCAATGCTTGCGACGGTAGCGCGGGTGTCCAGATGCTTGTCCTCTTCCATGTCTTCTTCATCCCCAACCAAGATCTCCTCCTCCTTGGGGTTTTGAGGATCATCTTCTTCGACTTCTTGCCTTTATCGTTGGTGGAGACCATGATGATCTAAACTTGAGAAGATTTCCTGACAGAAACAGATCGAAACGAAAACACGAATAGAAAACGATGCACGAACCTTGGGGGATCCAGGGGTATATATTACGAAGTTTCATTGCATAAGGAAGGTACTGGTACAAAAACAAGGCGGAGACGGAGCTCGGGGAGCTCACACACCCCTCAGGCGTGGCCAGCTAGGGCCCGCGCCTGGGGTGGGTGTGGCCACCCCGGACACCGGTTCCTCCTCTATTCCGTCTCGTAATCTTCCATATGTATTAAAACATCAAAAATATAAAAATATTAGGCTTTCACGAACCTTCTATTTTCACCACTTTTACCTATTCAAATTCGAACTCTACGGACTCCTTTTCTCCTTCTCCTGAAAATTCCTTTCCTACAAGGTCTCACACAAACTTCAATGGCAACATTAGTGCAATCAAAATCAATAAACCTTTGAGGACACACTTGAACTGAAATCCATCAGAACAAAAGCTTCTGTAAGAGGCAAATGCAAATGATAGCAGAAATCTGTCAAAACAGACCAGCAGGTAAAGATTGATTTTTTCGAGAACCTTCTGTTGCTCAAATCAAAAAGTGCAAAACTAATGAAAGTTGGGTAATAACTTGGAGAACAAGCTCTAAAAATACATCTCCATCTGAAGTACTGAGCTCCCTCATGAATTTTTACAATGCAGATCAAAAATCTGTCCCAGGACAACCACTCTTCACAACTCCTCGACTTCTCAAAAGTAGTTGAACTTGACACAAAAACCAAAACAAAAAGGATGAGGAGCGATTATTACTGAAGTAATAACTTCCAAGACTCGACAAAACTCTTGGGTTATCTCCCAACAAGTACTTTTCTTTAATGCCTTTAAGTTAGGCTCGAAACTTTCAAAGATGCTCACAAAGGAGATAAATTTTTGAAGTGAAAGAGAGCATCAAGAAGCAAATAACCAACACAGTTGAGTCCAACCCACTTCCTATGCATGGGGGTATCATAAGTAAACGAATTGTTGAAACAAAAAGCCACTAGCATAGGAAGACAAAACAGATGCAACTTCAAAGTTTTCAACATAAAACGGGGAAACTTAGCATTATTGAGATGCATAAAACCATGTTTCCCTCTCTCATACTAACTTACAGTAGCACTTTGAATAAAGTTGACAATATAACTGTCACTGCCAACAACTTTATCATCAGAATAAGCATACTTACAGTCACCAAAAAGAGGTCCAAGGTCATAAACTGGATCAACAGAAGCAAGTTGTTCCATCCTGAAATCTTTATTAGGCAAACTATTTTCACAAGGAGCTTTAGCAAATTTGGAAAAGTTAAACTCATAAGAATATCCATTAAACTTAGTTAAAACTTTCTCCTTCTTACAATCTATAATAGCTCCACAAGTGTTTTATGACCCACAAGTATATGGGGTGTATCGCAGTACTTTCGATAAATAGGAGTGTCGATCCCAACAAGGAGCAGAAGGTGCTGAACAGTGGTGTGGAGCAGGAAATCCCTGTGAATACTTATCAAACGGATTTTTAGTGGTTTTCTGATAAGGCCACAAAACAAATAGAAAGTAACAAAGGTAACGAACCAACGGAGCAAGTGGGCCAATCCTTTCTTAGCAAAGGACAAGCCGGTGGAAATACTTATAAGGACCAAACGTTCTCGAGGACACATGGGAATTCTGTCAAGTGTGTTCGCTTCAAATAGCTGAGTACTCTTCTTTGCTGTTCTAAGTGTTGTGTGGATGAACCTGTGCTAACATACCGACCTTACTTGGACTAATACATACTTGTGATTAAACCCCCTGCAAACATCCGTAACTATAGGAAAGTAATTAAGATATAAATCTAACCACAGCCTTAAACTCTAAGATCCTACGCTCCCTTGTGCAAAGGTGTCCTAACGGGGGTTCATATTTCTGTCACTCCGGCAACCCCACAATTAGTAGCCAAATACACAATGCATTCCCCTAGTGATAGGGCAAAGGTGTCCGATCTTTCGATGATATGGCGATAATCGATTTGGTGGAGTTCGGGCTTGACGATCCGACTACACGTGCGAGCACGAGCGCCAATGCAATAACTAGGCTAATCTCCTGGAGGTTACCGATCCTGCGTGAACACGATCAGCCTGACCAGCGAGGGTCTTAATTCCTACCTGAAATCGAGAACAAGTAAGAACCAATATTGCAATCAAGATATTGCGGATTAAGAGGAAAGCTTTATTGAAGAGGTGGGATCCTGAATAGGCACGAAGTACAAGAGGCCTCTGCGACGCTCGAGCCTTGGCGAAGTTGCTATGATGGCTAACTTAATGTCTAAACAAAATCCAAGTCTAGGGGGTCGGCTATGGGGAGTATTTAAGGGCGAAAAGGTGGGGTTTTGGCCAACCATGGAAGTGGTGGCTGAATCCAACCCTAAAAGTCCCTTTCCCCTCAAATACGGACTCTAAAAAGTGGCTAATTAAAATCCTGCGAAAATTACATGGGCCTGGCCCAAAATAAAAGTGTCGCAGCACCATATTAAGCTATGGACGAATTCATAAAGTATTGATCTTGAGTATTTCGTCCAAGCCTTCTTTCTTCATTATGGTGGCCTCAAAGTTCTGAAATCTTCATCAGTGGCCTTCTCTTGGATCATCACATGCTTGCTGCCATCTCCATGCATGGCCATGCTCCAATGCTTGTCCCTCTCATCCATGCTTGGTCCATCATTCCTAAGAGTAAGAAATATATCTGATTTAGGCAGCATCATATTCTCATGTATGTGAGGAATAGTTCCAAGAAACGAAAGTACCTGATAGTTAAGTTGTTTGGCACGAGATCTTGTGATGGGTCCTTGTATGTGTGTTGCTATAGGTACAACGGTTGTATCAATAGTAGGGATGTCCACATCATGCTCCCCTTCTTGAATTGAAGTCGTCCTCGACGCAATCTCATCTTCCTCACCAAAGTAAGGCTTCAAATCTGCAATGTTAAACGTAGGACTAACCGTACCAAAGTCTGCAGGCAACTCAAGTTTATATGCATTATCATTGATTTTCTCTAACACCTTAAAGGGACCAGCAGCACGTGGCATTAACTTAGACTTGCGTAAATCACGAAAACGATCTTTACGCAAATGTAACCAAACAAGATCGCCAACATCAAACACAACATGCTTTCTCCCTTTATCCCCAGCAAGTTTATACTTAGCATTCATGTGTTCAATGTTATCTTTAGTAGTCTTATGCAAGTTTAATATCATTTCAGCGTGTTGTGTAGCATCCAAATTATGTTGCACCGAAGAAGGTAAAGGCAATAAATCAATAGGTGCACGAGGAACAAAACCATACACAATCTCAAATGGGCACATCTTTGTGGTAGAATGCAGCGAACGATTATAAGCAAATTCTATATGAGGTAAACACTCTTCCCACAATTTTAAGTTCTTCTTTAAAACAGCCCGCAACATAGTAGACAAAGTTCTATTTACTACTTCAGTTTGACCATCAGTTTGGGGATGACATGTAGTACTAAAGAGCAATTTAGTCCCCAACTTAGCCCATAAACATCTCCAAAAGTGGCTAAGAAATTTAGTATCACGATCAGAGACAATAGTATTTGGCACACCATGCAAACGAACAATTTCACGAAAAAACAAATCAGCAATGCGCAGCATCATCCGTTTTATGACAAGGAATAAAGTGTGCCATCTTAGAAAACCGATCCACAACAACAAAAATACTATCCCTCCCCTTCTGTGTTCGTGGCAATCCCAAAACAAAGTCCATAGAAATATCCTCCCAAGGAACACTAGGAACAGGAAGAGGCATATATAAACCATGTGGATTAAGGCGAGACTTAGCTTTTTGACAAGTAGTGCAGCGTGCCACAAATCTCTCCACGTCTCGACGCATACGTGGCCAAAAGAAGTGTGCAGCAAGAACATCCTCCGTCTTCTTGACACCAAAGTGTCCCATCAATCCTCCTCCATGCGCCTCCTGTAACAACAAAAGACGAACAGAACTATCCGGAATGCATAGTTTGTTAGCACGGAACACAAATCCATCATTGAAGACAAACTTGTTCCATGTTCTACCATCTCTACAATTCTGCAACACATCTTTAAATTTAGCATCATGCACATATTGTTCCTTAATAGTTTCTAATCCAAATATTTTGAAGTCAAGTTGAGATAACAAAGCATAACGGCGCGACAAAGCATCAGCAATAATATTATCTTTACCCATTTTGTGTTTGATAACATAAGGAAAAGACTCAATAAATTCAACCCACTTTGCATGACGACGATTCAACTTAGCTTGACTACGAATATGCTTCAAAGATTCATGATCAGAATGTATAACAAATTCTTTAGGCCATAGATAATGTTACCAAGTTTCTAATGTCCGAACCAACGCATATAATTCTTTATCATAAGTAGAATAGTTCAAACTAGCCCCACTCAATTTCTCACTAAAATATGCAACAGGTTTTCCCTCTTGTAATAACACCCCTCCCAAACCAATTCCACTAGCATCACATTCAAGCTCAAAAGTCTTAGTAAAATCAGGAAGTTGGAGTAAGGGAGCATGTGTTAGCTTATCTTTCAATATGACGAAGGCTTGTTGTTGTGCATCGCCCCAAACAAAGGGCACATCCTTCTTGGTAAGGTCATCCAGCGGCGCGGCAATTGATCCAAAGTCTTTGACAAAGCACCTATAAAAACCAGCGAGACCAAGAAAACTCCTCACTTGTGTGACCGTCTTGGGCTGCGGCCAATTCTCAATAGCTTCAATCTTGGCTGGATCCACTTCAATACCCTGTGATGTAACAACATAGCCAAGAAACGCAACTCCATTGGTGCAAAAGGTGCACTTCTCAAGGTTACCAAACAAACGTGCATCACGTAAAGCATTGAAAACAGCACGTAAATGGTCCAAATGATCCTCTAAAGATTTGCTATAAATCATAATATCATCAAAGTAGACTACCACAAAACGTCCAATGAAAGCACGTAAAACTTCGTTCATTAATCTCATGAAAGTGCTAGGCGCATTAGTTAAACCAAACGGCATTACTAACCACTCATATAAACCGAACTTAGTTTTAAATGCTGTTTTCCATTCATCTCCTAATTTCATACGAATCTGGTGGTAACCACTACGCAAATCAACTTTAGAAAACATGGTAGAGCCACTCAATTCATCAAGCATGTCATCTAAACGTGGAATAGGATGACGATATCGAATAGTAATATTATTGATAGCTCTACAATCAGTACACATGCGCGAAGAACCATCTTTCTTAGGTACCAAAATAATAGGAACATCACAGGGGCTAAGGGACTCACGAATATGATCTCTGTCGAGTAGTTCCTGAATTTGGCGTTGTATCTCCTTTGTCTCCTCTGGATTGGTTCTATATGGCGCGTGGTTGGGCAACGTGGCACCAGGAATTAGATCAATTTGGTGCTCAATTCCTCTAATAGGAGGTAGTCCTGGTGGTAGCTCAGCGGGAAAGACGTCCTCATATTCCTGCAAAAGGTTAGCAATAGCGGGTGGCAAAGAAGGAGGCATATCCTCAAATGAAAACAAAACCTCTTTGCAGACAATTGCATAACATTGAGTATTGTTTACATCTAGTTCAGCAATATCAATTTTATTTGCAAGCATACATGGACTCTTCAAACGAATTTCAGTAGCATGTGAAGAATCAGATTTGGTGTTCTTTGGTGGTATAAAATCTGCATCAACAATCTGATTCTCACTTTTATTTTTCTCCTCAGTTTTAGCTCTACTAGCTCTAGCAAGATCATCTTTTAAAATCTGTTCGGGAGTCATAGGTTTTAGACCAATTTTCTTTCCATCATGCATAAGAGAATAGTGATTAGTTTTGCCATTATGAACAGATTCTCTATCAAATTGCGAGGGTCTACCAAGTAATAAAGAACAAGCTTGCATAGGTACAACATCACAATCAACAAAATCAGAATATGTACCAATAGTAAAATGCACGCATACCGTTCTTGTTACCTTGATCTTGCGAGGACTCTCAAACCATTGGATGTAATATGAATGTGGGCGTTGTCTTGTTGGAAGCGCAAGCTTCTCTACCATGTCAACACTGGCCAGATTATTACAACTCCCTCCATCAATGATGATCCGTATAGCTCTGTCCTTGACAACACCACGTGTTTGGAACAGGTTGTGGCATTGATCTTGCTCAGATTTGCTCAATTGCACACTCAACACACGTTGTGTAATTAAGCTCTTGTATTGATCAGCAGCTTCAGCTCCCATTACCTCTGTCTCTTCATCAGCATCAGAATTGTCTCGATCGCGAGCAGAAATAAGGGCTAGTGTATCTTCATCGAAGTCACTCTTTGAATCGTATTGACCATTTTCTCGCACCATCATGACACGTTGTGTTGTGCACTGTCTCTCAATATGACCAAAACCCCAGCACTTGCGGCATTGTATATCCTTTGTCTTACCCGTGGAATCCATATAAGATGCACTACGAGCAGGAGCATTGGATGATGGTGGAGGAGCAGCTGGAAATCTTGTGGTGGCCTTGGATGTGGTAGTAGCTGGTGGCGAATCACGAGGATGCGCTGGTTGTCGGGATGTCCAAGTGGATGTGCGACCTGCAAAATTATTAGTCCTCCTCCATGTTGTTTGGCGATCCTGCACTTCACGTTCAGCTTTGCAAGCAAGATGAAACAAACGAGTGATAGAATTATATTCCTTATAATCTAAGATGTGCTGAATGTCCTTGTTTAATCCACCAAAGAAACGTGCAAGCATTTGTTCAGTAGATTCAACAAGACCACACCGAACCATCCCCGTTTGCAATTCCTGATAATACTCTTCTACAGAATTTTTCCCTTGCTCTAAATGTGTCAGATTCTTTAGTAAATCACGTTGATAAGTGGGAGGTACAAAACGAACACACATAGCAGTTTTTAAAGCAGTCCAAGTATTAGGAATAGTAGTAGGATTTAAACGACAATACTCAGACCACCAAAGGGAAGCAAATTTAGTAAATTCACATGTAGCAGCACTAACACGCATATTCTCAGGATATTTTAAGCATGCAAAACGTTGTTCTACTTCCATCTCCCATGTAAGATATGCATCAGGATTATATTTACCCTCAAAAGATGGAATATTTAGTTTAAGCTTTGCAACATGATCATCATCACGTACCGGTGGTCGAGCGTTGCGGTAGTAATGTCGGGGACGGACAGCAGGTACCTGTGGAGGTTGTTCAACCTCCTCGTCAAACAGATCGTCGTCGTCAGGGTCGTAGTAGTACCCGTCGTCTGTCCCCAAAGTCGCAACAGCAGCAGCGGCGGAAGTCTGAGGTGCGTCAGCCGTAGCGGGAGCCGCTGGGGGTGCGGCGACAGCTGAACCAGCAGTCCGACCCGTGATCGGAATGCACCGTGCGCCATGTGTGTGTAGGCGCGGGTGCGGGCAATCTGTTCAAAAGCTCCTTGAACCGAACGTCAAGCTTGGCGTTGAAGGATTTCTCGAGTCCATCGATCTTGTCCACGGCGTTAGTGAGCTTGGTGTCAAACTCCCCTAGGCGCGTATCCACGTCTTCAGCGCGACTGACCAAGAGCGCGGAGAAGTGGGCATGTAGTTCTTCGTTCGTCATTGTGGCAGGGTTCCGCGAAGTATCTATCATGGTTAGTCCTTAAAAAGCACAGGTATATACTATGGAAATATGGTGGAAGGCACGCGTAATCCGTCAAGCAATATACGAAGCTCTTACAAGTTCTTACCAAACAGCAGCAAAAGGCGATGTGCAACCGCGAGGATCAGTGGGTCCAGAGATTGAGCCGAGCGATTACCAGGAGTCGAGACACCGCACGTGGAGAATATCTGTGGAGCTCTGGGAAGGCTTAGCAAATGGGGATAGCAAGTATCAAAACAACAATGCAAAAGTTGAAAGAATGCTCAACGACGGTACTGTGCTGGTCCTAGGCTAGACCGTACTAGAGACGCGAGCCTAGATCACCAACGATGTCACGACGCGACACAACAAGCAATGTATGATGATATGACACCCTGAAAAGCGAACCGAGATGCAGAAAATCACTATGATGGCGAGTGTCTAGAACTGATCTACGGGGTCTAAAAATAGGTTAGCCCCAAAAAGAAATTTGATTTTTTTTTATTTTGCTCCGGAAAGCGCGCAGACGCCAAAAAAATATTGCTATAACGGCCGATGGAGAAAAGTGATCCCCGGGGTCGAAAAACAGTATAGCCAGAAAAAAAATTCGGAGGCGGTTCCAGACTTTTTTTTTGCTCTCCTTCTGGACTTACGACCGAACTCGGAGCTCGACTCGGACTTTAGCTGAACACGGAAACAACAAAGAAGGAAAGTCAAAAGAAATAACTAGGAAACAATAACTGAACTCAGACTCGTGCCGCGGCAGGATAGGTGATCGGATCCGTGTCGCGGTAGGAAGGCGGTGGCGGAGTTTTTAGGGTTTATGGTGGCTGGGTGTATGGCGGCGGAATATGGTGGCGGAATATGGTGGCGGTGATCGGCGAGTGTGGCGGTGACTACTATGATCAGAACTCGAAACTCTAAGGGACGAGACACTAAGACCAACAACTCGACGCGACGATGTAGACACAAATTCAACAATGCAAAAACTGAAAAGATAATGCGAGGCGAAGATTGGTTATGGGATGGATCTAAACTCTAATTGTGTTTTTGGCTTTTTCGTGGGTTATAGGTAAAAACAGATATAATCTACGAAAACAGTAAAATCTCACCGAGCAACCTGAAATATGATACCACTTGATAGGGCAAAGGTGTCCGATATTTCGATGAGATGGCGATAATCGATTTGGTGGAGTTCGGGCTTGACGATCCGACTACACGTGCGAGCACGAGCGCCAATGCAATCGCTAGGCCAATCTCCTGGAGGTTACCGATCCTGCGTGAACACGATCAGCCTGACCAGCGAGGGTCTTAATTCCTACCTGAAATCGAGAACAAGTAAGAACCAATATTGCAATCAAGATATTGCGGATTAAGAGGAAAGCTTTATTGAAGAGGTGGGATCCTGAATAGGCGCGAAGTACAAGAGGCCTCTGCGACGCTCGAGCCTTGGCGAAGTTGCTATGATGGCTAACTTAATGTCTAAACAAAATCCGAGTCTAGAGGGTCGGCTATGGGGAGTATTTAAGGGCGAAAACGTGGGTTTTCGGCCAGCCATGGAAGCGGTGGCCGAATCCAACCCTAAAAGTCCTTTTCCCCTCAAATACGGACTCTAAAAAGTGGCTAATTAAAATCCTGCGAAAATTACATGGGCCTGGCCCAAAATAAAGGTGTCGCAGCACCATATTAAGCTATGGACGAATTCGTAAAGTATCGATCTTGAATATTTCGTCCAAGCCTTCTTTCTTCATTATGGTGGCCTCAAAGTTCTGAAATCTTCATCTGTGGCCTTCTCTTGGATCATCACATGCTTGTTGCCATCTCCATGCATGGCCATGCTCCAATGCTTGTCCCTCTCATCCATGCTTGGTCCATCATTCCTAAGAGTAAGAAATATATCTGATTTAGGCAGCATCATATTCTCATGTATGTGAGGAATAGTTCCAAGAAACGAAAGTACCTGATAGTTAAGTTGTTTGGCACGAGATCTTGTGATGGGTCCTTGTATGTGTGTTGCTGTAGGTACAACGGTTGTATCAATAGTAGGGATGTCCACATCACCTAGGCCCATAAATGGTGAAGTATCACGTAGTCGACGTTCACATGACACCACTAGAAGAATAGCACCACAACTTAAATACTAAACCACTGAATAATAACTCAACACAGATTCACTACTAACAACATGAATTCTCCCATGTCCTCAAGAACACAACGAACTACTCACAAGACATCATGTGGATCAAGATCAAAGATGATATGGTAATGGATAACAATCTGAACATAAACAATAATCCAATGGTTCCACTCACAAGCATCAACTACAATAGTAATTAACACCAGGAAGGTTTCCCCTAATGAACTAAAGCAATATCCAACACAATTGTTATAGCGGGATGGAGTGGTGATGATGGTGCTGGTGGAGATGATGGTGTGGATGATGATGATGATGATCCCGATGAAGCCTAGCTTGATGATGGTGTTGATGGCGATGGTCTCCCCTCTCCGGGAAGGAATTCCCCCGGCAAAAATCTGTCTGCCGGAGAGATCTTTCTCTCTCGGTGTTTTCCGCCCCCAGAGGAGGCGGAAATATATCTATGGCCGCTCTCCTAGCCTTAGGGTTTCGTAGGGAAGATATAGGCGAAGGGGCGGAGTCGGGAGCCGGGCAGGTGGGCGACACCTACCCTAGGCGTGGCCTAGGGGGGACCCGAGCCTATGGGGGTGTGGCCCCCATGCGGCCCCTCTTCGCTCCTCCTTCTGGCTTACTCAATCTTCTGGAAAAATAATGTTTTCCCATATATTTCTGTTATTTTTCTGATCTTCGCGAAATTGCATCATAACATCTCCTTTTCCATCAGAATCAAGACTCTGGCAGTCCATCCTCCAAGAATCATCCAACATGCATAAACAGATGAAAATACATAAGTAATACCTCATAATAAGACATATATCAATGAATAGAGGCAAATTATGATATAGAATGGTGATGCAAATTGGACGTATCAACTCCCCCCAAGCTTAGACCTTCGCTTGTCCCCAAGCGAAAACTGAGCTCAGTAAACATGTCCACATGTTTATGGAGTGAAGTGTCGATAAAAGAATACTGACAAGAAGCATCACACTTACCATTTCACAACTCATAGAAGAAACCAACCCGCCATTATATAACTTAGCTTGCAACAAGTACAGGAGTCACAATAGAGATGCATAAAGATAAATCATAATTGGAATTGGCAAACTTCTATCTTGGTCAGAGAACAGCTGGCAAATAGTTTCTCAAAAATATTTTTGTAGAAGTTTTATAACATGAGTACTCTTTGCTCAAAAAGGTTTTTCACAAGTGAAGGCTTTCAAAGTAATACTCAATAGATAAGAGTTTTGTGTAAACAAGGAAGATAAAGAACATGCTTGAATAAATAAGCATATGGATGCTTGAAACACAACAACTCAAATGCTTGCTGGAGATAGAGAGGAAGTAGCTTTACTGACTCAACTTGGAAGTGGGAGAAAGGTCCCTTCTTAGAGGGAAGAAGGGATTACAAGTCATAAAGAGCTTTCAAAATATTATGGTACTTACTAGCTTTGAGTCCTCATTGCCCCTGTCATAGGCATCTTGAGATGATTAAGGTTAAAGTGAACAAGGATGGAGTATATGCTTGACGAAATATAAGTTGGCAATCTCATATCCCTTGAATATGAGGGCCACTCCTCATGCTACTCAACTTCAGTCACCGGTAAGTTCTTGTCATTGTACGTACTTGCATATCATTGAGAACCGCCAACGGGGTACACCTTGCACATGGTACATGAGTTTTCCCATAACCAAAATGACAAGAGAAGCAGGCAGTAGGCATCTCAGCGATCTTTTTATTTACTATATGCATAGCTTTTTATTGAGGATGCTTCACAGATTTCTCACTATGGTGATGTTGCAAGTTTCCACCATGATTAGGCATGGATTAGGCTAGCGGCCCAGGCATTTCCCTAACACAAAATACAAACTCCATGGACTTACAAGCTCCCTTTTTATTTCACACCGGTGACATCCACAGACAAAAGAGCACAATATCAACGGTATACAGGGTACAAGTGCAATGTTGAAAACGTTCCCTGTGACAGCACGGTTCTGCTAATTCCAACGTATAGATGCAAGCATATACAACTTTGATGTTCACAATGGTTCAAGTCTATAAGGGGCAAGAAAATAAGGTGTGCCATCAAGTTCATGAGAGCTTTACTAACTAGTTTTCACATAACAAAATACTTTTTAATTCAAAAGATAGATGAAGCTTGAGAATTTGCTTGGAATAGCAATAATGCTACTAGGTAGATATGGTGGACACAAATGGCATAGGTTTGGTTCAAAGGGATTGGAAACATGAGAAGTAAGCCTTCTCAAAATAGGTTTTTGTCTAGCAAAGCTAGGTAGCAAGCAAGAGAGTTGAAAGAAACAAGCAAACATACAAGTAATAAAGCCAGACATGCAATCTTCCTTGAAGACACAAAAGATCTTAAATAAAGAATACTAAGCTTATGAGCCAACACGAAAGAAAATAGATGATATAAAATACCGATAAGCTTTTTCTCTTTTTATTTCAAACCTCAAAAATTGTTGCTACTAACCAGAGCTCGGTTTGCCAAAACCAATTTAGAGTTACTTGATGCTCCCAAAGTGATGCCAATACTGATCAACAAGATCCATCATATAATAGAGATTGCAAACTAAAATAAGAAGTGCAAAAAGTAAAAGATGAGACTTCTCATTAATAATCCATAAAGGCACTCACGCCAAGGGATACATAGATAACCAACTAAAGGAGAGATACTTCCACATGCAAACCAAACTATAAGATAACTTCCCTACCAAATATATGAATCCACTAAAAAGGTAAAAGGTGAATGATAATGGTGGTGATACCGCGGCACTCCCCCAAGCTTGGAACAAGCCAAGGGGATGCCAAACCTGATGATGAATTACTCCTTCGGTGGTGGCGGTGTTCTCTTGATAATCTCTTCAATAAGTTTCTTAAAATCCTCAAACTCAAAGGTAAGAGTACGGATCAGCTCTGAGTTTTGCTCTATATGGTTCATGATCATGTCAGACCGAGAATCCTAGTCCTTGTTATTCTTTCCCCACTCTTCATCCTTAGCATGTTCCTTCTATGGAGGAGATGATTGTGGATTATAGAAATGACGTGGAGGTTTCCCTCCTTTAGATATCTGTGTTGTCTTCCTAAGCTTGGTAGGTCGTGCCACCAATCCAATGCTTGTAACGGTAGCGTGGGTGTCCGGATGCTTGTCCTCCTCCATGTCCTCTTCATCCCCAACAAGAATCTCCTCCTCCTTGGAATCTTGAGGATCTTCTTCCTCGGGCTTCTTGCCTTTTTTGTTGACGGAGACCATGGTGCTCTAAACTTGAGAAGATTTCCTGACAGAAAAAGATTGAAACAAAAACACGACGATAACACAATGCAAGAACCTCGGGGGATCTGGGGGTTATATATTATGAAGTTTCAATGGATAAGGAAGGTACTGAAACGGAAACGAGGCGGAGACGGGGTTCGGGGGTGGCACACCCCATCCAGGCGCGGCCAGGCTAGGCCCGCGCATGGGATGGGTTTGTCCACCCCAGACTCTTGTTCCTCCTCTGTTTCGTCTCGTAATCTTCCTTATGTATTAAAAATCAAAAATATAAAAAGATTGTATTTTTACGAACCTTCAGTTTTGACCACTTTTACCTATTCAAAGACGAACTCTACAGTTTCCTTTTCTCCTTCTCCTGAAAATTTCCTTATTACAAAACCCTTGCACAAATTCAATGAAAACATTAGTTTAAGTAAAAACAATAACCTTTAGGTACACACTTCAACTGAAAACCCATCAACACAAAAGCTTCTTTAAGAGGCAAAATGCAAATGATGGCAGAACTCTGTCAAAACAGACCAGCAGGCAAACATTGATTTTTTCGAAAACCTTATGTTGCTCAAATAAAAAAGTGCATAACTAATGAAAGTTGGGTAACAACCTGGAGAAAAAGCTTAGAAAAATGCAGCTCCATCCGAAGTACTGAGCTCCTTCATGAATTTTTACAGTGCAGCACAAAAATCTGTCCCACGACAACCACTTTTCACAACTCCTCTACTTCACAAAAGTAGTTGAACTTGACACAAAAAACCAAAACAAAAAGGATAAGGAGCGGTTATTACTGAGGTAATAACTTCCAAGACTCGACAAAACTCTTGGGTTATCTCCCAAAAAGTACTTTTCTTTAATGCCTTTAAGTTAGGCTTGAAACTTTCAAAGATGCTCACAAAGAAGATATATATTTGAAGTGAAAGAGAGCATCAAGAAGCAAATAACAAACATATTTGAGTGTAACCCACTTCCTATGCATGGGAGTAGCATAAGAAAACGAATTGTTGAAACAAAAAGCCACAAGCATAGGAAGACAAAACAAATGCAACTTCAAAGGTTTCAACATAAAACGGGGAAACTTAACATCATTGAGATGCATAAAACCATGTTTCCCTCTCTCAAAATAACTTTTAGTAGCACTTTGAATAAAGTTGAAAATATAACTGTCACTGGAAACAACTTTATCATCAGAATAAGCATACTTACAGTCATAAAAAAGAGGAACAAGGTCATAGACTGGATCAATAGAAGCAAGTTGTTCCATCCTGGAATCTTTATTTGGCAAGTTATTTTCACAAGGAGCTTTAGCAAATTTGGAAAAGTTAAACTCATAAGAATCTCCAGCAAACTTAGTTAAAACTTTTTCCTTCTTACGGGAACATGACTAATAACATCTTTATACGGAGCATGGTACTTATTCCACTTCTTCTTGGGAATATCTATGTAAGAGGCAAAGGCCTTAAAATAGTTGGCAATACTTTGGTAATCAAGACCAAACTCATTACTAATATCATGGAAGTCATCAGTTCCCATAAAAGATGTAATGCATTCATAATCATAATTTATACCTGACTTTCTTCCTTTGTCATTCTCCCAAGCTTCAGTGTTCTCTTGTATACGGTCTAGTAAATCCCATTTAGCTTTTTTCCTTCATGCGTGTGAATGATCCAACACAAGAAGCATCTAGTAAATCTTTATCATGAAGAGAAAGCCTAGCATAAAAGTTATAGAGAATAATATTGTTAGGGAGTTCATGAATAGGACATTTAAGCATTATTAACTTCAATCTCCCCCAAGCTTGTGTTGTACTCTCTCCATCAAGAGGCCAAAAGTTATATATAAGATTTCTATCCTTATGAATTTCACTAGGAGGATAAAATTTAGACTAAAAGAGAGATGCCATCTCCTCCCATTCCAAGGATTGTCCATTCTTCAGCAGCTTATACCATTCTTCAGCTCTCCCTTTCAAGGATATGGAGAGTAACTTCTTCTTCACCTGTTCAGTTATGATACCTGCACACTTAAACAACCCGCATAATTCATGGATAAATAGCAAATGACCACCGGGATGGATGATGGTGCTCGACGTGGAACTTTGTTGGAACCCCGAGAGCAAGGTGTGAAGAGCACAACAGCAAGTTTCCCTCAATAGAGACCGAGGTTATCGAACCAGAAGGAGGAAGGAAACGTCTCAAAGGTGTTGCAAGCAACGTGGAAACCTGCACAACACAAACTCAAGACTATGTCCGAACGAATCAGTGAGGTTGTCAAGCTCTCTGGTTTGCTGTAACAAAGGATTAAACGTATGGTATGGAAGGTAATGGTTTGCACAAAGTAAACAAGTAACAGTGGAAGATGTATCAATGGTAAAGATTCGACCGGGGTCCATAGTTCACTAGAGGTGCTCTCCTTAGATAAACAACATGGCATGAAGGGTAAACAAATTACAGCAGGGCAGTTGACAGGAACTGAGCAAGGCATAACAATGCAATTACTAGTCAGAAAGATCCTATGAGATTCGATTGGGCAATACAACAAGATACATAGACCGCCATCCAACTGCATCTATGACTAGAATTCCACCTTCAGGTTATCATCTGAACCCCCTCCAGTATAAGTTGGCAATCTCAAGTCCCTTGAATGTGAGGGCCACACCTCATGCTACTCAACTTCAGGCCCAGGTAATTTCTTGTCATTGTAAGTATCTGCATATCATTGAGAACCGCCAACGGGGTACCCCTTGCACATGGTACATGAGCTTTCCCATAACCAAAATGACAAGGCAAGCAGACAATGAGCATCTCAGCAATCTTTGTATTTACTATATGCATAGCTTTTTATTGAGGATGCTTCATAGATAGCTCATTATGGTGATGCTGCAAGTTTCCACCATGATTAGGCATGGCTTAGGCTAGAGGCCCAGGCGCTTCTCTAACACAAAATACAAACTCCATGGACTTACAAGTTCCCTTTTTATTTCACACCGGTGACATCCACAAACAAGAGAGCATGATATCAACTGAGTACAAAGTACAAGTGCAATGTTGAAAACGTTCCCCACGACAACATGGTTCTGCTAATTCCAACGTATAAGTGCAAGCATATACAACATAGCGCCACAATGGTTCAAGTTTATTAGCGGCAAAGAATATAAAGTGTGCCATCAAGTTTGTGAGAGCTTTAATCACTAAGTTTTCACATACCAAAATATTTTTTAATTGGAAGATAGCTGAAAACAAGAATATACTTGGAATGGTGTAATACACCATGCATAGGAGTTTATAATGGACACTTTGGAATAACTTGGTTTCTTGGGAGTTGGAAGCATGAGTAGAGCTTACTCATACTAGTGGAGGCTAGCAAAAGACTGGGAGCAACCAACTAAGAGAGCATAATGGCCATAATCATGCAGAGCAACAAAGCATTACTAATCAAGGCATAGAGTGGTACTACAAGTCAAGTACTAAATGATCATAGAGGCTATGGTGACTTGTTAGATTCATAACATGGTGTGAGCATGTGCCAAGTCAACCCAAATAAAGCATTAAAGGAGAATACCACAATACTATGCTTTTGCATGCTAAAACAACATATAATTTCTTCAAGGCACACTAAGCAATCCCAATTGTTTGGAACAAGAAATGATACAACAATAATCACTAAGCATAAGGTTAAAATAATACCTAGCATGTCATTCTAAAGTCTAAGTCACAGTCAATGCAAGCTCCTCTTGCACTTCAAGCAAGAACTTACTACTCCTTTCCAACACCAAGAAACTTATTTGCAAAACAACACAGCGAGAACGGGGGTACAAACTTACTTTATTCAAGAAAACTAAACAACCTAAGCAAAGCAAATGAAAACTAAGACGCTCCAAGAACAACACAACTGTGCATGAAACAATAAAAACGAAGTGTCTAGACAGACCTGAGCTTTTTATTGATGAAGAAGGGGATGCCTTGGGCATCCCCAAGCTTTGACGCTTGTACCTCTTGGATATTTCTTGGGGTGACACCATGGTGGAATACCCAAGCTTGAGATTTTTTCCATTCTTCATCTCATTGCATCATTCTCTCTCTACACCTGAAATTTTTCCTTCATACAAAACTTCACACAATCTTCATTAGCAACATTAGTTTATTCAAAAGATATTAAACCTCTGGCAAAGCTTTGGAACAACAAGGCTTTTCACTAAAAACACAAGCTACTGTAGTAACTCCTACAAAAAGCTCAATTCCCCAAAAGAGAACTCAAAAAGGAATCAATAAAAAGAAAATGCAAATAATGGTAGAAATCTGTCAAAACAGACCAGCAGGCAGAAACCGATTTTTTAGAAAATCTTCTGTTGCTCAAATAAAAAAGTGTTGAACTAACGAAATTTAGCTAACATACTAGGGTATGTATTCGTAAATTTTGATCTCAATCGGAGTTACAGAGACTCCTGGCGATTTTTTTGGTGGAGGACAGAAATCTGTTTCGGGACAGCAACTCCCCAAATCTTACTTCCCTCTCATTAGAGGTCATTCTTGGCACAAAAAGTAAACAAAAAGGATAAGGATAGGTAATTACTGAAGTAATAACTTCCAAGACTCAAGGAAACTCTTGGGTTATCTCCCAACAAGTACCTTTAAGTTAGGCACAAGAAGCAAGAAGAATCAAGTATTTTCAAATGAAGAAGCATTAACATCAATACTTGCAAAATCCTCAACTATGGAAGGTATCTCATCCAAATGGGTTTTTTAAGATCCCCTCTCATCTCTCTTCGGTCTACTACTTTCATCAATAAGATTTCCAGGAGCAATCCAATCAAAATTCTTTTCAAAGGCCTCATGCATTCCAACAAGCTTAAAGGGTATGGGTATCTTAAATTCCTCTCTAGGCTTAGTTTCAGAAGTACCCACAACATCTACACTTGAGCCTAGCATATTGAAACGCTCAAACACCTTTTTAGCTTCCCTAGCAACATCATGGAATTCATTTAATAAAGTTTCAAGGATTAAATCCCTCTTTTCAGCATTATTTTCTTCTTTTAATTTTAGGAACAAGAATTGCATGAAGGGGTTAAGGCTAACAAACCTAGCCTACAACATATGAACTAAAGAAGCTGCAACAATCTCATAATTAGGAGCAAGTTCAGCTATAGATTTTTCCTCAATGTCTTCATGCTTGCTAACATGATTAAAGAATTCTTTAATATTATCTTTCCCAATTATGGAGACACTACCTAGTGCAAGTTTTTTTTGTGTTTTTCGAAAAGAGGCAAACAAAATCAAGCAAAAGAAAAAAAAAGCAAACTAAAAACAATGTAAAGAGAAATGAAGTGTAGGACTCCCCTTGTGAAGACGTCCTTAGACTCCCCGGCTGAAATGGATCGTATGGGCACCTAGAGGGGGGGGTGAATAGGTGCTACCAAATTTTTAGTTCTTTTTCAATTTTAGGCTTGACACAAAGTAAATTCTCTAGATATGTAACTACGAGAATTTCCCTATATGCAAACCTAGCTACTAATCACGTAAAGAGAGGAGCGAGGAAACCGTAGTGGAGCACGCGGAGACACAGTGATTTGTTTTACCGCAGTTCCTTCCTTGTTAAGGGAAGTACATCTGCGTTGGAGGGGTGGGCGGTTCTAAGACCACCACGCCACAATAGGCCTCACCCTATTCTCTAATGGATCTCGCCACGAAAGGCCCGATCCACCTTCTCCACTATTGGTACCCTTCGAGGCGGGAACCGGAGCCTTTACAACGCTACCGGGGCACACACCCACAACTGAATTGGGGGATCCCGAGATGACAACAAGCTGTCACAAGAACAAAGTTTATCAATATAAACAAAAACAAGGATCTAGGTATTTGCAAGAAATACTAGATCGGTGATTCTCCAAATGAATGGAGAGGAGATGAAGCGCTTGATTGCAGTTGATGAAGATTGAGTCCTCCTCCTTTGATTCCCCAAGGGACGGAGACTTTGGGTGGATCTAGGTGAAGTTCTCTTGGATGAAGGTTGCAGATCAGGTCTTGACTTTTTTGAATCAACCAAGCGTTCTAGCCAGAGGGGGAAGACAGGCTTAAATACCCCCTGCCCAGAACAAGGCGTTGGAGAAATTTGGGGGCGGATTATCCGCCCCCCTTTGGGGCGAACCATCCGCCCTGGGGAGAAAATCCGCCCCAGGACGGAAACTCTGGGAAAACTCTGCCCCCCATATAGAGAGCGACGCAGCCTTGACTTGAAGAAAATTCTTGAGGGGGCAGATTATCCGCACCCCTCAGGGGCGAACTATCCGCCCTAGGGAGAAAATCCGCCCAAGGGCCGGAAAGTCTGAGGGAAACTCCGCCTCCCATATAGAGAGCGACGCAGTCCTTGGCTTGAAGAAAATCCTCGAGGGGGCGGACTATCCGGCCGGGCCGGAAAATCCGGCCAAAAACTCCGCCCCCTCTCTGTGGGTTGCGCACTCTAGAAAGAGGGTTGGGGCGGATTATCCGCCACCCCCCCCCCCCAAAAAGAAGTTTCCTTCCATTTTCAGTGTACGGATCTGCAGCACTTCAACACACATTAAATAATCCTTGATATTGTTATCTAACACACAAAACATTAGGGATTATGAAATATTCTTTCAATCCCCCCCTTTTTGGTGTTAGATGACAATACTAGGATTTGCAAACGACTACCAACAACACCCTTAAAATAAATGAAAGAGGCTCCCCCTAGATGTGTGCATATTTAATATTTGCCTTTGAACACACATGCACACACTAGAGAAAACACAACTTTCATAGCAAAGACAATTAAAACAAGATGGGTTGGTAAACAAGATCATACCACTGGGATGTGAATATTGCCAAATAAACTAATGAGATTGTCCGTCTCCAAGCACATCCCACAAAATTGATGCATACATAAGATAATCCCATGATTCCATATGTCATCAACTAGAATGCCAGACTCCATAGATAAATCCAGAATTCCATGATAGTAGGTCCACAATATAAATCTAGAATTCCATAGGACCATAAATAATAGATCACGACAGAGTCTTACAATAACTAAGCAAGCACAAATAGCAAATAAGTTCACGCTAAAGGGGCACAAGCATGCAAATAAACGAACGAATGGAAAAGCAAGTGCTTGCGCCCGACCCATGCAAATCTGGTGACCTAATAGAACTACTTCTCCCCCTTTGGCATCGAAACGCCAAAAAGGAAGAAGAGCGATGCTAACGCCCCAGAAGATCATGCCTCCTCATCCTTGTCGTAGTCATCCCTGTCCCTTTCCTCTTCGTCATACTCATCATCATCGTCATCAGCTGGAGGAGTGGGTGCCCTCGGAGGTGGAGGAAACATGCAACTCTCAAGCTCACCATAGTTGATCCCTGAAGTGTTCCACTGAGCATACGTTTCCGGAGCAGTGGGAGGAGGTGGATGGTCAGTGGCACCTAAAACATGGTGAAGAATGAGCTGCTGAGTGTGATACCTCACATGGTCCCTGCGGTACGCCTCATACTGGCCCTTGTGAGTGTCAACACCCATGCAAAGGATGTGCCGCTGGAACCAAGTGAGCTGTTTAACCTCGCGTGCCATTGGGGACACGGCAGAACAACGACCACTAGCCCGTGCATCACGCATAAAGGACTCAGGGGCAGTGGAGGGGTGAGAGGTATTCTGAGCTTTGTTGTAAATTTTCTTTGACTTGTGCAAACCATCCAAATTAGAGCCAAAGTCCTCATGGGGCAGCATATGCTTGATGAGCATCATGATAAAAGGAGCATATGGGATGGAGAGCCTGTTGAGCATCGCATCGGTCATCTCATGATAGATGAAATCCATCACATCCAACTTGTATCCTGTAGACGAGCCAGCATTGGTGGCACACTCATGAGCAAAGGCAAGAAGAGGAACCAGGTGACCGTGGATCTTGTCATTGTTGCCTCCACTGGGAGTAATGCTGTCCCGAAACATGCCTACAAGGGTGGCATATAGTGGTGAAAGGCCAGTGAAGGTACTAACAACGCCATTGGGCGACAAACATGGAGCAAGCACAGTATCCTTGGATGGCTTGAGCGGAGAGATAATGCGGTGTCCTGAAGGGGTGTCCCGCCCATGAAAAGCATAGCCAAGAACGTGACCAAAGGTGTGGAAATCAGACTAGATCATTGATGTTCCCGTCATCCACTTCATAGTACGAAGCTCATCGCCGCAAATAACCAGAGTGGAGAAAAACTGCTTCACGATCTTGGAATCATAGTGACACTGCAGAGTCATAAGAGGATGAAGCCCCATCTTGTTAGTCACATCCAAAGCTTCACTAAGGCAAGCTTTGATTGAGCCTCAGGCATATTCAGAGGGTGCATGGGGCGAATTTTGAGAGGAACATAGACATCATCATGGATATACCGAAAATGAGAGCACCAAAACATAGAATCCTCTAGCTCACCATCACTGTCAACATCTGCATAAAAATCTGTCTGACGCATGGAGGAGTAATCAATGATGTCCATGGCCTTGTAGTTAGGCCGAGCCTCCTCGCCTTTACCTTTTCCCTTGCGAGATGCAACCCGCTTGGCTTTCCTTGCTGCCTCTGCCATCTGTTCAGCTTCTCTGGCTAACCTGCGAACCTCTGTTTCATCAACAAATGTGCCCTCTATAGTGGGCCTGAGATATCAGGCACATGGACGACGCTTGTATGTATTAGGAGGGCGAGAACCACCTGTGAAAAGCATGGAGAGGTAGCATGGGGATAAGCGCACACACAAGTCTAGGAGACATGTTAGAAAGAGGAAGAAAATAGTCCATGAGCCAGAAAAGTGCATGTGATAAATCGGAACCAAACCAGACTAGACATGTTGTCTCGAGGCCGGACTTTCCGGCCATGGGGGTGGATAATCCGCCCCTGTCGAAATTTTCTGGTTTGGCCCAGATTTACCACGGCAACACAGATCGGGCACAAGGGATGTATTTCTACGGATTCTAACATGCATGGGAAAACACCAAGTATCATCTACCATGATATTTCCACCACAACAATGAATCTCAAGCAAAAGAGATGGATGAGGGAGTTACCCTCACTCATTGGAGGAAGAGCTTGGAGTAGAAGGTACCCTCAGGCGTGAGGAAGAAGATCCGGGGAGGGCCCGGAGTATCCGGTGGTCAAGTCGACTCCGGGGAGGGCGGAAGCTCCGGCGGCGGTTGGGGGCAGAGCTAAGGGTGGGGGAGGGATGGCTACTCTGTTTGAGCCTGGCCTCTCCCGACCTAGCCCTTTAGAGACTGAAAATGCCCGGGGCGGATTATCCGCCCCCCACTTAGGGCGGATAGTCCGCCCCCTCTGATTTTGTTTGTGAAGACAGAATCAGGACGGAGCATCCTAGTAAAACCCCTCGATGGTGTATAGATGACTTGTGTGCAAGAATAGATGGTTCAAGGAGAGAAAAAGGCTTGGGTGTAGATTAACAAACTGTGATGGTACTACACACCCAAAGTTGCAAGAACAAATCGAACAAAAGCCAAAGTTGGGTGTGTTTTCCATAAGAACAAGAAATATGCAAGAACATCCAAAGAGAGCCATTAGAAACCAACTCTTCTCAAGGAATAGGGCGATGGCCGAAGCCACCATGTTGGAGCGCATGGCATGACACCGCGAAGATGTATCTTGAGTTCAAAACCAATGCTCATTAATGACCCACATATCACAAAATGATATTAAGGGAAATGATTTTTCTTGCTTTCGGCATTATGGGGGAGGGTTAGCCCAATCAATTAGGACCACACTCCCCCTATGTCTATTCACGCATCTAAACCAAATACATGAAAAAGAGCAAGTGAGTGTGCAAGGGTAGTCAAGCCAAGCTCCTTGAATCTATGATATTTAGCTCATTCCTCAAATAAGAAAATCTTGCTTCATCAAGTGGCTTCGTGAAAATATCAGCAAGTTGGTTCTTAGTGCTCACAAAGGATAGGGAAATATGTCCACGAGCAACATGATCCGAATGAAATGGTTGCGAATCTCAATATGTTTTGTTCTTGTATGTTGTACGGGATTGTAAGCAATTTTGATAGCACTTTCATTATCACATAATAGAGGAACTTTGTCACAAATGACACCGTATTCCTTTAAAGTTTGCCTCATCCATAATAACTGTGTACGAGCACTTGCAGCAGCAACATATTCAGCTTCGGCGGTTGAGAGTGAAATACAATTCTGTTTCTTAGAAGACCAACTAACTAGAGACCTTCCCAAGAATTGACATGCACTAGAAGTTGATTTCCTATCGTCTTTGTCACAAGCCCAATCTGAATCAGTGTAACCACAGAGAGATAAACTTGAACCCTTTGGGATACCATAACCCAAAATTCGGGGAATGAACCAAATATCAGAAGATTCGTTTGACCGTCACTAAGTGGCTTTCTTTAGGAGCGGCTTGGTACCTTGCACACACTCCTACACTTAACACGATATCGGGCCTAGATGCGCAAAGGTAAAGGAGAGAGCCGATCATGGATCGGTATACCTTTTGGTCCATGTCTTTACCCTTGGGATTAAGCTCAGGATGACACTTTGTTTGCATTGGAGTAGAAACTCCATTGAGATCCGTCATCTTGAACCTTTTGAGCATGTCTTGGATGTACTTAGCTTGATTTATAAAGGTTCCCTCTCTAAGTTGTTTGATCTCGAATCCAAGAAAGAACCTCAATTCACCCATCATCGACATCTCAAACCTGTCAGTCATAAGCTTTGAAAATTCATCGTTAAAAGCTTGGTTAGTAGAGCCAAAAATAATGTCATCTACATAAAGTTGGCATACAAAAAGCTCCCCATTGACCTTCTTAGTAAAAAGAGTGGGATCGATTTTCCCAACTTCGAATCCATGGTCTAACAAAAGCTCTTTAAGGTGCTCATACCACTCACGTGGGGCTTGTTTAAGGCCATAGAGCGCCTTATCGAGTTTGTAGACATGGTTCAGAAATTTGGGGTCCTCAAAACCCGGGGGCTACTTGACTTATACCAACTCATGTAGTGGACCATTAAGAAACGCACTCTTAACATCCATTTGCTGTAATTTAAAATTATGATGGGCAGCATAGGCAAGAAGGATACGGATGGACTCAAGATGAGCCACAGGATCATAAGTCTCGCCAAAATTAATTCCTTCCACTTGAGAGAATCCTTGAGCCACGAGTCTTGCTTTATTCATCACAACAATGCCATTTTCATCTTGTTTGTTCTTGAAAATCCACTTGGTGCCGATAACATTGCGGCAATCCTTGGGTTTCTCTACGAGCTTCCAAACTTTGTTGCGCTCGAAGTTATTTAATTCTTCATGCATTGCAACAACCCAATCGGGATCTTCAAGAGCATTAAAGACCTTCTTTGGTTCAACCATGGAAATGTGAGCTTGATGATCACAGAAGCTTGCAAGTTCTCTTCTAGTAGACACCCTTCTTCGTAGATCACCAACAACCTTGTCAAGAGTGTGACCCCTTAGTTCAAGGTTCCGATCAGCACGAGCCTTGCGACGAGCCTCAATGTCCTTATTGTTTATAGAAGGAGTTGATTCAATATGTGTATCCTTGTCTTGTCCACTACCTTGCCCTTGATCTTGATCTGAGTTAACAACAGGAGCTTGCTGCTAAATTTGTTCTTCAGGGCCGGATAATCCGCCCCTTGGTGGGGCCAGACTATCCGGCCTGGGAGATGAGGCACCATTTTCCTCTTCCTGAGAATGCCTGACAGAACTGGGAGATCCAGAGTCGGATAATCCGCCCTCGGGGGCCGGAGAATCCGGCCTGGGAACTTCTTGGCGGTTGCCTTGTTCTTCGGATCCCCTGGAACAAGTTGGAGTGCCAGGGGTGGATTGTCCGCCCCTTGGAGGGGCCGGATAGTCCGGCCTGGGACTACCATTTTGTCCAGGAGACTGATGATCTTCAGTGGGTTGTGGAGTCGGTGCAGAGTTTTCTCCAATAGTAGGAGCATGTTGATCTTGTGTAGATGAGGGCTCCACTTGAGTGGAGCATTGTCCTTCCCGATCCGCCACAAGGGGTTCCTCAATGGGGCTGAAAAATCCCACGCCCATTCTTCTTATGGCATCTTGGGTTATTTCAACATCTGCATCACAAACATCAACTTTCCCTACAAAGGAGCCGTTATTTTCATCGAACTCCACACTACAAGATTCTACAACAATCCCAGTGAGCTTGTTGTAGACTCTATAAGTGTGGGATTCGACACTGTAACGAACGAAAATACCTTCTAAAGCCTTGGACTCAAATTTAGACAAGCCGACACCTTTAATAAGAAAGAAACACTTACACCCGAATACCCTGAAGTATGATATTTTGGGCTTGTTATCGGTAATAATTTCATATGGAGTCTTGTCCAAAATCTTTCGGAGGTAGAGCCGGTTCGATGAGTGACAAACAGTGGATATGGCTTCAGCCCAAAAAATTATAAGGAGACTTGAATTCAGCCAACATTGATCTTGCCATATCCATCAAAGTCCGGTTCTTCCTCTCGGCTACACCATTTTGTTGAGGGGTGTACGCAGCAGAATATTGATGTCTAATCCCCTCTTCACTTAGGAACTCATTCAAAGTGTAGTTTTTGAATTCGGAGCCATTGTCACTTCTTATTGCCAAGATAGGAACATTGTGTTGATGTTGAACTTCATTGGCAAAATCGATGACTGTTTGTTGAGTCTCACTCTTTAGCTTGAAGAAATAGACCCATGTATATCTTGAGTAATCATCGACAATAACTAAGCAATATTTCTTCCCACCAAGACTTGCATGAGAGGGAGGACAAAATAAATCCACATGAAGTAATTCCAAGATCATCTTTGAAGACACAATAGTCTTCCTCTTGTGGGGAGAGTCATGCATTTTGCCTTCAACACAAGCCCTGCAAACACGATCTTTGGCAAAGGAGACATTGTCTTTTAGTCCAAGGATGTGGCCACCGTTGTGCAGACTTTGCAAAGTTCTCATGTTGACATGGGCTAAACGACGATGCCATAACCAGCCCACGTCGGCCTTTCCGAATAGACACATTGGACCCGAAGTGGTTTTCCCCGAAAAGTCCACCACATACAGGTCATTTTCGACGTACCCAACGAAAGCGACCTTTAGAGACTTGCTGCACAAGAGTACCACCAAATCATCATCGATAAAAACAGCAAAACCCATCTTTCCAAGGGCACAAACAGAAAGAAGATTGTAACCGAGGGTCTCAACAAGCATGACGTCCATGAGAGAGATATCGTGGGCAACCACAACCTTGCCAAGACCCAATACATGAGATTTAGACTTATCACCGTAGGAGACTATAATATTATCATGATTTGGACGCATCTCCGTGATAATCTCCTTGCTTCCGATCATATGACTAGTGCATCCACTATCCAGCACCCATTTCGACCCACCAGAAGCATAGCCCTCGGAGCTTCTTGCCATGAGACAAGTAGCATTCTTGTTGATGATGTTTTCGTTCGGAGAGTCGAAGAGAGATGTTGATATAGATGTGGTGGCTATAGCAGCCACCTCTTGAGAGTTATCGTCCTCGTCCTCATCTTCACTTCCCGAAGAATATTCTTCTTTAGCCACTAGAACAATCTTTGGTTGCTTCTTGAAGGGAGCATTACTGTTTCTTGCGTGGAGCCTTTGACTAGTCTTTGAAAATAAGTCTTCCTCCATTATCTTCCCTACTTTGATATGGACACTCAGCTACAAAGTGCAGCCGGTCACCATAGTTGAAACATGTTCTCATCTTGGGACCATTTTCCTTTCTTCCATAGGCTCCACTCTTGCGTTCTAGTTCAGCTTTAGCCTTGGCTGGATCTTTCCAAAAGTTTCTAGCATAAAGAGCCAAGTATTATCCGTGGATACTTTTTATATCCTCGGGATAGTCCATACCTTCTATGTCATATTAATCATGATCAATCACACTAGTCTTCAAGGACATGTTGACCCTCTTTTGCATCCCCATAGCTCGTGCACGAGCATCTTCGGCATTCTTGGCAGCCACCTTGAAAGCGGCCATTTCTTGCATTACCTCATTGGAAGTCATGAGGTGGTAGTTATGCCTACCTTGGAGACTTTTGAAATCTATGGGCTCAAATGGCATAAGAGAACTGACATACTTGCCCTTGATCCATGCATCATCAACATGAGCGGCACCATGGTTTCTGAAAGTTGTGGCTATTGCCTTGAGCCTCCTATACATGTGCTCGTGGTCTTCTCCATCCAACATATAGAATCCTTCAGCTTCGTTTCTCAAAGCATCATATCTATTCCTTTTCATACTTTCATTTCCGATGAAGAGCTCGGTGAGAGCATCCCAAGCTTCCTTAGCTGTACTAAGATGCTGAATGTGTGGCATATCTTTGTCACCCACACCAAGCCGAATCATGTGTAGAGCTATAGCATTGAGTTGGCTATCGACAACTTCTCTTCTTGTGTGATTGTTGGGGTTTCCAACATGAAGACCATTTTCGATGATCTTCCACAACTCAATGGAGGAACTGCACACATGATATTTCATAAAAAATTGCCATTGAGTAAAAGTAGATGCTGAAAGTTTGGGTGGATCACCCCTATTATGTATATGTGGGTGAGGGATAGGTGGATCAGGAGAATACACATGAGACACCTCATTGTATCCATCCTTACCACTATCCTTTTTCGAGGAGGAACTCTTGCTAGTGTCATCACCAACCACTTCGTTATATTTGGAATTGGTTTTACCCGTTTCCTTGGATTGCGTAGTGGTAGCCTTAGAGTTAGATGGAGGTGATGCTGCGGATGTGGAGACACGCATTATCAATTGATGCATCTCTTCCATCTTAGCCTCCATTGAACTCACCAAGGTTGTTTCCAACGTCTTGAGATCGTTCATGGTGACTACCTCCGGAGCATCACTCCCATCTACCTTGGAACCCATACTTCTCTTAGGCGGTTAAGCCCGAAATAAGAGTCGGGGCTCTAATACCAATTGAAATGGATCGTATGGGCACCTAGAGGGGGGTGAATAGGTGCTACCAAATTTTTAGTTCTTTTTCAATTTTAGGCTTGACACAAAGTAAATTCTCTAGATATGTAACTACGAGAATTTCCCTATATGCAAACCTAGCTACTAATCACGTAAAGAGAGGAGCGAGGAAACCGTAGTGGAGCACGCGGAGACACAGTGATTTGTTTTACCGTAGTTCCTTCCTTGTTAAGGGAAGTACATCTGCGTTGGAGGGGTGGGCGGTTCTAAGACCACCACGCCACAATAGGCCTCACCCTATTCTCCGGTGGATCTCGCCACAAAAGGCCTGATCCACCTTCTCCACTATTGGTACCCTTCGAGGCGGGAACCGGAGCCTTTACAACGCTACCGGGGCACACACCCACAACTTAATTGAGGGCTCCCGAGATGACAACAAGCTACCACAAGAACAAAGTTTATCAATATAAACAAAAACAAGGATCTAGGTATTTGCAAGAAATACTAGATCGGTGATTCTCCAAATGAATGGAGAGGAGATGAAGCGCTTGATTGCAGTTGATGAAGATCGAGTCCTCCTCCTTTGATTCCCCAAGGGACGGAGCCTTTGGGTGGAGTTCGCTTGGATGAAGGTTGCAAATCAGGTCTTGACTTTTTCGAATCAACCAAGCGTTCTGGCTAGAGGGGGGAGATAGGCTTAAATACCCCCTGCCTAGAACAAGCCATTGGAGAAATTTGGGGGCGGATTATCCGCCCCCCTTTGGGGCGAACTATCCGCCCTGGGGAGAAAATCCGCCCCCAGGACGGAAACTCCGGGGAAAATTCCGCCCCCCATACAGAGAGCGACGGAGCCTTGACTTGAAGAAAATTCCTGAGGGGGCAGATTATCCGCCCCCTCAGGGGCGGACTATCCGACTTACGGAGAAAATCCGCCCAAGGGCCGGAAAGTCCAAGGGAAACTCCGCCCCCCATACAGAGAGCGACGCAATCCTTGGCTTGAAGAAAATCCTCGAGGGGGCGGACTATCCACCCCCAAGGGGCGGACTATCCGACCGGGCCGGAAAATCCGGCCAAAAACTCCGCCCCCTCTCTGGGGGTTGCGCACTCTAGAAAGAGGGTTGGGGAGGATTATCCGCCCCTGGGAGGGGTGGATTATCCGCCCCCCAAAAAGCAGTTTCCTTCCCTTTTCAGTGTACGGATCTGCAGCACTTCAACACACGTTAAATAATCCTTGATATTGTTATCTAACACATAAAACACTAGGTATTATGAAATGTTCTTTCACCGGCAACGACGCCAGAAATCTTTGATGGTGTTCGACGTGGTACTTTGTTGGAACCCCAAGAGCAAGGTGTTAAGAGCACAACATCAAGTTTCCCTCAGTAGAGACTGAGGTTATCGAACCAGAAGGAGGAAGGAAACGTCTCAAGGTGTTGCAAGCAACGTGAAAACCTGCACAACACAAACTCAAGACTTTGTCCCAACGAATTAGTGAGGTTGTTAAGCTCACCGGTTTTCTGTAACAAAGGATTAAATGTATGGTGTGGAAGGTAATGGTTTGCAGCAAGTAAACAAGTAACAGTGGAAGATGTATCAATGGTAAAGATTGGACCGGGGTCCATAGTTCACTAGAGGTCATCTCCTTAGATAACGCAACATGGAATGAATGGTAAACAAATTACAGCAGGGCAATTGACAGGAACTGAGCAAGGCATAACAATGCAATTACTAGTCAGAAAGATCCTATGAGATTCAATTGGGCAATACAACAAGATACATAGATTGCCATCCAACTGCATCTATGACTAGAAGTCCACCTTCAGGTTATCATCCGAACCCCCTCCAGTATTAAGTTGCAAGCAACAGACAACTACTTTAATAAAAATGTGTAAGGTAAATAGTCCACATGTTCCATGAACAAGAGACCGTTGTTTTCTCCCTAGTAGCAACAACACATCTACAACCTAAGAGATTATTGTCACTTTCCTTGTAAACTAGAGGCATGAACCCACTATCGAGCATAAATACTCCCTCTTGGAGTCAGTAGCAACTACTTGGCCAAGATAGCCACTAACAACGGAGAGCATGCAAGATCACAAACAACACAGACATGATAGAATCATAAATACAAAACCATTAATCAAACCAACATAATAATCTCAATATCCATCGGATCCCCGCAAACACAACATGCATGATTACAAATAAATTAGATCTTGATCATGAACGGAGCTCACAAGATCTATACATGAAAGCACAAAGGAGGAGATACAACCATCTAGCTACTACATGGACCCATAGTCCAAGGTGGAACTACTCACGCATCATAACGGAGATAATGCCTTCGGGATGATGTCCCCTCTAGCAGGGTGCCGGGAAGAACTTCAGATCCCCCTGATCTAGGGACGATGGTGGTGGCAGCTATAGACAGTTTCATGGAGATTTGATCGGGTGCTTAGGGTCTCTGCATCGGGGGCTTCTTATAGGCGAAGGAGGAGGCCGAGGCAGTGGCCAGGGGGGCCACACCCCTCCCAGGCGCGGGCCCACCCCTCGCCGCGCCTAGGGGGGTCTGGCTGCCTTGGCACGCCTCTCTGTCTCCCCTCTAGACTGCTTGTTCCCCACGGGAAATTATTGACTTTGATGTTTGTCCCGTCCAATTCCGAGAATATTTCTTTACTAGTTTTTCTGAAACCAAAAACAACAGAAAATAAGCAACTGGCACTGTGGCAACTTGTTAATAGTTTAGTACCAAAAAACATGTAAAACGCACCTGAAAGTGTAGACAAAGCAAAGCGAAGTATATACTAACACGCATGGAACATCAAAAATTATATATACGTTTCCGACGTATCAATGGATAGTTCCATCCCCTAAATACTAATTATCCATAACACGATCAACAATACTTGTAGGTATCTTAAAAAATCTATCTCAACAGGTGGTGGTTCCTCTACTAGCCTTTCAGTGGTAGTAGTTCTCCCAAACAGAAAACCAAGTGGGTTATCCATATTGAAAACAAAGCAACAAATAGAAACAAAAACAATACTCGCAATAGAAACTTCCTTTACCAGTTCCACTCTTCAATAGCGCTTCACTCCCCGGCAACGGCGCCAGAAAATAGTCTTGATGACCCACAAGTATAGGGGTGTATCGCAGTTTTTCGATAAATAGGAGTGTCGATCCCAACGAGGAGCAAAAGGTGTTGAACAGTGGTGTGGAGCAGGAAATCCCTGTGAATACTTAGCAAACGAATTTTTAGTGGTTTTCGGATAAGGCAACAAAACAAAGAGCAAGTAACAAAGGTAACAAACAAACAGAGCAAGTGTCCCAATCCTTTCTTAGCAAAGGACAGGCCGGTGGAAATACTTATAAGGACCAAACGTTCTCGAGGACACATGGGAATTCTGTCAAGTGCTTTCGCTTCAAATAGCTAAGTACTCTTATTTGGTGTTGTAAGTGTTGTGTGGGTGAACCTGTGCTAACATACCGACCTTACTTGGACTAATATATACTTGTGATTAAACCCCCTGCAAACATCTGTAACTACAGGAAAGTAATTAAGATATAAATCTAACCACATCCTTAAACTCTGAGATCCTACGCTCCCTTGTGCAAAGGTGTCCTAACGGGGGTTCAGGTTTCTGTCACTCCGGCAACCCCACAATTAGTAGCCAAATACACAATGCATTCCCCTAGGCCCATAAATGGTGAAGTATCATATAGTCAACGTTCACATGACACCACTAGAAGAATAGCACCACAACTTAAATACTAAACCATTGAATAATAACTCAACACAGATTCACTACTAAAAACATGAGTTCTCCCATGTCCTCAAGAACACAACGAACTACTCACAAGGCATCATATGGATCAAGATCAAAGATGATATGGTAATGGATAACAATCTGAACATAAACAATAATCCAATGGTTCCACTCACAAGCATCAACTACAATAGTAATTAACACCGGTAAGGTTTCCCCTAATGAACTAAAGCAATATCCAACACAATTGTTACAGCGAGATGGAGTGGTGATGATGGTGCTGGTGGAGATGATGGTGTGGATGATGATAATATCCCGACGAAGCCTAGCTTGATGATGGTCTTGATGGCGACGGTCTCCTCTCTCCGGGAAGGAATTCCCCTGGCAGAAATCTGTCTGCCGGAGAGATCTTTCTCTCTCGGTGTTTTTCGCCCCTAGAGGAGGCGGAAATCTATATATGGTCGCTCCCCTAGCCTTAGGGTTTCGTAGGGAATATATAGGCGAAGGGGCGGAGTTAGGAGCCGGGCAGGTGGGCCACACCTTTCCTATGCGCGTCCCATGGGGGACCCGCGCCTAGGGGGTGTGGGCCCCCTGCGGCCCCTCTTCGCTCCTCCTTCTGGCTTACTCAATCTTCTGGAAAAATAATATTTTCCCATATTTTTCTGGTATTTTCTGATCTTCACGAAATTGCACTGAAACACCTTCTTTTCCATCAGAATCCAGACTCTGACAGTTCATTCTCCAAGAATCATCCAACATGCATAAACAGATGAAAAGCCATAAGTAATACCTCATAGTAAGACATATATCAATGAATAGAGGTAAATTATGATATAGAAAGGTGATGCAAATTGGGCGTATCAGCTACCACAGGCTCAATATTAATTTGCTCACCAGGTTCCATAGTTTTCATTGTACCTTTGTTGTTTGCACTAATAATCATAGAATACTCCTTTACCTTAGCTGGGAAAGGAACTTTCTCAACATGAGGTTCAGGCACAATATGATTAGTAGTACAAACTTCAGTACTTCTAACAGGAACATGACTAACAACATCTTTATAAGGAGCATGGTACTTATTCCACTTCTTCTTGGGAATTTCAATATAAGAGGCAAAGTCCTTAAAACAGTTGGCAATACTTTGGAAATCAAGACCAGACTCATTACTAATATCATGGAAGTCATCAGTTCCCATAAAAGATTTAATGCATTCATAATCATAGTTTATACCCGACTTTCTTCCTTTGTCATTCTCCCAAGCTTCAGTGTTCTCTTGAATACGGTCTAAGAGACCCCATTTAGCTTCTTCCTTCATACGTGTGAATGATCTAGCACAAGAAGCATCTAGTAAATCATTATCATGAAGAGAAAGCCTAGAATAAATATTATTGATAATAATATTGCTAGGAAGTTCATGAATAGGACATTTAAGCATTATTAACTTCAATCTCCCCCAATCTTGAGCTGTACGCTCTCCATCACGAGGCCAAAATTATATATCAGATTTCTATCCTTATGAATCTCACTGGGATGATAAAATTTAGAATAAAAGAGAGATGTCATTTCCTTACATTCCATGGATTGTCCATTCTTCAGCAACTTATATCATTCTTCAGCTCTCACTTTCAAGGATATGGAGAGTAACTTCTTCTTTACCTGTTCAGTTGTGATACCTGCACACTTAAACAACCCGCATAATTCATGGATAAAAAGCAAATGATCACTAGGATGGACAGTTCCATCCCCTAAATAATAATTATCCATAACATTAACAACAATACTTGTAGGTATCTTAAAAGGATCTATCTCAACAGATGGTGGTTCATCTACTACCCTAACAGTGGTAGTAGTTTTCCCAAACAGAAAACCAAGTGGGTTATCCATATTGGAAACAAAGCAACAAACATAAACAAGAGCAATACTCATAGTAGAAGTTTCCCTTACCAGTTCCACTCCTCAATAGCAATTCACTCCCCGGCAATGGTGCCATAAAATAGTCTTGATGACCCACAAGTATAGGGGGTGTATCATAGTACTTTCGATAAATAGGAGTGTCGATCCCAACGAGGAGCAGAAGGTGTTGACTAGTGGTATGGAGCAGAAAATCTCTGTAAATACTTAGCAAACAGATTTTTAGGGGTTTTCTGATAAAGCAACAAAATAAAGTGCAAGTAATAAAGACAACGAGCAAGTGGACCAATCCTTTCTTAGCAAATAACAAGCCAGTGGAAATACTTATAAGTACCAAACGTTCTCGAGGACACATGGGAATTCTGTCAAGTGCTTTCGCTTCAAATAGCTGAGTACTCTTCTTTGGTGTTGTAAGTGTTGTGTGGGTGAATCTGTGCTAACATACCGACCTTACTTGGACTAATACATACTTGTGATTAAACCCCCTACAAGCATCCGCAACTACAGGAAAGTAATTAAGATATAAATCTAGCCATAGCCTTAAACTCTGAGATCCTACGCTCCCTTGTGCAAAGGTGTCCTAACATGGGTTCAAGTTTCTGTCACTCCGGCAACCCCACAATTAGTAGCCAAATACACAATGCATTCCCCTAGGCCCATAAATTGTGAAGTATCATGTAGTCGACGTTCACATGACACCACTAGAAGAATAACACCACAACTTAAATATTAAACCATTGAATAATAACTCAACACAAATCCACTACTAACAACATGACTTCTCTCATGTCCTCAAGAACTAAACGAACTACTCACGAGACATCATATGGATCAAGATCAAAGATGATATGATAATGGATAACAATCTGAACATAAACAATAATCCAATGGTTCCACTCACAAACATCAACTACAATAGTAATCAACACCGGGAAAGTTTCCCCTAATGAACTAAGCAAGTATCCAACATGATTGTTACAGCGGGATGGAGTGGTGATGATGGTGATGTTAGAGATGATGGTGTGGATGATGATGATGATCCCGATGAAGCCTAGCTTGACGATGGTGTTTATGGCGACGATCTCCCCTTTCCGAGAAGGAATTTCCCCGGCAGAAATCTGTCTGTCGGAGAGATCTTTCTCTCTCAGTGTTTTCCGCCCCGCAGAGGCGGCGGAAATTTATCTATGGTCGCTCCCTTAGTATTAGGGTTCCGAGAGGATGATATAGGCGAGAGGGCGGAGTCGGGAGCCGAGCAGGTGGGCCACACCTGCCCTAGGCGTGGCCCAGGTGGGCTGCGCCTAGGGGGAGTGGGACCCCTGTGGCCCTTCTATGCCTCCCCTTCTGGCTCCCTTCGTCTTCATATTTTTCTGGTATTTTTCTAATCTTCGCGAAATTGCATCATAACACCTTCTTTTCCATCAGAATCCAGACTTCGGCAGTCCATCCTCCAAGAATCATCCAACATGCATAAACAGATGAAAAGACATAATCAATACCTCATAATAAGACATATATCAATGAATAGAGGCAAATTATGATATAGAATGGTGATGCAAATTGGACGTATCAGCGCCCTTGCGGGTCCAGGTGACGTTCCTCAAACTGGCAATGGTCCGGTTCTTCCAGGTGAACGCGGTGGTGGTGGTGCTGCTACTTGGCGGCAGGGATCGACATTGGCGGTTGATCTCCTAGTGGACGGAGAAGTAGGGGCTAGTGTGGGGGTGGCTTGGGACGACGGTTTCCCTGCTGCAGTACATCGGCGGGGCTCATGGACCATTGGGGGTTTGGCCGGACCAGGAGGGCCTGGTTTGCCTCTGTGGCCGTATCCGGACGGTTGCCGCCTTCCGGTGGTGGAGGTTGTTCCCTCCCGCATGCTGTTGTTTCTGCAACCCCCGCCGAAGTCCTTCTTTTCTATCATACCGGCCTTACTTCGTGTGTCACGATAAGACGACGGAGGCGGCTGCAATATCGTGGTGGCGTGCGTTGGTGGGCGTCGAGCGTCCGAGAGTGCTTTTTTAGGGGTCGGGATAAATCCTTGTCATCTTGACACCGACGCAGTGACACCTGCGGGTGCCATCGTCCTTCCTAAAGGGCGTCGGGTGTACCTCTTTCCCACCTCTTGGCGCGTACCGAGAGAAACCCTAGGCCTAGTCCGGGCAGCAGCGTCGTCATCGTCGTCTTTCTTCTTGGAGGTGTTGCTTGGTGCGCGACGCTTCGGAGTGCTAGGCATGTGGTGGACTGTAGCTGGAGGACGCAACGGTCGCGGGTCGTCCTCGTTTTCGTGAAGACTCTGTTGTCTGTTGTCGGTTTTTTTTTTTTGTCTTTGCGTTGTGTTGTCTGGCCAGCAGCGATCTCAATCGTGGTTGCTATATTTATATAGCTGACATATGCTTTGACGTGGTGGAAATCATCAGTTCAAGCCTGATTATCTCCGTCACAAGCGGGCGTGGAATGGATAAGAGGCTTTTTGAGAAGAAGAAACTTATGATTTGCTTTTTTCTTTTTCTTTTATGAACGGGTTCCTCAAGCAGTCGGAAAAAGACGCCCACTCGCGCTGTTTTGGGAGGCCATTCCCGCTCCAATTGCTAGGCGTCCCGTTGCGTCCATCCCGCCGCGCCGCCGCCAGGACAGATCAGGTCACCCCCACCCCAGATTCGTTGACACCGCGTGATAGATCGGGGGTGTGAGCGCGAGCTCACGTGAGATCCTGTTTGCTCAAGTGTTCTTGGCTTTTTCGGTAGGAAGCAAGACCAGATCAATGGGTTCTGACTCAGAAAATGATTCGTCAGCCATACTGCTATACGAAGCACCCACTGGCTTCGCGATTTTCTCCTTCGATGGGAGCTTCCTCGACGATCCAGTAGAGGTACGTACTAGTACTTCTTTTGTCGCCACATTCAGGATCATCTAATCGATTTCTTTTCTACAGGACTTCTGGGCACACTTGCCACAGCTCGTTAGTAAACCTTCTTGATTATCATTTTTTGTTGTTGTAGTGATCTTTTCACCCTTCTTGATTATCATTTTTTTTTGTAGTGACTTTTTCACGCTTCTTGATTACCATTTTTTTGTTGTAACAATGTGGTCGAATATAAACGTTAAATCATTACTCAGTAGTTTTTACCTGTTATTGGACTGATCCAAAATTAAATCAAACCGGTCAACCATGCTTTGCTCTTCAGTACCACGCTCTGTTTTTGGTGCCATTGTGCTCTGTTACATCTTCCTAGCTAGGGATCAATGAGACGTGACATGGTACCAAAAATGGCGCTATGGTCTGTTACCAAAATACTAACATCTAGTTTTACGTATGAACATCTCGACGCACCAATGAAATAATTGTACAAACAGAAATTGAGCAGCACTATACTTTAAGACTGATACACTCCTACTGAATTACCTTGCCTCCTGTTATTATTTGAATACTTACATTATACTCCCTTCTTCCAGAAAATAAGTGACTTGCGTTTGTCTAGATTCACATGTACCTAGACACGTTTTAGTGTATAGATAGATACATACAAATCTAAACAAATACAAGTCATATATTTCTGGATGGAGGGAGTATTTGATGAGCTTGATTTAATCTCGTATGCGGTTACTTTCTCAGACTCTGAGAGCATTCATGAAGTTTAAGTGGGATTCCATCTTCATTGACCTTGCTAATGAGGCTATTGACAAGCGCCTGGCCAAGAGGCTCACATTGTGGTGCAGCTCTAAGAAGAAACTAGTTGTGGAAAGTGCTGAATATAAAAGAATAATTGAAATGAACCTGGTTAGTGTAAATTTGTTGCTTTCTTGTTGCTTCTGTCCGTGTGAACAACATAAATCACCATTTGCTGTTTCAGGGCATAACCTGTGTGTATGTTGATGTTCCGGATGATGAGGTGATTTGTGGTAGGGAGAATCCCACACATACCTTATTACCTGGAGAAAAATCTAAGCCGGCTAACAAGGACCGCCTCCCCATAGGCGAAGAAATAATATTCTTACGTCGACATGATATCGATGTCAAGCCTGAGATGGTAAGCTTACCACATGCCCTTCCTTATTTCTGACATGCAATCCGCCATTGTTATCTGCTTTATTTCTCCATTGTCATGGAATATGTTAGTCATTTCTTTTCTTTCAGCGTCCATAGAAAACTCGAATAAGTCTTCTCTTGTTATGCAATGTTAGTCCTTTCCAACTAAATGTGCTTATGAAGCTTTATTGCCAATGATTGAATTTTCTCATAAACATATTATACTGTAAGTTGGCATTCGAGAATCTCAATCTGTTTTATTCATTGATGTACCGCCTTCTATAATCGTCGCCTTTCATGTTTCTTTCAATGATAAACAAATGCTCGTTTTTCTCCAGGTAGACAAATCCGTTGTTGAGGCAGCTCAACGCGTGCACCGTATTGAGTTACGTCAAAAGGAGCATTTGAAGTTCTTGCGCATTCTTTTAAAAGATTTTATGGTTATATCTGGCGTAGACACTACGGGCTGGACCTTAATGCTATTCGCAACAGCTCTGAAGTTCATCTGTCACCCTAAGGCATCATATCAAATCTGCTGGCCTAAGAAGGTGAATCATAATATTTTCTAGATGTGTTTTGAGTCATATGCTGGAAGTTGTCATTGTAGCAATGGACTGAAGTGTGTTTCTTTCAGATTTACTTGGATGATGAGTATCTAAAGATAAAGACTAATGCACCTCTTTATAAAAGAAGCTTTTCTAAGATCGGTGCCTTGGCTCTCTACAAAGATGTTTTTTCTATCCGTGCAGAAATGTCTGTAACATGTCGAGATTGGATGCATTAGATAAGATTGCTAAATGTTTACAAGAGAAGGCTGAGGTGACCAGATTATGCGAAGATCATTTTCCTGGAGAACCCAATAGGACTGATTTACCTACTACTGACAGTTACCATCTGGAGGCACCACCAAATAGTGTTGAACCCAAGCAGCAAGTGATTCCCAACCAGAATTGCATTGCTGAAGGGCACCACTGTCTGGTCCCAGGTGAGAATTCTGAGTTTTTGCATGTTGGTTGTGTATTTTGGTACAAGCTAGTGTTGATTATTTCTGAATGTTTTCAGTTAGTTACCGTTCAACAAGATCAAACCACATTGTTCAGTGAACATATTTCATATCATTGCTTTTTTAGCATTCTGTACCAATCTAGTTGTTGGGTTGTAAAGAGCAGTAAAATACCAAAAGCAGTGGAGCAAGTCCATTGAAGTGTCATTTCTATTTGTGTTGATTTGAAGTTATGAACAGAGCCTCTCGGTCATACAAATACACGATCCAACGTGCTCTCCTTGCAAGTGACACTGCCATAGGATCCTAGGTGTTTTCCATGCCGATCTTTTGCAGTAATATTTTTATGGGTGTGACTGTTGTTTCTACGAACCACTTTAAGCTAAAAACGATTATCAGTGCATGTTTTGGTTACTGGTTAGATACCACAACTTTCCACATTTACATTAGGAACTTTGGTTCCTAGACTAGTGTGTGGTTCATTGCCAAACTTGTGGCATGCCCCTTCCTTAGCCCTATAACCGGCACTGTTGTTGCCACAACTAGGTTTGGTATGTCCAAAAACGCTCAACATTTTCGTCCTTTTCCTACTACTAAAGTACTATGGTCACACCTTATTTTCATATGTTAAATTATTATTACTTCAAGTATTCTCAGTGCCACCCCTGTTAGATCATACTGTACAATTTTGTATAGATTCTCTGTTGAATCATGAATGCTATGCTGAATGCAGGTCAAGTTCAAGAGAAGCTGACTGGAAGTGTTGAAGAAATTAAGAAGGCTGGAGATAGTGGCGTACAAAGCATGGATGATGACGGGAAGGAGCTGACTGCATCCACGTATGTAAAGAGTCTGAGTTAGATTCATGGGATTATCTTCATGGTTTCAGTGAATCACATCCGAGCCGGACTCGAACACAAAAAACTTGGATTCATTGAGCGTGAGTTATTGTTTTTTGTCCCTAAAAAAGGTTGGCGAGCGTGAGTTTTTGTTGTCCCTAAAATATGGATTAATTGAGCGTGAGCTTTTTATCCTGTAGATTTGGGTGACTGCAGGTTTCCACCAGCGCTACCGCGGGGAGGCTCCCGAGCCCACCATCGCGGAGGTGCCTTGCTGGGCTTGTGCGAGTCACTCCTCGGAGCATTGCCACGCTGACATGAGTTAGAAATCATTTTACTAAACACACTTTAATAGTAGATGAACAAAATATCTCTAATTTTTATTTCTGATCCGTCCAGTAACCTTTTTTTTGTAGAATCACAAAACAAATTGTGTCATACATAAAACTATTGATACTAGCCAATTCAAAAATGCTGCCAAGAAAAAAAGAGAAGGCTCGAAAGTGGATGACGCTTAAGGAAATGGTGGAGCGAAGGACATGATGACAATGCATCAGGTTATGATGGAGGAGCATAGGATTGCCGTTGATGAGACGATGTTTAAATAAAGATAGGAAAGATCGAAATCATAGGTTCATGAACCCAATCGACCTTGGTCCGAAGGTGAAAGCATACTTTGAGATAATTCGTGATCAAGTCTTGGCATTGAAAGGTGATGGGAGGATTTATCGGCGGCTTCATGGTCACCTTCAATGGTGATTGTGGTGATGGTGAAAAAATGGCAGCACAAGTCCCATGGGAGGCAATGATGACAATGGTGGCTCTATTGCTTGATCATTTATTATTGTTCTCGTATGAAACATTTGGTCTTGTGTGTTTGGATGATGAGCTTCTTTTTTTTAAATATGCTATCATTTTTATGTTAAATTTTGTTTGAGTAGGATTGTATATGCAAAATACGGAGATGGAGGCGTGGAGCACAAAAAAATATTAATGAGCAAGTTTTAGGGAACAAAATCCTATAAGACCAGGTTGAATTCTTCATCATGTTAGATACTTCTTAGAAACTGTCACATGTTAATGCAAATCTCAAAGAACATTGTGGTTTTCTCCCCCAAACCCGCTTCCACGATCTATTCCCCACTAGGCGCTTGCCCCAGACTCATGTCCCATTGGCAATCATAGCATGTGGGTTCGTGAGACCATATATGCTCCAACACCTCCTCGGATGTGGTTGTCTTTCCTGCTTTGACATTTCCACGAATGCTCATCGCGTCTAAATTTGTGCCAACATGGCCAATATGCCACCGCCGGCCATCGCCATTCCTTCTCCTATACCCCTTGAATTTCCATCACAATCCACACATGCATGGCCATGACTCCTCACCTTGTTTTGTTGTAGATGCGCTCGCGCCTCGTTGCATCTCCAATTATCTAAGAAACTATAAGACGAGAGATGATTTCATTATGGCATAGTGTCAGTTCAAATAGAGAGAAAAGGATGTGAAATTACAGCTTGTTAACAACCACCTATGAAAGACCCAACCATCAACGATAAAATCATGTTAGGTGTTATGTAGAATTTGATCTCGACTAAGTTCTGTGTGCACTATGGCCTCTGAGAGGACAACGATAGTTTGAGAAACCTGGCAAAAAGAATGGTTATTTGGGCAACCGTTGCTTCAAGGATGAAGCCCACACAAGGTGCTTTGAGATTCATGTTGACGTGTGGCACTTTCTAAGTGGGGTTCTAACTTGGCGAAGTAATAGACCACGTCTTACAGGATTTATTCCCCAGTTTAAAAGAGCAGTTTTTCTTATCAGCACGGTCTCACCTTGAACATGACCTTGTATAGTATTTACCAACTTAAAAGAAGCAGCTAAATATGAAAATGAGAACGGAAAGAAGCAAGGTCGTCACTCCCATCTCCCAGCATTGACCGACCAAATCGTCTCGATATTCCTCGCTCTCCTTTTTTATTTTCTTTCTTGGCCTCTAAGCATCCCCTTTTATTTGATGTTATTTTTGTACTCCTTCGTGCTTTATCAGTGGACTAATTAAACGCCTCAGATTGTAATGATTCCATGATCAAAGTAATGCTAATGACTTTGTATTAACGCGCTGATCGGTCTGACCCAGCTAACCCATGGGCCACAGCTTTTGCTACCATGAATCTGCAGGGGGTCTTGATTGCTATGTCTGAGGTGTGCTAGCTTTCGGCACATCAGCTTTTTTGTTCTTGCCAAATTTGTTTGTGCGGTCATAAAGACTTAATCTGCGGGGACAGCTCAAATCAGCCAAGTATAAATTTTTCGAGCACTCCTACGAGACAAGAGGGTTTCGATCAGATCTGATTCGGTAATTGATACTACCTCCGGTCCATATTATGGCTGGCCTCAACTTTGTTTAAATTCATACGTGTCTAGTTAAATATTTAGACATAGTGTATGCGAATTTAGACAAAGTTGAGATTATTAATTTGAAACGGAGAGAATAGATCGATCCGATACGGTGAAGAAGTGTCGGCTTTCGAGGCTGAGTTTGCAAGCATGAAGGCGTGGCTACGCACCTGTTTGGACTTGCAGGACACCCATAGCTAGTGCAAGATTTTAGCTACTGGTTTGGATTTTTTTCTGCACAGGGTCGGTATTTTGGCTTACCGTGGTTGCCGGACGAAATTTTGAAATGAAATTTAAATTAAAAATAAGAAAATTTGAAATACCGGTAACCGCACGGTTACCAAGCGGTTCCCGCCTATTTCTCTAAAAATGCACAAATTTGGCCCAAATTTGATGGTGAATTACAATTTCAAGTGCGCCAGCGTGTGATAAACAATGTTTGACAACTCCTTATCTAAACCGTCCCTAAATGATCGGACGATTCATCAGCTCCGCTCCGTCTGCACATGTTCCTCCTTACACTTGTTTATCGACACAGCAAGGCACACCCGACATGGTCGATGACGCCCACAAGGAGCGGTCAACATGATGCCAAACTCCGGTAAGGTGAACAACAAACAACAAAACCTACCACTACTATGTACAAGAGGAGGCCGACATCCTCTCCCATTTCCCACTCTGGCCGGCAAGGCCACCAGATGAGTGGGTATCAAGGAAGAGTCAAAAGAGAGAAAAGATCTTGACTTGCTCTTAATATTGAGTTGGTGCAGATGTTGAGTTTTTGTAATATTTTTATGCTATTAATATATTATTACACTTTAGCTGAAAAATCAATTCTGGGCATTTTCTAAGGCATAAAAATGCCACTAAAAAGAAGGGCAAAAAAGCTGACGTTGCCGGTTTTTTTTTGAACGGAGCTGCCGGTGCCGTTGGTCTGGCGTTACGGAAGAGCGCCACGGAGACGGTACGCGCAAAACAGTGAAACAGACGCACCCGCCCGGTCGGCTTATTAGGCGATCTCCCCTCTTCCTGTTAGTTGTTGCGCGCACGACTTCCTTCCTCCACAAGGAGAAGAAAAGGAAGACTGGGAGAGGGTGGCTGCCCAGCCCAGCTGCCCGCCTCGCCACTTCGCCACCTCCTCCTTCCTTCTCCCCCGCCGCCGCCCCCGATTCGGTCGCCTTCGCACTCGCGGCGGGGAGGGAGCGCGGGAGTCTCCCTCCGATCGGGACCCTCCGTCTCTCCAAGGTACTTGTGTTGATGATCTCGGCGCGAGCAGTTTTCCTCGTTGCGGATCCTCGCTTCCTTGGGTGGGCTCTGTTTTTGTTCCTGCGTGATTCGCCTGCTAGGAGCGTTTAGGTTCCTCGGGGGTTGATTAGGTCGAGGTAAATGTGCCGTGGGGAGGAGGAGATTTTTGCGTGCGAGAAATGGCATGTAGAACCGTGGAATTCCGACGCGCAACCGTTGCATCGGCCGGCCTGTTGAGCCGATTCTCCCATTTGTCCACCTGCAAAAGCTGGAGTATGTTTTCCTCTAGAAAAAAAGTAGTCTGTTGCCTTGTTGATCACATTTATATATCCTGCCTAAATTCCCAACGAAATCGCCCCTGCTTCCCAAATCTCGCGTTAGCTGTTAATAGTTTTCCTCCGGCAGTCTGATCAGTAGTAATTTACTAATTTCATTGTCATGTGCTGTACCACGACTAGAGGATTTCCATCAGAAAGGTGTCAGGCTGACTGTCGGCCACCTTTTTAGCTTAACCAGCCTACGTTTCTCTTGTCTCCCTAGGGGTTTTGGTTGGCAGCTTCTGTTCCGCTTTTAGTCCTTTTAGTCCTTGCACTTCGTAGCTGGAAAAAATAATACTAGGATGGAACAGTTGGATCTCGGACAGCTTGGCTACATAAAAGTTGGTCCTCCTGCTGTTAATGGTCAGTAATAGAATCCTGGAGAGGTTTTTTTTTTTTTGGGAAACATTGGGATCTTGGAAGGGTAGGTTAAAAACAAGATACAGCAAGATTTATATAACCAAGCGTATTGGCATTAGTAACTTTGGAGTTTTTCAGTATCAGGTAAGACAGGGGTAGCTAGTTTTTGGATTTGGATCCATTCTTGTGCTAGTGCTAGACATGGACAGTTGAACTGGTGACGTATTGATTGCTATTTTGTTCTATCAAAAAATAGGTGTTCTGTCATACTCTTGTCAATACCTTCCTTTTTTTCTTTGGGTTCATAAAGAAAATTCAAGTAATGTAGCTGGTACAATAACAGTTGGTGAAGGAATAAATGGTAGTTGTGAGGATGGGCGCTCTATTTTTCTTTATTATCAATTAATATTTGCCTTATCTCCTTGCAACTTTCAGGTCAATTATTTTTCTCCGAAATTGGATACTCTTCGATAATTGTTGCCTGAGGTGTGAACAGCTGACTTGTCGGTATATTCTCTTGGGAGGTATGCTACACTGCTACTGATGTGATGGTGTTTTATCCAAGTTGTGCTTAAGATTCTTTCTTTAGTCTTTTCGGTTTGTCTTCAAGCACTTCAACCTTGTAGAACTCTGTTATTCAATTCAACCTTGTAAAAAATCATTTTCAGTTGACTTGTTAGGATACTGTTTTGCCACTAAAGCAGCAGCACGCCACAGTGTAAATTCTTTCAGAAGTGAATAAATAGGATAATGTGAACATGTTTGTGCATGCAACTTGTCTGTTAGGATCAACTTGCACACATGCTACTTAGATGACCATAACTGTAACTTAAGATTATGTGCAATGCCTCACTCTAGAGTGTGCAATATTGTCAGATAAGATTCAGACCAGGACTCTCAAACTTATATGGTTACTTAAGTGATTGAAACTAGTACTCCCTCCGTCCCAAAATAGATGTCTCAGGTTTGTTAAAATTTGGATGAATCTATATTCTAAATAGTGTCTAGATTCATTCAAATTTTGACAAATCTGAGACATCTATTTTGGGATGGAGGGAGTACAATTCTGAGTTGCAAATTATTTTGTAAGAATTTCCAGTTTTTCGCTAAATTGTTTTTCACTCCTAGAATGGTTATGCAAGGTTTTAATAATAACATATGCTCTTTATTAAAGCAGTCTGGCTATTCTCTAATTCAAAAGGAAGAACACTCAGCTGAAACAAGCACTATCTCAGCTACTGGAAGGGTTCAATGTCCAAAGTTTTGGAAAGAAGAAATTCATTTGGTACCACCACGCCTGCAAGCTCAGCTTCAGCTTCAAATTCTTCAAAAAAGGATGAGAAGACGATACCACGTTATCTAAGACCTTCTACAGGCTCATGCCATGATTTATGCAAGCATGGCCACAGGAATCCTTCTGAAGAAAATCAGAAGCTTTTAGGGGGGCGAAGAAAGAAACTTCCAGCCCATCTAAATAATTTGACTCTGCACGGATCAGTCATCTTGGATACACCACCCAAGGATGCCAGGAATATAAGAAATATTTCACTTGTCAAATCAAGTATATCACTGGGCGAAGCTGACCGTGTTGTTCACAAGATAAAATCATCAAATTTGAGAGGCACTGCATCATCAGAACACTTGGTTCCACGCGTTGCTTCAGCTGATCAGAAAAGTGTGAGCTCAGATGGAAGAAAGAAACATCCAGTGGTTGCACGGAGGAGTTCGCTTAATCCAAAGTCATCCAGTGGAGTTCCTAATTTCGATAAAAAAGCGGCAATGCTAGTCAAGGGCTCGAAGTTGCCACAGAAGACACTGCAGGAGAAAGCTAAAACTGCAGAAAAGGCCACAACTGTCAAGCAATCATTGGTTAAGAGACCAGCCTCACTTCCCACTAAAATCAACCTGATTAAGCAAGCTACTGTGTCATCTCAGGCTTCCAGTAATAATCTAGTTTCTTCAAAAGATAAAAATACTCTGAAGGGAAGGCTCACGTCTTCGCCAGCAATTTTCACTGGAAAGCGTACAAGCAATAGTGGTAAAAATGGAAGAAGTCCTATGAGGTTCAGTAATGCAAATACCGATGGGAAGGGTGGCTCAGATTTGCTCATAACACCATTATCCATTGAATCTGAGTTTACCGCTTCTGTCAAAATAAAGGAAGATGATGTGCAAGATTCATGTGTTACAGGCCATCTTGTGGAGTCAACAGCAGCAGAAATGTTTGCAGATGTCACAGAATATGCAGACAAATTTCGAATAGAACCAGAAGAAACAAGTTCAGAGGATGGCTTGGATATGTCCATAACATCATCCTCTGTAGAATCTGATGTTGAAGCACAAGAAGATGATGTTCAAGGTTCATGTATTACAGGTCCTAGTGTCGAGTCAGCAGTAGCAGAACTGTCTCCAAGTGCTATAGAAAGTTCTGCTAGTACCCTAAACCCTAAATCTACACCAGAAGAAACAAGTATATCCATTTCAGAGGACGAAGTGGAATGTAATAAAAAAATTGAAGTATTGGCTGCTGAACTCCCTGTCAACAGTATTGCTCCTTATTTGCAGCGATCATTTGATGGCCAGGAAGTCAAGTCTGTGCTATGTAAATCTGATCTAGAACATGTGCAACCAGAGCAGAATGCCATTGCTACTCGAGCTTCAACGGATGAAGACATGCAAACTGATGACGCAGCTCTCTGCCAACTGTCTGAACGGTTAGCAGCTGTGCAAACTGCAGATGTATATGATTCTGCATTAACTGAAAGTACCTCGGAAAGTGATGCTGATGGAGTGGAAGTCAAAGCTGGTGTGGAGTCTGTAGTAACTGAAAGCAGGGAGGACGTGATAGCTCATGAATACACCGGTGATGCAACTCCCTGCCAGTTCTCTAAATTAACAGCTGTGCGAAATGCAGATGTAAGCTCGGAAATTGAAGCTGATGGAGTGAAAGTCAAAACTTGTGTGGAGCCTGTAATCACTGAAAGTAGGGAGGACGTGGGAGCTCATGAAGTCCTTCAAGGGCCTCCAGAAGTACGGGCACTCAATGAAAATCATGCTAAGGGTCCTGAGTCTTGCCTCGATTGCAGTACAGAAAGTGTAGCTGAAAATGTCAAGGCTGCTGAAATGGTTGAGGTTAGAAATTTTAATAGTACATCTGATGGCCAATCAATTTCAGAAACTTCATTAGATGGTGAACCTATGAAGAAATTAAAGCCTGTGCTGATTGAACCAATTGATTCTGATCTACAAACTGACGAGTTAGCAAGTGTCCATAACGATGGCTCCTTTGAACAGGATGAACTGAAATCAATGATTGTTGCTCAACAGCTACTGGAAGAACTATCAGATGATGAAAATTATGAAGATTATGATTATGAGTTAATTGAATTAGATGAGTCTGATGCAGAAGATGAAGGAGCAACAATCAACCCAAATATTGATGAATCTTCAAAGGCCAAAGGCCAAAGGACAAAAAGAATGTCAACACTTCACCCAGATGATGCTGGTGCCACACCTTACAAACTGAAGTTTAAAAGGGGTAAAGTTGTAGAGCTCACACCAGACAGTAATGGCCCGAGAAGACTCATATTTAGAAGAAGGGCTGTGAATGAAGTTGAAAATGGTGAAGGCCAGCTAGTGAGACGGATTTTTAAGAGGAATCTCAGAAATAATGGTACTCCCACTGAACCTGACCTGGAATCTCCTGGAGTGAAACTGAGGCATCAAGATACACAAGACAAGAAGGATGCGCAGGGGCTGTTCAACAATGTAATAGAAGAAACCGCAAGCAAGCTTGTGGAGTCTAGGAAAAGCAAGGTAAAGGCTTTGGTTGGTGCTTTTGAAACGGTGATACTTCTCCAGGACGGCAGTCCCTCACCATCTACACCACAGGCAAGTATCTCACCATATTCAGTTCACAATGATGATGAAAAGGCACCGGATGAACCAGTGTAGATTGTACACATCTTACTGCATCGCTCAGTTTGCAGTAATCTTCTGGAATTTTCTTCTTTATCCTCTGAAACTGGTTTTTGTGAAGAGTATGTTTGTATAGTTTGTGTGTTGCATCTGTTTTAGTGAGAAGTAACATTTTCTCAAAGGATTTTGGATTTTACAGTACATAGCCAAGGTGCTTTATGCAGATAGTGGCTTCAATTATATTTCAATGTAAATGAACTGAGACAGCAAAAAATACAAAATTAAGTGTGCTTATGTTGGCCTTGGATTTCTGAAGTTTTATAATACGCGTGTTGGTTTATTTGTTTACAAGCATGTTGCACTTACTTTTTTTTTATTTTGATATCCTAGTCCGTGTAATGGAAAGTTATAGACCTTTCAGGCAGATGCAGGGGAACTCCTAAATTTGCGTTCGAATGACTATTTTGTTAAGAGTCCCTGCTTTATCTTGACGATCTATGCACAAATTTGTTGTACTTCTCATCATCCACAACCTTGAAACTTTTCTATGCTGCTCCGATACAATGCCATTGCATTTTGGAAGCAATTATACATATTTATCGTTCATCAAACCAAATACGTTTTACAATACAATAAATGGCTGTTATGAGACTTATATAGCGTCCATGCCCTTCATTTTCAAATTCTGTAGAATGGGAATATTTCAAAAGCAGCATCCACGGGGAGATTTTCCTGTTGATCGTATCTTCTTCGCCTTCTCTCTGATCTTCTTCTCATCATCATATTTCCTTTCCTCTGCCATTGACCTTGCTCCTGCAGCAATTTTATTGATCCTTGTCATTTCCTGATTGAATTCTGCCAATGTTTTCGCTCTCTTTCTGTCCAACTCAACCTGCAATTTAACAAATTATCAGTTCCTTCAGCCCGACCATTTAGTAAGAAATTGTATCATGGAACATAATAAGGATTTGGTTTTCAACACAAGGATTGGAGCCCCTCCCCTCCCCCGGAAATAAAATAATTAATAGCAACAATGAGAAACACGCTGCTCTGCTCTAGTAAATTATGCTTTTTAATCAACAAAAACCTCTTTCTGTTCTTTTTGGCGCTTGGCCTTCACCTTCTTCTCAGTCTCCCATTCAGATATGGTTTCCATCATCTTGTCGTACCTAGAATTGGCAGTTGTATTAGCTTTTATTGCGTCGAATGGTTAGCAAAACTAAAATGTGTACACTTACTCCTCCCTGATTCTTTCAAGCTTTGCCTTCTCCCATGAATCAGCCTTTGTTTGTGTGCCGCCAATAGCAGTTATTCCAGCTGTGCCACTGTCATTCCGCCTAGACTGATATGATGTTGCTGGCCTGACAGCGGATGGTGCCCGCTGAATTGCCTGCTCCTGCTCAAACCTCTTGCTCTCTTTCTTGTCTGATAATTTTCTGGAGGAACCTGAAGGCTTCTTCGCACTTACAGAGGAATCAAGCATCTTTGGTGGCAGTGGCAGTGGCAAGTTCTGATCTGAGCCTGTGCCTCCCTGATTTTTCTTTTCTGGTTTCAGCGGTCTCCTTACCGATACATTGACTGAAACGATAACGCAGTGTGGCATTGTTAAGCGTCTACAGTAGAAGTAACAGGGAATGGGGGTATAGTGGTTCATAGCCCGGGTACCTGGTCCATCATCATCTTCTTCTGGAGGCTCTTTGCTACTGAACCACCTTGAGATCTTGCTGCCTCCTGCAGGCTTTCTCATGCTTTCACCTCTCTTGAGTGGTGGCTGGACATGAGGCACAGAAGTTGGCGATTCGCCCGGGATAGGCTTCTTCTGAGCTGATAGATTCTCTTCTCGCGCTGCGATTGCATATGCTGTGGCGGCAATTGTGGCTGCAAATGCAGCTGTATATTCCTCGCCGCTATTCATTTGCGCTGGAAAGTGGCAGTGCCAGTCAGGTTTGTTTCTTTAAAAGCAAATTTTATGCAGCCACAAAGTCAATTAGGAACAAACTATAGCTGGTTTTGATGTGAATCCATTTGAAGAGTAGTTTCCTTGCTCAAAACATCTGAGGGTTCCATAATTTATACTACTTTACAATGTGGATTAACTGATCTGATCATAGTGCTCTAGGACATGAATTTAACTGGAATCTACTGATCATCAAACAGTAATAATAATAATGTTTGTCGAGCATTTTTTTCGATCAAAAGGGATTTTTATTCCCCTGTTCCTTTTCATAGAAAAGAAACGAAAACGAGTATCCAGAATTCTTAAAATGTTTGTCGAGCATCGTGTGCTCGTTAACTGAAAGTGCAAATCTTGATCACATACCTCTTCCAAGAGTTGTGTCTTCTTGTGTCGGTATCCCTGAAGCTTGCCTGACACCTTTGTCTGTCTTTCCTACTCCAGAAAACTGAACCCTGCAAATGGAAGATCTAAGAACAAGCATACGGACATAAAATGGAAGAAGCAGCCATTATTTTTTCTTGGAGAACTTTGAAGCCTTTGAAAATACTAATACAAAAAATTAAGATAAAAGTTATAGTCATAAGGTGAAACCAAACTCAAGCATGGAGAAGAAGCTCACAGTTAATCAGGCAAACAGAGAGGAGATGAATCCAAGCTTTCAGCAAGCCCAGCTCTATAAGCATGCAATTTCTCACCTTCGAGTCCTCAAATCGCCGTCCATGGCGCACAGTATATTTGTAGAGTAGCAACTGCTCCAAGGTAGACCAAGCCTCGCATTAAATATGGATTGCTTGTATTTAGAGGTGGTGAGGAGAGATAGAAGAGGGCAAGGAAAGTGTTGTCCTGGAGGCAGGCAAGAGCATTGGAGTCTTGGAGATGGGGTTTGCTTTACCCCATGGAAGCCTTCAAGAATCTACCCCCTTTTGGGTTTGCACTGCCCCTCCAAGATTCCCCCCACCCCTTGTGCTTTCGGCTCAAGTTCAATGACAGCTTGCCTGGGAATAACAGCTTTCCTTAATGCAAATTAGCATCTTCTTGTGTCATACTCCTGCCTAATCGTGCAGGATTCTCGTGCTCTTCACATGGCTAATTTGCTACCTTTTTTCTAGATGATGGTGGAGCTAATGGGCTCGTAAACCAATGCATCGTGTCAATTCGATGGTCACTTACACGTGTCGTTTCGACGTCAAGCCTGTTTCTAGCAAGTTTCAGTTTTTGTAGTATTATTATTTTCTCGCAAGTGCTGAATCTGTTCCGTAAGTAATGGTTGCTGGATGCCAGTTTTGTTCCTTTAGGATTTTGTGGTGCGTTAGGATCCTGGAAAGGGGAAAGGTGATAATCATGATATGCGTTCTGTCCGATGAAGGGACTCCGGTTTCCAACTTCCAAGATTTTGTTCTTGAAACGTGCTACCAGGTTAGGTGCAGACCGACTCTGGTGACCTTTGCACTAGAGGAGACGAATCACACAATTGTGACTAGCACACCAAAATAAATGGCGGCAAAGCCACCATAGGAGACCAAGGATAATGTATGTCTTGGTATTCAAATGCCAAATGCTAGTCCAAATGATCGTACAATTCCGAACCAGGAACATCCAGTGTCAAATGCAGTTACATATAAAGGCCTGCAGCCACCAAAGATGATTGATATTCACAGTTAGAGGCAAATGTCATAAGCACTGTTGTCTGCATATGACTTCAACAGTGCTTATGGGTATGGAGAAGTTCAAGAATTTTCAACAGGATCTCATGGTTGAGAACTTCAACTATTAGACGAGATGAAATAGTCGAAGATGAAATACAAATATTTTTCTTAGTAAGTATACTGGGAACAAATAACTACACAACCTCATGCGTCAACTCTGACTGTCTGTATCTCTGCCTCTTTCTTCGTATTCCTTGCTCTCGGCAAGCATCCAATGAAGAAACCACTTGGGGCGTGTTTGGTTGCCCCGACCCCCGTTTCTCGTATGGGGCGGGAAGAAATAAGGGTGTTTGGTTCCGCACGGCGGATGAAATCTTTACATCGCACGATTCTTAAAGAGCCCCTCAGCCAAGGCCCTGGAGGAACGCCGAAATTGGGCGTTTTCACGGAGCCAACTTCTTCTCGCGCTCGCGGGGGAAGAAGTTGCACGTGCCCTGCAAGGTCGGGATGGCGGGAGCTCGCGGAATCCGGCGGGAGAAATTGGGGTTACCGCCCGCCGATTCACCGCGCCTATTTACACCGCCCCTGCGCCGGATCCAAAATCTCTGCCTCCATTTCCCCCAATTTCAAGCTCTCCCTCCAAATCCTCTTCCTCACTGACAAGCAGGTAAACGGCGCCTCCTACTCCGGCGGGTCTAGGTCGTCTCCGCCAAGTCTTCCTCCTCGGCTATGTCGGACATGTCGTCCTCGTCAGGTGAGATCATGATCGTGGTAAGAAACATCTAACCCTAGCTCTCGCAGCTTAGATATGTTGACATGTACTACCTTATAGTCCTAAGTTGTCGTAGAAGAAGGTTGTGCTCTAGATCTGGACCTGAGCATGTTGTTCTGTGAGGATTGTCATGTGATGCAGGTAGGATTAGTGGTATAAGTAAAGTTTGTCTACTAGAACTGAACACATTATTATTCGTGCTGCCATAGGAGAAGGCTGTGTTCTAGATCTGGACCTGAGCATGTTGTTCTGTGAGGATTGTCATGTGACGCAGGTAGGATTAGTGGTATAAGTAAAGTTTTTCCCATAGAACTAAATATATTATTATCCATGCTGCCGTAGGAGAATGTTGCGTCCCCTGATTTGTCTGCAACCTATGTGTTGCCTCTGTATTATGTGTCTATGCCTGATGCGGTGGCCACGAGGAAGCAGGCCATGTCATGGACAACATCTTTGTCCACCTTCGTCCTGAATCGGGTGGTCCAGCTGATCGAGAAAGGCGGTTCAGTAGTGTGGGGATTTAGACAGGCGGACATGCGCTTGGTTGCAGAGGATGTCTTCAAGTTCTGCGACCAGACAGTCACCGTGAACCAGGTGTACAACCACATGAGGCAGTGGAGAGTGCGCTGGATTAGGGTCATGAAGCTCAGGAGGCTTGAGAACGTGCGCTGGATTGAGGAGACCTCTGCCATCATGATGGATGATGAAGCTTACTATGAACACGTCAAGGTATGATATATTTACATTAGCATCAGTTTTTGTAATGCTCACATATGAACTACATGTCATTAACTAACTATGATTCTCATGTAGGCTTAGCCATCGGCCGCCGAGATAATCAACAAGCCCATTGAAAACTATGCTCAGCTGAAGATCGTCTACGGTGCTCGCATTCCAGTTGCTCCCTGGGAACAAATAACTACTCCCTACGTTTTAAAATATAAAATGTTTTAGCTTTGTGAAACGAATGTATCTAAACTTGTTTTAGTGTCTAGATTCACTCTAAACATGAACAAATCTATGTACTAAAATAAGTCTAGATATATTTTCTTCACAAACCTAAAACATCTTATATTTTAAAACGGAGGGAGTACGACACAAGCGTCAACTCCGACTGTCTGTATCTCTGCCTCTTTCTTCGTATTCCTTCCTTTCAGCAAGCATCCAGTGAAGAAACCACTTGATGTCGCAGCGCTAACCATCCATGTCCTCCGCATGTCTTCCTGGACAAACTCAGCACCAGCTTCGGATCGGAGGAGCAAGAAAGAGACCATAAATTAGTGTGTGTCCCCAAAGAATGAACAAACGGTAATACTTTTCGCGAGGAAAATAATAAATCAACGTGCATATATATCTCAACGAGGCGCTGAAGGATATCCCTTTCTCAGTGAGGAAACCTTTACTGCTCAGTGAGAACACCTGTACAATAATAAGCTAGCTAATGTGGCATTGCACCGTATCAACTCTGTAGCACCAGAATCGACATCCTTCGTGGATAGAAAAAGGTACTCCGTACGTACTTTGTGCAAGAGAACTATACTGTAGATTGTTGTGAATTGGGGAAGTATTCACATGGGACCAAAGGCCAATACAGGTACAGGTGTAGAAAAGTCAAATATGACAAAAGACCCTTAGACAATAGACAAATATAAAGAGAGACTATATACTCTAACACTACCCCTCAAACTCATGGTGGATCAACAACACTGAGTTTGGAGAGGAGAAAATCATGTTGTGCTCTAGTCTGGGCCTTTGTGAAGAAATCTGCCAACTGTAACTCGGAAGGCAGATACTCAAGAGCGAGAACCTGATCCTGCACAGCAGCGCGCACAAAAGAGGCATCCACACCGATGTGCTTGGTGAGCTCATGCTTCACCGGATCACGCGCAATGCTGATAGCACCTGTACTGTCTGACAGAAGAGGAGTCGATGTAGAGACAGAAACACCAAAATCCTCCAATAACCAACGTAACCATGTCACCTCTGCGGTCAAAAGAGTCATAGCTCGCAACTCAGCCTCTACACTCGAGTGAAAAATTGTTGTATGTTTCTTCGTCTTCCAAGCAATGAGAGAACCACCAAGAAACACACAGTAAACAGAGAGTGAACGGCGGTCCGATGGATCACTCGCCCACGTAGCATTCGAATAGGCCTGGAGCTGAAGGGAGCTGGAGCAAGGGAAGAAAAGACGGCGAGAGAACGTTCCACGAAGATATCGTAAAACACGAAGAAGGTGACTGTAGTGGACCGAAGTGGGAGCAGAGACGAACTGACTCAGAATATGGATATAGTAGGAGATATCTGGACGGGTGGCGACAAGGTAGACAAGGCTCCCAACCAGATGGCGATAGCGCGCTGGGTCAGTCAAGGGATCACCATCAGAGGCACGGAGGTGAACATTGAGCTCCATAGGAGTCTCAGCAGTGCGCTCATCGCTAAGAGCAGCACAAGCAAGCAGATCCTGAATATACTTTTCTTGTGAGATATAGAAACCATCAGAGGTAGAGGAAACTTTGATCCCAAAAAAGTAGCGAAGAGGGCCAAGATCAGACATAAGGAACTGCTCACGGAGACGAGCCTTAACAAAGGCAATGTACTCATAGTCATCGCCAGTAATGATCATGTCATTAACATAGAGAAGAAGAAGAGTTCGACCACGAGGAGAAGTGTGGACAAACCAAAGCAAGGTCATGGGCGCTGGGCGAAAAACCCGCATCAGTGACCACGGAGGCGAAACGCTCAAACCAGGCACGAGGGGCTTGCTTAAGGCCATAGAGAGAGCGCCGAAGATGACAAACCATATCGTCAGGGACAGAGTACCCAGGAGGTGGCTGCAAATAAACCTCCTCACGCAGCTCGCCATTAAGGAAACATTCCGCACATCTAGCTGAGACACAGACCAGTGGAGAACAGAGGCCACGACGAGAAGAGTGCGAACAATGGTCATGTGAGCCACAGGGGCGAAAGTCTCATCATAGTCGTGGCCCTGCTCCTGATGAAAGCGACGAGCCACAAGACGCGCTTTATAGCGCTCAAGAGAACCATCAGAGCGAGTGTTAACCTTATAGACCCACTTGCACGTGATGGGATGAACATGGGGAGGGGAGAAACCAAATCCCACGTGCCAGTACGCTCAAGCGCAGCAATCTCCTCGGCCATCGCAAGTTGCCACTCGAAGTGGGCAACAGCATCTCGATAAGAGGTCGTCTCAAGGACAGCAGAAAGGCCAAAACGGTCAGGAGAATAGCGATCAGGTGGGGGACGAGGCCAAGTACGAAGATCATAAGTCGGTTGAGAGGAGGCAGACGACACATCATAGGTTGATGGCCCAGCAGTAGAATCATCAAGAATGCGTGGACGACAAGAATAGTAGAAAGGAAAAGATGGAAACACTGGAGAACGTGAAGGCATGGTGGATATCGGGGAGGAAGGTGGAGAATCAGGCGATGAGGGAGAAGATGACAAAGGGGGAGAAGAAGTTGCGGGGGAAGAAGGTGTAGAATCAGAAGCAATGGAACTCGGAGTAGGAACTTGAGGCACAGGGGAGGTGTACCAGGGAAGGCGAGAAAAGAGGTGTCCTCCATAGAGAAACTTGAGGAAGATGGACGTGGATAGAAAGGACGAGAATCATCGAAGGTCACATCCTGAGAAATGCGCATCCGACGAGCAAGAGGATCCCAACACCGATAACCCTTATGCTCATCACTATATCCGAGAAAAACACACTCAACGGACTGAGCAGTGAGTTTGGTGTGTTCGCGAGGAGCAAGAAGGACAAAGAAAACACACCCAAACAACCGAAGCATAGAATAATCAGGAGAACGGTCAGAAAGATGCTCCTGAGGAATACCACCCTGTAAGGCAGCCGATGGCTGTGAAGGGTTTCGCAGCATAGTAAATCAAAAAAATTCTACGGATGCGAACGGGAAAGCTAAGATCTAATCTAGGAGATGCAAACAACGAGGGGGATTAGATGAGATCTTCATACCCTTGAAGATTCGCACATCGGAACGTTGGACGGAACATGGGTGATGTAGTCGTACTCGCTTCTCCTCCTCGCGATCCGATCCGATCTAACGCCACAAGTGGCGATGCCTCCGAGAGATGCACACGTGCGGCACCTCGACGTCTCCTCCTTCCTCGGTCCAGCAAGTATGGTGGAGAGACAGATTGGATCTACAACGCGACGGCGCGGTGCAAGTGGTGGAGAGTTTCTGCAGCAGGGCTTCGCCTACGTGCAGTCGGGAGGGAGAGAGAGAGGAGGACAGCAGGGCGGCTAGGGCTTGAGGAGGAGGTGTGGGAGGGGTGCGCCCCCAGCCCTCTTTATATAGAGGGGTGGGCGGACAGCCCTTTCCCCTCCCCCAAGCCCTAGGGCCGGCGGCCAAGGAGGGAGGATTGGGGTCAAGTTCCCCCCCCCCCTTTCTAGAAGCTCCCCTAGGGTTTGGCCGGCTGGGCCCTATGGGGCCTTGTGCCCCTGGCCCAATGCTGCCAGGGCACTCCCTCATAGGCCCATGCCCCCTCCCGGCAGGTGGGGCCACGTTGGTCCCCCTTTGGAAGGTTCTAGAAGCTTCCGGTACAATACCGATTAACCCAAAAACAATTCCGAACTCCAAAAACTGCATTGCCTTATATGAATCTTATTCTCCGGACCATTCCGGAACCTCTCGTGATGTCCCGGATCCCATCCGAGACTCCGAACAAAAACTCATAAACCAATTATCCAATCTATCCTAGCGTCGAGACACGTTAAGTGTGTGACCCTTCGGGTTCGAGAATATGCAGACATGATCTTATATCAATAATCAATAGCGGGGTCTGGAAACCCATATTGACTCCCACACATTCATCGATGATCATATCGGATTAACCACGATGCCAGGATTCAATCAATCCCATATATATATTCCCTTCGTCTCGCGATATTTTACTTGCCCGAGATTTGATCGTCGGTACCGTCATACCTAGTTCAATCTCGTTCACAGCAAGTACTTTACTCGTTCCGTAATCCGATATCACTTTGTGAGTAACTCCTTAATCACATGCTTGCAAGCAGTGTTGATATCGATTACCGAGTGGGCCCGAAGTATATCTCTCCGACTTGGGAGGGACAAATCCCATCTCGATACATACAACCCAACAGGTACTTTCTGATCACCTGAGAGAAACCTTTATGATCACCCTCTCATAGGATGATGTTTGATGACCTCAAAGCTTTGTTCCGATACCAGGGAGTTGTATTATCTCATGGTCTAAGGAATACAATATTTGACATAAGAAAAGCTTTGCAAAGATGAACACGATGACACGATCTAATTGCTCCTCTTAGTTTGGGTTTGTCCATCATATCATTCTCCCAATGATATGATCTCATTATTAATCGACAACTCATGTCTATGGTTAGGAAACCTTAACCATCATTAATCAATGAGCTAGTCCTTAGAGGCATACTAGGGACACGGTGTTATTCACAAACCACACAAGTATTAAAGTTTCCGCTTAATACAATTCTAGCATGAAATATAAACTTTATCATGAACAAGAATTATAATAATAACATCTTTATTATTGCCTCTAGGGCATAATTCCAACAGTCTCCCACTTGCACTAGAGTCAATAATCTAGTTTACATCTGGCAACAATCTAACACCCATGGCACTAAGGTGTTGATCATGTTTTGCGCGTGGAAGAGGTTTAGTCAATGGATCTGCGACATTCAGATCTATATGTACTTTGCTAATCTTCAGATCTCCATCTTCTATATAATCTCGGATTATATGAAACTTGCGGTTTATATGCTTGGTCTTTGGATGATATCTTGGTTCCTTAGCCAGTGTTATGGCGCCAGTGTTGTCACACAATATCTCCAGTGGGTCCAATGCACTTGGAACCACACCAAGCTCAGTGATGAAGTTCCTGATCCAAACTCCTTCACTTGAGGCTTCTGCAGTAGCCATGTATTCCGCTTCTACTGTAGATCCCACGATCACGCTTTGCTTGCAGCTTCTCCAGCTCACAGCTCCTCCATTCAAAATATAAACGTAACCTGTCTGAGACTAGCGTCGACGTAACCCTTTACGACGAGCTGTTCATCACCTCCATAGACTAAGAACATTTCTTTAGTCCTATTCAAGTACTTTAGGATGTTCTTCACGGCTGCCCAGTGTTCCACTCCTGGACCACTTTGGTATCTGCTCGTCAAACTAAGAGCATTGGACACATCCGGTCTAGTACACAGCATGGCATACATGATAGAACCTATGGCCGAGGCATAAGGCACTTTGCTCATAGCTTCTCTATCATTTACCGTAGCTGGACACTGAGTCTTGCTCAATATCTTACCTGACAACATAGGCACCGAACCTTTCTTTGCCTTATCCATTCTGAACCTTTTCAGAACTTTGTCTAGGTATGTACTCTGGCTTAAAGCTATCAGGCGTCTTTGTCTATCTCTATAGATTTTGATGCCCAATATATAAGCAGCTTCCCCTAGGTCTTTTATTGAAAAACATTTGTTTAAATAACTCTTTACATCGTTAAGCATGTCAATATCATTTCCAATAATCAATGTGTCATCCACATATAGTACCAAAAATGTCACTGAGCTCCCACTCACTTTCTTGTAGATACAAGCTTCGTAGCAATTTGGAACAAATCCAAAGCTCTTGATCACTTGATCAAAACGAAGGTTCCAACTCCGAGATGCTTGCTTCAGTCCATAAATGGAACGCTAAAGTTTGCACACTTTATCAGCATCCTTAGGATCGACAAAACCTTCGGGTTGCATCATATACAACTCTTCATCAATGTTTCCATTAAGGAACGCAGTCTTGACATCCATCTTCCATATTTCATAATCATGAAACGCAGCAATTGCTAATAAAATCCGAATGGACTTAAACATCGCTATGGGAGAGAAAGTCTCATCGTAGTCAACACCTTGAACTTGTCGAAAACCTTTCGCGACAAGTCGTGCTTTATAGACGGTAACATTACCATCCGCGTCCGTTTTCCTCTTGAACATCCATTTGCACTCAACGACCTTTCGGTCAATAGGAGGGTCCACCAAAGTCCATACTTGGTTTTCGCTCATGGATCCCAATTCGGATTTCATGGCCTCTAGCCATTTCTCAGAGTCTGGGCTCATCATAGCTTCCTCATAGTTTGTAGGTTCACTGTTGTCTACTAACAAGACAGTTAAGACAGGGTTGCCGTACCACTCAGGAGGGGCACGCGACCTTGTCGACCTGCGACGTTCAGTAGTAGCATCGTCCGAAGCTTCATGATCCTTATCATTATCTTCCTCTATTATTGGTGCAGGCGGCACTGGAACAATTTCAGGTGCTGCGCTACACTCCAACTCAAGAGAAGGTTCAACAACCTCGTCTAGCTCTACTTTCCTCCCACTCACTTCTTTCGAGAGAAACTCCTTCTCAAGAAAGGATCCGTTCTTTGCAACAAACACTTTGCCTTCGGTTCTGTGATAGAAGGTATACCCAATAGTTTCCTTAGGGTATCCTATGAAGACGCATTTCTCCGCTTTGGGTTCGAGCTTGTCCGGCATCAACTTCTTGACGTAAGCTTCGCATCCCCAAACTTTGAGAAACAACAACTTAGGTTTAGCACCAAACCACAGTTCATACGGTGTCGTCTCAACGGATTTAGATGGTGCCCTATTTAAAGTGAATGCAGCGGTTTCTAATGCATAACCCCAAAATGATAACGGCAAATCAGTAAGAGACATCATTGATCGGACCATATCTAATAGAGTTCGATTCTGGCGTTCAGACACACCATTGCGATGTGGTGTTCCGGGTGGCGTGAGTTGCGAAACTATTCCGCTTGCTTTAAGATGCGTGAGAAAATCATAACTCAAATATTCACCTCCACGATCGGATCGTAGAAACTTAATCTTTCTGTTACGATGGTTTTCCACTTCATTCTGAAATTCTTTGAACTTTTCAAATGTTTCATACTTACGTTTCATTAAATAGATATACCCATATCTACTTAAGTCATCGGTAAATGTGAGAAAATAGCGATATCCACCGTGCGTCCAAACACTCATCGGTCCGCATACATCGGTATGTATGATTTCCAATAAGTCTGTTGCTCGCTCCATCATTCCGGAGAACGGGGTTTTGATCATCTTGCCCATGAGGCATGGTTCGCATGTGTCAACTGATTCAAAATCAAGAGACTCCAAAAGTCCATCAGAATGGAGTTTCTTCATGCGTTTTACACCAATATGACCTAGACGACAGTGCCACAAATAAGTAGTATTATCACTATCTACCTTGCATCTCTTATCCTCAATGTTATGGATGTGTGTTTCATCCCTTTCGATATCCAGAAGAAATAAACCATTCACAGTAGGTGCATGACCATAAAAGATGTTACTCGTATAAATAGAACAACCATTATTCTCAGATTTAAATGAATAACCTTCTTGCAATAAACACGATCCAGATATGATGTTCATGCTCAACGCAGTCACATAATAACATTTATTAAGGTTTAAAACTAATACCGAAGGTAAAACTAAGGAGAGCATGCCGACGGCCATCACATCAACTCTTGATCCGTTGCCAACGCACATCGTCACCTCATCCCTCGCAAGCTGCCGTCTATTCCGTAGCTCCTGTTTCGAGTTACAAATATTAGCAACTGAACCAGTATCAAATATCCAGGCACTACAACGAGGGCTAGTAAGGAAAACATCAATAACATGTATATCAAATATACCTTTGATGGTGCCAACCTTCTTGTCCGCTAAGTACTTCGGACAGTTGCGCTTCCAGTGACCCTTGTCCTTGCAATAGAAGCACTCAGTGTCCGGCTTAGGTCCAGACTTGAGCTTCTTCTCAGCAGGGGCAACGCGCTTGCCGCCGCCTTTCTTGAAGGGCTTCTTTGCACCCTTACCTTTCTTAAAGTTGGGGGGCTTGTTGACCATCAACACATGATTATCCTTTTTGATGTCCACCTCCGCAACCTTCAGCTTGGCGAAGAGCTCGGTGATCGTATCAGTGGAACCAATCTGATTATGAGTCACTACAAAACTTTTGTAGCTAGGAGGGAGTGATTGCAGAACCCTGTCAATCTTGAGCTCCTCTGGAATCTTGCAGTCCAGTTGCTCAAGGCGTTGAGTGTAGCCCGACATCTTTATGGCGTGCTCACTAACGGAACTCCCTTCCTCCATCTTGCAGTTAAAGAATTTCTCAGAGATCTCATATCTCTTAGAACGGGCCTGAGTCTGGAACATAGTTTTCAGCTCCTCAAGAATCTCAAAGGGCCCGGGATAATCTTCAAAAAGATTTTGAAGGTCCGATTCCATAGCAAACAACATGGTGCTCTTAATCACACCATAATCATCTTTGCGCGACTGATAAACAGCTTTCTCATTAGCCGGCGCATCTATAGCAGGGGCGTCACCTAGCGCATTCTCAAGGACATAGTCCTTTTGTTCGCCAGAGAGAATGATTCTCAGATTGCGGAACCAGTTGGTGAAGTTAGACCCATTGTTCTTAAGCTTTTCTTTCTCAGCAAAAACGTTGAAGTTGAAGTTGGACTTAGCCATTTGATCTACAATATTTGCAAGTACAAATTAGACTATGTTCATGATAACTAGTTCAACTTAATCAAATTACTAGATGAACTCCCACTAAATTCAACATCCCTCAAGTTATTTAGTGAACATGATCCAAATTCACCACACCTAATCCGATCTTCACGAGAAGAGATGTGGTTTCAATGGTGGACAACAAAGTGTCAATCATATCATTCATATGACTCATGCTTAACCTTTCGGTTCATGTGTTCCGAGGCCATGTCTGTACATGCTAGGCTCGTCAAGTCAAACCCAAGTATTTCCGCGTGTGCAAAAACTGGCTTGCACCCGTTATATGTGAACGTAGAGTTTATAGCACCCGATCATCACGTGATGCTTGAACACGACGAACTTTCGCAACGGTGCATACATGGGGAGAACACAGTTTTATCTTGATCTTTAAGTGAGGAATCATATTATAATGCTACCGTCGCGATCTAAGCATAATAAGATACATAAAAGGATAAACATCACATGCATATAACTTTATGTGACATGGTATAGCCAATCTTCGCGCAATGATCTCCATCTTGTGCGTGCCGGCATGATCTCCATCACTCCACCATGATTGCCTCCACCACGAATAGCAACTACAACTATTGCTAACTACTTAGCGATAAAGTAAAGCTATTACATGGCGTATAAGAAGTTGACACACAGGTCATACACAATTATAAAGACAACCATATGGCTCCTGCCGGTTGTGTACTCATCGACATGCAAGTCGTGAAACATTACAAAACATGATCATCGCATACAATATACACATCACATCTTGGACCATACCATATCACAGAAAACACTCCCTGCAAAAATAAGTTAGACGCCTCTACTTTGTTGTTGCATGTTTTACGTGGCTTATGGGAGTAGCAAGCTAAGAACGATTATTACCTACGGAAAGCCACAACGGTGATATTATGGTTGCCAAACTCCGGTGTAAATCCCATGACAACTATAGTGAGAGAACTGGCATCCACCAGCCGCCTGTGTGGAACAAGCCACACGTCAAGTGCGGAGCCGGTCTCGCGAACGATGCCGCGTAAGGTTGGCCTGGACCGCTTCGATCTCACTATCCCGCGCCATAAGAAGTACACAAACAAGAGGCTTGCAACAGAAAACATCAATGCCCGCAACAACCATGTTGCGTTCTACTCGTGAAACACATCTACGCATAGATCTAGCTCTGATACCACTGAAGGGTTTCGCAGCATAGTAAATCAAAAAAATTCTACGGATGAGAACGGGAAATCCAAGATCTAATCAAGAAGATGCAAACAACGAGGGGGATTAGATGAGATCTTCATACCCTTGAAGATTCGCACAGCGGAACGTTCGACGGAACATGGGTGATGTAGTCGTACTCGCTTCTCCTCCTCCTCGCGATCCGATCCGATCTAACACCGCAAGTGGCGATGCCTCCGAGAGATGCACACGTGCGGCACCTCGACGTCTCCTCCTTCCTCGGTCCATCAAGTATGGTGGAGAGACGGATTGGATCTACAACGCGACGACGCGGTGCAAGTGGTGGAGAGTTTCTGCAGCAGGGCTTCGCCTACGTGCAGTCGGGAGGGAGAGAGAGGAGGGCAGCAGGGCGGCTAGGGCTTGAGGAGGAGGTGTGGAAGGGGTGCGCCCCCAGCCCTCTTTATATATAGGGGTGGGCGACCAGCCCTTGCCCCTCCCCCAAGCCCTAGGGCCGGCGGCCAAGGAGGGAGGAGTGGGGTCAAGTTTCCACCCCCTTTCTATAAGCTCCCCTAGGGTTTCCCTAGGGTTTGGCCGGCTGGGCCCTATGGGGCCTTGTGCCCCTGGCCCAATGCGACCAGGGCACTCCCTCATAGGCCCATGCCCCCTCCCGGCAGGTGGGGCCACGTTGGTCCACCTCCGGAAGGTTCTAGAAGCTTCCGGTACAATACCGATTAACCCGAAACAATTCCGAACTTGTCGCCCTCTATCCAACGCAATTTGAATCGGGTCAATCGGAGCTTCTAGTCAAAAGTTATTGTCGTTTGAATATTTGTCTGTCGGTCTGTTTTTTGGGCCAAGCGGTAGTACCGCCCGGACGGGCCGGCACTACCGCCCGGGTCTAAAAACGGCCCATTTTTCTTCTGCCTCGCTAGGTACCTTTTTGCGGTAGTACAGGCCGGACCGGTAGTACCGCCCGGTGGGCCGGTAGTACCGGCCGGCCCAATTTATTTGCCCAGTTTTCTTTTCCTGTTTCGCCCAGATCTAAATCTCACGCCGCTGCGTTGACCCGCTCGGGGGCCTGCCGACCTGCTCGCGCTGCTGCGCTGCAGCTACTGCCGCGTCGCTGGGCCCCGCCGCGCCGCTGCGTTGCTAGCTGCTGCTCGCCCGCGCGCGCGTATGCCGAGCCACTGCTGCATGCAAGCTGCTGCGCCGCTTGCTGCTACCGCTAGCCGGGCCCGCCCCCGCGCTGCCGCACTACTGCTGCTCTGCCACGCTGCTGCTCTGCCACATGCAGCTACTGCTGCCTGCCCCACCTGCGGGCCCTGCTGCTGCCGCAGAGCTGCTGCTTCTCTCATGCACGCGCGCACGCCTGCCCCACTCCGCTCTTTGTGCTGCTGCTTCATTTTTCCTGGCATTCGCTGGTTTGGTCCGGTACTACTGGTAAATTCTGGTACTACCGGACCGTTCAGGAAAATACCCCAACGGGCAGATTTTGCCTAGCCCTTTAAATAGCTTTGCCCTTTTGTCTTTTAGGGTTACTTCTTCTTCCTTTTCTTGCCCAAGCTTTGCCCCCATTTGCTCTACTCTTTAAGCTTGATTTCTACACACCCCTCCATTGATTCTTGCAAATATTTGAGGGGTTGTTGGAGGAGATCTAGCCCCACGTTTTGACCTAACCGATTCATCTCTTTGTGAGTGCATCCTTGGGGATCTAGATTTTGGGGGATTTTGTGTCTCTCTTTGATTCCACCTCTCTTGTTCCCCCAATAGCTTTAGTAGCTTTGTTAAAAATTGAGAGTGAGGGATTTGGGCATCTTTGTGGTGTTCTTGCCATTTGCATTTGTTGCATCGGTTTGAGTTCTCCTCGGAGGATTTGGTTTGTATTGCTCATTGGAGCTTGTCCCTCTTGGGTTCTTGGAACCCTAGACGGTTTTGTGGCCTTGGTGGTATTGTGGCCTTGGTGGCATTTGTTGAGGCCTTTTGTGGCGTTTGTTGGGAGCCTCCAATTAAGTTGTGGAGTTGTGCCCCAACCTTGTGAGAGGTTCCGGTTGCCACCGACAAGTGCACCGATAGTGGAAGCGTGGATCGATTCCATTGGGGTGAGATTCACCGGAGAATAAGGGAGGCCTTTTGTGGCGTTGGTGGTTTGATACCACCCCCTCTCCAAACGAGACGTACTCCATGTTGGGAGGAACTCGGTAAAATATCAGTGTCCCCACGTGCCTCGGTTATCTCTATACCCGAGCTCTTTACTTATGCACTTTACTTTGTGATAGCCTTCGTGCTTGAAGTAATATATATCTTGCTATCACTTTGTTGCTTGTATTGCTTAGCATAAGTTGTTGGTGCACATAGGTAAACCTTAGTTGTTTCTAGGTTGTGCTTTACAAAGTAAACACTAGTTTTATTCCGCCTTTGTTGAGCCACTCTAGGAAAAGTTTTAATCGCCTATTCACCCCCCTCTAGGCGACATCCATATCCTTTCACTAGGGACATGGTGTTGTTCACAAACCACACAAGTATTAAAGTTTCAGCTTAATACAATTCTAGCATGGAATATAAACTTTATCATGAACAGGAATTATAATAATAACATCTTTATTATTGCCTCTAGGGCATAATTCTAACAGGCTGAATTGTTGATGAGATAGGCAGAGGTGGAGACAGCCTCTGCCCAGAAATGGGGCGAAAGAGAGGCGGTGATCATCAGCGCACGCGCTGTCTCAAGAAGGTGACGATGTTTGCGTTCAGTGACGCCATTCTAGGCATGAGCACCAGGGCAAGAGAATTGAGCAAGAGTGCCCTGCTCGGCAAGAAAACCACGCAACATTTGGGAAATGTACTCACCAGCCAATCAGCACGAAAAACACGAATAGGAGAGGAGAACTGGGTGTGAACCATGGCAGCAAACCATTTATATATAAAGAGAACCTCGCTGTGAGAAGTCATAAAGTAAAGCCAAGTGTAACAAGAAAAGTCATCAATAAAATAACATAGTAGCGATGACCCCCCTTCGAAGCAAAGGGAGCGAGACCCCATACATCAGAATGAATTAAGTCAAAGGGGCGCTGAGACACTGACTCACTAGTAGGATAAGGTAACTGAGTCTGCTTGCCAAGTCTACAACCCTGAAACGGTAAAGAGACATCTCCTGAGACATGCCCCAGAAGACCTCGGTGAACTAAAGATGACAAACAAGAACCACATAGATGACCGAGACGGTGATGCCATTGTTGAAAAGATGCGGAAGCGGAAGCAGCAAGAGCACGAGAGCTGGTGGAAGTAGAGGGAACACGAAGCCAGTCGATCTCCCAAAGACCCTGAGAATCATGGCGCCGAGGGACAGCCCCAACAAAAACCTTCGTGCGACGATCCTGGAGAGAGCAAGAATCAGCGTCAAGAATAACACGACAACCAGAATCAGTAAGTTGAGTAGCGGAAAAAAGATTCATGGTAAGACGCGGAACATGAGAAACACCAAGGACAGAAAAGCAAGGAGTGGAAAGAGTGCCTCGACTAGCAACGGGAAGAGAGGCGCCATTAGCGGTGAGAACATGAACAGCAGAACCGACAGGACGAAGAGATGACAAGGCAGAAGAGTAATAATACATATGGAAAGAAGCTCCAGAATCCAAAACCCATGGGGATGTACCTGACAGTGTAGATGGCAACGGTGGTCGCTCAATGCTAGGAGAACCAATCACAGAGCCTGCAATGCCCGACGAGGAAGATCCAGAAGCAAAAAGTAGACGCTTTAGCTGCACAATATCCTGGTGGGTCAGAGAGACGGTAGCTGGTGTCGGTGGAGGACCACGGGAGCTAGACGAAGAGGCACGCTCCATATCACGCTGTTTCTTGAAACAATCAGACTCAGGGTGGCCAGACCTCTGACAGTAACCATAGAATTGACGAGAGCGAGGGAGGCCCGAACTACCAGAAGGAGGGCGACCCCCACCACCAGAAAAGGGGCGACCACCGCCACCAATAGAAGGAGGGCGACTACCACCACTAGGAGTGGGTAGCAGTGATGTCGCAGCAGTCTGCATAGCAGCCACCGAAGTAGGAACTCGAGTGGCGAGCACAGTGGGAACTCCAAGCAAACCAGCGCCATGAAGGCGAGTCTCCTCAGCACGAAGCTCAGCAAGCGCCTCCGAAAGGGGAACACGGCCCCGAGCAAACAGATTATCCCGACGGGGCTCAAACTCTGGGCGAAGCCGAGATAAGAACTCATGGATGCGCTGAAAATCCAAGTCAGACTGCGTGATCTGGCAACACGAGCAAGTCCCACAGACAACAGAGCGGAGAGAGTCGAGCTGACGCCAGATAGCAGAACTCTGCGTGTAAAACTCATCAATACTGGAGTCACCCTGCTGAAGAGCATGCTCCTGACGGACCACAGACAAGTAGAGAGAATCACCAGAGGGCAGATATCGCTGACGAATAGAGGTCCACATCTCGGCAATAGAGCCAAGTATCATAAACTCAGAAGCAAACTAGGGGATAACACTGGCAGTAAGAACAGCAGCAACACGAGCATCCTCATCACGCCACTGAGCATAAGTAGCCAGATCATCACGGTAAGTGGCAAGAGCATCCGAGTAGTCATATACCTAACGGTCATAAGCAGCCATTGCAGCATCATCAGCAGTCTTGGCCGCAGCCTTATCAACATCAGAAGCATCAGCTGCAAGAACGGGTGGCGTCGGTGGTATAGGAGCCACAGGAGCAACAGGGCGTGGCGGATAGACGACCTCGCCACGAAGAACGCCCCACTGACGGAGGTCGCGCATGTAAATGCGCATAAAGCCAACAAATTCAGCATAGTTGGTGCCATCAAACGTCACCAAGCAGCGCGGAACAGAAACATATCCCGCATATGAGGACGACATGCCAGCAACTTCTCTCTCTCTATATGCTCACTGACCAAACTAGATCAAATCCTCATGGATCAATACAGCCTGACACCAGATCTCACAAGCAAAAGAGAAACAAGCACACACGTACTGCAGCAGACGAACAGCAGACTCGATCTGAGCAGCGGCCAGATAATCCAGAACAGGCTGAATGGGACCTGACTGAGGACTGCCAAATCAGGCCGTTGGGGGCTGGATTGGGACACGACACGGCCGAAATGGAGCTGGGGCAGCCGGAATCGGTCAAGGACGACCGGAATCCGATGAGAAAATAGACAGAAGCAGCTCTATTTCGAGCAAAACCAAAGCAGGCCACAACACACGGGAAGGTAAAGGAGTAGCACTGCAAGAGAAGTAGCAGCGACCAGCGGCCGGAACGGCGGCGGCGGCAACAACACGAGTTGCAGCGCGGGAAGGCAAGACATAGCCTTGCTCTGATACCATATTGTAAATTGGGGAATTAGTAACTTGGTATTCACGTGGGGCCAAAGCCCAATACATGTACACGTGTGAAAAAGGCAAATATGCCAAAAGGCCCTTAGACAATGGGCAAATATGCCAAAAGGCCCTTAGACAATGGACAAATGTAAAGAGAGACTATGGGTGTGTTTGGTAGACCTGCTCAATCCAGAATTTCTCACCTCATCTCGATTTCAGGTGTTTGGTAGATTGGTTATGTGGTCTGGGCACTACCACCTCATACAAAAACAGCCTCTGGGCACTGCCCAGTTGCGAAGGTGGAAACGAGCTTCGCAAGTCGGCCCTACTGCGTCCATCCAGAAAAATCGGTCCTGTCCGTCCCGAATTCTTTCCCCACTCGTTCGCCACGCACCCCCCAGTCTCCACCCCGACCCCGAACCCCCACACATTCCTTCTCTCCTCTATCCTGGAACCCCATCGCCCCTCCGCCCCAGAGCATCCTGCCCCAGATCCCGCTGCCGTTGAGCGCCCCACGCCGCCGGTCATCCTCCCCCGCCCTTCTCTCTGAGCAGATCTCCTTCCTAGCCCTCATCCCCATCGCGCCACTCTCCTCTGGTCACTGGGGCTCCGCATCACCGCCATGGACGACGGGCGAGGTCACGGACCACCGGCCTCTCCTCTGTAGCCACCGCCACCGTGCTGGACGAGGTTGAGGACCATGGTCGCGCCACCTCCAAGCTCCGCCTCGTCGCGCCGCCACACAGACGCCAAAGCTCTGGCTTGTCGCGCCGCCTCATAGCTCCCCATCGACGGGAGAGCACCCAGCGACAGGAGAGCACCCAGCGACGCCCTTGAACGCGTTGGACCTGATTGATTTTTACATTTTGTGTATAAGGACCTGATTGCTTTTTATTTTCATCCTAAGGGACCTCTGTGTAAAATTTCCGAGTCTAGCTTGTTTTAACTCACAGAAACCACCAAACAACATCTGAGATGAGCTTGTTTCACCAAACCCGGGCTGCCAAACAAGTGAGAAAATCTTAGATGAGTTTGTCTAGGGGCAGCATGTATGAGAAGAGTTTGGTATTCTGAGTTGCCCTGGTCTACCAAACACATCCTATATACTCTAACATAGATGATGTTCTCATTGTTAAGCAGATTGCTAGTGACTTTGTGCAATGAAGCTTTTGTGCTAGTGGATCGAGAATAATTGTGCTTAATCCATGTGGTTTTGCGCAAGAGGTGTTCAAGCCGGTTCTACTCTACTTTACCCAAACCGTGGAGACCCTGGTCTAACAATTTAGAACATCAAGCATGAGTAAAATATGGAAACAAAAAAAAGAGGTGATTTGAGCTTTGAGCTGATGTTAAGGTTTCGAAGGAACGAAAGTGACCTAGAACACAAAGTAGGTGTCTAATGAAGAAGCAGTCAATAATAGCGTGAGATGCTTTAAACAGATCAATTAAGAGAGAATTTCTTATTTGACACTAGTTCCAAATATGATTTTTTATTTGACACTAAAAAATTTCCACTTTCCTAGATGACTCCTTGTGTAAATATTTTGTCTCATATGACACCACTGTTGGTTCTGTTACATCCTTATGTTAGTTTTTTCTTATATGAACCAGTATACCCCTTGATTAGTTGCCACCTGTTCAACTTGGCCCGCTGAAGCGGAACCATCCCAAGTGGCAAGCGAGTCCATTATCCCCGTCGCGCTGGTGGCCCGCTCGCCACGGCGGCTATGACTGCTGGCTAGGAACGGTGGCGGGGGCATGAGCTAAGGCGCCATGGAGCATCGGAGCAAGGGGTCTTTGTAGGTGGCGAACCAAGCGAGACAGTGAAGGGACTGTTGGAACACCCCCTGCCGACTGGCCGGTCCCGAGGCTGTTCCACACCGGAGAAGAAGACTAGAGGAAGGCACACACAGTAGAAAGTAGATGAAACAGGGAACTTCTATTGATAACTGTCTCGGTAACTCATGTACAAAGGTTGTTCCTCTATTTATAGGCTAAAGGGGGATACGATACCCACATGGGCCAACCCTAGCCTGGTAGAGGCCACACCGAGTGGGCCTCTACCGGCCCAGTTTTCCAACACTCCCCCTAGGTATCTTATCTGTATAACCATGGCTTAAAACTCCGAAAAACCCAGTGGAAAAAATATGGAGAAATGCACACGGTATACTTCTTGCTATGTTGCACGAATTGCCTCATTAAAAACCTCATGTGAGAAACTTCATAAAAACTCACTAAGGGAAAAAGAGTACAATTCACTTAACTATAAAGTTAAGTACTCAATCATCGGGATCAAGATTTCAGCGATGAGTTTGTGAAGATTCTCCCCCTGAACCTTGCATCTCCCTAAGTCTCATCATGCCGATCCCTCGGACACATCTCTCGAAAGAAGACGCTGGCAATGATTTAGTGAACAAATCAGCGAGATTTTCACACGACTTAGTATGCAAGACTTTTACTTCGTTCATATTTTGCAACTCATGTGCATAGAAGAACTTGGGGTTTATATGCTTTGTGAGATTGCTCTTCACGTAACCCGTCTGGACTTGTGCAACACAAGCGGCATTATCTTCATAGATAATTGTTGGGGTTTGTACGGTGTTCAGTCCACATGACATATGGATGTGACTGACTACTCGTCGAAGCCATACACATTCTCGTGATGCTTCATATAATGCTATGATTTCCGAGTGGTTCGTCGAAGTCGACACACGAGTTTGCTTAGACGATTTCCAGGAAATAGCTGTTCCACCACAAAGGAAAACATATCCAGTCTGCGACTTGGATGTATGCGGGTCCGAAAGGTACCCAGCATCTGCATAGCCTACAACAGATAGGTCTTGGTTCTTTTGGTAAAACAAGCCAAGGTCCTTTTGAAAGAACATGTTGGGCCCCCATGTGTGGTTTTGGTAATTAATGACAATCTTTATGGACTAATGTGTGTATTAAGTTATACTTGTAGGATTTGTCCATTGGCATTGCTTGGAGCATGTGTTGACTTCAAGATATATGAAATGAGAAGAAGATGTGTTGTGCAAGCTCAAAATGCTCCATCTATAGAAGATCTCATGTTTGATGCTTGTCATCCTCGGTGATCATGGATCGATGATGAGGAATCAAGAAAGGTGTTCCATCTTGAGAAGTTCAAGTTCGTCTACATCGAGCTCAAGTGGAATGCTCAAGGCAAAGGTATAATCTTGATAGGTTTTCCCTTTTGCCGGTCTCATGTTGTGTGTGGGAGACCGGGTTTAGGATAGATAACCGTGCTATCAAGAGGGGCTCTCGAATGAGTAACTCGGTCACATCGTTTGGAGAGAGATCAAACCTTTGCATACTTGCATCATCATATTTGGTTGTTATTTGGTCTTATCCATGTGAGGATATAGAGCTTGTGGTAATCTCCATAACAAGCTCTAGTTCATCAAAAACGGATTTCCCTTTTATATCTTATTGCGTTTTGATCTTGGAGGTTTTACCGATTTGTATTTTAGAGATAAGTAAAACCTTCCATTATTTGGTTCTTACTCATGTGAGGATTTAGAGCTTGTGTTAATCTACATGACAAGCTCTAGTTCATCGAAAACGGATTTCATATGCATTTTCTATTACGTTTTTTATGTTGGAGGTTTTATCGGTTCGTCTTTTTGATAGAGGTTAAACCTTTCGTCATTTGGATCTATCCTCCCTTTCTGGACTATAATGTTTCTTTGCATGATCTTTTAGAGCTTGTTGTCCTCTTCGAAACGAGCCCAAGATCATCAAAATCGAAGTCTGGATGCAAAAGTTATGGCCGTTTTCGTTCTGGGTTGACCGGTAGTACCGGACCAGGGTCCAGTAGTACCGGAGGTCCGGTAGTACCGCCCCGTAGTACCGGTCGGTACAGAATTTGGTGCGTTTGGCGACCTGGGATCCCCAGGGACTGTCCGGTAGTACCGGGAATGTCCGGTACTACCGGGTTTCGCGTTTTTTTGGCTTCAACGGTTGGATTTTCGGGGAACCTATTTAAGGGGCCTTCTTCCCCAATGGTTCCTCAACCCTTCTTGCAAGTTTTCCCCTCCATTATTGACCTTCTTGAGCTTGCTTTCTCTCAATCCCTCCAATGATTCTTGCATATCCTTGAGGGATTTGAAAGAGGAGATCTAGATCTACAATCCCACCAATCAATCTCTCCTCTAAGTGAGGGGAACTTATTGGGATCTAGATCTTGGAGTCTTTTGTGGATTTCCTCCATTGTTCTTCCTCTCTTATTACCCCATAAGCTTTTGTAGCTTTGGTGGAATTTGGGAGAGAAGGATTTGAACACCTTTGTGTTGTTCTTGCCATTTGCATTTGTTGCATCGGTTTGAGTTCTCTTTGGAGGATTTGATTTGAGCTACTCATTGGAGCTTGTCCCCCTTGGGTTCTTCGAACCCTAGACGGTTTGTGGCCTTGGTGGCATTGTGGCCTTTTGTGGCGTTTGTTGGGAGCCTCCAATAAAGTTGTGGAGTTGTGCCTCAACCTTGTGAGAGGTTCCGGTTGCCACCGACAAGTGCACTGATAGTGGAAGCGTGGATCGATCCCATTGGGGTGAGATTCACCGGAGAATAAGGGATGCCTCTTGTGGCGTTGGTGGTTTGATATCACCCCCTCTCCAAACGAGACGTACTCCATGTTGGGAGGAACTCGGTAAAATATCGGTGTCCCCGCGTGCCTCGGTTATCTCTATACCCGAGCTCTTTACTTATGCACTTTACATTGTGATAGCCTTTGTGCTTGAAGTAATATATATCTCGCTATCACATTGTTGCTTGTATTTATTAGCATAAGTTGTTGGTGCACATAGGTGAACCTTAGTTGTTCTAAGTTGTGCTTAACAAAGTAAACACTAGTTTTATTCCGCCTTTGTTGAGCCACTCTAGGAAAAGTTTTAATCGCCTATTCACCCCCCCTCTAGGCGACATCCGTATCCTTTCAATTGGTATCAGAGCCCGGTCTCTCATTTTAGGCTTCACCGCCTTGAGAGTAAAGATGTCGGCTAGAGGATTAGTGCACAATGACATGCTCACATTCGATGGCACAAATTATGATATATGGAAAAATCTCATGCTCATTCATTTTAGGGACATGGACCCAAATTTGGAGCGTATTGTAGATATAGGTTTTTCTCCTCCCATGGATTTCAAAAATCTATCTTGTGAGGATGAGAAAAACTTATATCTCAATGCTCAAGCTTCTAATGTGCTTGTTAATGCTTTGAGCTATGTAGTTACCTCTTCAATCATTCCTTTTTGGAGCGCTCATGAGTTATGGACAAAACTTCAAGATAAATATGTTGTGTCCAACATTATTGAGGATGATTGTGTTGCTTCCACTTCCGGTCGAGATGAGTTCTCATCGTCTACCACTTCACCAACATGTGATTTTTCACAAGGTAATGATATGGTGAGTGGTGATAGAAATTGCAATATGGATAGTGTGTTCACTATTTGTAATCCCTCATATCTATCTAGTTGAAATGATCTATCTTTGGACCTTAACACTTGTAGCACTCAAAATTCCACACATTCTTGTGTTAATAGTCCTTGCATATCATGTAGAAATGACTTGAACAAATCTCATGATGATATGCTCATGTTGTCTTGTTGCCATGATAAAAATGCTTCTATTTCCTCTAGTGCTTGTGTTGCTAACCATGTAGAGGAAAATGAAGATTCTATGGGCCAAGACAAGGTCTTGAAGAGAGCTACAAGTGCAATCTCATCATCACCTTCCTCCAGTTCTCACATGTGCCTTATGGCTAAGGGAACAAAGGTAACCTCTTTGAATCCCATTGTATCTCATGATGATGATGAGGTTGAGAATGATAATGATGATTTTAGAGGTAAGTATGATATTACCTCTATCAAGAAAATGGGAGAGGTTGTCTATAGTGCTCTCTACAAAAATAAACTTGCTTCCTCCAACCTTCTTGAAATCTTGAATTATGCTATAGAAGGCAATGAACTTATTGAGGAGCAAGAAAACATAATTGATGAAAAGTTTGCACTTGAGCATGAATATGCTAATGAACTTGCTCAAGTAAAGGACTCCCTTGAAGAAGAACAAACCACCAAAGAATCTCTTGAGGAGACTTTTACTCTAGAATTATCTAGAGTAAAGGAATACCATGATAGAGAACTTGCGGTGGCTAACTCCTTCAAGATTAAAAATGATGAACTTGAACTTGCTTATGCTAAACTTGTTGAGGATTTTGAGCACCTCAAAAATGGCTCTAGGGTCATAAAGGGTGAGCTCATCAAACTCACCGAGTCACATGAGCAACTTAAAGCCTCATATTCAAAAGAGCTTGACAAGTTTCCCTCACCTCTTGCTAATAGTAATGATGCTTGTGCTACTAACTCTATTTCTTGTGAAGCATCTATTTTGAAGGAGAATGTTGAGCTAAAGGCTCAACTTGCTTTGCTAACTAGCAACTATGGGAAATTAGAAGAAAGCCATGTTAAGCTCTCAAGCTCGCATGAGGATCTCCTAGTCTCCCATGGTAGGCTAAAGTTGGCTCATGAGGCCATCATGTCAAAGGTAACATCTAGTGGGCCTCATGTGGACATTTGCACTACATCTACTCCAAATGTTATATTGCCATGTGCTAGTCCTTGTAATTCATCCTCTCACAACCATGCTATATCTCGTGATGAATTACATTCCATGCCTTGTTGCTCTAACAATGTAGCATCTACTTCCTCTAGTACTTGTATTGAAACTAACCATGTAGAGGAAATCAAAGAGCTCAAGGCTCAAGTCACTTCTTTGAAGAATGACTTGAAAAAGGGTCAACAAGTAAAGGCCACACTCAACAAAATCTTGAGTGTGCAAAAATCCCCCAATGACAAGAGTGGGCTTGGATTCAACTCCAATGTCAAGAACAAGTCCACTATCATGTTGAAGCACAAGGACAACAAGAAGAATGGCCAACATCAAGTCAAGAATCCGGCCAACATTGTTTGCTTCAAGTGCAAGGAAGAAGGGCATCATGTTAGATCTTGCCCATTGAAGAAGAAGTCTCCTAGTGTGAAGCAACAAGGGAAGCGGCCTCAAGCTCCACCTCAAGTCATTAATGGGCCTCTTCCTAAGAGGACTACTCGAGCTCTTCCTCGAGTTGTGGCTTCACCTAAGAAGAAAGATGGCAAGAGTAGAACTTGCTACTTATGTCGTGAGAAGGGGCATATTTCTTCCTCATGCACTATTGGTATCTCCTCATCCAACCCTATCATTATTGATGATGTTTATTCTCTTTGTAAGGATGAGGTTGGCAATGTGGTTGCCAAATTTGTTGGTGCTCAATGTGGTGTCAAGAAAAGAACCATTTGGGTTTCCAAGCCTATTGTGACTAACTTCTTAGGACCCAACTTGGTTGGGGACCAACAAGCCAAAACTTGATTAATAGGTGTGTTTTGGAGGGCATTGAAGTCTTGGCTACATTATGAAGAATTGAGGGATCTTCATCAATTATTATTGTCAAGCCAAGCCGTTTGGATTATCATGATTTTATTATATTTCCAATGTTCCTCCTTGCGGTAACATATGCTAAACTCTTTACATTGAAAGTTACTCGCCCCCTTGTGCATGTTTTGGTTTTGTATCTTCCATGCTTTTGTACATGTTGTGCTTTCCACTTAATTATCTTGAGATATCAAGTATATTTTTGTATGATTAGGTGGCACTCCATGTATGTGTGTTTCTTGTGTTTGAGCCTTACTTGGTTATATTTGGTATCTTATTTGGCTCTTGTGAGAGATTAATGGATTATCCCATTTTGGGGGAGTGTTATGCTTGGGCATTCCACAATCCTAAAAATGTGTGTACATGAGGAATACCACCTAGTATTTATATTGGATTATTGTCTAGTCTCTATGTGGTATAATTCTCATGAGAAATTTAAGTTTTATAATGTCCATTAATTATCTCTATTTGTATCCTTTTGCCTCGTGTTGTTTTTATGGTAGTATCACATTATGGGGGAGTCTTATGCTTAGTGCATATTACAATCCTAGAAAATGTGAATATTTGAGGTTGTGTCACTTAGACTTGATATTGATAATTATCTAGCGCCTATGTGACACATTGGCTCATACAAGTTCCAATTTGCATAAATGGCTTTATTGATCTTATTTTGGATCTTGTATATGAGAGTGTTTCTTGGTATGCGTTTCCTCATATTTAGATATATATATCCTCATGGAAACCATTTGCTTCAAGTTACTCTATTCACTAGTGATTGTGTGACTTGGGGAAGCTACCAAGAATCTTGTTTGAAGTATCATGCTCAATTTCTTATATTTAGTTATATGCTTCTTGTTGTGACTATGATCTTGGATATCCATGCAAGCTACCTTGGGAAAATTATTCTATTTCTTGTCCTTGGACAATGAGTACCCAACTTATGGTAGAATTTATTGATCATATTCACTTTGGTCCTTGCTTAATTTTATCCTATATTTGGCCAAGAAAAATATTTTGTGTTGTCTCCCAAGCCTTCCTTGCTTCTTGTGGATCTTCTTATTTTATTGATATCCTCTTGTGTTTTACTTATTATAGGTACTAGTGATGATCCCATTTGTGTGCATTTTGCATTTAAAAGGAAAATACTGCAAAATGCACTATCCATGGGGGAGCTATCCTATATTGTTTAGAACACTCATATTTATGCTTCTTTGTTTTGATCCATATCGTGTTTTATGTGCTTGGAACCTCAATCTCTTCATTTTGGTACTTGTGCCATCATGTGAAGTTTGGGGAGTTTGGTTTCTTGTTGGAACCTTGCTCTTTTTGGGAGTTGGTTTTGTCTCATTCCTTGTTTCTTGATTTGACCATTTTAGAATGAGATAAATCCTTGAGTTTTTTATTTCTATCTATCTTTTGCTCCTTGGCTTCTGCCTAGTTCATTTGTTGAACTTGTGATCGTTCATGTGTTGAATTGGTTCTTTGATGTAATTTGTACACCGCTTGTCTTGCCACACTCTTGTGTGTGCCATCTCGGCTTACTTGGTGTTCGTGCTCAAATTGTATCTCATTTTTGGTTCTTGACAGCTTTATGCATGCATATTTACTATATGTTTATATTATGGCATGCTTGCTTCCTTTGATACAATATATAGGGGAAACTCCACCAATTCCCGTCGGCTAAGTTGTGCATGAAATTCAATTTCATATCAATATGCACATAATAAAGGGGAGTCTCTCCTATGTATTGTAGTTGCACTAAATACTTTGGACCCAATATGTTTGGGGACCATCTTGTACTTAATTGTGTTTTAGGTACATTGGAGATATATTGGATGCTTGTCTCTCAATTTTGAAGAAGTGGTGCATACATGAAAATTTGAGACAAGATATAGGATGATCAATGAATTCATATCCTCTACATCCTACCAATTATATCTCGGTAACAAGTATCTCTTTCTCATGCTCATATATCTTGATTCCAACCGTTTGTCGGTTGCCTTCTAGCATGAATTAGTGTATTTGTAATTGTTGTAGTTCTAGCAATGGTTTTAAGAGGACTCTCTATTGTATATGTGTTTAAGTTGAGATGAGTGCATATGATTGGGACTATACAAAATCATGCATATGATACTCCAATCCCAAATATGTCAATCTAGCAATTTTATTGGCTATCATTTCATCAACTTCTCTCATGTGCAATAGTGAGATTTTTGCTAGTCTATTTTATCTTATGATACTTGTTGCCTTTCTCCATATATTCCAACTTTCTCCTTTTACCTTGGTGATAGTTGTAATATATGTAGTGTGTTGGTGTTTGAAGCTCATTAATGTACAATAAGATATATGTGAGCCTTTGGCCATGCTTTGAAGCAAAAATCTTATTGGTATATGTTGTGACTTCATTTTTGCGTTCATGAGCTTTATTGTATATCTTCCTTGTGTGTGCTTGTTTATTTATGGTCATATGTCGTTGTAATGTTATCCACTTAGAAACATATACACATATGAGAAGATAATTTTAGTTGAGAATTTATTTCTTGGATACCACCTTTTATTTCTTTTTATTATTCCGTGGCTTCCAAATTTATTTTCCTATGAGTGCTTGTTCCTCTTGTTTGCATCTACGGACACTCATATTTGTTCTTTCATGTCTTGTATTGTTAAATGAATTTGGATGAGTGAGGAGTCCATGACTATGCACCTCGTTCCCAAATGCAATTATCATAATTGGTGCATTCTCTTTGGGGAGCTCATCTAATTCATTTAATAATACTCATTTGCATTCGTTCACATTTGTTGTGTTTAAAATGCTTATGGTGGGAGCAAGGATTCCATATTTATGCATTATGTATTCCAATACATTTATTTTGAATTGTGCACAAACCTTGGGGAGCTTCTCTATTTGTTATTTAAAACACTCTTTTTCTCATATCACAATATCTTGTTGTTTCCATTTGGACTCATTTGTTGTTTTCAAATTGGTTTGTCAGACCTTGTAGTTGCTTGCATCATTTGACTTTATTTTTGCAATTTTCGGGTCCTCGATATAGTTCTACTCCCTCCCAAGTATTCATCATTGGATATGTGCGAAGGCACATCTTTGGAGGAGTTATCACTATATTTGCCTTCTAGAACTTGTCACCCATTTCGGCAATCGATGCCAATGGGGGAGAAGTTTTAGAGGGTTTAAGGGAAGTTGGTTTATGCATTGAGTTTGTTCTTGTGCATTTGCTTCTCATGCTCTTGCATCTTTGTTGTTGCTTAGCATGTGGTATATATAGAGGAAACTCCACCAATGATAATGATTGGCAATATATGCAATGAAATTCAAGTTCATCACACATGCATAGATTGTGGGGGAGTTTGCTCTATATATGGTGGTGGTACTAATATCACTTACTTTTGTAGTATTTGATATTGGTATTACCATTTCATTCATTAATATTCCTTATAAACCCTCTCAAAGGGATTGTCATCAATTACCAAAATGGGGGAGATTGAAAGAACATGTTGGGCCCCCATGTGTGGTTTTGGTAATTAATGACAATCTTTATGGACTAATGTGTGTATTAAGTTATACTTGTAGGATTTGTCCATTGGCATTGCTTGGAGCATGTGTTGACTTCAAGATAGATGAAATGAGAAGAAGATGTGTTGTGCAAGCTCAAAATGCTCCATCTATAGAAGATCTCATGTTTGATGCTTGTCATCCTCGGTGATCATGGATCGATGATGAGGAATCAAGAAAGGTGTTCCATCTTGAGAAGTTCAAGTTCGTCTACATCGAGCTCAAGTGGAATGCTCAAGTCAAAGGTATAATCTTGATAGGTTTCCCTTTTGCCGGTCTCATGTTGTGTGTGGGAGACCGGGTTTAGGATAGATAACCGTGCTATCAAGAGGGGCTCTCGAATGAGTAACTCGGTCACATCGTTTGGAGAGAGATCAAACCTTTGCATACTTGCATCATCATATTTGGTTGTTATTTGGTCTTATCCATGTGAGGATATAGAGCTTGTGGTAATCTCCATAACAAGCTATAGTTCATCAAAAACGGATTTCCCTTTTATATCTTATTGCGTTTTGATCTTGGAGGTTTTACCGATTTGTATTTTAGAGATAAGTAAAACCTTCCATTATTTGGTTCTTACTCATGTGAGGATTTAGAGCTTGTGTTAATCTACATGACAAGCTCTAGTTCATCGAAAACGGATTTCATATGCATTTTCTATTACGTTTTTGATGTTGGAGGTTTTATCGGTTCGTCTTTTTGATAGAGGTTAAACCTTTCGTCATTTGGATCTATCCTCCCTTGCTGGACTATAATGTTTCTTTGCATGATCTTTTAGAGCTTGTTGTCCTCTTCGAAACGAGCCCAAGATCATCAAAATCGGAGTCCGGATGCAAAAGTTATGGCCGTTTTCGTTCTGGGTTGACCGGTAGTACCGGACCAGGGTCCGGTAGTACCGGAGGTCCGGTAGTACCGCCCCATAGTACCGGTCGGTACAGAATTTGGTGCGTTTGGCGACCTGGGATCCCCAGGGACTGTCCGGTAGTACCGGGAATGTCCGGTAGTACCGGAAATGTCCGGTACTACCGGGTTTCGCGTTTTTTTGGCTTCAACGGTTGGATTTTCGGGGAACCTATTTAAGGGGCCTTCTTCCCCAATGGTTCCTCAACCCTTATTGCAAGTTTTCCCCTCCATTGTTGACCTTCTTGAGCTTGCTTTCTCTCAATCCCTCCAATGATTCTTGCATATTCTTGAGGGATTTGAAAGAGGAGATCTAGATCTACAATCCCACCAATCAATCTCTCCTCTAAGTGAGGGGAACTTATTGGGATCTAGATCTTGGAGTCTTTTGTGGATTTCCTCCATTGTTCTTCCTCTCTTATTACCCCATAAGCTTTTGTAGCTTTGGTGGAATTTGGGAGAGAAGGATTTGAACACCTTTGTGTTGTTCTTGCCATTTGCATTTGTTGCATCAGTTTAAGTTCTCTTTGGAGGATTTGATTTGAGCTACTCATTGGAGCTTGTCCCCCTTGGGTTCTTGGAACCCTAGACGGTTTGTGGCCTTGGTGGCATTGTGGCCTTTTGCGGCGTTTGTTGGGAGCCTCCAATAAAGTTGTGGAGTTGTGCCTCAACCTTGTGAGAGGTTCCGGTTGCCACCGACAAGTGCACCGATAGTGGAAGCGTGGATTGATCCCCTTGGGGTGAGATTCACCGGAGAATAAGGGATGCCTCTTGTGGCGTTGGTGGTTTGATATCACCCCCTCTCCAAACGAGACGTACTCCATGTTGGGAGGAACTCGGTAAAATATCGGTGTCCCCGCGTGCCTCGGTTATCTCTATACCCGAGCTCTTTACTTATGCACTTTACATTGTGATAGCCTTTGTGCTTGAAGTAATATATATCTCGCTATCACATTGTTGCTTGTATTTATTAGCATAAGTTGTTGGTGCACATAGGTGAACCTTAGTTGTTCTAAGTTGTGCTTAACAAAGTAAACACTAGTTTTATTCCGCCTTTGTTGAGCCACTCTAGGAAAAGTTTTAATCGCCTATTCACCCCCCCTCTAGGCGACATCCGTATCCTTTCACCTTTGTCCCTTGTATGTACCTAAAGATGTCTTTAACGCCTTTCCAATGCCTCTTGGTAGGCTCAGAACTGTACCTTGCAAGCAAATTGACGGCGAATGCAATATCCGGCCGTGTACAATTTGCGAGGTATATAAGTGCGCCAACTGCACTTAAGTAGGGGAATTCCGGTCCCAGAATTTCCTCCCCCTCTTCTTTAGGCCTGAATGGGTCCTTGTCTTGCTGCAAAGATCTTCCGACCATCGCGGTCTTAGAAGGATATTCTTTTTCAAAGCCAAATCGTTCCAACACCTTCTGGGTGTAGGCCGACTGGTGAACTAGAATCCCAGCAGGGGAATGCTCAAGTTGCAGACCGAGGCAGAACTTGGTTTTGCCTAAGTCTTTCATCTCGAATTCCGACATCAGGTAGGAACTCGCTTCCTCAATATCGTCAGGTGTACCGATTATATTCAAATCGTCCACGTACACCGAGATAATACAGAAACCATCCTGGGATCTCTGTATAAAAACACATGGGCAATCTTCATTGCTCGCGTAGCCCTTCTCATGAAGGAAATCGCTTAAACGATTATACCACCTCCTACCTGACTGTTTTAGTCCATACAATGACTTCTTAAGCTGAACACTGTATAAGCTCATGTTTGCTCTATCCTGGTTCGGGACAGGGATACCTTCTGGTACTTTCATGTATATGTCCGAATCCAAGTTACCATATAGGTAAGCGGTGACAACATCCATTAGTTTCATTTTTAAGTCCATGTTTACTGCCATTGAGATCAAGTATCTAAAGGTAATTCCATCCATGACTGGGGAGTAAGTTTCCTCAAAGTCGACACCTCGTCGCTGAGTGAAACCTTGAGCAACGAGCCTTGCTTTGTACCTTACTACTTCATTATTCTCGTTTCTCTTTCGAACAAAAACCCACTTATGGCCAACGGGGCGAATGTGGGGAGGAGTTAGACAAACAGGTCCAAATACCTCTCTTTTGTTTAACGATAATAATTCAGCAGTAATTGCCTTCTGCCAATCTTTCCAATCTGACCTTTTCTTGCAATCAGTGAGCGTGTTAGGCTCAGGGTCAAGATCTATGATTGAGGCAATTTTCTTGGCAAAATTAACGTCGACATTTGCCATGACTCGGTTGTATGACTCGCCCGAATTAACATAGTTAATGGCCATTTTGTCATGGAGTGCATCAGGCACATCCTCTTGCTCCACCGGATTTCCCAATCCAGGAGCTAGGTCCTTTAGCTTTCCCGCTCCGATGTGTGCGCACACAACTTCGCTGGGTATTTCCGATATAGGAAAGTTCAAGTCCGGAATTTCATGCACTGAAATATCCATACTCGTGCCAGGTCTCAACTGGCTCCCCTCAACAGGGGTAGTCTGTAATAAATCTCTCTTATCCTTTTTCTTCGGGCGTCCCCGGGTACTTGGGATTTGAGAAACCGGAATCCGCGTCCTCTTAGGCCTTGGAGCAGGAGCGGGTATACCATCATTTTTCTTTGGTATTTCAACCCTTTCCGGTGCATTGCGTGCATGCACATGCGACTTTGTTACAGTCTTTAAATCACTAAAATGATCGGCAGTTGATTCGCTAGGGAGTGCAAATCTAGTATATTTTGGACTTCTCTATTAGTCTCAACAGTGCACGGGTCATGAGCGTGGATCCCCGTGGCTTTCCACGTGATTTCTCGACTTTTGTCATCCAGGGGTTGATTACCTCCCCCCAAAGTCGGGAAAAGATCCTCGTCAAAAATGCAGTCAGCAAAACGGGCCGTGTGACAGTCACCTGCCAAGGGGTCCAAGAACCTGATTATGGACACAGTCTCATAACCAATGTATATCCCTGACTTACGGAGCGGTCCCATTGCTGATCGCTGGGGTGGTGGTATAGGTACATATACCTGGCAGCCGAACCTACGTAGGTGGGAAATTTTCGGTGCCGACCCTTGCGCAAGTTGGATGGGAGAGTGGATGTTGTAGGCCGATGGTCGAAAGTTGATGAGATTAGCGGCGTGTAACACCGCTTGTCCCCAACATGTAGTTGGTAAATTACAACCCTGAAGGAGTGGTCTGGCAATGAATTTAATCCTTTTAATCAATACCTCCGCGAGTGCATTTTGAGTGTGGACATGCGGTACGGAGTGATCAAGTTTGATTCCAGTTGCCATGCAATAATCATCGAATGCCTTTGAAGTAAATTCTCCGGCATTGTCCATTCGAATAGACTTTAAACGATAATCAGGGAATTTATTCCTTATTTGTATGATCTGGGAGATCAACTTTGCAAAAGCATGGTTCCGTGTTGACAGCAGGCAAACATTGGACCATTTAGAGGAAGCATCGATGAGCACCATGAAGTACCGAAACGGCCCTGAGAGGGGCTGAATTGTACCACATATATCCCCTTGGATGCGTTCCAAGAACGCGGGGAGTTCATCCTTCACATTTGTGGCATCCCGCAAAACCACTATTAGAAAATCGTGTTGTTTTTGTGCATTGCATCGCCGTCATCATGCATTGTTTGTCTGAACTATTTCGAAAAACCTAGTTTTTCTTTGTACAAATACCCCTCTTTATTTCAAAGGCAAAACCCCGAGCGTATCGGATATTTTATTTCCCTAAAAACTAATTGCAAAGTGGCCTTGTTTTAAAATAAACAAAACCAAACAAACACATATTTGCAAAACCTACACTCTAAATCCTATTCCCACCCGAATCTATCCTACCCACCTCTCACAGCTCGCCACCTCACCCGTCCCCCAACTTCCTACCCACCCCGCCACATCATCAATCCATCACTTTCCCCTCCCTCTCTTTCACACACAGTTTTTCTACCCCCACCCTCACTTACACCTGGGACCTCACCTGCCCACCACACCTCCCTGGACCCACTCCCCTCTCCCTTCCCACCTCCCTGCCAGCCGGACCCACCCCTGGGCCCCGTCGGCCACACACCACCTCCCCTCCACTCACCCCGCCTGGCCCACTCCCCTGGTCGCCCACCAGCGCCCCGTCTCCCTCCTCCCCAACCCGACCCCGCGTGCGCCCCACCCACCTCCTCTCCCCTCCTGGCCTCGTCGCCGCGCCTCCCGCGCCGACCTCGCCTCCGGCCGGCCGCCGGGCTCCGCCTCCTCCCGCCGGCCGCCGGGCTCCGCCTCCTCCCGCCGCTCCTCCTTCCTCCCCGGCGCCGCCGCGCCGCGGTCCCGCGCCCGGCGCCCTGTCGAGCTTCCCCGCCGCCTCGCTCCCACCCCGGCGCCGACCCTGCCTCCAACTCAGCCGTCAGTCGTCCGCGCCCGCCTCTGCCGACCCCCGCATCCCCGACCTGCGGGCCCGACCGCGTCGCCCTTGGTAGCCTCCCTGGCCGCGTCCGTGGCCCCGACCGCCTCCCTCCCCGCCGCTCGGGCCCGCCCCGCCGCCGGTCGCCGGACGTCTGCCCCAGCACGCCCGACCTCCTCCTCTGGCGCAACCGCACGCTCGGCCTCTCCCCTCTGCCCGACGCCGTCCCGCTGGAGCCGTGCGTCAGCGCCGCCGCGGTCCCCTGTTCCGGCCCGCGCCCGGCCGTGGAGTTCCGCCACCACCGCCAAGTCCGTCGGCCACGGCGCCTTCCCGAGGTTGCTCGTCCTCGACCGTGCTGCTCCTGTGCACATCCGCATACGTGCGTGTATGTATTGTGCTGCTATCTTCCAAGACCCATCTCGACAAGATCGGCAGTGGCCGTGCGAATCCGATGAACCATCGGCGCCACATTCCAAGATCGCCCCGGGCCGATGACCGCCAAGCTCGCCACAAAAACGACAAGCACTTCACCGCGGGACACCGAGAATGCTGACATGGAACATGGGACCGACAAGTTCTCCTTCACAAATCCGATGACGGAGACCCTGAAGACCGATCCGGAACGCCAAGACCGATCTGATTCGAGGACCACCGACAACGAATCCGCCGGTACCCCAAGATCTCCCAGTGCCGAGACCCGAGTCCGACACCGACAGTCGAAACCGCGGAACCGACAAGTTCGCCTACCCGGACACCGTGCGACAGAATCTTCCCGGACCCGAGGACCATCAAGACTTCCGCTCGGCCACGCCAAGTACTCCTTCCTGGCTCCGAAGACCCAACCCCGTGGACCGACATGATCTCCTTCACGGGTACGACAAGTACTTCCTCGAGGACACCGAGTACTTCACCCCGGACACCGAGGCCCTGGACGGCAAGATCTCCTTCCCGGAAACATTAACGCTCGTGCGACAAGATCTACTTTCCGATCCGAAGACCCTAAATCCCTGAACCCTAAGACCGAACCCCGAACCCCGGAACCAAGATCTGCCGAACCCTAATGTGTGAACCTTTCCCGAGCCCCTACTTTATAAATGCTATATATAAAACTTGTTGCATATTAAATTGTCATACTTGCATGCATATTTGTGTGGTTTGGGGGCCTTATGCCGATTCACCTCATAATTAAATATGGGGCCCATATGCGGACAAATCTAGCCTTATATTGGCCTCATTTAAATTTGTGTAGTGAACCGGTGCTATCTTTTGTCTTGATAATGCAACATTTAAATTGCGGGGTAGTTAAATAACTTGAACCGTTTAATTAATTGTCGGGACCCCGGTTCCGCTTAATATGACCTAAATGCATCGCATCTTTGCCATGTCATACATCATACATGCATCATGCCCGATCTTTTGCCGTAGTATTAAATATTGCATCCGGTGTTTATTCTAGTGTTTTGCTTCTTCGCGGATAAGGCCGTTGAGTTGATGCGAGTGTCGACCCGATCTTCGGTTGAACCTTCAGCAATGTTTTCAGGCGAGCATCTCCCTCTTTCTACCTATCTTACTTTTATAGTATTTATTCCCTCCCGTTGATCTATTGCTATCTGTGTTGCGTTGCTCTAGTTTCTGTACCCGTGATATCCCTTGCAGCCTTATATTGCCTTGGACACATCCTATTACCTGTTGTTTGGTAGATAGTTGGACTTGCGCGTCGTAGTCGCTTGCTCAAGTGCGTTGCGTGTCGTCAAGTGCCACAGTTGTTGGTGTATTGCCGCATGTTGATGTTGGAGATGATCGTGGCTTTAATTATTGTTCACTTTAATTACTGTTTAACAACTAAAATTGAACTAAGTAAGCAGAGGCACAGGTGGGCAATAGATGTTATTTGGTTGTTAACCGTCCACTTGTGTCCCGTAGGACCCCGAGTACTTGATACCTGTTCCTTGAATTTTCGCGCTATCCACATCCGGGAGGATTATGGGACCCCCCTGAGCCAGAGCTTGATTCCTTCTTATTTCCTGGGGCCACAAACTAGTTTGAGGTTTTATTTACGATCCTGTACTTATGCCATGCTTTACTGTATTATTTACGATTGTGCGAGGAGCACACTGTACTGTTTAGGTAAGCGGAGTGTTTTCGCGGTATCGACAAGCCCAGTCACATTTTTGGGTTCCCAGTCGTTTACAGCCATTGATGCAAACCTTGAGTCCGTCTCGGAGTCAGCTAACTTCGTTGCGGGTAGCTTAATGGGGTGGCTCCCAGAAATATTTCTGAATCTTGTGATTGCTTTGTCGTGAAGGCCTCGTTGGGTTTTCATTTGGTTTTTCCAAGGTTGATCGAGTGTGTGTTGCTATTTGTGCACCCCTGCAGGGTAAAACTTTCTGAAAGCCGTGTCCGCGGTTATGGACGACTTGGAGCACAGTATCTCGATCATAGACAACTATAACTAAAGTAGTGCTATAAACTTGACTTTATAATGACTAGTAATCAGCTTCACTATAATGGAATGGCTAAATAATACTGCCAACAATTGCTTGTTTGGGTGTCGCTTGCGACCATTGTACCTGACTAGTAAGTATTGCAACTATAACGGAATGGCTAAATAAAAGTACCAACAACTGCTGGGTTTTGGGTTATCTCATGTTAATTGTATCTGACTAGTAAGTGTCGCAACTACAACGGAATGGTTGACTAAAATAGCCCACTGCTTATTTTATCAGGATGGCTATCTATACCTGACTAGTAATTGCTGCAACGATAACCGAATAAATAAAACTGCCAACGGTGTGAGTTCCTCGGTTGACTTCCTCGTTTGGTCTCGAGGGGGAAACGCCAGGACGGGTTTGTCTGATGGTAGAATCAGGTTGGATCCGAATAGGTCTTTCTTACCCCTCTCTGATAGCCGCTAGCTGTATCGAGTCTCTATAGGTTGTTTAGTGCATGCTGCCGCTGCCGCCGCCGCTCAGTCCACCATACCTATGTAGGCGAGGACCGCCGAATTCTAGCCTCGCCGTGTACTGGCCTCAGTACTGACGCTCCTCTTTTTCCTTTGCCCTTTATCGGCACCCCTTTTGTTTTAGCAGGTTTTGAGATCGACGTCGTTAGCAGGGTTATCCTTCCGGCTTGGGCTGGGCAGGGTTATGGACGCCATTGGTTGTTCTTCAGGGCTCTTAGCCCCATTTGCATCTTGTCCGTAGCTGGACGCTCTATCGTTTTCAAGGTGATTTGGGATCTTTGTTCTGTATATCTGTATTCTTGACTCATTGAGTCGCTGTTGTATATATATCTGTTCTGTGGGTCCCATCGAGGACTGTTGTGTAATGTTATTACTTCGTTTTCCACCCGCACGCAAGTGCCTGGTGGGCACCTTTGAATCGTTTCTATGCGGGTTTTGGCGGGAAGCGCTGAAACTTGCATAGGGTCGATTCTGAGGGTGTTACAACCTTTAGGGGGGACGGTCTAATGATCAATTTCCTCGTAGCGCATGCGGAGCACACGAAATCATCGGGATTCGGGAAATTTTTTACATTAACATTATGACCGTTCGAGTTGTTAATTATATTTCTCATCATCCTAAGACCGGGGTGGCCTAACCTATCATGCCAAAGGCAGAATAGTTCGGAGCTTCTAAAGACAGTCTTAAGGGTAGTGTAAATAGGTGGTGCTACTATCTTAGTATAGTACAACCCAGTAGCTAATGAAGGGAGTCTTTCGACAACATGTTTACCATTTTCGTCGCGCTTGGTAATGAGTAGGAACTCCTTTCCATTCTCATTATCATCGGTTTCGACATGGAAACCATTTGCGCGGATGTCTCTAAAACTTAAGAGAGTACGAGTCGATTCCGGATACAACAATGCCTCTTCAATGATCAGAGTTGTTTCATTTGGGAGTATGATAGTTGCTCTTCCGGAGCCAACTACATTCGGACCGCAGCCGGCGATCGTCATTATGTTACCAGGGTTTTTGGTAATGGACTCAAAATACTTTTTTTCTCTCAAGATGGTATTGGTGGTGCCGCTATCAGCAAGGCACATTTCCTCCATTTGGGCGCCACACGCGTTCTAAAATATAGTGCCTAATTAATATAATGGAGCGAGGAAGTTGCTACATCAAGTAAGTAAAACACATAGACATTTCAGAACATCACACAATAAAACAATGGAATAAATGGATAAAATAAATGTCATCCAATCGCCGAAAAATAAGTGTTATGCTCTCATAGATCTTACAACCATATCGAAAAAATGTATCTGATTATTACGGAAGAAGGAATCATCACAACAAAAGGAGCTCAGGTGGATTCTGCGAGGAAATCACCAAGCTCAGCCAGTATCTCGAGGTCAGTGGGCGGCTCTTTGTTGGTCATCATCATGGACAGGGGGCCTAGCTGAGGCGGCGGGGGCACAACGTGCTGAACCTCCAGGGGCACAACGGCGTCCGTGGGGACCGCCGAGGGTGCTGCCACTTGTGCTACGTCCTGCGCCACTATGTGCGTGGCGTTCTGCACAGGCGCCGCTCTGGGCGCCAGTGGTGCCTCAACCTGGACAAGATGCGCCTCACGCGCCTTCTTGTTGGCCTTGAACGCATCCACGACGTGTTTAGGGGCCAAACACTGCCTGGAGAAGTGAGTCTTGGAGCCACAGCGGAAGCAGTCCTGGGGCCTCGCCTCCCCCTTGCCCGCCGTGCGTTGCTTGGCCGGGTTGGAGGAGTTGGGGCCCTTCTTGCCTCTCTTCTTATGGATGGGCTTGCGCACCTTGTAGGCACCAACATTGGCCTCATGACTTGGGCCCCCTGCGAAGGGGTTGCACGGAGAAGTTCTTTTTCAGAACATTATCCTGCGCCTCGGCCACCTGGAGAGCATCAATAAGCGCTGCATATTCCGTGAATCCTTCCTGGCGAAAGTTTCGCGAGGACTGGATGTTGTCCGGATGGAATGTGGAGAGGGTTTTGTCTATCTTCTGCTGATCGGTGGTACTGGTCCCACACAGCTGAAGAATAGTACAAATCCGGTGCAACCTGGAGTTGTACTCTCCCACCGTCTTGAAGTCCGCAAACCTCAGACGTATCCAATCTGCCTCCGCCTGTGGCTGAATGGTGTACTTTAGCCTAGAGAACCGCTTGTTGAGGGCGGTCCAAAGGGCAGAAGCACTCCGTTCTGCCATGTACTCATTCTTGAGAGTCTCACACATGTGATGGCGGAGGAAGTGCAGGGCTTTGGCGTTATCCGCCGGGATGGTTTTGCTGGGGGTCGTCGGGGTCCCCGCAATCAACGCATCATTGATGCATCGGCCCTCAAGGACGATCTCAACGTCCGAGGCCCAAGTCAGGTAGTTAAGCCCATCCTGGGTCAACTCCGGGAACTCGCGGCTCACGATTCCGGTCATCTGCAGTTAATGCAAAGTGTGTAAGATTACAGCAGGTAATTGGTTGCATAAATGCGATAATCGATACAATAATTCAAATATGACGGCGTTCCAAAATTCAATTTAAAAACGGCGCAAGCTATCTATGAGATACAAAGTATTAAAAATATGCGGTAATTAATAACTGTAGTAAGACATAGTGCAAAGGCTTGTTTAAAATCAGGCCAAAACAGAGTCAACCGCCCACGATCGCGTGCTACCAAACGGCCCAGCTACCCTTGTCTCTGCGCGGCCGGTCAGCTCCAGACTGTCCCTGCCCGCGAAGCGGGGGAACGGAGCTAGGAGCTAGCAGAGCTAGCTCCTGACTGGGGCGGCGGTGTCGGCAGCGGGCCGAACCAGCGGCGCGATTAGCGTGTGGGCGTAGCCGGCGAAGGTCGCAGACGCGGTCGATATAAAAAAAACGGTCCAATAAAAAAACGGTCCAAAGGTGGCAGGCGCGAATGTGCAGGCCAACTGCCTCAACTGGGGCTCTGCTGCATGCACGGCTTCGCGCGCGGCGTCCGGCACGCGGCGGTGGGCATGCGCGGCGGCGGCGGCCAGCACGCGGCGGCGACGACGACCAGCACGCGGCGGCCCGGCTCGCGGCGGCGACGGCGGCCAGCACGCGGCGGCGGGCGCGCGGCGCCAGCACGCGGCGGCCCGGCTCGCGCCGGCGGCGGCGGCCAGCCCGCGGCTGCCAGCACGCGGCGACGACGACAGCCAGCACGCGGCGGCGGCCAGCCCGCGGCTGTCAGCACGTGGCGGCGACGACGGCCAGCACGCGGCGGCGGGCGCGCGGCGCCAGCACGCGGCGACCCGACTCGCGGCGGCGGCGGCGGCCAGCCCGCGGCTGCCAGCACGCGGCGGCGACGATGGCCAGCACACGGCGAGCGCGGCGGCCAGCACGCGGCGTGCGCCAGCGGGCCAGCGTCGCGACGGCGGTGGGCGTGGCCAGCAGGGCTGCACGCGCGCGGTTAGCCATGGTCGTGTGCACGTAAAGCTCAAAAGAAACTAGATCGATTTGATCTAAAACCGGTCAAGATCAGTCCGATCTGCTAAAAAAATCCAGATCGACACAGCAGGTGCACGCATCGACGGTATAGTCAACAAATTTCTAATCTGGGAGTGATTATATCGACATTGGTCGGCGACAGCAGGTTAGCTCGACTTCCGGAAAAAAAAATCCGCATCTAAGATGGGATCTGATCTAAGATCTGAACGTAAATCTTGAAAGGAAAACGCGAGATGAATCAATTTTTGCGGTCAGATTTGTGTTACCTTTAACGAAAGCCTACGTGATGCAGGCTCGACGGTGGCTTGACGGAGAGACACGTGCTGATAACGTGTTGGAACACCCCCTGCCGACTGGCCGGTCCCGAGGCTGTTCCACACCGGAGAAGAAGACTAGATGAAGGCACACACAGTACAAAGTAGATAAAACAGGAAACTTTTATTGATAACTATCTCGGTAACTCACGTACAAATGTTGTTCCTTTATTTATAGGCTAAAGGGGATACGATACCCACATGGACCAACCATAACCTGATAAAGGCTACACCGAGTGGGCCTCTACCGGCCCAGTTTTCCAACAGGGACGAGGCAGGGCTCCGGACGGTGGCCCAGGCACGGGAGGGAACAAAGCGGTTGTGAAGCGATGATCGAGGAGTTTAGCTGCAGGATCAGATTTTGACACGGATGTGGACTCTGCTGCAAGTTTGGCCATGGGTACAGGTCGACAGTTACCAGTCTAGTCCAGTCCAGTCCAGTCCATGGGTGCAGACTCGGTAGTTGCCAGTCCAGCCTGAATGAACTAGGAGCTTAGCTGTATCTCACAATCTAATTTTTTAATTAGCATTCAAGTTATCAGTCCAAATGAACGAGTGTTTCTATTCTTTTATTGTCAAGTACTCTCATATGACACGGTTGATTGACTATGCAGAGTTCAGAAAATAAGTTGCCCAGATACGTACCGAAAGATCGAATATCTTGCGTAGGTCATACAGTTAAGTCTCAAGTCCTAAGTACACATGTAAACAATACTGTATTTTTTAATTAAAATCGGTTCCATGATTGACATGTTCTGGCCCCATTTAGTAATTTAACCATGAACATGAGCAGATATATTTCACGGTACAGCAGTATTTGTCTTATAATTGTTTTTATGCACGAGAGGCAGAAGAGTCTTTCTAGGTCACCAATTAATACTGTTAGCTCTCAAAATACACTAGAGTGTCGTATAAGACAAAAAAATTTACACTAGATGTCAAATAGGAAAGTGAAAAAAATTTGATGTGAAATAAGAAATTACTAGCTAAATGCCCGTGCGTTGCTACGGCTTCTAAAAACACCTTTGTGTTGAGCTCCTTATGAACCGTGTCGCTTTAGTTCTTCTTCCCGGTGTCGCCTCCACCTCGACAAATCGCACTTTCTCCCGTGTCCCAGTCGAATGGATCTACTGTTTTTCTCCTATGTGTCATATGCGCCTCTACGAACCACCTTTTCTCCTGCGCCCAAACCAAATGCATACCTCGTGTTTTTGTCATCGTCACACAACAGACTTGCAAGACGTGCATTTTTTAGTAGCAGGTATTCATTTCTCATCTTGTTGACACAAGATCTTCGGTGGCGGGCATGTGCATAGGGGGTCGGGATATTCGGCGATGCATAGGAGCAAGGAGCCGGTGCAATGGAGACCATTGATATTCGGCGCATGCATAGGAGCAAGGGAGCCGGTGCAATGGAGACCATTTTTCTAGCGTGTTGAACAAGGAGATGTGGATCATCATAATTGAATGGTTTGTTTGTTCAACGCTAAACTTGTATTCTTGCTAACCCTTATTTTTTCATTTAAAATTTTGTCCTGTTTTTATTTTAAATTAAGCCCCACTTTTCAGCTTTATTTTATATCTATTAAGTAAGTTAAAAAATACATCCGCCTATCCAACTGGACTGAAGTGGCCTAGCCAGGCCACACACACGCGCATGGGAACACCACGAAAGACACATGCAACCAACACAAGCACGAACTATTTGTTGCTCCCAGCCCCGCCACCAGATCCCTTCGCAACTATATCTATCATGAAGACTAAATGAATTCAATCATGTACTTCCTCCGTCCTAAAAATGATGTCTCAAGTTTATTTAAATTTGGTTGTATCTATATATTAAATAGTGTCTAGATACATTTAAGTTTTGACAAATTTGAGACATCCTTTTTAAGACCAAAGAAGTAATATATTTCAATCATGTACTATGTCTGTCAGAAAAAAACAAATCAAGAGCAGATTAAAAAAAAACACTACCTCAATTCTATAACGTAGAACGATTAGCAAACTAATTTAGGAAGTATACTTGATAGCAGCCGTTAGTTTTAGCCTCGCTCTTGACTGCTACCCATCAAACACGCACATGTAATCAACATGTACTTTTGTTCCTGCACAACAACATCCATTTACCTTCGTGCTGATGCCTATAGGAAGTAGATCGAGCATTACGGCCGTTGCAGCGTGATATAAGATGACACACCACACGCACTGACTGCCCACAGAGTGCAAATGATACATACGTGGAGACCGGATAAGCGATGAAGGTTGAGAACATCCGATTAAGTGAAAAGTGGAGGAAGACGCCCTATGGCGAGAGAGTTGACGGCAGCCGGCAAAATTGATTGGCGTAAGTGGATTGTGGTGGGGAGAATAGATCTTCTCTATAATAAGAAAGAAGAAGAAGAGCCATATCCAGGAGCAGATGTCGTGTAGATATTTTTTTCTGAGAGAAACATAGAGAGACCAAGTATACAACGGCTCTTTATTGCCAGATCCACGAGCAGATGACATTCAGATTTTTAAGTTAACCAATATGCTAATAGATGGTTTACCTGCGGTTGCAGTTCTTGTCAGCATTACATCGAACACCATCCGTGCATGTGAAGTCTTGGCATAAGAACGCGTGGAGACGAGGCCTTGCGCGATGCAGACAAAAGCAGAAAACGCGGCCGGCGGAGCTGGATCACTGCACGGTTGAGTCAAGCTACGTAAGAAGGTGTGCTGCACGGAGATGGAGGCGTGTGCGGCGGTTGCTGGCAGCAGGAGGTGGTCGGCGTTGTCTTTGTAGCAGCGACGGAACGGAGAGTTTGAGGGCGGATACCCGCGAAAGGTCACCAAGGACAACGTCAGCCGGAGCCCGGAGGAGGTCGAGCTTGGCCACGGGTCTTGAGCTCGTATGCGCTGGCGGTGGAGACCGAGCAGAGCATGGGACGGACGAAGCATGGTGGCGTCGGTGCACTTGCGGGCGGCAGGAAGGAGAAGCTCGCGTTTTCGAGAGCCGATGATTAAGTGCAAAAAAACAGGGCCTCCGTTGCGATTCCCCGACGCCAAGAGCTCTTCCCAACCCCTGAGTTCGCGCCTCCGTTCTTCCTCCTAGACCACGACATCAAGCGGCAGCCGACTTGTTCTTCTCTGCATCTCGTCGTCGCTCTGGCCGGCATCCCCGCCGTCTAGGCGGCCGCCCCGTGACTCCCTGGTTTTTTGCTTCCGCCATCGATAGGTCGGGCCGCCGCCGCGTGAGGCACTGGGTTTCGGTCGCCGCCACCTCCCAGGTTCGGGGCACCGCCATGTGTGGCATCGGTAGAGAAGGAGACAGAGGCAGGAATTCTTTCTCGAAGAGAGGTAGCGATTTAGCGACGGAAGTTATTTCAGTTCACTAAGCGGTGGCACTCCCTGTAAATTATCCAACCACGCAGGGGTAAAAACGGAAATAAAAAAGCGGACGGAAAACCATGCTGACGAACCTACATCAAGAGAAATTAGTAGATAGATATTAGAAAGCAGTGTCAAATAAAAAAAATTCTCATCAATTAAACCCCAACGATGACCAGGGAATATCAAATCTCGCCGGAAGGGAGTCGAGATTCCAGAGAACAAATGGGCGAGATTAGCAAATCACATCTATTTTCTTTTATAAATAAAGCCCCGAGGAACCGAGAGAGAGTAACAAGAGCATACAACATCAACTGGCCACGTTAGGACAGACAACCGGAACAAACTGGGGGAGAAGTTCAACAACTAAGTTCTAAGGACATAGCTAACCGGAGTATGCGGACCTAAGAGCAACTCCAACAGTTTATCCATATATGGATAAGCAAAAAATGTTTGGATAAGAGGAAAGAGGAGGTTTTGGTAACTAGGCTAGCCTCTGCTTTTCTAGCTTGTCTATAACGTAGTTACCCAAAATTGGTTTGCACATGGGATCCACTTGCAGTGAGTCCAATTTTTATTTCTTTTTTCTTTTCATCTCTTCCTTTTCTTCGTCTCTTTCCCTAGCCAGGGACGGATCCAGAAATTCACCTTTGGGCGTACAAATTTTAACTAACACAGAACATAAAGGTCAAGTGGACATAGGTAAAAGTATAATTTACATACTGTAGAACAATATATTAGGATTTTTTTGAGAAAATATTTTAAAAGGTGATAGAGATTAATAGAAAATAAGAAGAAAAATAGAGTTCTATCGATTCCACCACTTCGATGCCACCTCGTCCCTTGTGGTTTTGTCAGTCTAATGCTTGGATCATCTTTTCCTTGAATGGAAAAATGTCATGATTGAGCCGATAAGGATTTTTTTTCTTTTGAACGGATAAGGAATAAAGATCACAAGATCATCACACAAATTTTTTAATGGTAGAAATATTTTGAAAAAGATATACAAGGGCTACTGCCTAATGGACCGCTTGCAACTTAGGATGCACTTTTTTCGTTCAAAAATAAGCATCATAGATTTATTTAGATACACATATAGATATATACTAAAACATGCGTAAATACATGCACATCTAGACAAATCTACAATACTTATCTCCGAACGGAGGGAGTGGTAAACTATAGGATTTTTACTGCGTTTGTGGTTAGGAAAATACTATATATGTTAGATAAAACATGCTACTAGTGTTGTATATATCCACCATACAACTAAATAAGAGTTTTTCGGAAAGAAAAAAACCATATAAGAGTTTTTGCTGGAAAATTTGGGTGTGCATTTGTACACCCTTGCCCCATGCAGGATTCGTCTATGTCCCCAGCACACCTGTCCCCGTCGCCTAGGCGCCCTGCCCAGGCGACCCCCGCCACCCATCTTCTTGCAGCGCGCCTGGCCTGTTGTGCGAGGAGCCTTTGGTCGGCCGACGAGGTGCGCAGAGCCCGTGCTTGGCCGAATCGACGTCGGCGGCCGGCGGGGAACGAGGTCATGGCGGAGCTTGCAGGTGGGGGTGGCGGTGGAGCTTGCTGGGTGGGGTGGCGGCGGAGCTCACATGTAGGGTGGTGGCGAAGATGCGCCCGAGCCTGGAAGGCCCCCTCGACGGCGAATCAGAGCTGGCGGTGTGCCAACTGAGGCGGCCGTTGTGGCTCGATTCCGGCCAATAAAAGGGGCATGCAGGGGCGGAGGAGGCCAGCGGGTGGCTCACAGGTGGATGGCCACAAAGTGGCGGCATGCGGGGCTCTTGCCAATGGCTGGAGGGATGGCGGCGGGCGACGTCGTCGTCGGGCGGGTCGGGGCGAGCGGTTGGTAGCTTCTCGCCTTCGTTTTCGCTGACGTGGCAACATATGGGTAAGAGTTGCCTCTTACCCAAAATTTGGGTCCATCTACCCATATATGGGTAAGAGGTGCCAAAAAATGGGTGATCACCCAAAAAAATTGGTGGGGGACCACTTATGGGTAAGCTGTTGGAGCTAGTTTTATGGTTATCTTACCTATAAAAGCCTTCTTACCTATATATGGGTAAGCTGTTGGAGTTGCTCTAACTAAACTTGTAAAACCTTTAGTGGAGTAAAAATTATAAGAACATCCCCACTCGTTGGGTGTTTTCAGGCCAAAATCCGGACGTATTTTGGTCCGGATGAAACTAGTTTTCGGCTTGGGAACGCCGAGTTTCCTGCCCGCATTCCTAGGCGATTTTCCGCGTTTGGCTAAAATTTAACAAATTTCGGTGAACTTTGGGCGAATATAAGCGGTTTTGGGCGAACTTTGGGCGAATATGGTCGATATGGACGAACTTTGGGTGAATATGGGCGAACTTTGGACGAATATGGTCGATATGGACGAACTTTAGGCGAATATGAGCGAATATGGACGAATATAAGTGGTCTTGGCCAAATATGGACGAACTTCGGGCGAATATGGTCAATATGGACGAACTTTGGGCGAATATGAGCGATATGGATGAACTATGAGCGAACTTTCGGCGAATATGGGCGATACAGACAAATTTTGGGCGAACCTTGGGCGAATATGGTCGATATGGATGAACTTTGGGCGAATAAGGCGATATGGACGAACTTTGGGCGAATATGGGCAAATTTGGACGAACTTTGGGCGAATATGGTCGAATATGGGCGAACTTTGTGCGAACTTTGGATGAATATGGGCAAATATATGCTAACTGGGCGGGTCCAATCATCGAATTCGCTTCGTCCAGCGTTTCCAGGGCGTTTCCGGGATCCTGGGTATGGCCTGGGAAGCCCGGACCAAAGTTCGCCCAAGTCCGGACGAAAACAGGTTCCTGGGAACACGACTGGGCGAAATTTCGGCGTCCGGATCGGCGTCCTGGGTAGCCAAGTGGAGATGCTCTAAGAGTCACCTCCACCGTCTCCTAAATATAAGAGTCCTTGGTATCTCTAGAGAGAAAAAACGTCCCTCGCCCCGTGCCGTCGAAATCCCCCGATCGACGTGCATCTTCGCTGGAAATGCCGCCGGCGACCACCCTAGACTCTGCTGATACCTCGACAACTCCACCGCCCTCCCTCCCAACTCCCAGTCGCTTGATGTTCCCCACCGACGCCGGAATCGAGTTGTAGCTCCACCCGCGCCGCCACGTCGATCTGTTCCAAACCAGAGATGTTCGCCGTTGAGATCCGGCCGGTGGTCATTGCTCCTCGCCAACCACCGATGCCGCGGGAAGCTCGCTCCCTTCTCATCGCCCACCGCAGTACCGCGTAGCCTATGGTTTTGCTCCTCTCGCCGCCGTCGGATCACCAGTACCGCCCGCCCACAACCGGTTTGTTCTGTGCGTGCGATCTCTGGCTGGAGATGGAAGAGGCAAGGTTGGTCTCTACGGGAGCTGTGACCGGAGATGGGTTACCGGAACCGCTGCCCGTAACCAACGTATTTGGGTAAAAAGAGTGAAATTTTCCCTCTTTTTATTTTTGTAAAATTAAATAGAATAAATGGTGGCTTATTGGATTTTAGTTACAAATGAAGTAAAAGGGATACTTGAAAGTGCAATGGACGTCGCCTATAGGGAGGGGGTGAATAGGCCTTTTAAAATTATTACGGTTTAGGCTCAAATAAATGTGAAACAAAACTAACGTTTAATTTATTGAGCACAAAACCTAACCACTAGGTTCACCTAAGTGCACCAATAACCTATGCTACACAATACAAGCAACAAGGTGATAGCAAGATATAAAACTTCAAGCACGAAGGCTATCACAATGTAAAGTGCATAAGTAAAGGGCTCGGTTGAGATATAACCAATGGACGCGGAGACGAAGATTTTTATCCCGAAGTTCACTTCCAAAGAAGCTATGTATCTGTTAGAGAGGTGCGATGGCGCATTGCTCTCCGAACGCTACAAATGGCTCACCTCGGGGTGTGGTGGCTCGATGCTCACCCAACACCACACAAGGCCTCACCCCGGATGCGAAGGCACGCAACTCACCGGCGCCACAAAGGCTCGCCCTATTCTCCCATGAGCTGGCCACAAAGGCTACTCACGATCCACTAAGGGACACTTGAGGGCAGTCACCAAAACCCGTACAAGATTGGGGCTATCTCCACAACTCAATTGGAGGCTCCCAACAACAAAGCCACAAAAGGCTACAAAACCACAAAAGATCACAAGAAGTCAACAACCCAACCACACAACCGTCTAGGATTCCAAGAACCCAAGAGTAACAATCCCACAAGGTTGAACTCGTCGAATATCCGAGAAGAACTCAAACCTATACACTAAATGCAAGGGCAAGTCCTTCACTCCCAAATTCCAACAAAGCTACAAAAGCTATTGGGGGAATAAGGGAGGAAGAACACAAGAGGAGAACACAAAACTCTCTAAGATCTAGATCCCAATGATTCTTTCACAAAGAAGGGATTTGGTTTGGGGGGATTGTAGATCTAGATCTCCTCTCTCAAATCCCTCAAAAATATGCAAGAATCATAGAAAGGGAAAGGTGAGAGGGAAATCTCTTCAAGGTCAACAATGGAGGAGAGAGAGAAAGCCAAGAACCAAGAAAAGAGCTAATGCCCACGAAGGGGAAGAGGAGCCCCTTTTAAAGGGCTCCCAGATCTCCCTGTTATGGGCAATCACGACCCTGACCGGAACTTCCGATGGGAGGCTAGAAATTCCGGTGGCACTCAGCCAACGGTCAGAAAACTACGATGCGAAAGACCGAAAAAGATACTGGCCGGAACTTCCGGTGGGAACGGAACTACCGGTAGAACATCCGACCGAAATTCCGTCAAATATGACACTTCCAAGACAGAAGTTTACTAGTCGTGAGCGGAACGAGAGACAAATTTTCAATCGGAACTTCCGGCGGCAACTAGGCCCAAGCGGAATTTCCGGTGGAACTTCTGGTCCAAATTCCATCAAAAACAACAAACCAGATAGAGAGGATACAGTACACGAGCGGAAGGAGCACAGGAACTTCCACCGGAACTACCGGCGGCAAAATGCCCTAGCGGTACTTCCGGTGGCTAGCCAAAACTTCCGGTCAAGGAAATTCCAGAAACCAAAAATGCAATAACTTTCGCATCCGAACTCCAAACAAGATGAAACCAATTTAGTTGAAAAGATAACGACGAATAGAATCCAACAAAAAGATATGCAAGGTGTGGAGCCAGACAACTCGCAATATCACCTACGGAGAAAATACCATGAATATATATGTGATGTATCTCACAAGGTGTGGAGCCGGAAAACTCGCAAGATCAAAAATCACAATAAGATATGCAAGTGAAATCCTTATTTGACGAACTAGAGCTTGTTATGATGATGACCACAAGCTCTAGATCCTCTCATGGACAAGAACCAAATAATAACCAAGAAGGAAGATGCTATGAATCCAAAGGTTTGAGCTCTATTCGAACAATGCGATCGAGACACCCTCTTGAGAGCCCCTCTTGATAATACGGCTGAAAGTACAAAGGAAGTCGCCTAGAGGGGGGGGTGAATAGGCTTTTAAAATTATTACGGTTTAGGCTCAAGTAAATGTGGAATAAAACTAACATTTAATTTATTGAGCACAAAACCTAGCCACTAAGTTCACCTAGGTGCACCAACAACCTATGCTAAGCAATACAAGCAACAAGGTGATAGCAAGGTATAAATACTTCAAACACTATGGCTATCACAATGTAAAGTGCATAAGTAAAGGGTTCGGTTGAGAGATAACCGATGGACGCGGAGACGAAGATTTGTTTCCCGAAGTTCACTTCCAAAGAAGCTACGTCTCCGTTGGAGAGGTGCGATGGAGCAATGCTCTCCGAATGCCACAAATGGCTCACCTCGAGGTGTGGTGGCTCGATGCTCACCCAACGCCACACAAGGCCTCACCCCGGATGCGGAAGCACGCAACTCACCGACGCCACAAAAGGCTCACCCTATTCTCCCAAGTACGCACCACAAAAGGAGGGCACTTGCTCCACTATGGGACGCTTGAGGGCGGTCATCGAACCCGTACAAGATTGGGGCTAACTCCACAACTCAATTGGAGGCTCCCAATAACAAAGCCACAAAAGGCCAACAATGCCACAAAAGACCAACAACGCCACAAAAGGCTACAAGACCACAAAAGGTCAACAAGACCACAAAAGGTCAACAATCCAACCACACAACCGTCTAGGGTTCCAAGGAACCCAAGAGAAACAAGCTCACAAGCTTGAACTCGCCGAATCTCCGAGGAGAACTCAAACCTATGCACCAAATGCAAGGGCAAGTCCTTCTCCCCCAAATTCCAACAAAGCTACAAAAGCTATTGGGGGAATAAGGGAGGAAGAACACAAGAGTAGAACTCAAACCTATGCACCAAATGCAAGGGCAAGTCCTTCTCTCCCAAATTCCAACAAAGCTACAAAAGCTATTGGGGGAATAAGGGAGGAAGAACACAAGAGGAGAACACAAAACTCTCCAAGATCTAGATCCCAATGATTCCTTCACAAAGAAGGGATTTGACTTGGGGGGATTGTAGATCTAGATCTCCTCTCTCAAATCCCTCAAAAATATGCAAGAATCATAGGAGGGGAAAGGGAGAGGGAAAGCTTCTTCAAGGTTGACAATGGAGGAGAGAGAGAAAGCCAAGAACCAAGAAGAATAGTTGTGTACCATGAAGGGGAAGAGGAGCCCCTTTTAAAGGGCTCCCAGATCTGCCCGTTATGGGCATTCACGACACCTCGCCGGAACTTCCGGTGGGAGGCCGAAAGTTCCGGTGGCACACAGCCAACGGTCGAAAACTGCGGAGCGAGAAACTGAAAAAACGAATCATGGCCGGAACTTCCGCCGGTTCACCAGAACTTCCGGTGGGAGCAAAACTTCCGGTGAAAGTTCCAACAGAAGTTTCATCAAATAGACACAACGAAAACAGAAGGTTACTGAACGTGAGCGGAACAAGAGCCGGAAATTCAACCGGAACTTCCGGTCACTGGCCGGAACTTCCGGTGGAAATTCCGACTGAAGTTCCGTCAAATAGCACATCCAAAACAGAAGGTTACTGAGCCTGAGAGGAAGAAGACCCGGAACTTCCACCGGAACTTTCGGCGGCAAAAATGCCCTAGCGGAACTTCCGATGGCAAGCCGGAACTTCCGGTCAGGGAAATTCCAGAAACCAGAAAACCAGAAACGCAATAACTTTTGCATCCGAACTCCAAACGGGATGAAACCAATTTTTTTGGAAAGATAACGACGAATATTGGGTATCACCTTGGGAGAAATTACTATGAATATATATGTGAAGTATCCTCCAAGGTGTGGAGTCGGAAAACTCGCAAGATCAAAAACCGCAATAAGATATGCAAGTGAAATCCTTAGATGATGAACTAGAGCTTGTTATGATGATGACCACAAGCTCTAGATCCTCTCATGGACAAGAACCAAATAATAACCAAGAAAGATGATGCTATGAATGCAAAAGTTTGAGCTCTCTCCGAACGATGCAAACGAGACACCCGCTTGCGAGCCCCTCTTGATAGAACGGCTATCTATCCTAAACCCGGTCTCCCAACAAACAACACGAGACCGGCAAAAGAGAAGCCCTATCAAGAACATACCTTTGCCTTGAGCATCCCACTTGAACTTGATGTAGACCGTCTTGTTCTTCTATAGTGGGAACACCTTTCTTGGATGCTCTTGCTTGATGAAGATGAAGACTTGCAAATTGCTCCCCCATACTCCATGGGGAATCCCTTCTTTGAACTTGTCTTCATCATTCCATGAGCACGAGGATGGCAAGCTTCAAGCATGAGATCTTCTAGAGATGGCGCATCTTGAGCTCGTCCTTCTTCATCCCTACTTGAGGTTGATCCATCTTGATGCAACTCTTTGCACAGGCCTTGATAGACCTTCAAGCTCCTTCTTTCTTCATGATTCCAATGGGCACAACGCCCTTGGACATTTCTTCATCTTCTAACCTTGAGACCAACACATGGCCCAAGCGATGCCAATGGACAAACCTACAAGTGAAACTCAATTTACACATTAGTCCATAGAGATTGTCATTAATTACCAAAACCACACATGAGGGCATACATGCCCTTTCAACGGCTATATTTCCTAAACCCGGTCTCCCAACTAAAAACATGAGACCGGCAAAAGATAATCCCTATCAAGATCATACGTTTTCCTTGAGCATTCCACTTGAACTTGATGTAGACCGTCTCGTTCTTCTCAAGTAGGAACACCTTTCTTGATTGCTCTTGCTTGCTCTTATTTGATGGAGATGAAGACTTGTAAATTGCTCCCCCATACTCCATGGGGAAACCTCTTCTTTAAACTTGTATTCATCACTCCATGATCACGAGGATGGCAAGATTCAAGCATGAGGTCTTCTAGAGATGGCGCATCTTAAGCTTGACCTTCTTCATCCCTTCTTGAGGTTGATCCATCTTGATGCAACTCTTTGCACTTATCTTGATCAACATTCAAGCTTCTTCTTTCTTCATAATTCCAATGGGCACAAAGCCCTTAGACATTTCTTCATCTTTTAACCTTGAGACCAACACATGACTCAAGCGATTCCAATGGACAAACCTATAAGTGAAACTCAATTTACACATTAGTCCATAGAGATTGTCATTAATTACCAAAACCACACATGAGGGCATACATGCCCTTTCAATACTAAATGGACCGACGACGAGGAAAGCGAGTTGTATTTTGCATGGCACATCAAGGGCTTGTTGATGAGGCATTATACAAAGAGAGTGTCGTTCGTCAATCATTGCAATAATTTTGGGAAAAATCATGAGAATTTTAATGAAAATACAAGACGAGAAGGTATATCACTATCATCGATCTTGAAAATATGGCACATCTTGTTATGTGTTCTAATGCATAACTTGAATAATATAGTTTGTATCGGTTTGTATTGGATTGCACCGGTATGTATTCACTATGTACCCATTGTAATCAGTATGTATTGTATGTATCGGGTTGTATCGGTATGTATGCACTACTAATCTATGATTATATATGGGTATGTATGGACCAATTGTATTGTAAATAAGGAAAGTAACATTTTACTCCTCTAAGTTTTAGGAATCGGTTAGGAACCGCTTTTTTTAGGGTAAATATACTCATCTAAGTTTTATGGAGCCGTTTTACTCCTCTAAGATTTGGGGATCGGTTAGAGATTCCCTAACAAGACAGCTTGACACAGCACCGTCAACCAAGCAATGAAAAAAATGCCAACTAGGGAGATAGACACTACGAGCGCCAGCCGAGGGAGGAGGAGAGGCGGGGGTCGAGAGGTGTCCAACTACTCCCCTCAAACAAGATTCCGTCAAATCTCAGAAATCTTGTTCTTGATCGCCTCAATAAGAAAAGAGATTGTGTCCCGCTCCGAGATCCGGCTGAGGTGGGACCATTGCTGCAAGTAAACAAGAAGTTTGTAAATCCCATCAACTGCAGAAGAGATAAATTTGCCCTCTATTAGGCCTTGTTCCTAATATTTCAGAGCGCTCAAGCCATTATCGCAAAGGTGAGCAACAACATCCACCTCGTCTACTGCATGACGGGGAATTTGATGTCCTCAAGTAGACGAATGCAATAGGCTACGGTGATCTGTGGGCGGGAGCGGGACAGTAGCTACAACACTTCGGTGGCGGACCTACGCGACACCATGGATGCCATGTCTTGCCTAGTCCTCTTGCCTTCTGTCCTCTAGTCCCCTTCCTTCCTCTCTCTCTCGCTCGCTCGCCTCACCTTAGATCTTAGTGCTTCACATTCGGGGCATCGTGGGTTAGGAGAACAACGCGGGGGGGGGGGGGGGGGGGGGGGGGGGGGGCTTGGGTAGGCATTGGGGTACGATGAGAGAAAGGTGGAGAGAAACACGAAGGATGGTCATGAACCCGAGGATTCTAAAGGTACCACTATGTACTGTAGTGACACATTAGCATGACATCGCCCCCATGTGCTGGCCAAAAAACTAAAAAAATTGTGAAACTAAAATGAAACTTGTGAAACATGTCCAAAACCTGTGAAATGTCTCCTACAGTTCCAGAAATGTTTCACAGCTTCATTCATGTTTCAATCTTGTTTTATAAAAATTTCAGTTATGTTTCAATTAGTAAGTTTATGTTAAAAAGACAAGCTGTCGTATCAACGTCAAAAAAATAAAAAAATGTCAAAGCAAAATAGATGATAGATGGGACACCGGTACATGCCGGTTTGGCTAGAAAAGAGTTTTCGGGAAAGTAAGCTAGCTTCCGTGTGTTGTTCAGTTTTGCACAGATGATCCTCCTTATGCTATTACAAGTGATCCTCTATTATCCATATCATTCCACTAATAATAGATTCCACTAGTGATCGTATCCATACCATTCTACTAATTATAGATCCTCTTGCACACAGGTGATCTTTCTACTTATCCATATGATTCCACTAATAATAGATTAATCGATTATTAACACATACATGCTATTCACATGATCTATTTTATAGCCACTCATTTGTGCACTTCACTAATTTTATCCACGCGACTATTTTCATACGGATTAAATTTAGGGTCTCACTAGCTGTCACCAATCGGACTTGCATCTATATTACTGTGGAAAACTTCTTGTTTCATTCATCTCACACCCTTTCGTTCACAGAAGAGATCAGTTATGGAAGAGATTTCCGCTGCAACTCGAAGGATATCTTTCTAGTAAAGCAAGAAGGGAGAAATACCAATCTAGTTCATACATTGCGGGCTACATCGAGTTAGCTTGTACTTGGAGATTGTCATGCCAAAAGCATTATTGGACCGAGAGAATTGCCTTGCTAGTCATCAGTTTCTTCATGCAAGTACGAGCGAAGAAGCATCAGAAACTCTAGTCGTCGCTCCTTCGTCGTCCGGTCCAGCAAGATGGTCTCCCCAGACGTGGTCCGCAACATCGTCGGCATCCTCGGCAACATCATCTCCTTAGGGCTCTTCCTCACGCCGGTGCCGACGTTCTGGACGATCATCGAGAAGAAGGATGCGGGGGAGTTCAGTCCGGATCCGTACCTCGCCACGCTGGTCAACTGCATTCTCTGGGTCTTCTACGGCCTCCCCTTCGTCCACCCCAACAGCATGCTCGTCCTCACCATCAACGGGACCGGACTCGTCATCGAGTCCATCTACATCGCCATCTTCTTCTCACTCGCGTCCAGCAAGAAGCGGACGAGGATACTCCTCGTGCTCGGCGTCGTGGCCGTCTTCATGGTGGGCCTGGTGCTCGTCGTGCTCCTGGGCGCGGACACGTACGAGGAGCGCTCCCTGATCGTCGGCACCATCTGCGTCATCGCCGGCACGGCCATGTACGCCGCCCCGCTCACCGTCATCCAGAAAGTGATCAGGACGAAGAGCGTGGAGTACATGCCCATCTCGCTGTCGCTCGTGGGCTTGCTGAACGGAACTTGCTGGACGACCTACGCCCTCATCAAATTTGACCTCTACATCACCATCCCCAATGGCCTCGGTGTGATGTTCAGTATTGCGCAGGTCATCCTCTACCTATGCTATTGCAATGCCACCCCCAACAAGGATGCGAATGTCGAAATGTCTCCAATTCAGACAACACCATGAGCAGCCGGCCGTAACATCTCAATTTTCGTAACCATGCATGGCCACCGTCGTCTTCCCTTTTCAGCTACACGTTAGACTTGTACTTTTAAGTCGCGTGTTAGCTTCCCGTCACTTCATAAGTGTATCTTTTGTTTGTAAAGTGCCATTGTCACTCTTCTCTTGTTCTTATTTGTGAATGTATTAATTCCGACAACACCATACCACTAGTACATGGTACACCTTTAAGGGCACTTTGGCTAAGGACATTTCTGAAAATGCCTCTAAATATATTAATTTAGGGCATTTTTGTCAAATGCCCTTAAATGTACTATCTTTAGAGTCATTTTCATCAAAGTGCCCCTAAAGATACTACCTTTAGAGACATTTTGCCAAGTGCCCCTAAAGATAGTATCTTTAGAGGCATTTTACCAAGTGCCCCTAAAGATACTATCTTTAGATGCATTTTCTTCAAAATGCCCCTAAAGATACTAGTTTTAGAGGCATTTTGCCAAGTGTTCCTAAAGATATTGAGGCATTTTGCCAAATGCCCCTAAAGATACTATCTTTAGAAGTATTTTTATCGAAGTGCCCCTAAAAATACTAGTTTAGAGGCATTTTGCCAAGTGCCCCTAAAGATACTACCTTTAGAGACATTTTCTTCAAAGTGCCCCTAAAGGTACTAGATTTAGAGTCATTTTGCCAAGTGCCCCTAAAGATAATGCCTTTAGAGGCATTTTCATTAAAGAGCCCTAAAGATACTAACTTTAGAGCCATTTTTCCAAGTGCCCCTAAAGATACTATCTTTTGAGACATCTTGTGTCCTAAACATTTTATCCGGACCGACTAATTTTTCGGAATCTGTTCAAGGAATTTTTTCACAAAAATTATGAACGAAAATTTCGCAAATACATACGGACATTTTGTGTTCACACACAAGTTATCAATAAAATGATTATTATTTTATGTGGTTTGTGTAAAAAGACGAGAAAATATTGATGAATAGTCATGTTGAAGCATCAGTTTTTTTCTACAGAAAACACAAAATTCTTTATTTCCAAAAATTTGTGAACAAATATATATGGACAGCTCCGATGGACACCCCAAGTGAGACATAAAACATGTCTAATTTGGTCTGTTTGCGGGAGAGGGACACAAACGGTACCACGTCGTCTCTTGGCGGGCTCCATGGCCGCGAGAAACACATTTAAAATATTAGGATATATATATATATATATATATGTACGTGCATTCGGACATTAGAGTAACTTCTACTATGTCCCGTCATCTTAGCTTTCTGGTGAGAATTACGTTGTGAGATTGATGCGCGCGGGAGCCAAGCTCCATAATGGGAGAGGGTTCAGCATTGTACTTGTTGCTACTTGCGGGACAGGGGACGTGGGCGACGCGGGGACGCGCTCCAGCCCATTTGCGTCGGCACCGAGCTAGCATGAGCTCGATCATGCTCCTCCACCGACTACAGCGTTCACACATCCACCGACAACGGCGGTCCTAGTTGACATGCTCAATTAGAGCACCGTTGGGTATATATCCACCGCAATTGGACAAACGGAGGACATTTGGTCCGTTCGTGTCCTTCTCCCGCGAGACAAAAAAGGTCAGACACCTTTTGGGTCTGATTTACGGTGCCCGTCGGAGATACTCATATATGTACGTTCACAAATTTTCAGAAATAATATTTTGTGTTCTATATTCTTGGAAATTTTCTCGTCTTTTTACACAAACCACAAAAAATAGTAATTAGTTTTCTTGATAACTTGTGTGTCACTAGTGGAAACGAGGGCTTTTGTTGATCCCGAAAATGGCTTTAACACCGGTTCTTCTACGAACCGGTGTTAAAGGGGGGGCCGTACCAGCGTGGCCTCTGCGGCATTAAAGGATCCCCCCCTTTAACACCGGTTCGTGCCACGAACCGGTGTTAAAGGTCCCTGCACCAGTGGCCCGCGCACCCCCCTCCCTTAACACCGGTTCGTGGCACGAACCGGTGTTAAAGGGGGGGCTATATAAGACACCACCCCAGCCCACACACACCCCACTCTTCCATTCTTTCACATTTTGGAGCCTAGCAAGAGGGTGTGAAGAGTGCTAGTTTGTGTTTTTTTCATATGCACTAGAGGTGTTCGGTGAAATGCCCGAGAGCTCAAAATAAGCTTTCTTGTTGCTCTTTCCGTCTCGGTCGAGGTCGGCAACTATAGTTTCATGTGTCATTGATGTACTATATATATAAATGGTCATCTCCCTATTATTTTTTGGTATATACTACATATTAATGCAGATGAATCGGCAATGGATGTACGGTGACCGCCGCACTTCCGAGTACATTACGGGCCTCCAAAATTTCATCGTTGTGGCTAATGCAAACCGTGGTCACAATGGTTTTATGTGCTGTCCGTGTGTTCACAGAACAAGAAAGACTACTCAAATACCAGAACCATTCACGCCCACCTGCTTCGATCTGGTTTCATGCCCAGCTATAATTGTTGGACCAAGCATGGAGAAAAAGGGGTTGTGATGGAAGACAACGAAGAAGAAGAGGATGATGAAAACTATCATAATATGTATCCTGAATATGATGATAATGCAACGGAGGTAGATAATGAAGATCAAGAGGGAGCAGATGGGCCCGCTGATGACGATCTTAGTCGGGCCATTACTGATGCAAAGGAAGAATGTGAAACTGAAAAGGAGAAGGAGAAGCTGGAGCAGATGTTAAAGGATCACAAAACATTGTTGTATCCAACTTGCGAAGATGGCCACAAAAAGCTAGGTGCCACACTGGATTTGCTGCAATGGAAGGCAGAGAATGGTGTGACTGACAGCGCATTTTCAAAGTTGTTGGTAAAAATGAAGAATTTTCTTCCAAGAAATAATGAGTTGCCTGACAGTACATACCAAGCAAAGAAGGTTGTCTGCCCTCTAGGATTAGACGTGCAGAAGATACATGCCTGCATTAATGACTGCATCCTCTACCGCGGTGAGAAGTACGAGAATTTGGATGCATGCCCGGTATGCACTGCACTGCGGTATAAGATCAGACGAGACGATCTTGGCGATGTTGAGGGCGAGGCCCCTAGGAAGAAGGTTCCCGCCAAGGTTATGTGGTATGCTCCTATAATACCACGGTTAAAACGTCTCTTCAGAAATAAAGAGCATGCCAAGTTGTTGCGATGGCACATGGAAGACCGTAAGAAAGACGCGATGTTGAGACACCCCGCTGATGGGTCACAGTGGAGAAAAGTCGAGCGAGAGTACCCGGACTTTGCACGTGGCATGAATCCTTTTGGTGAGCAGAGCTGCAGTCACAGCACCTGGCCTGTGACCCTATGTATCTATAACCTTCCTCCTTGGTTGTGTATGAAGAGGAAGTTCATTATGATGTCAGTGCTCATCCAAGGCCCGAGGCAACCCGGCAACGACATTGATGTGTACCTAAGGCCATTAGAACTTTTACAGCTGTGGGCCAAACCAGGTGTACGTATGTGGGATGAGCACAAAGGGGAGCCATTTGACCTACGAGCATTGCTTTTCGTAACCATCAATGATTGGCCTGCTCTTAGTAATATTTCAGGGCAGACAAACAAGGGATACAATGCATGCACACACTGTTTAGATGATACTGAAAGTGTATATTTGGATAAATGTAAGAAGGTTGTGTACCTAGGGTATCGCCGATTTCTTCCGAACCTGCATCCAGTAAGAAAGAAAGGCAAGCATTTCAAACGTCTGGCAGAACCCCGGAGGAAGCCTGTCTTCCGTACCGGTGAGGAGGTATTTGGTATGGTCAAGGACCTAGAAGTAATCTTTGGAAAAGGTCCTGGCAGTCTATCTGTTCCGAATGACGATGCCGGACACGCGCCCATGTGGAAGAAGCAATCTATATTTTGGGACCTACCCTATTGGAAAGTCTTAGAGGTCCGCTCTTCAATCGACGTGATGCACGTGACGAAGAATGTTTGCGTGAACCTGCTAGGCTTTCTAGGAGTGTATGGGAAGACAAAAGATACACCGGAAGCACGACAGGACCAGCAACGTCTGAAGGCCCCTGAAGAGCCTATGCGTCCTGAGAACGAGAAGGGTAAACGATGCCACTTAACTCCTGCCAGCTACGCTCTTACCAAAGCAGAGAAGGAAATCTTTTTTGAATGTCTGAGCAGTATCAAGGTCTCGTCTGGCTTCTCGTCGAATATAAAGGGAATAATAAATATGGCAGAGAAAAAATTCCAAAACCTGAAGTCTCATTACTGCCACGTGATTATGACACAATTGCTTCCGATTGCATTGAGGGGGCTTCTACCTGAAAATGTTCGAGTACCCATTGTGAAGCTATGTGCATTCCTCAATGCAATATCTCAGAAGGTAATCGATCCAGAAAGCCTACCAGGGTTACAAATAGATGTGGCCCAATGTCTTGTCAGCTTTGAGTTGGTGTTCCCACCATCCTTCTTCAATATTATGACGCATCTCCTGGTTCACCTAGTAGAAGAGATTGCCATTCTCGGTCCTGTATTTCTACACAATATGTTCCCCTTTGAGAGGTACATGGGAGTCTTAAAGAAATATGTTCATAACCGTGCTAGGCCAGAAGGAAGCATCTCCAAGGGCTATGTAACAGAGGAGGTCATTGAGTTCTGTGTTGATTTTATTCCTGACCTTAAGGCGATTGGTGTTCTAGAATCACGACATGAGGGGAGACTGCGTGGAAGGCACCCTAGGATGTAAAGCAATGATATGTAGGGACGGGCATTCTCTCAATCAAGCACACTACACGGTTTTACAAAGATCTATCTTGGTTGCCCCGTATATCAATGAACACAAGAATTTAATATGCCTCAAACACCCGGGGTAGTCTGATGAATGGATTATAAGTGAACACATGGCGAGTTTTGGCGGCTGGCTGCAAAGACTTCTCACGAATAACACCACTGTTGGGGATCAGCTGTACTTGTTGGCCAGGACACCGTCTTCGACTGTATGTACTTTCCAAGGGTACGAGATAAATGGGAATACATTTTACACGATAGGCCAAGATAAAAAGAGCACCAACCAAAACAGTGGTGTCCGCTTCGATGCAGCAGAAGACAATGGGCAAAAGACCACGTATTATGGGTTCATAGAGGAGATATGGGAACTTGACTATGGACCTAATTTTAAGGTCCCCTTGTTTCGATGCAAATGGGTCAAGCTAACAGGAGGAGGGGTTGAGGTAGACAAGAAGTACGGAATGACAACGGTGGATCTCAACAATCTTATGAAGAACTTAGACGAACCATTCGTCCTAGCCAATGATGTGGCTCAGGTTTTCTATGTGAAGGACATGTCCTCCAGACCAAAAAAAAAGAAAAAATATGCAAACGAATACATCATATGATGAGCCAAAGCGTCACATAGTTCTTTCAGGGAAAAGAAACATCGTGGGAATCGAGGACAAGACAGACATGTCAGAAGATTATAATAAGTTTGATGAAATTCCGCCCTTCACAGTGAAAACTGACCCAAGCATTCCGTTAAGTAAAGAAGATGCTCCATGGTTACGTCTGAAGCGATCATAAGGAAGGGCATATGCCAAGAAATTCATGCTCATATTATGTAACTCTAGTTCATGTTTTTAATATTAATACATGTCTTGAGTGTTAGTCATGTTTTGTGGATGGACCGGGACTATGAGAAGAAGTTGTCCCGATTCGTACTTACCATTAAGATCTGATCTCCAAACGCGCGCGGTCACATATTAGGGAGTGCCTCTATGACCAGTTTCTTGGAGATGCCGGAGGACTAGGCTCCGTCGGCATCTCCCTGAAACTGGCCGTAGTGGTGTCCCTGCTCTCGAAAACCATCTTGCAGCTTTGTAACTTGTCTAACTAGATCAATACACCAGGGAGCTAACTAATTTCACATATTAGGGAGTGCCTCTATGACCAGTTTCTCGGAGATGCCGGAGGACTGGGCTCCGTCGGCATCTCCCTGAAACTGGCCGTAGTGGTGTCCCTGCCTCAAACTGGCTGGAGGACTGGACTCACAAGGATGCCTATTTATAGTACAAGCAGCTCGACATAGTGTTGACACTTACAAAATAATGTCGACACTCACCCCTATTATTAGTCCTGGTTGGTGTCTCCAACCGGGACTAAAGGTTCATCTTTAGTCCCGGTTGGTGACACCATCCGGGACAAGGTACACGCCGCACGACATAATGTCGACATGCACTCACCCCTATTATTAGTGCTGACTCGTGTTTTGTCCCGGTTGGTGTCTCCAACCGGGACTAAAGGTTCATCCCGCCATTTTTTCCCGCCATTTTTCTTCCCGCCATTTTTCTTCCCGCCATTTTTCTTCCCGCCAGTTCTTCCCGCCATTTTTCTTCCCGCCAGTTCTTCCCGCCATTTTTCTTCCCGCCATTTTTCTTCCCGCCAGTTCTTCCCTCCAGTTCTTCCCGCTAGTTCACTATATATATATGTAGGGGGTTGGCCTCCATTATCATTGCACATCTCTAGACTCATATCTGCAACCTCATCACTCTTTCCCATGGCTTCCACCGTAGCACTAACCCCCAGGGAGGCGGAGGCGCTTTGCGCCTCGAACTACCCCTGCCCGTCGGGCTACTGTGTCCCCGTCGGCTGGATGCTGAGCGTCGGAGGCGTGCCGGTTCCTCCTGTCCCTCTAGGTGTGGCGCGCCGGATGGCCATCACGAACCACTACTACTTCGAGCTCACGCCGGAGCAGCGGAGGAATCCCAGATGGCATCCCGACTATTTCCCTACTTGGGAAGCCTTCTTCGTGGATCGGCATGAGAGGGCGCTCGCCAGGCACGAGGAGGACGGCCCACCTCCTCCTAACTTCAACGAGGCCGGCCGTCGGCTATGGTGGCGCGGTCGGACTCTCCAGAGCGTCATGGCCTATGACACTGCCGCCGACTTTAACCCCCGTCTGCTCTACCCTCAAGTCCAGCCCACGCGCTACCCTCAAGTCCAGCCCACGCGTACTCTCCAGAGGTTCAATTACGGCGACCCCGACGACGACAGCGATGACGGCGGCGGCGAGTACGACGACTACAGTGGCGAGTATTACAGGTGTAGGCAGGAGCATGACTGAATCACTCCAACATTCCGAAACAAGTTCGGCCGATTGTTACTTAATCTGGCCATGTATCTTAATTTTCAGTTCTTTTATGTATCTTAATTTTCAGTTCCAGTTCGGCCGATTGTTACTTAATCTGGCCATGTATCTTAATTTTCAGTTCTTTTATGTATCTTAATTTTCAGTTCCAGTTCGGCTTTATGTAACTGTCTCAAAATGACCTATCTCATTCGAGGTTTCTTGGCTTTCGGGTCAAATGACCAATGTTATGGCTAGAATCAAGGCATAGTTTGCAAGAGGAGTTTTCCTTTTTATCGCACCAAAAAGGCATTTTCCATTTTCTGAGCATAAAAAACGGACGGTTTTGTGAAGCAACCACCAAATGGCTAATTCAAAAAACCACCAACACATTGATCAAAAAACAATGCAAGTTGAGAGAGGCTTGGTGAGATTCAAGTGTATACAAAAGATGCGACATTTAAATATCCAATCAATTCAAAAATGTTAATACAAAAGATGCGGCATTAAAATATGATTTGATCTAATAAAAATCATTTACATGAATGGATAGATATTATTTTTCTGAAAATTATGATATATTATTCATATTTTTCTGAGTTGAAATGAAAAAGATATGAATTTTCTAAATTCATATCATATTTTTTGAATTAAAAAAGCCCCTTTAATGCATGAAATAAGTGTTTTAATTATTTTAAAAAAATTCATGTAAAGTAAATATAAAATGATTTACATGAATGGATAGATATTATTTTTCTGAAAATTATGATATATTATTCATATTTTTATGAGTTGAAATGAAAAAGATATGAATTTTCTAAATTCATATCATATTTTTTGAATTAAAAAAGCCCCTTTAATGCATGAAATAAATGCCCCCCCCCCTTTAACACCGGTTCCAGACAGGAACCGGTGTTAAAGGGGGGGCATTTATTTCGTTTCCCGCACGCACCCCCCCCCTTTAACACCGGTTCCTGCCACGAACCGGTGTTAAAGGGGGGGTAATAAATGCGCGCGGGAACCCCCCCTTTAACACCGGTTCGTTATTTCACCTTCCTCCCCTTCGTCCTTTCTTCCCCCACTGAGCCAGATCGATCGAGAACAGATAGAAGCGCCGCCCCCGACCCGCCGTCTCGCCGCCGCCGCTTCAGAGCCCGACCCGCCGTCTCGCCGCCCCCGACCCGCCGTTTCGCCGCCGCCTCTCGGAGCTCGAGGTTCGCCGCCCCCGACCCTCTGATCTTCCCCGCATCCTTCCCGACCCGCTCGCTCCACCGCCGTCCCGTCCTGGCCATGTCCGCCTCCACACCCTCCTTCGCGCCGGCGACCTCGCACCTGCTCCAGCAGTTCCGCGCCACCCTCTGTGCCGCAGCGTAAAGGGTCGCCCATTGCCGCGACGCCCCCGCGCCGGAGCACCTCCACCCATGCGCCTCCCCGTGTCCCCGTCGCGACGCCTCCTCCGCGCGAGCTCGTCTCCTGTCCCCGCGCGCCTCCATGACCACGCCGCCCTCCGCGAAGGTCCTGGGCGACCGCGCCGTTCCGCGCTCTCTTAGCCTCAGGGGCTCGCCCCAGCTCGCCGGCTGCTCCCATGTCTCTCTGTGAATGGATGAAAGGAAGAAGACGACCCAGATGGAGGTAACGGGCCGCTAACGGCTGTCGGGGAGACGATCCGTCCCAGACTGCCACCTCATGATCTTGAGGTGGCCCGTCCTGTCAGAATTGCGATTAAACTAGCTAACTGTTCGATTAGGCAAAGTTTGTAGTTGTTTGTAGTCTCTAGCTCCAAAATTCGTAGTTTTTTTAAGCAGTCCTTAATTGTCGTAGTTTTTTAAATCTCTAGACTCAATTGTCGTGGTTTTGTGCAATTTACTCCAAATCGACAAGAAACACCTTTTCAGCGAATGCATCCACACGACGGTTCGCGCACCTGGACGCCACTCCGGCCTGTGTAGAGATCGCAACATGCAACATCTAGGAACAAATTCCGGTGCTCTGTCGCTCTCTCTCCCGCCCAGACATTGCTCTCTTTCACGGCCACATTTTCCCATTTCCCTTTCGCGGCTACACACCCCCGTTCGATCATATCGGTTATGCGGCGATCTGGAGAAAGTCTAAACCCTAACTGACCACCTCGCTCTCTTCCCCGTGCAGGAGCGTCTCGCCGCCGCCGCTTCGGAGCTCATAGGCCACGCCTAAACGCCGACGCCGCCCGCCGCCCGACGAGCCCGCCGCTAGCACCGCCGCCCGACGAGCCCGCCGCATCCGTCCGACGAGCACCGCCGCCCGACGAGACCAACGTCACCCCACCGGTGAGCGCCACGTGTCTGCCACGTGTGTGATTGCTGACTCATCCTGATTAAAACTTGTTTGCTCGATAAATTGTACTACATGCATAGATTAAAACTTGTATACAAATTGGACCTCTGACTCATTTGTGTATTTATTTGTGTATTTTGGTATGAATAATATGTATATTTGTGTATGAATCCAAGTCCACTTGAATGTTTACACTCTTACTCTAGATAATATTATTGTTTTAGAAACTATGGATCCACTTAGTAGAAACCTTGAAGAAGAAGAAATAATGGAGAACATTATTGATGAGGACACCTCACAATATCTGAACTTGGAGGGACATGATGACGACAGCTCAAGTACTAGTCATGGAGAAGATGAAGACTCCGGTGAACGCAATTTAATGGTTACAAAGTCCGGCGAGGTATATGCATTGATTAAGCCTCTGCTGACTTCCACCAACAATATTCTTCTACATGTATTAATTAACGCTTCTTTCTTCTTTTAGCCCTCTGGATCGACCAGCCAGCAACCATCTTCTTCTACGAAAAAGAGAAAGCGAGGCGCGAGCCAGCGGTTGAAAGATCGTGCAAAGTTCACGATCGAAGCAGTCCGTGTTGATGGCAGGCCGATGGAGCCCAAGAAGGCCGCAGACAAATTTATACGTCAGGCTGGTGTTCTTGTTAGGGACCAAATCCCAATCATAATTGAATATTGGAATAAGCCAAAGAAGGGCGACGGTACCTTTGTCGATGACAGATCCAAAGAAACGCTTTGGAATTCGTTGTTGGTAAATTTCACCCTTCCGCCAGAGGAGGATGAAAACAACCCGGTTATAAAGAAAAAGGTCAAAGAGTGGACTCTAAAGAAGATGGCTGAGGCTTTCCGCAACTGGAAGACAAAATTGAACAAATTTGTCAAAGCTCGCGAGACTCCAGATTTCGAAGACGCATATTATGCGAAGATAAGACCTCACTGGCCCGAATTTGAGACATATAAAAAAAGTGCTATAGCTAAAAAGAGGTCAGAAACCAATACGCTTAATGCCCTGAAGAAGGAATATCACCAGAGGACGGGGTCAGGTGGCTACATATCTCAGAGGCCTAAGTGGGAGGAAGCTGAGAGGGCCCTGCGCGAGAGAGGGATCACACCCCAGATAGATGGGTGGGACCTACGTGCAAAGACTTGGTTCTACGGAATCGGGGCAAGGTTGGACCCAGAAACAGGATTGTGTATCTTCCCAACCATCCTTGCCAAACCCGTCACTGAACTCATCACGGCATACGAGGAAACATCCGCCAGGACCTTCCATCCCGACAGAGAGAATGACCAGCTCACACGCGCCATCGATAAAAAAGAACACCCTGGACATGCACGAGGCACAGGGGGTATGACGTGGAAGGATGGGTTTGCCGAGTGGAGCGACTCTTACAGATGGCGCGGCAGAAAAGAAAAAGAGCGTACAGAGCGGATGACACAGATAGAACATGCACTTGCGGCGCTGCAGACGCAAGTGAATGCACAACAGAGCCATCAAGCTACCGGCCCATCTCAGCGGCATGAAGATCCTGCATTGGAAGCTGCCCGCGGCCCAGACTCTGCGCGGAAAAGCAGTGTGGCTTCCACGGAGAACATGCAGCCAACGCTTGAAATGACGGGTCCTCGATACCCCGTTGATGAGATCACGGAGAGCGAACACGCTGAGCTGCATGTGAGATTAATGGGCTTATCCATTAAGGTGGTTGTCGGCTATGCCTTACCTCCTGTAGCTGGTGGAACTTACCACTGCCGACCGATTCCAGATGGCTATGCTATTGTCGGGGTGGATGAGGTTGTGAAGGAATATGAGGAAGCACAGCTTGACCATGCTACAGGTGAAGGGGAAACTCAACTCAAATTTGCAGTGAAAACAACCATTCTTTGGAAGAAGGAACACATTGTGCTTCCAAATTGGATGTCACTGGCACCCCCGCCATCTCCGCAGCGTCAGCAGTCTAAGCCGCTTCAGCTATCTCCTGCGCGGCAGCCATCTCCGGCCCGTCAGCCATCTCCTGCGCGGCAGCCATCTCCGGCCCGTCAGCCATCTCCTGCGCGGCAGCCATCTCCGGCCCGTCAGCCATCTCCGGTGCTTCAGCCATCTCCTCAGCGTAAGCGGAAGAGCACTGCCACGAGGAGCATCAGTAGCACTGCCACAAAGAAATCCGCAGGAAACCGTACGCCAAAGAGTTCAAAAAACTACGTCCCACAGCCTTCCGCCAAGTCATTGCCGGTTTTACCGTGGAATCGCAGCGACGAGGAGACCAATAGGATCTCGGGAGAACAGGTCAAGAAATTCTTTGCACCTAGACGGGCCGAGCCAAAGGAGAAAATAGATCCGGCGGTGGTGGAGAAGTTTTACAAAAATCTTTTGAAACCTGAAACCCCACTTGTGCCGGACTACGAGCGCCAGATTTTGAAGGCGGATGCAAGGCGCCGTAGGGAGACTGAAAGTAGCAGTCGTGAGGCACCCCAGAAAACAGTTCCCATGCTCGGAGAGCAGGAAAACCAATCATGCGCCCCGCTCCAAATGTTTGACAAACGGGACGCTCCTCCCGTAGATGATTACGAGGCAGAGCTACAAAGAAAGGCCAATGAGATGGGGATGACTTACATTGCATACTTGAACGTCATGGGAGACAACTTGCCCAAATGCGATGTCAACCCCATACAGCCATGGAAGTATGGGAAGAATCTAGTCAAGAAAGAGGAGCTCAAGAATCTACCAACAAAGATGCGAAAATTGCACAAGTGGTACCTTCATTTCTGCAAGACGAGAAAAGAAGAATGGATCACGGCGCATATAAGAGATCAGATTTTCTTGTGCGGAGACGACGCGATCGACTTCAACATTCAAGACTTGCATTTTCTATTCAATCAGAAGGAACTCGACAAATCTGCCATCAGCCTTTATTGTGTGTAAGTACTATTTCTGTAATTTTTATCTCATCTCATTCACTTCATTAATTGCATGTATATATATATGCTCACCATATATGTATATACTATTATGCAGGAAAAAGGTTATGGAATGCATGAAAGGAGGCCCTTTTGACATTGGGTTCGTTGACCCAAATAGAGTTCATGAAGAAGTGGTAAGAGACAAACCCGGGCAAACAGAAGATTACTTGCTAAAGTCTTTACTGAGACAACAAACCAAAAGTGAAATACTATTGCCTTACAACTTCTCGTGAGTACTGTTACCCTCTCTCTTGTACACATTCTGTTTCGTCTTACTCGATGTTAAGTGTAACTGATGATGAGTTATGCGTGCGTAGGTTCCACTTTATTCTGCTAGTCATTCAACCCGACACAGGAAAAGTCCTTGTCATGGACTCGTTACGAAAATAAAAAGAGCTATGGGCAGACTTTAGAGAGATGCTCCAGAGGTAATTTCAATCATATTATCGCACTAGATCGGCAACTTTCGTGACAATAAGTAATTAATTACTCCTTTATCCATTTTTTTTGTCGGACAGGGTTTGGAAAATGTTCACGGGCAGGGCCGTGGGTGAATGGTCAGAAGAACTAAAATTTGTAGACCAAAATGTAAGTAATACTAGCTAGCTTCCAATTCCATTATATCATGCTTTATTGATTATTATTTTGATTGAACTCTCTATTCTCGTAAAGTGCGCGCATCAGGGACACGGCAATAACTTATGTGGGTACTATGTTTGCGAATTCATTCGCAACACGATATGTGCGACAGGCCAAGCCGCACTAGAACAACTTAGAGTAAGTAAACAAAGTCCACAACATTATTTTATTACCATCAATTGTGTTGAGTTTGATTCTTATATATATATATATATATTGACGTCCCATTCTTCATATATATTCAGATCGAACGGATGCGGGACCAACTCCTACCATTTGAACGCATACGAGCCATTCAAGAGGAATTGGCGGGGTTCATACTTGATGAGGTCGTCACGCCTGGCGGAGAACTCTTTAGATATCCACCAAAATGAACGATGACGATGTATGTGCCGATGACGATGTATGTGCCGATGACGATGTTTGTGTATAATAATAGTTGCTTAATTATTCATGTACTCGTATGTACCGATGACGATTTATAAGTATACCGCTCCCGATCGATTTCCCCTCGCTCCCCCCCCTCCCGTAGAAATACGCCCAGAACGGGGCAGAGGCAGAAGTCTGCCGCGGCAGAGATTTAGGCCATTTTCCTGCCGCGGCAGGAAAACGGCCTAAATCTCTGTCGCGGCAGAAGAACCTTTAACACCGGTTCCAGATACGAACCGGTGTTAAAGGGGGGGGCTGAGGCCTGCGGCAGCCCCACGTGCGCCACCCTTTAATACCGGTTCGTATAAGAACCGATGTTAAAGGGCCCCCCCCCCCCCTCTAACATCGAACCCTCAACAGCGGTTGGGGAACCGCTATTAAAGGGCCCTCCCAACCGGAGTTAAAGGGGGGGGGGCCTGCACTAGTGTGTGAACACAAAATGTTCGTATTACATGCGGAAGTTTTGTTCATAATTTTGTCAAATTTTTTCTATTATGATCGCTGGTCTTAGTTGTCTAATACGTGCTTTTGTCTATTCTTTGTATGTTATGTTTCACGTTTTTTCTTAGTTATTTTTCCATTTTTAAGTCATGATTGTACTTTTTTTTGTGATTGTTTCCACTTCTCTGGAAGTATTGTCCAAAATTTGTTCCCGGTTGTCCAATTTTTATTCCACCAATAGTCATGATTTTTCCACTATATTTAAATTATGTTTCAAATTTCCACTTTTTTTTAAGTATGTCTGACTGACTAGCAAACAGCTCCATCCATATATGTATGCTCAAACCGTAGCTGAAACGTCCACGTCCCAGATATGAACGCGTCCAGGGTAGCACAGCATGCATGCGCATTCAGCGCAACAGACGCGCCTGCGTCCCAGCAACGCACGCGGTGCAGGGCGACAAGCTTCGTGCAGTGCAATGAGGTGCTTCTCATTTTTAGTCCCACCTCGACTCTTTAATAACAAACATACCGATTTAAATACCCCGCTCTGTCTTATCCTGGTACCAGCCGGCCTATCATCTCTATCTCTACTACTTATAAAGAGACAAATAAGAATTTAGCTAAACGTACCCCATCAAGTGCATCCGATCTAATTAATACCGCCAGATTATCCTACTAAGTTGGATCTAAAGGCCCAGATTGTCCTTGGGTGCTCGCAGCAATTGTCCTTGGGTGCTCGCAGCAATTAGCTTTGACGGACGCCGAGCGGTCTAAGTTTTCCGTTCCTTCTCTCCCTCCATCTGGCACAAATAGAAATCCTCCGAAGCTTATCCAGTCCCGTCCGTCGGAGAGTCTCCGCGTCTTGCAAGTACGTGGCTGTTAATCCAATTGATTTCTTTCTCTGATTTCGGTTGCTTTCTTGATGTGATTGAGAAGAAGCATCATTTTTTTCTTCTGTACTTTATTATAGCTCACTATTACAAATTACTGTAATGCATAATTGCTCATGTGAGCTTGCATCTGACAGTTAAATGCTCTAAAAGATTAGGCAACCAAAACTGAATTTACCACTGTATGTGTATGAAAAAGTGTTAATATCTCTTGTTTGTCTAATTTCTGGATCGGCCAGAGATGACATTCTCTGGCTTTGGGAATGGTTATACATTTTATAGGTTATACTTTCTCTAGAAGTGGGGGTGCTTGGGTGTTGCGGATGGAAGCAGACTCTAGGCCTGTTCCGATAGATCCCTGTGTGTATCTTGTATCAGATGCAAAAGGTTAGGTCCACCTACCTCCAGATAAGATGCACACTAAATCTTTGAAATACAGTAAGATTGTTAACTTATCTATCACCCTCTTTTGATTAGCTCTTTTCAATGCCAATACCAGTGTTAAAAAGTTGTAATGGTGTGGGACTAAGAGCATCATGATTTCTTGCTTGATCTTTATGAAAGCTGATGGAGGAATGCATTGAATTTCATACTTGATGCTTATAGCCTTGGTCTTGCCAGAGTGCTAATAAAAAGCAGAGTTCGATGATTTCAGTCCGAACAATACATATCAAATTCTTTTTGAGGTGAATACTGAATTGCTAATAGAGTGGGAGGCTCATTCATAGAGATATTATGTCCGCTAATAGCTTTAGGGTGCTAATTATGTTAACTCTTTGGGCATGTAATGGAGAGGGCTCAATCTAAAGTACATGGGTGGTGCGTTGTGCAGTAAAAAAATATTCTGAAATCGTCTCCCTGTCCTCAAATTGCATCATGATCTTGGTGTGCTACTGTGAAAGGTCAGATGCAAGAAAGGATATCTTCAGGTGTAGAGAATATGTGAAATGCACCATGGACTTGAAGATGGTGCCTACGCATTAGAGTTTTGGGGTGGTGCATGTTAAAAAATGTTTTCCCAAGTTTTAGTTAACGGAAAATGATACACATCAAAGAACTCGATATATCCCTATCAAAATGATACACATCAAAGAACTTAGTATATCCCTATGTGTGGTCATGAATAAGTACGCATGAGAAAATTCAGTGTAGACCACTGCAATCCAGCGAGTTTCCTGCCAATTGTGCTGCAAGTGAACAACAAACGTAGGGTAAGTGATATCGCATCATATGCTCATGGGATGAAAGTAAACCGTGAGTTCGCTCTTGATTTGGCTATGAAGTTGCTGGTGTGGTCTGATTGTGTGTGACCATGATGGAATATTTACCTTCGAGATGCCATGTTGATCTCCCAGGACATAGGCTATCACAGAGTGGTGACTGGACATGTGAGTTGCGTGCAAGTCTTTGCTCCAGAGTTTCGAGTTTCTTTTCACAAAGCGAGAGAGGAATGAAGCAGCACATAGATGTACGGGTCTTCCTTTTTACTGTTTTTTCTTTCATGTACTATGGTTTTTTGTCGACATTGTAGGCACTGGTTTTGTCTACATGAACTCAAAACATGAATTCTAACTTTGAAATAAATTCATTAATTAAACAAAAGATATTAACAAAGTGAGCCTCCTCAATTATGATTAAAGAATCTGCCTTTTATTCTTTGAAACATGCCTAGCTAAATTTTATGTATCAAGACGTGCATCGCATCGTGCAACTTTACTAGTAGAGGAAAGACATCCAACGTGAAAAAGGCAGTATGAGAAAGTTACTCTTTGGACGGCCCAATCAGGCATAACGAAAGCCTTGTGACGCCTTGCGCGCTACAGTTTCTAATAATGATGGGCCTTGGGCCGGTTGCTCCAAACCGATCATGCGTGAAACGAGCGTATCCAGACGCTCGGGCGTTGTTTGGGCCGTCAACTACATATCTAGATCGGAAAAAATGCAATTATAGCCAGGCCGGCCCATCTTGAGAAAGACTGAAATAAAATTCTGACTTTAAAAACAATTGTGTTTCTATCTCTTTAAATGGCTTTTGGGACATTTCTCGGGCGTTGTTTGGCGCTCTATATGTGTTTGGGCCGTCAACTACATATCTAGATCCGAAAAAATGCAATTATAGCCAGGCCGACCCATCTTGAGAAAGACTGAAATAAAATTCTGACTTTAAAAACAATTGTGTTTCTATCTCTCTAAATGGCTTTTGGGACATTTCTCAAAGTGTCACTATATAAAATGTCTTAATAAATAAATATATTTAGAGACATTTCTCTTAATGTCACGAAAGGGTTTTAGAGTCATTTCTCTTAGTATCACTAAAGGGTTTTAGGGGCATTTCTCTTAGTGTCACTAAAGGTTTTAGGGACATTTCAATTAAAATGCCCCTAAAACTTTTAGGGACATGAGTATTAGTGTCATATTTCAAAGTGCCTCTAAAACCTTTTAGAGGCATTTTGATCATGTATAGGGGCACTTTGAAGTGCCCTAAAATAACTACCGTGATGTAGTGTGAGCAGCCGTAACATCTCAATTTTCGTAAGCATGGCCACCGTCGTCTTCCCTTTTCAGCTACATGTTAGACTTGTACTTTTAAGTCGCGTGTTAGTTTCCCGTCACTTCATAAGTGTATATTTTGTTTGTAAAGTCATTGTCACTCTTCATGTTTTTATTTGTGAATGTTTCAATGATAGTATTATTTGTTTTGTTCATTGTTGCGTTTGTCTACATATAGTACTCTCATCGAGAAAAATGACGTGATTTCCTAATTAAACAGATTTAAAACTGTGACCACTATATTGTTAGAAATATATATTTTGGATTCATGAAAGTCATATGTATAGGCTTGTCCTAAAAAAATCTCATAATGAAAAAAAATTAGATTTGGAAATTATACTATGGTAGAAACTTATGGTCCAAGTTAAGCGTTTTAGACCTTGCTAATTAATGTACAAAACTTCAAGTATTTGGGAACAAAGGGTAAGACAAATGTTTCAATAGTACCACATTGTTGAAAACATGTCCAACCATGTTTGTGATTAAAACACACGGAAATCTTTTAGGGTCAATTTAGTAGCCAGACTTTACCGAATCTTTGTCTGATCTCTACCTTATTTTTACCTAAAAATTAAAGGGACGACTTTTCTCCCCGAAGTTTTGTCTGTCCAACCGTATGGGTCTGACTCAATTTTGCTCGTCACACGCATGAACGATCACGCCTCCTCGCAACGGTGTCCCTATCCGACACTGACCACAATTATAGGGATTCCCTACTCGATCCACGGTCTGATACAATCCGTGTTGATCCCTCTCTATGGACCTGTAAACTCTGCCATCCGATCTCTCTTTGCAGCCGCCTCAACTCAAATTAATACCGGTTCTTTCCTCCTTTTTTTCAAGATCTTGAGGTGAGTCATTTGTGGTTACTGCTAGCTTGGTTGTATTCACGCCATATATTGTGGTTCTTAATATGCGAGATGACCATTATGACCAATCGTAGCCAAGACGAGAAAGACCCAAGGACAACGAGGTGTACTAGGAGGATCTAGTTACAACGAGGAGGTGGCGAACACCATCAAAGCCATAGAAGCAAACACATCCATTGACATCATAAAGAAATATGAGTCATCGATATTTCTAGTTCCTACTTTTCTTGTCAGGGTTCGTGGTTGAGCAGTTTAATCTGACCTGATACGATTTGTGGTGTCTAGAGGAGTTCTACGCAATCTAGGATTGCAGGTTTGAGCTACCTTCTAAAGGCAAGATCTTTCTCTTGTTATTCGTGTTCGAGGCCTTAAAAAGTTAGAATGGATCCGCATAAGTAATATTTGACCCTTGAGTTTCAATTACTTAGGTATTTAATAGATGTAGACATATAGTTCATACACTAGTACAAATATGGCCATCTAGCCCCCCCAAATGCACGTGGAAGGAAAGATCTGGGTGTGTGCTGCGATCGATCGATCATGGTACAATTTAAAACCGTTTGTACATGCTCCATTCTTGTACCGATGCGTGATACTTCACACACTATTTGTAGATATGACTCATCTTCAATGTTTGGGCATATGGCACATTATTTTAGTTAACAAATCGTATGTTTTGCATTTGGTATGATTGGCCGATAATAATAGCGTGCGTGATAAGGCTCCATAATATCTTTCATTATCTATTTTTTGGTGTTTTTATATGAAAACCACTTAAAGTAAACTAGTATGCAACACAAACAAAAATAAAATTACAAATAATAATAGAAGTTTAGTGCTATGACAATGACGCCAAAAGTTTAGCGCTACGCTCTCGGTAATTATTTGAGTGTTAAACTCACGAGAAGCTAAAGGTGAATTATCTATTTTCTAAATCCCTATAACCCACTTATACGTCCGTTCGTTCAACACAATAAAACAAAGATACATGATAATTTTTACTTAACCCTATTACTAAAAAAATATAAACTAAACAATAGATGCTAATATTAAATATGCAAAGAGAGAAGTTGTGGAAGGAAAACTTATGCAAATAAAAACAAAATAAGGTAACTTAAGGTAGCAAATGTTTTAGATAAATGACTATTTCATTCGTTTTAGTTGTTTATAATTTATAATTTGTAAAGCTCATAGAAAGTTTGTGTTTTTGTTTGAGAGATGCCATAAATAGGTACAAACGTTTACACACGCAGTTACCCCCCCCCCCCCCCCCCCCCCCCCCCCCCGTGGTTGACCCCAAGCCAGTTATACGCAACCAAGTGAATTATTAAGATAAAATATAAACACCACGGTAAACTTTAAGTTCCCTATTAGTTTATGCATGTTAATTAACATGTTATTAATGAACATACAAGTTTATAAATTTGGGACACGGTTTATGTCAATCTCCATAGGTGGTGTATTTGTCGTTTTCCTAGACTTCATCGTCCAAGACAGCACACGGACGTCTCAGGTCGACGTGCCACACCGATATCTGCCCCGCTGCATGCAACATGCTTGTTCATCAACTCACAAAGCCTTATGATCATTGGCGATGATGCTTTTTTTATCTTGCAATGGTGGAGGTTGGACGTCTCTTCCGACATGCGTTTCGGCCGTTCTGCACTAGTGGAAACGAGGTCTTTTGTTGATCCCGAAAAGGGGCTTTAACACCGGTTCTTCTACGAACTGGTGTTAAAGGGGGGGCGTACCAGCGTGGCCCCTGCGGCAAAAAAAGATCCCCCCTTTAACACCGGTTCGTGCCACGAACCGGTGTTAAAGGTCCCTGCAGCAGTGGCCCGCGCACCCCCCCCTTTAACACCGGTTCGTGGCATGAACCGGTGTTAAAGGGTGGGGGGCTATATAAGACACCACCCCAGCCCACACACACCCCACTCTTCCATTCTTTCACATTTTGGAGCCTAGCAAGAGGGTGCGAAGAGTGCTAGTTTGTGTTTTTTTCATATGCACTAGAGGTGTTCGGTGAAATGCCCGAGAGCTCAAAATAAGCTTTCTTGTTGCTCTTCCCGTCTCGGTCAAGGTCGGCAACTATAGTTTCATGTGTCATTGATGTACTATATATATAAATGGTCATCTCTCTATTATTTTTTGATATATACTACATATTAATGCAGATGAATCGGCAATGGATGTACGGTGACCGCCGCACTTCCGAGTACATTACGGGCCTCCAAAATTTCATCGTTGTGGCTAATGCAAACCGTGGTCACAATGGTTTTATGTGTTGTCTGTGTGTTCACTGTCAGAACAAGAAAGACTACTCAAATACCAGAACCATTCACGCCCACCTGCTTCGATCCGGTTCCATGCCCAGCTATAATTGTTGGACCAAGCACGGAGAAAAAGGGGTTGTGATGGAAGACAACGAAGAAGAAGAGGATGATGAAAACTATCATAATATGTATCCTGAATATGATGATAATGCAACGGAGGTAGATAATGAAGATCAAGAGGGAGCAGATCGGCCCGCTGATGACGATCTTGGTCGGGCCATTACTGATGCAAAGGAAGAATGTGAAACTGAAAAGGAGAAGGAGAAGCTGGAGCAGATGTTAAAGGATCACAAAACATTGTTGTATCCAACTTGCGAAGATGGCCACAAAAGGCTAGGTGCCACACTGGATTTGCTGCAATGGAAGGCAGAGAATGGTATGACTGACAGCGCATTTTCAAAGTTGTTGGTAAAAATGAAGAATCTTCTTCCAAGAAATAATGAGTTGCCCGACAGTACATACCAAGCAAAGAAGGTTGTCTGCCCTCTAGGATTAGACGTGCAGAAGATACATGCCTGCATTAATGACTGCATCCTCTACCGCGGTGAGAAGTACGAGAATTTGGATGCATGCCCGGTATGCACTGCACTGCGGTATAAGATCAGACGAGACGATCCTGGCGATGTTGAGGGCGAGGCCCCTAGGAAGAAGGTTCCTGCCAAGGTTATGTGGTATGCTCCTATAATACCACGGTTAAAACGTCTCTTCAGAAATAAAGAGCATGCCAAGTTGTTACGATGGCACATGGAAGACCATAAGAAAGACGCGATGTTGAGACACCCCACTGATGGGTCACAGTGGAGAAAAGTCGAGCGAGAGTACCCGGACTTCGCACGTGACGCAAGAAACTTAAGGTTTGGTCTAAGTACAGACGGCATGAATCCTTTTGGTGAGCAGAACTGCAGTCACAGCACCTGGCATGTGACCCTATGTATCTACAACCTTCCTCCTTGGTTGTGTATGAAGAGGAAGTTCATTATGATGCCAGTGCTCATCCAAGGCCCGAGGCAACCCGGCAACGACATTGATGTGTACCTAAGGCCATTAGTTGAAGAACTTTTACAGCTGTGGGCCAAACCAGGTGTACGTATGTGGGATGAGAACAAAGGGGAGCCATTTGACCTACGAGCATTGCTTTTCGTAACCATCAATGATTGGCCTGCTCTTAGTAACATTTCAGGGCAGACAAACAAGGGATACAATGCATGCACACATTGTTTAGATGATACTGAAAGTGTATATTTGGATAAATGTAAGAAGGTTGTGTACCTAGGGTATCGTCGATTTCTTCCGAACCTGCATCCAGTAAGAAAGAAAGGCAAGCATTTCAAACGTCTAGCAGAACCCCGGAGGAAGTCTGTCCTCCGTACCGGTGAGGAGGTATTTGGTATGGTCAAGGACCTAGAAGTAATCTTTGGAAAAGGTCCTCGCAGTCTATCTGTTCCGAATGACGATGCCGGACACGCGCCCATGTGGAAGAAGCAATCTATATTTTGGGACCTACCCTATTGGAAAGTCTTAGAGGTCCGCTCTTCAATCGACGTGATGCACGTGACGAAGAATGTTTGCGTGAACCTGCTAGGCTTTCTAGGAGTGTATGGGAAGACAAAAGATACACCAGAAGCACGACAGGACCAGCAACGTCTGAAGGCCCCTGAAGAGCCTATGCATCCTGAGAACGAGAAGGGTAAACGATGCCACTTAACTCCTGCCAGCTACGCTCTTACCAAAGCAGAGAAGGAAATCTTTTTTGAATGTCTGAGCCGTATCAATGTCCCGTCTGGCTTCTTGTCGAATATAAAGGGAATAATAAATATGGCAAAGAAAAAATTACAAAACCTGGAGTCTCATGACTGCCACGTGATTATGACACAATTGCTTCCGATTGCATTGAGGGGTTTCTACCTGAAAATGTTCGAGTACCCATTGTGAAGCTATGTGCATTCCTCAATGCAATATCTCAGAAGGTAATCGATCTAGAAAGCCTACTAGGGTTACAAACAGATGTGGCCCAATGTCTTGTCAGCTTTGAGTTGGTGTTCCCACCATCCTTCTTCAATATTATGACGCATCTCCTGGTTCACCTAGTAGAAGAGATTGCCATTCTCGGTCCTGTATTTCTACACAATATGTTCCCCTTTGAGAGGTACATGGGAGTCTTAAAGAAATATGTTCATAACCGTGCTAGGCCAGAAGGAAGCATCTCCAAGGGCTATGTAATAGAGGAGGTCACTGTAACACCCTCAGAATCGGATCTATGCAAGTTTCAGCGCTTCCCGCCAAACCCGCATAGAAACGATTCAAAGGTGCCCACCAGGCACTTGCGTACGGGTGGAAAACGAAGTAATAACATTACACAACAGTCCTTGATGGGACCCACAGAACAGATATATACAACAGGGACTCAAAGAGTCAAGAATACGGATATATAGGACAAAGATCCAAATCACCTTGAAAACAATAGAGCGTCCAGCTACAGACAAGATGCAAATGGGGCTAAGAGCCCTGAAGAATAACCAATGGCGTCCATAACCCTGCCCAGGCCAAGCCGGAAGGGTAACCCTGCTAACGACGTCGATCTCAAAACCTGCTTAAACAAAAGGGGTGCCGACAAAGGGCAAAGGAAAAAGAGGAGCGTCAGTACTGAGGCCAGTACACGGCGAGGCTAGAATTCGGCGGTCCTCGCCTACATAGGTATGATGGACTAAAGCGGCAGCATGCACTAAACAACCTATAGAGACTCGATACAACTGGCGGCTATTAGAGAGGGGTAAGAAATACCTATTCGGAGATAACCTGATACTACCATCAAACAAACCCATCCTGGTGTTTCCCCCTGGAGACCAAACGAGGAAGTCAACCGAGAAACTCACACGGTTGGCAGTTTTATTTATTCAGTGATCGTTGCAGCAATTACTAATCAGGTATAGATAATCATCCTGATAAAATAAGCAGTGGGCCATTTTAGTTAACCATTCCGTTGTAGTTGCGACACTTACTAGTCAAATACAATTAGCATGAGATAACCCAAAACCCAGCAGTTGTTGGTACTTTTATTTAGCCATTCCGTTGTAGTTGCAATACTTACTAGTCAGGTACAATGGTCGCAAGCGACACCCAAACAAGCAATTGTTGGCAGTATTATTTAGCCATTCCATTATAGTGAAGCTGATTACTAGTCATTATAAAGCCAAGTTTATAGCACTACTTTAGTTATAGTTGTCTATGATCGAGATACTGTGCTCCAAGTCGTCCATAACCGCGGACACGGCTTTCAGAAAGTTTTACCCGGCCGGGGTGCACCAATAGCAACACACACTCGATCAACCTCGGAAAAACCAAATCAAAACCCAACGAGGCCTTCACGACAAAGCAATCACAGGATTCAGAAATATTTCAGGGGGGCACCCCTTAAAGTAGACCCGCAACGAAGCCGGCCGGCTCTGAGACGGACTCAAGGTTATGGGGACGGCTGTAAACGACTGGGAACCCAAAACTGGGCTTGTCGATACCGCGGAATCGTGCCACGATCCTAAACAGTACAGTGTGCTCCTCGCACAATCGTAATAAAGCAGTAAAGCATGGCATAAGTACAGGATAGTAATAAAACCTCAAACTAGTTTGTGGCCCCAAGAAATAAGACGGAATCAAGCTCTGGCTCAGGAGGGTCCCATAATCCTCCCGGATGTGGATAGCGCGATAAATCAAGGAACAGGTATCAAGTACTCGGGGTCCTACGGGACACAAGTGGACGGTTAACAACCAAATAACATCTATTGCCCACCTGTGCCTCTGCTTACTTACTTCAATTTTAGTTGTTAAACAGTAATTAAAGTGAACGATAAGTAAAACCATGATCATCTCCAACATCAAACATGCGGCCACACTCCAACTACTGTGGTACTTGACGACACGCAACAACACTTGAGCAAGCGACTACGACGCGCAAGTCCAACTATCTACCAAACAACAGGTAATAGGATGTGTCCAAGGCAATATAAGGCTGCAAGGGATATCACGGGTACGAAAACTAGAGCATCGCAACACAGATAGCAATAGATCAACAGGACGGAATAAATACTATAAAATTAAGATAGGTAGAAAGGGGGAGATGCTCGCCCGAAAACATCGCCGAAGGTTCAACCGAAGATCGGGTCGACACTCGCATCAACTCAACGGCCTTATCCGCGAAGAAGCAAAACACTAGAATAAACACCAGATGCAATATTTAATACTACGGCAAAAGATCGGGCATGATGCATGTATGATGTATGACATGGCAAGGTGCAATGCAATTAGGCAAGATTAAGCGGAACCGGGGTCCCGACAAATATTTAAGTGGTTCAAGTTGTTGAGCTACCCCGCAATTAAATGTTGCATGATCAAGACAAAAGATAGCACCGGTTCGCTACACAAATTTAAATGAGGCCAATATAAGACTAGATTTGCCCGCATATGGGCCCCATATTTAATTAGAGGTGAAACGGCATAAGGTCCCCAAACCACATGAGATGTATGCGAGCATGCTCAATTAAATATGCAACAATTAATATAGATGGCATTTATAAAATAGGGGCTCGGGAAAAGGTTCACACATTAGGGTTCGACGCTCTTGGTCCGGGGGTTCGGGGTCGGTCTCAGGGTTCGGATCTGGGGTTCGGACTCGGCGGGATCGTTCTCGGGTAACGGAGGTAGATCTTGGCGCATCCGTGGTCTTCGGGTCATGAAGGGGAACTTGGCGAGCACGAGGGTCTTGGTGTTCGACGGGGTTCGGGCGCGCCGGGATCGGGCTTCGCATCTGAGAAGGTGGCCTTGATGGAGAACTCGGTGTATCCGTGTCGGCGGCCTTGGCGGTATCGGGTTCGGTCTTCGGATTCGGGCTCAGTCTTAGAGTTCCGTCTTCGATGTCGATGGCGAACTTGGGCCCGAGACCGGGGGTCCATCGGATTTATCTTGATCAATGTCGATCTTGTCGAGGCCTTACAACACGATGCAGATCTTGGCGTGCCACCAGTTGAGAAGAACTTGAATCGTTATTGTCGGTCTTGTCTCACAGGATATCTTGCTCCATCGCCTCAGAACAACCACAACTTGTCACCAGGGAGACACAAACGAGGCACATGCCTCGAGCTGGCCCTGAACACGCAGACACGCACGGGGGATGACGCGGCCGCGCTGCCGGGCGACTCCAGCGGCGGGCGGCGCACGGGCCGGGCAGGGAGACGGCTGCGGAGGAGGGGTCGTCGGCGAGCCGGGGCCGGCGCTGGAGGACGAGCTGGCGGCGGACGCGCGCGCGCCCGAGCAGGCCGAAGCGGGGCGAGGCAGAGGGCTCTGCGGCGAGGAGGCTCCCAGGGGCGACGCGGTCGGGCCGGCCGGAGGAAGCGGCCGCGAAGGGGTGCCGACGGGCAGAGGCGTCGCCAGGGCGGAGGACGGAGGGGCCGCGGCGGGCGCCGGCGACGAGGGGGCGCGCGACGGCGGTGGCAAGCTCAGCGGGAGGCGCGGCCGGAGCTGGGGGGGAGCCGCGGCGAGGCCGACGCGGACGAGAGGGTGCAGGGAGGGAGCGGGGACAGGCGGCCTCGTGTGGGTGGGGGCGAGGTCGCGGGTGAGGTGAAGAACGGCGGCGAGGGGGTTCCCGGCGGTGGAGAGGTGCGGCTCGGGTGGAGGCCGAAGCAAGGAGGAGGGGCGGCGTCGGTGCCGAGGCGGCGGGGCCGGCGGGGCGACGAGGCGGAGGAGAGAGGCCGGCGAGCGGAGGCAGACGAGGCCGGCGGGGAGGGGAACCAGGCGGCGGCGGCTGGGCGGTGAGGCCTGGCGGCGGACGGGACCAGGGGAGGCGCGGGTAGGTGGGGAGCGACGAGGCGATAGGGGCGAGCGAGGTCGGCGGCGCGGTGAGGGGGGGGCGAGCGGCGGAGGAGCCCTGGGGGCGAGCGGGGACGGCGGCAAGGCCGCTGGCGGTTGGAGCGGACCGGAGGGGAGAGGGAGGGTAGCGGGGTCGCCAGGGAGAGAGGAGAGGGTCGGGGCTGGAGGAGAGAGACGGGGCGGGGCGGGGCAGGTGAGCGAGCGAGTGGGAGCGTGCGTGGGTCTGCGGGTGGGGCCGGGGTTACAGGGTGGGGCCAGGAGAGAGCTGAGTGGGGGTCGGGTGAGTATGTGTGTGCTGCGCGTGTCTGCCGTGTGTGAGGGCAGGTGGGGCCAGCGGGTGAGGTGGGTGGGGCCAGCAGGTTCGGCCGATTGTTACTTAATCTGGCCATGTATCTTAATTTTCAGTTCTTTTATGTATCTTAATTTTCAGTTCTAGTTCGGCTTTATGTAACTGTCTCAAAATGACCTATCTCATTCGAGGTTTCTTGGCTTTCGGGTCAAATGACAATGCAAGTTGAGGGAGGCTTGGTGAGATTCAAGTGTATACAAAAGATGCGACATTTAAATATCCAATAAATTCAAAAATGATAATACAAAAGATGCGGCATTAAAATATGATTTGATCTAATAAAAATCATTTTTTAGATGCTTAATATTTCTTATGTTCAAATTTTTAGGATTTAACAATTTATTTTTGTTTGAATTGAATAATCAAAATTATATGTAAGTGTTTTAATTATTTTGAAAATTTTCATGTAAAGTAAATATAAAATGATTTACATGAATGGATAGATATTATTTTTCTGAAAATTATGATATATTATTCATATTTTTCTGAGTTGAAATGAAAAAGATATGAATTTTCTAAATTCATATCATATTTTTTGAATTAAAAATGCCCCTTTAATGCATGAAATAAATGCCCCCCCCTTTAACACCGGTTCCAGACAGGAACCGGTGTTAAAGGGGGGGCATTTATTTCGTTTCCCGCGCGCACCCCCCTTTAACACAGGTTCGGGGCTGGAACCGGTGTTAAAGGGGGGGTGTGATAATAAATGTGCGCGCGAAACGAATTCCCCCCCTTTAACACCGGTTCCAGCCCCGAACCGGTGTTAAAGGGGGGGTATTAAATGCGTCATCCCCTTCCTTTCTTCCCCCCAGAGCCAGATCGATCGAACCCCTCGCCGTCGCCACCGCGCGTCCTCGCCACCGAAGCCCTCCAGCCCTCGCCGTCGCCGCCCTCGCCACCGCCACCGCGCGCGCGCCACCGAAGCCGACGACCGCCACCGCCGCCGCGCGCGCGCCACCGAAGCCGACGACGACACCGGCGCCTACAAGAACCCCGACGCCGTGGTGAGCTAGCGGACCGCGCCTGGTCGTCCCCTCCGTTTCCTCCCCTTCTCTGTTTCCTCCTGGCGCGCGGCGGTGTGGAGCTCGCGCGGTGGTGCCACCGGCCGGCAGAGTGGAGCTCGCGCGGTGGCGCCACTCCGTCCTCTGCGTCGTTCGGAATTTGCTATTGATTCCATTTACAATCTACAAGAAATGTTGTAATCTAGAGGGTTCGAAATTTACTACTCTGATTTTTGATTCAATTTCATATACTTCTGTATATAAATCAAACCATTGTACTTATTAGTAGTAGGATGAAATCGGACACGAAAACTGCAATAGGAATGTAGGTACGAAACAGATGTACCAAGATGAAATCGAACAAGCTTTGTAGAAACTATGATTTCAAACCATTGTACTTATTAGTAGTAGGATCAAATCGGACACGAAGACAACTTTGACAGGGGAAGACCCAAACCTGATTTCGAGCTCGCATTGTCGGTGGTAGCTCGCGTCATCGGGTGTGGCGGGCAGGAGCGGCTACGCGAGCGCGTCCACGGATTGGGGCCAATGACAGGGATGTGGAGGGGATGGGTCAGGGAGGCAGATTCGTCGGGGAGGCCCAGGGCCCAGGCGTGGTACGGGGACGGCCTCCCCTCTCGGCTGCGGGGGCGGCCTAGGTGGGGTGCAAGCTCCGGTGGTGGCCATGGGGTGCGAGCTCGCGATGCGACCTAGGTGGGGTGCGAGCTCCGATGTGGCCTAGGTGGGGTGCGTTATGCCAGCGATGTCGGGGTGTATGCATGGTCCTTCTGGGTTGCAGGCGTGTCCGCTGGTAACGACGGCACGACATCCCTCTCTTCGGCGATGCGATGTGTCGTTGGTCGTCGGAGTGGTGGCTAGAGTTCGCGGATGTCGGTGGCGGCCTTAGAAGGTGGACTACGCGGGCAGCTCTTTGGCGAGCGTCGTGGCTTCTCCCCTCGGTTTGGGGCCTATCTTGGGGACATCCCCTCCACATTGTATCTCTTCTGCCAAGTTGTTTTCCGTCGCTATAATGTTTGCCTCGGCCTCCTCTTTCGAACAACGCCCGTTTTAGGTAGGCCGCATCACGCTACCTCGCGCTCCCTAGGTCGCTCTCCAACGCCGCCAGCCTCCGGTCAGCCACTGTAGCTAGCCCCTCTCATATGCATCCGGGATTTCTCCGAATTAGGGTTTGGACCCCTCGGAACTCGTTTAAAATGATCAAGCATCCTTAGGGTTTTAATTTCATTTGTGTATTTTTGTATGAATAATATGTATATTTGTGTATGAATCCAAGTCCACTTGAATGTTTACACTCTTACTCTAGATAATATTATTGTTTTAGAAACTATGGATCCACTTAGTAGAAACCTTGAAGAAGAAGAAATAATGGAGAACATTATTGATGAGGACACCTCACAATATCTGAACTTGGAGGGACATGATGACGACAGCTCAAGTACTAGTCATGGAGAAGATGAAGACTCCGGTGAACGCAATTTAATGGTTACAAAGTCCGGCGAGGTATATGCATTGATTAAGCCTCTGCTGACTTCCACCAACAATATTCTTCTACATGTATTAATTAACGCTTCTTTCTTCTTTTAGCCCTCTGGATCGACCAGCCAGCAACCATCTTCTTCTACGAAAAAGAGAAAGCGAGGCGCGAGCCAGCGGTTGAAAGATCGTGCAAAGTTCACGATCGAAGCAGTCCGTGTTGATGGCAGGCCGATGGAGCCCAAGAAGGCCGCAGACAAATTTGTACGTCAGGCTGGAGTTCTTGTTAGGGACCAAATCCCAATCATAATTGAAAATTGGAATAAGCCAAAGAAGGGCGACGGTACCTTTGTCGATGACAGATCCAAAGAAACGCTTTGGAATTCGTTGTTGGTAAATTTCACCCTTCCGCCAGAGGAGGATGAAAACAACCCGGTTATAAAGGAAAAGGTCAAAGAGTGGACTCTAAAGAAGATGGCTGACGCTTTCCGCAACTGGAAGACAAAATTGAACAAAATTTTCAAATCTGGCGAGACTCCAAATTTCGAAGACGCATATTATGCGAAGATAAGACCTCACTGGCCCGAATTTGAGACATATAAAAAAAGTGCTATAGCTAAAAAGAGGTCAGAAACCAATACGCTTAATGCCCTGAAGAAGGAATATCACCAGAGGACGGGGTCAGGTGGCTACATATCTCAGAGGCCTAAGTGGGAGGAAGCTGAGAAGGCCCTGCGCGAGAGAGGGCTCACACCCCAGACAGATGGGTGGGACCTACGTGCAAAGACTTGGTTCTACGGAATCGGGGCAAGGTTGGACCCAGAAACAGGATTGTGTATCTTCCCAACCCTCCTTGCCAAACCCGTCACTGAACTCATCACGGCATACGAGGAAACATCCGCCAGGACCTTCCATACCGACAGAGAGAATGACCAGCTCACACGCGCCATCGGTAAAAAAGAACACCCTGGACATGCACGAGGCACAGGGGGTATGACGTGGAAGGATGGGTTTGCCGAGTGGAGCGACTCTTACAGATGGCGCGGCAGAAAAGAAAAAGAGCGTACAGAGCGGATGACACAGATAGAACATGCACTTGCGGCGCTGCAGGCGCAAGTGAATGCACAACAGAGCCATCAAGCTACCGGCCCATCTCAGCGGCACGAAGAGCCTGCATTGGAAGCTGCCCGCGGCCCAGACTCTGCGCGGAAAAGCAGTGTGACTTCCACGGAGAACGTGCAGCCCACGCTCGAAATGACGGGTCCTCGATACCCCGTGGATGATATCACGGAGAGCGAACACGCTGAGCTGCATGTGAGATTAATGGGCTTATCCATTAAGGTGGCTGTCGGCTATGCCTTACCTCCTGTAGCTGGTGGAACTTACCACTGCCGACCGATTCCAAATGGCTATGCTATTGTCGGGGTGGATGAGGTTGTGAAGGAATATGAGGAAGCACAACTTGACCATGCTACAGGTGAAGGGGAAACTCAACTCAAATTTGCAGTGAAAACAACCATTCTTTGGAAGAAGGAACACATTGTGCTTCCAAATTGGAGGTCACTGGCACCCCCGTCGTCTCCGCAGCGTCAGCAGTCTGAGCCGCTTCAGCTATCTCCTGCGCGGCAGCCATCTCCTGCGCGGCAGCCATCTCCGGCGCGGCAGCCATCTCCGGCGCGTCAGCCATCTCCTGCGCGGCAGCCATCTCCGGCCCGTCAGCCATCTCCGGTGCTTCAGCCATCTCCTCAGCGTAAGCGGAAGAGCACTGCCACGAGAAGCATTAGTAGCACTGCCACAAAGAAATCCGCAGGAAACGTACGCCAAAGAGTTCAAAAAACTACGTCCCGCAGCCTTCCGCCAAGCCATTGCCGGTTTTTCCGTGGAATCGCAGCGACGAGGAGACCAATAGGATCTCGGAAGAACAGGTCAAGAAATTCTTTGCATCTAGACGGGCCGAGCCAAAGGATAAAATAGATCCGGCGGTGGTGGAGAAGTTTTACAAAAATATTTTGAAACCTGAAACCCCACTTGTGCCGGACTACGAGCGCCAGATTTTGAAGGCGGATGCAAGGTGCAGCAGGGAGACTGGAAGTAGCAGTCGTGAGGCACCCCAGAAAACAGTTCCCAGGCTCGGAGAGCAGGAAAACCAATCATGCGCCCCGCTCCAAATGTTCGACACACGGGACGCTCCTCCCGTAAATGATTACGAGGCAGAGCTACAAAGAAAGGCCAATGAGATGGGGATGACTTACATTGCATACTTGAACGTCATGGGAGACAACTTGCCCAAATGCGATGCCAACCCCATACAACCATGGAAGTATGGGAAGAATCTCGTCAAGAAAGAGGAGCTCAAGAATCTACCAACAAAGATGCGAAAATTGCACAAGTGGTACCTTGATTTCTGCAAGACGAGAAAGGTAGAATGGATCACGGCGCATATAAGAGATCAGATTTTCTTGTGCAGAGACGACGCAATCGACTTCAACATTCAAGACTTGCATTTTCTATTCAATCAGAAGGAACTCGACAAATCTGCCATCAGCCTTTATTGTGTGTAAGTACTATTTCTGTAATTTTTATCTCATCTCATTCACTTCATTAATTGCATGTATATATATATATGCTCACCATATATGTATATACTATTATGCAGGAAAAAGGTTATGGAATGCATGAAAGGATGCCCTTTTGACATTGGGTTCGTTGACCCAAATAGAGTTCATGAAGAAGTGGTAAAAACCAAACCCGGGCAAACAGAAGATTACTTGCTAACGTCTTTACTGAGACAACAAACCAAAAGGGAAATACTATTGCCTTACAACTTCTCGTGAGTACTGTTACCCTCTCTCTTGTACACATTCTGTTTTGGCTTACTCGATGTTAAGTGTAACTGATGATGAGTTATGCGTGCGTAGGTTCCACTTTATTCTGCTAGTCATTCAACCCGACTCAGGAAAAGTCCTTGTCATGGACTCGTTACGAAAATAAAAAGAGATATGGGCAGACTTTAGAGAGATGCTCCAGAGGTAATTTCAATCATATTATCGCACTAGATCGGCAACTTTCGTGACAACAAGTAATTAATTACTCCTTTATCCATTTTCTTTGCCGGACAGGGTTTGGAAAAGGTTCACGGGCAGGGTCGTGGGTGAATGGTCAGAAGAACTAAAATTTGTAGACCAAAATATAAGTAATACTAGCTAGCTTCCAATTCCATTATATCATGCTTTATTGATTATTATTTTGATTGAACTCTCTATTCTCGTAAAGTGCGTGCATCAGGGACACGGCAATAACTTATGTGGGTACTATGTTTGCGAGTTCATTCGCAACACGATATGTGCGACGGGCCAAGCCGCACTAGAACAACTTAGAGTAAGTAAACAAAGTCCACAACATTATTTTATTACCATCAATTGTGTTGAGATTTATTCTTATATATATATTGACGGCCCATTCTTCATATATATTCAGATCGAACGGATGTGGGACCAACTACTACCATTTGAACGCATACGAGCCATTCAAGAGGAATTGGCGGGGTTCATACTTGATGAGGTCGTCACGCCTAGCGGAGAACTCTTTAGATATCCACCAAAATGAACGATGACGATGTATATGTGCCGACGACGATGTATGTGCCGATGACGATGTTTGTGTATAATAATAGTTGCTTAATTATTTATTTACTCGTATGTACCGATGACGATTTATGTATATACCGCTCCCGATCGATTCCCCCTCGCTCCCCCCCCCTCCCGCAGAAATACGCCCAGAACGGGGCAGAGGCAGAAGTCTGCCGTGGCAGAGATTTATGCCGTTTTCCTGCCCTTCCGCGGCAGAAGAACCTTTAACACCGGTTTCAGATACGAACCGGTGTTAAAGGGGGGGGCCTGAGGCCTGCGGCAGCCCCACGTGCGCCACCCTTTAACACCTGTTCGTATAAGAACCGGTGTTAAAGGGCCCCCCCTCTAACACCGAACCCTCAACAGCGGTTGGGGAACCGCTGTTAGAGGGCCCTCCCAACCGGAGTTAAAGGGGGGGCTCTGCACTAGTGCTGGAGTTGGACGGCGGCTGCTAGATTCGATGATTAGAGGAAACCCTAGGACTCGTTTTATATTTTTTGATCTCTTAAGATTTTATATATAATGTTTTTAAGATAATCATTTTTTCGACATGTCTTTTAATTTCCTGGCGTGTTGCTATCTGTAACTTGATTTTCGATTAACGTAATCCATGCTTGCTCTAGAAGAAAATCCATTGCCTGGGTTAGGCAACTCCTCGCAAGTCCGTCCCTTGCGTGACGGTTTCCATGTTTGTAGAGCGATCGGATCGGCGACCTTGAACCGTCCTCGTCGTGGTCTCTGTCTCTGACGAATCTCGCCAAAGTCAGCCGTAATTTCTCACCAATTCCTTCTCGTCTCCTGGTCGTACTATCCCTGACTAGGGGATCTCGTGAGCTATCCAGTTCTCCCACCACAAAAGGGCCTTCCGTGTGCTGCTAGGGCATACAGTCGTAAAACACTTAAATCCTAGCTTTCGGCTGTGTTTTCAAAGAGATCATGGAGGGAGTGGAAGGGATGATGCAGGGCCTAAAACTCACGGAGGCGGACAAGAAAGGGGTCAAGATCGGATGGAGGGGAGCGGGAAAGGTGGGAGCAGTTAAAGTGCAAGCCATCGGGAAATTGATGTCAGAAAAACCTGCGTTCGCTGAGGCTATGGAGAATGCGCTCGGACCTCTCTAGTGTCTGATGAAGGGCATAACCTGTAAAGATATGGGGGATAACATTTTCCTGGTCACGTTCCATCAGGCGGTGGGGAAGAAGAAGGCAGTGGATGGAGGGCCTTGGTGGTTTGACAAATCGCTGTTAGTTATGGAAGATTTTGTGGCGAGCAAATCCATCGATGAATATGAGTTCAACAAAATTCCAATCTGGGTGAGGATTTTCAAACTCCCTCTTGGCATGATGAGTAGACAAACTGGAGAAGATATAGGCGAGCAGATTGGCGAGTGGATGGAGGTGGATGGTGTGGATAATGGTTTCGCAGTGGGAAAATATCTTCGTGTAAAAGTACGTATGCCAATTAAGAGTCCGCTGATGCTAGGTATTACAGTGGTGGTTAATGAGAAGGGGAGAACAAAATGGTGTCCGTTCGAGTATGAGTACCTCCCAGACTTCTGCTTCCTATGTGGGATTATTGGGCACTTAGATAGAGATTGCAACATAAAACTTAAGAAGGGAGAGGAACCCCAGTTTGGAAAATGGCTGAGGTGGTTACCGCCAAAGAAACTACCATATATGGAAGTTAGGAGGGGTTGGACTGATGGTGGAGGAAGGAAAACAGTAGGATGTGGCAGTGGAGGTAGCAAATATGAAGGACATGGCAGTGATAGTCTATCATGGCGGAAGGATAGTAATAGTATAGGAGAGAAGGGTCGTAATGGGAATATAGGAGTGAAAGAAAGCTCGTGTCCTCTCAAGATAACAAATGAAATGGATAAGAAGGGAAAGGATACATAACACAAATCCCTTGATATGGAGAAATACAAGACTGGTGTAGAATAAAGTGGTGCAACAGCTGAACAAAAAGATGTGCTTATGTGTTCAGAAAATGAAGGGTTAGGAGCTGCAAAACAGGGGGGTGATGGAAATGTACAGGTGGTGAAGGAAAATGAAGCAGTATTGAGGCAGGGGGTCGAAGAGAGGGAAGATGGGGGAAGGAAGCAAAGCAGTGGGAGTAAAAATGGCAAAACATTCAAGAGGCAAGTACGGAAGGACAAAAAAGAAAATATGGAAAAACAAGTAATAGTGGGTAGGAAGAGAGGAGGGGATGAGATGGAGGTCGATGTGCAGGTGTTAACAAAAAAACTGAAGGACGGAGACAATGCAGTGCAACAAGCGGGAGCTGAATCGAACATTGATAAAGCGGAGCTGTCGGAACAGCTCCGCGAGCAGAAATGAAGATAGCAATATGGAACGGCCGGGGTTTGGGGAATGGCCCGGCCGTTAATGGTATTCTGGATCTCCAGAAGAGGGAGGACCCCGATGTTCTATTTGTGTCAGAGACAAAAATGGAGCAGAAAAAGCTAGAGTGGTTTAGATGGAAGCTAGACATGCCACACATGATGGTGAAGAATTGTGAAGGACAAAGTGGTGGATTGGTTATTTTCTGGAAGAGGGAAGTGAATTTGAGGGTGGTAGGATTAATGTTGAGGTACCATATAGACACAGAGATAACTGAAGACGATGGTTTTGTTTGGCGATTTACGGGAATATATGGGGATCCACGTACGAATAGGAAGGAATGCACGTGGAGGCTACTACGAAATCTGAAGCAGCATAACAATAAGCCTTGGTTGTGTGGAGGTGATTTCAATGAAATATTACACCCGTGGGAGAAGGAAGGAGGAGCCCCGAGACCGCAAGCATGCATGGATCGTTTTAAGAAAACGCTAGAGCATTGTGAGTTGGATGACCTGGGTTTCGTAGGTGACGCTTTCACATGGAGAAACAACAGCCACGATGCCAATAGATATATACGGGGGAGATTGGATCGGGCTGTGGCCACACAATCTTGGCGGGATCGGTTTCCAGGGTATAAGGTGGTAAATAGTGATCCCCGTCACTCAGATCATCGACCAATCATCATAGACACACATGGAGTGGAGAGGGCAGTGCGGAGACCGGGTAGGCGTATGGCGAAACGGTTTGAGGCCACATGGTTGGAAGAGGAGGAGTATAGCAACATAGTTGAAAATGCATGGGAGATGGAGATGCGCGGTGAACAGAAGGGGGTGGCGGGGGCAGTGAAGGGAGTCTTGGGAGAATTGGTGGATTGGAGCCGTAATAAACTGGGAGACCTTGAGAAGAGAATTAGTAAAATAAAAAAAGAACTTGAGTGTTGGAGAAGGAAGGGGATATGGCCAGAGCAGGTGCGGAGGGAAGAATTACTCCGTTTTAAATTGAGTCGGCTAGAGGAACAAAAGGAGTTATATTGGAAACAAAGGGCCCATGTGAAATTGGATGAAAAATGGAGATAGAAACACAAAGTATTTCCACTCGGTTGCATCAGAGAGAAGGAAGATGAATAGAATTAAAAAATTAAGGGGGGAAGATGGTAGTGTGGTGGAGGATGAGGGGGCCATGAAAGATTTGGTGACTAACTACTTTATAAATATTTTTTCCTCTAGTGCAGGTACCAGCGTGGAGGAACTCTTGGGCCACATCGACCCACGAGTAACCCCAGCCATGAATGAATTGCTATGCAAGGAGTTCAGTGCGGAGGAGGTAAAAGAATCCCTTTATAGTGTTGGGGATTTAAAGGCCCCGGGAATAGATGGTATGCCATCAATTTTTTACAAGAAAAGCTGGGAGCTTGTGGGTGAAAAAGTGACTGCTGAAGTCTTGAGTGTGCTCAATGGAGGTCCCATGCCAGAGGGCTGGAATGATACATGTGTTGTACTAATACCGAAAATCAAGAACCCCGAGAGCATGAAGGATCTACGACCTATAAGTCTATGCAATGTAGTGTATAAGCTTGTATCTAAGGTTCTCGCAAATAGGCTGAAACAAATCTTGCCCGAGATTATATCTCCCAATCAAAGTGCTTCTGTGCCGGGTAGATTGATCACGGACAATATTCTACTTGCCTACGAGTGTACTCACTATATGAAGAATAAGAGGAGGGGAAAGGAAGGATATGCTGCAATAAAATTGGACATGAGTAAGGCCTATGATCGGGTGGAGTGGACGTTTTTGGAGAAGATGATGACTAAACTTGTCTTTGACACAAGGTGGGTAGAGAGGATCATGCTATGTGTTTCTTCGGTTACATACCAGTTCCGAGTAAATGGAGATTGTACTGATGTGATAATACCGCGGCGGGGGCTGCGCCAAGGAGATCCCCTCTCCCCTTATCTTTTCTTGATATGTGGAGAAGGTTTCTCAGCATTATTAAACAAGGCAGAAGCAGATGGTAGTCTACCAGGAATCAAAATATGCCATGCTTCCCCGAGTATCAACCATTTATTGTTTGCAGACGATTCTTTGGTGCTTATGAAAGCGTCACGTCAAAGTGCCAGATCTCTGCAATCTTTGCTACAATTTTATGAAGGTTGTTCGGGGCAGACTATCAACTATGACAAGTCATCAATCATGTTCAGTAAAAATACAAAGGAGTGGTGTAAGAAGGGTGTGCTTGATGAACTGCATATTCGGGCTAAAGCAAGGATGAAAAAGTATCTAGGCCTACCGATGTATGTGAGTAGGTCTCGTAAACAAACATTTGAATATTTGAAAGAAAGAATTTGGAAAAAGATACAGGGATGGAAGGAGAAATTCCTCTCTAAGGTAGGGAAGGATATTCTTATTAAGGCATGTGCACAAGCGATCCCCATGTTTGTAATGTCCTATTTTGACCTCACCAAAACACTCTGTGAAGATATGAGTGCTATGATCTGTAGGTTTTGGTGGGCAGAACATGATAAGGAAAATAAGGTGCATTGGCTTAGTTGGGAGAACTTGACAAGATCAAAAAGAGATGGAGGATTGGGTTTTCGGGACCTGTATGGTTTTAATTTGGCGATGCTAGCAAAACAAGCTTGGCGTATGCTCATTACCAGATTCTCTGTGTGCACAGGTTTTGAAAGCAAAGTATTTTCCCAACTCTTCGTTACTGCAAGCAAATACGACAAACGGGGTGTCATATACATTCAGAAGTATCTTAAAAGGAGTGGAACTACTAAAGGAAGGTATCATATGGCGGATAGGAGATGGGACAAGTGTGAATATTTGGACAGACCCGTGGCTTGCTCGAGATGATGCACTGAAACCTATCACTCCATGAAAGAACATGTTGGGCCCCCATGTGTGGTTTTGGTAATTAATGATAATCTTTATGGACTAATGTGTGTATTAAGTTATACTTATAGGATTTGTCCATTGGCATCACTTGGAGCATGTTTTGGCTTCAAGGTCGATGAAATGCAAAGAAGATATATTATGCAAGCTCAATATGCGAGGTCGATGATGAGGAATTAAGAAAGGCGTTTCATCTTGAGAAGGGCAAGACCGTCTACATCGAGATCAAATGGAATGCTCAAGGCAAAGGTATAATCTTGATAGGTTTTCCCTTTTGCCGGTCTCACGTTGTGTGTGTGAGACCGGGTTTAGGATAGATAACCATACTATCAAGAGGGGCTCTCGTATGAGTAATTCAGTCACATCGTTCGGAGAGAGCTCAAACCTTTGCATACTTGCATCATTGTATTTGGTTGTTATTTGGTCTTATCCATGTGCGGATATAGAGCTTGTGGTATTCTCCATAACAAGCTCTTGGTCATCAAAATCGGATCTCCCATATGTATCTTGTTGCGATTTTGATTTATGCGGCTTTTCGGTTTCTCACCAAGTGAGGTATCTCACATTATATTAATTGATACATTACCACTTGATGATAATCAATATTTCCACTTTCTATTGGAAAGCCCTTGTTGTCATCTATCCAACGCAATTGAAATCGGGTCAATCGGAGTCTCCAATCAAAAGTTATGACCGTTTGTATATTTGCTTTATTTAAATTGAAACAGAAAAGAAAAATATCTTGCCTGGGCCGAGCCGTACTACCGCAGCCCAGTACCGATCGTGTCTAACTGCGCGCAGCCTATTCCTGTGTGACCCGGTACCTTCATCCGGTCCTACCGGACCGGCCCGGTAGTACCGCCTGGGTGGGCCGGTACTACCGGCCGACCCAGGAAGGTGTGCCCCGCCTCCCAGCCCATTCCCTTGCCAGATCTTCTAGCTACGTTTGTCCTGGCCCGTTTTTCTCCTTAGCTGCTGTGCGCGCCGCCGCCGCCAGCTGCTCCCCCCGCCTGGCCCGCTGGCCCGCTCGCTCGCGCTGCTGCCTCGCGAGGCTCCCGCACTCGCGCGCGCGTTGACCCACGTTTGGCTCGCCCGCTTGCTGCGCGCACTGCTGCCCGCGCGCGCTAGCTGCTACCGCTGCGCTGCACTGCTGTTGCTCGCCTGCATGCGCACAGCTGCTGCTGCGGGCCGCTGCTGGCTTGTTCTGATTTCCGCGCTCGCTCGCTTGCTGGCTAATTTTTTTTAAATAATACATTTTTTTTATTGATTTTCACAAATAATACGTAAATTTGGCAAATTTCAGTTCTGTCGATCCGTCGTCCGTTCAACGGACGACAGAGGTCCTTCGTCGCTTGATCAGACGACCAACGTGTCGTCTTTTGTTGAAAAGACGACCAAACATGTCGGGTGCCAGGGGTCAGCCGCGTCGGCGGTTCAACGGACGACGGGACTGTCTCCTTTTCTTCAAAAGACGACCGAGATGTCGGGTGCCAGGGGATCAGACGCGTCGGCTGTTGAACGGACGACGCCCGTTTCGTTCCTTGAACGGACGACGCGCCCCAGCTATATTAGCTCGCTCGCCCGTGCCCGTCGTCTGCTTGCTCTCATTTCCAGCTCGCGCGTCTGCTAGCTCCTCTCTAGCTCTTCTTCCTCTCTCACTTGCTCTCATTTTCTCAGCCATTGCACCGATTTATAGCCTAGATTTCTATCCAAACTCGCTGCTCTAACACATTAGCAAACTAGTAGAGTCCCGATCTGCTAATGGAATAGCCTGGTGTAGTGATTTGAGGCGTTTTGGTGGAGGGGTCTAGTGGTGTTCTTGTTGAGCAATGGCCATGGTGGAGGCTGGTGCTGGGACTTGACCTGAGGAAGGTGCATGGTGGAGGTGCTGATCCGTTGACATGAGGCAGCTGCACGGCAGGACTTTGCACGCTTCAAGGGTAAACCCTAATTTCTTGCTTATTGCAGTCATGTGTGTATGTTCATAGGTAGCGTTTGATGGGGTCTGTTAGATGCAAGAGATTTGTAGAGTATTATGTGTCAATGTACCTGTTTTTGACTATTTTTGCTATTTTTTAGGTCAAAAATCATGTCAAATAATGTAGTGTTTAGGTTCTTGTATGGTCCTGGTTCCGTCAGAATAAACCAGCACGGAGTTGATTTGAGCGAGTTTAGATTTATGGATGAAGTGCTTCAGAATCCTGAAACAGTGCCGGTTACTCAGTTGAAGAATTGGTTATGTGTTCGTTTAGGGCTCCCTCCTACCCATACTGTCGGTGTGCATGCTTTATGGACTAAGTCAAGGCAAACCCCTAATTTTTATTTAAGGCCAATATAAGCGCAACAGAAATGGGTCAAATTTGTGCAAGCTTGCCAGAAAAGAGAAGTTAACCCCAGTCTCTTAGTGTTACCTGTGGCGAAAGAGGCTGGGTATGATCATGGCCAGAGTAGGCAGACCGGTCATGCTAGAGGTAGTTATGATCATGGCCAGAGTAGTCAGACCGGTCATGCTGGAGGTAGTTATGATCATGGCCAGAGTAGTCAGACCGGTCATGTTGGAGGTAGTTATGATCATGGCCAGAGTAGTCAGGGCCAAGAGGGTGGCGGCGGGTATGAATCAGGTCACAGTAGCTATGCACACATCGGGGGTGATGGTTATGTATCAGAGGACGGTGGTGAAGGATTAGGGGAAGACATATTCAGTGGCGAAGCTGATGAGGACGAGATATATGATGGTTTGTTGCAACATCAAATGGAAGCCGAAGACTCAGAAGGCAACAGTGATACGGCTGATGATTCTGGCGAGTCTGATCAAGAAGAGATCGGCCAACCTATTCCGGCATCATGGAATAATGACAACACAGCAGCAATGACTATGAACGATGGGCATGATTCGGCGTGGCATTATCACGCGAACAACATCTCTCTGGGTGCATTATATCCTAGCAAGAGACATCTGCAGGAAGCAATTGTTGAGTGGTCAATGTCCATGCAACGGGTCATGAAAACGCAGGTGTCATCACAACAATATTTGACATTGGTTTGCGAGGAAGCTGGATGTCCTGCAAGGGTGCATGCCCATGTCCCTAGGTATGACACAAACTGGAAGGTCACCGATGTTGTGATGCACACATGCACACTTGAAAGTGTCCTTTAGGACCATCGTAACCTCACGCCAACCCTCCTGGCTAGACTGTTGTACACAGAGATAGTGGAGGGCAAAGCCATGGGGGTGAAAGCTATCATTAACAAAGTTTCTGTCAGATTCCGCTACAATATTTCATACGGGAAGGCTTGGAGGACTAAGCAAAGGGCACTGGAGGCAAGGTTTGGTTCGTTTCGAGACGGGTATGACTGTGTTGTTAGGATGCTCCAAACACTGCAGGCTAGGAATCCAGGCACCTACGTGGACATCCAACACTTTACATTGCCACATGAACCTAATTTGAGGATACTTCATCGAGTGTTCTTCTCATTTGCTATATGCATAGAAGCTTTCACTCACTGTCGACCAGTCATCTGTGTGGATGGTACATTTCTCACTGGCAAGTATAGGGGTCAGATATTGACTGCCATAGGCCAAGATGGAAACAATCAAGTGGTTCCACTTGCTTTTGCTTTCGTGGAGAGCGAGAACACCGAGAGTTGGGTATGGTTTTTCAGGCAGCTAAAGATAGCAATTGTGAGAGATACACCGAATGTATGCGTGCTTCATGATAGGCATCCAGGTATACTAAGCGCGATAAAGAAGCTCACACAGCCCACTCCTGATGAAGTAACTCCATGGCTGGACATGCAGAGTCGTTGGTGCATGCGGCATCTAGGGGCCAATTTTTTCTCACAGTTCAAAAACAAGGCTCTTATGAACCTATTCAAGAAGCTTTGCAAGCAGAACCAAGAGTAGAAGGGCGACAACTTGGGTTCCAGACTAGTCGCTTACAGTACGACTCGTCTTTGCTCACGTGCTTGGTGGATCGATGGAGGCCCGAGACTCACACTTTCCATTTTCGATGGGGAGAGATGGCTCCTACCCTTCAGGACGTCTCGTACTTGCTGGGACTTCCGTTGGCTGGCGTGCCCATAGGCCTAGTGGATCCACCGGCAAATTGGGCCCAAGACATGGCCCAACGATTCTTTGGCATCCGTGATGGAGCTCAGGCCTTTGGCCATGACAATCATGGGCCAAAATTTGGATGGTTGGAGCAGTATCAGATGTGTTTCATTTATTTGTTTTATTTTGTTGGAGAAGTATCATGTACTGAAAATTGTTCTATTTGCCAATGCAGATACAGAGGTTTGGGTTCCCGGCCACTCCGATGACTGCGCCACAGATTACACGCAGCCTGGAGGCATACATTATGTGGCTGCTCGGGAAGGTGATGTTCACTGAGAACCACGTGTCGACCATTAGTGCGCGATACATCTATTTTGCTAGAGGGACCGCGGAGGCGACGTGCCAGGAAGAATGCACACAGTGGAGTTGGGGATCAGCTGTCTTAGCAGCTACGTACCGAGGTATGTGCAATGCTTGCCAGTTAACCAAGGACAGTTCTGTCTTGCTAGGATGCCCATTGTTGCTGCAACTGTGGTCATGGGAGAGGTTCCCTATCGGCCGTCCAGATGTAAGTGTCAACCAAATAGTCGGCAACCAGGAACATGAAACAATTGTCTACCACTCTGACCTGCTGTTCGACGAAGATCAAATTGATTTGCCTACATTTGGCACTCACTGGACCCGTCGCAAGGTCAGTGTAATGTCTAGTTAAATTGCACTTCTGGTACTACAATATGAAAGTTACTAACAACTATTTTGTCATGTAGTGTCGTTTCGCGGGAGAGCAAGTCGTTAGATGATATCCATCGTTCAGCGAGCAGTTCGACACACTGAAAGAGGATGTCGTGATTTGGGAGCCGTACACCTAGCAGACACGACACACACGATATCCCGGCGGGTTATCTATTATGTGCACTAGAGATCGAGAGTACTGGATGACTACATCGAAGATCATCTTTGATTGCCAAGTTGAGGAGATGTCTCAACAGAGGGTCATGCGACAGTTTGGTCTTTGCCAGATGGTAGATCCCCCGCGTCCGGATGTTCCCCTTCCAGATGTCGTGCACGCGTAAGTAAATATATGTACATAAGGAATGTGTCTTATACTTCATCGTTGTTCTTTAATGATGGTCTAACAAGTTCTAATGACAGGTACTCTCGGAAAAGTAGCAAGACCGCCACTCAATGGCTCCAACGGGTGGGGATTTACGTCAACGAGTGGCAGAATGCACCAACACAAGTGTGGCACGCTGGCCCGTTTGATATGGAGCTATTTCACGGATACTTACAGAGGTACATGTCGATGACACGGCTACGTCCCATTCCACACGCACATGACGATGAGATATACCCTAGCCAGTCAACACTGGAGTCCAGAAAGTCAGCGATAAGTACTTTATTTAGAGAAAAATCAACATGAGTGCCTATGTAGTGCATACCTAACTATGAGACAAATACAGGCCGATATGACGTGGGAGCTATAGACTGAGGTGGCTCAGTACGGACGATCGCTTTTGACCGTTCCTCTTGTGCCCCGTCAGCAGGCTCAGTCCTTTGCCCCGCGGGTCGAGGAGAAGCTGCGGCGTATCTACGCGGCCATCACGTGCACCAGCGTCTCAGACGTCGTTCAACACCGAGAAGCACAACGCCCACCGCGTCACTCGGTGGAGGAGCGCGCCCCACGTCGATCCACGCAGCAGTGCCCACCGCGTCACTCGGTGGAGGAGCGCGCCCCACGTCGATCCATGGAGCAGCCACCTTCTCCAGACCATGCTGGAGGCTCGGGATGGCACGAGGAGCATATTTCTCCACCACTCCGCCACGGGCCTCGTCCACGACTCTCACAGCAGGCGCCGCCGAGAGCACCACCTCCAGACCAGGCTGGAGGCTCGGGGTGGCAGCAATCACAGTTTACTTCTGACCCGTGGCAGCAATCGCAGTTTAATATCGACCAGTTGCAGCAGAACCAGATTACTTTCAAACAATGGCAGCATCAGCAGCCGATCCCCTACATGGAGTTTGCTTATCGACCACAATCTCATCCTCAGGTTAAGCGTGTCCCTTCCTACTATTATTAGATGCAGTATGCCATTGTTCAGTACTTAATTTCTTGTACACTAGCAGGAGACTCCGTTACATGGGACAGTACTGACGACCGTCATCAGCAGACACAGCACGAGCAGGTAAACTGGTTTAGCCAGTATCAGCCAGGTACGCCACCACCTATCCCCACACAGAATACACAGGATCAAGGTGAAGGGTCAACTGCACATCGCCGTGATGTGATGCCACCCCACAGATATGGATAGAGTACACCGAGGCCTCCGCCACCTCGTCGTCGACACCAGTGATATCTACTTATGTATCAGTCGTTTACCTATCTATGTATGAGACATCATTCTATTATTTCATGATTTTATTCGACAAACTACTCAACATAACTTGCAACATAGTTCAACATAACTTGCGGTACATAAATTAGAGTCCTATCTATCCCTAGCATGATGTCTTTCCCTTTCCCTTCGATGATGCCTTGCCCTTTCCCTTGGACGATCGACCCCAGCTGGGGCGTCGGATCCTCAACGGACGACAGAACGTGTCGTCTCTTCAACCGACGATCGACATGTTCGTCTGGCGAGCAGCCGAAGCACACGGGAATCGTCTCCTCAACGGACGACCCCAGCTGTCGTCTGATCAAGCGACGAAGGAGCTCTGTCGTCCGTTGAACGGACGACGGATCGACAGAACTGAAATTTGCCAAATTTGCGTATTATTTGTGAAAATCAATAAAAAAATGTATTATTTAAAAAAAATTAGCCGCTTGCTGTGTGGTTTTTCGGTCCGGTAGTACCGGTTCGTCCCGGTACTACCGGCCCTGACCGAAATAGTGCCCCAACGGCTAGATTTTCTAGGGCTACTATTTAACCATCTTGTCCATTTTAAGTTTAGATAGCTCCTCTATTATCTATTAGGCTAAACTTTGTCCATACTTGCTCTAGATCTTGAAGCTTGCCTAATCTTTTCCCTCCGATGATTCTTGCCCATATTTGAGTGGAAGAGAGAGGAGATCTAGCCCCACGTTTTGACCTAACCGATTCATCTCTTTGTGAGTGCATCTTTGGGGATCTAGATTTTGGGGGGTTTTGTGTCTCTCTTTGATTCATCCCCTCTTGTTTCCCCAATAGCTTTAGTAGTTTTGTTGGAACTTGAGAGTGAGGGATTTGGTCATCTTTATGGTGTTCTTGCCATTTGCATTTGGTGCACCGGTTTGAGTTCTCCTCTGAGGATTTGGTTTGAGTTGCTCATTGGATCTTGTCCCTCTTGGGTTCTTGGAACCCTAGACGGTTTGTGGCATTGGTGGCATTGTGGTCTTTTGTGGCATTTGTTGGGAGCCTCCAATTAAGTTGTGCAGAAGTGCCCCAACCTTGTGAGAGGTTCCGGTTGTCACCAAGAAGTGCACCGATAGTGGAAGCGTGGATCGATCCCGTTGGGGTGAGATTCACCGGAGAATAAGGGAGGCCTTTTGTGGTGTTGGTGGTTTGATACCACCCCCTCTCCAAACGAGACATACTCCATGTTGGGAGGAACTCGGTAAAATATCGGTGTCCCCGCGTGCCTCGGTTATCTCTATACCCGAGCTCTTTACTTATGCACTTTACATTGTGATAGCCTTCGTGCTTGAAGTAATATATATATATATATATATATATATATATATATATATATCTTGCTATCACTTTGTTGCTTGTATTGCTTAGCATAAGTTGTTGGTGCACATAGGTGAATCCTAGTTGTTCTAGGTTGTACTTGACAAAGTAAAACGCTAGTTTTATTCCGCCTTTGTTGAGCCACTCTAGGAAAAACAATTATCGCCTATTCACCCCCCCCTCTAGGAGATATCCGTATCCTTTCACTCCACGTCGTCAATGTGTCTACAGAATGGTAAATGAACTGATTAATCCCGTTACAGGACAGTGGGATGAACAATTGGTAAGAGATACGTTTATGAGGATTGATGCCGAGACTATTCTGTCAACCCCAATTCGTGATGATTTTGAAGATTTCCTTGCATGTCATTATGATAGCAAAGGTCAATTTACAGTCAAATCTGCTTATAAACTGAATGTGAAACATAGAGATGGTGCACAGCAATCTTCATGTAGCCAGGGGTCTTTGCAATGGGAAAAGATTTGGAAATTAGAGTGTCCTCCAAAGATTAATCAATTTATTTGGAGGTTCGCTCATAACAGTCTCCCTCTCAGAATGAACATTAAAAGAAGAGGAATGGTTTGTGATACCAAATGTGTGTGTTGTCAAAGGCTTGACGAAGATGGTGCTCCTTTGTTCCTGAGATGCAAAGAAGTAAAATATGTGTGGAGGGAACTGAAGCTTGAGGAGGAAAGACAGATCTTGTGTGCATGCCCGAATGCCAAAACTATGGTACATCACCTACTGTCGATGAAAGAGGAGAAGAGAGTCCTTATAGCTTGCCTGCTTTGGCGGTGGTGGATCAGAAGAAATAAATTTAATTCCAAAGAAAATGGAGGAAATAAGAATAACCTTGTTCATCCGGTACGTTACTGGGCAGGAGAATCAGCTCAGTTTTTTTCGAAAATGCAAGCACAAAAATCCTAGGCAGAACCTGAAGTACGAGTGTGCCAACCTCCAAAGTATAATATGCTGAAGATTAATATCGATGGGGCTTTTTCTGCTGAGACTAAATCTGGTGGATGGTGTGGCATCCCGCAAAACCACTACTAGAAAATCGCGTTGTTTTTGTGCATTGCATCATCATGACCGCATGCCCATGTCATCATGCCACATTGCATTTGAGCATCGTCATCATCTTGCATCTGATTGTACAAAACTATTTGCAGAAAACCCTATTTTGTTTTCTAAACGCCTCATCCTTATTCAAACGCAAAACCCGGGCTTGTCCGGATTATTTATTTTGTCTAGCATCGGTTTGCAAAAGCCCCGTTTAAAACATTAAAAATATTTAATTTATTTTAGTGGGGCAGTCGAACGGGCCGAATAGACCCGAACGACCACCCCTGTTTTTTTTAATCGGTCCACCTAACCAGTCCCCTCTAATCCTAAAGCTACCCATTCCTATACCCACCCTTCCCAGCCACCTCACCCCCACCAGTAGTATGCTGACACCTCATCTCCCTCTCACCCTCTTCCAACCACAAACTGCCACACCACCCCACCCAGCTCACCCACACACTCCACTCACGCACACACACCGACGCACGCCTGTCCACCCTCTCCACGCGGCCCCACACAACCCCCGACCGCCTCCCTGGGCCCCGCGGGACCCACCCCCATGCGCCCCCCCGTCCCTCTCTCTCTTCTCCCTCTCTCTTCCCCGCGCGCAGCCCCGCTCCCCACCCGCGCGCGCGCCGCACCGTTCCTCCCTCGCTCCGGCCGCCCTCGCCGCTGAGCGCCGCCGCTCCCGCTCGGTCTTCCTCCGCCACCGCCCCGCGCCGAGCCCGCGTCTGCCCCGGCTCGCCTCCTCGCCGCCCAGGCCGCGCGCCCGCCGGCGCCGTGCACCCCTCCGCGCGGCCGCAGCCCACCTCGCCCCTCACCTCCAAGCGCCGCCCCGACGACCTCCCTCCTCGGCCCCGTCTCACCCGCGGCCCTCCACCAGCTCTGCGCCGCCCCTCCCGTGGCCACCCTCTGTCGACCGCGCCTCGCCTCGCCGGAATCGCGCCTACCCCGCCCCTGGCTGACCCCGACGCGAGCCGCCCTCGCCTGGCCGCTTCCGCCCGACCCCGAGCACCTCCCGTCGCCGCCTCGCTGAGCCTGGGCGCCGCCGCTCGCCCAAGGCGCCACCGCCGCCGGACGCCCGTCCAGGCGACCTCACCGTCTCCACATCAAGACCCCACCTCCCTAGCTCCCTCTGGTGCCAAGGAACCTCGCTGTCCTAACGCCCTCTGCCCGACGCTTGCGACACCGACCTCCACAGTGATGCCTATGATCCCCATCTGTGTGGGCATGTGTACGTCATATGTTCGAGCGTCGTTCGGGTGCCATCACCGAGAGATGTCCGTGTGCACGCTGTGGTTCATGTTTGTCCTGGCACTTTGCAAGATTCCAATGAGGCCGGCGATTCACGAAGCCACTGGAATACCGCATCAGTGCCGTTCCAAGTCACCAATCACCGGAATCGGAACGCCAAGAACGCCTTCATGGACATCCGAAGACCCCGATGGCTGAGACCGAACTAGACCCCTGGACGCCAAGATCTACTCCCCGGATCCGAAGACCGAACCCGGGCGCGCCCAGTTCTTCGATCTCGTCGTCAAGATCTCCTCGCGGACAAGACCGAACCCGGCACGACAAGTACTTCCTCGAGGATGCCTAGTGCTTCATCCCGAACGCCATGATCGTCGACGCGACCCGAAGACCACGGATGCGCCAAGACCTACCCCTTTTATCCGAGAACGTCTCCGTCGAACCCTGGACCCCGAGACCGACCCGAACCCCGGAACCCCCAAGTCCGTCGAGACCCCTCAATGTGTGAACCCCTTCCCGGAACCCTATTTTATAACATAATACAACTTGTCGCATAATAATTGTCTTGCATGCATACATTCATGTGGTTTGGGGGCCTTATGCCGATTCACCTTATAATTAAATGTGGGGCCCACATGCGGGCAAATCTAGCCTTATATTGGCCTCATTTAAATTTGTGTAGCGAACTCGGTGCTATTATTTGCCATGTTAATACAACATTTAAAATGCGGGGTTTCTAAATGACATGAACCACCTAATTATTTGTCGGGACCCCGGTTCCGCTTAATATGACCTAATCGCATCGCATCTTTGCCATGTCATCCATCATGCATGCATCATGCCGATCTTCTGCCGCTGTATTAAATAGTGCATCCGGTGTTTCTTCTAGTGTTTTGTTTCTTCGCGGATAAGGCCGTTGAGTTGATGTGAGCTTCGCCCCGATCTTCGGTTGAACCTTCGACAATGTTTTCAGGCGAGCATCTCCCCCTTTCTACCTATCTTACTTTTATAGTATTTATTCCCTCCTGTTGATCTATTGCTATCTGTGTTGCGTTGCTATAGTTTCCGTACCCGTGATATCCCCTTGCAGCCATATATTGCCTCGGACACATCCTATTACCTGCTGTTTGGTAGATAGTTGGACTTGCGCGTCGTAGTCGCTTGCTCAAGTGCTGTTGCGTGTCGTCCGGCGCCACAGTTGTTGATGTATTGCCGCATGTTGATGTTGGAGCTGATCATAGTTTTACTTATTGTTCACTTTCATTCCTGTTTAACAACTAAAATTGAAGTAAGTAAGCAGAGGCATCGGTGGGTGATAGATAATATTTGGTTTCCGAACGCCCACTTGTGTCCCGTAGGACCCCGAGTACTTGATACCTGTTCCTTGATTTATCGCGCTATCCACATATGGGGAATTATGGGCCCCCCTTAGCCAGAGCTTGATTCCGTCTTATTTCTTGGGGCCACAAACTAGTTTGAGGTTTTATTTACGATCCTGTACTTATGCCATGCTTTACTGCTTTAATTAAATTGTGCGACAGATAGCACCTGTACTGTTTAGGATCGGGACACGATTCCGCGGTGTCGACAAGCCCCGTTTGGGGTTCCCAGTCGTTCACAGCCGTCTACCCAGACCTTGAGTCCGCCTCGGAGCTAGCTTACTTCGTTGCGGGTAGCTTAATGGGGTGGCCCCCTGAAATATTTCTGAATCTTGTGATTGCTCTGTCGTGAAGACCTCGTTGGGTTTTGATTTGGTTTTTCCGAGGTTGATCGTGTGTGTGTTGCTATTTGTGCACCCCGGCCGGGTTAAAACTTTCTGAAAGCCGTGTCCGCGGTTATGGACGACTTGGAGCACAGTATCTCGACCATAGACAAGCATAACTAAAGTTTATTGCTATAAATTTGACTTTATAATGACTAGTAATCAGCTTCACTATAATGGAATGATTAAATAATACTGTCCACAATTGCTTGTTTGCTTTGTCGCTTGCGACAACTGCATCTGACTAGTAAGTATTGCAACTACAACGGAATGGCTGAATAAAAGTATCAACAACTGTTGGGTTTTGGGTTATCTCATGCTAATTGAATCTGACTAGTAAGTGATGCCACTATAATGGAATGATTAACTAAAAGTGCCCACTGTTTACTTTATCAGGATGAATATCTAAACCTGACTAGTAAATGCTGCAACGATAACTGAATAAGTAAAACTGCCAACTGTGTGAGTTTCTCGGTTGACTTCCTCGTTTGGTCTCGAGGGGGAAACGCCAGGATGGGTTTGTTTGATGATAGTATCAGGCTGGATCCGAATAGGTCTTCTCACCCCTCTCTGATAGCCGCCAGTTGTATCGAGTCTCTATAGGTTGTTTAGTGCATGCTGCCGCTGCCGCCCAGTCCACCATACCTATGTAGGTGAGGACCGCCGAATTCTAGCCTCGCCGTGTACTGGCCTCAGTACTGACGCTCCTCTTTTTCCTTTGCCCTTTGTCGGCACCCCTTTTGTTTAAGCAGGTTTTGAGATCGACGCCGTTAGCAGGGTTACCCTTCCGGCTTGGCCTGGGCAGGGTTATGGACGCCATTGGTTATTCTTCAGGGCTCTTAGCCCCATTTGCATCTTGTCCGTAGCTGGACGCTCTATCGTTTTCAAGGTGATTTGGATCTTTGTACTGTATATTTGTATTCTTGACTCATGGAGTCGCCGATATATATGTATCTGTTCTGTGGGTCCCATCGAGGACTGTTGTGTAATGTTATTACTTCGTTTTCCACCCGCACGCAAGTGCCTGGTGGGCACCTTCGAATCGTTTCTATGCGGGTTTGGCGGGTTTCGCTAAAACTTGCATAGGGCCGATTCTGAGGGTGTTACAATGGGGTTTTGTTGTCAGAGATAAGCATGGACAAATTCGTGGTTCTGGAGCAGGAAAGCTTTCATATGCCTTGAGTGCGGCACAAGCAGAAATTCGTGCATGTGAGGAGGCAACACATGCAGCTGTATCATGGAGAATGTCAAACATCCTAATTGAATCGGATTCTCAGAACCTGGTACGAGCCATGAAAAGTACTGAGTTTTACAGAGCACCTGAAGGAATTATCTACAGAGACCTGCGGCTCTATATGATGTTATCCTTCAATTCTTTTGAGTTTAGCTTTGCACCACGTAATTGTAACAGATTAGCTCATGAGTTAGCTGCTTATGGTGCGAGTCGGCAGGAACTTGAAACTGTGTGGCCGGAATCGCTACCGAACGATGTACGAGTGTTGATGGCCAGCATTTCTGCTGAGCCGAGTACCTAATGGAATTAAGTGTTCCAGTTCAAAAAAAACTCCTCGCCATCTTCCCACACTTTTACCAACTTTAAGAAAGAAAACAAAACCTAGTTCTAGTTTTTCCCCTAGGTTTCTAGGGTTCCCGACATCCTCTTGCGCCCCCCGCAAGAGTCACCAAACCCTACCACAATCTGATCGCGATCGACGACTGGTTGGAATCCCAGCGAAGGCATTGCGATCTTCCAGGTTTCTCAGGCACGTTCCTTGGGGGAGTAGTAGGTTGCATGGCGGAACCTCCGTCAGAGCCGTCGCTATCGGCAGAAAATCTTACAGAACAGGTCTCGGCGGCGCAACATAACATGGCAGAGAAGGGGAATATGGCGAGTGGATCTGGCCCAGTAGATTTCGAGAAAGAGTTAGAAGATCGATTTGAAGGATTAGATCTCCACGGAGAGGAAGAATCTGATCTGGATTTTTCGGAGGAAATTGATGAACTAGTTGGGGATGTGAGATGGTTGGCGATATTTAGGGTTCATACCTCAAAACCCTTTAGTCATGCAGCTCTCTTTAAGCAGACGAGGAATGCATGGGCCTCGGCGAAGGATGTCACGTTCAAGGCAAAAGGACCAAACTTGTTCTTGGTACAATTCCAATGTCTTGGTGATTGGAATAGGGTTATGGAGGGGGGTCCATGGCTGTTTCGTGGAGCTACTATTGTGATGGCTGAGTATGATGGATTCTCTAATGTTGATGATTACAAATTGGATAAAATTCCTGTATGGGCATGAATACAAGGAGTTCCAGAGGGTTTGATGAAGAAAAAAGAGCTAGCGGAGAGGGTAGCCAAGAAGGTGGGTGAGCCCCCCATTAATGTCATTGTAAATGAAGGTTTTATTAATCCTGCAAAATATCTGCGAGCTAGGGTTTTCCTGGATTTGAACAAACCGTTGGTGCGATTTGTCCCAATAACTTTGAAGGAACGAAAGAAGTACCCGGTACAATTTGAGAAACTTCCAGAGTTCTGCAACTTCTGTGGGGTGATAGGTCATGAAGTGACGGAGTGCGGCGACGGGGTACATGATGCTGATGCGTGTCAATGGGGAGATTGGCTAAAAGTTGTGTTTGAACCTCCTGCCATGGGGGCCGGGAGAGGTGCTGGTAATCGAGGAGGCTTTGGAAGAGGTGGAGGCCGCGGTAGGGGGTTTACCCCTGGAAATTCGACTGAGTATGAGGAGGATAATATGGATCTCGCTACAAATGACTTCGATGGGAACCAACCTCGGGTCCCGAGGAAACGAGCTGGGGCTGGGGACGCAAATGCTAGTAAGGGTCGTGAAGTCCCTCCTGTGTCAGTGGCGGACAAGGTTCTTCTGCTTGAGAATTCTACAAGTTCAATGGTTGACAAAATTATGTCTTCCCTACAAAAGATTCAGGATCCGAAAAGAAGGAGAACAGTTGGGGAGGGTGTAAAGGATATGGAGACAGATATGATATCGGCGGCCTCCTCTGGGGAGGACCGCTGGGAGCAATGATAACTTCAGGATGGAACTGCCAGGGGATGAAGACATCCCCGACAATTCTAGCGCTTCTGGAGATCCAGAGGCAAATAAAACCCGATGTGTTGTTTCTGTCTGAATCACATCTGGGAAAGGCTAAGGCAGAAAAACTAATGAGGAAACTAAGGTTTGATCGCATGCTGATTCATGAGAGTAATGGAAGAAGTGGTGGTCTTATTCTCTTTTGGAAAAAAAGAAATAAACATAGTTGAGAAGAGGGTTGAAAAGAATTTCATCGATGTGATTGTTGATGGAGATATCCCTTGGCGGTTGACAGGGTTCTATGGTGAACCCAAGTGGGAGGACAAACATAAGTCCTGGGAGTATCTTAGAGAACTGCATGCACAAATGAATATGCCCTGGTTGATACTTGGAGACTTCAACGAAATATGGTTCTCATGGGAGAAAGAAGGAGGTGCACCCCGTGCACAACGCTACATGTTGTAGGGTTTCGTAGCATGGAAAACGAAAAAATTCTATCGCATACAAACAAACAAGCCAAGATCTATCTACTAGATTGTAGCAACGAGTCGATGGAATAACTTACCCTCGAAGATTCCAAAGTGTTTAACGAGAGCGGATTCTCGTGGGTGATGTAGTCGTACTCTTTTCGATCTCAAGATCGCGTAGACGATCCTTCCGGCGCTGCGTTCCGGCAGCGCTCCCGCAGTCGGTCACACGTTCGGTACTCGACGAAGACCTTTCTCTCCCTTGTTCCAGCAGGCAGCGGAGGTTGTAGCACTCTCCTCGCGATTCCGGCAGCACAACGGCGTGGTACCGGAAGTAGAGGGGAGATCCCGCAGGGCTTCGCCTTAAGCCGGAGCGAGTATGGTGGAGTATGAGAGAGTACTATTAGTGGTCTAGGGATTAGACACACCAATTAGAAGGCTCTAAACCGAAGGCTAGGGCAATTAGAAGCTCTAAACCAAAACGGCTCTAAACCGGAGATTAGAGGATAGGAACTTGTGCGTCTAGAGGAGGAGGCCCTGCCCCTCCTTTTATGGGTGGAGGGGGCCGGCCAAGGGGAGGGGAGTCCCTCCCCAATTCGGCCTTGGTTGGCGCGCCGGCTTGGAGGGACTCCTCCCCCAAGTCGGTTCCAACCACCTCTTGCTTGTTTCCCACAGTTTCTTGTTTTAGCCGTTTGACTTTCAAACTAGACATTTGACTTTTCTGTTTTAGGATTCAATTTAATCCTTTATTTGGAACAGCAAGAACACTTAGTACATGATGCAATCATTCCAATATGCAATGACACATTCATGTACCCTTTCCCCCCCGGAGTGCCGGACATTCCGGAACCTTCTAGAACATTCCCGATGAAATCACCGGAATCATTTCCGAACTCCGAAACGGGACTTTCCTTATATGAATCTTATTCTCCGGACCATTCCGGATCACCTCGTGATATCCCGGATCCCATCCGAGACTCCGAACAACATTCCGTCTCTTTCTCATAATACCATAACTACTCAAACAACGTCGAATCCTTAAGTGTGTCTCCCTACGGTTCGTGAATTATGCGGACATGATCGAGACACTTCTCCGAACAATAACCAATAGAAGAATCTGGAAATTCATATGGCTCCCACATATTTCTACGATTACTTTTGCGATCGAATGAATCACTTACATACGATACCAATTTCCCTTTGTCTCACGATAGTTTACTTATCCGAGGTTATGATCGTCGGTATCTCTGCATACCTAGTTCAACCTCGTTATTGATAAGTACTCTTTTCTTGTTCCCGTGATATGTGATCCCTTGTGAGCCAGTCACATTCTTGCAAGCTAATTGGATGACATTCCACCGAGAGGGCCCAGAGTATATCTATCCATCATATGGATGGACAAATCCCACTCTTGATCCATGTGTCTCAACCAATACTTTTCGAACACTCAATGTCACCTTTATAGCCACCCAGTTACGGTGTGGTGTTTGATGTCATCAAAGCATCCATCCGGTAAAGGTGATATGCATGATCTCATGGTCGAAGGAATTAGGTTACTATGTATCAGAAAGCATATAGCAATTGAACTATTGAAATGACTTGATCTTTATGCTACACTTATCTATAGGAGTATGTCCACCATATCATTCTCCTAACGATATGATCTTGTTGGTGATAACATCTCAATGTTCATGATAGGGAAACCACAATCATCTATCAACCAACAAGCTAGTGAAGTATAGAGGCTATACTAGGGACTTCAAATTAAGTTTACAAATCACACAAGTATCAATGTTTCCTTGTTAATACTATTATAGCATGAATGTAAACATTTATCATAAACACAAAGATATAATAATAACTATATTTATTATTGCCTCTAGGGCATATCTCCAACACATGTCAGCTTTCCAAGATTGTTTAACATCATGTGGTCTAGAAGATCTTGGGTATACCGGTGATAAATTTACTTGGCAAAGGGGAAAGTTGAGAGAAAGGTTGGATAGGGCTGTAGCTAATGCGGAATGGAACAATCTGTTCACACAAGCTAAGGTGATAAATGGAGAACAAACAAAGAGTGATCATAGGCCGGTGACAGTGGATACTGAATATCTTGCTGGTGTCCATGCAACAAAACCTCCATCTAAGCGTTTTGAAGCACGCTGGCTTCAAGAGGAGACAATTGAGCTCATTGTCCAGAATGCATGGAATAGAGCTTCATCGAGGGGATTATATCCTAATTTTATGGAGAAAACGGAAAATATTCACGCGGAGCTGCATGCGTGGGATAAGAGGGAGCTGAGGGGGCCTCGAAGACGAATTGATGCCCTTAAAAAAGAATTAGAACGACTGAGACGTGGCCCTTTATATGATGATTCTATCGCCGATCAAAAGGAACTTTTGCTGAAAATTGAGCTATTATTAGAACAGGAAGAGTTGCATTGGGTGCAACGAGGGAGAACAAACTGGTTGCGCCATGGTGATAGTAACACCAGTTTCTTTCATAATTTTGCAAGTGCAAGGAAAAAACGGAATACGATCAAGTATTTAATTGATGACGCTAGAACAAAGTGGCAAGATCCCAATGGTTTGAGTCATCTGATAAAATTCTATTTCGAAGGCCTTTTCACCTCAGAGGTGGACGATCCAAATGATGAAGTCCTAAACAAAGTCCCAACAAAGGTAACCGAGGAGATGAATCGGGACTTGGTTCGCCCATTCAGGGGAGAAGAGGTTAAAAAGGCACTGTTCCAAATCGGGGATTTGAAAGCTCCGGGCCCTGATGGACTACATGCCATCTTCTATAAAAGATTTTGGCATATTTTGGGGGATGAGCTAACAAAAGAGGTCTTAGAGGCTGTCAATTCTGGAGTTATCCCGCAAGGCTGGAATGATACAGTGGTTTTCTTAATTCCTAAAGTTGAAAGTGCAGAGAATATTACTCAATATCGCTCCATCAGCCTTTGCAACATGGTATACAAGGTAATCTCCAAGATGTTGGCTAATAGACTCAAGTTGATTCTTCCAGAGGTAATATGTCAGAACCAAAGTGCATTTGTCCCTGGTCGTTTAATAACTGATAATATTCTTATTGTCTATGAGAGTATACATACAATTAAAAAGAAACAAGGTAAGAAGGGGCTCTGTGCAGTTAAACTTGATATGCACAAAGCATACGATCGTATGGAGTGGTGTTTATTGGAGAAAACGATGCTGAAGTTTGGTTTTCATCACCAATGGGTGAGGTTGATGATGGTCTGTATTACATCAGTAAGATACAAAATTTGGTTTAATTCAAATGAGACTGAGTTCTTTACGCCATCAAGAGGTATTCGGCAGGGCGATCCTCTCTCGCCATATCTATTTTTGCTTTGTGCAGAAGGACTTTCCGCACTACTTAACCATGCAGAAGTGGAGGAGACTTTGGTAGGAGTCAGAGTGTGTCGTGATGCACCTATGGTATCGCACCTATTGTTTGCAGATGACTCGCTGATTTTAATGGAGGCTACTAAAGACAATGCACGAGTTGTAAAGCAAATTCTTAACTTATATTGTGATAGTTCTGGCCAGCTGGTGAGTGCGGCAAAATGCAGTATTTATTTTAGTCCCAATACAAGTGTGGAGGAAAGGGTGGAGGTATGCCAAGCCCTGGATATTTGGACTGAATCTCTGAATGATAAGTACCTTGGTTTACCTGCAATGGTAGGTGCACAAAGAAGTGATTGCTTCAAACACCTGGTTGAAAGGATTTTGGCTCTTATTAGTGGATGGAAGGAGAAAATGCTTTATATGGGGGAAAGAAGCACTTATTAAGGCGGTTGCTCAAGCCATTCCAGTGTTTGCGATGACAGTATTCAAGATTCCGAAAAAAAATTGTAAAAGAATTACTGATGCTATTTCGCAGCTTTGGTGGGGTGATGATGATGAACACAGAAGGATGCATTGGCTAGCATGGTGGAAACTGTGTGTTCCGAAAGAGAAAGGAGGCATGGGTTTTCGTGACCTTCATACTTTTAATTCAGCAATGTTGGCTAAAAAATGTTGGAGACTGATGGAGCAACCTGATTCCCTGTGCGCAAGAGTTCTAAGGGCTAGATATTATCCGGATGGAAACCTTCTAAATGCCAAGTTAAAAAGTGGTAGTTCCTTTACTTGGAAGAGTGTTCTACATGGTATGCAAACTTTTAAACATGGGTGTATTTGGAGAGTAGGCGATGGGACTCAGATCAACATATGGGAAGAACCGTGGATACCAACAAGTCCGATGAGGAAATTGTATACACCGAGAGGAAACATAATATTGACTAGAGTGAGTGACTTGATCGATCCAATCACGGGCGTTTGGGATGAGGAACTTATTAGAGAGAACTTTTGGCCAGTTGATGTGAACAAAATCCTTGAAATTCCAATCTCCCCAACAGGTATGCAAGATTTTGTGGCTTGGCACTATACAAAATCTGTTTTTTTTCCGGTGCGATATGCGTATCATCTAGAGTGGGATTATCAATTTGGTCGCCGCCATCCCGATGTGATGAGCTTGGGAGGTTCAGATGGATGTGGAGGAAACTTTGGCATTTGAATATTCCATCTAAGATAAAGATCTTTGGATGGCGTGTTTTACATGGCCTTCTTCCTTGTCGAGGGGTTCTAGCAAATCGGCACATTGGGAATAGCAGTTTATGTCCTATGTGCAATGTAGGGTGTGAAGATATCTTACATACGCTGTTTAGTTGCCCTAGAGCTAAGCAAGTTTGGACGTGGAATATCATCTCGGAAAGTCTTCAAGTGGATCGGTCGGGTTCAGTTATCTTAGAGCACATGATCATGAATCCTGGTGAGTGCCTGGCGCTAGGAAAAATTGGATATTCTGAAATTATCCTAACGGGAGCATGGTATATTTGGTGGAAAAGGAGACAATTTACACATGGTGAAGATATTCAGCGCCCACATAGAAGTGCTATGTCTATTGGTGTGCTTGCTACAAATTATTGGAGAGCTAAAAAGAAGCCTAAAGAAAGGAAAACGGAGACATGGAAGTGTCCACCGGAAGGAGTTCTAAAAATTAATGTAGACGCTGCATATAATGAGGACCAAGGTAAGGGAGCCATGGGAGTTATTGCAAGAGATTACACAGGTAAATTTATTGCGGCGAGTTACAAGGAGTTCCACTTTGTCACTGATGCGATGATGACTGAAGCATATGCCCTGAGGGAGGGGTTGAGTCTAGCTCAACACCTTGGTGGAAACAAATTTATTATCCAATCCGACAATGCTTTGGTGATTGAAACTATTGAAGCTGGAGGGTTTTCGGCAACTTCTTCAGCAACAATTTTTGATGACTGCAGACTTCTTTCTTCAGGTTTTAGAGAAATTATTTTTAAGAAGTGCCAAAGGAAAGCGAACGGAGTTGCACATGAGCTAGCTAGGCATAGTTTTCTAAATCATTCAGATTGTTTTTGGGACGATGAGTCCTCTAGCTTTTTACTTTCTAGTATCATAAACGATGTAACTCTTGTTTAAGTGGCTGCAAGTTTCTGACGCGCTATTTTTCCTTACCAGGATACCTAAGGGGACTGTAAGGTTTTAATGAGGCGGCTTGCATGCCTAATATATAACTGTTCAAAAAAAAATCATGTCAAGTAGTAAAAAATATAAAGATTTTGCAAAAAAAAAAAAGGAAAGTAACATCGCAGTCATCCTTAAGTGGGGCCTGCGTGCCAGTCGAGCCCAAATCAAAATCATGTTCGTCTAGACTAGAGGGGATCCACCGACGCCGTGTTCCTCCGTCAGTTAGTCAGCCATGGCGCCGTCGCACCACGACCCCCGCCGGCCCTACAAGCGAGCCGCCATCTCCGACCAGCAGCGCCGCCGCGACTCCGCGCTCCGGACCCAGTCCGCCCGGCGTGCCGACGCCCAGGCGCGCGCCCGCAGCCTCGCCAACTCCCTCCTGTCCCCCCCGTCGTCTTCCTCCAACGACCAACCAGTGCCCTCCCCCGAAGCCCATGGAGACGAGCCCGCAGTCGCCGATGTCGCGACAGCCGCAGCCAAGCTCCGCGGCCCCGACCAGCGCCGCTGGTTCGCCCGCCAGATCATGCTCCCGGAGTGGATGGTCGACGCTCCTCCCCACCTCGCCCGCGACTGGTAATCCGTCGGCCCCTTCATCTCGATTCAAATTGATTATGTTCGATTTCGCATGCCCTTGTCAGTTCATCCTCGTCCTATCAGCAAACTTTGCGTGTCTTCTAGCTTACAAATTATAACCGAGTTAACTTTACTTGGCCTACTACTATTGAGAAATAGCACTAGCATTTACTCACAAGTCAAGTTAGATGTTACTTCCAACGTTTCAAATTATAATATGTTTTAGCCTTTTATTGTAGATGCCTTTTATTGTGTATTTTTGGAGAGTAAACCTACACACTAAAAGATGTTAGATACATGTATTTTAGAAAAAGGTGAAAACATCTTATATTTTGGAACTGAGGGAGTACAGACGAAGAAGGATTGCCATTGCTACGATAATTTAATTTTTCTGTATGCAGGCATGTTTGTGCCAGGCCGGCCGGCAAACGATGCCTGGTCGTGTCGTCCAACGGCATCACAATCAGCAGGCTCCGTAATGGGACTATTCTCCACCGGTTTCCTTCAGCCCTGCCTAACGGATCAAAGAGGGGAATCTCTGGCCCAGCAAGTTCCTACTCTATCCTGGACTGCATATTCCACGAGGTAGCCAAGCAAATAATTTTTCTAGGGCACTGGCTGCCTGATTCTTTACTCACTTGTTTTAGCCTTTAGGCATGTTTCTAATCTTTGTGTTGTCTTGCCGCTTTGTGTTCTTGTGCTGCAGCCTGATGAGACATATTATATTGTCGATATGATATGTTGGCGAGGCTATTCGCTGTATGATTGCACTGCCGAGTTCAGGTTTTTCTGGGTGAACTCGAAGCTCACAGAGACCTCAGCGGGTGACCATCCATCGACGTACCATCGGTATAGATTCACTGCCGTTCCTATGTATGAGTCCACCCTCGAGGGTCTTCAAGCGGCATATTCACTAACCACACCTTATGTCAAGGATGGTTTGCTGTTTTACAACAAGTAATAACTTATGTCTCAACACCTTTATTCATATGTGATCATGTTTGTATTTCACAGTTTACGCCATTGAATTGACTAATTTAGGTGGGTTTTTTTTTTCTCTCACTAGGCATGCACATTATGAATCTGGAATCACACCGCTTACACTGGTATGGAAAGATGAGGCTTGCAGCCAATATGTTCTTGATACGGATAGTGAGGGACAGGTTCCAACCGAGCAGCATGTAGGTTCATTTCTCTATTATGATTACTCGTATTATAGCTGATTAGATAACCTCTTAGAAAGATGAAAAATACCGTCAACTCGCGCTTGCTACAGCTTCACTTCATCTCTTAATAATATATTCTTACTGGTCTTGTTTTGCTATCAGGTTGTGTTGGAGCTGCGAGAGGATGGGAAGCTGATTACGTCTGATGACCCTCCAATTGTATTTGGTGGCTTGAGCAGTGAATTTATACAGAAGGTACTGTTTCAAAATGCATCTTATATTTCCACTAAATAGAAATAATTGTGGTGCAGGATCCGTGTCTCAGTGTTTTCCCTCCCTGTTAGTTGCTGTGGTGTAATTAAACTTTAATTCTGCATTTATATGCACCTATCATGTGCTCAAAGCATCATCTTGATGGTTCATTATGGCCATAATAGCTGATTCGTGTACATGTTTGTGCCTTAATGCTATCGCTGCGGTAATGCACTTATTATATGCAAACAGATATTTTTAGATGCTTCGTGCTCTTTCTTGATTTTGCGTACCTTCCTGTACAGTTGACCACCTGCGTATTTGCGCATCTGAATATGTTTTAAGCATAAGCAACATACTATTAATGATTATACTGTTTGTGCAGTCAAACTTGCGGCCAGGGAACCTTCTCCGCTTCAGTCTAAGAGATGAAAGCGTGAAACTTGTGGATGGAAAGATGGAGATTGGTGAGCTGCAGTTTGCCGGGAGGCTGAACCGTACTCGTACTTTTGCTGACAGCCATTCCAAAGTAAGTGTTGGCATGCCCATGCACAACGATGCTCTTGTTTTCACCACATGTACCTAAGCTCTTATTTTGTGTCTTCAGGTTCTGTTCCAGTATGCTGCCAGGCATGCTCCTCTGAGAATTGAGGATCTGGTAGCCTCTATTCAGTCAACCACTATGGAGGTCGAATCTACAGATATTGAAATGCAAGACTGAGGTGCCGAGTTCTATGTCATGTTTCTCTGCACATGGTGAATTCTTGTGTTTGATTGGGTTTGCTTTTCTGCCCTTCTCTGTGTTATTCACTTTTTCGTCCTTATGTAATGGCAGCCATTGAAGTCTCACTTTGGCGTTTGACTTGATAAATGCCAGGATGAAATGGTTGCGAATGAGACGAAGGTCAGTCTCAGTCTCCCATATGTGTTGTTAAGCTAGACACTTGTAGATTTTTTTTAATCAATACCGTATGGTCATTTTTGGAAGAACTTTAGTAAGAGGGCTTTGATAAAATATCCTCATCTTTGTGCTTATAGGAACCACTGATCATACAAAGCTGTCGTTACAGAAGTCCTTGAAACAATTGTACCAACTCTTGTGCCTGTAACTTGATGAGTCGTTAACTGTTGTAACATACAAGATAATAAGAGCTTTTGCGATTAAGATCAGATACCCTGTAAATAACACACGCTTGTGACCATATTATAACAGGGGTAAAGCCAGTTGTGGCATTCAGACGGAGATCTGCGCAAACGAGGTGATGGTCTGGAAGCCGTGGTCATCGGGGAGCGGCGCATTTCCAGGCCTGATAGATATGAGCACCTCGAAACCTGTGACCCCGAAATGTATGAATTATGATGAGTCTGTGAAAGAACAAGCCTTGGCATGTACATTACATGTAGTATATATATCCATGATGCAACCCATTTGTGAAGTATTATGCAACTGCTTTAGAATAGCCGGAAGATACTTGAAATGAGATTTGTGGTGTTTTTCCAGTATTATGTAAATTGATGTTGATGTGAAGAAATTGTGAGTGAAAAATTGGGGGAAAGGAGATGTGGTATTGCAGACCTGCATCCCTTGCGGCGGTGGCTTCCTGGTAGACATCGGTGAGGAAGAGTATCTGAGACGGCCTGTCCACTCCCAGCGTCTGCCAGATCTCGTAGTAGCTCCGGGACTCCCTCTTCCCCCTGCAAACCTCCACCCATACCGATCGATCAAGCTCAGCAATGGAGACGAAATGGATTCGATATGGTAGTACGTGCGTGCGTACCCGACGCTGGTGTCGAAGAAGGCGGACAGGTATCTCCTGAGGTCGCCGTGCTCTTCGGTATTGCCGAAGATCAGCCGCTGCGCCTCCCTGCTGCCGCTGGAGTAGACGTAGCTCCTGACGACGCCGGTGCCGTGCCACCGCGCGAGGGCCTCGGCGACGTCGTCGTAGACGACGCCCCGGATCTCGCCGCTGTCGAAGCCCAGCCGCCATACCCTGCCCTGCAGCTGCTTCAGCGCCGGCAGCTTGCGGTCCGCGTCGATCATGGCCTCCACGTTGGCCACCAGGGCGTCGATGGCTTCTTCGTCGGGCGCTGGCGGAACCGGCACGGCGCCTGGGACTCCGTCGGCTAGGTCCCGGTCGATCTGGGCGCGGAGGAAGGCGACGTCGTCCATGGTCTGGCGGGTGCGGTAGGTGTCGGCGAGGTAGGCGCGGGCGTTGGCGCGCGCGTAGGGGAAGAGGACGTCGGCGACGAAGGAGATCGGGGTGGTGGTGCCCTCGATGTCCAGCACCACGCACCTCTGCATGCAGACGAGCAGTTCATTAGCAGAGCAGAACAGATGAACATGGCAATTGGCAAGAGATGGTCCATGAAAATGAGTGGTCGGTGGCACGCACTATATCTCTTGCTGTTAAGCAGTAGTCGTCAGCTGCAGGGAGGGCGGCTCCAGTGTCGCCGCTGCCATTGCCGGCTCGCGCAGCTCCCCTGCTTCCATGCTGCTGCTGCCGCCCATGGCGATTGCCAACAGGAGGACTAGTCCACAATGGCTGTAGCCTCAGTCCAAACCTCCTTTGCCTTCCCTGAAGGCACGCACCACCACATATTACTGTAGCTTTAGATAAATTTTCAGCTGGAGTAGGATGCATGAGGAGACAAGATATCGAAAATATAGATGAGAAGAAGAATCATTACTTACCCTGGAGCTGGCCGAGGAGAGACTAGTACGGTTCCTACTGCGTGGAACAGCATCTGCGTCTCGGAAGAAGAAGAAGCAGCCGGAGCCGGGGATGGAGGTAGAGGCGACGAGAGGAAGAAGAAACATCTCTCTGTTGATGCTGCTGAGTCAGTACTAGTGGATGGATGGCACTGCTAGCTGCATCGCATGTCATCCAGAATCCTGGATGGGACAGTGCAAAATAACTTAGTATAATTTTTATTATTTTTGGACTCTTTATATTCCTAAATGATTATTAATATCTATATCTATACCCCTACGGCCTACTAATAAAAGCAAAACAGTTTCTTTGGTTTGGACCGTTTTGCCCCTAAGAGTTTGGACATATTGCATGTTTTGCCACCGCCGAGGAAACACCGAACGGTCCGATGGATACGCACGGTGCTGCAGGGTAGAGGAGGAGTGCGGTGGACAGAGTGGGTCGCTAGCCGAAGCGATGCGGGTCGAGGTCAGGGTTGTTGTCGTCGGCAGTGGGTGGTGGACCCGCCTCCTCCCGCTGGAGCACTGTCGGCCGGAGGAGCAGGCATCACGGACAAGCTATCGGCCAAGGTGTCGAGGCGGCACTTTAGGGAGGCGGCCGGCCTTGGAGGGGTTCGACAGGAGATGGAGAAACATGCACGACATATCTTTGGTCGCTGTCCGACCTCCTGCAGAAGGTCTTCTTCCTCCACGCTCAGCCTATCTGCTCCGTGCTCGCCATCACCGTCCTTGGCGACAAACTCGTATAGGAGCTCTTCCTCCTCCACACCTCTAACGACCTCATTAGCGCTCGTCGTCTCGGGTAGGACCAACACCGACCTCACCCGCGCCCGTCGTCCTAGGGGACGACCTCCTGCAGGAGGCCTTCCTCATCCCCACCCCTGTGAACCTCCTTCGGCCCTCATCTCCCGCGACAATCCTGGCACTCCCCTTCCCGCATCGTTGTGACGCACTGCTCAGACTCAACTGCATGCGGGCAGACCAACGAGCTCGGGAGGGCAGTGAGCGATACGTTTCGGGAAAAGAGGACGGAGAAAGAATAGTGCGAAGAGATTTTTTTACAAATATACCCCCTGCCACACTACATCGCCAAAAGTACCCCCAAGCAAACCCAAAAGGCAAAAATGCCCTGGCGGGAGGCTAGAAAGCCTCCACGTGGCACCTCCCGCCACGGCCTGAGGCGATCCAGCCCTCCCGCCATCGACTGGGGAGGAACGATCTTCCCGCCGGGGAGACAGGCGGGACGCGGTAGGCCCCGCACGCGGGCCAGTGGGATGTCGTCTTCAAGCTGGCGGGACGTACCTTGGGACATGGCCGATGGCGGATTGCTTATCCCGCCCTAGGCGGTGGCGGGATGAGATGCCCCCCGAACGATGACACGACTCGATATGACTGTGCACATACAATAATTAGACCACCGATGGGAGCTACGGAAAATAGAGCACTGAAAGAGCACCGGTATATCAAATTGATTACCGAACTTTGCAGCGCACTCGCATGCAGATTTGTCTCACTAGTAGAGAAGGCTGGCTCATAAAAGGAGTAGTATCACGCTCTTCACATATGCATTCTTCTCCGCTCCTTCCTTTGTTTGCTATTTTCTTTGGTGGCTATGAGTTTGCGTTGCTCTGACCAAGACTATAGGCCAAGAAATATGAAGGATGCGAGTTTGCCTCCTGGTGTGGAACATTTTCGGTGTTGGTGCGGGACTCTTTGCAAGGTGAAGGAGTCCATAGATTTTTCTAATAAAATGGGCATGAAGTTTTTCACGTGTCCCAATTATCAGTATGATCCAGCTCCCTAGAGTTACAACAGGCCTCTGGTATGTTTCATCTATAACAAAATGATATATTTTTTTGTTTTATGGAATATTTACTATGTTCTTATTTGTGATGCAGTCTTCTCCACCCTTGTGCATATGGTATCGTTGGATTGACACGGAGCAGTCCGAGTGGGCGCTTCCTGAGATAGAAGAGAGGATTCGCCGTGCGTGGCAAAACTTTCACGAGGACGAGCGTTATGAGAAAGAGGCAGAAGAGCGTAGAGCGGCGCAACAGGAGCAACGACATCGGTTAGAGGAGCTACGGAGGCAGAGAGAGGAACAACGATGCCTCAAGGAGGAGGAGGAACGACAGGCTAGGGAGGCATACAAGCAGACTCTGAGAGAAAGGACTGCTGATACAAGGGCAGCCGAAGAACGTGGTGATAAGACAGGGAAATGGCCACGCTGGACGCAAGACGACTAGACATTTGTCCTAGTGTCTGAATCCACGCCTCCCATTGTATCTTAATTAAAGTACTCGTATTTTAAATTATGCATTTAAATGTATCCTAATTTCTGTTGTATCGTGTGATAATGAAAAATAAGTACCTAAGTATTTTTATTTTAGTTATATCTTAAATATCTGTAAATTTTTATTTGAAATTGTTTTTTAAATAGCAAGACAAGATAATAGTAATATGTCTCTCACAAATATAGAACGATACATTAATGTTCAAATAGAAATCGGCTACACCGCCAGAGTTACAATAATTGCTCTCATTGTCTCGATTGTTTTCTCGCACGTCCTCCGTATATGTGATCTGAAGGATAACTCTATGAGTCTGTTGGCCTGAGATTTATGCAGAGATTTGGCGGTGATGGTATAAAATGATCCCTGATTTCTGTATCTTGTTGACTTTAGGAATTTGGCTCGTACCAACATCAGTATATAAGAAATCGATCATTTGGATCGTATGTGGGTTGTACGAAGACTGAGGTTGGTCGTATAGCTGGTCATATGTGTAGTAACTGCCATGGCCTATAGATGTGTGAGGAGGTGGCATGTTGGAATTAAATCCAGCATCATCATCGTCACATGCATCATCAGGAGTGGTCTGTATAGGAACAATAAGTATTAAAATGAGTAAAATATAATAATAAGTTAGTGACTTGTTATGATCTCCCACCTCTTCCTAAGTGAGTCCACCACTCTGCTACCATGAGTCTTTGATTTTTCTTTTTTTATGGCCAAGTGACCTTGCATAGCTTCAAACCATTGTTTGTTCATTTGCACTCGTGCATGCGCTAGTTGAACTCGGTTTGCAAAGTACGCCACTGTGCGGGACCATATTTGAGCAACCAGTGCAGTAATAGGGAGGGCTCGGACACCTTTAAGCACTGCATTGTATACCTCTGACATGTTGGTGGTCATTATGCCATAGCGAGCACCATTGTCATGAGCCAGTGCCCAGTTCCGAACATCCGGGCAATTAACATTCACCCACTCATCCATATTCCTGGCCCTCCTGTGATTTCCTGCACCCGCTGGCTCAACTGGTGCATCACCAGAAGCTGCGGTTGTTGCGGCATTCAATGCCATCCAGAGGGCATCAAATTTCCGCGGTTGGTTCTGCATACACATCACTTTGAAGGCCTTAAAACATTCCTTGTTCTGGAAGAGAGAGTAAAAGTTTGCTGCTAGATGCCTCATGCACCACCTAGTTTCAAGATCAGGCCAAAGGAACTCCATCGGTACATCATACTTCATTTTATCTACTGCACTGAGAAGCCCCTAGCTGCGATCAGAAATGATGCATACATCAGGTCTATCTTTCACAACACCATCCTTCAAGCATTGCAGAAACCACAACCAACTTAACATGCTCTCGGACTCAACGAGTGCGTATGCAACAGGAAGAAGCTGGTTATTTGCATCTGATGCCACAACTACCAAGAGAGTACCCTTATATTGTCCGGTGAGGAAGGTACCATCAATTGATATCACCGGCTGGCAGTGGTGGAATGCTTGGATAGTTTGGCTGAACGCCCAGAAGATACGGTCCAGGATAAAATGATCAAGAGTGCCACTCGGGTGGTTCCTTTCCATCCTATAGGTGACAGTTCCAGGGTTGGCTTCAGTAATCTGATGTAGTATTCTCGGAACATGTTGTAAGCCTCCGTATATGTGCCATACATCCCCTCTAAAACAGACTCCTTGGCACGCCTGGCATTTCCATAGCTCACCGGGAAGCCTATCGCATCTGCCGCACCCTCTTGTAAAGCCTTCACTGATACACTGATCTTATCTTTTACCATGGGTGCAACAACCTGTGCCACATATGCGGCACTGACATTGCGGTGTTCAAGAAGAGTGCTAGTTAGCTTACAATTGTGGGGAACCATGCGAGTTATCGTCTAAGGCTTGCATATTCCCACAGGTTGACGAGCGACGACTCTTCCAGGACAACCAGACTCTATGCAGAGAACCTTCAACAAATGTTTGTCAGATTTCTTCACTTTATGTTCTCGGGAAATGGAGAATGCATATCTTCTGATCGCCATGTCCACAGCCTCCTTGCTCGGGAACTGCTGGTTTTCTTCTAGGATGGTAGCTCCGACTCCACGGACAGAGGGATCATCATGACCGATGAAAAGAGCCTCTATGTCCCCAGGTGCCATTGCTGGCGCCACTGCTCTCACTTGATTCGGATCGCCTCCTTCATATTCATCATCATCTGACGATTCACGATCATCGTCACCAGAATCAAGCTCGTCTGACTGTCCCTCAATCCGTTCATTGAGGTCGACAATCGTCATGGAATAAGGTCCATTATTCTGGCTGGGAACAAAGGCATCTTCCACATGTCTCCTCTCTATCGTCTCTGAATCTATAGCCATTGCGGCGATGGATAGTTGGAGCTCACCGGCTGCAGTGCTGCTACCAGGTATGTCGCTGGCATCAACAAACTGCACATACACCATCGGTTGCCCATACATGGCCACACCAGGTGTGCTTGCAAATTTCATGTATGAACCACACAAATTTTTGCCTTTAACCTAGCGAAGTGCCCACCGGTAATCTTCTCTCACTCTCTTGCAAACGACCGCTTCACCAGTCATCTTTTTTCGGGCCATCTCTGGCCCAAACTCTGCGCGAATGCGCCTTCTAATGTCTGTAAAACTAGTATTCACAAATTCTTCCACTGTAACATTCTTTGTCTCACAACGCGACAGATCAAGCCCCGACGGCCCATCACGGGTGATGTCCTCACCATAAAAAACATACAAAGTGTGCAACGTACCTAAGCGCATCACATTAATATAACCATATTAATTATATATAACCATAACCAAAATACATTACTACGTAATTGTCTAACCCACGTGCAAGAAATATTATTACACGTTCTAAACGATCTAATTAAGTTGTATATCTAAAATATAGCCACAAGAGCCTAAATATTTCTACGCAACGTAATTACATTGCATAACTAAAATATTACTACACCACTAAAATATTTTTATATTGCTAGAAGAGCACAAATATTTTTACACAACCTAATTGCGTTGCTTAGCTAAAATATTTCTACAAGACCTAATTAGGTTGCATAGCTAAAATATTACTACAAGACCTCAAATATTTCTATACGATATAATTAGGTTGCTTATCTAGATTATTACTATAAGAGCTTAACATTTTCTACACGACGGCTCGTATGGCTCATTAGTTGCTTCGTTCAAATGTTACTATACGAAATCAAAATATTTCTACCCGAGCTAACTAAGTTGCAAAGCGAATTGATAGTAAAATATGGCCTAAAAACTGACTAATATACAACATGTATAACTTAAAAAACAATCAATGGAAAGAACTTACCTTAATCGATGAGTGTCTCTTTCCAGCCTTCGAACACTAATGCAGCCTCAAACGAACACTAATGCAGCCACACATGATTAGAGAGAGCATATGTCACAGAGCATGTGAGTAAATAGACCGAAATAAATCGCAGAGTCGCAGAGTGAGTAAACTGAGTAGCACTTGCGGTACTTAAAGAAACAGACGGAGCATCTATTTGAGAAGAACAACAAACAAGTTCCAAGAAAGCAAAAGTAGCTACAAGTTTCAACGAGCATCTCTTGTCGGTGGTCTAATTACTATACAAGCGCTTTAGTCTAATTACTGTACATGTCAAGTCAGGGTCAGACGATAGATGATGTCGGAGGGACAGCACATACCGCCACCGCCCCTGGCACAAATGTCTGACGCGACGTCCCGCCACGGGCCCCACCTCATCCCGCCCTGTGCACTGGCGGCAGGTTCCTCCCGCCACCGCCTATGGCTCGAAGATTGGCCCGCCGCGGGCCCTGGTGGGATGTGACACGCGTCACTTTCCTAGCCTCGCGCCAGGGAACTTTTGTCTTTTGCAGTGATAGGGGCAATTTTGGCTATAGAAAATTGCAAGAGGTTATATTTATAAAAAAATTGTGCGAAGAGGATAAGAACTAAACGTGTAGTGGAGAACAACAAACGTTCTTCATGTCAAAAAAAACGTTTCTTTCTTTTTAATGGCCCTTTAAACAAGTGCTTTATTTACGGAGCCACGAGGAAGATGGTAGTATGGATAGACGCACTATTCTTGTGCCTGCACCACTCCATTAATCATTGACAAAGATTTGTTCAGAAAATGCATCGAATTGTACAAAGAAAAATTATTCATCTCCTTAAACACTCCTATGTTTTGATTTCTACGTTTTCAACGAGTACTTGAACAGCATTTATGGGCCTGTTTCCCACCTGCTTTGTTTTTTCATATGGTTTCTTTTATTTTCGCTATATTTAACAAAAAAACTATTTTTAGTAGAGGTTAATAAAATTCTTCATGCCTAAAAGCATTTAATAATAATAACCATAGCAACAAACCGGTACATAAATCTTTATCCAATAATAAATTAAAGTGCTCCCAAAAGCCATGGGACCAAGAAGGTGTGTCCCGGAGCAGTGAGCAGGGCCTGTAGTTAGCGCTCGCTCGTCGATGGTAACATAAGATCTGTGCACGATGACACATGGTAGAGCAGACTAATGTGGGCATGCACTGGGCACGTCGACAAGGTGTAGCCGGCGCCACTTGGGCAACAACAAGTGCCACTAGTAGTGGAGATACACCGGTGACCGTGTGAATTGTCGTTTCCGCGCATAATGCTTCTTAGAACACCCCCTTCCTATGGTATATACCCAACAAATTATTCTGTAAGAATCAGTCCGTCCGTCGCAGGATACAGGCACTTTTGCTAGTATAGATAAAATTTCGTAAAACGATAAAATAATCTAGCCAAATTTTCTACTCTCTGAAAATAACCGATTTGAGTTTATCTAGATTTAAATGCATCTATACACTAAAATGCGTCTAAATACATATGAATTTAGACAAAACCAAACAATTTATTTCTGGACAACTCCCTCTGTCAATAATTATCATACATTCTAGGTTTAGTCAAAGTCAAACTTTGTAAAGTTTGGTAGAACAATAGAAAAAATATAAACATCTATAACATCAAATGTATATAATATGAAACTATATCTTATGACGATTCTAATGGTACTTATGTTGTATTATAGATGTATATAAAATTTTCTATATATTTAGTCAAATTTTACGAAGTTTGATCTTAACTAACCCAGAATACAGGATATTTCCAGACAGAGGAAGTATGAGAAATCCAGAAATATATAGTCGTTCTGAGACCTCCTCAATTTGACAATTTCTACTCCTACGGGCCTCTTTGATTCATAGGAATTTTGTAGGATTTGGATCCTATGGAAAAATTTCCTACACACGCGTTTGATTCATAAGAACATATCCCATAAGAAATAATCCTATAGAAATCTAGAAGTATAAATCCTATGGAAAGAAAACATTAGGTCATACCTCATGAAAAATGCCTTTGCAACAATCAAAGACACTTTATCTTCCTGTAGGATTCAAGTATGCATGACATTCCAATCCCATGTCTTTTCTATTCCTATAGTTTTTCTATCATATGAATCAAAGGAGCCCTACGTTTGAAACAAAAGATATCTGAAGGGAAAAAAGATGAGAAACAGATTTCGGTGGGGCCCACTGTAAGAGGAAGGAAGGGCAAAGGGGATAAGGCACACTTCCCCTTCCTCTGCCTTCTTCCCTCGCTCCAATTTGGAACCGGAGCACGCCGGAGCCCGGAGGGCCTCTGTTGGGACTTGGGGAGGCGGCGAGGGCGTTATTCCACGCACCCCAATTCCGGCAGCCTCGTATCTACCCATTACCCCAACCACTCGATACGCCTTTAAACCCTTTTCCTTCATTTTTTCCTCACGGCGCGGCGAGCCCCTCCGGCTGCCGGTTCGCCAGTGCGGTGGGGCGCAGCTGCTGGTATTCCCCAACGGAGTTTCTTCCATTGCTCTGGTTTGTTGATTGGAATCTGTGTCTCCAGTTTGCATTCGCGGCGGGCATGGCTGCAGTTTGGAGCGGGTGCAGCACAAGCTGCGGTTCCTTCAGTCACGATCTGCCACGGCGTGGCGGCGAGAAGGGATACAAGGGCACAGGAATCCTTCCAAGGAACAGAGTCCGAAACAGAGGTGATGCCCGCCGGGCAAGCGGCGGCACGGTGATGCCCAGACAGGTGTGTGTTTGTCGAGCGGCCCCTTGCGTCCTTGAATCCGATGTCACCAACGAGGAGGAGGCTGGATTGGGGATTGAGGGCATGGATGACGATAGGCCTGGCGTTGGTGGCCTCGATTATCACAAGAGACACGGGCTCCGGCGGCGCCCGGCGAAGCCTGCAGCTGTGGAGAAGGAACCTGTCGGTCGCGCGAGAAGTGTTCGGCCGCCGTCAGTTTCAGAGTCTGCCGATAGATTTGAGCATGAAGGACCAAGGCTGCACTTCCTGGAGGAGAGGGACGAGGAATTGCTGTCCGGGAGGTTGCTGAAGCTCGGCCAGTCCAACAGGGTCAGGAGTGCCACAGAGCTGTTTGATTCAATGCGTGCGTCGGGGCTGCAGCCGAGCGCGCATGCCTGCAACTCCCTCCTGGCCAGTTTTGTCCGCAGAGGTTACCCCGCGGATGCCATGAAGGTGTTTGAGTTCATGAAGGAGAAAAGGTTGGCAACTGGCCATACATACACCTTGATACTCAAGGCCGTCGCAAGGACCGAGGGCTACATTTCGGCCTTGCAAATGTTCAGTGAGATTGAAGCGAGCAAAGAATCGAGGGAAGTCATTGATGTGATTGTGTACAACACTATGATATCTGCTTGCGGGAGAGCAAAAGACTGGAGGCAGGTGGAGAAACTGTGGAGAAGACTAGTGGAGAACTCCTTATCTGGAACCTTGATGACTTACGATTTGCTGGTTAGCACGTTTGTGCAATGTGGACAGTCCGAGTTAGCGATCGCCGCTTATGAGGAAATGCTCCGCAATGGGCTTGATCCAAGTGAAGATATAATGAAGGCCATCGTTGCTTCGTGCACCAGAGAAGGGAGGTGGGAGTTTGCACTGGCCACATTTAGGAGAATGTTGAGTGCTGGCATGAAGCCCAATATCATTGCGTTCAATTCGATCATCAACTCACTTGGGAAGGCCGGTGAAGAGGAACTCGCGTTTAGGATGTACCATCTCCTAACATCTTCAGGACTCGAGCCTGATCAATACACGTGGAGTGCATTACTGTCTGCATTATATAGGTCTGGTCGATGTTGGGAGGCCCTAGATCTTTTTCATGGAATTAAATCCAAGCATCCATCAGTGTTAAACAGCCATCTCTACAACATAGCTTTGATGTCCTGTGAAAGACTCGGTCAATGGGAGCATGCTTTGCAGTTGTTGTGGGTGATGGAAAAACACGGACTGCAAATTTCAGTGGTTTCTTACAATCACGTGATACGTGCTTGTGAGGTTGCTTGTGAGCCAAACGTTGCTCTGAAAGTATACCAGCGTATGACTCGTCAAAGGTGTTCACCAGATACATTCACACATTTATCTGTTATAAGAGCTTGCATCTGGGGATCTCTCTGGGACGAAGTAGAGGATATACTAGAGGTAATATTTCGTTCTTAGTTATTTATTTCTGTTGAACTGGCAATGATTTTGAATTTTGCGTAGCATTATTGTGGACTGCTCTCAAGTGTCCCAATGTCTGAACATTTGGTGCTTTGGATCCTAATTCTTCAAAGCTACATTACCATATTATGGCAAAATTGCGATCTTCCATGGCTAGTGTCAACACTGTTAAGCCGAGGTATAGGTGTATTGTTGACTGTAGTACCGTTGTTCCATACTGAGAGCGAGCATCAAGGTGCTGGAGTATGGGTTATAGCAAATGAAAATCCTTAAATAACTTCTTCCCGAGGCTTGATTATCTTAGTCTTCGTTCACAATATGAAAGCAAGTCCTCTTGGACATAACTGTGTAAATGCTTATATATTTCAAGAATTTGTTGTTCCAAGTGGGTTTGTGTTCTTTGCAGAAATGAAGTTCATCTTCACTTTCACACACATGGCTATATTTTCTACTTAATTGTTCGATGTTCACATTTACTAGTCTGCCCTAAATAACTGATACAAAGCATTATTGTATTTTGCTACAAGTTACAGCCTACTTTGAATCAGCAGTACTCGTTATATATTTAATTCTGTCAAACTTTATTTGCAATCTTGGTGCTTTCAAGGTTCATTTTGACACATAATAATTCTGAACATGACAGGAGGTAGAGCCAGATTCTTCGATCTACAACACAGTCATCCATGGGCTCTGTTTGCGAGGCAAGATCAGATTAGCCAGGAAGGTGTACACAAAAATGCAGAGCATTGGGCTGACACCAGATGGCAAGACGAGGTCCTTCATGCTGCAGCACATCGCGTCAGCTGAGTAGCCCCCTGACCTGACTTAGATGCACTAGCTTGTACTCACTCCGTTTTAAAATATAAGATGTTTTAGCTTTATGAAGAAAATGTATCTAGACTTGTTTTAGTATATAAGTTCACTTAACTTTAGGATGAATCTACATACTAAAAGAAGTCTAGATTCATATTATTCACAAACCTAAAACATCTTATATTTTGAAACAGAGGGAGTAGTAGTTGTACAGATCTAAATGCGCGATTGCATATGTAACCTACTGTCACCACGCTTAAGAAAGCATGCAGCTTCTTTAACTTGTTTGAGTGAAGATACACGTTCGAAGCTGAAAGCATTAGGATGTCACACCCTAAATTTCTACAGATATGGTGAAATGATGACTTGTATTCTATCTGGCCGTCATTGTTGTGTTGCTGCGTGACATAAGTGTGGCACCAGTTTGGAGTACTGATTTATTGTCATACATTCTTATATGCACAGTTTGTATCCAGTTCTCTGTTCCTTCATTTCCAAATTATATTACAAATATCTAATTTAACTGTCCTGCCTGTAATACTTGCAGTGCTCCAAAATAAAATTAAAAAATCATCATGGAAGCAATGAATTTTTTTTAACAAAATTTTTTTGGCGGTGTTGATACGACATGAGTATCCTATTTAATGAAAATTCAACCAGCACAAAGTTTTGATCCGCAGTTGAAAAGACAAAAGACGTACAGTATATCATTACTGTCAGCAGTAAATATGTTCATTTTGGGTTGTTTTTTGATCGTTTCCTTGCGCTGTGCAAACGAAGACGCAGGCGCCAAGCAAACGAAGTGGAGTCGGATTCACCTCGCGAGCTGTGAGGAATAATCCCGAATCCGATAGTAGCGCAGCGGCGACTGTACATTCAACTTGAATCCGAGTCGAGGTCGATCGAGTCTGCTGCACTTGTGGTTCTGCCATTGCGCGTTCGGCTCCTGTGCTTGCTGTATAAACGCCGCCAATCCAACCCCCAAATGCTTCCTCGCGATCCACGGCCGCCGTCTCCTCCACCTTCCCCACCCCATCGCATCGCGGATCCCCTTCCTCCAGTAATCCAAGAGACCCATCATCATGGCCGTCGGCCGCAAGCGACCTGCCGCCGTCCTCGACGGCGGCCTTACCGGCGGCCACGCGACGACGATACCACAAGGATCAGACGGCAAGAGGAGGCGCATCCGGATCGGAAGCACGGAGGAGTACGAGGCGACGGGCATCCTCGGCGCGGGCTCCTTCGGCGTCGTCACCAAGGCGCGCCACCGCGCCACCGGCAAGACCGTCGCCATCAAGTCGCTCCGCCCCACCGCCGCCGACGCCAGCGAGCTCCTGCGCGAGGCCCGCTTCCTCGAGGCCTGCGACGGGAACCCTCACGTCGTCCGCTCGCACGGCTTCGTCCGCGACCCGGACACCGCCAGCCTCTGCCTCGCCATGGACTACGTCGGGCCGAGCCTCCATGCCTTCCTCCTGTCGTCGGAGAAGGAGCCGCCGCCGCTGACGGAGGCCGTCGTGCGCGGCTACATGCGGCAGCTCCTCACCGGCGCCCAGAAGATGCACCAGCGCGGCGTCGTCCACCGGGACATCAAGCCGGCCAACATCCTCGTCGGGGAAGGCGGGAGGATCCTCAAGTTCTGCGACCTCGGGCTGGCCATGTTCCTCGCGACGGAGGACGAGACGCCCTACGAAGAGGCCGGCACGGTGCCCTACATGGCGCCCGAGATGCTGCTCGGGAAGCCGGACTACGACGCGCGGGTGGACACGTGGTCGCTCGGGTGCGTCATGGCCGAGATGCTCGCCGGCGGCGGCAAGAGGCTGTTCAGCTTCAAGGCCGACGAAAGAAGAAGCAGGGACGTTGCCAAGATCGGCCAGCTCTGGGAGATCTTCGACATGCTCGGCTTGCCGGACGAGACCACGTGGCCGGACTTTGCGTCGCTGCCGCTCGCCGCCACGTTTCCCCGGTTGTCCCTTGCGCGGCAGCACAGCAGGCTGGGGGAGCTGTTCCACGAAGAGGTGTTGTCCGAGGACGGGTTCCAAGTCCTGCAAGGGCTTCTGGAGTGCAACCCTGATAAGCGGCTGACGGCGGCCGCTGCGCTCCAACTCCCATGGTTCTTGCCTGAGCTCGACACGTTACCATTGCCCGGGAAGATCGTGCTGCCGGTCATCACTGTGCCGGCGACCCCGAAGAAGAAGATCCCTCCGGCGACACCAAAGATGAAGAAAGTGCGGCGGATCAGGAACGTCGCACCAGCTACGGCGCCGAAGAGGAAGGAGGTGCCCATCCCACCGGCGGCACCTCAGAAGAAGAACGTGCTTAGAATCCCACTGACGATGTGGAAGAACGCACACTTGATCGATCCATGTAAATGCTAGAAAAAGTATCCTCTGAACTGTAAATGATGTAACTCGTGCTCGTCGATCGCATGTAGAATTGCAGAGTTAGAACGTGCAACAGGTGCAGTTGATGACTAGTACTAGTTGTTGTGCTAGAAGAGGTACTTTGCACTGTACTTGCAGACTAGTTCAGACGAGTTGTTGTCTTCACCCTGGTCATTTGTGCGTGTGCATAATTGCTAGTTCTTGCATGCACTCTATCACTCGAATTAAGCAATGCTGCAAATTGTCCTTAATAATTATCATCACTTGCCCTTACTTGTTTTTCTGAAGGGGAGGGGATGGTTAAAGTGCAGCTATCTAGTGTTAATTTCTGTAATGGAATTTGTATGTTCCTCCCAAGACAACGCAAAAACAAACATACTTCATCCGTTCCGGTTTAAAGGACACAATTTATAAATCATGCAATCTCAAAATATTTAGACATAAATGCATTTAATCTCTGTAATTACTCTGGTGTAAAAAGAACAAAATGCTTGCATGCACATGTGTGAACAAATATAAACGTTTTGCTGACTCTTCTTCTTCTCACTCATGTTCTTATCCACACTATAAAATGGACCAATGAGATAATACCTAGGTCCTAAAGAATTACAAATATTGTCCTTTAAACCGGAACGAAAAGAGTGGTCAATTGTAAGTTGTAACACAGGTAGTGGTATGCAGGAGCAGACCTGGCCCCCTGGCAGCCCGGGTCTTAGCCCATATAGCATATGTATACCCTTTGCAAAATTCTGATTTTTTTTAGATCCCAGGCAGCTTAGCCCGTGTCCCTGGGCTAGAATGACCAGGCCAGCAATAGAGCCCACCAAGCTAGGGATTGTTGAAAAAAAACTAAAGACAGCAACCAGCTCATCCACGCCTTCCCAACTTACCTGTTCACTGAGGCTTTGTTTGGTTTAGCCGGGATCGGAGAGAATTGAATGTGTTTGGATGGATTAAATCCCATACGACTCAAAATCCCCTCAAATCCACTTCATTCCACTCCAATCCTCTTTTCCTCTTAAGAAGAGGATTAACCGAACATAGAAGCAAAATTGGCATCCCAAATGATCCATAACGAAATCTTGTTAAATTGATATGTGTCTATGCAGCATGCCTTTTGAACATGTGTGGCTTCATGAGAAAAGTGTATTTTCTTTTGTGTGTATGTACATGTTGATGTCAAAGCTCAGATATGTGTGGAACTAAACATAATGACTGAGGCTATGTTAGAAAAATATGTGGGCTTCCTGCCATGGTGGGTCTTGACCGCACCAAAAAGTTTTATATATTTATTATAGAGAGTAATTTTTTTTTGAAACGAGGCAAAAGCTTTGCCTTTCATCATGATATAGTAGAAAAGAGCTGGTCCGTTTATGAGGAAAACTGGCCGAAAAAATGTTACAACACATCACACACCAGCCCCGAGGTTGCGCTCCACCCGGGTCGACGACCAACCAGATCGACACCACACCCCAACGCAACAGGCGAGGCGAAAGACCGGAGCCACCGCTCCAACTACCATGTCGGCCCAGGGTCATGCCCTGCATGGCCGAAGACGAACCCGCCTCCACCAAACCAACAAAACACTCCATAGATCGCATGCAGAATTGCAGAGTTAGAACGTGCAACAGGTGCAGTTGATGACTAGAGTAGTTGTTGTGCTAGAAGAGGTACTTTGCACTGCACTTGCAGACTATAGTTATTTTTCTGCAGATTATGCGAAACGTTGTACTTTTAGCTAGTTCAGACGAGTTGTTGTCTTCAGCCTGGTCATTTTGTGCATGTGCATAATTGCTAGTTCATGCATGCACTCTGTCACTCGAATTAAGCAATGCTGCAAATTGTCCTTAATTAATATTGTCACTTGCCCTTACTTGTTCTTCTGTAGGGGAGGGGATGGTTAAAGTGCAGCTATCTAGTGTTACTTTCTGTAATGGAATTTGTATGTTCCTCCCAAGACAATGCAAAAACAAACATAGTCAATTTTAAGTTGTAATACGGGTGGTGGTATGCAGGGGCAGACCTGGGCCCTGGGCAGCCCGGGCTACAGCCCGGGTCTTGGCCCATGTAGCATATGTACGATCCATCCGGATAAGTTGGGAATAGCCTTTCCAACTTACCTGTTCACTGAGGCCTTGTTCGGTTTAGCCGGGATCGAAGAGAATTAAAAGGGTTTGGGGTGGATTATATTCCATACAAGTCAAAATCCCCTTAAATCCACCCCATTCCACTCCAATCCTCTTAAGAAGAGGATTAACCGAACATAGAAGTAAAATTGGCATCACAAATGATCCATAATGAAATCGTCTTAAATTGATATGCGTCTATGTGGCATGCCTTTTGAACATGTGTGGCTTCATGAGAAAAGTGTATTTTCTTCTGTGTGAATGTGCATGTTGATGTCAAAGCTTAGATATGTGTGGAACTAAACATAATGACTGAGGCTATGTTAAAAAAATATGTGGGCTTCCTGCCATGGTGGGTCTTGACCGCACCAAAAAGTTTTATATATTTATTGTAGAGAGTAAATTCTTTTTAAAACGAGGCAAAAGCTTTGTCTTTCATTGATATAGTAAAAAAGTGCTGGCCCGTTTATAAGAAAAACTAGCTGGAAAAAAAAACTGGCTGAAAAAATGTTACAACACAACGTCACACGCCAGCCCCGAGGTTGCGCTCCATCCGGATCGACGACCAACCAGGTCGACACCACACCTCAACGCAACAGGCGAAAGACCGAAGACACCGCTCCAACTACCACGTCAGCCCAGGGCCGCGCCCCGCCTGGCCAAAGACGAACCCACCTCCACCAAACCAACAAAACACTCCATAGATCCCTCTGTCTAGTGGACGTCCAAAGCGAGGCCCGAAGAAGCAAAGCGACACAAGAGCGCCACCCACACCCGCCGCGAGAGATCTAGGGTTTCCCCCGAAGAGCCCGGGTGGAGGAGCAAGAAACACCCGCTTCGACAACGACTTCAAGAAGGATGCGGCGCCCACGGGCGTCACCGTCGTTGGTCCCAGCCAGCCACCAGGACAAGGCTTTCGCCCAGTAAAGAGACCCAAACCTCACGCCTGCCCAACAAGGACCGACACAACCACCACACCTCCTCTCCCACCTCGCGCTCCCGACGATCAACAAGCAAACACTCCCACCGCCATGCCTAGGCTCCCTTTCGCCGTGACGAAGGCCACCATCCGGATCATCACCACTGCCCGCAAGTTAGTTGCCGAAAACAACTAGAGCGAACCTGGGCAGTTGCCCCCTGAAAGGGCCAGAAGATCACTGCCACCATAACACCTCCGTGGCGGCCTAGATCGAGCCCCGGGTGAGCCCGCGCCGCCATGACGAGCCCCTCTTCCACGCGCCATCCTCCAAGCGCCACCGCCCCAGCGAACCACAACCAGACTCAGACGCGTCGACCGCCTGTAACACCCTCAGAATCGGCCCTATGCAAGTTTCAGCGCTTCCCGCCAAAACCCGCATAGAAACGATTCAAAGGTGCCCACCAGGCACTTGCGTGCGGGTGGAAAACGAAGTAATATCATTACACAATAGTCCTCGATGGAACCAACAAAACATATATATATATATATACAACAGCGACTCAATGAGTCAAGAATACAGATATAATATACAAAGATCCAAATCACCTTGAAAATGATAGAGCGTCCGACTACGGACAAGATGCAAATGGGGCTAAGAGCCCTGGAGAATAACCAATGGCGTCCATAACCCTGCCCAGGCCAAGCCGGAAGGGTAACCCTGCTAACGACGTCGATCTCAAAACCTGCTTAAACAAAAAGGGGTGCCGACAAAGGTCAAAGGAAAAAGAGAGAGCGGTCAGTACTGAGGCCAGTACACGGCGAGGCTAGAATTCGGCGGTCCTCGCCTACATAGGTATGGTGGACTGAGCGGCAGCGCAGCAAGCACTAAACAACCTATAGAGACTCGATATAACTGTCGACTACCAGAGAGGGATAAGAAAGTACTATTCGGAACCATCTTGATACTACCACCAATCATACCCATCCTGGTGTTTCCCCCTCGAGACCAAACGAGGAAGTCAACCGAGGAACTCACGCAGTTGGCAGTTTTATTTATTCAGTTATCGTTGCAGCAATTACTAGTCAGGTATAGATAATCATCCTGATATAATAAGCAGTGGGCAATTTTAGTTAACTATTCCGTTGTAGTTGCGACACTTACTAGTCAAATACAATTAGCATGAGATATCCCCAAACCCAGCAGTTGTTGGTACTTTTATTTAGCCATTCCGTTGTAGTGGAGCTGATTACTAGTCATCTCGGATACAAGTCAAATTATAGCAGTAAACTTTAGTTATAGTTGTCTATGATCGAGAACTGTGCTCCAAGTCGTCCATAACCGCGGACACGTCTTCTCGAAAAGATTTAACCCTGCAGGGGTGCACCAAAGTCTCCACATGCACCTACACCCTTGTTGTCAGATCAGGTAGGTACAAGATCACAAAAGATACACCCAACGGTATGTCGACGGGGTTTCGGACACGACGTTTCCTAGACCCAAAGCAAGCACAGGGGGCCACCCCACTAAGCTACCCGCAACGAAGTCGGCCGGTCTCCAAGACGGACTCAGGGTTTGTGTAGACGGCTGTAAACGACTGGGAACCCGAAAGTGTGACTGGGCTTGTCGATACAGCGAAAACGTGTCACGATCCTAAATAGTACAGGTGCTCCTCGCACAATTTTAAATTAAGCAGTAAAGCATGGCATAAGTACAGGATAGTAATAAAGCCCCAAACTACTTGTGGCCCCCAGTACAGTACTTGGAATCAGGTACTAAATCGATGGGGGTGCCCATACACCCCACCTGTGGTTAGCGCGCTCGATCTCGGAACAGGTGTCAAGAACTCGGGGTCCTACGGGACACAAGTGGACGGTTAACAACCAAATAACATCTATTGCCCACCTGTGCCTCTGCATTACCTACTTTCAATTTTAGTTATTAAACAATAATTAAATTAAACGATAATTAAAGCCATGATCATCTGCAACATTAAACATGCGGCAATACTCCAACAACTGTGGTACTGGACGACACGCAACAGCACTTGAGCAAGCGACTACGACACGCAAGTCCAACTATCTACCAAACAACAGGTAATAGGATGTGTCCAAGGCAATATAAGGCTGCAAGGGATGTTCCGGGTACGAAAACTAGAACATCGCAACACAGATAGCAATAGATCAACAGGAGGGAATAAATACTATAAAAGTAAGATAGGTAGAAAGGGGGAGATGCTCGCCTGAAAACATTGTCGAATGTTCATCCGAAGATCGGGTCGACACTCGCATCAACTCATCGGCCTAGTCCGTGAAGAAGCAAAAACACTAGCACAAACACCGGATGCACTATTTAATACTATGACAGAAGATCGGGCATGATGCGATGCAACTAGGCAATATTATCGGAACCGGGGTCCCGGCAAATATTTAGTGGTTCAAGTTGTTTATCTACCCCGCAAATTAAATGTTGTCTTAACATGGCAAAATATAGCACCGGTTCGCTACACAAATTTAAATGGGGCCAATATTAGTCTAGATTTGCCCGCATATAGCCTCCATATTTAATTATAAGGTGAATCGGCATAATGCCCCAACCCACATGATATGCATGCGAGATGAACAATTTAATATGCAACAATTTGATATTACATTTATAAAATAGGGCTCGAGAAAGGGGTCACACATTGGGGCGAAGGTCTTGGTTCGGGGGTGTTCGGGTTCGGGTCTCGAACTCCGGGATCGGTCTTCGGTCCATGAAGGGGATCTTGTCGCATCCGTGAGGAAGATCATGTCGTGCCGAGGGGTTCGGTTTTCAGCTCTAGAAACGGTCTCGGTCGTCAAATCCAGGAAGGAGAACTTGGCACGGCGTCGAGTTTGACGTCGATCTTGGCGAGAGCCAGTAGTAGTCCGAGGGACCATACTTGTAGACTGGAGGGTCTCAGCGACATCGCTAACTTGTAGCGCCGAAGATCTTGAGACGAAGCGGCAGAGACAACACACGTGCTGAGACCATAGGGAACTAGGCAGCAGCAGCACGATGGATTGCAAATACATCAAAGCAAGTGCTGAGGTTATGGTTACTGTTATGCTGCCAGACAGAGGAATGCCAAGGACATGCGCCAACACGAGCGCATAGGAGACGAGCGCGCAACGGACAAAGATGAAGGGCGCGAAGTGTTGGAATTATACCCTAGAGGCAATAATAAAGATGTTATTATTATAATTCTTGTTCATGATAAAGTTTATATTCCATGCTAGAATTGTATTAAGCGGAAACTTTAATACTTGTGTGGTTTGTGAACAACACCGTGTCCCTAGTACGCCTCTATGGACTAGCTCATTGATCAATGATGGTTAAGGTTTCCTAACCATAGACATGAGTTGTCAATTGATAATGAGATCATAACATTGGAGAATGATATGATGGACAAACCCAAACTAAGTGAAGCAATTAGATCGTATCATCGTGTTCATCTTTGCGAAGCTTTTCCTATGTCAAATATTGTATTCCTTAGACCATGAGATAATACAACTCCCTGGTATCGGAAGAAATCTTTGAGGTCATCAAACGTCATCCTATGAGAGGGTGATCATAAAGGTGTCTCTCAGGTGATCGGAAAGTATCTGTTGGGTTGTATGTATCGAGATGGAATTTGTCCCTCCCAAGTCAGAGAGATATACTTCGGGCCCACTCGGTAATCGATATCAACACCGCTTGCAAGCATGTGGTTAAGGAGTTAATCACAAAGTGATATCGGATTACGGAACGAGTAAAGTACTTGCTGTGAATGAGATTGAACTAGGTATGACGGTACCGATGATCGAATCTCGGTCAAGTAAAATATCGCGAGACGAAGGGAATATATATATGGGATTGTTTGAATCGTGGCATCGTGGTTCATACGATATGATCATCGATGAATGTGTGGGAGTCAATATGGGTGCCCAGACCCCGCTGTTGATTATTGATAGAAGATCATGTCTGCATATTCTCGAACCCGCAGGGTCACACACTTAACGTGTCTCGACGCTAGGATAGATTGGATAATTGGTTTATGAATTTTTGTTCGGAGTCTCGTATGGGATCCGGGACATCACGAGAGGTTCCGGAGTGGTCCGGAGAATAAGATTCATATAAGGCAGTGCAGTTTTTGGAGTTCGGAATTGTTCCGGGTTAATCGGTATTGTACCGGAAGCTTATAGAACCTTCCGGAAGGGGACCAACGTGGCCCCACCTTCCGGGAGGGGGCATGGTCCTATGAGGGAGTGTCCTGGCTGCATTGGGCCAGGGGCACAAGGCCCCATAGGGCCCAGCCGATCCTAGAGAGTTTAAATCGTTTAAACTAGAGATAGGGTTTCTAGAAGAGGGGAGAGTCCATGCCCCCCACTCCTCCAAACCACACACACACCTCTCCTCCAAACCCTAGCCGCCTTGCTAGCTTTCCTCTCTCCCTCCCGACTGCTTGTAGGCGAAGCCCTGCTGCAGAAATTCTCCACCATATACACCACGCCGTCGTGTTGTAGATCCAATCTATCTCTCCACCATACTTGCTGGTCCGAGGAAGGAGGAGACGTCGAGGTGTTGCACGTGTGCATCTCACGGAGGCACCGCCACTTGTGGTGCTAGATCAGATCGGATCGCGAGGAGGAGAAGCGAGTACGACTACATCACCCACGTTCCGACGAACGTTCCGCTGTGCGAATCTTCAAGGGTATGAAGATCTAATCCAATATCTCTCGTTGTTTGCATATCCTAGATTAGATCTTGGCTTTCCCTCTGTTCGCTCCGTAGAAAATTTTGATTTACTATGCCGCAAAACCCTTCAGTGGTATCAGAGCTAGATCTATGCGTAGATGTGTTTCACGAGTAGAACGCAACATGGTTGTTGCGGGCGTTGATGTTTTCTGTTGCAAGCCTCTTGTTTGTGTTCTTCTTATGACGCGGGATAGTGAGATTGAAGCGGTCCAGGCCAACCTTACGCGACGTCGTTCGCGAGACCGGCTCCGCACTTGACGTGTGGCTTGTTCCACACATGCGGCTGGTGGATGTCAGTTTCTCTCACTATAGTTGTCATGGGATTAACACCGGAGTTTGGCAACCATAATATCACCGTTGTGGCTTTCCGTAGGTAAGAATCATTCTTAGCATCTACTCCCATAAGCCACGTAAAACATGCAACAACAAAGTAGAGGCGTCTAACTTGTTTTTGCAGGGAGTGTTTTCTGTGATATGGTATGGCCCAAGATGTGATGTGTATATTGTATGCGATGATCATGTTTTGTAATGTTTCACGACTTCCATGTCGATGAGTACACAACCGGCAGGAGCCATATGGTTGTCTTTATAATTGTGTATGACCTGCGAGTCAACTTCTTATACGCCATGTAATAGCTTTACTTTATCGCTAAATAGTTAGCAATAGTTGTAGTTGCTATTCGTGGTGAAGGCAATCATGGTGGAGTGATGGAGATCATGCCGGAACGCACAAGATGGAGATCATTGCGCGAAGATTGGCTATACCATGTCACAGAAAGTTATATGCATGTGATGTTTATCCTTTATGTATCTTATTATGCTTAGATCGCGACGGTAGCCTTATAAGATGATTCCTCACTTAAAGATCAAGATAAAAACTGTGTTCTCCCCAAGTATGCACCATTGCGAAAGTTCGTCGTGTCCAAGCATCACGTGATGATCGGGTGCTATAGACTCTACGCTCACATACAACGGGTGCAAGCCAGTTTTGCACACGCGGAAATAATTGGGTCTAGCTTGACGAGCCTAGCATGTACAGACATGGCCTCGGAACACAAGAACCGAAAGGTTAAGCATGAGTCATATGAATGATATGATCGACATTTGTTGTCCACCATTGAAACCACATCTCTTCTCGTGATGATCGGATTAGGTGTGGTGAATTTGGATCGTGTTCACTACTACAACTTGAGGGATGTTGAATTTAGTGGGAGTTCATCTAGTAATTTGATTAAGTTGAACTATTTATCATGAACATAGTCTAAATTGTACTTGCAAATACTATAGATCACATGGCCAAATCCAACTTCAACTTCAACGTTTTTGCTGAGAAGGAAAAGCTTAGAAACAATGGGTCTAACTTCACCAATTGGTTCCGCAATCTAAGAATCATTCTGTCTGGCGGACAAAAGGACTATGTCCTTGGTAAAGCGTTAGGTGACCCCCCTGCTGCAACTGCGCCGGCTGATGAGAAAGTTGTCTATCAGTCGCGCAAAGATGATTATGGTGTGATTAAGAGCACCATGTTGTTTGCTATGGAACCGGAGCTTCAAAATCGTTTTGAAACCTATCCCGGGCCCTTTGAGATTCTCGAGGAGCTGAAAACCATGTTTCAGACTCAAGCCCGTTCTGAGAGATATGAGATCTCTGAGAAGTTCTTTAACTGCAAGATGGAGGAAGGGAGTTCCGTTAGTGAGCACGCCATAAAGATGTCGGGCTACACTCAACGCCTTGAGCAACTGGAATGCACGATTCCAGAGGAGCTCAAGATTGACAGGGTTCTGTAATCACTCCCTCCTAGCTACAAAAGTTTTGTAGTGACTCATAATCAGATTGGTTCCACTGATACGATCACCGAGCTCTTCACAAAGCTGAAGGCTGCGGAAGTGGACATCAAGAAGGATAATCATGTGTTGATGGTCAACAAGCCCTCCTTTAAGAAAGGTAAGGGAGCAAAGAAGCCCTTCAAGAAGGGCGGCGGCAAGCGCAATGCTCCTGCTGAGAAGAAGCTCAAGTATGGTCCTAAGCCGGACACTGAGTGCTTCTATTGCAAGGACAAGGGTCACTGGAAGCGCAACTGTCCGAAGTACTTAGCGGACAAGAAGGCTGGCACCATCAAAGGTATATTTGATATACATGTTATTGATGTTTTCCTTACTAGCCCTCGTTGTAGTGCCTGGGTATTTGATACCGGTTCAGTTGCTAATATTTGTAACTCGAAACAGGAGCTACGGAATAAACGGTGGCTTGCGAGGGATGAGGTGACGATGCACGTTGGCAACGGATCAAGAGTTGATGTGATGGCCGTCGGCACGCTCTCCTTAGTTTTACCTTCGGGATTAGTTTTAAACCTTAATAAGTGTTATTATGTGCCTGCGTTGAGCATGAACATTATTTTTGGATCGTGTTTATTGCAAGACGGTTATTCATTTAAATCGGAGAATAATGGTTGTTCTATTTATATGAGTAACATCTTTTATGGTCATGCACCTCTTGTAAATGGTTTATTTCTTCTAAATCTCGAAAGGGATGAAACACACATCCATAACATTGAAGCTAAGAGATGCAAAGTAGATAGTGATAATACTACTTATTTGTGGCACTGTCGTCTAGGTCATATTGGTGTAAAGCGCATGAAGAAACTCCATTCTGATGGACATTTGGAGTCTCTTGATTTTGAATCATTTGACACATGTGAACCATGCCTCATGGTCAAGATGATCAAAACCCCGTTCTCCAGAATGATGGAGCGAGCAATGGACTTGTTGGAAATCATACATACCGATGTATGCGGACCGATGAGTATTTCGACGCGCGGTGGATATCGCTATTTCCTCACTTTTACCGATGACTTAATTAGATATGGGTATATCTATTTAATTAAACATAAATCTAAAACATTTGAAAAGTTCAAGGAATTTCAGAATGAAGTGGAGAATCATCGTAACAGAAAGATTAAGTTTCTACGATCCGATCGTGGAGGTGAATATTTGAGTTATGATTTTCTCACGCATCTTAAAGCAAGTGGAATCGTTTCACAACTCACGCCACCCGGAACACCACAGCGCAATGGTGTGTCTGAACGCCGGAATCGAACCCTATTAGATATGGTCCGATCAATGATGTCTCTTACTGATTTGCCGTTATCATTTTGGGGTTATGCATTAGAAACCGCTGCATTCACTTTAAATAGGGCACCATCTAAATCCGTTGAGACGACACCGTATGAACGGTGGTTTGGTGCTAAACCTAAGTTGTCGTTTCTTAAAGTTTGGGGATGCGAAGCTTACGTCAAGAAGTTGATGCCGGACAAGCTCGAACCCAAAGCGGAGAAATGCGTCTTCATAGGATACCCTAAGGAAACTATTGGGTATACCTTCTATCACAGAACCGAAGGCAAAGTGTTTGTCGCAAAGAACGGTTCCTTTCTTGAGAAGGAGTTTCTCTCGAAAGAAGTGAGTGGGAGGAAAGTAGAGCTTGACGAGGTTATTGAACCTTCTCTTGAATTGGAGAGTAGCGCAGCACCTGAAATTGTTCCAGTGCCGCCTGCACCCACAATAGAGGAAGCTAATGATAAGGATCATGAAGCTTCGGACGATGCTGCTACTGAACGTCGCAGGTCGACAAGGTCGCGTGCCCCTCCTGAGTGGTACGGCAACCCTGTCTTGACTGTCTTGTTAGTAGAAGACAGTGAACCTACGAACTATGAGGAAGCGATGATGAGCCCAGACTCTGAGAAATGGCTAGAAGCCATGAAATCCGAATTGGGATCCATGAGCGAAAACCAAGTATGGACTTTGGTGGACCCTCCTAGCGACCGAAAGGCCGTTGAGTGCAAATGGATCTTCAAGAAGAAAACGGACGCGGATGGTAATGTTACTGTCTATAAAGCACGGCTTGTCGCGAAAGGTTTTCGACAAGTTCAAGGTGTTGACTACGATGAGACTTTCTCTCCCGTAGCGATGTTTTAGTCCATTCGGATTTTATTAGAAATTGCTGCGTTTCATGATTATGAAATATGGCAGATGGATGTCAAGACTGCTTTCCTCAATGGCAACATTGATGAAGAGTTGTATATGATGCAACCCGAAGGTTTTGTCGATCCTAAGGATGCTAGTAAAGTATGCAAACTTCAGCGTTCCATTTATGGACTGAAGCAAGCATCTCGGAGTTGGAACCTTCGTTTTGATCAAGTGATCAAGAGCTTTGGATTTGTTCCAAATTGCTACGAAGCTTGTATCTACAAGAAAGTGAGTGGGAGCTCGGTGACGTTTCTGGTACTATATGTGGATGACATATTGATTATCGGAAATGACATCAACATGCTTAACGATGTGAAGAGTTATTTGAACAAGTGTTTTTCAATGAAAGACCTAGGTGAAGCTGCTTATATATTGGGCATCAAAATCTATAGAGATAGACAAAGACGCCTGATAGCTTTAAGCTAGAGTACATACCTAGACAAAGTTCTGAAAAGGTTCAGAATGGATAAGGCAAAGAAAGGTTCAGTGCCTATGTTGTCAGGTAAGATATTGAGCAAGGCTCAGTGTCCAGCTAGGGTAAATGATAGGGAAGCTATGAGCAAAGTGCCTTATGCCTCGGCCATAGGTTCCATCATGTATGCCATGCTGTGTACTAGACCGGATGTGTCCAATGCTCTTAGTTTGACGAGCAGATATCAAAGTGATCCAGAAGTGGAACACTGTACAGCCGTGAAGAACATCCTAAAGTACCTAAATAGGACTAAAGAAATGTTCTTAGTCTATGGGGGTGATGAACAGCTTGTCGTAAAAGGTTACGTCGACGCTAGTTTTGACACCGACAAGGATGATTCCAAATCTCAGACAGGATACGTTTATATTTTGAATGGAGGAGCTGTGAGCTGGAGAAGCTGCAAGCAAAGCGTGATCGCGGGATCTACAGTGGAAGCGGAATACATGGCTGCTGCAGAAGCGTCAAGTGAAGGAGTTTGGATCAGAAACTTCATCACTGAGCTTGGCGTGGTTCCAAGTGCATTGGACCCACTGGAGATATTGTGTAACAACACTGGCGCCATAGCACTTGCTAAGGAACCAAGATATCATCCAAAGACCAAGCATATCAACCGCAAGTTTCATATAATCCGAGATTATATTGCAGATGGAGATCTGAAGATTAGCAAAGTACATACAGATCTGAATGTCGCAGATCCATTGACTAAACCTCTTCCACGTGTAAAACATGATCAGCACCTCAGTGCCATGGGTGTGAGATTGTTGCCAAATGTAAACTAGATTATTGACTCTAGTGCAAGTGGGAGACTGTTGGAATTATGCCCTAGAGGCAATAATAAAGATGTTATTATTATAATTCTTGTTCATGATAAAGTTTATATTCCATGCTAGAATTGTATTAAGCGGAAACTTTAATACTTGTGTGGTTTGTGAACAACACCGTGTCCCTAGTACGCCTCTATGGACTAGCTCATTGATCAATGATGGTTAAGGTTTCCTAACCATAGACATGAGTTGTCAATTGATAATGAGATCATAACATTGGAGAATGATATGATGGACAGACCCAAACTAAGTGAAGCAATTAGATCGTATCATCGTGTTCATCTTTATGAAGCTTTTCCTATGTCAAATATTGTATTCCTTAGACCATGAGATAATACAACTCCCTGGTATCGGAAGAAAGCTTTGAGGTCATCAAACGTCATCCTATGAGAGGGTGATCATAAATGTGTCTCTCAGGTGATCAGAAAGTATCTGTTGGGTTGTATGTATCGAGATGGAATTTGTCCCTCCCAAGTCGGAGAGATATACTTCGGGCCCACTCGGTAATCGATATCAACACCGCGTGCAAGCATGTGGTTAAGGAGTTAATCACAAAGTGATATCGGATTACGGAACGAGTAAAGTACTTGCTGTGAACGAGATTGAACTAGGTATGACGGTACCGACGATCGAATCTCGGGCAAGTAAAATATCGCGAGACGAAGGGAATATATATATGGGATTGTTTGAATCCTGGCATCGTGGTTCATCCGATATGATCATCGATGAATATGTGGGAGTTAATATGGGTGCCCAGACCCCGCTGTTGATTATTGATAGAAGATCATGTCTGCATATTCTCGAACCCGCAGGGTCACACACTTAACGTGTCTCGACGCTAGGATAGATTGGATAATTGGTTTATGAAGTTTTGTTCGGAGTCTCGGATGGGATCCGGGACATCACGAGAGGTTCCGGAGTGGTCCGGAGAATAAGATTCATATAAGGCAGTGCAGTTTTTGGAGTTCGGAATTGTTCCGGGTTAATCGGTATTGTACCAGAAGCTTCTAGAACCTTCCGGAAGGGGACCAACGTGGCCCCACCTTCCGGGAGGGGGCATGGGCCTATGAGGGAGTGTCCTGGCTGCATTGGTCCAGGGGCACAAGGCCCCATAGGGCCCAGCCGATCCTAGAGAGTTTATATCGTTTAAACTAGAGATAGGGTTTCTAGAAGAGGGGAGAGTCCATGCCCCCCACTCCTTATCCTTTGGGCTTGGGGGAGGGGCTAGGGTTGCGCCCCCCCTCTATATAAAGAGGGGTGGGGGCGCACCAACCACACACACCTCTCCTCCAAACCCTATCCGCCTTGCTAGCTTTCCTCTCTCCCTCCCGACTGTTTGTAGGCGAAGCCCTGCTGCAGAAATTCTCCACCATATACACCACGCCGTCGTGTTGTAGATCCAATCTATCTCTCCACCATACTTGCTGGTCCGAGGAAGGAGGAGACGTCGAGGTGCTGCACGTGTGCATCTCACGGAGGCACCGCCACTTGTGGTGCTAGATCGGATCGGATCGCGAGGAGGAGAAGCGAGTACGACTACATCACCCACGTTCCGACGAACGTTCCGCTGTGCGAATCTTCAAGGGTATGAAGATCTAATCCAATCTCTCTCGTTGTTTGCATATCCTAGATTAGATCTTGGCTTTCCATCTGTTCGCTCTGTAGAAAATTTTGATTTACTATGCCGCGAAACCCTTCACGGAGCTCCTGGCGCGAGAGGAGCAGCGAGGGAGGCGCCGAGCAGAAGGGTGGTGCGCATCCGGCGACGGCGAGAGCGAGCGCTAGCGCGTGAACACACGACAGAGACGGCGCTTGACGCAAGACGGGGAGGCCGAGCGGCGGAGGAGACTGGTGTGGCATCCCGCAAAACCACTACTAGAAAATCGCGTTGTTTTTGTGCATTGCCTCATCATGACCGCATGCTCATGTCATCATGCCACATCGCATTTGAGCATCGTCATCATCTTGCATTTGCTTGCATAAAACTATTTGCGGAAAAACCTGTTTTTGTTTTCTAAAACGCCCCATCTTTATTCAAACACCAAAACCGGGTCTCCGGATTATTTTGTTTTGTCTGCTATCGGTTTGCAGAGGCTTTGTTTTAATCAAATAAAATATTAAATTATTTTAGTGGGGGCAGTCGGACGGGCCGATTCGACCCGAACGACCACCCCCAGAATGAAAATCGGTCCGCCTAATTCCTAAACCTACCCAACCTAATCTACCCACCCCTCCAGCCACCTCACCCCGCCCAATAACTTGTCGCCACCTCACCCTCCCCAAACCCCCCACCACTAAGAAGCTGCCACCTCACCCCTCCCTCCACTCACCCTGCCCCCAGTACACACCCTGGCCACACACACGCACGCAACGCACACAAGCAACGCACGCGCCCAACCCCACCCAACCTGGCCGCTCCCTCACTAGCCACACACCCCACCAACCCCGGCCCCACCCACGTGACCCCACCACGGGCCCCACCCCTCTCTCTCTCTTTCCCGGCCTCTCCCTCACCCGCATCTCCCCGCTCTCACCTCCCCGCTGCGCTCGCCGCCGCGGCCGCTCCCCTCTCCCGCCGCCGCCGCCCTGCTCCTCCCTCTCCGCTCGCGAGCCCCCTTCGCCTGGCCGCCTCCACCGCCCCCTCCTGGCGCCGGCCACCGCATCGCCTGCCGCCCCTTCCGCGTCGCCCGGCGCCGGCCGCCGCGTTTCCCCCTCGTCGCCGATCATCCCTCCACCCGTGCCTCCGCCCCGAGCCGCCAACCTCCCCTCCTCGAGCCGCTCGCCGCTCCTCCGGCCCGCGCCTTCCCCGGCGTCCCTCGGCAGCACCCCGCCCGCCTCCGGCCTGGCCAGCCCCGGTCGCCACCTCGTCTGCCGCCCGAGCGCCGTCGCCTCTCCGGCCGCCCCAGTCCGTCCCGCGTTGACCCCGACCCCTCCCGCGTCGGACTGGGCCTTCACCGCCTTGCACCGGCGTCGCCTGCGAGCTCCCTCGCCGCTCCCGCCCCCGGCCCGCTCGACCGCCGCCGGCGTCCTCGCCCGGAGCCCCTCGTCGCGCCGCCAGGCCCCCATCTCCTCCCGCCGTCTCCGGCGCCCGCGCGGCCCTCCATCCGCCGCCCTTCTCCGTCCCGATCCCGCGGCCGCCCGTGCGCCGGCGAGCCCGCCTCGCCGCCGGTTCTCCTCCGAGCGCCGCCACTCCCGAGAGGCACCCCGGCCGCTGCCGTCGCCCGGCGACCTCCCCTCGTCTGCCTCCGGCCGCCCGTGCAAGCCAAGAGCTCCCCGGCGTGGAACCCGCTGCAGGACGCCCTCCTCCGGCCGCTTTGGTTTCATCCCAGCGTCTCCCAGGTCGGGTTGGTGTTGTTCGGTGGCGGCTAGATGCTATGTTGTGGTTGTTGGATAAGTGGAATCGCCCCGCGGCGACTGAACCCGAGGAATCACCAAGTTCGACAACGACCCGTACGAATTCGATGAACCGCCGGCACCAAACAAGTCACCCTCGAATACCGTTGCCGATACCCCCGACCTAAGACCTCCTGGAGGCCCTGGCATCAAACATTTTTCTCCATCGATAACAAGATCGCCACATGAACCCTGGACATGGAACGCCATGAACTCCTTCACGGCGCCGGAACCGGAGACCGAACCCTCGACACGCCAAGATCTACCCTCGGACACCAAGACCCGAACCGGAAGGACGCAAAGATCGCCACGAGAACGACAAGCACTTCACCCCGAACGCCAAGACCGACCCGACTCGAGGACCCGACAAGATCTGCGCAACGACAAGATCGGCACCGACCAGGACGGACCCGCTACGCCCCGACGCCGAACCAAGTCATGCTTCCGGAACGCCAAGATCCACCTCAGTTGCCCGAGAACGTTCCGTCGAACCCTGAGCCCCTGTCGAACCCTGAGACCAACCCCGAACCCCGGAACCCCAAGTTCGTCGAGACCCCCCTAATGTGTGATCCCTTTTTCTCGAGCCCTATTTTATAAATGAAATAACAACTTGTTGCATATTAATTGTCATACTTGCATGCATATTTGTGTGGTTTGGGGGCCTTATGCCGGTTCACCTCTAATTAAATATGGGGCCCATATGCGGGCAAATCTAGCCTTATATTGACCTCATTTAAATTTGTGTAGCGAACCGGTGCCATCTTTGCCATGTTAAGACAACATTTAAATTGCGGGGTAGTTAAATAACTCGAACCGTTTAATTAATTGTCGGGACCCCGGTTCCGCTTAATATTGACCTAATTGCATCGCACCTTTGCCATGCCATACATCATACATGCATCATGCCCGATCTTTTGTCGTAGTATTAAATACTGCATCCGGTGTTTATTCTAGTGTTTTGCTTCTTCGCGGATAAGGCCGTGAGTTGATGCGAGTGTCGACCCGATCTTCGGTCGAACCTTTGACAATGTTTTCAGGCGAGCATCTCCCCCTTTCTACCTATCTTACTTTTATAGTATTTATTCCCTCCTGTTGATCTATTGCTATCTGTGTTGCGATGCTCTAGTTTCCGTACCCGTGATATCCCTTGCAGCCATATATTGCCTTGGACACATCCTATTACCTGTTGTTTGGTAGATAGTTGGACTTGCGCGTCGTAGTCGCTTGCTCAAGTGCTGTTGCGTGTCGCCATGTACCACGGTTGTTGTAGTATTGCCACATGTTTGATGTTGGAGATGATCTCGGCTTTATTTATCGTTCACTTTACTTCCTGTTTAACAACTAAAATTGAAGTAAGTAAGCAGAGGCATCGGTGGGTGATAGATAATATTTGGTTTCCGACCGCCCACTTGTGTCCCGTAGGACCCCGAGTGCTTGATACCTGTTCCTTGATTTATCGCGCTATCCACATACGGGGAATTATGGGACCCCCCTTAGCTAGAGCTTGATTCAGTCTTATTTCTTGGGGCCACAAACTAGTTTGAGGTTTTATTTACGATCCTGTACTTATGCCATGCTTTACTGCTTTATTTACGATTGTCCGAGGAGCACACTGTACTGTTTAGGTAAGCAGAGTGTTTTCGCGGTATCGACAAGCCCAGTCACACTTTCGGGTTCCCAGTCGTTTACAGCCATTGACGCAAACCTTGAGTCCGTCTCGGAGCTAGCTTACTTCGTTGCGGGTCTACTCAATGGGGTGGCCCCCTGAAATATTTCGGAATCTTGTGATTGCTCTGTCGTGAAAGCCTCGTTGGGTTTTGATTTGGTTTTTCCGAGGTCGATCGTGTGTGTGTTGCTATTTTTGCACCCCGGCCGGGTTAAAACTTTCTGAAAGCCGTGTCCGCGGTTATGGACGACTTGGAGCATAGTATCTCGATCATAGACAACTATAACTAAAGTTTACTGTTATAAATTGACTTTATCTGATATGATTAGTAATCAGCTTCAACTACAATGGAATGGCTAAATAAACTTGCCCACAATTGCTTGTTTGATTTGTCGCTTGCGACAATTGTATCTGACTAGTAAATATTGCAACTACAACGGAATGGCTAAACAAAAGTACCAACAACCGCTGGGTTTTTGGGATATCTCATGCTATTTGTATCTGACTAGTAAGTGCCGCAACTACAACGGAATGGTTAACTAAAATTTCCCACTGCTTACTTTATCAGGATGATTATCTATACTTGACTAGTAATTACTGCAATGATAACGGAAGAAATAAAACTGCCATCTGTGTGAGTTCCTCGGTTGACTTCCTCGTTTGGTCTCGAGGGGGAAACACCAGGATGGGTTTGTTTGGTGGTAGTATCAGGCTGGTTCCGAATAGGTCTTTCTCAACCCTCTCTGATTGCCGCCAGTTGTATCGAGTCTCTATAGGTTGTTTAGTGCATGCTGCCGCTGCCGCTTCAGTCCACCATACCTATGTAGGCGAGGACCGCCGAATTCTAGCCTCGCCGTGTACTGACCTCAGTACTGACGCTCCTTCTTTTTCCTTTGCCCTTTGTCGGCACCCCTTTTGTTTAAGCAGGTTTTGAGATCGACGTCGTTAGCAGGGTTACCCTTCCGGCTTGGCCTGGGCAGGGTTATGGACGCCATTGGTTATTCTTCAGGGCTCTTAGACCCATTAGCATCTTGTCCGTAGTCGGACGCTCTATCGTTTTCAAGGTGATTTGGATCTTTGTATATTATATCTGTATTCTTGACTCATGGAGTTGCTGTTGTAAATATCTGTTCTGTGGGTCCCATCGAGGACTGTTGTGTAATGTTATTAGTTTGTTTTCCACCCGCACGAAAGTTCCTGGTGGGCACCTTTAAATCGTTTCTATGCGGGTTTGGCGGGTTTCGCTAAAAACTTGCATAGGTCCGATTCTGAGGGTGTTACAACTGGAGTTCGCTATAGGGAAGGAAAACAGGGAGGCGCTTGCAGAGCTGGTCGACGGGGCGGTGCCTGGCGAGGTGCACGCGTGAGGCAGAGGCGCTGCATCGGCTTGGCGACCTCGCTGGCGGCGGTGGCGTCTTGGGGTTCAAGCGGCGGCGACGGGAGCTTGCTCAGGTAGGGGAAGAGGTCCTGGCAGCGGCAATCCCAGGGAGCGCGAGGTCGACGAGAAGGCGTGGCCGGCTCCGGTTGCTGCCGCAGACGACATGGAGGGAGGGAAGACGGCGGTGGCGCACGCGCGCTGGCGACAGAGGCGAGGGAGAGCGCGCGAGAGGTGCAGAGGAGGTCGGGTCAACGAAGTGGCCGGGAGAGGCGAGGGAGACCGCGAGGAGGGGCGGCGGCACAGCTCCTGGCGGCGCTCGCGACGAGGATGGAGGCGAGGGTGCGAGGTGAGGGAGAGGGCTCAAGGCGGGGGTGCGGGTTCTGTGCGAGGTGGTGGGTCGGATGGTGCAGGGAGTAGCGGCGGAGAGGCGATGGGAACCTGGCGGCGGGGTCAAGGCGGGCCACGGCCGGAGATGAGGGGGCGGGCGGCGGCGCGATGGGAGAGACGAGGAAGGAGGGAGACGCGGGGAGAGAGGAAGCGGTCGCGAGAGGAGAGGGAGACGGACGCGTGCGTTACGCGTCGGTGGGGTGGGTGGGTCACGCCTCGCGCGCAGGAAGCGGGGCTACGGGGTGGGCCAGCGGAGCGGGGTGGACGGGTGAGTGCAGGACGGTGTGGGTCAACAGGTGGTGGGGCCTGGCGGTAGTTGGTGCTAGGGATTGGGTGGAGGGTGACCAGGTGGTTGGGCGGGAGAAGTGGGGCCAGGGGCTGAGGTGGCGTAGCGGGGTTGGCTGGAGGATTGGGCCATGTGATGTGGAGGGTGGTGGTTGGCTGAAGTGAGGTGGAGGGGGCTGGGTAAGTTAGGGTTAGGTAGGAAAAGGGTATGGGGGTTTTTTGGGATAGGTGGAATTTTTATCTGGAGGTGGCCAACTGGGCTTTCGGGCCTGGCGGGCTGCCTCCTAAAAATAATTTAAAATTCTTATTTATTTAAAGCGGGGCTTTTGCAAACCGTATTTAGACAAACCAAAATATTCCGGAGTCCCGGGTTTTTATTTGAATTAAGAAAGGAATATTTAGATAACAAAACTAGGTGTTTCGAAAATAGTTTAGACAAAACCATGCAAGATGACATGACGATGCTCAAAAGCAAGGTGGCATGATGACATGAGCATGCGGTCATGATGATGCAATGCACAAAAACAACGCGATTTTCTAGTAGTGGTTTTTGCGGGGCGCCACAATTCGACACCACTAACAATGGATCTCGCCCTCGAGATCCGCCTCATGGTACCGGGAAGAAGGGCGGCAATCTGAATCTTCTCGCATCGTGTAGATCTTCGCGACACCACTAACAAGAGTTCGTTGTCCGTGATCGTCGAGAGAACACTCCGGGAACAAAAGGTCGAAGGTAGAGGTATCAACAAATAAATCCACCTCTAGCTTCGATGGAAGGAGGGAACCGATGCATTCTCATCCACTTCAATGTACACAAGTGAATAGAGTGAGTAGTCGGCATGGGGGCCAATCCATCACGCACCCAAACTATTACTCTGCACAATCAGTAGAAAAGCGTGCAACCATTCTCGGAATCAGACTGAAGATCTCGACAATCGAGGTTCAGAAACAAAGGAGTGATGCAGACTCTGCATCGGATCTGGCGTAGATGATGTCGTCGCATCGGAAAACACCGGAAGGCACGAGAAGGAACAAAGAGAAGTCCATCAGACGAAGGATTCCTCGGATAGCATGAAGACCAGATGTAGCAACACCATCACCAAAGGAGGAAGCGAAACCCTGAAGGTACGATGGAACCCAACCACGAGAAATCCTGGACTCGAAGAGAGAGAAGAGAGCGGATTCAAAACACGCAGAGGTGAGAGGGGAGCAGCAGAGGGGTAAGGAGTAAAAACAGACCTAATCAGAACTATCCAACCGATTTTGCAAAAATAGTTTTGACACTCTACTTCGGCCATTAGCTAGGTTATCCTACAGGCTGGACTTGTGGGGCATCGCAACTGCCGAGCTCTGATAGAACTCTGTAACACCCTCAGAATCGGCCCTATGCAAGTTTTAGCGCTTCCCGCCAAAACCCGCGTAGAAACGATTCAAAGGTGCCCACCAGGCACTTGCGTGCGGGTGGAAAACGAAGTAATATCATTACACAATAGTCCTCGATGGAACCCACAAAACATATATATATACAACAGCAACTCAATGAGTCAAGAATACAGATATAATATACAAAGATCCAAATCACCTTGAAAATGATAGAGCGTCCGACTACGGACAAGATGCAAATGGGGCTAAGAGCCCTGGAGAATAACCAATGGCGTCCATAACCCTGCCCAGGCCAAGCCGGAAGGGTAACCCTACTAACGACGTCGATCTCAAAACCTGCTTAAACAAAAAGGGGTGCCGACAAAGGGAAAAGGAAAAAGAGAGAGCGGTCAGTACTGAGGCCAGTACACGGCGAGGCTAGAATTCGGCGGTCCTCGCCTACATAGGTATGGTGGACTGAGCGGCAGCGCAACAAGCACTAAACAACCTATAGAGACTCGATATAACTGTCGGCTACCAGAGAGGGATAAGAAAGTCCTATTCGGAACCATCTTGATACTACCACCAATCATACTCATCCTGGTGTTTCCCCCTCGAGACCAAACGAGGAAGTCAACCGAGGAACTCACGCAGTTGGCATTTTATTTATTCAGTTATCGTTGCAGCAATTACTAGTCAGGTATAGATAATCATCCTGATATAATAAGCAGTGGGCAATTTTAGTTAACCATTCCGTTGTAGTTGCGACACTTACTAGTCAAATACAATTAGCATGAGATATCCCCAAACCCAGCAGTTGTTGGTACTTTTATTTAGCCATTCCGTTGTAGTGGAGCTGATTACTAGTCATCTCGGATACAAGTCAAATTATAGCAGTAAACTTTAGTTATAGTTGTCTATGATCGAGAACTGTGCTCCAAGTCGTCCATAACCGCGGACACGGCTTCTCGAAAAGATTTAACCCTGCAGGGGTGCACCAAAGTCCCCACACGCACCTACACCCTTGTTGTCAGATCAGGTAGGTACAAGATCACAAAACATACACTCAACGGTATGTCAACGGGGTTTCGGACACGATGTTTCCCAGACCCAAAGCAAGCACAGGGGGCCACCCCACTAAGATACCCGCAACGAAGTCGGCCGGTCTCCGAGACGGACTCAGGGTTTGTGTAGAGGGTTGTAAACGACTGGGAACCCGAAAGTGTGACTGGGCTTGTCGATACAGCGAAAACGTGTCACGATCCTAAACAGTACAGGTGCTCCTCGCACAATTTTAAATTAAGCAGTAAAGCATGGCATAAGTACAGGATAGTAATAAAGCCCCAAACTACTTGTGGCCCCCAGTACAGTACTTGGAATCAGGTACTAAATCGATGGGGGTGCCCATACACCCCACCTGTGGTTAGCGCGTTCGATCTCGGAACAGGTGTCAAGAACTCGGGGTCCTACGGGACACAAGTGGACGGTTAACAACCAAATAACATCTATTGTCCACCTGTGTCTCTGCATTACCTACTTTCAATTTTAGTTATTAAACAATAATTAAATTAAACGATAATTAAAGCCATGATCATTTCCAACATTAAACATGCGGCAATACTCCAACAACTGTGGTACTGGACGACACGCAACAGCACTTGAGCAAGCGACTACGACACGCAAGTCCAACTATCTACCAAACAACAGGTAATAGGATGTGTCCAAGGCAATATAAGGCTGCAAGGAATGTTCTGGGTACGAAAACTAGAGCATCGCAACACAGATAGCAATAGATCAATAGGAGGGAATAAATAATATAAAAGTAAGATAGGTAGAAAGGGGGAGATGCTCGCCTGAAAACATTGCCGAATGTTCATCCGAAGATCGGGTCGACACTCGCATCAACTCATCGGCCTAGTCCGTGAAGAAGCAAAAACACTAGCACAAACACCGGATGCACTATTTAATACTATGACAGAAGATCGGGCAGGATGCATGTATGATGTATAACATGGCAAGATGCGATGCAACTAGGCAATATTATCGGAACCGGGGTCCCGGCAAATATTTAGTGGTTCAAGTTGTTTATCTACCCCGCAAATTAAATGTTGTCTTAACATGGCAAAATATAGCACCGGTTCGCTACACAAATTTAAATGGGGCCAATATTAGGCTAGATTTGCCCGCATATAGCCTCCATATTTAATTATAAGGTGAATCAGCATAATGCCCCAACCCACATGATATGCATGCTAGATGAACAATTTAATATGCAACAATTTGATATTACATTTATAAAATAGGGCTCGAGAAAGGGGTCACACATTGGGGCGACGGTCTTGGTTCGGGGGTGTTCGGGTTCGGGTCTCGAACTCCGGGATCGGTCTTCGGTCCATGAAGGGGATCTTGTCGCATCCGTGAGGAAGATCATGTCGTGCCGAGGGGTTCGGTTTTCAGCTCTAGAAACGGTCTCGGTCGTCAAATCCAGGAAGGAGAACTTGGCACGGCGCCGAGTTTGACGTCGATCTTGGCGAGAGCCGGTAGTAGTCCGAGTGACCATACTTGTAGACTGGAGGGTCTCAGCGACATCGCTAACTTGTAGCGCCGAAGATCTTGAGACGAAGCGGCAGAGACAACACACGTGCTGAGACCATAGGGAACTAGGCAGCAGCAGCACGATGGATTGCAAATACATCAAAGCAAGTGCTGAGGTTATGGTTACTGTTATGCTGCCAAACAGAGGAACGCCAAGGACATGCGCCAACACGAGCGCATAGGAGACGAGCGCGCAGCGGACAGAGATGAAGGGCGCGGAGCTCCTGGCGCGAGAGGAGCAGCGAGGGAGGGGCCGAGCAGAAGGGTGGTGCGCATCCGGCGACGGCGAGAGCGAGCGCTAGCGCGTGAACACACGCCAGAGACAGCGCTCGACGCAGGACGGGGAGGCCGAGCGGCGGAGGAGACCGGCGTTCGCTATAGGGGAGGAAAACAGGGAGGCGCTTGTAGAGCTGGTCGACGGGGCGGTGCTGGCGAGGTGGACGCGTGAGGCAGAGGCGCTGCATCGGCTTGCCGACCTCGTTGGCGGCGGTGGCGTCTTGGGGTTCAATAGGCGGCGACGGGAGCTTGCTCAGGTAGGGGAAGAGGTCCTGGCAGCGGCAATCCCAGAGAGCGCGAGGTCGACGAGAAGGCGTGGCCGGCTCCGGTTGCTGCCGCAGACGACGGGGAGGGAGGGAAGACGGCGGTGGCGCACGCGCGCTGGCGACAGAGGCGAGGGAGAGCTCGCGAGAGGTGCAGAGGAGGTCGGGTCAACGAAGTGGCCGGGAGAGGCGAGGGAGACCGCGAGGAGGGGCGGCGGCACAGCTCCTGGCGGCGCTCGCGACGAGGATGGAGGCGAGGGTGCGAGGTGAGGGAGAGGGCTCGAGGCGGGGGTGCGGGTTCTGTGCGAGGTGGTGGGTCGCATGGTGCAGGGAGTAGCGGCGGAGAGGCGAGGGGAACCTAGCGGCGGGGTCAAGGCGGGCCACGGCCGGAGACGAGGGGGCGGGCGGCGGCGCGATGGGAGAGACGAGGAAGGAGGGAGACGCGGGGAGAGAGGAAGCGGTCGCGAGAGGAGAGGGAGACGGACGCGTGCGTTACGCGTCGGTGGGGTGGGTGGGTCACGCATCGCGCGCAGGAAGCGGGGCTACGGGGTGGGCCAGCGGAGCGGGGTGGACGGGTGAGTGCAGGACGGTGTGGGTCAACAGGTGGTGGGGCCTGGCGGTAGTTGGTGCTAGGGATTGGGTGGAGGGTGACCAGGTGGTTGGGCGGGAGAAGTGGGGCCAGGGGCTGAGGTGGCGTAGCGGGGTTGGCTGGAGGATTGGGCCATGTGATGTGGAGGGTGGTGGTTGGCTGAAGTGAGGTGGAGGGGGCTGGGTAGGTTAGGGTTAGGTAGGAAAAGGGTATGGGTTTTTTTTGGGATAGGTAGAATTTTTATCTGGGCTTTCGGGCCTGGCGGGCTGCCTCCTAAAAATAATTTAAAATTCTTATTTATTTAAAGCGGGGCTTCTGCAAACCGTATTTAGACAAACCAAAATATTCCGGAGTCCCGGGTTTTTATTTGAATTAAGACAGGAATATTTAGAAAACAAAACTAGGTGTTTCGAAAATAGTTTAGACAAAACCATGCAAGATGACATGACGATGCTCAAATGCAAGGTGGCATGATGACATGAGCATGCGGTCATGATGATGCAATGCACAAAAACAACGCGATTTTCTAGTAGTGGTTTTTGCGGGGCGCCACACCGCCCACCTCATGACCAGACACGCACCACCGCTCCATCGTCCGCTTATCCCATACCTCCTCGTGCCAGCAGCATCAGCGGCATGCCCGACATATTTCCGCTCTGTGAAGGCCCTCCTATGTGCCACGCCCACATCACCAAGCCTGGAGCTAGCCCGCGTGGACTAGATCCGGCTCGCCTGTGCATGAGCCGCCCCGTGCCCTAGCGGCCGATGCGCCACCGCGCCCACCCACCTCTACACAACCACCACGCGTTGCATGTGGCATGCAGCATTGCCATGCACGCCTACCGCCTTGTCATTGCCATGCACCGCTTGGAGAGCTCCTGGTCACCATGGACGGAGCCACAGGAGGAGAAAAGACGCCTCGATGCAACCTTCCCCGGGGCGTGCGTGGCTTCGCTGGCATCTCCTCCGACGGAGGCGATGCGTGGGAGGGCGGGCGGTGGCCTCTAGAGGCGGCGACGGCTAGGGTCCCCCCATGCCGACAGAGGAGAGCGACACGGGGTTGTTTTTTTCTCAGGTCACTATTGGATTAAGTAGTCGAAAATATATTGTAGAGAGTAACTGAATGAATGAAAGGTTGGAATGAGAGGTTCATGTCAATGGGAGGTAAGAGAGTTTTGTTCAAGAATATTATACACTTAATTCCAATCTATGCAATGGATATGTTTAAAATCCCAAAACAACTATGCAAGGAGATCAATGATGCTATGGTTGATTTTTGGTGGACAATATTGAGGAGAAGAAATCAGATGCACTAGTTTGCTTGGTGGCGAATGTGTATTGATGACTGCGAGTGCACAGATCAATTGTAGCTAGTTTTAAAGTAAAGATATCGAACCCACAGAGAGCTATTGGTAAAGGTCTTTATACCCCTCGTCACTATCTACCAAAGTATACTTGTAAGTTTCCTTTGATCTCAAGTAAAGAGTGTTTGAAAGGTTTTTTGGTTGTGTGCAGAAAAGTAATTTAAAACGATTAAAAGAAAGCAAGTAACAAGATTGTATTAAAGCGTGGTGGAATGCAATAGGGTTAAAACATTCTCGGGGATGTAGGATACTCCTCTAACATGGTGTTGTCATTATTAATAATTTAAGATAACATACTTCTTGTGTCATGAAATCTGTGGAGAGAACTCCATAATAAGATGTTCACTACAAGGCTCGTAGGAAGCCACTTTGTTGAGCCAAGAGTGAGGTCACCTCTAAATAACCACTACGATGCCAGAGAGCAATCACCCATACAGACCACCGCAATTAAGGATTTCCCTATGGATATCGTAATTAGCTTAGGGAGTCCCTCTTTATTCCTTCTTTGACCGTGTAGTTCACGAGCCGACGCCAATCTATCACGGGGCCATTCTGGGTATGATTCCAAAGCACGTCCAAAGGGTTTCTCCCTCCCTTTAGTCTCGGGGGAAAATAGTATGTGGTCGACTTTCACGTACCATCTAAAGAGAGAGATCAAACACAAATCATAAATCAATCATAGACCGACAAGTCATATGGACACAAGAATATATCATCCTTATTGCAAATTCATAATAATTCTAGGGTTTCTCCATCTCCCCAAGAACAAAGGAACTACTCACACATGGAAGCAATCATCAACATCATCATAATCAAATGGATGGATGAAAGTAATGAAATAGATCTAGTGCAAACAACAATTGGATCTGGAATTATAACAAGATCTAATGGATGAAGGATAGAGGTAATGGTGGTGATGTAGATGCAGCGATTGATGATGAAGGGGGTGATGCGTTGTCCTCCAATGATCCATGGATCAGCCGGGATTTCTCCCCAGCCAAGTTCCTCCTTCAGATCCCTTTTAGATGTGGTTTTCCGTGGTTTCTGGTGGCTGTGAATATCGGATCCTTATGCTGACTTTGCCAGGGGAAAGTATTTGACGAGGCGGTCCCGATGGCACATGGCACGGGCGGACGGTATGGGCGGGCCCTCCCATACCACAGGTCGTTACCGGCACTGGATGCCTCTTCTCGATTGGTATTTTCCCAGGAGCAAAGGTAAATCCATAAAATGACTTTTATCACTTTAAAATATCATATTATAGTTTAATATGACAGCTCTAATTGATATGTTCACAATAGACTTAATGAATTTGAAACCTATTAAAATAAAGACAAAAAGGTGCACGCAAGCGCCATGAAATACAAAGATCCCTACTCTATTTATGCAAGAATAATAGATAAATATGCTTAAATTTTGGACTCATCAACTCCTCCAAGCTAGGCTCTTGCTCGTCCCCGAGCAAGATGGTGGCTTATGGACAATATCATCATGTTCATGAGAAACGAGTTGTTATAATAAATGAGGCAAAAATTTGAAAAATGAATACAACATCGGATGTAAAGAAACATCGGGGGTATTATCATACCCTTACACATTACATGACTTAGAGGCTTCCACACCTTCTCCAGTATCAATGAAATTATAAGAAGCTCCTAGCAATTTAACATATCATATAATCGCTGAGTTTAGAAATATTGAGCGCTTGGTTTAGTAATGAAGATTCATGATCATTTTTATTTTTCCTCTACTCTTGATTCTTTTCATAGTTGCTATCTCTTTTTGATTCTTTTGAATTTTCTCTATCTATGCAAATGTTTCATTATCTTCTTCGTTTTCTCTTTTTTAAGTACATCTATTTGATCATGCTCACTACTTTGATGGCTAATGAGAAAACTCTTAATTATAATATGCTACCAAAATTCTTCTCATATCCTAATCAATACTCTTGTCAGTGTGGAAGTCCCTAAAATCATGACAACTGTACAAGTATCATAACACTCAACCTAGTTCAATCATCTAATATAATAATCATGAATCATAGCATACTTCAAATATTATAAAGTCTCGCAACCCAATGGATATAAATCATCTCTTTAATAAGGGAACTCGAAGTTGATGCAACTAATGCAAACTCTAAATTTAAAGTCTAAATTCATGCACAAAAGTAAACATGCTAAAAATGTAAGATAGATTACAAGGCTCTCATAGATCTCCCAAAGCTTGGAATCAACCCGGGTGGATCAAATAATTCCTTACTTTTATTCTACACCGTGGCACGCCATTTAGTCTGCAGAGGGGTGACCCCTTGAAGCACAAAGGCTTGCTCGAAGCGTCTTGTTTGATGCTTCTAGGATCAAGATTCGGATTTGACGCTCCTCGTTAACTTTCTCCAACTGATCCACAAGAGCTTTGTACATCTCTATTGTTTGCTTTTGAGTGTTCATGGATCTAAGGCTGATGTTGATATTCGCTTATTCCTTTCATTGTCTTAAAATCCATCTAGTCCAGATAACGACGCAACAGTTTAATATGTTTAGAATATCCTGGAGATTTTACCTCAATCTTCTTGATATGGGGGTCAAGGGAATCTAAGGATGCTTGGATCTTCTCCCATGTTCTTTTGCCTTCTTCAAGTAGATTTCTCCATTTTCTTCTAAATCAAGTTGAACTTCTTCAAAGTCTCCTTCTTTGCCAACACTGAGGCTGAACACCTTACTCCCATCTTGTATTGTTTCTATAAGCTTGAATCTGTCATTAACATCCATCTCCTCCTTTGATTCAGTAGCCTTGGCTTCCTCCGTGATTCTTGAAGACGATCCATGGGGATCTTCTCTCCCTTGAGCGAAGCTCCATGTATGGGACATTGTTTTAAGGTTCGTGGAAGAAAGAGGCGGCGCGGAGGAGATCTGTTTTGACAATATAAACAAAGAGGCCTTCTAAAGAGGCTTATAAGAGGTTAGAGGTAGGAGTAAATATGTACTAGAAGGAAAATAGGCGGCTAAGAAAAGAATCCCAACAAATATGGAAAGAGGCAAACAAACAAAAAGGAAGAAAATATGATCGTAATGACCATTCGGTACGGGCGGGTGCCCATACGGCGCGTCCATACCAGGTATTTCCCAGGCCAAAATGGCTTCTGAGGCGGTAACCAACCAACCGACTAAGCAGTATGGGCAGGTCCCGCCCATACTGTCCGTCGTACTGAATTTTACCGGCTTTGGGTTTTTTTACACAAAAAAGGATCAAACCAAAGTTAGACGAAGCGATACCGTATCGGTAACAACCAGTAGTACGGGCAGGTGTGCCCGTATAGCAAAAAATGGGATAAGGATGCAGTGTGTTTAACGACCAGTGGTACATGCGGATGCGGCCGTATCGCCCGCCCATACCAACTTTGCAAAACCGGCAGTGCAATCTGAAAAACAAAAGGAAATCAAAAATACAAAAAGAAATAGCAGAAAATCATCCAGAACAAAGATAACTTCAGATTTCACATACCTGATTTATCTAAAGAGAACAAGTTCATATGGGTACCTTCTCCTTTCTGGATTACCTTTTTCTTTTTCTCTTTGGACAAGGTGGGTTGTAACAGATCACTAAAACCATTGCAAAGAGAATTTGATAATTTACTTTTTGGCAACGTTGTCCCTATAGGTATATATATGGATGACACTTCTTTAGGTGGAGCAATTTCTTCAATATCCATGGATGTCTCCTCTATATCCTCATTTCTTTGAAGAATTTACAAATCAAATTCTTGCAAAAGTAGAGTCCAACGTATCATCCTTGGCTTAACGTCAGTCCTTTCCAGGATTTCCTTTAGGCCAATACGATAGGTATGTACCCTCAATTTTGAGTTATTGAGATAAGATCTAAATTTATCACAAGAGAAAACTACAACGAAGAATTCCTTTTCTACCATGGATAATTCTTTTGGGTCCTGTTTAGGATTCGGCTAGCATGATGAATGATATTGAGATCATCACCATCATACTGCCAAAGAATTGCTCCCACAGTTTCATGACTAGCTTCACAAAATAATTCAAAAGGTTTCCTTCAATTAGGTGGTTTAATAATGGGAGTTTCAATGAGAGATTGTTTCAATATGTTGAAAGCATTTAGATACCTTTCTGAATAAGATTAGTTAAAGGTCTAGCAGTTTTTGAAAAGTTTTTAATGAACCTTCTATAAAATCCAGCATGGCCTAGAAAACTCCATATACCTTTCACATCTTGAGGAGGAGGAAGTCTTTCTATAGCTTCAATCTTTGCTTTGTCAACTTATATACCCTTACCTGAGATTTTGTGACCAAGTACTATACCTTCTTAAACCATAAAATGACATTTATCCCAGTTCAATACTAGGTTAGTGTCTTTGCATCTCTGCAAAACTTTATGAAGATTATGGAGATAATGATTAAAGGAAGTTTCATAAACAGAAAAATCATCCATGAATACTTCCATAATACTTTCAACATAATCAGCAAAAATAGCAGTCATACACCTCTAGAAAGTAGCAGGGGCATTGCAAAGACCAAAAGGCATACGACGATAAGCATAAAGACCATAGGGACAAATAAAAATAGTTTTAAGTTGATCGTTAGGATGAACAGCAATTTAAGAAAAACTAGAATAGTCGTCTAAGTAACAAACGTGAGAATGCATAGCTATCCTCTCTAAAGTTTGATCTATAAACAAAAGTGGATAGTGATCTTTTCTGGGTTTTTATTAAGTTTTCTATAGTCAATGCACATCCTATGTCCAACAACAGTCCTTGTAGGTACCACCTCATTATGTTCATTTTCAACAATAGTAAATCCACCTTTCTTGGGAACACAATGAATAAGACTTACCCATTCACTCTCTTCTACATAAAATATGATTCCTTCATCTAGCAAACATATTATTTCTTTTTTTACCTCCTCTTTCATGTGAGGTTTGAGACGTTGCTGAAAGTCTGCGACCGGCTGGACACCTTCTTCCATGAATATCCTATGGGTGGCTATCAAAGGACTGATTCTCTTCAAGTCACTCATCGAATACCCAAGAGCATTTCTATGCATCTGAAGAACTTTTATCAAATTATCCTCTTATTTTTCTGCAAGGTTAGAACTTATAAAAATAAGAAATATGTTGGTTTCATCAAGAAACCTATATTTTAATTCCGTTGGTAAAGTTTTGAGTATAGGAGGGGGAGGAGCCTCATCTCCCTTTCTTATAGGTTCATCATATTCTTGATTAATCTCGGTCTCCACCTCGGGTGTGGAGTCAAGACAATGATCAATTTCAACGGCTTGGCTTTGCCGCCCGTCGCCGCTCTCGCGGCATACAGGCTACTCAACTTTGAAAGGCTACTGCATCAAACATAATTTCTTTAAATCAACTAAATCTAAGTTTTTTTGCATGCAATATAATAATGGGGTCTTATACCCCACCCACTCACCACCCTAAGTCGTAGTGAACCAACATAATGCGCAACCAGTAGTCTAGTGGCTCGGCTTCATCATCCGTTGTTGCTATCATGGCGTACGGGTGATGAAGCGTTGAAGGGTGTTAGGGTATCGAGACTTCATCGCTCGACGATGTTAAGTATCAGTATCCTAACACCTAGGCTACCGCGTCTGAACTAAACTAGCTTATAACTCACATTTAATTAACTAAACTAAAATACATGGGCAACCGAGATTTTATGAGGCAAAAAATACAAACTTATCCACATGAGAAATGTGAGAACGTCTTCATCCAACCCGTTTATATGGTGAATAACTTATATAATTTTGGATGGATAACTTAACTATTATGACATAGATAAGTCACATGTTAGAGGTGGGTAATATAATTTTGTTTGCCCCAAAAGTTACCCACCAATGATAGAGGAGTTGTCTAGGCTTGAACATATAAGTTAACCACCAAATAATATGTAAGTTATCCACCACTATAAAATTTTATCCACATATAGAATATAATTTATTCTACTGGCTTGGCTTCGTCGCCTATCGCCGCTCTCGCGGCATACGCGTGACTCAACCTCGAAGGCTATTGCGTCAAATATCAAGTATAATTCTTTTAATACATTAAATCTAATCTTCTTTTGTATATGATATAATAAATAAAGTTTGATGTATTACCATATACCACTGTAAGTCATAATGAACAATATAACGCGCAACCAGTAGTCTAGTGGCTCGGTTTTATAGTCTATCACTGCTATCCGTGGCGTATGGGTGATGAAGTCTCGCAGGATGTTAGGATATCGAGTCTTAGCATCGATGATGGTACCCTAACACCTACGCTACTGCTTTCTAATGAAACTTGCTCAACACGTATGCGAGAATGCCTCTACCCAACACGTTTATATCATGGGTAACTTATATGTTACAGGATGGATACCTTACATATTATGACATGAATAACTCACATGTTAGGGGTGGGTAACATTTTGGTCCGAATTTTTTCACCGAGACATATCAACATGAGATCTAGTTTTAAAGATCTCGACGCAACCAGTTTAACGATAAAATCGGATTATAAATCGGATAAACGGTTTAAGATATAAAACTTTTAGTTTTTTTAATTGTTACATTAAGTGTTGATGATGTCAGCAGTTTTGGTTTCTAGTGCATGCATGCATGGTGATAGAGAATTAAGAAGGAGAGGAAGGCAACCGCATGCGTCGGAATTGCCCACCGGGTTTGGCCCCCTAGCGACCGGTATAACTTAGAATTCCCGAGAAAAAATGCAGGAAAGTTGAAACTTGACTGAACTATCTCGTGTAACTTCTACATGACAAAATGGTCGACCGGAACACAAACAGTAAGTGATGGACGTAGAATTTAATGGGCCTCGTCGACAACAGCCCATGAAGATGTTGTTCGAAGCGGCAAGGGCAGGAGGTGCCGCTAGGAGTGGTGCGTAGCACCTCCCCAATACACGTATTCACACTATTTGACTCTATTCTGCACCCACTATGTACGTCAAGCCGAAACAAGCTACGCAAGCGCACTCGTTGTACCCACGACCTTCACGAGAGCCTGACCCGTGGCCCTCAGTGACTTCTCATTTCAAACCGCTGAGTCAATAACCATAAGAGATAGCATCCAACATAGTGATATTTATCCGCCCCTTCCACTTCTACCTCCTCCATAGATTAGTTCCCTCTTCTCCGGCCAGTCTTGCCGGTATCGGAAGGGGTGGAGAACCCGATCTATGGATAGAGTTTTTATTACAAATAGTGTTTTCAAAATATTAGATTAGGATTTTGGTAGACATATTTTCGGCGTCTATCATCAACGCTGATGGTACCGTCCACGTCCACAATAAGTGATCCCCGGTCCTTCGTTCAATAACGAAATTTTCTTTCTGACGTTAATGGTGGTGTTGTTAGATTAAAATTCTTTAGGTACGGTCTTTCATCTCTCACTTAGCCAAATCGGTTTTGGATTTTTCTCTCATGGTTGTCGCGAGGAGCATTATCCTTGTAATATTTGTTACGTCTGCTACGCCCTCAACAGTGGAGATTCATACTCTCGTCTCCCTAGCGAAATCGACCAGGCTATTTTGTTTCTTTTCACTGGAATACCGATGTTGGTACTCTTGACGATGTTGACTGATTACTCTAATGAGTGCGCACTTGGATATAGCCTTGGCATTATGGCTCAGTTTAAAATTATGGAAGAATCCTCGTTGGTATTGATGGGTATGTGGTTTGATACCTATGTCTTGTTTACTCAGCTGCCTTCAAAAAAGTATAAGATTGTGTCATGGAAGAAGAGTTTGAAGAATTGCTTATCTTTTAGACTTTATTTTGTAATTGCCGGAGTCAGTTTTTGTATCTCTGTCATGTACTACTCGATATTATAATATCGGATTTGCTAGTTCTCAGCCGTCTGAGAACTTCTTATGCCTTAGTCACCTCTTCAATATTGCATTTACCTCACGATTCATGCAATGTGGGAGTTACTCATGAGTTGCAACTATGTTATACTAAGAATTTAATGAGTTTCAAATAGCTAGCAACCGAGAATTAGTCATGGAACCAGTGGCTGGTGTGCTTGCCCCCAAACATGACATGCTTGCAGGGAGGTCTAAAGCAGTAGCATGTTCGAGTGAAGTCATTTTGGAGCACGAAACCGTTGAATCTATTATCATCGATCCACTTTTGGCACTATGTCGTCCTGATAAAACCCCAAAGCGAAGTTCGTGAGGTCCAAGAACCAAAATTCAAAGCAAAAAATTGATATTAATCGATAGGAGAACGAGTAACTTAAAAATCCTCCACCTATCCGAGAGAGCCCATCGGCGTCATGTCTCCACCGAGGGGATCCACAATCAATGTCGTCGTCGGTGCCTAGGACACCAAGGGAGGTTTGAGAGATGAGTACTACGAAGTGCGGTTGCGCAAGACGTTGATTCGAGTGCGCTATTTACAAGAAAAGACTGGGACATGGTGGTCCACACCAGTTAGCTACATGTGGTATGTCAAATCAACTCCACGCTGAAAAAATACACAAACGCTCACTTAAATCGTTGTGTATTAAGCGTCGGTTTATTTGGTCATGTATCATAGCATAATTATATGCCAGTGTCATGTTGGCCACAACGTATATGTGACTACCGCGGCAAAATTGTGTCGTAAATGCTTATCCAAACAACATTTGCATATGCTTTTCGCTTGTACCGCTCAAAAAAATGCCGTGCACGGGGGTATATTTTAGTGGAACTCACCGAAATCTCCTGCACTAATCCATGGATTGTTATATTTCCTCCTCTTATAGTTCAATAGCTCCCAACACCTCTTCCTTCTTCTTTCGAGTAAATCTCCACTCGACATTGCTTATGAAATCATTTTGAATGATCACATCAATATGTGAATTTCTGAATGATTTTAGCGAGACCTTTAAGTCATTGTTCCTGTGCAGACACCAACCTCTGCTTAACCCAACACACTTCACACCAAAGCTATCATTGAACCTAAATGTCCACCTTAACTCCTGCGATCTCGTATTAGACATCTTAGTCTCTGAGAGAAAGACTAGAACCATACATTGCAACCTAATGACATTACTAACTTCACGAACTCTCTTAGGCCACCCGCAATCTCGACAGTTCAAGGCCATGATAATTGTTGCTCCCGACGGTCATCCTCACGAGATGTCGCCGATCCACTCAAAAAGTCACGAGAATTAGAGTTCTCTACCACCTCTCGATCGACCCCTTTTAATTTCTTCTTATTTTTATTCTTTTGAGGTGTTGACATAGGATCCGAAACTTTTTCATCATCAAAGAAACTGACCATATTGAACACACTAGAATTTCTATTGAAAGAAATTATAGCATCCCTCATATTTGGTTCTATCATTGTTCCTGAATTTGAGTTAGGGGCCACCCTCGTCCTAGCCAAAGAGTTTGAGTTTGTCATATTAATATTGTAGAATGATCCTTCCTCCCATCATGTTTAGTAGTAGGTATCAGTGGCCCGTTTGTGTGATCCTTTTGATCCATTGAACCATTCCATCTCCAGCTTTCTTGGCCACTGAAAATATCATTTCCACTCCTCTTTCGGAACAACTCATGATCTGCACCACCTCGTCTACCACCCCCTCTACTTAAAGGTCTTCCTCCTCTTCCTCTACCAAAACCACTACACGATCTTTGTCCTCCACATCGATTCCTCCATTCATTTGTTAGAATAAAATATCCCTACCCAAATTTAGAGGAATCATGCTCTTCAGTTCCTGAAACTCTACAGATAAATTTTACAAGTTAGTCTAAATGAGTAGGTTATGGATATACCCACGGGTATAACCCTATACCCGTGGCCGTACCCATGACTTAACAGGCAGGGTATGTGTATTACTCATGGGTATAAAAGTATGCCCATACCCTACCCATGCGGGTACGGTACTGCGGGTATCCGTACCGTGGGTAAAATTGTCATCCTTAGTTCCACGCTCTTCGTACCAATTTACCGTTAGACAGCACTTATTGCGGAAAATTGATATTTTTTTCATATTTTACTTGATACCAATCCTTCTTCCCTACCCTTGTGATCGACACAATCCTCTCAAGTTTCTTTTTGGCACCCAAATCAGCCTTCACCCTCACAAAAGCACCCACAGACCATGCAGGTAATTGCATCTGAACTTCTAAAATTTTACCCATCTTTCTGCACATTACCTTTGATCAGCGTCTCATTAAAATAATTATGCGCCAGCTTCAGTACTCTTGTCCACACCACAAATTTATTCAGATCCATAGTTCTAGGGTTCGTAAAAACGCCATACTTCACCAGGATCACATATTGGTTGCGGAATAACCATGGCCCATTGAGCATAGCAGTGTTCCAATCCCAAGGCAGCCAAACTGCACCGAAAAAAGGTTTTCCTCCACCGGCCTCCAACGCGCCTTCTTAGCAGGATTCTAGGTCGATATCATATCAACATAAAGAGTCGAAGGGCTAAATCCCTTATCCGTATGAACCCTAGTTAGATCTAGCCACTTTGCTTGGATCTCGGGGAGATCGGCCACTTCCTCCCACACAAAATCATCCTCGTCATCTTCATCGACATCCAGCCTTCGGAATAGATCATCCATGTCCTCCTCAAGCTTCCCTCTTCCCTTTGAGCTACCGCCTCCAGGCTCCATGTCCGTTCGACACTGGAAACGAGAGTTGGGCATCATATTTGCCTACTTTGTTGTGCACGGTTTTCTCTCTTCCACGTTTCCTTGTGTTGCCTCTTCTCACACGGCTGCTCGATGGGGTGGTGGGAGCGGGGTTAGGTTGCCTCTACTCACACTAGAAACGGGAGAGAGAGGGGACCTCGTTTCTCCGCCTAGTAGTTAGGGTTAGGGTATGTCTGCTGTTGGGCATCGTTGGTGAAGGGAATATGCCCTGAGAGGCAATAATAAAGTGTTTATTATGTGTATTCCAAGTATATGATAGATGTTTATTTTGCATGCTATAATTGTATTAATACGGAAACGTTAATACATGTGTGTTTAATAAACAAACAGAAAGTTCCTAGTTATGCCTCTCTCATAAACTAGCTCGTTGATTAACAAGATGATCAAGGTTTCCTGATCATGGACATTGGATGTTGTTAATAACGGGATCACAACATTAGTGTAATGGTGTGATGAACATTCATCCGAAGTATAGCATTACGATCAAATTTATTGAGTTTATATTGCTATAACAACTTACGAAGTGATCCTAATCCTTAGACCATGAGATCATGTCAATCACTAACACCGGAAGAGTTTCTTGATAACATCAAACGTCACACCGTAACAGGGTGATTATAAAGATGGATTCAGAACTAATAAAGTGTTATGTTGAGGCTCATGGATCGAGAGTGGAATTTGTTCATCCCGATGACGGATAGATATACTCTGGGCCCTCTCGGTGATATCACATTGATTAGCTTGCAAGCAAGTGATTTGATCACTAGAATGTTATATCACAGGAACGAGAAAAGAGTGCATGTCGGTAACGAGATCAAACTAGGTATGGAGATACCGATGATCGAATCTCGGACATGTAATATATCGTGAAACAAAGGAATTAAGATACTAGCGTAAAAGGTTCTGACGATCACAAGAAAGTCATCGTTGAATGTGTGGGAGTCAGTATGGGTCTCCAGATCCTCCTTCTGATTATTGATCCGAGAGGGGTCTCGATCATGTCCGCATTATTCACGAACCGTAGGGTGACACACTTAAGAGACACCGACATCCAATTGGAGAAAATGTTTCATGCCGAAAGAATAAACAAGCGCAGGAATTTATTTCACTAGATACCGAAACAGGTTTTCGGGTGAAATTGCATAAAGTGGTTATGCATGTGAAATAGAATTATAGCAAGGGGTTATTTGTGAATGTTTGTCATTAAAGTAATTGAAAAAATTCTGAATAAAATAAAAGAGTTTTATTTAATGAGAGTTTGCATTAAATTTGGTGGAAATTTAATGGGAATTTGAGTGGACTTTTGAGTGGAGGGAATTTAAAGGAGATTTGTGAGTGGAGTGTCCACCCACATGAAGAGGGGAGGGCAAGGGGGCAGCCCCCATGCGCTGGCCACCCCCTTGGGGTTCCCCCCCTCCTCCTATAAAAGGAGCCCCCCTCCTCACTTGTCTCTTACACCTCCTCGTGAAGGATCTCTCTCCCCCTCTAGAATTTATCCCCCATGGTCTCGGACTAGCGAGATACATGTTTCTGGTGGCTATTCGGCAAGAAAGAGTTGTGCTTCCGCTGCATCGCTGGAGCGAGGAGGCGGAGGTTGCTCGGTGCCTCGAACGTGTGTTCGAGCACGGATGCGCTGCTGATTTGCGGCGCTAGGACTTCCTCTCGATCTTGAGATCGGCAAGAGATCGTCTACATCAACCACGAGTTGAACTCGTTAAGCTTTTTCGGTCTTCAAGGGTATGTTCTCTACGGATATACATCCGCCCGTTGTTTGTATCTAGTAGATAGATCTTGGTATATAGTTCACATCGTAGGAAAATTTTTGTTTTCTATGCTGCGAACCCTACAGTGGTATCAGAGCCGGATCTATGCGTAGATACTTTACACGGGTAGTACACATATGAGTATGTGGGCGATGATGATCATGTTGTTGCTCCTTTGTTGTAATTTTGGATATTGGTGGCATAGTGGGATGAAGCGGCCCGGACAAACTTTACATGTCCTCGCACATGAGACCTGTTCCACGCTTGACATGCAACTAGTTTGCATAAGTGGCTAGCGGGTGTCTATCTCTCCTACTATAGTCAATATCTATTTTGCAAGCGAGTTGTCAACAATTTGATTATCCTCGTTGTGGTTCATGTTCGTAGGTAAGAACGGTTCTATCTCGAAAGCCCTAAGCCACGTAAAACTTGCAATGGATAAATTAGAGGCGTCTAGTTTAGATTGTTGTTGGGCTAGTGTTATGATATGGTAGTGTTGTAAGTAGAAGTATGAGATGATACTCTTACAACACACATAGCGTGTAAAATCCATAGACCTTGGATTTACACATATTGGTATGATAGTGATCATACCACGATGCACATGATAGAGATCATCTGCGGGAACCATATCATTTCACTAATAAACATATGATGTTTGATAGCATCTTATATTGCTTGTTTAGCGCTTTGTTAGCATAATAATATGATCCCTCATTTAAATATCAAGATAAGAATGTGTTCTTCCTTTAGTATGCACCGATTATGTTTTCGTCGCTCCAAGACATCACGTGATGATCGGGTGTTCTTGGATCCACGACCATATTTCGGGTGTAAAACAGTTACACACGCGAATACTAAGGTTCTAACTTGGCGAGCCTAGCATGTACATACATGGCCTCGGAACACGGACCGAAAGGTTAAGCATGAGTCATATAGTTTATATGATGCCCATTTGATGCTCGCCTTTGAAGCTATACCGACTCACGTGATGATCGGACTTGGTGTAGTGGATTTGGTTCATGTAATCACCAAAAAGGCACGAGGGATGTCGTTTTTGAGTGGGAGTTCATTCGTAATATAGATTAGTTGAACTCAATCTATCATACACTTAGTCTAAACTTTACAAATTCTGTTGTAGATGGCACCACCTGCTTTTAATTTCAATGTGTTCATGGAGAAAGAGAAATTAGCAACGAACGGTAGCAACTTTACCGAATGGGCCATGAATTTGAGGATTCTCCTCTCTGCTGCACAAAAGCAATATGTGCTAGAAGCGCCGTTAGGCCCCCCACCTTTAGATGATGCCCCTGACGAGGAGAAGAATGTCTATCAGACTCGTCAGGAGGACCACAACTTAGTTCATTGCGGCATATTGTATGGGCTAGAGCCGGAACTTCGAAAGCGTTTCGAAAACGGCAATGCATTTGATACAATGGGTGAGTTGAAAATGATTTTCGACACACATGCTGCTGTAGAGAGCTACAACGCTTCAGAAAAGTTCTTTAGCTGCATGATGGGAGAGCACAGCTCCGTTAGTGAGCATGTACTCAAGATGTCGGGTTACACCGATAAGCTTGTGTCCTTGGGAATATCGATTCCCATTGACTTAGGCATCCATCGTGTTCTGCAATCTCTGCCACCTAGCTATAAGAGCTTCGTGATGAACTATAATATGCAAGGCATGAAGAAGTCTCTCCCCGAGCTTCTGTCAATGCTTAAAACTGCAGAAGTGGAGATCAAAAAGGAACATCAAGTGTTGATGATCAATAGGAATACTGGTTTCAAGAAAGACAAGAAGGGAAAACGGAAGGGAAGTAAGGGCGGCAAGCCGGTTGCCGCGCCTGAAAAGAAACCCCGAGTTGGACCTAAGTCTGATTCCGAGTGCTACTATTGTAAGGGGACTGGCCACTGGAAGCGCAACTGCCCCAAGTATCTGGCAGACAAGAAGGCCGGCAAGGCAAACAAAGGTATATATGATATACATGTTATTGATGTGTACTTGACTAGTGCTCGCAGTAGCACCTGGGTATTTGATACCGGTTCAGTTGCTAATATTTGTAACTCGAATCAGGGGCTGTGGAACAAGCGACCGCTAGCAAGGGATGAGGTCAAGATGCGTGTCGGCAATGGATCAAGTGTTGATGTGATCGCCGTCGGAACGCTGCCTCTCCACTTGCCGTCGGGATTAGTTATAAACTTGAATAAATGTTATCTGGTGCCTGCACTGAGCATGAACATTGTATCTGGATCGTGTTTGATGCGAAGTGGTTATTCATTTAAATCCGAGAACAATGGTTGTTCCATTTATATGAATGAAATCTTTTATGGTCATGCACCGATGATGAATGGTTTATTTCTATTAGATCTCGATGATAATGTTACACATATTCATAATGTTGATGCTAAAAGGATTAAACTTAATGATGATATATCCGCATATATGTGGCACTGCCGTCTAGGTCATATTGGCGTTAAACGCATGAAGAAGCTCCATTCGGATGGACTTTTGGAATCACTTGATTATGAATCATTTGATACATGTGAACCATGCCTTATGGGCAAGATGACTAGAACGCCGTTTTCCGGTTCAATGGAACGGGCGACAGATTTATTGGAAATCATACATTCTGATGTATGTGGTCCAATGAGTGTGTCGACGCGAGGTGGATATCGTTATTTTGTTACTTTCACGGATGATTTGAGTAGATACGGTTATATCTACTTGATGAAACACAAGTCTGAAACCTTTGAAAAGTTCAAGGAATTTTAGAATGAAGTGGAAAATCATCGTAATAGAAAGATCAAATTTCTACGGTCCGACCATGGAGGTGAGTATCTAATTTACGAGGTTAGCACTCACATGAAAGAGTGTGGAATTGTTTCACAACTCACACCTGCCGGAACACCACAGCGAAATGGTGTGTCGGAACGTCGTAATCGTATTTTATTAGATATGGTTCGATCTATGATGTCTCTGACGGACTTGCCGTTGTCATTTTGGGGTTATGCACTAGAAACTGCTGCATTCACTTTAAATCGGGCACCATCTAAATCCGTTGAAAAGACACAGTATGAATTGTGGTTTGGAAACAAACCTAAGCTGTCATTTCTTAAAGTTTGGGGATGCGATGTTTATGTGAAGAAACTTCAACCGAATAAACTCGAACCCAAAGCGGAAAAATGCGTCTTCATAGGATACCCTAAAGAAACTATTGGGTATTCCTTCTATCACAGATCCGAGGGCAAGGTTTTTGTTGCCAAGAATGGATCCTTTCTAGAGAAAGAGTTTCTCGCGAAAGGTGTGAGTAGTCGGAAGGTAGAACTCGAAGAGGTTGTGGAACCTTCTTTTCAAAGTATGGCGAGTAGCGCAGCGCCGGAAGTTGTTCCGGAGTTGGCTCCACCTGTTGAAGAGGGAACTAATGATAATGATCATGAAACTCTGAAAGAGAGTACTACCGAACCTCGCAGGTCAAACAGGACGCGTGCAGCTCCCGAGCTGTACGGAAATCCTGTCATGAATTTCATGGTTGATGAAAATGATGACCCTGCGACGTATGAAGAAGCGATGATGAGCCCGGATTCCAACAAATGGTTAGAAGCCATGAAATCCGAGATGGAATCCATGTATGAAAATCAAGTTTGGAACTTGGTGGAATTACCTCACGACCGAGAGGCCGTGGAGAACAAATGGATTTTCAAAAGGAAAACTGATGCTGATGGTAATGTGACCGTCTACAAAGTTCGACTTGTCACAAAGGGGTTTCGACAAATTCAAGGAGTTGACTACGATGAGACTTTCTCTCCCGTAGCGATGCTAAAATCAGTTAGGATTATGTTAGCAATTGCTGCATATTTCGATTATGAGATATGGTAGATGGATGTTAAAACCGCGTTTCTCAATGGTAATATTGAAGAAGAGTTGTATATGATACAACCAAAGGGTTTTGTCGATCCTAAGGATGGTAACAAGGTGTGCAAGCTTCAGCGATCCATCTATGGATTGAAGCAAGCATCACGAAGTTGGAATCTCCGCTTTGATGAGGTGATCAAAGAGTTTGGATTTGTCCAAACTTATGGAGAAGCTTGTATTTACAAGAAAGTGAGTGGGAGCAATGTGGCATTTCTGATATTATATGTGGATGACATATTATTGATCAGAAATGATATAGATCTTGTAAACAGTGTTAAAAGTTATCTAAACAACAAATTTTAAATGAAGGACCTAGGTGAAGTATCATACATATTAGGCATAAAGATCTATAGAGATATATCTAGGCGCCTAATAGGGCTATCGCAAAGTACATACCTTGATAAGATTTTAAAGAAGTTTAAAATGGACGGAAGTAATAAGGGGTTCTTACCTATGATTGCAAGGCAAGACATTGAGTAAGACTCAAAGTCCGGCTTCGGCGGAAGAAAGAGAGATAATGGACAAAGTCCCCTATGCTTCAGCCATAGGCTCTATAATGTACGCCATGCTATGTACAAGACCGGATGTGGCACATGCTATTAGTTTGACTAGTAGGTACCAATCGGATCCAGGTTCGGAACACTGGATAGCGGTCAAGAATATCCTTAAGTACTTACGAAGAACTAAGGATATGTTTCTTGTATACGGAGGTGAAGAAGAGCTCGTCGCTAAGTGTTATGTCGACGCTAGCTTTGACACCGATCCGGATGACTCTAAGTCTCAATCCGGATACGTATTTCTCATGAATGGCGGAGCGGTTAGTTGGAGGAGCTCCAAACAACCTGTGGTAGTGGGATCAACAACGGAGGCCGAATATGTTGCTGCTTCAGAAGCGGCTCAGGAAGCAGTTTGGATGAAGGAGTTCATATCCGAACTAGGAGTGGTGGCAAACGCGTTGGACCCAATGGTGATCTATTGTGACAACAATGGTGCCATTGCCAATGCCAAAGAGCCAAGGTCTCACAAGCATTCCAAGCATATTAAGCGCCGGCTTCACTCCATCCGCGAGCATGTCAAGGATGGAGATATAAAGATTTGTAAAGTACATACGGATCTCAATGTAGCAGATCCGTTGACTAAAACTCTCCCTAGAGCAAAACATGATCAACACCAGAACTCAATGGGTGTTAGATTTATCACTATGTAACTAGATTATTGTCTCTAGTGCAAGTGGGAGACTGAAGGGAATATGCCCTGAGAGGCAATAATAAAGTGTTTATTATGTGTAATCCAAGTATATGATAGATGTTTATTTTGCATGCTATAATTGTATTAATACGGAAACGTTAATACATGTGTGTTTAATAAACAAACAGAAAGTTCCTAGTTATGCCTCTCTCATAAACTAGCTCGTTGATTAACAAGATGATCAAGGTTTCCTGATCATGGACATTGGATGTTGTTAATAACGGGATCACAACATTAGTGTAATGGTGTGATGAACATTCATCCGAAGTATAGCATTACGATCAAAGTCATTGAGTTTATATTGCTATAACAACTTACGAAGTGATCCTAATCCTTAGACCATGAGATCATGTCAATCACTAACACCGGAAGAGTTTCTTGATAACATCAAACGTCACACCGTAACAGGGTGATTATAAAGATGGATTCAGAACTAATAAAGTGTTATGTTGAGGCTCATGGATCGAGAGTGGAATTTGTTCATCCCGATGACGGATAGATATACTCTGGGCCCTCTCGGTGATATCACATTGATTAGCTTGCAAGCAAGTGATTTGATCACCAGAATGTTATATCACAGGAACGAGAAAAGAGTGCATGTCGGTAACGAGATCAAACTAGGTATGGAGATACCGATGATCGAATCTCGGACATGTAATATATCGTGAAATAAAGGGATTAAGATACTAGCGTAAAAGGTTCTGACGATCACAAGAAAGTCATCGTTGAATGTGTGGGAGTCAGTATGGGTCTCCAGATCCTCCTTCTGATTATTGATCCGAGAGGGGTCTCGATCATGTCCGCATTATTCACGAACCGTAGGGTGACACACTTAAGAGACACCGACATCCAATTGGAGAAAATGTTTCATGCCGAAAGAATAAACAAGCGCAGGAATTTATTTCACTAGATACCGAAACAGGTTTTCGGGTGAAATTGCATAAAGTGGTTATGCATGTGAAATAGAATTCTAGCAAGGGGTTATTTGTGAATGTTTGTCATTAAAGTAATTGACAAAATTCTGAATAAAATAAAAGAGTTTTATTTAATGAGAGTTTGCATTAAATTTGGTGGAAATTTAATGGGAATTTGAGTGGACTTTTGAGTGGAGGGAATTTAAAGGAGATTTGTGAGTGGAGTGTCCACCCACATGAAGAGGGGAGGGCAAGGGGGCAGCCCCCATGCGCCGGCCACCCCCTTGGGGTTCCCCCCTCCTCCTATAAAAGGAGCCCCCCTCCTCACTTGTCTCTTACACCTCCTCGTGAAGGATCTCTCTCCCCCTCTAGAATTTATCCCCCATGGTCTCGGACTAGCGAGATACATGTTCCCGGTGGCTATTCGGCAAGAAAGAGTTGTGCTTCCGCTGCATCGCTGGAGCGAGGATGCGGAGGTTGCTCGGTGCCTCGAACGTGTGTGCGAGCACGGATGCGTTGCTGATTTGCGGCGCTAGGACTTCCTCTCGATCTTGAGATCGGCAAGAGATCGTCTACATCAACCACGAGTTGAACTCGTTAAGCTTTGTCGGTCTTCAAGGGTATGTTCTCTACGGATATACATCCGCCCATTGTTTGTATCTAGTAGATAGATCTTGGTATATAGTTCATATCGTAGGAAATTTTTTGTTTTCTATGCTGCGAACCCTACAGTTGGGGTGGTGGGAGCGGCGTCTGGGCTCAACTCTACTCCTACACCGACAACGACCCTCATGGCGGCGCCTTAGAGTTGATGGCAAGGTGTGTTGGTCGTTCCTTCAAATCGACGGCTTGGTCTTCTCGTCGTTCTTCGGATCCGGCGAGATCAGTTTGTCGGCGTGTCGCTGGCGTTCGGCGTTATCAGCAACGGTGCTGGTGACCGGGGCGAGGTGGTTTCTCTGGAGTGAGAATGTTGATCCGGAGGTGGTGTGGATCTGTCGTTCTTCTCCGACTTTATCGATGAGAGGCAGCGGATCTTGGTTCAAGACAGCACGGGAACGTCTCCCGGTCGACGTGCCACAACGACGTGTGCCTCGTTGTGTGTTAGAGATTCGACGTCTACTCAGGCATGCGTCGCAACCGCACTGGAATTGGCGACGGCCGCTGGCTTTAGTGGTTGCGAGAAACTCTAAGAATCATTTTGTATTTCTTAGGATTTTATCAGCGTAGTTGTTTTCAGGATAATTATTTTATCTTAGTCTGTCTTTTAGTGTCTATGTATATTGCTTGATGTAACTTGATTTTCGATTAATAAAATACCTGGTTGCTAAAAAAAAAACTGCTCGATCCAAGATCCGACCGATGTCCAATTACCAAAAGACAAACTAAAAAGGACCAAACGTCCAACCGACACCCGTTAATTTAATCGTCCGGAATCTTTGCGATCTCTATACATACGCCTCCAGGTTGGCGCGCTGTCGCTGCCGGGACGCCCTCCACCTCCACCTAACCACTGTATACTGAAGCTAAACAAAATCGAGAATTTTTCATCCGACCAGACTCCAGAGAGAGAACAGCTCGAAAAGAGAATGGCAGCACGGGTATCCAGATATACCCACTACCGCTAGTTCAGTTTTTTCCTCGTGCTCTCTGCGCTGTTCCCCGACCGAGCCGCCACGTCCCTCCAGGAAGCCAGCAGCAGCAAAAGCTTCTTCTAGTGCTTCCCTGCAGGCCGCCGGTAGCCTGAGGCCTGAGCTCCAGTCCTAGACCGTGCGGCTGACCGGGCGCCGTATCTCCCGGCCTCCCGCCGCGCCGACGCGGCTCTCCCGGGCCCCGGGGGCGAGGGAGAATCTCGTCTCGTCGCGGACGGGGACGGAGGGGAAAGGTGGGTGGGGTCTCTCTGCTTTCTTCTCCGCACACTTCAAGACTGGCATCTTCTCTTGCAGATGTGGATCTTTGCCTCTTCCTTACGGCACCATTTTTAGTACTTACGCAGTTGCGCTCGTGCTGTGAATTACTTACTAATTCGGTTCGCAGTTGCCTACTGTATGTTGCCATCAGGGTCCATGAATTCCAACAGTTTGGGCGAATTCAGCGTCTCACTAGGAAATGGTGGGCTGCTACTCTAGCAGAGCCAACAGAACACACGATTTGGATCATCCTAATACCCCAATTCATCTTCTTTCTAGGTAGGAAGCATGGCGGCGAGGCCTCTCCTTCTCCTCCTTCTCGCGCTCGTCTGTCTACACGTGCCTCGGCGTGCTACCGCTCAGCAGCCGGGGGAGGAAGCCACGGTCATAGTCAAAGGATCGGCCAAAATCGCTGAGACGGATCGGAGTTACGTGTGTGCGACGCTGGACTGGTGGCCGCCGGAGAAGTGTAACTACAACCAGTGTCCCTGGGGTCAATCCTCGATTCTGAATTTGGTATATATGCCTTATGTTCTTGACTTGGTATCAATAGGCTGTTACTGCACATTGTGGTTTCTTGACTTACTTTTTGTGTGCGTCTGTGTTTCCACCGACATGTTCATTCAGGACTTGGATCACCCCTTTCTGTGTCAAGCCATTCAAGGTAAGAATACTTGGTCCTCATTCAGTAGTTGCCACCGGTGACCGGTCTATGTTAATTACTTTTCTTAGCTATGTGAGGATCTATGTTCCCAAATTCTGAACTTTGTATCACAACTGAAATTATTTTGGCATAATACTATATATGTAGTTGCAGTCGTGTCAATGGATTAACAGTTGTAAGCAAGAGCGGTCAGTTTGCTAAATATTGAAAAATACATTCTCTTTTGGCTGCAGCATTTGGTAATTTGAGGATCAGGCTGGGAGGCTCTTTGCAAGACCGAGTTGTTTATGACGTGGGGACAAATAGTCCATGCTCTCCATTCACAAATGTATCAAATGGTTTGTTTGGTTTCTCGTCCGGCTGTCTAAGTATGGACAGGTGGGACAAACTGAATGATCTATTCAAGAAAACAGGGTGAGGCTTCTAGTTTTAAGTTTGTTTCTGTGTCATTGCTGACTTGCTAGAAGTATTTAAATTTAGCAGGCATAACTTGTATCAGATGTTCACATTTTTTGCTCGCGTAGTCTTGTAGCCGCATAACCTTGTGCTATTGCATTTCCATTATTGTGTCTTCTGAGTTCAGGTGTTGTGGTGGTAGTTGAAGAAATAACTAGCAGCGGTGTTCTATCTGCATGTCTTCAGCATTATATTTTGTTTAGGGTCGAAAAAAACCCAAGCCATATTAAGTTATCAACATAACCAAGTGAAAAATATGAACAAGGAGCTCTGATGTGGACACAGAGTGATTCATCATTTTCTAAGTGGAGCTGTGTGTGCTTGTTTAGCGTCTTTTGTTCAATTTATATGTGCCTAGAAGAACTAGCTCATGGATAAACAAAATCTATCTGCAGAGCAATTATCACGTTCGGTCTGAATGCGCTTGATGGAAGGTATAATGTCCAACGTTCCTTCTGGGCGGGAAGATGGAACTCTACAAATGCGTACGATTTTGTAAACTACACGGTCTCAAAAGGATACCCAGTTGACTCATGGGAATTCGGTAATCTACTGAATTTCTTGCTCTGTACTCAGCACTACTATATTAGCCCTTCTAGTCCAAAATAGAAGCTATTCTGAGTTCTGAATGCATGATTATTCTTGTATTGTCAGGTAATGAGCTGAGTGGGCATGGAACTGGGGCAAGAGTCGATGCCAAACTTTATGGAAAGGATGTGACTGAACTCAGATCCATATTCCAGCAGTTATATAGGACACCACTCTCCCAGCCACTCCTATTAGCCCCTGGAGGATTCTTTGATCAACAGTGGTACACTAAGTTACTTCAGACTTCAGGTCATGGTGTTGTTAGCGCTTTGACACATCATATTTATAATCTTGGTGGAGGTATGTGATATCTCTCTTTTGCTCTTATGGCATTTAGGAAAAGCTCGTTTGGTGCTCCAAAACCATAGATTAATGCTTTGTGTGACTTGAAAATATCAGAAGAAATGACACTCAGCATTTTGTAGGCAGGACATTATTAAAGTTGTGTCCATTTGTCATAGTAATGCTTTTCTAACTACACTAAATAATATATGTTCATGCCGTTTTAATCTGGTCTTCTTGTCTTGCATAATGTGAAGGAAAAGGCTTCATGAAATTCCAAAGTAAAAAAAGCTTACTTAAATGTTTTTTCAAGGAATAGCAAGGCCTTTCTTAGAAGAAAAAAGCGTGTGAATAACACTTAATGTAGGGACAGACTTGATAATTATTCAACCAATTGATGAGATTGATACATAGAATGCATCAGCAGTGACACTTTGCTTTCAGGGGATGATGTCCACCTTATGAGGAAGATAGTAGACCCTAAGTACCTAGATCGTGCTGAAGATACTTACAGGGATATGCAACTTACCCTCCAAAGGCATGGAACATGGGCTTCTGCTTGGGTTAGTGAAAGTGGCGGGGTGTTCAACAATGGCCGCCAACTGGTGTCAAACACTTTCATGAATAGCATCTGGTCAGCTCACCATATATCTTCTCATGATTCTAAAGCAAGTACACATTGATGTAGTATCTTGTGGGAGCTAAAGGTTATGACATAATTTCGATGCAAACAGGTACCTCGATCAACTTGGAATGGCATCAAAGTACAACACAAAAGTGTTCTGCAGGCAGACTCTCATCGGCGGCAACTATGGTCTGCTCGACACAGAAACTTTCTTACCAAATCCTGATTACTACAGGCAAGTCCTGCATTTGTGAACTTTAAGTAGGTGATCACCACAGAACACAGCTCTTACGTGCTGACCCCTCTCCTTTTGTGTCCAGTGCTCTACTATGGCATCGGCTTATGGGAAATGGAGTTCTTTCGGTTGATATCAATGCACCGCGTAAGCTGCGTGCTTACGCTCACTGCAGTAAACGGCATGTAAGAATTTCCAACTCTGTGATCTTACAGCAAACCAGTGGAGATAGTTTCAGATGCTTTAGATTGTTACCGATGTTGAGGCGATGTGGCCGTTCTACTTAATTTGCTTGCTTGTCTGAGATGTGAAACATCTGCTAGGTTAATCATTCTGGATATGTATCCTGCGTGCCTCTCTGAACGAATCTTATCTGCCAATGCAGCAAGGGATCACCCTCCTCCTGATCAACCTGAGCAACAGCACTGGGTACAACGTGACCCTCCAGAACGACCTCAATGTCAGCGTCGACAGAACAACAAGCCACCACCGGCGGAGGCGCGGCTCTGTCACCCACGGCCTGAAGACGGTTGTCTCGTGGCTGGGAGGCAAGGCGTCGAGCGAGAGCACGAAGCGGGACGAGTACCATCTGACCGCCAAGGACGGCGACCACCAGAGCAGGACGATGCTGCTCAACGGCGTCCCGCTGGAGCTGGGAGACGACGGCAGCGTCCCGGCTCTGAACCCGGTGCCCGCCGCTGTCGACTCGCCTGTGCACCTGGCCCCGACGTCGATCGCGTTTGTGGTTCTGCCGAGGTTCGAGGCCAAGGCCTGTTCTTGAGGGAGACGTCCTTTTGTTGTGGTTTTTACCACACTTGGAAGATTCCTAGTTATTGATTTTATGATGTAGAGATAGTATCGAGGAAACAAGAAGCAGAAGAACATGAAAGGGGTGTTTTTACAATCATGATATAGTATCATACATCAGTTGGAAAGGATCTGCAGTGTTAGGCAATGAGATGGAAGTGCATCCAGTTCGTTTCTTGGCTCTGAATATGGGCAAAAGAAGTTTGTAAAATTCAAGATTTGTTGGGGTCTTTTCCCAAAATTGTCATGTCGTTCCTTGTCAGAGGCAGTGTGAGCATCAGCTCGATAAGAACACCGACTACTTGAGATAAAACTGCTCTGAACATGAGCCAAAGTTTGAATTCAAGCCTTGTTGGGGTTTTCCCTGACGGAAAAACACCCTCCAAAAATAAGCGTATGCTGCTTAGTGTGGCGTGCACACGGTATTCTTTAGTAAAAGGCGAAAGAATAGTTCGCTTTGTGCTCACCACGCAGCTGCGTGCTTTGCTTCCGCCCACCACGGGTCCTATTTGTAGCGTTCGCAGCTCCGTCCTCTTCCTTGCCCGGGCGAGGTGGGACTAAACTATCCCTTAGCGACGCCGGGGTGCTGAAATATATCTTCCTGTCAGGCTGTGACCCCAGAAACAAACACGGGCCACATCAGGCCCAATTAGTACGGCCTGCGTAACTCTTCGCAGGCTGCTCAGCTTCTGCTTGCCTGTTTTTGTTCGTGGTCACGACATCCAGAGCTATTTTCTTTTGCCCTGCTGATGTAGTTCAAGATGGTAGAACTCCCTCAACTTCCGTTTCGCACCATGGTCAGCTCACCGTATCTTCTCATGAATCTTAAACATTCGGTAAAACATATGGACGAGTTTGTCCAAAAATGAGCAGCACCAATGTGCCACTTAAAATAATTAATCATGCACGTCAGACTCCGAGAGGAGGCCCAACAGAAGTTTCCAAACATGTTTAACACCATTTGGCACACATTTCAAAGAATTATCTGCACATTTCCAATATCGGCAATTTGTAACAATATCCTGTAGGTACTCACAGCAATGGCACCTCTACTACAATCTTCTCCAACCTACCAAAGCAATCACAAAACTAGCAGAACAAAATTTCAAGGGCTTGAGAATATCGAGAAGGAAAAAAGAATAAATGGAGGAAAAAAACATTATAAACTGCCACGACCTTCGCTGCCTCCTTTCTTCACCGTGATAAATCGATGTTACACTTGCTTAACCTGTCCGCTGCATTATTCTGCGACGAAGGATTAGCCCAATCCCAGAGGAAGAGACTTCACTGAGCTTATCCTTCACAGTTATACTATCCAAAAGAATGACGAACCAATATGATACAGATGAAAAGAATCGTGTACCCATATGATGTACAGATGAAAAGTATCCAGGCATTTTGGAACTCGGCCGATGCAGGGACGTGTCAGAGATGTGTGTTCAGTGATAACTGTTTTCCGCTTCCACCAATAATATTCCAATCCAACAGCAATCCACCTCCCCAACGAGCAATGGTGGGGCTATGCCTCTCAGTGTGTCTACACCATTGTCCACAGTCCCTATCTGTCATACTGGGGCTCCAAAATATGGCAGTTCCTAATGAAGTCATTGGAGTAATTGACGTGCTTCGTCCAAAATGGTTGTAGGTTTTTAAAAGCAATGTCTAGCCATGGCTTGCACTGACCATTATAGTGGATAACTGCAGCCTTCTTAGCACCTTCAATGTCCGTGTTTTCTTGGTATCCTAAGCCAAGCATGTGCCAAGATGGGTCGATGCCATGGACATGACCCCTGAATGCTATAAGCGCAGGTGGCAAAGTGCCGAATTTCCAGAGAGTAAGACCAGATTTTAGATTCTGCAAAAGTATGGAAATGATTATGAAGGTCACAATTGTGCAGAGAACTATATCATGTTTTAGCAACATAAAAGTTAAAGCTTGAATAAGTAAGTCTTTAGGTCCAGGTGATTGTTCTGTTCACACATAAGTGGCACTAACATCAGTAAGTTATTCACACTGTTTGGAGGATTGGAAACAAGGCTGATTGCACATAGGGAAGGAAAATCTTCATTCTTTCTGTAACAGTTATACTACCAGCAGATTATAAAATCAAAAAATTCACTGAAATTTTAGAGTACTGGCCACAGCACAAAAGTGACATGAAACACTGACTGCTTGAACATTTTCAAGTTGGAAATAAAGTGACTAAGCTATGCAAAACAAATTACAGTATTTCTGGTTCAAAGCATCCCTTTAATTCATATACTGTAAGATTTAGATCAAGCGGGCAGATTAAAGCATAAGATATTCTTGTGAAGTTAAAACATGTTACCTCCTTCAACCAGAAATGGTACGTATCCCGAATGTTTGTCTTCCTCCAAGCTTCCAGATCAAAGACATTCATCCCATATGCCCATGCACACTCATCTGGGTCAAGACTTCGATCTATAACAGGGTGAGAGAAGTTGAAATATGTCCTGAAGCGCTTAGACATCACCCAGTTGTCTTCACCTCTGCACGTCTCCACAGCACCATTCACCTTCCCTTCAAGATCAATCTCCCAAAGAGGAGACAAATCACGCTGAACAACTATGTCATCATCAAGAAAGACCACCTTGTTGAGGCTTGGAAAGAGCTGGTAAAATGAGAACAGCGTCAGGTTTAAGAAATGAAAACATCAAAATGCACCACTTCTAGTCTTGTATTAATTAAGAGAACAGTAATACAACCTTGTTATAGGTTAGACACTACCTTACTTCAAAGCAAAAGAAAAAGTATTGAAACATCTAAATGATATACAAAATTGGACAAAAGGATGGCAGCATATATATGCATTTTTCAGTCTTAGTACCATATAGAAAGAAAATCAGCATGGATATTAACAGTGAGATGATTCCTGGGATATCTATCATGGCAGATTTTAGCATCCATTTATTGGTATAGATGGATATATGAATTTAGTTGTTAGTAACCATAAATGTCATTGCAATCCTGCATGGTTCAGCAGATTCTAAAGCTATTCTGACAACCCCCTGCTGCCACAAAATTAATGAACCTGATTAGAAGTTGACAGCATAACCTAATATATCATATCAAATATTAATACATAAGAATAAATTTGAGTATGTTTCAACTTTTCATTCAGTAGTATAATTTCCCCATCATTCATTTGTTCTGTTGTGCAAGAATGATTGCACCGCAACACAGTGAGCTCAATACAAAGCAGGGGCCTCCCGAACAACCACCAACAAAACCTAATGCTATGTTGTGTAAATGGTGTCGTGCCATAACATTAATCTTATAATGACCAGGTAATATAGTTGTACATACTACTGAAAGTTACACAGTAGCAAAACAATCCAAAACATTAGAAATAAAACTACTACATAACAAAGAACAGCGACTTGTAAGTTTAGGTGGTGTGCATATTCCACTAGATTATGAGTCTGAATTATTTTATAGTACTCCCTCCGTCCGGAAAAGGATGCCACGGATTTTTCTAGATACGCGTGTTTTGGTGTATAGATACATGCGAATATAGACAAATCTGCGACATCTAATTCAGGATAGAGGGAGTAATAAATAGGAAGCGAATGAAGAGCATGTTTCAGATCAAAAGGCACCTCAGGCAAATAGATGCGGAGGTGATTAAGCAGGGATATGTATTTGGGGCTCCGAGCCTGCAGCTTCGAAGCAAGCACCCTTGGATTGTCACTTGCACTGGAAACTGTTCCATGATCTCCATGATAGTGATTTCTGACTCCACGGTGGTTTTCTATAGCCTCTAGGACTGGCACATTTTCTCTGGTCAACCAGTCAAACTGGTGAACACCTTTCACTTCAACTATTGCAGGTGATACAGAATTAAGAGCAAACCATGAATGCATCCCTGGATATGTTTTTTTATCGGTGATAACATGGAAGACTACTTTCTCAGGTACCGAGGAAGACCGTACAGTTGAACTGACAACAACTGAAGCAGCAAGGATGTTATCACTAGCTAGAATATAATGTTGGAAGGAATTGTCGGAAAGCAACGGTAACAGTTCAGGCGGCGGCAACTGTTTCCTTGCATGAGCATTTGAGGAGTATTCATCAGTAAGGCGCAGAGACAGGCAATGAATGCCTTTGGGAATAGCAGTTGAAGCGTAATGTTTATACAGCTGTTCTGCCAGCCTTGACCTCTTTATCTCCTTATCCATGCTTTTCATCTACAAAGAAGCATGTGACTGATTAAATTATAGTTTACAATCAAATTTAATGCACTGCAGAAAATAACAAACCAGGATTAAGAACCATGAACTAAGATAAAGTGTGCTAGCAAGGACCAAGTTCAAAATTCTACAACCACTATATTTCAAATAAAGTAACACACAGTTGTACAAATACAGATGGCAGAAACATCTAGCATGCTCCAAGTATGGAAATGTAAAATAAGTCCTTTAGTTGGAAGTAATGGTAATTGTACATATAAAACATCTGCGAGACACAAACCACAAAGAGCATATCATGCCTACAGTTTTCTTTAAGAAACGGTTTGCTTGCAATAAGTTGTACATACAACAGCACATGATTAAGCAGGCATATGTATTTGGATCCCAAGTCGAGATCCAGTTCTGTATACATTTGTCGTGTGTTATTTCTAATAAAAACGTGGTATTTTATGCACAACTGCACATATTGTGATTTCCAGATGCCATAATCATCACATGCTTTAAAATCCAAACAGATCCATGCAAATTTGAACTTTGAATAGTGCAACAGTACAGATTAAATTAGGATGGGTAGCTTCATACCGTAGCCTTCAACCTGACAGCAAATGTCCTAGCATCATAATGATTATCCTTTATCTCCAAAAGAAACTCCCTGAATGATTCTGGTAACTTTTTATCAGAAGTGGATTCCTCATTGTTAACTTGATCAAAAATTCTATACAGATCTTGCACCACCCTCTGTTCACATCAAGTACGAAAAGTAAATACACTTTTGCTCTCTTCAAGACAAATAAGCAGGTTTTACCAACACAAAGAAGCGCAGGGAATTGAATAACTTACTGTAGAATCACCCCCCTGCCTACCAAGAAAACTAGGTCCTATTCGCCTTCCCAAGCAGTCTGCAAACCAGGGTTGCAACAGTTAGACCAAATAATCGCATCTAATTTGTACATGAAGACTCCATAGAATAAGATAGATAACCATAATAAAAACATGGCATGCAACAGAAAACACGTCCAGTCACAGTACAAGAAAACCTGTGACCCATGGACAAACACAACCTTCCTAGTGTCACATCAGAAGCTTGCAGAAAATTATATGCATATAACCCAACAAGATAACTTACAACTGACATCTGAAACCCAAACGAAGAAGTTGAGATCATCCATACAAAAACATTCATATTCTTGGAGCCTATTTGGCCAAGATTCTCCAGCCACTACTATAGAGAAGCTCAAGGGTCAAACTGTGGTTTAACACCCAGGCAGAAGTGGATCAAGGCAACTGGGCGGTAAGTGGTAAATCTAGAATCCCTTAGTTTTATCAAAATATGTGTTACATCTTTTAGGGCCATAATGGTTAGAATAAATCAAAAGGTAGAAAAAGTTTGCGATGGTACTAGGAGAAGTTCCTTCCTTTTTCTCAATATATATGAAGCTGAAATTTGAGTCAGCGGCAAACTAATTTGTTCTGTTCAAGCTTTAGTACAAGTGTGCCTAGCTTATGGAAATGAGGGTACTTGGACAAACACACAGTTTCCAATAAGCCATGGACTTGAGCTAATATATTTGTTTTGCTCTCTTTTCAACTCAAAAGTTAGGCACCTTTACCAAAATGTACAGATCAATTATATGATAACGCTGGTGGAATTGAAGGTAGCATGTGCATTTAGACCTAGAAATTAACATAACTGGAAGGGTAAACAGAAAGCCACATATCATTGTTTCACTGAGTTCACATGATTGTTGCAAGTTACTGAATGGAATAAACAATATCCGTTGCACATTGGTTGAAGACAATATGCTATTGCAACTACAATTCATAAGATGTCACCAAATTCTCGAACAAAACAGATGCAGCGGTACAGACCAGTGTTTCCAATTATAGAGCAAATGAACATCTTTAAAAAAGATTTGAGGAGACCAACCAACACTCAAGCTTATATGCAAAGAGCCTCTCCGGTAAAGAGAGAGAACTGAAAGTCTCAGCTAAAGAAACTAGACTTTAAATTCAAACCAAAACATGAAATAATGTGATTGCTTGGTTAAGATGTGTTCAGGGTGCGCTCAGAGAGTAGTAGAGTTTCCAAGTTATGAATCTAATCAGGTCAGAACAGAGTGCCAAATAAGCCTGCTACATGTAAAGCAAATCTAACTTCAACGGATCAACCAGGTGAATGAAGAGCATTGTGATAGATCCCTGGCTTCTACATTTGTTAGCGCTACCTCAATTATCAATGCTAAGCGGAGAATTTGGGCAGAGTTCACCTAATCAGCAGACAATTGCAGCTTGAGGTAGAATGACATGTAGGGAAAGCTGATAACATCTTTGAGGGTGTTGTTTCTACTCCAGTTTTGCAAGATGCTCAAAACCAGAATAAACCAATTCCTTCCAAATCCAACAGTGTGGCTGATAGCACTAAATTCAGCTCCTAAATCGAACCAGATTGAAGGTACAAAACTAGAGAGTCACGATCCTACATTTTGGCCAGTAAGAGACAATCATGCAGCTGAGATCCGAAATTTAACCAAGTCTGAAGCCTAACCATAAACCCAAATAGCTAGCTCGCTTGGTTTTACTTGTAATCACCACAGCTGACGAACGAGATCGCGAACTCTGACACCTGAATCTCCAGCTCAACGAGTCATCCAGGAACACATCACGCGCTTCTAGCACGAAATCTAAGCAGGAACCATCTGCATAGTTCCACATTCCCACAGGGCCAGCAAAATCGCTCGGCCAAGGGCACCGAGATCCGAGCTCTGCCGCCCCCAAAAGCACCGAATCAACAACCCAAGGCACCGCAAGCAAACCCTCCAAAGAAAAAAAAGAACGCCACGAGATCGCGGGGCACCGATCTTACCGATGGAGGAGCACTTGCTGCCGCCCGCCTCGAGAGCCGGCACGGCGAGGAGGATGAAAGCGAAGGGCAGGAGGCAGCCGAGCGCCACGACTGCCGGGAAGGCCACGGCTCGCAGGTACCAGGCGGCGCCCCCTCCACCTCCTCCCCCTCCGCCGCGCCGTCCCGCGGCCGCCCCCTGCAGCGCGAGCGGTGGCGGGGGCGGGGGCGGCTGCGGCGCGACGCGCACCTTCATGGAGTCCACGACGCCATTGCTGCTGGAGATGGTGATGCTGCGCATGCTCGGCGAGATCCTCAGCTGCATCCTCCACCTCCCCCGCCGACGGCGCCGACGAGGGGAGCTCCGACTCCGGCGGCCTAGGGTTCCGGCGACGGCGGCGAGGCGGTGGCATTGGGCAGAGACATGCTAATCGCACGGGCGGTACTAATAGGAAAGGAGGAAAAGGAAAAAAGGATTAATGGAGCTCACGGCGTGCGCAAATACGAGCTAACGCGAGGGCCTATCAGCTAAACTGACGGGGAATTTTGGGGGCCGCTCTGGCTGTCGAGGATTTTGGTTGAATAAATATGGTGCGCGGCTAGTCTATGGCAGGGGAGATGGGATCTTTTAGGCTCCTTAATTTATTTTTCCTGGCTATTACTACTCTCTGTTTTAAAAAATAATACCCCCTCCGACTTATATTAGTTGACTTGGATTGTCTAGATTTAAATTAATCTAGACATTATTTAGTATGTAGGTTTATCTAAATTTTTATAAATCCAAGTCAACTAATATGGGTCGGAAGAAGTATTGTATGGTCAAAATTTGAGTAAATCTATATACTAAATAGTATCTAAATACGATTGAATTTAGACAAATCTGCAATATCTTTTTTAGAACGGATAGAGTACTATAATTCCTGATTTTAAAATGGAAATTGTGATTTTGTTTTACATCACTTCTTTTACTACAGGTAATATGCTTATTCTGATTTTTTCTTGAGATCTGCATTAGTTTGGGTATTTGGTGTGTTTTTTCAAGAACCAACGCAAGTCCTTACTGCCGCAAAATGATATTACGGATGTCAAACTCTCGTGGCTCGAACTCACGGTTTAATTGAGCAACATTTCCAGCTGGTTACTTTTAAAAAATAAGATTGGCATGTTATCCAGATAGAATTACATCTCTTCACAAGTAGATATGGTTGGCCCACGGTAAAATCAATATCACCTTGCATCAAGCAGCGATTCAAGCTTTAAACCTTCTGTGATTACTAGTAACAATGTATCTTGACCCCAAAAATTAACAAAAGAATTTCAGTTACCAAAAAAATAGCAATTTGATATGCCGATTCATACAATCTAGTGACAACTAGTGGGTTTGATCTATGGTAGCATCATACGGACTCTATTATAATGGTCTGAAGCCACTTCCAATGTCGATTATCACACGAAGATGAGGCGCACACGTGATCGGAAGGTCCGGAGCGAGCATGCCAATTCAGCCATCTACTAATGATAATCGAGTATGACCTAGTTTGGCTTATGTTGAAGCCGGCAGGGTCCTCATCAATAGAAAGATCCACCTTTCTACGTTCGATTGCTCCGAGAGTACTTATTTATCTAGTCACGTTATATAGTTTGCGAATTTGTAGAGGTGTAGAAATTTCGTGAGTTAGGGTTAGTAGTCACTGCCTCGCGAGTTTTGATGCAAGAGCTTGAATATGCCGTGCTGTTACGCGGCTATGCTTTGGACTTGGTATCGTTAATTCTTCCGGCGTTAGAAAATGCCGTCTTAGTTGTGACCCTTCATGTTTAATGAAGTTCTTCTCACAAAAAGTTCACCCGAAATGGAGCACCCGTTAGAGTTGCTCTTAGTTGGTTATACTTTGGCCCGCCCTTCCCCGCTTAATAAAGTTTTTTTTCCCCGGCGGACAAAAAGTTGTATCCAAAATTGCTACCTAGACGAACTGTCTTTGGCAAAGTTGATTCAATTGGGGATCGGCCGAGTCAGACGGACGACCATGGAACCACCGACATTATTCTTCCCCCCGTCCGAAACTGCGGTGCGGTGCTCGGTCGATGGATCACGCTTCGACCGACCACGCGCGTAGCTAGGTACAGTACGTACGTCGTACGCCAGTGATGATGATCGATCAAACGCGACACCCCACCAACTCGGCTCGCCGCGCGGTCGGTCTTCTTGCGCTGATAATTGACACAAGAGCAGGATCGCGAGCCGTGGAAAATCTTTTCACTCGTCTGTGAACGACAGCGACTCCTCATCGACCGGAAAGAGAAAGGCACCTCAGCGCTGGCCGGCCGGCCCGGGACCCACCGGACCGATTCTCCTCCACACTGGATGCGGTACGGGTCGAGCGAGCGAGCACGTACTGCTACGGTATAGTATTCCTTTTCTCTGGCCACACGTCGATTTCCATTCCATGCATGCAACGCGCGATCACGCCATGATGATACAACAAATTGATCGATACTCCTGGTATTTTTTTCTTTTTATTTATGATGAGTGCGTGGTTGCGATTTTTCTGGCGTCGTTGGTTTTTTTCGGGTCTCCTTTTGGCGTTGGATCGCGTGCCGGCCACGTGGCTGCCGGCTGTTTTCTTTCTTTTCGTCTTGTTTCTGTGCGCATATAAAATACGGAGTAGGAAGAAAAGTGACATGTTGGTGGTGGTGTTCTGCTTTGCGCCGACAGTTGGGTCTTTGGGTGGTTGCAGGAGCAGCTCGAATTGGCACGTAATTAAACTCGCAACGACGACCGACCGAGGATGCCAATCGACTCCCCTAACCGCATTTTCTCAACTTGTTGCAGGAATTTGAGAAAGTAATAAGAATAAAAATAAGCATAATACGTATTGAGATCTCACGTGCTGTGGATTTTTTAAATGCATGATACCAGGACACATGAATTCTGTTACTCCCTTTGCGCCGACAGTTGGGTCTTTGGGTGGTTGCAGGAGCAGCTCGATTTGGCACGTAATTAAACTCGCAACGACAACCGACCGAGGATGCCAATCCACACCTTACAACACTTTTTTGACATTTTACCATACACGAGATAGTAGCTGGTTTTGTCATGATTTATATTCTGAAATTAATCGTGGAAATTATGCCTAATAATCCAACAATCCAAAAACCTTATTGTAGGCAATTTCCTGAATTAACAATGGCTGGTTTTACCGATGCACTGAGGCCGAATAAGTTTACCGGTGTGCACTTTAAGAGGTGGCAGTACAAGGCTGAGCTTTGGCTGACCACGATGAAAGTGTTCCACATCAGTAAAGGCAAACCTGAGGGAACTATATCTGACGAGGATCAGAAGAAGTTCGAGGATGCTAATACTGTCTTTGTGGGATGTATTCTGAGCATTCTTGCTGACCGTCTGTGTGATGTGTTTATGCACATAAAAGACGGGAAGGAGCTCTGGGATGCACTGGATGCCAAGTTTGGTGCTGCAGATGCTGGCAGTGAACTGTATATCATGGAGAGCTTTCATGATTTAAGATGACCAAGGACCTTCTGTGGTTCAACAAGCTCATGAGATACAGTGCATTGCCAAGGAGCTCGAACTCCTTAAGTGTACCTTACCCGACAAGTTTGTGGCGGGATGCATTATTGCTAAGTTGCCCCCTTCATGGAGGAACTTTGCCACAACTCTCAAACACAAGAGACAGGAGATATCAGTTGAAAATCTGATAGCGTCCCTTGATGTTGAGGAGAAGGATCGGGCTAAGGACACTACTGAGAAAGGAGAGGGTCTTACTACTGCTAACTTTGTGCAGAAAGGCAAATCCATAGGCAAGAACAAAGGGAACTTCAAACCCTCCTTTAACAAGCCTGTAAAGACTACAACCTTCAAGAAGAAGAAGACGAACAGGGACAAGAGTGAACTGTCTTGTTACACTTGCGGAGAGCCCGGCCACTTTTCCAAGGACTCTCCAGAACGCGCAGACCGCAGAGGGAAAAAGGCCAAGACTGTCAACGTCATGACCGCTAGCAATACTGATGGGTATGGTAATTTATTTACTGTTCTTTCAGTATTTCAATCACCGTGTTGGTGGCTTGATACGGGTGCTAATGTTCATGTGTGTGCTGACATCTCTATGTTCACTTCTTATCAGGTCGCTCGGGATTCATCCGTCCTAATGGGGAATGGATCACATGCTTCTGTTCGTGGTGTTGGCACGGTGGATCTAAAGTTTACTTCCGGAAAGATCGTGCAGCTGAGGAACGTGCAGCATGTCCCTACTATGAACAAGAATCTCGTTAGTGGCTCCCTTCTTTGTAGAGATGGGTTTAAGGTTGTCTTAGAGTCTAATAAAGTCGTTGTTTCGAAACATGGACAATTTATTGGTAAAGGTTATGAGTTCGGAGGCTTGTTCCGATTTTCACTTTCAGAGTTCTGTAATAAATCCGTGAATCATATTTGAGGTGATGTTAATGATGATACCAGTATTTGGCATTCTCGTTTATGTCACATTAATTTTGGTTTGATATCTCGGATGTCCAGCATGAGTTTAATTCCGAATTTCACTATTGCCAAAGGTTCTAAGTGCCATAGTTGTGTGCAATCAAAGCAACCTCGAAAGCCTCACAAGGCTGCCGAAGAGAGAAACTTGGCACCTCTAGAACTCATACATTCTGATCTATGCGAGATGAATGGTGTGTTGACAAAAGGTGAAAAGAGATATTTTATGACGTTAATAGATGATGCTACTAAATTTTGCTATGTTTGCTTGTTGCAAACTAAAGATGAGGCTTTAGACTACTTTAAAATCTATAAGGCCGAAGTTGAAAATCAACTAGAGAGAAAGATCAAGCGTCTTAGGTCGGATCGTGGTGGTGAGTATTTTCCCAAAATATTTGATGAATTCTGTCAGGAACACGGAATTATTCATGAGAGGACGCCTCCCTACTCGCCCCAATCAAACGGGGTTGCCGAGAGGAAAAACCGCACGCTGACTGACTTGGTGAATTCCATGTTAGCCACTGCTGGTTTATCAAAGGCATGGTGGGGGGAGGCTTTGTTGACTTCATGTCATGTCCTGAATAGAGTTCCTAACAAGAATAAAGAAAATACCCCTTATGAGGAGTGGGTTGGGAGAAAACCATCACTTTCGTATTTGCGCACTTGGGGGTGTTTGGCGAAGGTCAACATACCGATTCCCAAGAAACGCAAGCTCGGACCCAAGACAGTGGATTGTATCTTTCTAGGATATGCTCCACGGAGTGTAGGCTATAGATTTCTAGTGGTTAAATCTGAGGTACCTGATATGCATGTTGATACTATAATGGAATCTCGTGATGCAACATTCTTTGAGAATATTTTTCCTATGAAAGATATGCATAGCATTGGTAGGATTTCTTCTGAAATACTTTCTGAATCTAGTGCATCTATTGATAATTCTGAACAACCACATGAGGAATTTCTTGAGAAGGATGACGATGAACCTCTCACGAGGAGTAAGAGACAGAGGGTTGCAAAATCCTTTGGTAATGATTTCATCGTGTACCTTGTGGATGATACTCCCAGATCCATTACTGAGGCATATGCATCTCCTGATGCAGATGATTGGAAAGAAGCTGCCCAAAATGAGATGGACTCGATTCTTTCTAATGGAACTTGGGAATTATCAGAACGACCCTATGGTTGTAAACCTGTGGGATGTAAGTGGGTGTTCAAGAAGAAGCTAAGGCCTGATGGTACTATTGAGAAGTACAAGGCGCGTCTTATGGCTAAGGGCTACACACAGAAAGAAGGCGAAGATTACTTCGACACCTATTCACCTGTCGCTAGACTGACCACCATTCGAGTACTACTATCCCTGGCTGCCTCTTATGGTCTTCTTGTTCATCAAATGGACGTGAAGTCAGCTTTCCTTAATGGAGAGTTGGAAGAGAAGATCTATATGGATCAGCCGGATGGGTTTGTGGTAAAAGGTGAAGAGACAAAGGTGTGTAAGTTATTTAAATCTTTATATGGCCTGAAACAAGCACCTAAGCAATGGCATGAGAAGTTTGACAAAACTCTACTTTCAGCTGGCTTTGTCATTAATGAGGCTGATAGGTGTGTTTACTATCGCCATGGTGGGGGCGATAGCGTTATATTATGTTTGTACGTGGATGACATTCTGATCTTTGGTACAAACATGAAAGTGATAAATGAAGTCAAGTCTTTCCTGTCAAAGAGTTTTGATATGAAAGATCTGGGAGAGGCTGATGTCATTCTGAATATCAAGCTTATTAAGAACAAGAATGGGATTACTTTAACGCAATCTCATTATGTTGAGAAGGTCTTGAGCCGATTTGGCTTTAATGATGGCAAGACTTCTCCAACACCTTATGATCCCAGTTTGACATTACGAAAGAATAAGAAGGAACCAACAGATCAGCTGAAATATTCACAAGTTGTTGGTTCTCTCATGTACTTAGCAAGCGCTACAAGACCCGATATCTCTTTTGCTGTGAGCAAGTTGAGTAGGTTCATGTCTAACCCGGGTATTGATCATTGGCATGCACTTGAAAGGGTCATGCGCTATCTATGTGGTACAATGAGATATGGGATTCACTATTCAGGGAATCCTGCTGTGCTTGAAGGATATAGTGATTCGAATTGGATTTCTGACGTTGATGAACTCTACGCCACGAGCGGGTATGTGTTTACCCTTGGAGGTGGCGCAGTGTCATGGAGGTCTCGTAGACAAACCATATTGACGAGGTCAACTATGGAAGCAGAACTTACTGCTTTAGACACAGCCACTGTTGAGTCAGAATGGCTGTGTGAGCTCTTGATGGACTTGCCTGTGGTTGAGAAACCTGTGCCGGCAATCCTTTTGAATTGTGACAACCAAACTGTTATTGTCAAAGTGAACAATTCTAAGGATAACGCGAAGTCATCAAGACACGTGAAAAGACGTTTGAAATCTGTCAGGAAATTGAGAAACTCCGGAGTAATAACTGTTACGTATATTCAAACAGACAAAAACCTGGCAGATCCCTTTACAAAGGGACTATCACGAAATGTGATAGAAAGTGCATCGAGGGAGATGGGGTTGAGACCCATGGATGTCACACCTTAGTGGTAACCCAACCTATGTGATCGGAGATCCCGTGAATTAGGACCTAGGAAGAACAAGCTAGTGGTTTGACTGAGGAGAGTATTTTGTAACCCTCTCTATGTGAAGATGCATGACTCTCATAATCTGTAAGGCAGGTTGGCAACATGCCTTAATGTGTTTCTGTTGGCTTTAATTAGCAAAGATGCCGTCCTACAGGGCATTCTTTAAAGAACACACCTATATGAGCTCGACTGTAAACGTCGCGGTCTATGAGATTTGGGTGATCTCTAGTAAACTCATGAAGAGACCAGGGAGTATGACGCATATGCTCCAACCCGCGGGGTAGGCTACTGACAGCCAAGTACTAGTTATGATTTTGAACGAAATCTATTGGCACCAAACTTGCAATTCAAGGTTCGTCCATTGTTCAAGTTGTTGATAGACGTAGTTCAATATTCTAGGCGGAAGTTCAACTTAACAGTCTCTGCTGAAACACTGGTATATAAACAAGTAGCAAGGATTGGCAAATCTTCAAATGGGCATTTGAGATCTGGTGGGGGATTGTTAGAAATAATGGGGCTAATCCATTTAGGCCCATGAGTATTTCAGATTTTCCCTAAATCTCAAAGCCCAAATTTATGGCAGCCCATATGTGTTTGGGCCCATGTTTGTGGCAGCTCACATGGAAGTGGAGTGGGAGCTAAAGTTTAGTCCCATATGGAAAGTTGGAGGAGAGTTGCACCACCTTATAAGGTGGAGTGTTACACCACTTTGTAAGTGAGTGGGAATAAGAGAGATACACACGCGCGCTCCTCCTCCGACGACGCCGCTCGCACGCACGCACGCCTCGTCTCGTCTCGTCTCGACGCGCGCCGCGGGTTGCGGGTTGCGGGAATCTCGCCGAGCCGAGCTTTATTTTGCTGCTCAGGAAAATTGACAGACGTGTCAAACGGTTAGCTTATTCGGGTCGCTCCCGGATCGTGGGCTACTGTAACCGACCCGAACGTGCGTAACGTGGACTCGGCCCACGTTCGCCTCCGTTAGGGTTTCCTGAGCCGCTCTATATAAAGTCCTGCGCGGCTACCGCCACAACACTACCGAAAACCAATCTAGGGTTTTGCCATCCTCTCTACTTGCGCCGTCACCGTAGTCTACTCCATCCCGCTTGCCGGCGTGCACCGGCGAACGGGAGAGCAGGTCTCCGGAACCACTCGCCCTTGCGATCCTGTACGGGAGAGGGCGAATAAGGTTTTTGGGAAGCGCTCTGCGCGACTGCTCGAGTTCTCCATCACGGGTCGTCTTCCATCCAAGTCAGGCGGTGCTGCCTACCGCCGTCTTCGTCGCCATCTGCTGCGATCACTCTTCCCCAAAGTTTCTACTACGACAACCGAACGGTACGTGCTACGTGATCCTGTTTGGTTATTCATCATGTTCTGCGAGTACATGTTAAGCTGCTGTTTGTTTCCGATCATCCTGTTGTTTAGTACATCTAGTATGTTCGAGTTACATGAGCTAGTAGCTGGTTTTGTCATGATTTATATTCTGGAATTAATCGTGGAAATTATGCCTAATAATCCAACAATCGATGAGCGTATAAGTGGATTCTGTAGGAACTTATTAAATCCAACCCTTTGATTCACAGGCCTTCCGCAGGAAAAGTTCCTTTATTAGGGTTGGTTTAATCCTACAAATTCTTATAAAAAATGTCGATCCAACAAAGAGAAACCGAAGGTGTTTTGGAACTACGTACTAGAAAGAAGTCTTCATCATGCATGCAAATTTTGAAAAATACTCATATAAAAATATTGTCCACCGGTGTGCAAGCAGAAAAGAAAACCATACATTATTCGCAGATCGAATGTTGGTATGGCCACCCAAGAACATGATCGTGCGTGGTTCTGGTCCCGACCATCGAAGTCCAGAGAAGCGGCATCTGCATGACTTGCATGCATGTCTACATCTATACTAGTACATGGGTGCCCTGATTTGAAAGAAAAGAAGAACTGAAGAAAGATACCAATCGTGCATGTTCCTCCGTTCTCAACACACTCAGATCTAGTATGTACAATCAGGATATTATTATTGTAGGCAACCACGTGCTCTATAATACAGCGTCCTTTGGCTTCTTCAAGCTCATCCTACTTGTAGCTCTATACTATTTTTTTTAACCTAGCTTGTAGCTCTAGTACTAGGCGCAACTGGCTAAGCTCTCTACTGTCTAAGTAGTACTGAGTACCTTGGAAGTCCATACGGCTGCAGGTTGTTCTGTCTATTTCTGCTCTTCTCCTAGTTCTTAATCTGAACAGCCACACAAAACAAACAGGATACTACGTACTGCCAGTAAATTTCTTTTCAGCACTGGGGTGTAGTAGTAAGTTCAAGTTCCCCGTGTAGCACTGCTGTAATCCTCAGCAAATGCTGCCAGGTTTGTTCCTTGCTTTCACTGGACTTCGTTGTATTTTCTTTTAAGATGGCTTTTTGGCCGAACGACTCCATAACCCCCGTACCAAAACCTCACAGATCAAAAGAGAGAAATTGGTGGCCTAGATGGACAAAACGTCAATCATTCGCTCTGCACAGATCGAGCAGTATCCAAACGAGAAGAATCAAATTATGACGACGATGCTGGCCTGGATTCTCTCACAGCGTTGGACGACGGACGGACCACGTACCGATGATGGCCATCGTCAGGCCGTGGATGGGGTTGGTGGTGCCCTTTGTGTTTTCCTTAACACTGCCTGCAGGTTTGGTGGTGGGCTTTGGTGATAGCAAGATAACAAAAGGCAAAGCTGATGCGCCCCCAGGTGACCCACATCCGTTCCAGCCAGGTAGCTTGGCTTGTGTGCCCTGTGATTGATTCGTCGCAGAGGGTAAAATAATAGTCCCTGGAGCGATACATCAGTGCTGTATTTGCATGTTTTTCCATGATGGGGAACAGAGAAAATGGCAGCACAAAAAACACATCTCTCTGGTAGTACGTCAGAATTCTCTGATAAAGTGGTGTACGTGGACGCACAGAGAAGGCGAGGCGAGTTTAATAAGATGGCAACCGATAACTGCAATTGAAAAAAAATATGAGCAGACAACATTAGCAATTGGACAGGCCTACGCGTTCCCCGGGGGATATGTGGTTTTTATCCCCCGGATCCCCAGCCAACCACGTGTCATCTATTTGGATTCAAAATCCCGCTTTTGCTACATTTGCCTTATTTTTGCTACATTTTCCCCGCTTTTGCTACATTGTAGCAGAAAACGGTTCGGTCTAGAAAAATAAAAACAGACTGGACCTCGCCGGAGATTTCGCCGGATACCTCGCCGGCGATCGTGTAGCAAAAAAGTTGTGCTATTGTAGCATATCCGACCTCGCCGGAGACTCTCGCCTGAAATATCGTCGCCGGAGACCTTGTAGCTAAAAATTTACACTAATGTAGCAAGATCACAAAACAGTTGTAGCAAAATATTTTTTCTAGTGTAGCAAAAGAGGACATCGCCGGAGACAGCGTCAGAGACTCTAGCCGAATACCTCGTAGCAAAACCGTAGAGATTGGTTGTAGCAAAAAAATTGTACAAAAGTAGCAAAAAATATATGAATATATAGCAAAAATAATATGCTAAGGTTAGCAAAACGCTCGTAGCAAAAAAAACAAAAGACAGACACAAAAGTAGCAACGTCGGCCAACTAGAGTAGCAAGTGATCTAGACTGTGGTAGCAACAGTCGGACACCTATGTAGCATTGCCGTCATGGAAGACATGGATGCATGTTACCGCATCGTGCTCGCAGCATCCATGGCCGCTCCACCCACAGGAGCACCTCCACTATGAAGTCCATCTCCGGCGACAATATGAAAGCACCACCGCAGCCGGCACAGCAGCCACGCGGGCATGGAGACGACCGCGCGGACCACGCGGACGCGGCGGACGATCAGACCGCGCAGCCGCACGCGCCACCCGCTTCCAGAGCCGCGCCGCGCGCCACCGCCGAGGTGCTGCGTGGTTTTAATCCTGCTGCCGCCGTCGCCGTTCTCCAGGCGCTGGTAGTTGCGGCGGCGCTAGTGGGAGCGGACGCCCTTGGTGAACCCTATCGGGAACGCCTCCACCTCCATGGCCACCTGGTTAGCTAGCTTCCGTTCGTCGGCGTCGGCGTACGAGGTGCGCAACTGGCTGGCGTAGCTCGTGGGGAAATCGATCAAGCGAGTTTGGTGCTCGATGGGGGATTGAGTTTGAGTCAAAGTTGAGGAAACGGGAAGACAAGAGGATAAGAAGGAAGGGGACGGTGGTGGGACCAACCTCTCGATATCTCTGTTTCTTATGCCACGCGAAGGACACGTGTAGCCCGCTCGAGCCGGGGGATCGCGTCACAAAATCCCCCGGGGGAGAGGTATCATTTTCCTTAGCAATTACTAGCATAATGCACCGACCAATTGGTGTCGGCAGACCTAACCCTGCAAAACGCTGCCCGGCTGTGTACTGTATAGATTTCCAACCCATATGAGAAGGGGACTTCCATGACCTCTGCAGATCATCATATATGTGATGTATGCATTGATCACACCCTTGTCTGCTCAGTCTCGATTTTGACAAGTTTCAGTTTTTGCAAGCATTGCGCATTTTGACATTGTCAAATAGTTGCTGGCTTGATGCTTGCAACCTGCAAGCATGATGAAGCAGAAGCTAGTAGAACACTGATGGCCACATGGCAATTTCCAACCCATCACAAGCCTGGGGTATGCCTTCTCTCTAGCCCCTGCCAACCACAAACGGTGGATATTATGGTCCATACACACATATGCCTGGGGGCTGGGGCTGGGGCTGGGGCTGGGGCTGGGACAGACACCTCCAGCTCTGATGAGATGACATCTCTTTTGGTCCAGCACAAAGACAGCGCGAGTTTTTGAACAGGGAACCAGCACAAAGTGTGGACCATGAGCATGAGGCATGCACAGTGGCGCGCTTTATGAGGGGAAAACAAGCCAGGAAACTGTTAGCAGAGCATCAGCACCAGCAGTACTTCCCCCACATACATGGCTAAACATGCATCGATTCAGGGAGCAGGACAGGAACCTCTCATGTGGCAAAGCCACTGTTCATAACATATACATAGTCTTTGTAACATCATCAACTAGGGCAAGGATTCTGTATTTCGCCGTTCTTCCTCGTCTTATCGCCGCCGGCGACAGCATGATACTTGGGACTGGATCATGGTATGAGCTTGAAAGGGAACAGAGATAGTAGGTGCCAACTGCAAAGGTATCGATGTCAAAGTCGTCAGAAACTGAGGAGGAGGAGATGCATGTGCCCTTGACAGTATTCCTTGCTGCAACCTCTCATCTGATCAGGCAGAGGAGCACATAATCATGTGGGTCTTCTGCAGGCTGCACTGGGCTAGGACAGTGCCCTGGTTCTCACATCAGTTCTTTTTTATTTTCTCATCTGCACTATCATCATTCATCTTCCTGAGCACTGAGACACTGACCCAGCTTGATTTCACATAGCAGTGGCAATGAGAGGATGAGAAAATGGGCTGAAAATCGAAAGAGAAGGCAAAGGGATGCAGGCTGTAATTGCCCCATGATATGAGAGCTGGAGGCGCCCCCTTTCCCAGGGCAGGGTCTTCCAGCCAGCCTGGTTTTGGCATCTTCTCCTCCCCACTTGCCTCTCATTTCCAGCCCTCAGAGTTTGCTTCCCAAAGGCCAGGTCATGTCCAGTGGTATACGCCTTGGAGAATCTCACTGCCCCTACACACACTGGCTCCACCATCCATGACTGTCGGAGCCATGCAGCGTGCAACTGGCTGTACAGCAAGATACAGGAAAGACAGCGCAACCTGCACACCCATCTGATGAAACACACTAATCTGTGACATTACTGTAGCATGACATTTGACTTCACAACTACTCCAAATGGTTTGTAGTTTGCACGTGTGAACTTGTCATTGAACAGTGAAGTGAGAAACATATTTTGTGGTACTAATAATACATATAAAATATACACCCTAAAATATGCATTGAGTTTCACAGCTGCACCATGTGGAGATGTATAACGGTGGCTGCTGTCCTGGAGAATACTAACAACAAGCACGCACACACATGAGCTTCGCTAAACTAACACGTCGGCCTCGGGTAACTCAAGCACCTTGTGCGTTCCTTTTGACCTGGTTCCGGGTCTAAACTGGTTCCCTTCAACGTACCTGCAGCAAACACAACAGGTATGTGCCTCGATAACTGTACAATACAATTGTTCTCAAGTACACAACAATTTATGTTAGTACTAGAAGAGTTGAGGCTCTAAAGCAGACATACAGCTCCTTCAAAAATGGGTGCTTGTATAGCCCTTCAGGGATCCTTCCGATGAAGTTGTTGTTGTCCAAATACCTGTCGAATATCATCCAGTGGGGAATATCAGAGCAAGATAAAAAAAACCAATGACTCGCTGATCATGTGCTAGAATGAATTTTAGAAAGTAAAAAGAATTAAGGCTCACAAGTATGTCAATCTTGGAATGCTGACTAGCTTTGGCGATATCGATCCAATCAGCCTATTATTGGACAAGTGCCTGCAGAACATAGAAAGGAAGATTAGGTGACCTGATACTATTCTCCTTTTTTCTTATATTTTTGCAGAGATCTTTCACAGGGGGGAAAGAAAACTGGAGTTCTGAGGAAACTTACAGGATCTCAAGGTTGGTCAAATTTGCAATCTGGTCTGGTAGCACTCCAATCAACTGATTATTATTAACATATCTGTAGAAAAACAATTGAGAAGTCAGCATAGGAAGACAGTGTTTGCCAGTTAGGAGAGAAGGGATGAATCTGGCAGTAGCTTGTAAAGTTTCTGCTTACAAGTTTCTCAAGGAAGGGAAGCCATTCCCAATGCCAATGAAATCCCTCATAGTGCCTATCAAGTGGTTGCTACCAACATCACTGCAAGAAAGTGAAAACTTATCATTCATGAGAACAAACAGACCAGCATCAACAAACTGAAGGCAGTAAAATATGCTGCAGAACAAGGACTTAGTTTTTCTACTGTAGACATTTTTTAATCTGAACTTGAGAAAGAAGGAATCGGGATGGAAGTTTACAGGTGACGAAGGTTTTTGAGAGTTCCAAGCTCAGGGGGGATCCGCCCAGTAAATCGGTTCTCATGAAGATAAAGATAGCGTAGTTCTGGTAGGTTTGCAAGCTCCACAGGAATTTCACCTTTGAAGTTATTGAAGCTCAAATACCTGAAGAACAGTAGTTAGAGGCACAGAAACTGAGACGTATTTAATCCATAACAACCCAGTGAATTCTAATAATGAACTTACAAGTGTGTCAGTTTCTTTAGATCACCAATTTCGGGTGGAAGCACATCTTGAAGCTTATTCCACCTCAAGTTCCTAAGAGTACAAACAAATTTTCTTAGTTGAAGAGCAACATTATCCAAAATAGGTAGCTATGGACGCTAAAGGCAGCCAATGAAGTAATTCTGATTTAATACAGCATTATACTAGGATGTAAGAATACTGCTGAAAATAAGACGAATGTTATGTACAGCAGCTAAAACACTTCACAAAACTAGTATATCAACATGACCCACATATCCAATGCACCTCTGTAACCAGAAAGTTCTTCCGTACTTACAATATTTTGAGGTGTCTCAACCGTCCAATCTGTGGAGGAATTGGCCCCGTCAACTTATTATTGTGGAGATCCCTATAGTTAAAGAATTCAATTGTTTTCAGTTCAAAGATATGTTAAAAATGATTGTAAGATAAGGTCAAAATTACAAAGATGTTTGTTACAGGCTAGTCACTGATGAAAGAATCATCTATACTCTGATATAATGTTTTGGGAAAAACAATAGTGCTGCCTTCTGAATGTAGTGAACACTTGATGAAGCTGATGTAAATTGTGACAATCTTTCCTGAATTAGTTCCTAAATTCTGACTAATGATATATCCAAATTCAGGAACCATGACACATTACCTTACATTGCATTGCAAAACATAAACTTCACATTGATATAGACATCTGCAATTCTGCATGTACTCTTACTGCTGGTTACACTAAAAATACTAGAAACTTGGCAGTAAGTAACTTTTTCACCTCAATCAGACTACCTAAATAGATACTCCGTCAGTTCCATAATTTGAACTAAAACCACGACAACAATTATGGAACTGAGGGAGAAGAAAAATGCGAACAGTTTCCATCTACAAAGAACAGCGGTGACAAGGAAAAGGTTCTTGTTACACTAAGTAGATACCAAAATGCCAGCACTTTATTGTTATGTGCATCAAGACGCTTACACAGAATATAAATCAGTCGTGACAAGGCAAAAGTTCTTACAATTTTCTTAAATCCAACAGGTTTGTTACTGCTGTAGGGAAAGGACCAACAATTGATACAGCGTACACTTCCCTGAAATAAGGTACAATTGTAATGTGGTTACTCAGACATGTAATGATGTAATATGCAGAAACAGTACACAAAAGCTTCAGAAAAGCTACATGACTTCAGAAACCATAAAGTTGATATCCACAGGCAATAAACATCAACTAATCAAAGATGTCGTTATGCTAATAATCTTATTTATCCAATTACCTCCAACACAGAAAAGGCAAATTTCCCCTACAAGATAAGTACATGATGTCGACTTTCAAACCGGCACTAGAATGTGTTGAACACTACTCTTGTAAGCGAGCATGCACAGTTCTAGCTATGAAGTACTCCCTCGGTTTCAGGGCTTAAGGCGTCCTCGTTTTACGTGTTTTTTCTTTGACCAAGAATTACTCTAAATACGTAAAGAGTTTTGGTATAAAACTAGTACCATTGGAAAGTATTTTTCAATATGAATCCAGCGGTACTAATTATGAATAATATAATTAAAATTTTGTTGTTCAATTCTTTCGGTCAAACTTTGCTTTGGAAAACGTGTGCGCCTTAAGCCCTGAAACGGAGGTAGTACAAGGCAAGGGAAATCTTCTTAGGTTTTCCTAATCCTGATCATGGTGTATGATTGGAACGTACAAGAAGGAATAATAGACTGCAGTTCTTAAGGTTGAGATTGTCATCTTGAAGATTTTGATCAAAAAAGTTCTTGAAGGAATGACTCTAGGTAGATACTAGTCTTTGACATAAGATACTTCGAACAGCTACAAGTATGGAACGGTATCCTCTCTGAAAAGGGATTTTGAAAACTAATAATAACAATTTAATCATAGTTCTGTATCCTTTTACATGTAAATGCTAATGCATGATAAATAATCCTTACAGATCTTCTTATGTAACCCAATGTAAGAAAGGACAGAGTAAAGTCAACAAACGATAACATGTTCCTTACAGTTCAGTGACAACTCTGTAATCCCCTTGCTGGGAACACGTCACACCGGACCATGGGGGGAGGTCACCATGCCCACAGGGGTCATCCCCGACCCATGAGTAGACAACTCTCCAGCCTAGCGAAGACTTGATCTCGTTCAATGCTTTCACTGCAGCACAAACAGACCTTCAGTTCCAGCACTCAGTGAGCAACTACCAAACGGACACCGCACATTGTTAATTCTGCATAGTGTGTAGTATGTCTTTATGAACATACAGAGCTTTGCCTGTTGGCACAACCAGGCACTGAGCAATATCTTGTGCAACTAGAGACATTTTACACACCAGATAGTGCAACCTAACTAGGCAACTTGCAGGACCTTTGTTCTTCAACTGAATCATGAAAGTACTCGCTAACTATGGATAGGACCAGTTGAGCCCCTGATTTGTACATCACTAGCTACAAAACTTGGTGCCATGAGCACAAGTTGGATAAAGAAGCCAGTTCAGAACCGAAGGCATATCCTACTGTGAGACGCTAGAGTTCAGGAAGTATCAAAGCTTCCTGGAAGCTGTAGGGAGCCCAATTCAGCTACCTACCAAGCGGACGCCCAATTCAGCTACCCTGCCTCTAATTAGCAACGGAATGCGAGTTCGGGGGTCAGATCTCCAACTAACAGCTGAGAAGCAAGAACCCATCTTTCTGCAATCGCGTCAGGGAGACCACGAGCAGAGATCGATTCGCTTGAACAAGGGGGGCAGGAAAAAAAAAGGAAGAACGATGGTTACGTACCGTCCCTCTTGACCGTCTTGCCCCGCGCGGCGCCGGCCAGGAGGAGGAGGAGGAAGAATATGGGGGAGAAGGAGCGGACGAACGAGGCCGCGGCCATGGTGGGAATGCGCTGGGCAGCTCGCTAGCTGTGGCTGTGGGGCGCGCGGCGGGAGGCCATAAGGGGAAGGTGGCGCCGCGCCGGGGTGGGGTGGAGTGGGGAGTGGGAGCGGGCAGACGGGCACTAGCTCGCGGTCCCGCAGTGTGCACGGCCCCACGTACGGACACACGGCCGCTCTGGCTCTCGGGGTCGAGGAGCTCGTCGCGGCGTCGGTGGGTTGGGGTTGGGTTGGCCCGAGACACGCCGTGGACTGGGTTGGGTCGGGGCGCACCGAGCGACCGGTGATGCCGTGATAGCGGTGGAATGTGGCCAGATTAACCGGAGCGGTAGTTCACGGAGCACACAACTTTCGGCTCTCGTTCCCTCCAAAATAATTTCAGCTGGATGGCTTCGTGAGATACATAGGGGTACTATAACAACAACAACAACAACAAACATTCACGCCCGGTGAAATATCATAGAAAATAGAAATGTACTGTACCACATTAACTCCTAGCATTGCGCCGAGGTTAGTACTAGTATCATTGGGATCATAAAAAAGAATGTCTTCGGCTCGTGAGTTCTAGTGATTCATTCACTTCAAAACAATTTAAAAAAATCATACGTCCGCCGACCCATATTAGGTGACTCAGATGTATCTAGCACTAAAATATTAGATACATCAATATCTGGATGAATCTAAATCACTAATATGGGTTAGGGAGTATTTATAAGTTCAATTTTTTTTTTTAAAAAAAATCTAGACACGGTCAATGATGTATCCTAAAAATCTCAACCCATACAGGGGTGGAGATGACCATCGTTGTTGTCTCAGACCGACTTGTGCCTTACCTGGCATGGTTATCCGAATCCTCCACATCCCAGCTACATGCCTGTTACCATACCAAGTAGTGTAACGCAACGCCCTGCCGCATCTAGACTGATCAACAATTTTCCACGTCGACTAAGATTAATACCTTGTTTATCGGAGGTGTATTTTCATCCGAAACAGGATCAAGGATTGGGGTTTGGTGAAATTCTTCCTTTCAACCAATCCCCACAAATTTTCCTCCATCCTAATACAATAGTATGGGGTAGTGTATTTAATCTGCACCAAAATGCGCGAGTTTGTAGGCATATCTTGAGATTATTCCATTCAAAAGCTGGCTTGGTAAATAGAGTATTGCTGATTTTATGGAATCCAGAATAATCCCCTCTAGTCCCCTTAGACATTTCAAGTACACTAGAAATAAACAAAGGCCTAAGAAATTCTCAAACGACTAAGAATTATTGAAACAATAGTGATGCAACATCCTGTGCGGTAAACACAAAAAACTTTATCAATAATCATCTCAAAGATAGATTCAAATAGACATGCATCCAGACAACAAAAGCACTGCTGCTACTCCAACTAGACTACTACTACACTGCATCCTCAGTTGGCCGGACCGAAGGAGTTCAGCGTGCGTGTGTGGGTCCACGGCTGATCAAAAACCTCTGCTATGTACATCCCCTCCTTGCCATCACCGTTCACCGTGTTGATCCGGAGCTTGAAGTTCTTGCCGGCCACGATCTGATACGTGCCACTCACCAGCCTCTTGAACTGCAGCCCGTCGTTCGTTCGCCTGGCGTGCTCGGCCACCGCCCACCTAGCAATCTCTATGACCATCGGGTCATTGATGTTTGGGATTTGTTCCCAACCACCAACTATTTCATCGTCGGGGTTGTCCCTTGCTGTAGCGGGCGTAGCGACGATGCAGATGGCGACGGCAATAGTGGCAAGGAGGATACTACGTGTGGTCATGGTCGATGGGGTTTGAGGAATTGTTAGGGGTTTTTGCGAGTTTGAGGCCGATGAGGTGTGGTTTGCTATGGCGAAGGTGGTGTCAATAAGTGAAATGAGGACGTTTATATAGACATGGGTACGCAGGAATAAAATAATTTCGATGCATATCGGGGATACAGTCCCTGATCCGGTATCAATTGAAATCAAGACATTCATTGTGACCAACACGACAAGGCAGGAATTGATTTGGATAATAAATATCCACCAACACGACAAGGAATATATAGATACTAAATTAGTACTGTATCAATTAGCTGTGCGGTTAACTGAATATATGCTGCCTATCTGCACCCATAATGACAATTGGCAAAAAAAAATGTCACATGATATCCTTCCAAACATAAGGAAAAAACTGACTTTTTTTTATTTTGATGAGAAAATCATGGGAAGGCAATCTAGGCACTAAAGAAACTCAATTTGGCAGGTAAATAATCGATCTCCAATTTGTTAGGAATCTATCGTTATAAAGCCCTCATTTCCAAAAAAAAAAAAAATCCTCAACCGACCATGATCACATTTTACTCGCAAAAAAAGAGACTATGATCACTTTCACAAGCCAACCGATAAACCATAGCTCGGATTACCTCATCCTCCAGCCAAAGAAGTGAAAAACTCCAACCGACTATGATCACATTTTACCTGAAAAAAATTGATAAACCATAGTTTAGATAACCTCATCCAGCCAAAGAAGTAATCACCCAGCAAAAATGTGAAGAACTCAAACCCGAACTAACACCATCTCCAAATCAATGAGCGAGAAAGAGAATTTACATTGAAATGCGTTTAGAGAGGTGTTTAAAATAAGTTTTTTCTTGTTTCAGTATTTCGCAAAAAAAAGTCTTTTATTTCAGCACTAATGCTTATTTATACAAGGAAGCCCTTAACTAGGCACCTATGCTACAGAAATAAGCATTAGTGTTCAAGAAAAAGTTTGGTTTATATTTCTGTAAGAATCCACTAAATACCTTGCATTGTACATGGATTAAGGTTTACTGGTCAATTACCTTCATGCTCGCCCTCATAATATTTTTGCAAGTGAAGAATGACCTCTCAGAATTTTAAAAAGTGTGCAACACTTTGTAAATGAGGGGCCTCGACCCTCCCATATAGAACCGGGTAGATCATGATCAGAAGATCGATGCTCAGTAAAGACTGCAAGTTTAACAACGACACCTCTACTCTCGTAGAAAACCCTTGCCACACGTGGGATGCATACCTCACCCAATCCTAGTTGTGGCCACTGCCCGTAGGCCGAATGCGTGACTCTCCGAAATCATAGCTGCTGCTAGATACATAGTTGGTACTCCCTCTAATCTAAATTAGGATACACTAGTTGAATGCCCGTGCGTTGCTACGATCACTATTATTATTATTATTATAAATATTATTTAAAGTCAAATTTCATCAACTTTGATCAAGTTTATTGATAAACTTAATTATATTTAAACTACCAAAAGTGTACCATAAGAAAATGTACATCACGAATGAATCTAATGGTATTGATTTGGTATTTTAAATGTTGATATTTTTCCTATATACTCGGTCAAACTTGACATCATTTGACTTTTTAAAATTCTTATATGCACTATATTTTGGCAAAGAGGGAGTACAAGCAAACATTCGCGTGTATGAAAAAGACATTCACAAAATATTCTATAAAATATTAAGATTATGCCTTGTTTGAAATGTATTTCGATATGCGCCTGAGTAATTATCTCTAGTTCCCTAATATCTACCGGACACCTTTTCAATATTCTCATACAATATTAGGGATATCGTCTTCTACTTTATTTTTATGATACTTGATCAAGTGTACTAAAAAGTTCTTCCTCGTCTCGGAGCCATCCTGCACAACAATACATGCCATTAGTATGAAGATTTCATGTGAAAATAATAGACATATGTAACATGGGATACCTATTGTGCATATCATATGAAGCAAATTCTTTACTATTCTTTGATTTTGTAAAATTTGATGTGTGGTTTGTCTCTTCCAATAACACATTACATTGGGTCCTATGTTGGCTAGTTCTTTCGGATAAAAATATACCGAATATTTAGATAGTCATATAGATTATGCATAAAAAGGGACATTTCTCTGCATGCACCTGCTTTGATTATGTAAAACCCGGCGAGTTCTTGTCCCATTCAAGTATGATCATGTGCAGAACCTTTGTCTCAATAAGAGACATCTACCAAGACATATTTAAATAAAATCTTTTAGTATTAATGCATGTCAATGCTACTGAAAGAAATCGTTGATCTAAGATTTCTCTTATGAACATTCTAGAAATCCTTAAAAAAATACGATAAGACAATTCTACATACTCTCCCACGAGCCAACAGATAGTGTCCCTCACATGTCGAAAATTATACTGAGTCGGCACTCTCTGCCCTCGGTCTCACTCACTTTACTCATCTCACGGAAGTTAGACCTCACCAATTTCTCACATGGCCTCCCACGCCACCAGCTCTCCCTACCCTTATGACCTTTCCCCGCCAAGTGCTCTCTTACGCACACCATGGCCTTTCCCTGCTGCCTCGTCTCCCACGGCATGAGATGGCTCCGCCCCTCCGACTACTCTATCACGACTTTGCATGGCCAGCAGTCTCACTTAGTTTGACGATGTCTTGGTAAAGGTAGTACGACCGACGCGTCCACCTCGATGGGACGACATATGCTTGCATCTTGATCTAGGCCACTGCTTTCGCTGAGGCCCTCGTTGCCTCCCCACCAGTGTGTGTTGCACCAGCTCCCCCACGCCGCCTCAGTCGTTGCTGTGTCATGCGATGCCACAGAGCCAACTGCAGATCCCCTGGTTCCAACATGACATGCATGCACAAGAAGTCCTACGTGTTCGTGCGATGGTGACAGACAGATTCGCTGGAGTGGCATTGACGAACGAGACTGGGGGCGATTGAGGCCTTGCCGAGGGATTTGGCGACGCATTTCGGCAGATGTGTTGTGTGGCCTGGGATCATACCTTGCCGCCGACGAGGACTATTCAAGTGTTGGATTGACACCTCCGGTGAAGGTGGATCAATGAAGAAAATAATAGGTACTACTCTCTATTTATATTGCTACATGATTAGGTATTTGGTATGTGTTGATATTTCATGTTTATTTTGGTACAGGGGTATGCTCTATTAATTAATAGATCCTGAGTATTTCTATATCATGCTCTATTTTGGTTCAAGATTTTCAAGTTAGTCAAAAAGCTTCCATATGATGTATATACAAAAAGAATTACATATATTTTAGTATTTTTAAGGCTTATAGTATTTATAAATTCCTTACAACAGATAATATCACAATATGATAAGATAAATAATGCAACATATATGATGTGAAGAAGATGAGTAGCCTGAAAAGCGAAAAATGTATAGTAGAAGTGCTTATACCATTGTCACTTTATGGGTGCCACATTTCAGCTAAAGACTATATGTATATATGGAGGCAAGGTCAAACTCTTTTTGGTAGAAAATTTCCCGTAATATCCGTTGGTAGGCATGATTACTCTCAATTGTTGGGAGGCATGGTTACTATTTAAAAATGAATATGAAACTGGCACTTCCAAAAGAATAGAAGCCGACACAAAAGTAAATATTCAAGTTCCCGTCCTCCCAACCAACTCTCTTACTATGCTTCGAAAAAAATGAAACTCAACCAATCTTTCTAAAAACCAAAACCAATATGCTTCCCAACCGAGGTGAGAAGACCTATTCAAGTTCAGTAATAAAAATGACATTGTCAGCAGTTGCAGCTCTCTTAATTTATTTTTATTCACTTGAGTGACAATCTTAGTACTAATTTCTAAGTTGAGAACTTGAGTGACAATATAGTTGCAAACATGTCTAGTGAATAAGAATAAGATCACAGAACGTATGGAGATATTATCGTAGAAGCCACTTGACAAGTAGTTTTCGAGCAACGAATGCCACCACCTCCATTGGTACCTTTTCTCCTCAATGATAGCATGAGGGTATCCTGTCAGTTGACTATACTTAGTTAACAAAAAAAATTGAAATGGATAAGAAAACATATCCCTCTGTTCTAAAATAAGTGATAAGTTTTATCTAGATACGTAGACACTAAAACGCATTGGATACATGTGTATTTAGACAAAGTTGTTGTCGCTTATTTTAGAACAGAACAAGTACGATATTTCTCATGTTGCAAACCTAGAAAAAAATGAAGAAAGATCTTATTTGGAAATATGAACAAAAAGAATGTCTTATCTCCGGCACCAATCAGAATCCCTAAATATAAATACATCGGTCTCACAACAAGTTATTGTTATTCACCAAATAATCTACCAAGTCATTTTAGAATCGCTTAATGAAGGGTTTTCACTTCGTGTAAAGGATCCCTCTGAGATCGGACTGCATAAAAGGATGCCTTCGTGGGACTCTCATGGCTAGACTCCAGCAGATTCATTCAGGGGAACACTCTCTAAGGGCCATGCCCAACTCCATCGCTGAATTGCCTCTACGAGCTGGAATCACGATGGCATACGGAAGTAGACGTTGTAGATCCCCAATTCGGATCACCGGTTCAGCACCATGAGAAAGAAGTTAAAGAAGAGAGGGATTAGAATTTAGAAGGTAGCTTACCATCATTGGAATTGATCGCCATGTACCTGATTCTGTCCTAGTCTTGCGTTTCCGGCTGCCAAGGTTGGAATTAATCGCCATGTTCTCGATTCTGCCCTAGTAAGTATTTACACTGTCAGATCATGTTAAGTAAGGTATCATTTTTTACACTGTCATGAATACTATATCAAGTAGCAGACAACATTGAGTACATGATCCAATGAAGCACGGACCAAAACCATCAAACATCAATAACTCCACTACTCCTAATCCAAGACAAAGCCAATAGCACTAGCAAGGAATACCCTACTAGAGATATCAAATGTTCTTCACACTGACCAAATTATTAACCTATAAAAGAACACTGCTAGTAAACCAAGATCACCACCACAAAACCATCACCTTAATTTTTATACATGGCACAGTTCATCAGCACGATGGGTGGTCACGGAGGAGAGGGGAGAATGAAGGATCGCCGTGTGTACCTGACGCCCATGGCACAACCACAATGGCGTGGCGAGGCATAGCCCGCGCGACCGAGGTGGCACACACAGGGAAGGCTTCACTGTACACCATCACTAAAACCAATTGCGGCACGGAGGCCCAGAGAGCGTCACCGCACCGCACAACATTAAAACCCACCACTAGGGCGACACAAGGAGCACCCATGAGGGGCACAACATCCTGCACCTGCCGTAGGATAACGACCACACCGAGAGAGAAGGCACCAAAGTAAACCCAGCGAGCGACGGCGTCACCTCGCCGAACCCTAACACCGGTTGATGAAAGGGGCGATTGAATACGAGCTCGATTTCCAAATTGAGTTGGACAGGAGTGTAGGAAAGAGAGGACCGCATCTTTTATCTAGAGCAGTAGCGGTCGAGAGAGCTGGAGTACGTCGGAGACAGGCGGCGATGATGGCAACATCGCGGTGTCGTGGGAAGAAGGATAAGGATCAACATGATAGAGAGCATGAAGGAGGCTGAGTCGGATTGATAGACCCAGTGGACCACAAAGGGTGGTTGAGCCCAACCAGTTGGGTTGGGCTGAGCCAGCGTTGGGTCGGCCCATTGGTCAAGCTCATTTTCAAATAAAATGGTTAAGAGAAATCTACAAAACAATTATCAAATTACCAAAATAACCCTAATAATACTCAAGCTCTAGAAAAATATGGAAAAATCACAATATATATAATATATCAAAAAGACACAAAAATAATATCTACCTAAGAAAATATAATTTTACTTATTTAAGTTTAATAAAAAGAAAATAAAGATTAACAACCTTAAATTCTAAATGAAATTTAATAAAATAGAGAAAAATTCTAAAAATGAATAAAGAATCATTCATGTAAATAAAAATAAAATTACTACTTTAAAAAAATACTAACTTATTTTTTAAAATAAAAACTTGAAACCAAAAATTCAAACACATTTAATACTTTGTGAAATTTTATAAAAATGAAAATAATACTTAAAAATAATTTAAAATAATTTGAAGATCTTGAATAAATATATTTTACCAGGAAAATATTAAATATATTATTACAATGTTTTTAAAGATATTTAAAGTAATAAATCCTTATCTATTTTATAAAATACCTATTTTTGTTAATTGTTTAAAAAACATTTCTTAAGTAAGAAATAATCACAATTTTATATAAAACCTTAAATATTTTACATCTAAATACTAACTCTAAAACCACAACTTGGATTCATAATCAAGCTTAAGTATAACTATTAACTTTAAAATACTCTTTTAAAATCTTAAATCCAAATTAAAAACCCTTCAAATAAATATTGTGTATCATTCATATATAATATGGTGAATAACCTTCATCTCTTAACCACACTTAGAAATAAAACCCTAACAAATTAATAAGATCATCTAATAAGTTGCATGTGATTAAACTCATCATTCACTTTAATTGAAAGTGAATGATTCCACATCCATAATTATACTTGTCAAAACCTAAAAACTTAATAATACTCTAAACATACTACACCTTAAGTTTATTTATTGTTTCTAAGTTAAATTTAGTCTCAAAATTTATAATCATCATATCTAAAAACTATTTATATTTTTATAGTTAACTTTGGTCTGTTTCAATTAAGACATTAGGTATCTCAAGTCCAAACTATCCGAGCAAACACAAATGTGATCAATCACATTCTATTAACCATAAATATTATTTAAACCTTATTAAAGAAACCTTTTCTTTAAAAGTTATTCGTTTTGCCACTTCAAACAATGACTATATAATAATTTCTTCCAAATCCTTAAACCAACATTTGGATTTCTATCATAACCACCAGATAGCAATTAGCACCAATCCTACATTGCTTTATACTCTATTGTTATACCTTGGATGTTAAAACTCAAGTTCATTATAAACACATCTATTTGTAAAGTAAGAACTAAAGATAAACCAACTCTTAAGAAAATCACCTAAGTTTAACTCACTTAGACTATCAAGAATACATTCTGGGAGTTTAACAAAATACGTTACATTACTTATGCATAACAGCATATTGCTTCTTTAAACATTAGTACTTACTGGACCAATGATGCTATTTTCAGATATTGGACCTTATGTTATCTCGAAGACCGTGAGAGCATAATCTTGCAATCACAAAAGGCAAGTTCATACTTGCTCATGTCTAGTGGCGGACCAAGAATCTGGGGAAGACCAGGGCTAATCTCTAATGCCTCTAAAATATGAAAAAAATTACCTTTGAATCCCCTCTAACAACAACATATAATAGCCTAAGCACGGTAAAAATGCATAAGTTTAGTTTTGACAACAATATTTAACCAAAGTACACTAATAAATGCATAAAAAAGTGCGGTGGTATAACCGCATAATCAAGATGCATTTTTAGTACCTAATAACGAATCCTTGCTCTCATACTAGCCTACCCTTTCCTCATCAATCATCGGAGAAGAACCGGATCCTATAAATACAAGAAAAATAATAATCAGAAATAGTATGGGTGAATACATGAGAATTGAGACATAAGTTTTATTTATAAAACGTAACTTACCACTTGGTACTTGTTTGTTGCGTGACTTTATACTTTGGAAACAATCCAAAATCTTATCCTCTTTAATGCTTGTTCGAATTGGCTAGTTGTGGCAGTGATGGAAAATAAGATGACATCGGTCTGATTGATGAACATGTCTTTGATCTCTTTGTTCCCTTTATCCTCTATGCAATAAGAAAAAATAAAATGAGGACACAGTTCAAAATCAGCAGAACATAATTGTAGTAGTACTAGCACTGAAATTGATTATTTGGTTGTTCAATCTTTAGTGCGTTCAACCGTTGAAGTTCAGACTTTTTAATAGAAATTTGGAACCAATCAATTCAAAGAGAGAAATTACCAATTAGAGAGACTTGGGACAGCTTGGAGGAGATGAGTCGATGCAGTCTTGAGTCAATGATCTGCAGTTCGAGAGCCGCTGCGCCGGTGTGCCAATTCGTTGGCTCTGGGCAGAATTGCGGAAGGGTGTCTCTCTGCTTCTGTTGTTGCGTGTTCTACAGAGTGCACAGACGCGGAGTCTCGATCACTGGCGGCGGCAACCGGCAGTCCTAGGCGGGGCGGGCGGCGGTAGCGCCAGGTTCCAGGGAGACGAGGAGGTCAGGCGGGCGGGCGCAGGGACTGGTCGGGCGGGTCGATCGAGTCGAGGGAGACGAGGAGGTTGGGCGCCTCGGGCGGTGATTGCGAGCAGTAGTTTCCTTTTTTACCGATGAATTCCTGTTTACGTGAGATGCGAGCAAAGAACGATCGTGCGTCCGTGCGTGGTTTCTTCATGGGCTTTCTGATGACCGACAAGTATAGGAGGTGTATCGCAGTACTTTCGATAAATAGGAGTGTCGATCCCAACGATGAGCAGAAGATGGTGAACAGTGGTATGGAACAGGAAATCCCTGTGAATACTTAGCAAACAAATTTTTAGTGGTTTTTTGACAAGGCAATAAAACAAAGATCAAGTAACAGGAGTAACAAACAAACAGAGCAAGTGGCCCAATCCTTTCTTAGCAAAGGACAAGCCAGTGGAAATACTTATAAGGACCAAACGTTCTCGAGGACACATGGGAATTCTGTCAAGTGTTTTCGCTTCAAATAGCAGAGTGCTCTTCTCTGTTGTTGTAAGTGTTGTGTGGGTGAACCTGTGCTAACATACCGCCCTTCCTAGGACTAATACATACTTGCGATTAAACCCCCTGTAAACATACGTAACTACATGAAAGTGATTAAGATATAAATCTAACCACAACCTTAAACTCTGAGATCCTACACTCCCTTGTGTAAAGGTGTCCTAACGGGGGTTCACGTTTCTGTCACTCCGGGAACCCCGCGATTAGTAGCCAAATACACAATTCATTCCCCTAGGCCCATAAATGGTGAAGTATCATGTAGCCGGCGTTCACATGACACCACTAGAAGAATAGCACCACAACTTAAATACTAAACCATTGAATAATAACTCATCACAGATTCACTATTAACAACATGACTTCTCCCATGTCCTCAAGAACTAAACGAACTACTCACAAGACATCATATGGATCAAGATCAAAGATGATATGGTAATAGATAACAATCTAAACATAAACAATAAACCAATGGTCCCACTCACAAGCATCAACTACAATAGTAATTAACACCGGGAAAGTTTCCCCTAAGAACTAAAGCAACATCCAACACAATTGTTACAGCAGGACAGAGTGGTGATGATGGTGCTGGTGGAGATGATGGTGTGATGATGATGATCCCGATGAAGCCTAGCTTGATGACGGTGTTGATGGCGACGGTCTCCCCTCTCCGAGAAGGAATTCCCTTGGCAGAAATCTGTCTGCCGGAGAGATCTTTCTATCTTGGTGTTTTTCGCCCCCGAGAGGCGGCCGAAATCGATCTGTGGTCGCTCTCCCAGTATTAGGGTTCCATAGGGAAGATATAGGCGAAGGGGCAGAATCGGAGGCCGGGCAGGTGGGCCATACCTGCCCTAAGCGCGGGTCAGGTGGGCCCGCGCCTAGGGGTGTGGGCCCCCTGAGGCCCAACTCCGTCCCTCCTTCTGGATTCCTTCGTCTTCTGGAAAAATAATATGTTTCCATATTTTTCTGGTATTTTTCTGATCTTCGCGAAATTGCATTGAAACGCCTTCTTTTCCATCAGAATCCAGACTCCGGCAGTCCATCCTCCAGGAATCATCCAACATACATAAAGAGACGAAAAGCCATAAGTAATACCTCATAATAAGACAAATATCAATGAATAGAGGTAAATTATGATATAGAATGGTGATGCAAATTGGGCGTATCAACTCCCCCAAGATTAGACTTCGTTTGTCCCCAAGCGAATACTGAGCTTAGTAAACATGCCCACGGGTTTATGGAGTGAATTGTCAATAAAAGAATACGAACAAGAAGCATCACACTTACCATTGCACAACTCATAGAAGAAAGCAACTCACCATTATATAACTTAGCTTGCAACCAAGTACATCAGTCACAATAGAGATGCATAAAGATAAATCATAATTGGAATTGGCAAACTTGTTCTTGGTCAGAGAACACCTGACAAACAGTTTCACAAAAGCTTTTTATAGAAGTTTCAAAACGGGAGCACTCTTTGCTCAAAAAGGTTTTTCACAAGTGAAGGCTTTCAAAGTAATACTCAATAGATAAGAGTTTTGTGCAAACAAGGAAGATAAATAATATGATTGAATAAATAACCATATGAATGCTTGAAACACAACAACTCAAATGCTTGCTGGAGAAAGAGAGGAAGTAGGTTTACTGACTCAAACTGGTAACTGGGAGAAAGGTCCCTTCTAGAGGGTAGCAGGGATTACAAGTCATAAAGAGCTTCCAAAAGATTATGGTACTTACTACCTTTGAGCACTCATTGCCCCTATCATAAGCATCTTGAGATGATTAAGGTTAAAGTGAACAAATATGGAGTATATGCTTCACAAAATATAAGTTTACAATCTCATGTCCCTTGAATATGAGGGCCACTCCTCATGCATACTCAACTTTGGGTCCAGGTAAGTTCTTGTCATTGTAAGTATTTGCATATCACTGAGAACCGCCAACGGGGTACCCCTTGCACATGGTACATGAGCTTTCCCATAACCAAAATGACACGGCAAGAAGACAATGAGCATCTCAACAATCTTTTTATTTACTATGTGTATAGCTTTTTATTTAGGATGCTTCATAGATGACTCACTATGGTGATGCTGCAAGTTTCCACCGTGATTAAGCATGGCTTAGGCTAGCGGCCCAGGCGTTTCTCTGACACAGACTACAAACTCCATGGACTTACAAGTTCCCTCTTTATTTCACACCGTTGACATCCATAGACAAAAGAGCACGATATCAATTGTGTACAGAGTACAAGTGCAATGTTGAAAACGTTCCCCGTGACAACACGGTTCTGCTAATTCCAACGTATAGATGCAAGCATATACAACTTCGATGTTCACAATGGTTCAAGTTTATTAGGGGCAAAGAAATAAAGTGTGTCATCAAGTTCGTGAGAGCTTTACTAACTAGTTTTCACATAACAAAATACTTTCTAATTTGAAAGATAGATGAATCTTGATAATTTGCTTGGAATAGCAACAGCCATTAGGTAGATATGGTGGACACAAATGGCAAAGGTTTTTGGTTCAAAGGTTTTTTTGGAAACATGAGAAGTACGCCCTCTCAAAACAGGTTTTTGGCTAGCAAGGCTAGGTAGCAAGCAAGAGAGTTGAAAGAAACAAGCAAACATACAAGTAATAAAGCCAAACATGCAATATTCCTTGAAGACACAAAAGAATCTTAAATAAATAATACTAAGCTGATGAGCCAACAAGAAAGAAAACAAATGATACAAAATACGTGTAAGCTTTTTTCTTTCTTTCTTTTTCTTTCAAACTAAAGCCACTGACCAGAACTCGGTTTGCCAAAACCAATTTAGATCCACTTGATGATCCCAGAGTGATGCCAATACTGAACAACAAGATCCATCATATAATAGATATTTCAAACTAAAAATAAGAAGTGCAAAAAGTAAAAGATGAGACTTCTCATTAATATTCCAATAAAGGCACTCACACCAAGGGATACAAAGATAATCAACTAAAGGAGAGATACTTCCATATGCAAACCAAACTATAATATAACCCCTCTACCACAGATATGAATCTACTAAAAAGCTAAAAGATAATAGATAGTGGTGGTGATACCGCTGCACTCCCCCAAGCTTGGAACAAGCCAAGGGGATGTCGAACCTGATGACAATTTACTCCCTTGGTGGTGGTGGTGTTCTCTTGATAAGATCCCTAGTAAGTTTCTTCAACTCCTCAAAGTGAAAAGTAAGAGTACGGATTAGCTCCGAGTTTTGCTCTATACGGTTCATGATCATGTCAGTTCGAGAATCCTAGTTCTTGTTGTTGTTTCCACACTCTTCATCCCTAGCATGATCCTTCTCTACATTGTTAGAACGACGCATATCCCAAACCAAAGGCAAGTTTCCTTTGGGCACATGTTGATATTGATATTCATGTATAAGCAGTGGCGGAGCTTCAAACAAATACATGGGCGGGCCAAATTAAAGAAGAACAGAAAAAATCACGTCTTACCGTGTGTTGCTGCTGTTACAGGGTAATTTCTAGTTACAACGATTTTTTTTTCAAACTATCCGGTCGTTAGCTAAGAATATATTAGATACTAAAAGCAATATAAGGATGTTTTTCGAGATACGTCGTTGATCCATATCATCCAAATTATATTGACCGTTAGATCTAAAATTTATAGCTGTGATTTATAAGATAAAAAAGACTACGTAAAAAGTGGATGGTACAAACAAAGATTAATCACTAGAAATACATTATACATGCATGCAGTATTGTCTTCTAATTAATAATAGAAAGATATTACTCCCTCCATCTTAAATTAGATGTCGAAGATTTATCTAAATTCACATATATTTAAACACTAAAATATGTATAGATACATGTGGGGTACTCCCTCCGTATTCAAAGCTATGTTCCTTTTACAAAGCTAAAAGTGGTCTAGATATATTCATTTTATAAAGCTAAAATATCTTATATTTTAATATTTTGAAACAGAGGAAATACATAAGACAAATTGGAGGTGAGCTGCTCGATTAATTGTGCACCCGACGCTGCCGGACAGCTGGACCTTGTGCTAGTGCTCATATGGCGACCCCTTGGAAATTCGATGGGAGATGGCAGCCACTGGTGGCTGCTGCCTGTCGTGCCACTGCCTCCCGAATCCTTTCCCTGAATCTCTGTTTTTTCTAACCTTAAATTTACAAATCTAGTGGTTGTGGCTCCATGGCTGGCTCAAAAGAACGACGAGATAGAGGGAATGGGCTCATCTCGTGGTTGCGGTATTACTAAACTAGGCTTGTTCAGCTAGTTCGCTAGTATCACTCAACTGGGCTTTAACTGCTGGGTTATCAATGCGTTGGTATACTCTCATTTTTGACAAAATTCCTGGGCGGGCCATGGCCCGGTTTGGCCCCAACGTAGCTCCGCCAGTGTGTATAAGTGTACGGAAGGGTCTCTTGTTACGTGGAGGAGATGACTGTGGATTGTAGAAGAGACATGGAGGTTTCCCTCCTATAGACATCCGTGTTGTCTTCTTAAGCTTGGTCGGTAGTGCCACCAAACCAATGCTTGCGACGGTAGCGCGGGTGTCTGGTTGCTTGTCCTCCTCCATGTCACATTCATATCCTTCCTGGATCTCTTCCTCCTTGGAAGCTTGATGTTCTTCTTTCTCGGGCTTCTTGCCTTCGTCGTTGGCGGAGGCCATGGTGCTCTAAACTTGAGAAGATTTCCTGACAGAAACAGATCGAAACGAAAACACAACAAGAACACGATGCACGAACCTCGGGGGATCCGGGGGGTTATATATTATGAAGTTTCAATGCATAAGGAAGGTTTTGACATGGAAACGAAGCAGAGACGGAGTTCGGGGGGGTCAAACCCCTTCCAAGCGCGACCAGTCTGGGCCCGCGCCTGGGGTGGGTTTGTCCACCCCGGGCTCTGTTTTCTCTTCAGTTTCGTCTCGTAACTTCCCTTATGTATTAAAAACATCAAAAATATAAAAAGATTGGAGTTTCACGAACCTTCTGTTTTTACCACTTTTACCTATTCAAAGACGAACTCTGCAGATTCTGGTGTTTGGTTCTTGATAAATTCTTCTGGAGTCATCATTTGGATGACATCCACATCTTCATTGTAAGAATCTCCAGAAATATAATGCTTTAATCTTTGACCATTAACCACCTGTGTTGTGTCATCCTTCAGAGAAGAGATTTTGATGGCACCTGAACGGTATAATTCCTTGATAACAAAAGGTCCTTCCCATTTAGAGAGTATTTTTCCTGCAAAAAATCTAAGACGAGACCTATACAAAAGGACTTTCTCACCAACATTGAACTCCCTTTTGAGAATCCTCCTATCATGCCATATTTTTACCTTTTCCTTAAAGAGCCTAGCATTTTCGTAAGCTTCCCCTCTCCACTCATCTAGATTACTTAAATCGAGCAGTCTTTTGCACCAACAAGTCTAAAGTCTCTATTCAACTCTTTCACTACCCAATAAGCTTTGTGTTCTAATTCTAAAGGCAAGTGACAAGCTTTCCCATAGACCATTTTGTAAGGAGACATCCCCATAGGATTTTTATAAGCAGTTCTATAAGCCCACAAAGCGTCATTCAACTTTTTAGCCCAATTTTTCCTAGATCTATTGACAGTCTTCTGCAAGATAGATTTGATTTCCCTATTGGAAAGTTCTACCTGTCCACTAGTTTGGGGGTGATAAGCTGAAGCTATTTTGTGGTTTACATCATACTTAGCGAGAGTTTTTCTAAAACCCCCATGAATAAAATGGGAGCCTCCATCAGTCATGAGATATCTAGGCACACGGAACCTAGGAAAAATGACATCTTTGAGCATTTTCAAAGAGGTCTTACCATCAACACTGCTTGTAGGTATGACTTCTACCCACTTTGTAACATAGTCAACAGCAACAAGAATATGAGTAAACCCTTTTGAAGGAGGAAAAGGCCCCATAAAGTCAAATCCCCAACAATCAAAAGGTTCAATGACAAGAGAATAATTCATAGGCATTTCATTGTGTCTAGAGATGTTACCTACTCGTTGGCATTCATCACAGGATAAGATAAACTTCCTTGCATCTTTAAAAATAGTAGGCCAATAAAATCCAGATTGTAAAACCTTCTGTGCAGTTCTATCCCCATCATGATGTCCTCCATAAGCACTGCCATGACATTTTCTCAATATCTCTTGTTGTTCAAATTCTGGAACACATCTTCTCATAATGCCATCTACTCCTTCCTTGTATAGGTGTGGGTCATCCCAAAAGTAATGCCTTAGATCATAAAAAGAATTTCCTTCTTTGTTGGGCTATAAAGGTTGGAGGCAAATACTTGGAAATAATAAAGTTAGCATAATCAGCATACCAAGGATTCTCATGTGGACTTACCCTTATTGAAGCTAACTGCTCATTTGGAAAACTATCATTAACATGCAAAGGGTCAAAAGAAATGTTTTCCAAACGAGATAAATTATCAGCAACAGGATTATCAGCACCTTTCCTATCCACAATATGCAGATCAAACTCTTGCAAAAGCAACACCCACCTTATAAGCCTAGGCTTATCATCCTTCTTTGTCATAAGGTAATTAATAGCTGCATGGTCAGTATGAACAGTAACCTTAGAATCAACAATATAAGGTCTAAACTTATCACAAGCAAAGATTACAGCTAAGAACTCTTTTTCAGTAGTAGCATAATTCTTTTGAGCAGCATCTAGAGTCTTGCTAGCATAATGAATAACATTCAGCTTCTTGTCAACATGTTGTCCAAGGACAGCACCCACAGCAAAGTCACTAGCATCAAACATGATTTCAAAAGGTAAATTCCAATCAAGTGGTTGGACTATAGGAGCAGTTGTTAAAGCTTTCTTCAAAGTTTCAAAAGCTTCCTTACAATCATCATCAAAAACAAAAATCTTTTTGAAGAAGATTAGTAAGGAGCTTTGAAATTTTGGAGAAATCTTTAATAAATCTCCTATAGAAACCAACATGACCAAGGATACTACGAATACCTATGATATCTCTAGGACAAGGCATCTTCTCAATTGCTTCAATTTTGGCTCTGTCAACTTCAATACCTCTTTCAGAGATCTTATGTCCAAGAACAATTCCTTCATTAACCATGAAATGGCATTTCTCCTAGTTAAGAACAAGGTTGGTTTCCTCACATCTCTGCAAAACTTTATCAAGGTTGTGCAAACAATTATCAAAAGAAGTTCCATAGACGAAAAATCTTCCATGAAAACCTCCACAATTTCTTCACAAAAACCATGAAAGATAGCAGACATACATCTCTGAAAGGTAGCAGGAGCATTACATAAACCAAAAGGCATACGCCTATAAGCATAAGTACCATAAGGGCAAGTGAAAGTGGTTTTCTCTTGGTCCCATGCTTTCACAGCAATTTGAGAAAACCCAGAATAACCATCAAGAAAGCAAAAGTGAGTCTTTTTGGACAACCTCTCAAGCATATGGTCAATAAAGGGCAGAGGATAATGATCTTTCTTAGTAACTTTATTAATCTTTCTAAAATCAATGCACATTCTATATCCAACCACTACTCTTTGGGGTATAAGCTCATTATCCTCATTAGGCACAACAGTTATTCCTCCTTTCTTGGGAACACAATGAACATGGCTAACCCATTGACTATCAGCAATAGGATAAATAATACCACCATCAAGGAGTTTTAATACCTCATTTCTTACCACATCCTCCATCTTAGGATTTAGACGGCGTTGGTGCTCAACAACTAGTTTTTCATCGGGCTCAATATTAATAGCATGCTGACATATAGTAGGAGAAATTCCTTTTAAATCATCAAGAGTATAACCCATAGCTCCTCGGTGCTTCTTCAATACCTCCAATAACCTTTCTTCTTCCTTCCCTGAAAGTTTAGAACTAATAATAACAAGATATATCTTCTTATCATCAAGATAAACATATTTAAGATCATTAGGTAAAGGTTTTAATTCAAAAACAGGATCCCCTTTAGGTGGAAGTGTCGTACCCAAATCTTCCACAGGTAAATTATGCTTAAGTAACTTAGGCTGACGAAGAAAAGCTTCATCAATCTCATTTCTTTCCTTCATGAAGGCATCACTTTCATGATCTTCCATGAACTGTTGCAAAGCATTGTTAGGAGCAAGAGAAATAGCAGACAATTGTTCAACCCTGAAATCCTCATCAGGTAATTCATTTTCATAAGGTTTTTTGGCAAATTTGGAAAAATTAAACTCATAAGATTCTCCAGCAAACTTAGTCAAAACCTTTTCCTTCCTACAATATATGATAGCCCCACAAGTATTAAGGAAGGGTCTACCAAATATGATAGGATAGGTTTTACTAGCTTCTTTACCAAGTACTAGAAAATCAGCAGGATATTTAATCTTACCACAAAGGACCTCCACATCTCTTACAATACCAATGGGGCAAACTTTATATATATTGGCAAGGTGAATAACCACATCAATGTCTTCAAGCTCACAAGGACCAATCTCATGCATAATTTCCCTGTAAAGCTCATAAGGAATAACACTAGAACTAGCACCAATATCACATAAACCATAGTAGCAATGATCACCAATTTTAACAGAAATCACAGGAACACTAGCTTTTCTAGCCTTACTAGGATGGGAGATAATATTAGAAGCGTCTTCACAGAAGACAATATACTCATCCTCTATATTTCTAGTGACAAGATCTTTCACAATAGCTACCACAAGCTCGATATCAATAAGCTCATCAAAACCTACAGTTTTCTTTGCGCTTTTGCTAACCGCATTAGCCAAAATAGAGTGTTCCCTTAGCTTGGAGGAAAAAGGTATCTTCTCTACATAAGGTTCAGGCAAAATAGGATCAACAGTACAAACCTCTATACTGGCAGGAACGTGGGTAACAATGTCTTTATAAGGAGCATGGTACTTGTCCCTCTCTTTCGTTGGAATCTCAATATAATAGGCAAAAGCATTAAATCATTCCGCAAGAACTTGAGGATCAAGGCCAAACTTATTGCTAATATCACAGAAGTTATTAGTTCCCATAAAAGATTTAATGCACTCATAATCATAGTTTATACCTGAGTTTCTTGCTTTGTCATTCTCCCAAGCCTCGGTATTATCTTGAATATGGTCTAAAAGATCCCATTTAGCTTCTTCCTTCATACTTGTGAATGATCCAACACAAGAAGCATCTAATAAACCCTTCTCATGAAGAGAAATCCTAGCATAAAAGTTATTGAGAATAATATTGTTAGGGAGTTCATGAATAGGACATTTAAGCATTAGTAGCTTCAATCTCCCCCAAGCTTGGGCTGTACTCTCTCCATCAAGAGGCCAAAATTTATATATAAGACTTCTATCCTTATGGATTTCACTTCTATCCTTCCTAGGACTAATACATACTTGTGATTAAACCCCCTTCAAACATACGTAACTACAGGAAAGTGATTAAGATATAAATATAACCACAGCCTTAAACTCTGAGATCCTACACTCCCTTGTGCAAAGGTGTCCTAACGGGGGTTCAGGTTTCTGTCACTCCGGCAACCCCGCGATTAATAGCCAAATACACAATGCATTCCCCTAGGCCCTTAAATGGTGAAGTATCATGTAGTCGACGTTCACATGACACCACTAGAAGAATAGCACCACAACTTAAATACTAAACCATTGAATAATAACTCATCACAGATTCACTACTAACAACATGACTTCTCCCATGTCCTCAAGAACTAAACGAACTACTCACAAGACATCATATGGATCAAGATCAAAGATGATATGGTAATGGATAACATTCTGAACATAAACAATAATCCAATGGTTCCACTCACAAGCATCAACTACAATAGTAATTAACACCGGGAAAGTTTCCCCTAAGAACTAAAGCAATATCCAACACAATTGTTACAGCGGGACAGAGTGGTGATAATGGTGCTGGTGGAGATGATGGTGTGATGATGATCCCGATGAAGCCTAGCTTGATGATGGTGTTGATGGCGACAGTCTCCTCTCTTCGGGAAGGAATTCCCCCGGCAGAAATCTGTCTGCTGGAGAGATCTTTCTTTTTGGGTGTTTTCCGCCCCCGAGAGGCGGCGAAAATCTATCTGTGGTCGCTCTCCTGGTATTAGGGTTCCGTAGGGAAGATATAGGCGAAGGGGCGAAGTCGGAGGCCGGGCAGGTGGGCCACACCTGCCCTAGGCGCGGGGTCAGGTGGGCCCACGCCTAGGGGGGTGTGGCCCTCCTGAGGCCCAACTCCGTCCCTCCTTCTGGCTTCCTTCGTCTTTTGGTAAAATAATATGTTTCCATATTTTTTTGGTATTTTTTTTATCTTCGCGAAATTGCACCGAAACGCCTTCTTTTCCATCAGAATCTAGACTCCGGCAGTCCATCCTCCAGGAATCATCCAACATGCATAAAGCCATAAGTAATACCTCATAATAAGACAAATATGAATAAAGGTAAATTATGATATAGAATGATGATGCAAATTGGGCGTATCACGTTCCTAAGCCAAGCCCTGGTCATTCTGGCCCAACAGGACGGGCTATTCTTTTTATTTCCGAATTTTACAAAGAAATATTATGTACTCAGTGGGCCAAGACCCGGGCTGTAGCCCGGGCTGCCCGGGGCCTAGATCCGCCCCTGCTCATGTCCTTTGGTTATTTTCTATCCAATATTTTGCAAATCCGATGTTGTCATCACCTGTATTTCAAAAAGGTCAAAAAACACTATTTCATAATAATATGATTATAAGTTATTTACCAAGAGGTAATAACCTACTATGAAAGTTCCGGTGGTAAAGAAACATAATACCTAGGACTTAACAACCAATGTCGTCAGTGATTCTTGCGCCATATATTACGCGTTAACCATGAGATTTGGAATGGGACATAGAAGTCAGTTGGATCTTCTTCCTTTCGCATGTAGCCAGATGCGCAGGTCGTGTCTGTTATGCTTGTAGCGTGCATTAATTGGTAATTCGTAGAGGATATGCAGCATATGGGTGGGAACCCTCAACGTCCCACGGTAGTTCTGGCATCTGAACGGTCTATACTGTGCATTGCCGTAATACAATAGGTGGGCATGGAATACACCAAGGATACATGCAGGGTCGCGAATAAGGGAAGTGATTGGCTTGGATCATCTATTAGGCCCCACATCACGGAAATTGTGGACGAGAATAAGCTGTCCGGTTGTGCAACAAGGATTTGATCTCTCATGGGTAAAGTAACACATCTCTACAGAGTGTAAGAACTATAACTTGTTACTCCCTGTTCCGGGAAGGAGCTACGAACGCGGCAGGAAAGGAACTCCATAAAAGTTCTGGTAAACCTGTGAAGGCTGACGGACATAGCTTTTCAAACTAAAAGTAATCTTTTAAGAAATGTTTATAAAAACCTGTTTTGCCTACGACCTACGGTCTGTGGCTGTAGTTAGTGCATCAGACACTCTTTTTAGTGGACTTGCTGAGTACGCTCGTACTTAACGTATCTTCGTAACCCTTTCTAGATTTTGAAGCCAATACTAACAATGTCTATATCAATTTATGCTCTAGAGAATCATCACCAAAATCTCAAGTTCTTCAATAAAGTCAAGGAAATCAACATATACAACAACAGAAGTGAAAACGAAGTTACTGATTAGATAGGAGTCTAATCTCTATCCACAGAACCTACTTCTGTAGAGTATTGCAATAGCAGCAATACAAGCCAAATAGTTAGATACTAATCTTATTAGCATGGTAGTCATGAGTTGATTATTTCTTAGTTCTTCTTTGTAAGAAATTTTGTTCTCTCTATTTAACCTAGATTCTTCTCTGGATCTTTTGTAAAGAGTCAATTTGTAACCTATAGTCATGTCTTGGACCTGCTGTATTTCTATTGTGCCACTCTAAGAGATGTAATACTAGTGAACAATGTTTCATTGGTGCTATGTCAATAACTATAGTATACTACATCATGCAGTGGTATGTTGGGTCACCGCACAAGATCTGCACTAGCTAATCACATCTTACTACTACAAATATAACTCACCGTATCTAGGAGATCTAGCAAACAATGAAGTAAGAAATGGATCAACAGCTAAAGAAGAAGAATAAGAACTGAAGAAAAGAAGAGACAAAGGTGAATCGGCCACTTACCATCGGCGGGATGTCGTCGGGCAGACGGCGATAGAATCGGGCGGACGGGATCGGGGAGGGAGGCGGCAATGCGGTGGGAGTACAAGGCAACAAGGTTGAGGGAGGAGGAGGCGACGAGGTGGAGGGAGGAGGAGGAGGCGGCGAGGCCAGCGGAGGAGGCGACGGCGCTGTGGAGTTGGGGAGGGAGGCGGCGACGCTGTGGAGTTGGGGAGGGAGGCGCTGTGGAGTTGGGAAAGAAGAAGTCGGGGATGGAAATTGGTAAATGACGGGTCTCGCTCGGGAATATGGTTTACATTTGGGGATATTTTGATGAATTTGCCAAATGAAATGATAGCCCAATTCCGTGCCAACCAAACAAAATAATGATGGAATTGCAAAATGAATTCCGTGAATCCAAGCCCAAATGATGGATACCAAATGACCTCTAAGAGATCATGTGAGCAAATAAAACTAGGCCGTGGTGACCATACATCTTGAGGCTTGGCGGAACTATTTTCACGGTCAACTATAATGCCCGTCAGAGGGGTCCCTTACCAACGGTGGGCGATACTACTGACTAGGTGTGGCATTGATGTCCTTCACAAACTCGATGTGGAGTCCGGTGTGGACATCAATCGTTGGCATGTTCTTTAAAATTGGTCACTAATATGGAGATATAAACATTGTATTTTGTACTAGTCGATATTCTTTCTTAGAGTCAATAAATGAAAACCTTTATCTTGGGGACTTATGGACTTCCACACAAAAATTGTGTGGGGACATGACACACAAACAACAATCTACTACTCTCCATTATTTGATGCTACATGGCTTACCATTTCGTCAACACAAAACTAAGTGAACATAAATCCGCACAAACAAAATAATTATGTTGTCCATGTTCAGAAGCTTTCCATTAAAAGTGAGTGGTCTAGGACGCATTCCTTGACTCTCAGTTTCCATGTGCTACATCCTTATTCTTATCACTATGATCGGGTTTTTGTTCTATATTCTTCTTCAGGGTTTTTATCCGGAGGTAATTGGCCTACCATGAATCAAACCTTGAGCTTGCATCCATGTGTTATTGAAAAATATCTGGCTACATCATGGGACGAGTTTCTTTCTTCACCTATATTTATTTTCATGCTCTTTCACCTCTGATTCTTCTCCTTCTTCACTCGTTGCATCCCACTATCCCAATCAACAATGTCTTAGTTGGATTTCCAACCTCCAACTCATTGTACCGTGTATTTATTGTCGTCGGTTCAAGCATTTCCTCTATACCCTAGGTTGCGCCCAACCATTTACCTAGGCAACGAAACCCTAATTATTAACAAGATTGGTCCTCCCGTTGTCTATCAGTATCATGTGCAACTCTTCATACGAGCATGTGCTCCGCCACTGCCGCTTGCATGCCTAAGATGGTTGTGCTTTTGGTTTGCAACAAGCATTATATAACCGACCATAACATCCATTTTTTTTGGAAATAGACGCTTTTATTACTTAAAAGTAATATTTACACCTGGTCTCTGGATAACTAAGATGATTAGTCATCCATGTTATAGTGAATGTGTTATTAAAGGATGCTTCTCCAAAGGATCTTTCACCGATCTTGACATCTAATCAGCTGTTCTCATCTTTTGGGTTGTGAAACGCCGTATGCATGTTTTTCTTTGTTGAGGACTTAAGTAATGATCTTAAAGATGTGATGAGTGGAGACTTGATCTTAATCCCACAAGTCGTAGCTGAAGAGCACGTGAAAAACAACGTTGCTTGTAGACACCTCACAGTTTGGTACCCCCGACAAGCTCAACTACAATTGCAAACGTGCAATATTTTAATAGGAGCACAAGCGTAGCCCACATGAAATCGAACTTCCCTCTCTCTCTCTCTCTCTCTCTCTCTCTCTCTCTCTCTCTCTCTATGGAAACATTTAACGGAGCACTAGGTGTAAACGTTTCGAAGTTACTTGATCTCAGTCCAGATCTCGATGGGGAAACACGCAAACAAGAAGAGGGATCATCGCCGTCGTCTGGCCCCCGCCCCATGCTCCTTTTGCCCCTCCTCCCCCTAGAACCTCGTTCGTCGGTTTTGGCGAGTCTCCGGACTCCATCCTCCTCTCCTCTCAATCTGAATGCCACCCATGCGTGAGTATTGAGGATAAGAAACGAAACCCTAGCCGTACCATATACCCAGCGAGAACAAAGGGCTTTAGATGAGGCAAATTATGCGCTCACGAAGCCAGTTTGGATTCAAGAAATTCCCTAGATCCAAGATCCCGCCCCTTCCCATCTGCGAGCTAGGGTTTGGCGGACAAAGGATTAAGCGATGGCGGTGATCCGGCAGGGATGGGGTCATCCTGCCACTCTAATCCCTTGCTGACTATAACATTTGATATATCAATCTGAATGCTCTATAATCCTGCTGCTTGCATGTGTTTTACTTTACTTCTGTTTTGCCTCCAATAGCCCACTGGTTGGGGTATTTTGGGGTAATCTCGGTGCTCTTTGAGACGCCCTATGGATTTGCAGTCTTGCATTACAATGGGGTCAAACTTCTTCTTCTAAAAGCCTTGGAGTTACCTATTCCTCCCTCTTGCTTTCTTATTGATCCCTTTATTTTATTTATTTTTTATATACCTGTTTGCTTTGTCGTCTTTGTCATCCGACTAATCTTGTCCGGATTGATTGCAGGATATCTGGTCAGAATTCATCAACATGTTTACAACACAAAACGTTGGTACCTTTTATTTCAATCTTGCATCATATTCCCATGTCCTCAAATTTATGTTTCATTTCCCCTCTTAACTGAAGAGACGATATTGTCCGTTAGTTGTTTTTTCTTTTAGTAGCACATTGGTTGTTTACCAAGTTATATGTAACAGTCTAAAAATACGTTCTCGTTTTGCTACCAATCTCTAACTAGTAGCTGGCTAACTGCCATCTAGGATGATTGAGGCCTGACATGATATTTGTATAGATAAAAAATGAGTGGGATCTGATGCTTTTTTAAACAATGAGTTAAGATTTTTTGGGTATTTTAAGCTTACTTTATCAAGGATTTCATCCTCATGTTTGTTTACCTATCCAAGTATTTTTTTTAGCTTACTTTATCAAATATATTTTTGGGGTATTTTAAGCTTACTTTGTCGATATAGGGGGTTTAGTAGTTCTGGGATTCAGATAGGCAGACATGCGCTTGATTGCAGAGGATGTATTTAAGTTCTGTGGCCGGACAGTCACTCTGAACCAGGTGTACAACCACATGAGGCACTGGAGAGTGCGCTGGCTTTGGGTGCTGAGGATCAAGAGGCTTGAGAACGTGCGCTGGTTTGAGGAGACATCTGCTATCATGATGAACGATGATGATTACTATGTGCACATCAATGTATGATATATTTGCACTTGCATCAATACTTGTAATGCTCACATATGAACCACATGTCTTGAACTAACTGTGATTCTCATATAGGCTCAGTCATCAGACACCGAGTTAATCAACAAGCCCATTGAGAACTATGCTCAGATGAAGATCATTTACGGTTCTCGCATTCCCGTTGCGCCCATCTCTGTGACTGCGATACACTGTGCTCTGAGCCACCTGATGGAGCACAGCGGACAGGCGACCGGGTATCTCGCCATGACCCTTGAGCGCAGGTTGAGCTAGTTCACGACCTTTCTGAACAATCACTACCTCTGAGCAACGAACTGAGCTATTCGAAGAGGTGCTAGTAGCAGTGTTAATGATGATGGATGTGATGTGTATTTTGGAGTAGCTAGGATGATGAACTATGGTTGCGGTGACCCATGAACTTTGGTCTGTATATTTTAGGAGGTGGTATTCAGTTTCTCCGTATATGATGAACTAGTGCTGCATCAGAGACAGTTGCTCGTGAACTCGTGCTGCAGCACACACGCTATGATTGATTATATTAAATCAGTGTTAATATAATCTATTAGTTTTTTGAATTGCAATATCTGAACTATGTTTTCTGTCTTGCTGATGTTGGGTAGGCTCACCCCACCAGCTAGGAGGTGAGGCTATCAGGAACAATGCACCTAGCCAAACAAGTATCAATTTGCTGAAAACCTAGAATGCATGGAATCAAACGTTTGAGGCTTGGCTTCTCAATCCCTAGGGAAGTGAGAATACATAGAACCAAACGAATGATTATTTTGACACAAGAGATTGCATTATCAAGCGCAGCTTTCGTGGAGTCATGATCTTCAGATGTGGCTAAAACCTATAAGCAACCAAACACAGTCCATAAAGGGTGTAGTTGAGCAGCTGCGACTCGTGTTTCCAGTTGCATCTTCTCTGTAAATCAGCCAATTCAAATTCTGTACTGCTTGATTCAGAGAGAGATAACCTAGACTCTGTTTGGAGGATCGTAATTCCGGTGGTTGATTAATATAAAATCACCTTTTCGAAATAAAAAAGTAGACAACTCACAGTTTGGTACCCCGACGACAAGCTCAACTACAAGTGCAAACCTGCACTCTTTAAACAGGAGCGGTAAGCTCCGCGCAGCACAGGATTTTCGGCAGCGCAGCCGGCGTGAAATCGATTTTCCCGCTCTCTCGTATGTGCATCATCTTTGTGTTTCCAGGTGCTCATATATTCATTTGCTACCAACGGTACGTGTGACAGTATCCTGGGGGCAAGTGTTCGATCACTCGTACGTTCTCCGATCACAACGTCGACGACATTCTCCGGCGCCGATCGAGCCTTCGCAATGTGGTCGTCGGACGACGCCGCGCCGCCGCGCATGTACTTCATCCCGTTCCCGACGCCGGGCCACGCGCTTCCGATGTCGGACCTGGCCCGTCTCTTCGCGTCCCGCGGCGCCGACGGCACCCTCGTCCTCACGCACGCCAACGCCGCCAGGCTCGGCGGCCCCGTGGCCCGCGCGGCCGCCTCGGGCCTCCGCATCCGCGTCCACGCGCTCCCCTTGCCTGCTGAGACCGCGGGGCTCAGGGGCGGGCACGAGAGCGCCGACGACCTCCCCACCCGCGAGGACGCGGGCCCGTTCGCCGTCGCCGTGGACCTCCTCGCGCCGCTCTTCGCCGACCTCCTGCGCCGCCACCCCGCCGACGCGGTCGTCTTCGACGGCGTCCTCCCGTGGGCCGCCACCGCCGCGCCCGAGCTCGGCATCCCGCGCTACGCCTTCACCGGCACCGGCTGCTTCGCGCTCTCCGTGCAGCGCTCCCTGCTCCTCCACGCCCCGCAGGAGCGCGTCGCGTCGCCCACCGAGCCGTTCCTCGTGCCGGGGCTCCCGGACGCGGTGCGCCTAACCAGGTCGAGGCTCGCCGAGGCGACGCTCCCCGGCGCGGACTCGCGGGAGTTCCTGAACCGCATGTTCGACATCGAGCGCGCCACGGCCGGGTGGGTCGTCAACTCCTTCGCCGGCCTGGAGGAGAGGTACATGGAGCACTACGAGAAGGACACCGGGAAGCCCGTGTACGCCGTCGGGCCGGTCTGCCTCGTCAACAGCGACGGCGACGACGTGCTGGAGCGCGGCCGGGGCGGGGAGACGGGCGCCGCGGCGGAGGCCGCGCGCGTGCTGGGCTGGCTCGACACGAAGCCCGCCCGGTCGGTGGTGTACGTCTGCTTCGGCAGCCTCACCCGCTTCCCGCGCGAGCAGGTGGCCGAGCTCGGCATGGGACTCGCCGACTCCGGCGCGAACTTCGTCTGGGTGATCGGGGACAAGAACGCCCCGCCGCTCCCCGACGTGGACGCTGCGGCGGGGGGCCGCGGGCTGGTGGTCAGGGGTTGGGCGCCGCAGGTGGCCGTGCTGAGGCACGCGGCGGTGGGCGCGTTCGTGACGCACTGCGGGTGGGGCGCGGTGACCGAGGCGGCGTCGGCTGGAGTCCCTGTGGTGACGTGGCCCGTGTTTGCTGAGCAGTTCTACAACGAGTCGCTGGTGGTGGGAATCACCGGCACGGGCGTCGGCGCCGGCGCGGAGAGGGGGTATGTGTGGGGAGGCGAGGAGCAGGGCGGGGTGGTGGTGGGCAGGGAGAAGGTGTCGGAGAGGGTCCGCGCGGCCATGTCGGACGAGGGGCTGAGGCGGAGGGCAGGGGAGATGGGGGAGCGCGCGCGGCGGGCAGTGGAGATGGGAGGGTCGTCTTACGAGGCCGTTGGCGCGTTGCTGGATGATGTGCGGCGCCGGCGACGACACGGGGCCTGACGAGGGGAGCCGGCGCGAACAGCTGAACCAGTGATCCCCGCGTCTTGATCTTCACCTTGAAGTCAGCCTCAAATTGCTAGTACTACCATATATATCTTCAGTAATTAGTTTATGTTTTTTTTGCGGGCAGTAATCAGTATATGTTGTATTATCTCCCGCACCCAAATGTTGTCTTTAATCTTCATTTAAAAAGTTTAAACGGCATCTAAAAAGAAAGTTTAAACGGCTAATATCTTTCGAAATGAAAATCAGATGTACAATCGGTTTGGACCTTCCTGTAAAACTTAGGGTTTAGAGAAAATCCTGAAAGTACTCAACCACATTTCTGTCACTTTCGTGCGCGGACAACTTCGGCATGGAGAATCAGACTTTTAAAGTGGAGAACTTCCACCTTGTATACCATGCCATCCTTGGGCGTGGCTATCTCCTCTGAGTTTGCGGGAATCAATGCCCTTCTCCTAGGCTCGAGTTACACGTTATGTAGGTGTGAAAAGGCCTCACACATGCATGAATAGGTAGGTGTAATACCGGATAGAGTACTACTCTATACTTGTAGTATACGAGGGTGTTACAATCTAACATCTCCTTTATCTAAACCTCGGAAGAGGTGGGGATTTGTTAGGGTCCAAATGCTCACATTCACTCAATAACACACATACAAGAGATTGTTTGAGAATTCAGTAGCTTGATACAAGAAGATGAAGGGGATGGGGATTCAGAGCCTAGGTGGAGAGAGAGAGCCATCAATGTACCGTTCCGATCCTTCTAGATAGCCCGAGTGTTATCTCTTTCCACATATATATAGCGTACAACCCCAAAGAGTTGTTTTCGGACCTGTCCCATGTGGCGGCCCATGAGGCTAGCCCAGGTACAAGTGTAGTAGAATAGGTTCCTAACATCCCTCCCTCCTTGAAATTTGGCTTGTCCCCAAGCCGATGCTTCGGATGATAACGGATGACTGACTTGCCGGAGTCCCATGGCATGTGAACTTCCTTGGTCTTACCGCGGCCGCCATGGTTGTCTTGATTGTAGTAGATGATCCCGATGCAGTTTGTGTCAAAATAGTATGCATGGTCAAGATAATAGTCGTAGCCTATGGAATTCTGGTTGACGAAGGCAATGTAGTAGTCTTGGATGACTTGGACATGGTCCAAGAAGGCAACTCGGATGACATTCCTCGCTCCTTGAAAAGGGGCTTTTCCCATGGAGATCTTCAAGCCATTCATGTTCCATGCAACCAACCAGATCCGAAATATACATGTGTTAAATCCCTTAGGATCAACTAGCACAAGATTTGAGCCACAAAGAATAGGATCAGGGGTGTGTACCTTGAACTGGAGGTCCAGCCATGGCCTCTTCTTGATTTGCTTCACCTGATCCTTGTTGATGTAGATGTGAGGATTCTTCCTAATACTTTAGATGCTTGCTTGATCAGTGAGCTGGGGAATAGAGAGAGAGAGCATTGTTGTGTGTATTGAGAGTGATCATCTCTAACCCTAGGGCCCCTATTTATAGCATATGCACTAGGGGAAACAACACCATTTGATGGATGGACAGGATGCCCCTAATTAGGGCATCCAATGGCTGTTAATCAACATCCCCTTAAAAGCCATTAATTTGACTTAGGTTAATCATAGTAACTTTTAGATCACTTATATCCAACATTCTCCCCCTTGATCGTAAGGATAAACTTATAAACTCATTTCTCAACAAAACATCATATTAGACAACAAAATTACAATAGCCATAGAGTACCGCAGAACCTAGTTACTACAATATACCACTTTATTTCAAAACAAAGCTTCTTTAACTTAGGAGCTCCATAAACTTATATTTATTACAAACTTATGAGCTTAGCTCTTTGTTGAAACTTATACAGAGACAATAAATTGCAATGGTCAGTTAAGTACCATTGAACTAATTGACTACAGTACATCATTTCATCGAAGAGAAGAACCCTTCTTAGCTTATGTGGAGATGGTGTCACAGCGGTCCCAATTCCAGGATCAAAATCTTTCTGCCAATCCCATGCTAGCAACATGCTCTTTAAGCACACTAGGTGGCAAGCCTTTCATAAGTGGATCCGCTAACATTGCGTTAGTCCTTATATGCTTAATACTTATTGTCTGATCCTGGATTCTATCTTTCACAACACGATACTTGATGTCGGTGTGTTTGATAGCACCAATTGACTTGTTGTTACTCGAATAGATCACTGCGGGTTGATTATCACAGAGAAGAGTGAGTGGCTCAGATATATTGTCAATCACCCTTAAGCCCGGAATGAAATTCTTCAGCCATACTGCCTGCCTGGTTGCCTCATAACATGTCACAAACTCTGTCTGCATTGTTGACGATGCAGTAACACTTTGCTCGGTGCTTTTCCAAGAAATATCACCTTCTGCAAGGGTGAATATGTAACCCGATGTGGATTTCTTAGTATCAACACACCCCGCAAAATCAGCATCTAAATAACCCACCACCTCGAGGTTATCAGTTCTCTTATATGTGAGCATGAGGCCTTTACTACCTTGCAAATGACACAAAGCTTTCTTAGCAGCCTTCTAGTGATCCAACCCTGGATTAGACTGATATCTGCCAAGCATCCCGGTTATGAATGCCAGGGCGAGTACACACGTGTGCATACATCATACTTCCAATGATTGAAGCATAAGGAACTGATTTCATCTACGCAGATTCATAATCATTACTTGGGCACTGAAAAGTCCCAAACTTATCACCCTTGACAATAGGAGCAGGCCACGCTGATCACTTATGCATATTGAACTTTTTGAGTACCTTCTCAATATACGCTCTTTGTGATAGCCCCAAGATTCCTCTGGATCTATCTCGGTGAATTTGAATGCCTAAGACATAACGGCTTCACCAAGATCTTTCTTGTTAAACTTTGAAGAGAGAAACCTTTTAGTTTCCAACAACATATTCTTACCGCTACTGTCTAAGAGTATGTCATCAACATACAGTATCAGGAAGACAAAATTGCTCCCTCTTAACTTCACATAAATGCAATTGTCCACTTCATTCTCTTTGAAACCAAAACGCTTTATGACCTGATCAAACTTGAAGTACCATTGCCTTGAGGCTTGCTTCAATCCATAAATGGATTTCTTAAGACGACATCCTAAATGTTCTTTCCCTTCCATAACAATACCTTCCGGTTGAGCCATGTAAACATCCTCATGTAAGTCACCATTCAGAAATGCCGTTTTGACATCCATCTGATGCAACTCTAGATCATAATGAGCCACAAGTGCCATAATAATTCTGCATGAGTCCTTAGAAGAGACAGGTGAAAAAGTCTCATTATAATCAATACCTTCTCTTTGAGTGAAGCCCTTAGCCACAAGACTTGCTTTGAACCTTTCGATATCACCCTTGGAGTCATGTTTGGTCTTATAGACCCATCTGCTGCCCACAGTTTTGGATCCTTTAGGAATTTCTACTAAGTCCCATACATCATTAATTCTCATGGACTTCATTTCATCTTTCATAGAATCAAGCCATTCTAATGAATGTTTACTTTGTATGGCTTCCTTAAACGATGCAGGATCATCATCCAACATCGACTCATTTATGTCCTCACTCATATAAGTCACATGATCATCAGGAATAGCATACTTTCTAGCCTGCTTTGACCTTCTGAGAGGTGCATTATTTGGTACCTCAATCACAACTTCAGGCTGCTGAGCATATTACATAGAAGTATCATTAGATATGAACTCTGCCAGAGTCACAGGTATCTCAGCAGGGGTAGGATTAGTAGTCCTCACAACTGGAGTTGAAAACTCAGCATGAACAGCAAACGCTGGTTCTTGGATCATAGGTACCGGGACATATTCCCATTTCTTCTCTAAAGTTATTTCCCTAGGAGTCATACTCCCCCTCAACATATCACTTTCCAAGAACACATCGTGTCTTGTTTCAACAAACTTAGTGAATTGCTTTGGACAATAGAAACGATATGCCTTAGATTTGTTAGGATAAGCAATAAAATGGCAGCTGGCAGTCTTGGGGTCTAACTTTCCCATAATTGGATTGAAAACCCTTGCCTCGGCAGGGCAGCCCCACACATGCAAGTAACTTAGGGTAGGTTTTCTCCCAGTCCATAATTCATACGGTGTTTTCGACACCAATTTACCGGGGACCTTATTAAGAATATGTGCAGCTGTCTTTAGAGCTTCTATCCACAAACCAAGCGACAAAGTGGAGTGAATTAACATACTACTTACCATATACATAAGAGTACGATTCCGCCTTTCAGCGACTCCATTTTGCTGAGGTTCGGCCGGTGCTGAATACTGAGCAACAATACCATTTTACTGTAGGAACTTAGCAAAAGGTCCAGGAAATTGGCCATAAGAAGTGTCTCTTTCTTAGTACTCACCACCACGGTCAGACCTTACAACTTTGATCTTTTGACCAACTTGATTCTCAACTTTAGCTTTAAATATCTTATACTTTTCTAATGCCTCAGAACTTTCTTTGATAGGATAGATGCATCCAAAACGGGAGAAGTCATCAGTGAATGTTATGAAGGAATCAAAACCATCCACTGATTTCACATTAAACGGACCACACATATCTGTGTGAACAATTTCTAAAACTCCTGTGCTTCGATTTGCACCTTTCTTAATTCTCTTAGCATATTTCACTTTGATGCAATCAATATAATGATCCAGATACACATCTGAGAAATCCAAAGGATGAAGAACTTGCTCCTTAATGAGACGCTCGATTCTCCCCCTCGAAATATGGCCCAGACGATAGTGCCATAGTTTCGAAGAAGTCTCATCATCATCACGCTTATGCTTGGTACTAACATTCACATTAGAGGAAGCATTAACTTCACTTATGGAATCACTTAAGGAAACAAGATAAAGTTTGTCTTGTCGGAAGGCAAGACCAACATCATTATTGTAAAACATAATTATACACCCCTTGTTCCCAAAGTCACAGTGAAATCCATCATCATCTAAGCATGAGACGGACACAAGATTTCGTCTCATAGAGGGTACATAAAGTACATTACGTAAACAAAGCATAAAGCCACTATGGAGTGTAAGTGTAAACTCTCCAATAGCCTCAGCTTAGGCTTCAGCACCATTAACATCTCTAATGGTTCTTTCCCCTCTTAGGGTCCTCTTCGTATCGAATCCCTGTAAGGAGTTTGCAACATGAATTGTTGCACCCGAGTCAACCCACCATGTATTGGTGGCATAATGTACATAAAGGGATTCGTAAACAAAGGTTATAAAATTAGTACCTTTCTTATTGAGCCAGTTCATGAACCCAATATAATCCCTCTGGACGTGTCCGCTTTTTTGTAACACCCTCAGAATCGGACCTATGCAAGTTTGAGCAAAATTCGCCAAACCCGCATAGAAACGATTCAAAGGTGCCCACCAGGCACTTTCGTGCGGGTGGAAAACGAAGTAATAACATTACGCAACAGTCCTCGATGGGACCCACAGAACAGATATATATAACAGCGACTCAAGGAGTCAAGAATACAGAGATAATATACAAAGATCCAAATCACCTCGAAAATGGAAGAGCGTCCGACTACGGACAAGATGCAAATGGGGCTAAGAGCCCTGAAGAATAACCAATGGCGTCCATAACCCTGCCCAGGCCAAGCCGGAAGGGTAACCCTGCTAACGGCGTCGATCTCAAAACCTGCTTAAACAAAAGGGGTGCCGACAAAGGGCAAAGGAAAAAGAAGGAGCGTCAGTACTGAGGCCAGTACACGGCGAGGCTAGAATTCGGCGGTCCTCGCCTACAAAGGTATGGTGGACTGAGCGGCAGCGGCAGCATGCACTAAACAACCTATAGAGACTCGATACAACTGGCGGCTATCAGAGAGGGGTAAGAAAGACCTATCCGGATCCAACCTGAAGCTAACACCAAACAAACCCATCCTGGTGTTTCCCCCTCGAGACCAAACGAGGAAGTCAACCGAGGAACTCACGCGGTTGGCAGTTTTATTTATTCAGTTATCGTTGCAGCAATTACTAGTCAGGTATAGATGATCGTCCTGATAAAATAAGCAGTGGGCCCTTTTAGTTAATCATTCCGTTGTAGTGGCAGCACTTACTAGTCAGATACATTTAACATGAGATAACCCATAAACCCAGCAGTTGTTGGTACTTTTAATCAGCCATTCCGTTGTAGTTGCAATACTTACTAGTCAGGTACAATGGTCGCAAGCGACACTCCAAACAAGCAATTGTGGGCAGTATTATTAGCCATTCCATTATAGTGAAGTTGATTACTAGTCATTATAAGTCAAATTTATAGCAATGAACTTTAGTTATGCTTGTCTATGATCGAGATACTGTGCTCCAAGTCGTCCATAACCGCGGACACGGCTTTCAGAAAGTTTTACCCGGCCGGGGTGCACCAATAGCAACACACGCTCGATCAACCTCGGAAAAACCAAATCAAAACCCAACGAGGCTTTCACGACTGAACAATCACAGGATTCGGAAATATTTCAGGGGCCACCCCATTGAGTAGATCCCGCAACGAAGTAAGCTAGCTCCGAGACGGACTCAAGGTCTGCGACAATGGCTGTAAACGACTGGGAACCCCAAACGGGGCTTGTCGATACCGCGAAAACATTCCGCTTACCTAAACAGTACAGTGTGCAGTACCTCGCACAATCGTAAATAAAGCAGTAAAGCATGGCATAAGTACAGGATAGTAATAAAGCCCCAAACTACTTTGTGGCCCCAAGAAATAAGACTGAATCAAGCTCTGGCTCAGGGGGGTCCCATATACCTCCCGGATGTGGATAGCGCGATAAATCAAGGAACAGGTATCAAGTACTCGGGGTCTTACGGGACACAAGTGGGCGTTCGGAAACCAAATATTATCTATCACCCACCGATGCCTCTGCTTACTTCAATTTTAGTTGTTAAACAGGAATTAAAGTGACGATAAGTAAAACTAGAATCATCTGCAACAGCAACATGCGGCAATACATCAGCAACTGTGGCATATGACGACACACATCAGCACTTGAGCAAGCACTACGCCGCGCAAGTCCAACTAACTACCAAACAACAGGTGATAGGGTGTATCCAAGGCAATATAGGGCTGCACGGTATATCACAGGTACGGAAACTAAAGCATCGCAACGCAGATAGCAATAGATCAACAGGAGGGAAGTAAATACTATAAAAGTAAGATAGGTAGAAAGGGAGAGATGCTCGCCTGAAAACATTGTCGAAGGTTCAACCGAAGATCGGGGCGAAGCTCACATCAACTCAACGGCCTTATCCGCGAAGAACCAAAACACTAGAATAAACACCGGATGCAATATTTAATATAACGGCAGAAGATCGGCATGATGCATGTATGATGCATGGCATGGCAAGGTGCGATGCAATTAGGTCATATTAAGCGGAACCGGGGTCCTGACAATTAATTAAACGGTTCAAGTGAATTAGCTACCCCGCAATTTGAATGTTGTTTAACCAGGCCAAATAAGATACCGGTTCGCTACACAAGTTTAAATGAGGCCGATATGAGACTAGATTTGCCCGCATATGGGCCCCATATTTAATTATTAGGTGAATCGGCATAAGGCCCCCAAACCAATATGACATGCATGCGGAAATGACAATTTATATGCAACAGTTATTATTATATTATAAAATAGGGTTCTCGGAAAGGGGTTCACACATTAGGGGTCTCGACGGTCTTGGGGATCCGGGGTTCGGGGTTGGTCTCAGGGTCCAGGGTTCGACGGCCTTGGCGGGATCGTTCTCGGACTCCGAGGGTTAGGGTCTTGACGGTGCGTTCTCTGATAACGGAGGTAGATCTTGTCGAATCCGGGTTCTCGGCGGACTCGGCGTCCGGAAAGGGGTACTTGGTTCGGTGTCGGGGCGCATCGGATTTCCCCGGTCGGGGCGTTCTTGTCGCATGCAGATCTTGTCGGGTTCCACGGGGTCGAGCTTGCCGTTGCGAGGGTCTCGTCGGGCCCCACGCCATCGAGTCGGTACTAGCGTCCGGGAGCGTCCTCGGGCATCGGGGTGGAAAGGAGGTCTTGTCGCGTCCGATGGATCGGTACTCGGGGGTAGAACTTGGCGTCCGAGAGACGATCTTGTCGCAACCGCGGTCGTCGGTTAGTGTCGCAGATGTTCGGTGTCGGCTGTCGATGGCGGGCTGGGGACGGTCTCGGTGGTCTGGTTGGCGTCTTGCTCGATGAGAGTAGGGTACGGGTCCATGATCCATGAAGAAGATCTTGTTACTCGGTGCGTCTCGGACTCCGAGTTGACATAACTCTGAAACCAAACACAGCTGAGGCTCGCAGATCGCTGCAGGCGGAACATACATCGATGTGCCTAAAGAATTACAAACGGGGCTAAAAACATCTCTGTTAAACGCAACAAGGTCGGCCACGCGCAAGCAGCAGCCAAGGCCAGAGCAGAGAGGGCCAGAGGGGTGTCAGCGGCGCACGCGAAGCAGAGGCCGGCGAGGCTCGACGGGGAGCAGAGGAGGCGCTCGGGGTCGGGGAGGGCTCCAGGCGGCGCGGATCGCCGGAGGAGGCGCTGGCCGGCCGGAGGCGAGGCGGGGACGATCGGCGGGGCCGGCTCGAGCGGGACGACGCGGCTCGGGGCAGCAGGAGGAGGGGGCCGGCGCTGGAGGGCGCGGCTCCGGCGAGGGGCGGTCGCAGGCGGCGCGGTCGACCGGAGGCAGCGCCGGAGGAGCTCGGCGGACGGCGGCCGCGGAGGTTCGAGGCAGCAGAGGCGGCGTCGGTTGAAGGGCGACCCGAGCGAGGGCGGCCGGGGATGCGCGGAGAGGCGTGCCAGGCGCGGAGGCGGGCCGCGCGGCGGCGCGCGCTGGAGGGGCCGCCGGAGAGGAAGGGGAAGAAGGGGCAGGACGGCTGGGGCGGTGCTCGGGAGAGGGCAGCGAGCCGAGCGGCGGCGCGGAGCGGTGGACGCGGGGGCGCGCGCGCGGGGAAGGGCCAGGGGCGGCGGACGGCGAGGCGGCCACCGGCGACGGGGAGGGAGCCGGCGCGGTGGTTGCTGGGCGGGGTCGGGAGGAAGCGAGGTTGGGCGCGGGGCACGGGCGTCGCTTGCGGGAAGAAGATGGGGATGAGGGCGCTGCGGGGCAGGGGCGGTTGGGCGCGTGCGTGCAGGCGTGTGGGGACGGGGTGTGTGGGGCGCGTGGGTCCCGGGGGCAGGGTGGGGCTGTGGGTAAAAGGGAGTGGAGAGGCTGTGGGGCTGGCCTGCGGGCCAGGCGGTGGGGTGGGTTCCACGGGCTAGAGAGAGGGGCAGGGAGGGACTAGGTGAGAAAAGAGAGGGAAGAAGAGAGGGATCGCTTAGGTGGCAGGTGGGTAGGTTTTGGGTGAGAGGGGGAGGTGGCACGTTTTGGTTGGAGGGTAGATTAGGATTGGGTGGGGATAGGTCTTAGAGGGGGCTGTCTATTTGGACCGATTAATTTCTGGGGCGGTCGTTCGGGTCAATCGGCCCGTTCGGCTGCCCCGCTAAAATAAATATAAATTTTATTTGTTTTAATAACACCATTTGCAAACCGATAGCAACAAACAAAATATTCCGGGGACCCGGTTTTGGTGTTTGAATAAGAGACGGGGCGTTTAGAAAACAAACCGGGCTTGCGAAAATAGTTTTAAACAAACAATGCATGATGATGACGATGCAATGCACAAAAACAACGCGATTTTCTAGTAGTGTTTTTTGCGGGATGCCACAATTCGACACCACTAACAATGGATCTCGCCCTCGAGATCCGCCTCATGGTACCGGAAGGAAGGTCGGCGATCTGATCCTTCGCGCTTCGTGTAGATCCTCGCGACACCACTAACAAGAGGTCGTTGTCCGTGATCGTCGAGAGAACACTCCGGGAACAAAAGGTCGAAGGTAGAGGTATCAACAAATAAAGCCACCTCTAGCTTCGATGGAAAGAGGGAACCGATGCATTCTCATCCACTTCAATGTACAAAAGCGAATAGACAGGGTAGTCGGCATGGGGGCCAATCCATCACGCACCCAAACTATTACTCCGCACAATCAGTAGAAGAGCGTGCAACCGTTCTCGGAAACAGACTGAAGATCTCGACAACCGAGGTTCAGAAACAAAGGAGTGATGCAGACTCTGCATCGGATCTGGCGTAGAGGATGTCGTCGCGTCGGAAAACACCGGAAGGCACAAACAAGGAACAAAGAATGGTACCACAGCAGACGGATTCCTCAGGCAGCTTGAACACCGGATGATAGATCACCGTTATCAAAGAAGGAAGCGAAACCCTGAAGGTACGACGGAAACCCAACCACGAGAATTCCTGGACTCGAAGAAAGAGAAGAGAGCGGATTCAAAACACGTAGAGATAAGAGGAGAATAGCAGAGGGGTAAGGAGTAAAATCAGACCTAATCAGAACTATCCAACCGATTTTGCAAAATAGTTTTGACACTCTACTTCGGCCGTTAGCTAGGTTATCCTACAGGCTGGACTTGTGGGGTATCGCAACTGCTGGGCTCTGATACCACTCTGTAACACCCTCAGAATCGGACCTATGCAAGTTTGAGCAAAATTCGCCAAACCCGCATAGAAACGATTCAAAGGTGCCCACCAGGCACTTTCGTGCGGGTGGAAAACGAAGTAATAACATTACACAACAGTCCTCGATGGGACCCACAGAACAGATATATATATAACAGCGACTCAAGGAGTCAAGAATACAGAGATAATATACAAAGATCCAAATCACCTCGAAAATGGAAGAGCATCCGACTACGGACAAGATGCAAATGGGGCTAAGAGCCCTGAAGAATAACCAATGGCGTCCATAACCCTGCCCAGGCCAAGCCGGAAGGGTAACCCTGCTAACGGCGTCGATCTCAAAACCTGCTTAAACAAAAGGGGTGCCGACAAAGGGCAAAGGAAAAAGAAGGAGCGTCAGTACTGAGGCCAGTACACGGCGAGGCTAGAATTCGGCGGTCCTCGCCTACAAAGGTATGGTGGACTGAGCGGCAGCGGCAGCATGCACTAAACAACCTATAGAGACTCGATACAACTGGCGGCTATCAGAGAGGGGTAAGAAAGACCTATCCGGATCCAACCTGAAGCTAACACCAAACAAACCCATCCTGGTGTTTCCCCCTCGAGACCAAACGAGGAAGTCAACCGAGGAACTCACGCGGTTGGCAGTTTTATTTATTCAGTTATCGTTGCAGCAATTACTAGTCAGGTATAGATGATCGTCCTGATAAAATAAGCAGTGGGCCCTTTTAGTTAATCATTCCGTTGTAGTGGCAGCACTTACTAGTCAGATACATTTAACATGAGATAACCCATAAACCCAGCAGTTGTTGGTACTTTTAATCAGCCATTCCGTTGTAGTTGCAATACTTACTAGTCAGGTACAATGGTCGCAAGCGACACTCCAAACAAGCAATTGTGGGCAGTATTATTAGCCATTCCATTATAGTGAAGTTGATTACTAGTCATTATAAGTCAAATTTATAGCAATAAACTTTAGTTATGCTTGTCTATGATCGAGATACTGTGCTCCAAGTCGTCCATAACCGCGGACACGGCTTTCAGAAAGTTTTACCCGGCCGGGGTGCACCAATAGCAACACACGCTCGATCAACCTCGGAAAAACCAAATCAAAACCCAACGAGGCTTTCACGACTGAACAATCACAGGATTCGGAAATATTTCAGGGGGCCACCCCATTGAGTAGATCCCGCAACGAAGTAAGCTAGCTCCGAGACGGACTCAAGGTCTGCGACAATGGCTGTAAACGACTGGGAACCCCAAACGGGGCTTGTCGATACCGCGAAAACATTCCGCTTACCTAAACAGTACAGTGTGCAGTACCTCGCACAATCGTAAATAAAGCAGTAAAGCATGGCATAAGTACAGGATAGTAATAAAGCCCCAAACTACTTTGTGGCCCCAAGAAATAAGACTGAATCAAGCTCTGGCTCAGGGGGGTCCCATATACCTCCCGGATGTGGATAGCGCGATAAATCAAGGAACAGGTATCAAGTACTCGGGGTCTTACGGGACACAAGTGGGCGTTCGGAAACCAAATATTTTCTATCACCCACCGATGCCTCTGCTTACTTCAATTTTAGTTGTTAAACAGAAATTAAAGTGACGATAAGTAAAACTAGAATCATCTGCAACAGCAACATGCGGCAATACATCAGCAACTGTGGCATATGACGACACACATCAGCACTTGAGCAAGCACTACGCCGCGCAAGTCCAACTAACTACCAAACAACAGGTGATAGGGTGTATCCAAGGCAATATAGGGCTGCACGGTATATCACAGGTACGGAAACTAAAGCATCGCAACGCAGATAGCAATAGATCAACAGGAGGGAAGTAAATACTATAAAAGTAAGATAGGTAGAAAGGGAGAGATGCTCGCCTGAAAACATTGTCGAAGGTTCAACCGAAGATCGGGGCGAAGCTCACATCAACTCAACGGCCTTATCCGCGAAGAACCAAAACACTAGAATAAACACCGGATGCAATATTTAATATAACGGCAGAAGATCGGCATGATGCATGTATGATGCATGGCATGGCAAGGTGCGATGAAATTAGGTCATATTAAGCGGAACCGGGGTCCTGACAATTAATTAAACGGTTCAAGTGAATTAGTTACCCCGCAATTTGAATGTTGTTCAACCAGGCCAAATAAGATACCGGTTCGCTACACAAGTTTAAATGAGGCCGATATGAGACTAGATTTGCCCGCATATGGGCCCCATATTTAATTATTAGGTGAATCGGCATAAGGCCCCCAAACCAATATGACATGCATGCGGAAATGACAATTTATATGCAACAGTTATTATTATATTATAAAATAGGGTTCACGGAAAGGGGTTCACACATTAGGGGTCTCGACGGTCTTGGGGATCCGGGGTTCGGGGTTGGTCTCAGGGTCCAGGGTTCGACGGCCTTGGCGGGATCGTTCTCGGACTCCGAGGGTTAGGGTCTTGACGGTGCGTTCTCTGATAACGGAGGTAGATCTTGTCGAATCCGGGTTCTCGGCGGACTCGGCGTCCGGAAAGGGGTACTTGGTTCGGTGTCGGGGCGCATCGGATTTCCCCGGTCGGGGCGTTCTTGTCGCATGCAGATCTTGTCGGGTTCCACGGGGTCGAGCTTGCCGTTGCGAGGGTCTCGTCGGGCCCCACGCCATCGAGTCGGTACTAGCGTCCGGGAGCGTCCTCGGGCATCGGGGTGGAAAGGAGGTCTTGTCGCGTCCGGTGGATCGGTACTCGAGGGTAGAACTTGGCGTCCGAGAGACGATCTTGTCGCAACCGCGGTCGTCGGTTAGTGTCGCAGATGTTCGGTGTCGGCTGTCGATGGCGGGCTGGGGACGGTCTCGGTGGTCTGGTTGGCGTCTTGCTCGATGAGAGTAGGGTACGGGTCCATGATCCATGAAGAAGATCTTGTTACTCGGTGCGTCTCGGACTCCGAGTTGACATAACTCTGAAACCAAACACAGCTGAGGCTCGCAGATCGCTGCAGGCGGAACATACATCGATGTGCCTAAAGAATTACAAACGGGGCTAAAAACATCTCTGTTAAACGCAACAAGGTCGGCCACGCGCAAGCAGCAGCCAAGGCCAGAGCAGAGAGGGCCAGAGGGGTGTCAGCGGCGCACGCGAAGCAGAGGCCGGCGAGGCTCGACAGGGAGCAGAGGAGGCGCTCGGGGTCGGGGAGGGCTCCAGGCGGCGCGGATCGCCGGAGGAGGCGCTGGCCGGCCGGAGGCGAGGCGGGGACGAGCGGCGGGGCCGGCTCGAGCGGGACGACGCGGCTCGGGGCAGCAGGAGGAGGGGGCCGGCGCTGGAGGGCGCGGCTCCGGCGAGGGGCGGTCGCAGGCGGCGCGGTCGACCGGAGGCAGCGCCGGAGGAGCTCGGCGGACGGCGGCCGCGGAGGTTCGAGGCGGCAGAGGCGGCGTCGGTTGAAGGGCGACCCGAGCGAGGGCGGCCGGGGATGCGCGGAGAGGCGTGCCAGGCGCGGAGGCGGGCCGCGCGGCGGCGCGCGCTGGAGGGGCCGCCGGAGAGGAAGGGGAAGAAGGGGCAGGACGGCTGGGGCGGTGCTCGGGAGAGGGCAGCGAGCCGAGCGGCGGCGCGGAGCGGTGGACGCGGGGGCGCGCGCGCGGTGAAGGGCCAGGGGCGGCGGACGGCGAGGCGGCCACCGGCGACGGGGAGGGAGCCGGCGCGGTGGTTGCTGGGCGGGGTCGGGAGGAAGTGAGGTTGGGCGCGGGGCACGGGCGTCGCGTGCGGGAAGAAGATGGGGATGAGGGCGCTGCGGGGCAGGGGCGGTTGGGCGCGTGCGTGCAGGCGTGTGGGGACGGGGTGTGTGGGGCGCGTGGGTCCCGGGGGCAGGGTGGGGCTGTGGGTAAAAGGGAGTGGAGAGGCTGTGGGGCTGGCCTGCGGGCCAGGCGGTGGGGTGGGTTCCACGGGCTAGAGAGAGGGGCAGGGAGGGACTAGGTGAGAAAAGAGAGGGAAGAAGAGAGGGATCGCTTAGGTGGCAGGTGGGTAGGTTTTGGGTGAGAGGGGGAGGTGGCACGTTTTGGTTGGAGGGTAGATTAGGATTGGGTGGGGATAGGTCTTAGAGGGGGCTGTCTATTTGGACCGATTAATTTCTGGGGCGGTCGTTCGGGTCAATCGGCCCGTTCGGCTGCCCCGCTAAAATAAATATAAATTTTATTTGTTTCAATAACACCATTTGCAAACCGATAGCAACAAACAAAATATTCCGGGGACCCGGTTTTGGTGTTTGAATAAGAGACGGGGCGTTTAGAAAACAAACCGGGCTTGCGAAAATAGTTTTAAACAAACAATGCATGATGATGACGATGCAATGCACAAAAACAACGTGATTTTCTAGTAGTGGTTTTTGCGGGATGCCACATTTTTCCACAAAAGAGACATCCATTAGGATCTTTACCATCAGCATTAGGGGTGCATCTGCATTAGGAGCTATGTTAGGGTTCTTTTGCTGAAAGAACTTAGAATATTGCCCTTTATCTTTAAATTGAGCAGGCTTAGGCTTTATAAACTTTTTCTTCTTCTGAGCCTTTCCTCCACTTGTACACATCTAGCCATCATTTCATCCATGCCCCATTTAGAATCCATCACATTATAATTGATGGTAAACGGAGAGAACTCCGTGGGCAAGGATGACATAATAAAATGGACAAGGAAACCTTCAGAGATTTCCATTTCCATTGTCTTAAGTTTAGTGGCCATGTTAATTTTCCTCATGATATGTTCTCTCAGACTCCTAGTTGTATCATACCTTTCATCAATAAGCCTTCTAATGAGGCTTGTTGCATAAATTTTGGATGATCTCTTAAACTGGTCCTCAATCTTTCCAAAGTAACCCTTGGCAGTCTGAGAGTCTGGAATAGCTCCCCTCATACTTTGAGTAATGGAGCCCTTAATAATCACGAGGCACTTACGATTTGAATCCTCCCACTTAGTTTTCTCATCATCATAAGCCCTTTTAAGGGCATCATAATTTTCATCACCTTCAGCAGGTGCTATAGGAGGATCCTTAAGGAGGGCATAATCTATATTCATCAAAGCTAAAGTGATCTCAAGCTTCTCCTTCCAAGTACCAAAATTGCTACCATTAACTGTTCTATGCCATTTATAATACCGGAAATTTGAGAGGCATTAGATGCTGCAAAAGAAAACAAATGCTTTGAATAAGCATCACAATTTTATACTCCTTTGATCAATCTAGTTTACATCAGCTTTGGCCAGAAATAGACATGATCAATAAAAATTTGTGATCAAAATATGTGCCAATCAGCTTTGGCCAGAGTGACAGATATAAGTCACACTTAATTAAATCCTCTAATTATATAGAATTATTTTATCAATCTAGAACACATTAGCTTTGGCCAGAAGTGAACCATACCAATAAAATTTCATGGTCAAAATGCCCATCAATCAGCTTTGGCCAGAACGATTGACATAATCCATGCTTAATTTGAGGACTTACAGACTTTATTTTGTAGCAAAACATTATTATCACAATTTGTTTGGAAAACAAACACAATAGAACCAACTAAAATAATAAACACAATATAAAGAATTAACTAATCATAATAAAACACATTAAACTTTCTTAAGTGAGGTACATAATTGCATGAAAAAAAATAATTTGTCACATAATTATGTTCCAAAATTGATATAATAAAATATGCCAAAACATTTAGCCCCAAAAACTATTTATATAAACTCTAACTCTTATACACATTAATACTTAAATTCCTTTTTTTAATTCATTATCTGGGCCCAAAAATAATTTTGGCCCACAAACCCTAAAACCCCCTTTACTAATTTTTATTTAAATTTAAAAGAATAACCTTCTAGACTGGGCCAAAACTGACCCAACCCAACTCCCCTTCTCCCCTTTTTAGTGGCCCACTGGCCCGTTAAACAGCCGAGGCTATGAGCCGTTGGATCACATCCAACGACAGAGGGCACACCGGATCGAAACACAAAACTGGCCCACGACACACCATCCGCATGCCCTAGCCCCCATTCCCCCTTCCTCCTTTCCTCTCTGCCTTCCGATGCAAGCGGCGCGAGCGAGAGAAGCGGCGGCGATGAGCACCAGCGCCATAGAAGGAGGGACGGTGTCGACCAGGCCCCCTCGCCGGAGCTGCGTGCGGCTTTAGCCGGCGTGCACCTCCGTCGAGCGGCCCTGGATGGCGCCCTATGCATGGGGACGATGCGTGCTGGCGTCCCTGCATCCACGTCGACCGCCATCGCCAAGTACGGCACCACGACGAGCCTCAACGGTGACAAGCGCACGAGGAAGCACCGCCACGGCCCAGTGCAGCATACGGCGAGACCGCTCGGGACGAGCCCGAGCATGCCCACCCTTCTTAGGTGGCGACCCCGACACCGCCGTGGCCAACGACGACGGCATGGTCCTCATGTAAGTGCCCGTTGCTCCTTAGTATTAAGAAATTAGGGTTAAGGTTCCTCATTTAGGATATAGGGTTAGGGTTCCTCAGTAATTAGGGAAATTAGGGTTAGGGTTCCTCAATAATTGGGGAAATTAGGGTTAGGGTTCTTCGATTCGATGAACTAGGGTTAGGGTTCGTCAGGAATTGGGGATTAGGGTTAGGGTTTGCACCAACAACTCAAATCCCCACATAAAAATTGTATAAAAGCAACCCTAGCACCTATTCTTGATCAGATAAAACTTAAACTTAGTAATTTTAGGGCTAAAACTTCAACTTTATGTTGTTCTTAAGCAAGAACTGGAACAAGAACATAGCTCCAGCAACTAAAACATGAACTAACCAGGAAGAACAAGCTTGCAGGAACATAATTTAATGCATAATAGGGCTCAATCTTATAACTAGCTGCTCTGATACCACTGTTAAATCCCTTAGGATCAACTAGCACAAGATTTGAGCCAGAAAGAATAAGATCAGGGGTGTGTACCTTGATCTGGAGGTCCAGCCATGGCCTCCTCTTGATTTTCTTCACCCGATCCTTGTTGATGTAGATGTGAGGATTCTTCCTAGTACTTTAGATGCTTGCTTGATCAGTGAGCTGGGGAATAGATAGAGAGAGAGCACTGATGTGTGTATTGAGAGTGATCATCTCTAACCCTAGGGCCCCTATTTATAACATCTGCAATAGGTGAAACCACGCCATTTGATGGACGGCCAGGATGCCCCTGATGAGGGCATCCAATGGTTGTTAATCAACAGCCCCTTAAAATCCATTAATTTGACTTAGATTAATCACAGTAACTTTTAGATCACTGTAGATCACTTATATCCAACAACCTGCAGTAGTCCACCTTTCCTCGGAACTGCATAATGCAACCATACAGCTTCCATGTAACTTGACCATCCAACTTCACTAGCACCCAGAAAAATAATTGATCCGTAGCTTGAAGGCTTTGAAATGGTTGATCTATCTGAAGCACAAAGATTGTTGGCCAGCCACTAAATTATTTCACCATCCTTTTTTACTCTTCCATCCTCATGCCCATGCAAATAGGTATATGCAGGTGGGTCATTTTCTTGTATCTAGCTATATTCCACTTTAAAAATTTCAAGTCCATCACACAACTCGCGGAAGAACCCTCTCTATGTATGCATGACGTAGAAGTATTCTCACCATCTCTACTACTATCATCAGCCATTAGACTAACCATATTATCCCTCAACCCCTTTTATTTCTATATCCCCAAAGCAAGACATCTTGGGCACAAAGTTTGTTTTAAACATAGGGCCTGAACAATGTTTTTGCTGATGTATTCTGAATTTTATGTAATTTTGGAATGTTACACGATCTCTCTGTAACCCATAGTTTAATAAGAAAAAAGAGTTCATTAGTACGAACAATAAGATACTTTACATCAGCAACATAGAATTGGACCATTGTGTGGACATTAAAACATTCTCCATCCAGTTGCCAAGTAACTTTCCATTGGAATAATGCCAAGTCATATCGCCCTTCACTGGTCAAATCAAGGCAGAGGGAGCTGAACGAGGAAATGCAACACAACTTGAAAATACTTGTACCTCTGCCAATCACACCACTCATTATAGCTTTGTTACTCTCTGTGCATGGTTTCTTCAGAATTTTTTTCGCGACATTCAAACTCACTAGAAGAGAATTAAACTGGTCCTCTTGGTCAAACTTATATTGCAAGCAGATATGCAGTGCACTAGATAGCATGCCGAGGAGATGATGTATCAGAGCAACACCAATAGAAAAAATCTCCAGATGTACCTTGAAGCGATGGCCTTGGTTCAGTGAGACGCACGCCTCCAGGCATGTTAACAAAAGATGAACATGGTACTGGACGTAGCTTGCTGCTATCACACCATCTCAAGCATAGATAAGGAGGTGGGAAAGACGTGTGATGATGCATGTGCTCCTGGTGCTAGCTTGTGGACAACACGTAGAACCAATGAAAACCGTCACCGATTGACCGCCCTAGACTATAGGTAGTTGATTGGAGAGGAGTTCCTCCTCCATAGCCAGGGGCACGATCCTGATAGTGCTGATTAGGGGTGAGCAAAAAGTAAAACCGGACAAACCATCCAGACCGATTGATTTGGTGACAAACTAAATCCTAACTCCTAAACTAGTTAAAAAAAGAACTAACCCAAACCAGTGAAACCACTCAAACCGAGTTTGCCCACCCCTAGGGCTGATGTCAACGCTAGGATGTGCATCTTGCACAACTTAGAGGCAATGTTGGTGGTGGCAGACGATGTAGAGGTGATGACGAGTTCTTCTAGCATACGAACCTGGATGGGCTGCGACGAGGCCATGGCGTGGGCAATGCTGCAGTACATCGATCACCAATTGGGCGTCGTGGGTGATGGCCTGGAGTCGTCGCGAGCACCAACCATTAAGCCGAGGGCGTACATCATTGAGAAGGGAACGATGTTAACGAAGAGCTCATCGAACAAAGCGCCATGTTTGTCGTCATCAATATCACTTGCGAGTTTGGTGGAGAACAAGTCATTGATCACGAAAGTGGTAGGTAACGCACATGACAGTTGGCTTAGTTAGGCCACATAGTCCTCTTCCACTTCACCTAACACAGGTCGCTCTCAACCTTATCCGAAAAATTCTCCACCAACCACCAACTCAATCTCTGCCTCGCGCAAAGCCCTATCACTAGCCCCCTCTCTACTGCGGCGCTGACCTCTACACCACACGGGACAACACTGTATTCCGTGGTGGAGCCGACCTCTCCGCCATGCTAGACCGCATCATGTACCGCAGCGGCGCTGACATCTCTGCCATGCCGGAACGCAAGGTCTTTCACGGAGGTGTGCAACTTTTCGCCAAGCCGGAACGCGCTCTCTTCCGCGACCGATCGCACCTCGATTGCTTGGTCCGGCTTCATCTCTTTGTATATCCCCAACTGCCCAAATATATAGTTTATATTTCATGATATTATGATTGTTTTATAGCATTATTTTATGGTTTGATGTGCCTTGAGATCTATAGTAAGAAACAATTCCTTAAATCACTGTGTTAGGTGATGGTTTAGTGTGTCTTGGGATCTAAAATATATATTGTTGGGTAGTAAGCAATGATCAAAAAAGTTGTGTAATTATCTATGTGGCGGCCAAAATATTTATTTATTTGTTCATTTCATTGTTCAGGTAATATCTATGTGTCCCAAACTGTTTAATTGCTCAGTTAATTATCTATGTGCTGCCACATCATCATGAGGGTTCCTAAGGATATAAGGAGCAAAACGAGCAATCTTTATTCTACTCTATATGTCCGAAGGATATTCTCATTGAGGTACACAGACGATTTACATGTGCACTATCTTAATCTTTTCATCTAATTCTTTACAATTTCATCACTTTCGCTAGCTACACTAGCAATGATGAACAACAATAGTAACAAAGTCCTCCAGTCTCAATAGCCTTTGACCTCTACTCCCTTTGAAATGTTCAAACCAGAAGACACACATAACTGAGAAAATACCCCCTTCAATATACGTTTGACAATAAAATTAACATGACTAATGTTATTTCATTTGATTTCACATCCCATTATTATTTCGATAGAGAAGTACTCCCTTTGATATAGCAATAAAGTTTACATGACCATGTAAAGAAGGAAGATTCTGAATCAAATTGTTAGAAGAGATATGCCAAAAATCTCTTACTCTATTTGCACCCTCAACAAAACCACAATCTGCGATTGTATATGGTAATTCTCTTTGAACTCCAACCATGACAGAATGTCAATCTTACTCTAGGTATTGTAACAAACTTAACCGTTCCTATCTATAATTTATCATCCAATTTCTCTAGAAAGTATATAGTGCCTTACATATCTTAAGAAGAAAAACCATCGACTTGTCTACTGGTTGTTAAGAATATGTCATCAATGAAGATAAAGTGAAATGATAATGAAGGTGACCAGGCTTCCTAAAAATGTGACATGTGACAACAACAAAAGGGGTGTGGGTCCGACCGTGACCACGTCCTCCTTTGGGAGCTCCATGACCCTCATCGCAACGATAGAGGAAACCATAATAGTGACGACCACTACCATTACAATCACGTCGTTGTTGCCCATCACGATCTCGGGTGTGACTGTCATGGTACTGACCACCAGCTCGGTTGTTAGGGTCAGGGTACTGACCACCACCTCCATCACGTCAATAGTTCTGCCACCTAGTGTCACCACACGGAGCACCGCGGCAAAGGTTTTGATGCCCATAGTCATAGATCCCATTGTCACGACGGTGATGTACTCTCCATCAAGGCCAACAAGGATGTACCCTTTAATTCATCATCATCATCAAATATTTTTCATGCAACAACAAGCTCAGAAACAAAACCTTTCATCTTGGCAATAAAATGGGTGGCCGTCATGGCAAGTTTCTTGGTATTTGAAAGGGCACCACGGAACATATTTACCTTGTCGTGAGACTATGAGAGGAGAACATGTCCTCCATCGTATCCCATGCCTCGTGAGCATGCTAAAGTACGATGATCTGAGCCATGATGTCCCGTTTCATCGACTTTTTCAAGTATCCCATCAAAGTTTGATCACGTGCAAGCCAGACCACATATGTCGAGTTCGAGATTGCTGTCGTCTTATTTTCCTCATCATCAACCTACAATTTTTTTGGCGAGCGGTATCAGAATCATCAAGTAGACTTGTGCACCGCGGAGTGCCAGAAGAACTTAGATCTTCCAAAACAAATGGTTTTCATGGTATACCTTATCCGTCGGGGAAGAGACGAGTGCAAACACGAGCGCTGCCATAGCGGATGACGAGGAGGCCATCAGATCGTGGGTTTTGGGAGGGAGGAAAACAACAATGAATCAAGTAGATCACGACTGCTGATGGCGCCTAAGTTGATGTAGGAGCGCTTCGTTGGAAATCCCAAGAGGAGGGTGTGAAGCAGCACAGCAACAAGTCTTCCCTCAGTAGAGACCGAGGTTATCGAACCAGTAGGAGGAAGGAAACGTCACACTTGTGTTGCTGGCAACATGGAGACCTGCACAACACAAACTCAATACTTTGCCCCAACGAATCAGTGAGGTTGTCAAGCTCACTGGTTTGCTGTCACAAAGGATTAAATGTATGGTGTGGAAGGTAATGGTTTGCAACAAGTAAACAAGTAACAGTGGAAGATGTATTGATGGTAAATATTGGACCGAGGTCCATAGTTCACTAAAGGTGCTCTCCTTAGACAAACAACATGGCATGAAGGGTAAACAAATTACAGCAGGGTAATTGACAGGAACCGAGCAAGTCATAACAATGCAATTACTAGTCAGATAGATCCTATGAGATTCGATTGGGCAATGCAACAAGATACATAGACCGCCATCCAACTGCATCTATGACTAGAAGTCCACCTTCAGGTTATCACCCGAACCCCCTCCAGTATTAAGTTGCAAGCAACAGACAACTGCTTTAAGCAAAGTGTGTAAGGTAAACAGTCCACATGTTCCATGAACAAGAGACCGTTATTTTCTCCCTAGTAGCAACATCACATCTACAACCGAAGAGATTTCTGTCACTTCACTTGGAAACTAGAGGCATGAACCCACTATCAAGCATAAATACCCTCTCTTGGAGTCACTAGAAACTACTTGGCCAAGATAGCTACTAACAATGGAGAGCATGCAAGATCACAAACAACACAGACATGATAGAATCATAAAGATAAAACCATTAAACAAACCAACATAATAATCCCAATATCCATCGGATCCCCGCAAACACAATATTCATGATTACAAATAGATTAGATCTTGATCATGAACGAAGCTCACAAGATCTATATATGAAAGCACAAAGGAGGAGATACAACCATCTAGGTACTACATGGACCCATAGTCCAAGGTGGAAATACTCACACATAATACCGGAGAGAAGGCCTCCGGGATGATCTCCCCTCCGGCAGGGTACCGGGAAGAACTTCAGATCCCCCCGATCTAGGGATGATGGTGGCGGCGGCTACAGACGGATTCGTGAATATTTGATCGGGTACTCATGGTTTCTGCATCGGGGGCTTTTTATAGGTGAAGGGGGAGGCTGAGGCGGCGGCCAGGGCAGGCAAACCCTAGCCATGCGCGGGCTAGATCCCACCTGCGCCTAGGGTGGGTCTGGCCCCCATGGTTGGCCCCTCTGGCTCCCCTCTGGACTTCTTGTTCCCCACGGAAAGTAATTGACTTTGGCTTTTGTCCCGTCCAATTCCGAGAATATTTCTTTACTAACTTTTCTGAATCCAAAAATAGCAGAAAAAGGCATCTGACACTGTTGCAACTTGTTAGTAGGTTAGTTCCAAAAAACATGTAAAAAACACCTCAAAGTGTAGACAAGTAAAGCAAAGTAGATACTAAACAAGCATGAAGCATAAAAAATTATATATACGTTTCCGACGTATCAACTGGCTAGGGTTTTTGGGTGTTGTTGGTTCTGGCGGCGGTGGTAGATCAACCAGGCTCACGACAACGGCTAGGATTTTTGTGTTTTTGGTGTTGTTGGGTTTTTGGTGGCGGTGATAGATCAATGGAGATCACGACGGCTAGGTTCCTGGTTTTCGGTGTTCTGTGGTTGTGGCACTACAAATTTCTGCTAATGCCTAGGGAATTTTGTGCAGGTTTTCTACAAGCAGTTTGGCTCTCTTTCTTGCAGTAAACAATACATGTCCGTTTTCTGTCCATTATCTGCAACACAATAGTGCCGATATTATAAAGTCGATTATTTTAGTAGAAAACCTATGGCGACGGTGAGGAAATATAGTGAGGAAATGCACTGATAGAGATCGATATTCTAATTCTTCAGCAAAGAGCCGCAGTGAGGAAATGCACACCTAGAGATCGATATAAGACCTCCCCTATGGCGGCGACGGGGTGCAGAGAGTGGAGAGGGGTGGCGGCGCGAACCTGGGGTACGAGCTCTATCAGCGGAGCCTGTCCAGGGAAGATCGGAGGCGCGACGGTGGGATAGCCGAAGCTCGCGGCCAGAGAAAGCTGCGGCGGAGGGCGTCCGCCAACAGCGACGAGAGTGGCGGCTCGCGTCCGGCGACGAGCTCTGTCAGCGGAGCCCATCCGGGGAGAGCGTCGGTGCGCGACGGGATTAGAGCGGCGGCTTGCGTCCAGGTATAGCTGCGGCGGAGGGCGTCCTGGTCCTCCTGGAACAGCGACGCGGCCTCGCGTCCGGCAGCAGCTGCGGCGGGGGCCTTCCGGGGACAGTGACGGCTGGCGGTGTCCTGTTCGAGGATAAGTCACGATTGTGAGTTAGGTTCTGATCGATTTTGCGTCTCTTCTGATTAGTCCTGTGTTTTTCTTTCTAAAAATTACTAAGTGGGTTTATTGGGCCAAATCTTTATCAGCCGCAGGATCGGGTTATACTAGTCATGTTTAGGAATAGTAAAAGGTACTATAAAACATGCCTCCGTTATACCCCGTATTTATAGATGATTATATTATTTATTGTATAGTTTGAAATTTTAAGCCAAAAACTTGGCACCTAGGAACTTAACTGATGAGTAATAATTTAATAAATGGAAAATAAATATAAACAAAACATGCACATGTTCCTCAATGTCCCGTTTCTTCATGGGCATCACCATCATCATCTCTCTCTCTCTCTCTCTCTAGTTGATGCTACTTGGTACGTCCAGAGCTGAGGAGTTTAACCAGGACACAAGCAATACTACTCTGAGTAACGAGCCGCCATGATACTCACTCTATAAAACAACCAAAAATAGGTCAACAAAAGCAACATATACATAAATAATTAGTGACAAGGGTTAAACTCATCAATGCTCATTGATATGGGCTTGAGTTTTGGAGAAAAAGGGGACGCTGGAGATCGCGGAACGGCCAGCAAACAAGCAACATGGGACACAAGATTTACCCAGGTACGGGCCCTCGGAGGAAAACCTTACTTCTGATTGTCTGCTCATGATTGATGACGAAGTCGAAGGTTACACGAGGTGCGCAGATGAGATCTGACGATGTGTATGCTAGGGTTGTTATACTAAGTGGAACAAAACTTAGCCCTCAGGGGGGAAATTACAAGGGAAAAAGTATGAAAAAAGTTTAGAAATATGAGAAACAAAATCACGATTATTACTACAACAGAATATTAGATTGGAGCAAAAACACGAGTGCAATATGAATACAAACTTAGACGGAGAGAAAAAATGTTTCAAAACATGAGGAACAAAGTCATGATTTATTTCCTTTTTAACAGGGGAGAGAGTAAAAAAAACACGGGGTACACGGAGAACTGAGCTAAGTGGAATAAAATGTTGCCACCCATGGAACTAATCATGTACAAATGAGCAACAAATATATTCAAAGTGGACCAAAACATTATCACATAGAACAAAATTCCGAGTGCACCTCGAGGAATAAGAAAAAAAATCATACATCCACGTTTTAAGATAAAATAGAAAAAAATAAAATAATGAAAAACTTACAAATCGGACTTAAAAATAGAAAGAAAAAGAAAAGCGAAAAAGGAAGTATTGAAGGAAAATGCTACCTATCAGCCAGAGGATTACACGCTCGCTCCCTCCGGCTCCATCGCGTGCCATCTGTCCCTCCGCGTGGAGAACCCGACCGGGTGAGGGCCCACCACTTCGGTCTTATCCCCTCTCGATCGATCTCCTCCCCAGATCCCTTCTCTTTCCTTCCGTCTCCCTCTTGTCTCGTCAGCGCACAACAGTCGGGAAAAAACCACGCAGTCCGTAAGCTCCATCCCCGCCGCAGGTAGCTACGCCGCCGAGAGCTGCCGGCCGCACCAGCTCACCGCGTTGTCGCCTGCCGGAGTTCCCTCCTCGGCGCCCATAAGCCCCATCCCCACCGCCGAGGGCCGCCGCCTGTCGGAGTGCCTTTCGTGCTGCCCGCTAGAGTACCTTCCTCGCCGCTGGTCACCGCGACGCCGATGGCCGCCGTCGACCTCGAGCACGCCCGGCGAGGCTCCTCTCTCTCCTTCTTCCGGCGAGCATAGTTTTTGCAAATTTTCAAATTTGCATCACAGTGGGGATTTTTGTGCTACATTAGTTCTTTGGTTTTGCATGATATGAAGAATGTTTTTGCTACAATCAACTGTTGTTTTTGCAACATATAATCTATGGATATGCATTATACTAAGATTTTTTTTGCTATAACTGTTACGTAAAGTTGCTATATTAGTACAATGTTTTTGTATGAAGTCTCCGACGAGAGTCTCCGGTGAGGTCATTTTGCTTAATAAAATATATTTTTTGCTACAAAGTCTCCGACGAGCAAAGTCGTTTTGCTACAATAACACAAATTTTTTGCTCAAAATGTTATGTGAATTTGCATCATTAGAAGGATTTTTTGCTACCTGATCTCCGACAAGGTCTTCGGAATATTTTTTTTGCTACCATCGTCCAGTGATTTTGCTATATTAGCCTATATTTTGCTATATTAGCCTATTTTTTTGCTACATACGTTATGTGAATTTGCATTATTAGGAGAAATATTTTGCTACGAGGTCTCCGTCGAATTTGCTTTTTGCTTTAACGGTTTTTTTTTGCTACGAGTTTTCCGGCGAGGTCTCCGGCGAGTTTTCCGGCAAGGTGTCTCTTTTTATTTTGTTTTTTGGTGAATTTTTTTTGTCACATGTAGCAAGTACGAGATGTTTTTATGCTACTATGCAACAAAAGCGGGTTTGGGGCCCAATATAGACGCGTGTCAATATCCTAAGCCGGAGGTTGAGAAGTCTGGTATCCTTCGGAGGACGCTCAGCGCGACCCAGTATTGAACGCGAGAAGACCTGTGAAGGGGAGGGACTAATTGGGCCGGCCCACTATGCAACTCTCTTAGGCGAAACGGTAGCAGCCGACGCTCGGGCGCTACCGAGCATTTCCTGACCAGACCCTGCACAAAAAAATGGCGAGGTATATCCCGGAGTGAGCAACGCTTTGTTAGTATCAAAATGCCAGGTAAACATTTGGGTCCCGCATCCCAGCGACTTGAGGCACCTACCCGGGGCCCAATTCTCAGTGAGGATACGAGGCGAGGTCAAGGAAGATCCCACCCGCCGCCCCCAACTGCCTCCGAACCGAAGTCGTCGCCGTCCCCAACAGAAATCTCTTCCAGAATCGGAGGGGAAAGTCTGCGAATTTCGCCTTAGCGCGGGCGGCTGAGATGGGCTGCTGCAGCAGCCGGAGCTCGGATTCGCCGGCAAGCCGCGTCACGCGCTGGCGCTCCACCGGGATCGTCGCCCTCCGGGACGCCAGATTGAAGGTTCTTATTGGCCACAGCGCCCCTCCATTTCCTGTGAATTTAGGACCTTTTCTCGATTCTGTCAGGTATTGCATTTTGGGGCACCACCGTATAAGTGCTTGTGAATTTCTGATGCTTAGAAGTGACAGTGCGTGATTGTGGAAGACCCACGACGCTTTCATGGGTGACGCTACAACGCCGAGCAAACGTTGCCCCCTTTTTTTGTGTGTTATCCCCTCCTATGGAGGATTGCCTAGGTGGAAGAAAAGCGCAATTTTTCTTGTAAAAGTTAAAAGTATGTCATCCTCTGTGGTGTGGTGGTGAACTAACTTGAACCGTGTTGCTTTTCTTTTGTCTAAAAGAACTTTAGCTGACTCGATTAAACAGATAAGCATTTAACGTGCTATCTGTAACTACTGGTTTCATCATAAAGATTAATTCTTCCTAATATAATAAAAGAGACTCTTCATTCCTGGCACTCCAAAACTGAGCATTTTTGGAACATGTCACAATACAAGCAACTCTACAGACTACAGCACTGTTAAATGTATGCCTAGAATTGTTTGCGAATAACTGTTATGCTTTTGGCACCTCTATGTGCACTGACGTTAGTTCCTGCTGCAAGTCTACGCCGATGTATTTCTCAGTTAACATATTTGTAAACTCAACAGGCTATTTGACAATTTCATTTATAGAAGATGACAAAGTTCAAAGTCACAAACTACAGATTAGCACCTATAGCTTGACAACAGATGATAACCAAAAAATGTGATGCTAGCAAGGGAAACACAAATGATTTCACGCAGCCAGCATCGCACAGAGGCCCTACTCGTGTTGCTAGGTGTTGTGCCCCAGCCAACAGCTAGGTCTCTGTCTCGTCTTTTTATGTCGAAAACAACACTGATGGAAGCTTCTTTTGCTTGCATTGAACGTCCTATTTCTCTGCTTTCAAATGTCCCACACCACAAGCATTGACAGGACCAAGAGTGCTTACCATCAGTTGAATTTAGTTCATCAGATAGGCGCTTGAACCAGCCCAGAGGGATTTCTCCAGGATACCAGGTAGTTTGGCCTAAAAGATTGAATCCACTATAGAAACGCTAACTTGTCTCAGAGGTGCCATGCCAATCGGTATTTAGCCCACACCTGGGTGAAAAAATTCTTGATAGCGGGCATAAATAGAAGTTGGGTTATTGGTTTGCACACAACCGGTTTACTGCCAGTACCCAATTCTGAACCATAAGGCACATATGGAAACGACACTTTGCTGGTGCCCAGACCTTCGAAATCTCAGTTCCTCGTTAAGCCTAGGAACTGAATCTTGTATGCCGAGGACGATGAGTAGTGTCTCCATGTGTGTGAAGTGTGAACTTCCAATAAAAGGTGGCGTAGGTGTTCTCTGCGTCGAGTGATGCCTTCTGTACTGCAGTACACAATCTTGTGAAATCCAGCAATGAGTCAGAAGACACACAACTCAGATCAGCAACCCAAGGGTTATTTGTCCAGGTGTCAAGGACAGTTTTTTATTTTTCTGAGTTGATTGGGTATAGGCATGAGTAGTACTGGTCAACTTGTAAGCTTTTGTGTTTTTCTCTCCTTTTTGTGTTCACGAAATGGAATTCATATGCTGCTTATTCAATTGTTTGTCCTCATAAAGACATGTTCTATAATATAATCTCACATCTCAAAGATTTGGCATATAAGTGAACTTATTTTTTATGTCTACATGAAAAAGGGTGCCTCCTCCACCTCCTTTGCTGTAAAAATTGCACGTCTCTTCCAGATTTTTTTAATATCATTCCATACAGGTAGTACCAAATGAAGTTCTAGAAGTGGGGAAGTCCCTTAGAACTCTGGATTTGACAAACAACAAGATAGGTAACCAGAATTTTGAAGTACTTATTTCCATTCAGAGCGATAGACATTAATTCTTGGTGTTATCTATTTTTATTGCACTTAGTCAGAAATGAGCTGGTTGGAAGTTATATGCACATTTATTTTTCCACTTAACATGTGCTATATTTCGAGCAAACTTGCTACAACTTGATCCTTTATTTTCTTGCCTTCCCTTTTCTAACAGTTGTGGGTAGAAGTTATCCAAGACCCGTGCTGGGCAGGATTACTTAGCATCTTACTTGGACAGAATTCCCCGTTCTTAGTACGAGTTCCTAATAATTTGACCAGCTATGAAACACAAGCTGTTTTAATATCTTTGATGTTTGTATACATCTGTTGAGCAATGTCAATTCTTTCTTTTTTATTTTACAGTCGAGATTCCCCAGGAAGTTGGTACCATTGTGAATATGCAAAGACTTGTAAGCATTCTTCTTAGTAGATATCAGCTTGAATTATTCTTTCAGAGATGTGTATTTGCAAACAATGGTTCTTCCTTTTGTTTCTTTCTCAATAATGGTGGCTTGATAGATGTTTTCTCTTTATGTTCCTGTAGGTATTGGCTGGCAATTTGATCGAAAACATTCCAGCTAATATTGGATACCTGCGGAACCTTAAAATCCTCACGCTTGACAGAAATAGGATCACTATATTGCCTGAAGAATGTTAGTTCCTACGATCATATATATATTTGTTTAAGACTTGAAGTAAAAAAGCAAATATTATCATAAGTTCACTATTTGCATAACAATGGTAGCCTAGTCTCTAGTCTAGAACTCTTACCCTAACAAGGAGTGTGTTGAGAGTTATAACATTCATCATATTCTTCTATTAACTACTGCCTCCATCTTCTAACATGATCTTTTGGTTCATACAGTGGGTTCTCTATCAAATCTTCAGCAGCTTACACTTTCTCAGAATTCTTTACTGTACCTACCTAAAAGTATTGGAGATTTGTGCAATGTAAGTTACTTATTTGGGTCAATATGCCAGACTTATCCTATGTTTTCAACGGACGTGTTGCACAAAAGGAATATTTAATTCCTAAAATTATAAAGAAGCAGTCAGTATTTTTTTTTCTCCTGAATAGAAGTATTGCTTGCGTTTTTGTTTCATCAAAATAAGTTCATTTTACTAAAATGATCGAGTCTGATATTCCATCCATTTTGTGTCACCAGTACATATTCGGAAGTTCCCTTTTTTTTTGCAGTGGTCAGTGTGCTGTTATATTTTTTAGGAGATATGTGGTATTGTTATCAATAGCTTACCATCATTTTGTGTTTGACTGATGCAGATGCTTCTACTCAATGTATCTGATAACAAACTAAATGCCCTTCCAGAATCAATTGGAGGTTGCAAGTCCCTGGAAGAATTGCAGGCCAATGGTAAATCTGCTTGTTTCTGCAATACAGCTAGTCTACTAATACCATATAATTTGAATTTCTTGTTTTTCCTTTTGCTTGCACTAGTAACCGTGCACGTTCAGGGCATGTCACGACTAATACGAAACATGTAAATGGTACAGCTTCCATCATTTGTTCATGCATGATAGAAGAAGAAATGGTACGATTTAGATAATTTGTCTGTACAAGATAGACAAGGTCACAACAGAGAAGAACAATGTACAACTAGAGAAGGCAAGCAACAGTCACAGCAGAGAAATCAATACTAAATCGATATTTAGCACAGAGGTCATTGGCATGACCTTTTCGTTGCCTGAAAGAGGCATGGACCAGTGCTCTGGATGGATGGAGGAATAAATAATAAGATCTCTATATGTTTGCTTCCAGTTAATCAACTTAGATTTGCTTACTATCTTGTCATGTTAATGGTTGTATACTTTTGGGGACCTTTTCTTTCATGCAATTATGGACGCATGTTTATATAGTAAATGAGGTGTCCAGAAATTTAGAAGTCTTGACTTTGTAATGATTACCATTTGCTAGTCTGAAATGATTTTGTTATGTCAAATCATTGCCTCTTAGGATAATGCTATTCTGTTTCATGTCCTAACTCTGCTCGAGCGCTATGTTATCATTCCCAAAGCACTTGCTTACCTACAGCTAACCTTCATGCTAAATATTCAGGAAATTCACTCGAAGATGTACCCTCGTCAATTTGCAACATTATTTGCCTCAAATCTCTATCATTGAACGGAAACAAAATCCGCGAGGTGTGTACCAGTGATTCTTTTGCATCTTTGACTGACTTCTGCACTTTATGTATAATATGTTTTTGCCGTTATGAAATAAGAAGCCATTAACGAGACACCTTCACATGGACTCTTTTTTTCACCTACAGCTTCCCCAAAACATACTGAAAGACTGCAAGGCTCTTCAGAACTTATCACTGCATGAAAATCCAATCTCGATGGACCACTTCCAGCAAGTTAGTGACATGAGGCCACCACAGATTTCTGCAACTTAATCAACGGTATTTTAATTTAAATTCCATTTCTTGCTTGTTGCAGATGGATGGATTCGAGCAATTTGAAGCACGCAGAAGGAAGAAATTTGACAAGCAGATAGATTCAAATGTCATGATGAGCTCCACGGCCCTGGATGAAGGCATTGATTTACACTAGTTTTGTGGAAAAAAAAATTAGTTGACTTATTTTTTACCTAATTGGTCAAAAATTGTACATATCAATGTCTTCAGACTCTGATTTTGTAAAGCAATCAATAAATACAGAACATATAAAATGAATGGACTGTCTTTTGTATGTGAATCTACAACTGTTGACCCTCATCATATTCTGCACTACATTCCAATGTAACTGTAGGAGTATATTCAGTTTTAAGGTATTTAAGGTAAAAATCAACAAGCTGAATGTTAATCAAATCAATTTGCATGCTGATATATTTTTATATGATCCAGTTTTGATTTACCCGTATGATATTCCTTGCCTTTTTTAAGCAGATCAAATCTAGCATGTAATTTTGATGTTTGGATGGTCCTGATACCCATACTGATGAGGAGTATAAGCAGTTCTTGGAACAAATTCATGCCGATCAGCTTTGTGAGAGTTCAGTAATGTAAACTGCTTAAAAAAAAATCAAACAGAAAGGTTCATGCAAACTGCAGCTGCACCAGTACATTACATTCATGCTGCTGTAAATTTTCAGTATATACAAAAGGAAGTGCTGTAAGCAAAATTTTCAGGATATGACTGATGCGTTGCCCTTTTGTATCCGCAATTCCAGTTTGCTGCTACAGTTTGATAAAGAAAGAGTTGGGTACAGAGACTTGAACGGGTGATGCCTCTAGCACGCAATCGAAGCCTTACCTTTGTTCTATACAAAAGGGTGCTACTCCCTCTGTTTCAAATTACTCCGCGCGCACGCTTACCTAGGTGGCCTAGTATTCTCTCATTTTTCATCAAAAAATTCTTAGAATTTTTGGTATACGTAGTACATATTTCATACTATCTATTTCAAAAATTCGAGGATTTTTTTGAATGAAAAATAAGGGAATACTAGTTCACCTACATAAGCGTGCCGGCGGAGTAATTTGAAACAGAGGGAGTAATACCTATAACGTCAAATCTATGTAATGCAAAAATATTACTCCCTCCGTCTCAAAATAGATGTCTTAAATTTATCAAAATTTAGATGAATCTACACACTATTTAGTATATAGATTCATCCAAAATTTGAAAAACCTAAAACATCTATTCTTGGACAAAGGGAGTATATTTTAGGATGGATCTAATGAAACTAAACTAATGTTATACTCTCTCCGTCCAAGAATAGATGTCTTAGATTTTTCAAATTTTGGATGAATCTATATACTAAATAGTGTCTAAATTTATTAAATTTTGACAATTTTAGACATCTATTTTAGGACTGAGGGAGTACTAAATTTTCATCAAAACTATCTCATTGGGCTAACATTTTTTGCCGCGCATGTCGCTGGGCACCGCACTGCAAGTCTGCAACTGTGTCACGCCATTGTTCATGGTGCCGCACTTGAAGCCACGCTGGCAGCGCGGGCCCTGGCTGCGGAAGTGACGCGCCATGGAGAGGGGCGCCGCACGGTAATCTGCCGCGCTGTGCTCCAGGGGCGCAGCACTTTCGAACTGGTTTACTTTGTGGGTGCACAGTTGGATAGAAACGATCAATTCATCCGACCATGCATGCATGACCTGCGAAAAAGGAAAGGCAATGTTGGGCGTCGATCGTGATTTACTTTGGCAAGGTAACGTGGGCGTCCTGGTTTGCTTAAGGGCGCTACTACACGTTCCCCGGTCGTGAGCCAACCAGTGTCCTCCATATTTTGGCTGAAATCCCGTTTTTGATATAAAACGGCTAAAATTTGCTATAAAATATTTTGTTTATATAGAAAAAATACTAGTTCGTCGGAGACCTCGCCGGAGACTATAGCAAAAAGTTATGCTAATGTAGCAGATTTCACCTCGTCGGAGACTTGCCGGAGACTTTTACCGGTACAACTCGTCGGAGACCGTGTAGCAAAAAATTTACGGCATTGTAGCAAAACAACAAAATGTATCTATTATAGAAAATCCGATCTTGTCGGAAATCTCGCCAGATACCAATCACTTTTGTTTGCTAGGAATTAATGGGCACGAGAGGAATGTGGTGGCGTGGAAGATGAAGAGAAAGAGGAGAACCAGTAATTAGGGGAGTAATTGGAGGAACGATGTTGTAATGTTGTGGAGAAATGCGGGAGAGAGAGAACAACCAGAGAGAAAGCAGACAATGCAAGCCAAATAAATGGTTACATGGACGCACAAGAAGCTAGGAAAATTAGGTAGTGGAGGCTTCCTATTTAGATATAGAAAATAGAAGATACCTGCCACATCGTCTTTTATCCTATGACACGCATCGAAAGGTGATCTTTTCTTTTTGACGAAAAAACTTTTACCCTACATGTTCAAGATATATATGGTACACCCTGATGCGCCGGGAGTTTGGTCTACTATGAGCTCCACTTCTATAGGAGTTTTCGGGCTCTTTGCTGAAATACCTTTGGTTTGTAGTTAATTATAACTAGAATGCTTCGGTTTGTAGCTAATTATATTATTGTGTCTATAGCATACTAATTTGGATTTTAACTAACGTGGTATAGAATTAAATAAACATAGATGTAGACACATAACACAAATAATGCCCTCATTCTTCAAAGGAGTCAACGCGTCTCTCCAATCCACGATGGCAGGTATGTCAGGGAACTCTGCCGCGCTTATGGTCACAAGGGCCACCTCCAAAACGGCTCTCAGCAACCTGCGAACCATCTTGTAGATACCTTGTTTAAAGTGGCAGATCTTCCTTGGGGTCGGGAGGGGGGCAATGGCCCCCGTATTCCAGATTTTTTTAAAGATATCTTTAATATTTATATTAGAATTTGAAACATTAGTCAAAGTTTAAACATGATTTGCATTCATGGACCTCTCAACAATGTATGTTAAGCTCCACCACTTGTTCCCATATGAAAGACTTAAAACATTAGTATTTCACAGGAGAAATATTCAATAGCAAATTAAACAATCCGTATATTTGATGGATGAATAAATGGTCATTGAAACCTTAGCAAAGACATTCAAACATACTACTATTTCTATTGATCTAGCAAACTATATAACCATGATACTTATTTCTATGAATTGCTCATTGTGTACAACATGTATATACATACATATATATATATATAAGAGTGAATACCACTTTTTACCCTCTATTTCTGAACTTGTGACACATATTACCCCATTTAGTTGAGGTTTTATGAACATATCCAATTTAGAAGGCTTTAAACATGGTTTTGCCACATTTTAGCATTTTGCTTGTTTTTGTTAGATAGGACCGACATGCTACGTCGATGTGGCGCGACAAAATGTGTAAATGTCGGAGGATGCCATCCACAATCATGTCTAGACTTTCTCATCCACATGTCCCATTCCTTGTTGTTGTTTTGATATTTTTGAACCCCGTTCATCACCTCACACCTTATCCAATGGATATGCTTCAGAAAAAGGCTTCGAAGCCTCTAAAAGGTGCAATTTAGATGAATTTGCACTCTAAGGGGTAATATGTGTCATAAATGCAGAAGTAAGGGGTATAAAGTGGAATTCACTCTATATATAATGTAGAATTAATTATATAACAAAGTTATAAGAGTAAACAATTCATATGCATGTGAAATAGAAGAGTAGACATATTAGAAGCTGATTTAATAAGAGGATGGAATAGTCTACTAAACATATATGATGGGGACCATTAGAATTGTTTGGAATCTGAGAGAAAGTTTAATAGTAAAACCCGCCGCTGGCTATATGCCGTTACCATGTCACTTAGAGTCAACATAATAGCCAACACATACAATAGATAGATCTAAGAAACTATTATTTTTTAATACATGGTCCATCTCACATACTCACAAGGTGTCTAGGAGCATGTGTTGCAACTGACTCTTAGTTTAGAGCCCACTTCTCTTCTCTCTTATCTTCTCACTCATCCAACTAAGCAAAAATATAGTATTTTAATCCTAATAGTTAGCTGACTAGATTTTATTGTACTTTCTCTGAGTAAACTGCTTGCGGAATGGTATATTTATATGACCATGTCGTTAGTTCCCACTAATAAATACTCACAATCTTCTAAAGACACATCAGGACTGGTGTTGTTTCACATATTTAGAGTAGCCAAAAAACCGTGGCATCGAGAAAAAATATTTAGAAATGTAAAAATATTGGCATTTTTTTGGGATAGAGGAGTCAGAATATAGACATGGTAGACTATAACTTGAGCCATATGTATGTTCCACAATTAGTCTACACTGTTGGATCTCAAAAGCTGAAGACTAATATAGGTACACAAACAAGTCTTGGACTGGACCTGTATCTCATGGGTACCTGGGTGAGCACCCCTCTTCCCTGTCCTATGGGCCAGGCCTCGATAAACCAGCCCCCCCCCCCCCCCACACACACACACACAGTAACATGTGTCTCGACTATCTCTTCTTATTCTTATTCTTGTAGTAGTATTACATGCATGGGGACATCTCTATGCGAGTATATATATGCCTAGGAGCTAGGAGTACAGCCGACACTGAGGGCGAAAGAGAGACAATATTTTATCTGTAGATTGAATCATATGAAACTAATACACATAGAGTAACTTCTATAACGTGTACATACAACTATAATTGAAATGATAGTTGGGCGTGTACCATCTGCAATTATACTTATTGTGAGTGTATCATAACTGTAAGTATTTCTTTTTTGAATAGAAAAATGTACTAACATTAGAGCTCATATTACAACATGCATCGGCGACAAAGTGTCGAGCAGGGATCAAAGGTGCCTAAACACACAATATGAAAGAAAGAAGATCTAAACACATGCAGTTGATACGAAAGATTCCCTATGAAAAAACAATGATCCTTCATTCGCCAACAACACATATTCAATATTTATGCATATGCAATCTTCAAGGTTCTATTTCGTGCTCCATACCAGTTAATGTCCCAAGAGTGGCTCTCCCAACATTCAATCCGGTGTATCCACTCGAGTCTGGGTAGGAGAGATGAAGTTTTGAGAAACCATCACCATGCTCAATCTCAGTAGGTCCCCTCTGTTGAATATATGGGGTTCAACGATCGAAATGTTGTCGTCCATCTCTACTGACACAGTCTGGCCGACATCAGGACATCATCAAGAAACTATACCGTGCCCCAATAGCATTGCAACTTCTTTTTTTTAGAACCACGCAAGAGCCTTGCATGTGTTATATTAGAAGAGGAAAAGCCGAAAACATGGCTAAAGTCTTACAGAAAATGCAAAAAAGGCAACACGACCTAAAGAGAAAGAAAGACGAGAACCCAACACTAAACAGCCAATAAGGGAACAAATTAACCCGACAAAAACTGAGACAAGAATGCTTTTTCCTGGGATTTGTAGACGACCTGAAGCATTGCAACTTCTGATATTCTTGCAAGCATAGAGGCAATTCCAAGATCATGCAAATGGAGGAGTCAAGGCACAACTTAAGCAAATGGCAGAGTCAATACACAACTTCAGATGACAAGTTGAGCCACCGACCAAAAGATCGAAAACGGTACAATATTTGATCCATAATTTTTATCCATTGTAAACGTAGGTAATTTTAGATGGAAATAGTATACATATTGTAGTCTTAAATGGAAGCATACTGAGTTGTATTGTTTTTATCGAATATTGAGCGGAATGGCTTTTTTTTGGGAATCAACGCCTAGACACTATTTTACCATGAGATCAGGCTTTTATATCTGAATCGGCTTTGCTATATTTGTATTCTAAACTTCTCTCGATTAATGAAATAGCCAAAGCTCTAGCCATCGGCGCAAATGGCGTAATCGGGACATTAATTTAAACCATAAGTATTATCTTATTTTGTTGTCTATGTATGTCACTGTATGCAATTTGATATTTACTAACTTTAAGACCGCTAATCGCGAGTGATTTTGAGTCCTTAACATAACATGTGGACCCTCCTACGGATGATGCCTCTTCATGTCAGTTACTCGGAAACACCTGACCTTGGGTCTCGTAAAGGCAGCTAATCCGTGACCCGCTAGCTAGTATCGATACCAGAATTAGAACTGTCATACATTTTTTTACTCTTTTCTTTTACATAAAAGCTCATTGTCTTTCCTCAAGGCCTTAACTGAGGTAAAGCATAGATTAGGCTCTGAATGATAGTGGAGTACCATCGGTCCAGATATTAATCAGGACATGCATATATAAAAGATTACCCCTCATGCTCAAAAACATGTTTTATGGTTCTTGCTTCGATTGATCTGCAATTCCAGTGTCTTGAACTCTTGATTCAGTTTACACCTGAAGGAAACGGGAATTAAACACGCAAACCATCACCTGAAATAAAAGATATCTCCTCATTACCCAGGACGTGCGTCTTACACCTGAACATAATTTACAGGCTCTGCGTAGATCACAACTGATCAAAACCCAAGGTGAGTTAGTCACACCATCAATACTACGGCAGAGCTGCATGCATGCTCTATGAAACTTCCCTCTGACAAGACCACTTAATAATCATATTACAGGGCTTAACTACGTGAAGATTCTTCGATGCCAAACAACACCAGAAGTGATCACCTGAAGAACGTGCACGGTTAGACAAAAAGGCAGTCCTTCTCCACTCTAAATTCAAATACATATATCCCCCTCTTTCATATCTGCATCGGCCAGGAATAGAGTTCAGTTAAATCTCATGGTAGCTAGCGCCATAGGCGGATCCATAGGGTGGCCAGGGTGGTGTTTGGACCACCCTGGAATTTTGGTCCGTTCCATATACCTAGCAGAAAAAATACTCTCCCTATCCTGAAAAGAATGTCGCAAATTTAACTAAATTTAAATTAAACTTAATATATTTTAGTGTACAGATTCATCCAATTTTTGACAAATCTAAGACATCCTTTTCGGAATGAAGAGAGTAGAAAAAAGTCCAATTCCAGATGACACGAGCAGCAAGTCGATCCTAGTAAAAACACGAATTGACCTCCTTCGTTCATTCTTTTGCTTCATGACTTCCTTCGTTCGATATGGAGACCACCACCGATCGCCCGAGCTCAGTGCCTCGCCGTCGCCCCACCTCGCTGACTCCCAGCAACCAGCACACCTCCTCCCTACTGCTCCTCCCTCCCACGGTCCCTCTATATGGCACCCGCCGGGTTTGGGGACGGGTTTGCCCCCCACCCGACCCTCCCCCGTGACCCATCCTCGAACCCATTGACGGGTTTAGATCTTCACCATACCAGCCACCCGCCAGGTACCGGGGACCCGATGGCAGGGGCGTATCTAGCGGGGGTGCCAGGGCACCCTCTACAAATGCAGATTTCTTTAATTTTGTAGAAAATAGTCTAATTCTATGTGTTCAAAATATGTATACATGACATTTAAGCTATGAACATTGATCTTGGCAGTCTCTCTGATTTAATCATACATCCGCCACTATCGACGGCACCCACTCATTTCCATGTCCTTCGCCTTGTTGGACGCTTGCCGTCGATATAGGGAGAGCGTCACTGCAAGATGGGAGGCGGCTACACAATAGGTGGCGGCGCAAGATGGGTTAGGGAAGAGACGAGGCATCAGGGGCACACTGCTCCCTCGTCCCGCCTTGCTTTACTTGTGTTAAAATATACTTTTTTTGCAGGTAGACCACCCTGCGTCCAAATTCTGGATCCGCCACTGGCTAGCGCTACAAAGTAGTAGATCCTTTACTCGGGCACGTGCCTGTTCCGGCGTCCTCTGCCTGCTGCTTCCCTGCCTCAGCCTCCTGCCCCGCCGAGGTTAGACAGAGCTAGATGAATGACGAGATGTCGCTTGCTTGCTGGTTTTTCTCATTGTGCTAGTGCAAACTGCGATGGGATTTGTGATCACCGAGGGAAGTCTTTTATTACGGCACTTTATGAGAAAGGTGGGTACAGGGATAGCTGTGATCACCCAGGGAAGTCTTTTATAATGCCAAATCATATTTCCCCAGATATACATATGATACGGGTTAAAATCTTAGGGTGGGGCGTGCCGCCGCACCCTTCCACACTGGGTGAGCCCAATACCTACAAGCAAGCACAACTTCTCAATTCTCGTATGTTCGTTTTTCTTTCTTTTAGTATTCCGAATAATGTACTTCCTGCCTTCCTGGTCGATCAAGTACACCAAAAATACGTCTTTTGGTATCGTTAATTTTGGTCCACAATAACAAGTTAATGCACGCATGCTGATAGAAGTATAAAAAAAATTCTCCCCAAAAAATACAAGAAATATGTGCAATATAAAGTACAAGTATACTAAGGGCAACTATAACGCATACGCTTAGGGCACGTACAACCGGAGACGCTAATGAGGACGCTAGGATAAGATTCCCTGCCAAAACAACAGTTATGTCTGAAATACCATGGCAAAACGTAGCGTCGACGCGTAGACTAGCGGCGGGCGCTTGGTCTTTTTTTCCTGTACCAGCTGAGCGCGAAGGAAGCGGACATGACCACAACCAGGCGGTTATGCCTCCTTGATTAGCGCCCCGCGTTAAAGAGTACGGCGCTTACGAATTTTTTAATTTGATCGTATTTGTTTTTTTTCTCTAAGCATCCGTTTAAGCGCCTAGCATTAAACATGCCCTTAGGGATGGGCGCTATGATTTTGTTCCCGGCCCTTGTGGCAGTTGCGTCGTAGATCCCGGCTGTTGGGCACTTAATTATAGACGTCAATGAGAAAAGCTGCGTCCGGCGCTTAAGTTAAATTTTGCTCTGCGGCACAAAAAATCGGACTCAATCAGCTGGATAACAAGCGTTTGGAATTAGAGGCTTGCGTTGGGGCTTTGGACTCCCGCGTCAGGCGTTAGGATTAGTTTCCTATTTTTCCCGTGCATAAGCGTCTAAAGAAGCGCTCTGCGTTATACTTGCCCTAACTAACTAGTATATTAAAATATGAAGTACAAATGTACAAGTATACTAAGATTCAAAGTACAAAGTGCACTAACCAAAATACCAAAGTACAAGTATAATATGCATTACAAGTATGCTAAATCGGAAGTACAAAGTATAAACATTCTAAAAACTAAGTACAAATTACACTAACTGAAATACTACGAAGTATAAGTTTACTAAAACCCGAAGCACAAAGTACAATAAAAATTTGTATACAAATAACACTAAAATCGAAGTACTATGAAGTACAACTATACTAGTTTCAGAAGTGAAAAGAAAAGGTTTCAAAAACCTGTCAACATGAGGTCTAGTTTTAAAGATCTCGATGCAATAAGCGCAATTGTAAAGAAAGGCTCGTAATTTGGACGAATTGTTATCAATGTATTTCATTTTGATTATTTTTCTCTAAAATAAAAATAAAAATAGAAGTATTGCCACCCCTCTCGTGAACCCCTCTCTTATCTTCATCCCACTATTCTTCTCACTTCGACACTTGACGAGTATGAAGATGCGCCGCAGAGGACCGGACCACGCGAAAGGAGAAGACAACAATTGGCAGGCATGTTTGAATTTTTAATTGCTGCCTAAAAATAGGATGGCATCACCTTTTTTGATTGTTTGTACATACATGACACCGCCTACATTTCATGTGGCACTATGTGAATTATGGGGACACGTTAACATCCTATTTCTGCCGGAAGACGTGTGTACAAAGTACACACGTCTGGACAAGCAAAACGGTTGGACAAGCAAAACTGTTCTGTTTTTAGCAGAGATCATTTATCTGAAACCTGATTCGAGAGTTGGATATGTGGCCTCGAAGCTGGCTGCTCAGATGGTCGAGGATGATTGGGCTGCACAAAGGCAAGTAATGCCTATACTTACTGAGTTAGAAGTGTTAACAGTGGAGGATGATGATGGTAATGCACAAGGGGAGGCTGCAGATGGTAATGCACAAAGGATTGTAACTGTTGATTGGAATTCCGTTGAGATATATGACCGCACTGATTTGGTCATTGCACCAATAGATGACATTGAAATGGCAAAGCTTTTTGGCATTCCTATAGATGACAGAGACAAGGAGAAGAAGAGGGATGAAGTTGCAAATGATGGTGACAACCATTTAAGAGATGAAGAGGCAGATATAGATCTAGAGTTGTTGGAAAATGCTGCAGTTCATGTAGATGATGCACATGATGATGATCTAGTAACAGTTTATGACAAAGAGGACCCAGTTATTGAAGTTGGGAGATTGTTTCCAAGCATGGATGAATTCAGGATGTATTTCAGGACATATGCAGTCAAACGTGAGTTTGCTACCAAGACTATGTGGACTGATAAAAAGAAGTTCTATGCAAAATGCATAGGTTATGATGGTGGTGTCAAGCCTTGCAAGTGGTATATATCTGCTAGACGCCAACCTGATGGAAGGACAATAAGAGTGAATCAAATTCCAAAACCTCATACTTGCATTACAAGTTCTCAAACAGTTACAAAGATGACATCACAATTATGGGTTGCAGAAAATATCAAGCCCATTTTAGCCACAACACCAAACAACACTGCAAAGAGACTGAAAATAGACTTGGAAAATCAGTACCCCATTAAGCTGAATTATACTATAGTGTGGAAGGCAAAGCAAAGGGCAATGAAAGAGCTATATGGTGATTGGGCAAATACCTTTCGAATGCTTTATAACTTCAAAGCAGAAGTAGAGAAGAGGTCACCTGGCAGTGTTGTGGAGATAGATACTGAGGTAACAGCTGATGGGAAAGTCTTCTTCTCTAAATTCTTCATGGCTTTAAAGCCTTGCATCGATGGCTTCAAAGCAGGTTGCCGTCCATATTTGAGTATAGACTCATCTTTCTTGACTGGAAAGTGGAATGGTCAACTAGCAGCATGCAATGCTTTAGATGGACACAATTGGATGTTCCCTGTAGCTATTGGCATGTTTCAGTCTGAGACAGAGGCATCATGGACATGGTTCATGATGCAGTTGAAAAGATGCATAGGGCCAGTCTCTCCATTGGCAGTGCACACAGATGCATGTAAAGGTTTAGAAAATGCAGTGAAGATTGTTTTCCCTCATGCTGAGCAGAGGGAGTGCTTCGGCCATATGTGGATGAATTTGATCAAAAAATTCAGAGGAGATGATTTTGGACGCATGTGGCCAGCAGCAAGATCTTACACCAGGCAGACACATTCATATCACCTTGAGAAGATTAAGGCGGCATGCTCTGAGGAGGATAGGGTCAAGTTTTGTACATGGTTGGAAACCTACCATTCTCTTTTATGGTACAGGTCTGGTTTTAACACTGCCATCAAATGTGATCATATCAACAATAATTTGGCAGAAAGTTTCAACAACAAAGTGAAGGAGTTAAAAGACTTGCCTGTCCATGACATGGTTGACCAGATCAGGATCATGATCATGAGGTTGTGGGAATTGAGAAGAAGGCTTGGTGATGTTCTTCAAGGAGATAAGCTTCCTGATGTTGTGCAGCAGGTGGTCAACAGGAGCAGAAATCTTGCACATTTGCGTGTTGAGAAATCCTCATTGTGGGGTGCTGAAGTCAGAGATACAAAGACTGGCAGGAGGCATGTTGTTGACACTCAATTGCATGAATGCACATGCCTTGAGTGGCAACACACTGGGAAGCCTTGTGAGCATGCCATACTTTTCTTGGCCTCCAAACACAAGCTAAATATGCACCCATATTTGCATGAGTATTATTCTGTAGCAAAATTCAAGGCTGCATATGGAACACCAATTCCAACACTTACAGATCAGTCTCAGTGGCCTGAAGTGGACATTCAGTTCTCCTTGTGTCCTCCTTTGATGAAAAGAAAGGCTGGCAGGCCCAAGAAGAGTAGATTCAAGGCTTGGTTTGAGAAAGGTGGGAGCAGCAAGGGAAAGAAAGATGAAAAGAAAGATGCCAAGCCAAAAAGGGCCCAAAAAGGTAACAAGAATAGATGCAAACTCTGTGAAGAACTTGGACACCGAGCTGGCTCTACCAAGTGCAGATACACTGCTGAAAAGCCAAAGTATGTTCATCCAAAATCTATCCCATTTCTTGTTGATGATTTTTCTCCCCCAGCTAACTTGCTTGTTTTCAGGAGGAAGCGTGGAGAAAAAGGCCCACCTCTTGTTGTTGACGAATGCTGGCCAGTGAAAAGGGCAATAATCAATGGCCAAATAAAGAAGAGAACTAACCAGATCATGTTTGGTGCTGCTAAGGTGTAATCTGAACTTGTTTTGGAGGATGATGTGCAAACTGTTGAGGCTTTAGGGCACACCGTTTCTGATTTGGAAGCTCTGGTGCAAAATGAGGGGCAAAATGAGCATGTTGTTGAGGCTCTAGTGCAAAATGAGCCTGTTGTTGAGGCTCTGGTGCAAAATGAGCCTGTTGTTGAGGCTCTGGTGCAAAATGAGCCTGTTGTTGAGGCTCTGGTGCAAAATGAGCCTGTTGTTGAGGCTCTGGTGCAAAATGAGCCCGTTGTTGAAGATCTGGTGCAAACTGACCAAGTTGTTGAGGCTCTGGTGCAAAGTGACCATGTTGTTGAGGCTCTGGTGCAAATTGACCATGTTGATGAGGCTCTGGATCATGATCATGAGATTGTTGAGGAGGTGCAGGAGGTGAAGGAGACTCTTGGACGTGTTGTGGGGAGGCCAGATGGTAATGGTAAGAAAAAGAAGAGCATAAACCTATTGTGTGGTGTGAAACTTGTGAAGGAGAAGAAAACGAGGGGTAAGAAGAGCCAAAAGAAATAGACATTTGTTATTGTAAACATTTGTTATTGTTGTAACATTTGACACTTGTTGTTGTAATAATTTGGCACTTGTTGTTGTAAACATTTGTTATTATAATAATTTGTCACTTGTTGATAATTTGGACAAAATTCAAATATGATGGTAAATTTGAATTTCAACATATGTAGCTATGTCACTTTTCTATGTTTGTATGAGCTTCCAACGTTTTTCTCATATGTACAATACAACTCATCCTCACCCTGATCCCTTTTGTGAAGTACAACTCACCCTCACCCAAAATGGGGTAGAAATGGGCTCCAAAGCTAGGGTAAACCACCCCATTTCTAAGCAAGTTTTTTTTGACCATTTCTAAAACCAAGTTAGATATTTTTCCTCAGAACTATGTCACATAACATGACACCATGCGAAGGTTTTGTATTTTTTTTGATTTTTTTTGAATTAGTTATGCACATTTGAATGTCTGGTCAAACTTGAAGGGTTTTCATAAATATTCTTAGCTAGGGGCCGAGGCTCGCAAAACTAGCATTGGATCTCTGATGAAATAGCATGTTGTGAACCTAAAAATTATTTTTACAAAAAATCATCAGCATGGAATCATGTACCTGTAGTTCATATCTTACCCACTTCCAGCCGATTCGGCAGGATTTGTCTTTTTCACCAGGGATGGAATAAAAGGTTTGAGATACTCAGGTTGGGAAATTGTATATTCTAGGTGGTCTAGTATTTTTGAAAAATAGGATGTTACCATTTTGAAACTTCAATTTGGTGGTTGCTTCACAAATCCCCCCTCTTTCGGCACTCAGAAAATAGAAAATGATTTTTCTGTGCGTCGAAAAGGAAAACTTTGTGCTACAACATTGTTAGTCATCCCGTTATAGACATGCATGCCAAATATGGGCACATTATCATAAACTATGCCTTGATTCTAGCCATATCATTGGTCATTTGACCCGAAAGCCAGAAAACCTCGGAGGAGATAGGTCATTTTGTGAAGGATTTTTTGAAATATGATCAATAGACCAAGTTTGATATTTTTCCTCACAACTATGTGACATAACATGACACCATGCGAAGGTTTTGTATTTTTTTGATTTTTTTTGAATTAGTTATGCACATTTGAATGTTTGGTCAAACTTGTGAAACCCCGTTGACTGCATCCTAAACCCCGCTAACCCTAAGGCCGAATGAGGACCGTAGATCTAACCCTAGCGCGACACTGTGGCCGTCCGATCGCGTCTTCTAGAAGGATTCCGCGGGTGGCTCTGGGCGATCCGTGGAAGGGCTTGTTCTGCAACCTGATTGGTTGACGTCTCTTAGAAGGATTTCGTGGTTAGCTCTTGGCGATCCGTGGGATGGATGATTCTGGAATCTGATTGGCTTCATCGTTTTTACGTGCAACAGCGTGGCATGCGAGCATTGCATGCGACGCTGGGCGGGGCGGGCTGCACCATGCGGGCATGCAGCTGCCCCTAGCGTCGCAGTCTAGCTATTTTACGTCCAACAGCGCTGCAGCGTATTTACTTCCTCCGTCGCATTAAATAAGTTTACGTGTAACAACTTTCTCCAATCAAACTTACTCCCCTCAGGTTCATTGTAATAAATGAGACTTTGCATGATACCACATCTATGTTATTTTGCACTATGTAGTAGTAACTTAGACTAGTAACATATGCACGATACCACATCTATGTTTATTGCTTGTGGGCAACCCATAAGCTTGTAGGTCACCCTTAAGGAAAATATTTTAAAGTAAACCTCCACTATGTATATGGATAGCCATATGAACTACTTTTTGGCTTGTGGATAGCCTTATGGACTACATAGTGGATGCCCAAGTTGCATTGGAAAGGTAGAAGTACATTTTTTGTGGACAAATTTTGAAGCCAAACGTACACTTATTTGTGCACAGAGGGAGTATGCATGTCACTATGACCAGCAGAAAAAATATCAAAATCTAAAATATGTAATAAATATAACGTACAGCGTTGGCACACTCAAGACCGTTGGACTGAGCGTGGCATGCGAGGGCGCTGGGCGGGGCGGGCTGCACCATGCATGCAGCATGCAGGGTCGGGGGCGGCGGTGCAGGGGTTACAGTACGTCGCATCCTAGCTATTTTCTCTCTCTCTTTCGCATTGATCACGCCCGCTTCCCACACGCAACGCAGCGCACACGTCTCGTCTCGGCGTCTGGGCGGGCTGCACCATGCATGCAGCAGCTGCCCCTAGCATCGCGGTCTAGCTATTTTGCGTGCAACAGCGCTGCCCCATTAAATAAGTGTACGTCGAACAACTTTTTTCAGTCAAATTTACTTCCATCTGGTTCATGCGCCATACAAAAAGTCAATATTACTCCCACCGATTTTTCTTGCGTGTGTAAAAACGAACGAGTACCTTGGTACTAGATTCCTGCATTTATTACCGAAGTAAATCAAGGCCAAATTATATTTTCCCTTTTATTTTTCACTGCCAATGAACAACTACCTTGGACGTTTTTTTCTCTCTTTCGCATTAATGCACATGCATGCATGCAGGGGCGGGGGCGTCGCATCCTAGTTATTTTTTTCTCTCTTTCGCATTGATCACGCCCGCTGCCCCGCTTCCCGTCTCTTTCGCATTGATTATGCATGCAGGGGCAACGCAGCACACGCGTCTCGTCTCGGCGTCTGCGCCAACGCGACGCTGGATTCCTACGCCGCCCTTCACGCTCCGCCCTCAATAAATAGGCAAAACGCCTTTGCCTCCTCATCTCATCTTGCCCCTCATCTCTTCAACCTCGAGCCCGTCCCTTTGCCTCCTCCCAGCCGCCCCCCAAACACTCCGACCATGGCGACCTCCCCCTTCCGCCTCCCTTCCGACACCGAACTAAGCGACGAGGACAACCACCCGGACCACAAGCAGTGGTGGGAGCAGCGGGCGCCCACGCGCCCCAAGCGTGGCAAGAAGAAGGAGAAGAAGTCCCCGCCCTGCCCCTAGGGAGACCAGGGCCCCATCGTCCACAACCCCGTCCCCAACCTCCCCGGCGGCGGCGACCTCCCCTCCGAAGCCTACTGGGCTAAGGCGGCGAATGAGGAGGCAAAGCAGGAGGCTGCTATCGCCAGGTGGGAGGAGAAGGAGGCCCAGCGCTCCTTGAAGAAAAGGCGCAGACGGCAGGAGGAGGAGCAACGGGAGGCCAATGGTCGGGCCTTCCGGGAGGAGCAACGGAAGCGGGACCAGCGGGAGAGGCTGGCGGCGTGGAATGCGGCTGCACCGGCACCGCCTCCACCGCCGATGGAGTAGGGGGTTAGGGTTTAGGGGCTAGCCCAGGGTTTAGGCGGGGCGCCTATTCCGCCCCTTCTATATTATTGTACTTTTTTATTTTTATTGTAATGTTATCGATCCCCCCTATCTAATATAAGTAATGTTATCCCAATATTATCTATCCCTTGTTTCATTGTAATCTGTGTTTTATTCTATTGTCATTTGTCAAAACACCCAAAACAACAAGTGTATAAAACAAAAGACACAAAAACGAGTTCATATAATACTCGTGCAATATTTATATATTTACAAGTGTGTAAAACAAAAGACACAAAAACAAGTTCATATAATACTCGTGCAATATTTATATATTTACAAGTGTATAAAACAAAAGACACAAAAATAAGTTCATACAACACATGGTTCATTTTCAAATAAGACATTTACATATTTACATAAGTTAAAGGAGCGCCCAAATTATGTTAGTTAAATGGATGTCCTTGGACTTCATTTATATATTTACTTTTGCAAAAAAAAAAGATTGCAACCTGAGCACGAGTATCTGCAGATCCACACGTTTCTATTTAGATTGTAACGTGAGTACCATTTTTTTTGCCCAATCAACATATAGTTACTATTGGGCCTGGATACGTCCATTTTGGCATGGCTAAGTTATATTTGGGCCTGGCCTTTTTCAATCCTCGTCAATTGTTTTTTTACTTTTCAACCCCTCCCCCTCCCCTGCACACGGGCGCCCCCTGCACACTGATAAAAGGAACACTGACGAAACTGACGAAACTAAAGAAACACTGATTTCGAAAACAGAGCAGCTCAAAATTAGCCCGATTTTGTGTTGCATTTTATTCAAGCCAAAGACATAGACCATTACATCCATTACAAAGCATCACTCGAACACTGACTGCGCTGTCTAATGACTAACGATGAGGAGATAAACTAATCCGAGAGAAATTACATAAAAATAAAAAAAACCGGCCATCAGATTGTCCTGCTTCTTCAATTCGATGATTTGCCTTAGCTGCTTGTTCATCTTCTTTAGCTCGGCCTTCACTTCCGCATCCACCGTAGTACCAGCGGAAATGGGGTTGCCACATCCCAATTGCTCCACCACGGACGGGTTTTCGAGCTCCCGGGATGCTACCTCCACCCCAATTCGCTCGATGTACTCATCAAGCCACTCAAAATGCCCACATTTTGGCAGTTCCTGAAATCGCAGAGATGAACCCTAAATCCCAAATTCGATGAAATGCATGAAATTTCGAAAGAAAAGCGAGAAATTGGCGCTCGGAACACTCAGATCTCACCTTTCCCGGCTCGGGCTTGCTCTCACACTTCACAAATTCCCGACCAATGTTGTCGTTCTTGTCGGTGGATGTGACAAGCCGCTTCAGGGGCGCGGTACGGGGGCAATCGGGGCACCTCCTCATCGGCACCGCACCATACCGAGGCCATGAGAGGTGGGAGGAAGCAGAGCTCGACATCCCTCGCCGGCGTTGCCGCACTTGCTCGCCGGAGAAGAAAACAGAAGGGGATGAGATGCTGGAACGGTGGCGGGAGTGCTCGGGTGCGGGGACGGATCGGGGCCAACGGCTCTCTTCAACCACAGGGTGGGTCCCACGATATGAGGTGGACATCAGGTGAGTTCCACCGTGACGTGGAGAGGCTGTGGGTCCTACTGTGCTCAGCTGATTCGAATTCGCTGACGGTCTCGTGGGGTTAAGTGGAAGTGTCGCACGGGAGCTATTTGCCGCTTCAGAAGTGTCGCGTGCGAGCTATTCTTTTCAACGATGTCGTGTTCCTTCCAATTTCATGTAAAGACGTCGCATAGGAGCTATAAGCCCGGCGTCGTCGGTGCTAGGCAAGCCCACCTTGCCAACCACTCCAGGGATGTTGCAGAAGCCGCTCCGGCGAAGCGTCGGCACCTAAGAGTGTTGCGGTTGGGGTTGGATAAGGTGGTGGTTGTGGGATGGAGGCCGTAGTCCCTCGGGCACCACATTTTTTTTAACAAAAGTAAACAAGTTCATACAAATGTTGTAATTTATGTTTTTTGACATGGAACAATGATATTCCATTAACTTGGCTCGGCACAAACGCTGGACATTGTAGAGTACAATATCTGGACCCTCATCTACCCAGACTTGGTAGTAGCCATAGTTCCATGCAGCACCTAAATTGGTCAAGACATGAGCTGGCTTATTACATTCGCGTGGCTTATACTTCTTCCGTTTATAAGTCCTACGCGTATATCTAAGTCGTTAATTTAACTAATAAAATATAAGTTATATGGCATAAAAATTATATACCATTTGAAATATAGCATCTAAAGTTTCTAATGATATAATTTTTATGTTATTCTATTTATATTTTGTTGATCAAATTGATAACCTAGTTAACCATGTATGACCTATAATCCTAAACGGAAGGAGTACCTGACACGAAACTCAATGAAACAAAGAGACATTTCAGTCTTTGCTTCCCTGAACAGGGCACCCAATGGAGAGAGATCGAATGATGTTGTGGTCGTTTCTTGCACTAGTCCAACGCAGTCCGAGACAAACATTGGCCTGCCAATCCCCAAGCTATCTGCAATCTTGACTGCCTGGATCAGAGTTTCCTTCTCTATCATGAAGGGCTTCGGCTGCTCCCCGAGTCGAACTAGCAGCCACGAAGACAGGTTTTTCATTGTGATCTCTGCCAATAGCTCCCCACTCTGCACTTCCTGATGTGTAGATGAAAGCACCATTAGTGTTGATCAAGATCCAGTCAACTAGAGGCGACGTCCATTTGAGCTCTCATGATTGTTTAGGTACTGACCAATGATGTAGAATCTCCTTCCATTCTGCAGCGTGTCTCCCAACTTGATACTGAAATTCGTCAACGCTGAGAGACAACGTGTTCTCCGCTGTTCGCCTTATCACGTCCAGTCCACCAACACCACAAAAGAGTTGCAGTTTTCAGCTTCTGGTATGTTGGCATTATAAGTACTCCCTCCGTTTCAAAATATAAGATGTTTTAGTTTGTAAAAAAAATATCTAGACTTGTTTTAGTTTGTAAATTCATTCTAAACTTTTTTTTTAAAACGAAGGCAAAAGTTTGCCTTGTCTTATCCATTAATTAAGAAGAAAGTGCCCAGTTAATTAGTGGAAAACCGGACGAAAACTATACAACAAACACCAACACCACAAAGCACCCCCACTCAAGACCCACAATCAAATAAACAAACGAACAACGCACTCGCGAGATAAGTCGACTTCCCATCCATGCCGGAGAGTAGACTTCGTAGCCACTATGAGAGGAGTAGACACGGGACACTCCAACGTAGTTGAAGAAGACGAACCCCCAGAAAAAATACGCCAGGTCGACCTTGTCGCCCACACGATCCAAGATCCATGTCCTCAACACTGCCAAAGCTTCGGGGCCGCCGCCCTGACATCCATCTGCTCCGCGACACGAGCGGACCACCAACACCACCTTCCGGGACCGCCATCCCGGCATACCACCGCTCGTACTTGAGCCACGGCGCCGCATGACCCAGCCACCCGCGGTCCAAAACGCACGAAGTAAACCGCTCGCATACCACAGCAGCCATACCAACATCCGGAGCCGCCGCCACAACGTAACCGTCTCCTCTGAGGCGCGTCAACCGAGCCGATAACCTCACCGCACTAGCGACACAAGATCTTCACCCAAACCATGGGAGAAATAGCTCCGCCACATGAAGATTTTGTTCACCATGGATTCCGAGGCCACCGCCTCGACTTGCAAAAAACATCCACTCGAGGCCGCCGCCCCAACATCCACCAACCTGATGACAAGAGAAGCAAATGCCAACAACAAAATAGGCCCTCCAAGACGACACCTTCAAGAAGGTAGCACGACGTAGCCGTCGCCGCCGCCCGTCCGGAAACCAGAGCTAGGGATTTCTCCCGGAGATGCCAAAGTCCCACAAGGATGTAGAAGGAGCTCCACAGCAAGCGCCTCCAAGAAGGGAAACGACGCAGGAGAGCCATCGCTAGCGGCACCGACAATTCGGTACTAAGCTTTCGCCCGGGACTCCTTCACAACCTCAAGAACATGGTGCTAGCACAGCTTCTCCAGGTCGACATCCACCAAGCACCACCTCGTGACGAATCCGCACAGCACCTCATGCTCCAACGACCAACATCACGACAAACGAACCTTGCCGGGCACAACCGACGGCCCGGGGCCGCCGCCCCGGCATCCCCACACCGAAACACCCCACTGGAGCTGCTGCACATGGCCCCGAGGGCCGAGGTGGCCTGAACTTGGTGACGCACCCTCCAACCTGCATCAACACGCCACCACTCCGAACTGTTGTTGCCTGGACAACAGCCACCGCGACCTCGTCACTGCGCCTAGACGTGGCCCTCGAAGCCCAGATCCGGCCACAACGGGCCTGCATGGCCGCCGCCGCCCTGCCGCAACACCTCCCGTCGCCAACAACCACTGCCGGCAGACGCCGCCTTGCACTCCGCCAGGATCCGGCAGCACATCGCCCCCGCAGCTCCGCCGGCACCACATCCACGCCGCCACCAGCAAGAAGTCGAGCCGCCCCTCCCGCGTCCACCGTGAGCTCCCCCCGCGCCGCCTTTGGAGGCCGGGGCCGCCGCCACTGCGGCAAGGCCGGCGGCAGCAGCGGAGAAGGGCCGTGAGGAGGAGGCCGAAGCCCGGCGGCGGTGGTTTCCCCCGTGTCGCTCGAGAGGAGCGACGCGGGGGGTCAGTTTACTCCTTTTACCTGCACATGGGTTGCATCACATCACAGCGGATTCATCCTAAACTTAAGTGAACTTATATACTAAAAGTATAGATACATTTGCTTCACAAAGAAACGGAGGGAGTACGTAGAAACCAACATCATCTCACACTTACAACGACTACATAGAGAACAATAAGAAGGAACATTGTCGCAGGTGGATACCTTTTGTTACCTGAATGAAGTACATCCTCTGTTCTATAATATAGTATGTTTTGTCAGACTCAATTAGTTTAGCAAAACATACTACATTATGGAACAGCAGGTAGCACACCGTAATCTTTTGGAGAGACAGATGCACTGATGTTCTAAGTATATAAAATGTTCCAGATCTATAAAAAAGGTATAAAATGTTCCCCACAAATTCTGTATCTCTGGATTTTGGAAGGACAGATCTTCCTGAATAACGGAACTTTGCTCTATCGACATTCATGCACAGTCATCCAGAGCAGAAAGTAGCTCTTGCATGGAAACATGACGTTGCCCTTGTATACCAGCCAAAAATACGACAGGGTACAGTATCAAGGGCGTGAGAATGCTGAGAGGCAACACTAAGACGGGTGGCCGGAGGCAAGGGAGCCACCGGTATATTCCAGTGATGGCAGCGGTGGCTGCTCTCTCGCGCTTCAAAACTTAACCGATTTGAACCCAGAATTTAACCTGTTTGAAACCCATTTGAACCCAGAGTGAAACCTCTGTGAAATTTGCGAAAGTATATGTGACATTTAAATGAAATAATGTTTTCAAAAATGTGCCATTGGTGTGAAACACCATTGCAATATTGGAAAAGAATGTTTGCAACCTAAACATGTGCAAAAATCATGATTTTTAAAATTGTAAAAATCATCTCAAAACATACGGAAAACAGGCCTCCGGAACCATGCCTTTTGTAATCCTGCGCTTGCAGGGTGACAAAAAAAATTGAGAGTGTTTCAGCGCAACCGCTTGATTGATCGCCGCCTCTCCGTCCCTCACCCACTCCGATGCCCCTTGCTCCGCGCTGCTAGCATCGCCGAGCACGCCACTCTCTGCCCACATAGCTTCAGCCCTTATCGCCTGACTCGCACTGCCGTCAACAACTCTGGCTTTGATGCCTGCTGGCGTGGCTCTGCACGTTCCCCTCGAAGACTAGCACCTGGAACTCCTCCTGACGGCAATGGCGGCGATATTGCCCTCTCCACCAGGGGCCTCCACCGTCCGATGGCTAAACCACTGCACCGCCCCTCCTCCTTCACGCCCCTCCTCCCTAGCCATGCGGCAGCCGCTTCTAGCACACGGCATTGACACCTCGACCTCCTTCGTTGGGGGCCCCACCATTGCTTCCTGCTGCAAGGCATCAACTACCTCCTCCATGACTGCCTCGACCACGTCACCGACAATTTCTTCTTTGCGTACTAAGCTCTGGCAAAACCAGAGTATGCCTTCGTCCTATACATGCGTCTGGTTCTGGAAAAACTATGGACGCACCTCGTCCTCGATGGCTCGAACTGCATTGGCTCCAGCATCGCCTCCCTCGATGACTGCCTCGACGCATCTCCGTCATTCTCCTCGCGCACTATGCACTGACGGTTTCATGTGTGGCTACCTCGAAACCGGTTACCCCGACCACGACATCAACCACAGCGACCCTCGCACGGCTACCTTGACCAAAGTTGCAGCACCCAATACTCTTGGCTTCCTTTACATCGGCGGAAAGGGCTATCATATCACATGAGCACCTCCTCAGCATCCTCCACAGTCTAAGCATTTGCGCTGTGGCACTGCCCAATTGACATTCCTGCTAGGACTGCAAGGGATGTCAGCCTACTGGGTTCTACCTCGTTGTATATCCAATCTGACCGTCCACGTTATTTCTATTGTTCACAATGCTACCACGATTGAATCGATAACTAATCTGTGGGATCGAGCAGAAGACTTTATGCGTTGAATCTAGGTAACTGATAATTGAATGAGTGAGCACAAGATCAGCTCAAGCTAATTGTCATGATTCAAGTAACATCCACTCTTTCTTTTAAGTCATGCTGTCTTTCGAACTTCAGATTGTGAATATTTCTTTGTGGGACTGCGGTTGTGAATTTATTTCATTCCAAGTCCAGATCTAATGTTCTATGTAGATATAGCAAATATAACTAATTATCCTTCCAAAAGCCCAAGCGTTAATGAATGGTGGCTTGTTATGCTACGTCATAATTCTTTTACAATTACCGGCATCCGTCACTAATGCTAAGAATTGGGAAGGGTTTATTTTGAGTTAACAGTTGACAGCCCACCGCAGGAGCTCGACACGTAAGGGCTCTGGTGTTCCTGAAGTAGCCCAGCAAGCAAAAAAAATGGAACTGAACCATGTATACATATATGGAATCTACAGGGATTAAAGCATCAGTCGCATTGTCACATTTTCTCTGCTTTTCATCAGTGAAGGGTACAGAGAGGTGCGTGCTGGCTGTAGGAGGAACCCAGAGATCATTGCTGCACATTTGAGAGGAGACCGCAGGGAGGAGCGAGAGGAACAACCAGAGAGCAGCCATGGCCGACTTCCCAGGCTCCTGCGACAAGCTGGTACGTGCCTCGCCGCTGTTCTTCATCCATCTTTTCGGTTTTCTACGCATTGATGTCGTCTGGCGCGGTGTCCGGTCGATTCAAACTTTAACCGCTGTTTGATCCTTGCTGCAGAGGCTGCCTGACAAGTTCGCCGAGTTGCTGGGCGGCCGTGGGCTCCGCGAAGTGACGCTGCGGGAGGCCGGCGCCGGAGCACGTCGCGCGTGGGACGTGGCGGTGGGGCTCGACGGCGACGGCCACGTGTACCTCGAGCGCGGCTGGGAGGAGTTCTCCCGCGACCACGACATGGGGCTCGACGACGGCAGCAGCTCGGCGGAGACCGACATCGACGACGCGCCGAGGTCCCAGTTCACCGTCGCGCTGAAGAAACGCCACTTGGGGGTGAGGAAGCAGCAGCAGTACCTGGTGAGAGATGCTGAGAGGATCGTGCTCGATTACCCGTTCTCGATTACTCATTTCGTCCTTCCGTTACCGGGATTGCGCAGGACGTGCCGCCGGCGTTCCAGAGCGCGCACGGGCACGAGGAGAGGAGCAAGGTGCTGCCGCCGCGGGTGTCCGGGAAGCCGTGGCCCGTGAACCCGAACCGCAGCCTCCTCCTCCTCCTCACCATCGCCGTCCTACTTTGCACCATGGCTGCGCCCGCCGCAGCCAGCATGGGCCCCATGGTCGGCGGCTCGGCTGGGAACAGATCACAGACATCAACGCCACGGACGTGCAGGAGATCGCGAGGTGGGCGGTGGCGGAGCACGCCCGGCAGGCCAACGACGGGCTCCAGTACAAGAGGGCGGTGAGCGGCATCCAGTTTCGGTAGTTCATCCGATCACCAGCCGTCCATGCTTCATCTGAGGGTCTAGATTAAATTTCGGTTTAAACCCTGCTTCTCTTTTAGCTGTTGTTGTCGCTACCCCCTGTTTCCATTTACCTTAGCTTGATTATTATATATGGGACTGTAATGGCTATGAAACCAGAGTGCTTGAACTGATGACAACCAGTACTTGTAGTATCTGGGTTAAACATCTGATCGAGGTTCTAGCTTAGCCTTATTATCTGGGTTAAACATCTGATCCGACTACACGCGCACAGGGATTGCTTCGTAGCCAGATCTCATATGAATATCCTGTCTATTTCCTTCTCAAACTCTTTCGACAGTCATGAATAACTGTTAGGATCTGTCATGTCCCTGCTCTCTGCATCCTACTAGTACTTGTAATATACAACGCACGCACACACACACACACTAGATTGCTTCCTAGCAACAAGAAAGAATGCACACAGCTCACAGCCTGACTAACGCTTCTGGAAGTTCAAGACCTTGATGGAATAGCCGAACACGAAGAAGAAGGCGATCACGTAGGCGAAGTGGCCTAGCACAATGTAACCAAGGAAATCGTGCCGTATTCCGAGTGTGTCGTCCAGAAACTTCTTCACCAGAACTGGGTCTCCACCAGGGACCGTGAGAGTGCCGTCGCTCTGGCCAAACTGCGACGCGACGACGCCGTAGATGGTCCAGGACACCGGGTTGGCCCAGTAGTACCACCTCCACCAGATCGGTATCGCCTGCAACCCATCCATCAAAAACCATCGTCAATCAACCAATCAATGAATTTTGGTTACTCGACATGCCACCACGCGGTTAATGTTAAGCTTTGCTATTACCGTTCTGACGACGAGGAATCCGGCAAACAGGTTCCAGAGAGGCATCACAAAGGATATCAGTATGTTTGCGAGCATCGCCGACGGGGTCAGTGCCACCAGCATCATGCCGAATAACGTGAAGTAGTTGAAGCTTGAGACGACGAAGAACAGGAAGTAGAAGAACTTGTCGGCTTTCCAGTCATATCCAATCATCGAATAGATCACGAGTGTGTATAGACACCCCTGCAGGGTGTTGTAGATGATCTCCACACTTGTCTGCAGATATCAGAATTTGCACAATGCCCATTAGAACTAACAAGAGCGAAATCCAACCTTTCACCACCTTTAATTTCTGGAGTTTATTCTTATTTTAGCAATACAGATTCTTCTGTTTTTCTACTCCTAATCTAGCGGTTGCTGATTGTTTCCTAGTTTTTTAGCCGATTAATCAAGAACCAAGCAACTATGGAATTTGTGCTCCTTATATTTCGATCATGCCTTTAATCCAGAACAATCAAATTTCAATCACAATGAGTATATGATTAAGAAGATCAAGAAATTACCTGAGCTAATGCATAGGATAATGGAGAATACATTCCCGCTGCCTTTTCACGATAGAAAACTGTTCGCTCGATTGCCACAACGGGTTGAACTGTGATGCAATTGGCTGCCCCAAGGAAGAAGACAGCAGCATAAGTGGCTCCAAGTAGATTGAACAAATCTTGTTGTGAACCTCTGCCCACACACAGAAAAGTATTAGTGCCTCCATAAATGCTAATGTATAATCTTTCGACAACACTGCTCTCAGCTATAGCAAAAGAATGATATCATACATTTTTGTTCCTTTTTGCCAAAACACCGTGCCAAATACAAGAGCATTGAGCAACGTCATAAGATAGCGCATGGCGTTGTGGGGTGGATTTTTCCAATAAGATTTGTATTGCTTCCAGAAGTTTGCAACACATTGGTTGTAGAAGTTCTGAGAATACTTAGTAGGAAATGAGAGATCCTCGTAGCCTGGCGGGGGAACGTCCAATTCCTTAATAAGTTCTTGGTTTTGCCTGGTCATATTTAGCAAACAGAACTTAGTGTGGATAGTATAAATGGAAACAGCTGCATTTTTGGCGCCCGATTCAACAAAATATGCATTTGTTCTAATGGAAATGACAACTGCTGGTTAAAAAGGGTGAAGAGTTACGTTCAATGACTGAGGTACTTACCTATAAAGAGCAGAATTAGCATAAATTTCAGCAAAATTTACTTCCAAGTGAGCCTCTGCTAGAGGGGAACTAACTTCCAGCATCCATGTTGCAGGATTATATCCTTCTGTGATCTTTGCAACACCTGGAATTGCCTGCAATACAATGATAGAATCATCAATTATTTTATTTTATTTTACTTTTGCAACAGAGTTTAAGACTTGTTTAGTCTTTAATATCTTTTCTGAGCTGCTCACTGATCATATTTGCAAGGAGGTGTTCAGCTCAAAATTAGTGAAATCCTAGCTACCCCCAAACCAAAACATGTACGTAAAAAACGTAAAGTAACCCACCTCAAAATATTCAACTAGTTTATGAGAGTGGCGACCAAGTTCGCCAGCATAAATAACCTGCCCTCCTCTTTTCAAAAGTAGAAGCTACAAAAGGAATGAGTTGTCAGTTAGATAAAGAGAGAAATACATAGAAATAGAGATACATAGAGGAGAGAGAGATATAGTACATCATCAAAAGACTCGAATATATCGATGCTGGGTTGATGGATTGTGCAAACCACAGTACGCCCTGTGTTGACTGTATTTCTCACCGCCCGCATGACAATTGCTGCTGCTCTAGCATCAAGACCAGAAGTTGGCTCATCCATGAATATGATTGAAGGATTTGATACCAGCTCCACGGCAATTGTCAGCCTCTTCCGTTGTTCAGTCGATAACCCATCAACTCCAGGGAGACCAACCATAGCATTGCGCAACACATCAAGCTCTACAAGGGCCATGACTTCTTCCACAAACATCTGTGCGGGTGAAGATTAATGAGAAACAATTACAGTTATAAGTTTCAAATATATAGAAGACTGCATCTTTGCTTGAGTTTGAAACATGGCTTGGATATATACCTTTCTCGTTTTTTCGTCAACATCTGATGAAAGACGCAACCAGGCAGAGTAGAGAATGGATTCGTATACAGTAACATTTGGTGAATGGATATCATTCTGTTCACAATAGCCACTAATGCGGGCAAAAGTTTCTTGTTTTTTAGGGTAACCAGAGAGGGTGATACTTCCTTCAATAGACCCACTAGTTTTCCTTCCTGCCAGGACATCCATCAGAGTGGTCTTTCCGGCTCCACTCACGCCAACTAATGCTGTCAGAACACCTGGCCTGAAAGCACCACTGATATCAGTGAGCAACTGGAGACGACTTTCTGTGAATCCTTGCTCCTTCATTTCCTGGAACACACGATTACACATTTTAATGCTAGATCCAAAAAAATCTGTCGACATCTGTGGAGAAGTTTATCATACAAGTGACAAACTTGTGTCCTAACACAATATGTGTGAGGAGGAAGGTAGGTAGGCTTACCGCAGGCATGTCCACGTAATAGTTTATATGGTTGAAAGAAAGTGAAAGAGGCTGGAAAGGCAAGACAATTCCTGACTGAGTTGGCTTATTTGTGGCTCCGTTAGTACCTACAGAAACTGCACGTGCAAACAGTAATTAATTAGTAACATTATTAAGGCGGTTGATAAATATTACAGGAACTTAGGAATATTATAAAGCTGCAATAATCTAACATAGTTACTTAAAGAAGACCTCACCCATAGGTGTTGAGGAGGCATTGGCTTCTGACATTTTCTTTTTATTTGTCTCATTCTCGTTCTCTTCGTCTGAAGCTAGCGTGTTTGAGTTGCCGCTAGCTGGAAGAGAACAGATTATGTAATGTAAGTACGTAGCTCTTCAATCCATCAAAAAATAATCTCAGCTAAAAGAAAAAATAATGGTACTCACGGCTCAAATACGTCAGGGCCAAAATGTACAAGATGTTGAACAAGATAGCAAATCCTATAATGGCTCCTATGGAAATCCAGAAGCCCTTGTCATCAGTAAAAAACCCTTTCGATTTAAGGATAGCCTTGCCTACTGTTGGTGCATCAATAGAAGTGTCGGTGTTTGGCTGTAATAACATTGAAAGACACGCATTAGTTGAGATGTTGTCGCCTTTACAACACTGGGATATAATGATGTAGGAGTTTAGAGAAATAAACCAAGAATATATAGGATCCTGAGAAAAACTTACAACGGCCCACCTACTGGCAAGGAATTCATTGACGGATATTGCATTTTGGCTGTACATCATAGGAGATGACCAGTAAGCCCAGATCCACCATGGTCTGATGTCCTCTGTCCACATCAAATTTAGAGAAGAAGAAGGTTACTTCCATCCATGCAAATGAGGTGCAGATAGATGATTTATCATGCCTAGATATAAAAGGTTTTTTCAAGACAGCATTCTTACCTCTAGGGATGAGAAATCCTCCAAATATGAAAACAAGAAGGAGCACAAACATCCCAAAAGTGTTGGCTACAACCATTGATTTCAAAATCGCACCAAGAAAACGGAACAAAGCCATTGCCATTTGGTGAGTAGCAAAGAAAGCTAAAAGCTGACGAAAGAACCTGTAATGAGCACATAGACAAATAATGGAGTTATCAATTTAAAATGTTGAAATGTAAATGGCTAATTGGGCACAAGGATTATGCACAGAATGCGTACCTTCCTGCCGCAGGGGCAAAGCCCATCACATAGTACGTGAGGAAGACCCATACCATGGCCTCCATAAGTGAAACAGGAATTTTTAACATGATGTTTGCCAGTCCCCACGTCCATGGGGGGAAGAACAAGAAATCTCTTTGTTTGTAGAACGTAGGAAGCATCTTTATGGTCAGTTGTAGCTCAGCAAACCCGTTGAACATGATGGTGATTAAACTGAAAGTCAAAGCTCCAAAGAATTTGGTACCGTCGGAAATCTGCCCACTGGGCATCTTTGTTCTGAGGAACACAGTCATGGCCATGAGCCCAAGGATGACCAACTGGGTGACCTTGAAGATGTAGATGAATGAGTTGCGCTTCATCAACAACACCTCTCTTGATATCACTGCCTTGAGTGACTCCTTGCTGGATAAGCCATACTTCTTGGTGGTCAATGCCGCAGGATGGGTTTTGGATTTTTCGAAAGGAACTTGCATCTCCTTGAACATCTGCTGGCCTACATGGAATGACTTGAAACGTTCAGCAAACTCTGGGACTGACACGGGATGATATTGTTCGTGTTCACGGTACCAGTACTGTTGCTGATCTTTCTTGGAAGTGACCTCTTGTAGGAAGTCAGCAACTCCTTTCCTGTCAGGACACCGGAAACCAGAAGCTTCAAAGAATTCCAAGATGTTTTCACGTGGCCCATGGTACACTATGTATCCTTCCGATAGCAGAATTATGTCATCAAACAGGTTGTATGTCTCAGGCGGTGGTTGTAGGAGAGAGATCATCACAGTCTCATTCATCACATGGACCAATTGCTTCACATATTTTACAATCTGAAAAGTGCTAGAGCTATCCAAACCAGTGGAGATTTCATCCATGAACAAAGCCCTTGCAGGTCCTGTTAGCATTTCCCCTGACATCAACAAAAGTAAAAATATCAGATAACCATAACATAGGTCAAAATAAACGGAGCGGTTGTGCTTATTCTATCTAGGCATGTGTGCATACCAGTTGTGACACGCTTCTTTTGCCCACCAGAAATCCCTCTGATCATCTCATCACCGATGGGGGTATCAGCACAAATATCAAGCCCAAGCACCTGACAGTGAGGTTTTCCATAACTCGATGAGCACAATGTTGTTAGAGATCGAGTTCCGTGCAATGAACAGAATAGTCAAAACCTCACCTTGAGAGTAAGATCCGTCACAATATTAGTCTCCTGTCCCTGCACCGCGGTAGCCTTCATGTAAGCGTCGATCTCAGGATCTGGCTTTATGCCAGCATCGCGCTCCCTCTTAGCGAGCTCCGCGAGCATGTCATATCTGGCACCGATGCCTAAGCAGCGCCTGGAGAAATCCAGCGTCTCTCTCACGGTCATCTCCGCGTTGTGGAGATCGTACTGGCTAACATACGCGCTGGTCCTCTCAGGGTAGAACTCTGCGAACGTGTGGCCACAGTACGTGATGTTGCCAGATACCTGCGATATCCATGGGATGATGAATTTTTTAATGCTGGCAGCCATAAATCATAAGCAGAGAAAAAAGGATAACAAAACGATCGAGTTAAAACCTTGAGGGCTTTGTCAAGCTTCCCGGTAAGGGCTCGCATAAGCGTGCTCTTTCCTGAAGAAGGAGGTCCAAGAAGAAGAGTCAACCTGAAAAGAAGAGACATACGTGTCAGATACTTGCTTCGGCTGAGAACATGGAGTTGTTTAGCCTTTGCGCGTGCGATGGCTAGTGCTATTATTGGAGGCATGGTTTTGTTACCTGGATGGCTTGATGATGCCGTTGACGTGCTGCAGTATGTTGATGGTTTTCTTGTTGGAGGAAGCAAACCGTCCAATAAGACTCTGCGGGCGAGTTTAAGGTTGTGTAAGCAGATCATGATACTCTCCAACTCATGCAAGATGATGCGTATGTACAGAAGTAATGGGGATGGTTGCAGCATACTGAAAATATGAAAAATAAATGGTACTAGAAAGTAGAAACGAGCAAGGCAGCATAATACTATACGTTTTTGTATCTTATAAAGACATTTCGTCGAACACCACCACGGCGCCTCCGCCACAAATTGGAGTTAGCCAACCGGTATGGGATCTAGACCTGCCCTGAACTGATGGGTCTATGTCACGAATCCTGTACCGGCCACTGAACTGGACACCTCTCCCTCTTGTGGACCCTTCCTGCCGTTGCCTCCCGCCGCCGCGGAGAGGACCCTGACCAAAGCGTGGTGGTTTGCAGCTTAATTCCATACGAGATACTCCTCCACCGGCACCGACCTGCCCCGCGACCGCCTTGTGCATGGCGTGGTAGGAGTTGGGAGGAGGGGATGGCTCGGCTGAGAGGGAGCTGTAGGGAAGAGAGGGAGCAGAGAGAGAGATACTGTAGGTGGGGGAGGAGGAAGAAGAAGCAGAGACAGAGTTGAGTGGGGAGTCAAAATCTGGGTGACGTGGCAGCCTGCCCGTGACCGAGCTCCGTTTAAAAAAAATACTACCCATTCTACTCGGCTTGGCGCGCATTCCGGAAACACCCATATCCCAATTTCCATATGAAAAGAAAGATAAAAGAGAAAAAAAGACATGGAGGCGATTTACAAGACTAGTGTCAATTCGATCATGCATGTTATACCTGGAGGGTGTTGGTGGTGAAGTTCCACAGCGTGGGCAAGGCGGCGCTGCCGACGAAGGCTTCCACCTCGATGGAGAGGTCCTCGTATCGCACCTCGATGGCCGGCAGCTCGATGCCGACCCTGTCGACCCGGTCCCTCAAACTCCTGAGGAAGCGCTCGCTGTCGTCCTGGAAGACGCGGTCCAGCAGCGCCCGCCCGCCGTCGCCGCTGGCGAGGTGCTCGATCTCCACGAGGCCCGTGCTCCCGGCGTAGTCGTGGAGCTGGTGGTTGCCCAGGAGGACCGCCCGGCGCATGCGGTCGTAGGTGGGGAGCTTCTCGAGGGCGGCCCAGCGGAGGTTCTCCTCGTCGTCGTCGTGGCGGCGCGAGGAGGAGGCGGAGCCGCGGCGGAACGGGTCGTCCGTGTCCGGCTGCCGGAAGGAGTGGGAGATGTTGCTGGCGCTGCCCCAGCTCCGGCCGCTGCTCCGGCGGCTCCCCGAGAGGGCGGCGCCTGGGCCTGGCATCCCGGTTGGCTCCATGGTGTGGCGGCGGCCGTTGGTGAGGTGGCTCGGTTCGGTAGGAGGAGCCTATATATACTACTGTATGCTAGAGGAGGAGGAGGGAGGAGAAGCGGGTGGGGTAGTGATATCACGATGGGTCGATCCTCCATGTGCATATGGGTGCCCGGGAAATCCAATCAGGATGCATGGATCTTCTGGTTTGAATTTATTTTGTTCCGATTCCCGGCTGCGCTGGCTGCTAGCTTACGGACGGAATATGTTATGGAGACGATCGAGAAGGCCGGTGGTGCATATGCTGCAGCTGAATGTAACCCAAATTAACCGAGGAAGCATATGCATGCATGATCAGGTTGTTGTCAGCGGTCGTGCCTCCATGCATGTATGTTGATCTCATTACCTAGCTCCTTCCTTCCGATCGAGTATCCGTGTTAGTCAACCCCCACTGTTTTCCGTCCTGTTACGACTGCCAGCTTACTTCCTAGCTAGCATAGCCGCCTAGACCAGCTAGCTTTTTTTTTTTTTGAACGAGCTAGACCAGCTAGCTTGCCGCTCGCTCCAAGTAACGGAAGGTCCAATCTCGAAAGAAAAAATGTAATGGAAAGCTAACCAAGGGTGTGTTTGGTTGATCTGGCCTAAATTTCTCGTTATTTCTACTTAGTCCGGTGGGTGCCGTATGGAGGGAGATTGGACTTGAGCCAAGTTAGGCAGTTCGTTTGGTTACCCGTATCTAGTTTTTCTGTAATTTCGGCAAGTTGTTTGGTTTCAAAGATAACTGATTTTGTGTCATTTGATGCAAATTTCTGCATGTTTGATTGCTCATGCCATAGTGATGTGCTCACCGCTTCTCAGAGCTGGTGATGTTACCATGTAACACCAAATAGGCAGCAAACTGAACTAGCAATTTCAAAAGCAAGCGGCATATTAAACTCGCGGTACCCAATTACCATCCTAGCTACTAGCAATTTTTTTTTGAAAACGCAAAAGCCTTGCGTTTTGATTCATTGATAGGTAAAGAGAGTTTTGTACAAATATATATACAAGCTCAGAAGAGCCAACATCCACACAACTCAACCCACTAGGACTATGGGGCCGTGGGGATCCAGGCCCGAAGGCCAGACGCACCGGCAGCAGCCCAAGAACGAGCCTCGGTTCAAATTGTGTTGAGAAGGCTACCCATGTTAGGTGACGCATTGTCAAAAACGACTGCATTACGCTGCTTCCAGATCCACCATATGATCAGCATGATCAGCGAGCGCGTCCCCTTGCGCGTATCCCGGGGGGTAGAGCGCGAAGCCTGCAGCCACCGGTCCACGAAATCGTCTTCTCCATCCGGTGGTGTGGCTGTGGATCGAATCCAGGATAGCACATCGTGCCAGATCGCCTTGGAGAAAGGGCAATCCACCAAGAGGTGGGTCATGGTCTCATCCGTTTGGTCGTACAAGGGGCAACACGGGGGGTGGGCCAGACCCTGTCTCGCTAGCCGCTTAGCCGTCCAACAGCGGTCCTGACAAGCCAGCTAAATGAAGAACTTGACTCGGGTGGGGCCCAAACTTTCCAGTTCAATTGCCATGATCTCGAGGAGATCGATCCCTGGAAGATGAACTCATAGAGAGACTTGGCAGAGTATTGAGCGTCGGTCGTCCATCTCCAAAGGAGTTTGTCAGGTTCTTAGCTACTAGCAAATATGAGTTCATGATAATGTTACCTAGCTACTACAAATGACAGTTCACCACAATATTACCTAGCTACTACGAATGAATGTTGTACACCCACATCAGTGGTTGTTCATGGAACACAAGGGCAACACTTCATCAACAACCCATATTCTTCAGATCATGTAGTTGCCTCTCGTCGTCCACATGTTGAGCGTCCACTGTTGTCTCCTGCTCTTCCAAGCAGTACAATCGTTATGGGCAACACCATGGCCACAGTCAGTGTCATTTCCGTCAGGAACTACATCTTCCTCCTCTGAGAAGTACTCATCATCGCCAAATTGCAGGATCTAGTTGTGCAAAATGCAATAGGCAAGAACAAGCTTAACTTGGGTGGGGAAAGAGTGGAAAGGCTTCTGATCAAGGATCTTAAACATGTTCTTTAGAGCAGCAAAGACTGATACGTCCAATTTGCATCACCATTATATATCATAATTTGCCTCTATTCATTGATATATTTTATATTAAGAGGTGTTACTTATGTCTTTTCATCTGTTTTTGCATGTTGGATGATTCTTGGAGGATGAACTGCCGGAGTCGGGATTCTGATGGAAAAAGAGGTGTTTTGATGCAATTTCGTGAAGATCAGAAAAATACCAGAAAAACTACGGAAAATCATATTTTCCCAGAAAACGAGCATCCGGACACCCGCGCTACCATTGCAAGCATTGGAGTGGTGGCAAACCCTACCAAGTTTAGGAGGACAGCACAGATGTCTACAAGAGGGAAAACCCCACGTCTTGTCTTCTCTCCACGGTCACCTCCTTCACGCACCAAGAACCCTTTCCATACTCTCTTAATTGAGCGACAATATCAATAGGTGCCCAAAGGGGACTTGCCCTCTGTCTGGGATCTGCCTCGTTCTAACCATGCAGGAAAGGAACACTCTAAGACGGAAGAGTGGGGGGAAAATAGCAGGGACTGGGATTCTCGGTCTGATATGATCATGAACCGCATTGAGCAAAATTCGGAGTTGATTCGTACTCTGACCTTCGAGATTGAGAAATTGAGGGAAACTGATTGAAGAGCTTATCAAGAGAACACCACCACCATCGAAGGAGTAATTCGTCATCAGGTTTTCCAAGCTTAGGGGAGTGTCGCGGTATCACAACATTATCTTTTATCTTTTACCCTTTTTAGTAGAGCTATATCTTTGGTAGAGAAGTTATCTTATAGGTTGGTTTGCATTGTGGAAGTATCTCTCCTTTAGTTGGTTATCTATGTATCCCTTGGTGTGAGTGCCTTTATGGAATATTAATGAGAAGTCTCATCTTTCACTTTTTACACTTTTTAATTTAGTTTGCAATCTCTATTATATGATTGATCTTATTGATCAGTATTGGTATCACTTTGGGAGCATCAAGTAGATCTAAATTGGTTTTGGCAAACCGAGCTCTGGTCAGTAGCAACACTTTTGAGGTTTGAAACGAAAAGAGAAAAAGCTTACAGATATTTTATATCATTTATTTTCTTTCTTGATTGGATCATAAGCTTAGTATTCTTTATTAAAGATCTTTTTGTGTCTTCAAGGAAGATTGCATGTTTGGCTTAATCACTTGTAGGTTTGCCTGTTTCTTTCAACTCTTTTACTTGCTACCCGGCCTTGCTAGCTAAAAACCTGTTTTGAGAAGGCATGCTTCTCATGCATCCAATTCCTTTGAACCAAAACATGTGCCACTTGTGTCCACCATACCTACCTATTAGCATTTTTGCTATTCCAAGCAAATTCTCAAGTTTCATCTATCTTTCAAATTAAAAATTATTTTTTATGTGAAAACTAGTTAGTAAAACTCTCACGAACTTGATGGCACACCTTATTTTCCTGCCCCTAATAGACTTGAACCATTGTGTCATATAAGTTGTATATTTTTGCATCTATACGTTGAGATTAGCAGAACCGTGCTGTCACTGGGAACGTTTTCAACACTTATGGATATGTATCCAGTTGATATCATGCTCTTTTGTTTGCGGATGTCGTCGGTGTGAAATAAAATGGGAGCTTGTAAGTCCATGGAGTTATGTATGTGTTAGAGAAACGTTTGGGCCGCTAGCCTAAGTCATGCCTAATCATGGTGGAAACTTACAGCATAACCATAGTGAGCAATCTATGAAGCATCCTCAATAAAAACCTATGCAAATAGAAAATAAAAATATCGCTGAGATGCTCACTGTCTGCTTGCCTTGTCATTTTGATTATGGGATGGTTCCTGTATTTTTCAAGGGGTACCCCATTGGCGGTTCTTTATGATACACATATACTTACAATCACAAGAACTTACCGGTAACTAAAATTTAGTAACATGAGGAGCGTCCCTCGTACTCAAGGGACATGAGATTGCCAACTTATATTTCGTTAAGCATATACTCCATCTTTGTTCAGTTTAACCTTAATCACCTCAAGATGCTTATGATAGGGGCAATGCAGGCTCAAAGCTAGTAAGTACCATAATCTTTTGGAAGCTCTTTATGAACTTGAAGTCCCTGCTTCCCTTTATGAAGGGCCTTTCTCCCACTTCTAAGTTGAGTCAGTAAACCTACTTCCTCTCTATCTCTAGCAAGCATTTGAGTTGTTGTGTTTCAGCATTCATATGATGATTTATTCAATCATGTTCTTTATCTTTCTTGTTTGCACAAGACTCTTATCTATTGAGTATTACTTTGAAAGCCTTAATTGTGAAAAACCTTTTTATTTGAGCAAAGAGTACTCTTGTTGTGAAACTTCTATAAAGGCTTTATTTATAAAACTGTTTGCCAGTTGTTCTTTGACCAAGAACAAAGTTTGCCAATCCCAATTATGACTTATCTTTATGCATCTCTATTGTGACTCCTGTACTTGTTGCAAGTTAAGTTATGTAATGGTGAGTTGATTTCTTCTATGAGTTGTGTAATGGTAAGTGTGATGCTTCTTGTTCGTATTCTTTTATCGACACTTTACTCCATAAACCTGTGAACATGTTTACTGATCTCAGTTTTCGCTTGGGGACAAGCGAAGGTCTAAGCTTGAGGGAGTTGATACGTCCAATTTGCATCACCATTCTATATCATAATTTGCCTCTATTCATTGATATATTTCATATTAAGAGGTGGTACTTATGTCTTTTCATCTGTTTTTGCATGTTGGATGATTCTTGGAGGATGAAATGCCGGAGTCAGGATTCTGATGGAAAAAGAGGTGTTTTGATGCAATTTCGTGAAGATTAGAAAAAATACCAGAAAAACTACGGAAAATTATATTTTCCCAGAAGACGAAGAAAGCCAGAAGGGGAGGCGAAGATGGGCCATGATACGTCAGAAACGTATCTATAATTTTTTATGCTTCATGCTTGTTTACTATCTACTTTTCTTTGCTTTGTCTATATTTTGAGGTGTTTCTATATACTTTCTGGTACTAACCTATTAACAAGTTGCCACAGTATCAGTTGCCTGTTTTCTTCTGTTTTTGGTTCTAGAAAGGCAGAAAATCAATATTCTCGGAATTGGATGGGACAAAAGCCAAAGTCAATATTTTACCGTGGGCAACACGAAGCCGGAGTACGACGAAGGGGCGCCACAGGGTGGCCACCTCCCTAGGCGCGGCCTAGGGTGGGCCCGCGCCTAGGCAGGGTGTGGGCCCCCTGGCGGCCCCCTGCCTTGCCTCTTTGCCTATAAAGTCCCCCGGATGTAGAAACCCTAAACACCCGGTCAATATTCCATGAAACCGTTTGTAGCCGCCGCCACCATCGTCCCTAGATCAGGGGGATCTGAAGCTCTTCCTGGCACCCTGTCGGAGGGGAGATCATCCCGGAGGCCTTCTTCTTCATCATGCCAGCCTTCGGTATGAAGTGTGAGTAGTTCCACCTTGGACTACGGGTCCATGTAGTAGCTATATGGTTGTATCTCCTCCTTGTGCTTTCATGTATAGATCTTGTGAGCTCCGTTCATGATCAATATCTAATCTATTTGTAATCATGCATGCTGTGTTTGCGGGGATCCGATGGATAGTGAGATTACTATGTTAGATTGATTAATGGTTTTGTCTTATTCATTCTATCATGTATGTTTTGTTTGTGATCTTGCATGCTCTCCGTTGTTAGTATCTATCTTGGCCAAGTAGTTGCTAGTGACTCCAAGAGGGGGTATTTATGCTCGATAGTGGGTTCATGCCTCTAGTTTCCAAGGGAAATGACAGAAATCTCTTCGGTTGTAGATGTGTTGTTGCCACTAGGGAGAAAACAACGGTCTCTTGTTCATGGAACAAGTGGATTGCTTATCTTACACACTTTGCTTAAAGCAGTTGTCTGTTGCTTGCAACTTAATAGTGGAGGGAGTTCGGATGATAACCTGAAGGTGGACTTCTAGTCACAGATGCAGTTGGATGGCGGTCTATGTATATTAGTTTATTGCCCAATCGAATATCATAGGATCTTTGTGTCTAGTATTGCATTTTTATGCCTTGCTCAGTCCTGTCAATTGCCCTGCTGTAATTTGTTTACCAACATGCCATGTTTGTTTATCTAAGGAGAACACCTCTAGTGAACTATGGACCCCGTTCCAATCTTTACCATTGATACATCTTCCACTGTTACTGTTTATTTGTTGAAAACCATCATCATCTTCCACACCATACAGTTAATCCTTTGTTACAACAACCAGTGAGATTGACAACCTCACTGTTCGTTGGGGCAAAGTCTTGAGTTTGTGTTGTGCAAGTTTTCACGTTGCTTGCAACACCTTTGAGACGTTTCCTTCCTCCTACTGGTTCGATAACCTTAGTTTCTTACTGAGGGAAAACTTGTTGTTGTGCTGCTTCACACCTTGCTCTTGGGGTTTCCCGACGAAGTGCTTCACAACATCATCAGGTCATAGGGGGCCCACACACCCCAGGCGCGGGCCACCCCTAGACCGCGCCTACAGGGGGTGTGGCCCACCTGGCCCACCTCTGGCTCTGCCCTCTCGCCTATATCTTCTCCTTGAAACCCTAATACATGGGGAGCAACCACAGAAAGATTCCGCCGCCTTTGCGGGGCGGAAAACACCAAGAGAGAAAGAGCTCTCCGGCAGACAGATTTCTGTAGGGGAAATTCCTTCCCGGAGAGGGGAGATCGTCGCCATCAACACCATCACCAAGCTAGACTTCATCGGGATCATCATCATCCACACCACCATCTCCACCGACACCATCATCACCACTCCATCCCGCTGTAACAATTGTGTTGAGTACTTGCATAGTTCTTAGGGGAAACTTTCCCGGTGTTGATTACTATTTTAGTTGATGCTTGTGAGTGGAACCATTGGATTATTGTTTATGTTCAGATTGTTATCCATCACCATATCATCTTTGATCTTGATCCATATGATGTCTCGTGAGTAGTTCGTTTAGTTCTTGAGGACATGGGAGAAGTTATGTTGTTAGTAGTGGATTTTGTGTTGAGATATTATTCAATGGTTTAGTATTTAAGTTGTGGTGCTATTCTTCTAGTGGTGTCATGTGAACGTCGACTACATGATACTTCACCATTTATGGGCCTTGGGGAATGCATTGTGCATTTGTCTACTAATTGTGGGGTTGCCTGAGTGACAGAAACCTGAACCCCCGTTAGGACACCATTGCACAAGGGAGCGTAGGATCTCCGAGTTTAAGGTTGTGGTTAGGTTTATATCTTAATTGCTTTCTTGTAGTTGCGGATGCTTATAGGGGGTTTAATCACAAGTATGTATTAGTCCAAGTAAGGTTGGTACATTAGCACAAGTTCACCCACACAACACTTACAACACCAAAGAAGACTACTCAGCTATTTGAAGTGAAAGCACTTGACAGAATTCCCATGTGTCCTTGAGAACGTTTGGTCCTCATAAGTATTTCCATCGGCTTGTCCTTTGCTAAGAAAGGATTGAGCCACTTGCTGCAATTGTTTGTTGTATCTATTACTTGTACTTTATTTCTTTGCTTTATCAGAAAACCCCTAAAAATCCGTTTGCTAAGTATTTACAGACATTTCCTGCTCCATACCACTAGTCAACACCTTCTGCTCCTCATTGGGATGGACACTCCTATTTATCGAAAGTACTACGATACACCCCCTATACTTGTGGGTCATCAAAGACCCTCTCAACAGTGACTCTAAGGCTAGAGTGCCTAAGATTGAAAAGTTCTTCCGGAGTCCTAGGGTAGTTCCTAGCAGAGAACTCGTTGAGATGGTACCTTGTTGATTTGAAGGATGGCAGAACTCCAGGCCGACAGGCATACCCGACATCTTCAAGGTAGAATTTGCTGCCAGGGAGCTTCATGCCATGAGGTCTGCTAAGGCTGTCTGCCAGAATCGTCGCATCGTGGGCAAATCCTTCCCACCCGACAAGCACATATGTGAACTTCATGTCAAAATCAACGGCGGCAAGCACATTCTGACTGGGGTAGTGCTTCCTCCCCCTATATGCAGCCTGCTCAGATTTTGGTGCTCTAGCCATCACATTAGTACCATCAATTTCTCCAATACAATCCTGCCATTACAAGAATATTAGTCGGCTCTCCAATACAATTATCCAAAGAAGAACATGCTAGAGTTGCTCACCTTGAAAAAGGGGAACCATCGACCGTTGACATATATATTCACAGGGATTTGACTAGATGGTGGCTTGATCATCTCCTCTCTGAGTTCCCAACATCATACAACACCTGATGGAAATACCAGGAAATTGTCTCGGTTGATCTCTTCAATGTGTCGTGGATCACTCGGAATCTCTGGTTATGGCCTAGAACATGAAGAAACAGAGCCACCTGTTCTTCGATAGAGCAGTTGATGATGTCCTTGAGCAGCCCCCTAGACCTGAAAGTCTACACAAGCTGGTTAAATGTGGCTCTTCTCATCCTGAGCATGGCGATAGCATCCACATCGTTCTTGTGGTAGATGTAGTTCAGATTTATCATCCTCTCTCTGTCGCGCTGCATCAGGGGACCATACTTCACGGTCGGCTTATTATGCCTAGCAGCCGCTCTTCTGTAGATCAGGAACATCCATGCCCGAATCACAGCGACTAGAGCAGATGTCTGGATGATAACCTTCAGTTATTGGCCCTAAACGGAGTGGCATTGCGTAAGCACGGTGTACGTACTACCCAAATGTCGAGCTAACTACCTTGGTAAAAACATGGAGAGGAGTCATGGTTGTTACCTTCATGCCGGTGGACCTGCCTGAGGCGGAGAAGAAGACGGGGGAGAAATCGGCGCCACAGATCTGCGAGCCAGCAGATGCCAGAGTCGGGCAGAATACGTCAGCCGGTGCCGAAGTGTTCTTAGCATCCGCTGCCAAAGATTTAAATCGCCGCCGCCGCCAAAGCCGCCGCACTAGAGGAAAATGGGGAGGAATTTGTCTTCCAGTGGGAGGTGGTAGCATAAGAGGAAGGTGAGCCTATTTTTCGCGCCATACGGCCCTGCGATTTTTTGGCTTCCGCTGCCTTCCCACGCATGTCGTTCCTTTCCTTGCGTTCGTCAAGGCCGGTCCCGGTGGAGACGCTCGATTTTGGTTTTTCTCCGGGCCAGAATGAGAGGTGTTTAAGACATGTGCAGGCCAAATCCACGACACACCGCTAGACACCAAACGGGTTTATTTCTTTCGGACCGATGTGAAAAACTAAAATTGTACCAACCAAACACGTCCCAAATGATTTCATCCCGAGCATGGCGATAGCATCCACATCGTTGTTGTGGTAGATGTAGTTCAGATTTGTCATCCTCTCTCTGTCGCGCTGCATCAGGGGATCATACTTCACGGTCGACCTGTTATGCCTAGCAGCCGCTCTTCTGTAGATCAGGAACATCCATGCCCGAATCACAGCGACTAGAGCAGCTGCCTGGATGATAACCTTCAGTTATTGGCCAAATGTCGAGCTAACTACCTTGGTAAAATATGGAGAGGAGTCATGGTTGTTACCTATATGCCGGTGGACCCGCCGGAGGCGGAGAAGAATACGGAAGAGAAATCGGCGCCACAGATCTGCGAGCTAGCAGAAGATGCCAGCCAGTGCTGGAGTGTGCTTAGCATCCGCTGCCGGAGATTTAAATCGCCGCCGCCAAAGCCCCCACACAAAAGGAAAATAGAGAGGGATTTGTCTTCTAGCGGGAGGTGGTAGCATACGAGTAAGGTGAGCCTATTTTTCGCGCCATATGGCCCTGCGATTTTTTGGCTCCCGCCATCTCCTTGTTGCCTTCCCGCGCACGCCGTTCCTCCCCTTGCGCTCGCCAAGGCCGGTCCCGGTGGAAACGCTCGATTTTGGTTTTTCTCCGGGCCAGAACGAGAGGTGTTTAAGACATGTGCAGGCCAAATCCACGACACACCGCTAGACACCAAACGGGTTTATTTCTTTCAGACCGATGTGAAAAACTAAAATTGTACCAACCAAACACGTCCCAAATGATTTCATGGAGCTAGACCGAAGCTGCCCTCCATGCCAAAAAAAAAATACCAGGTGGAAGGCTGGCCCACCACCAATACATGAACTAACGTATACCACGACGCGACTACATACGTACTTCATGGGTTCCATGTTTTTCTCCATTGGTCTCCTCCTGCCCTGCCGGTGCCAACTCTCTAGATGATCCCGATTCTGGTTGACCGCGCCCAAATCGATCGACTCAGGTTTAATTTGTTGTTTATTGCACGCATGCTCTGGCATGATGCACATGAATCATGGCCTTACCTCCACACCACGCCTTGCCCTTGCATATCTATATTAAAACGTACGATCGTCGTTATTCACGGAGTATGCATGCATGTATGTAGCGCACAAGGAGACAAAAACTTGGCATGGCTTCGGGAAAGAGAGGATATGCTTGCCTAATTATTTTATTTCATCTGATTTTGTCTTGCATGTGCTGCCTAGCTAGCTCATACGTTAGCCGTCGGCGTCCTAACTTAACTAAAATTTAACTACTGGCGAGCAGGTAAGATGACGGCAGCAAAGTTGACGAGTTTCATATGGACGTGCCAGCTGCAACGGATCGAAAATGACGCAACAACTAAACCAATAACGAGTCGATCGATGGAGGCTGCTACTCCCCGGCCCAGATGCATGTATCATCTTCTGTCCACCCTAAAGAAAGGGGTTGTATTAATCAATTACTAGGAGTTATTTTCTCTGTTTATAATTCTTGTCATGATTTTAATTCAAATAACCATGACAAAAATTATGGAATGGAGGAAGTGATAATGTCTCACTTCGGATAAAAAAAGAAGGATAAGGGTCCGCTCTTTATCCTAACACATGAACTATCATGCAATCTACTAGTACCACTCTTTGCCAGCTCGTGGCTTGCGCCATTCTAGCTGTTACGTTAGCCATCGGGATCCTAAGGGCATGGCCAACCGGCCGCCTTAGACTTGCTGTCTTGCATGCCATGTAGGCTCGAATACCATCTTGTGGGTCAAATTGTGGTCCTGATGCGACAGGCGCTGCTTGTAGAGGAGGCAGCTGCTCCATGGGGAAAAGCGGGAGGAAGAGAGGAGAGAAAGAAAAAGATAGGAAAAAAAAGATCACAAGTAATTACATCATCAGAGGAGGTTGGGCAAATTAAACCGATAGCCTCATTTCTAATCCTACGTGTAGGTACTGAGGCACTACCAAACGTATGCCACCATAGCTGATGCTCTAACTTAACTAATTTAACCGGCGAGCAGGTACAACGACGACAGCAAAATGGACCAGCTCCATAGACGTACATGCGACGGATAAAAAGATTCGATGGAGGCTGCTACTGTAAGGTGTATCATCTTTTTTCCAGCATGATGAAGCTGCTACTTTCTCCGTTTAATAAGGTAACACTTTTTTTTAGATATAGTAGATACATCTACGCACTAAATTTAAAACACATCTACATATACATGCGTTTTTGAAAAGGCGGCTCTCTTACATTTATGAACGGAGGAGTACATTATATAGTCTCTAAGGATAAGGTGCAAATTTTCCTGGACTTAACCCTAACATTGTTATTATTTCATGCAATCTACCGAACTTTTTAGGCTCGTGGCTTGCGCCATTCTGCGGATGACGTATTTTGGACATAGTGATGATTCGAGAAATCGTTTCAGAAGTTAACTTCTTGTGAAGAAGAACCATCCACTGTAGGAGTGCTTTTAGATTGGTGATTCTGTCCCACTCCCTCCCCGCGTATTCCCTCTCATCCCTGTCGTATTTCTTACCAACGTGGACACCGTATGATACAGTTCGTGACCCCCGTACTATACCCGCTACCTAATCCTTTCTCCCTATTTTTTGGCCGCGCGTGCGCAGCTCACGTTCTCGCACGCAGCCCCCATCCCCCCCCCCCCCCCCCCCCCCCCCCGCCACGCCCACGCTCGTCCCTCGCTCGCAGAGCGTGCCTGCAACCGCACTCTCGCACTCCGGCGCCCACTCCCGCCACTGTGAGCCCCTTGCTTTAGTTTTTGCCGCGCACATCTAGCCTTCCCCCACCGCACTTTCTGGCGCCACCTCTGCTTCGCTCGTTTCGTCGCCCAACTGCTCCCTCCTGGTGAACTCCCTCTCCCCCTCCCCACCCCACCACTACAGGACGCGCGCGCTACGCCAAGGGAAAAAACCGTCGGCGTAGGCCAAAATGACCTCGGCGTATGGTACGCCGACGGCTGCCCTCGACGTAGCCTCCTCGGCAAAGGTCTCCCTCGGCGGAGCACACTCAATCTGTCGGCGTATCAAAATACCGTCGGCATGACGGCTTTTCCCTCGGCGTAGCGGCCGTCGGCATAGCCTGTCGACCGGTTGCAAAAACATTTTTTATTTTTTTTTATTTTTTTATTCTTTAAATTGTTTGACTCGTTAATCTCCTACTTTGAACATTTTTAACAATAATTACACTTAATATTTGATTAAATTTCAGTCTTAGTCAAACTTCCCAGCCGGTCATCCATCCTAATACTACTTCAGCTCCAGCACGCTTAACTTCCTCGTTCCTTCAGAATCCGTTTTCGCAAAGTAATTCATACATTATTGTCAATACTATGATATCAATCCTATTAACTCTTATATCATCATGTCATGTTTGTATTTTTTGAAATTACAAACAATTATATAAGTAAACATTAATGAATAAGTAAAAATATTATTGAATTCAAATAAAAATATAATAATTTTACTTTTTTTATTTTTCTATTTAATATGGAATAATTAATATCTTTAAATCTGTAAATCGGAATTCGACAAATAATATGTCTAAATTGATCAAAAAAATGAGAGGAATCCAAATATGATATCCATATCAACTAATCACAAACCCTCCATTTTTGAATTAGCTATTTGGTGGTTGCTTTAGAAAATCCTCTTTTTGCGCTCGGATAATGAAAATGGCTTTTGGTGCGATGAAAAGGAAAACTTGCATTGGATCTTTGATAAAATAGCATATTGTGAACCTAAAATGATTTTTGTAAAAAAACATGAGCATCGGATCATGTACCTGTAGTTCATATCTGACCCACTTCCTACCGATTCGACATGAATTTGTCTTTTTCACCAGAGGTGGACGGAAAGGTTTCGGATCCCCCTGTTGGGACATTGTCCATACAAGGTGGTATAGTATTTTTGTAAAATGTGGTGGTAGCATTTTGAATTATCTATTTGGTGATTGCTTCATAAAATCGTCCATTTTTTGTGCTCGGAAAATGGGAAATGGCTTTTTGGTGCGACGAAAAGGAAAACTTCCTCCTGCAACATTGTTCGCCATCCCATGATGCATGTCTATGCACAATATGGGCACATTATCATAAACTATGCCTTGATTCTAGCCATAATATTGGTCATTTGACCCGAAAGCCAAGAAACCTCGAATGAGATAGGTCATTTTGTGAAGGTTTTTTGAGACATAATCAATATATCAAGTTTGATATTTTTCCTTATAACTATGTCACATAATATGACACCACGCGAAGGTTTCATATTGTTTCGATCGCTTTTGAATTTTTAATGCCCATTTTAAACTATCGTCAGACTTTGTCGAACAGCGGGCATGAATATTCTTTGCTCGGGGCCAAGCCTCGCTAAACTCGCTAAACTTGCATTGGATCTTTGATAAAATAGCATATTATGAACCTAAAAATTATTTTTATAAAAAAACATGAGCATCGTATCATGTACATGTAGTTCATATCTGACCCACTTCCTACCGATTCGGCAGGAATTTGTCTTTTTCACCAGAGGTGGACGGAAAGGTTTCGGATCCCCTGTTAGGATATTGTCCATATAAGATGGTATAATATTTTTGTAAAATGTGATGGTAGCATTTTGAATTAGCCATTTGGTGGTTGCTTCACAAAACCGTCCGTTTTTTATGCTCAGAAAATGGGAAATGGCTTTTTTGTGCAATGAAAAGGAAACTTTCTCCTGCAACATTGTTCTCCATCTCATGATGCATGTGTATGCACAATATGGACACATTATCACAAACTATGCCTTGATTCTAGCCATAACATTGGTCATTTGACTCGAAAACCAAGAAAGCTCGAATGAGATAGGTCATTTTGTGAAGGTTTTTTTTGAGACATAATCAATATATCAAGTTTGATATTTTTCCTTATAACTATGTCACATAATATGACACCACACGAAGGTTTCGTATTGTTTCGATCGTTTTTGAATTTTTTATGTCCGTTTTAAACTATCGTCAAACTTTGCCGAACGGCGGGCATGAAGATTCTTAGCTCAGGGCCGAGCCTCGCTAAACTTGCATTGGATCTTTGATAAAATAGCATATTGTGAACCTAAAAATGATTTTTTGTAAAAAAACATGAGCATCGGATCATGTACATATAGTTCATATCTGACCCACTTCCTGCCGATTCGGCAGGAATTTGTCTTTTTCACCAAAGGTGGACGGAAAGGTTTCGGATCTCCATGTTGGGAACATTGTCCATATAAGATGGTCTAGTATTTTTGTAAAATGTTGTGGTAGTATTTTGAATTAGCCATTTGGTGGTTGCTTCGCAAAACCGTCCGTTTTTATGCTCGAAAAATGGAAAATGGATTTTTGGTGCGACAAAAAGGAAAGCTTCCTCCTGCAACATTGTTCGCCATCCTATGATGCACATGTATGCACAATATGGGCATATTATCACAAACTATGCCTTGATTCTAGCCATAACATTGGTCATTTGACCCGAAAGCCAAGAAACCTCGAATGAGATAGGTCATTTTGTGAAGCTTTCTTTGAGACATAATCAATATACCAAGTTTGATATTTTTCCTTCTAACTATGTCACATAATATAACACCACACGAAGGTTTTGCATTGTTTCGATCGTTTTTGAAATTTTTATGACTATTTTAAACTATATATAATGTTTTATGTTTTACTTAATTTTTATTGAAAAATGTGTAATATTTGAGTGTAGATAGATAGGTCTTATTTTTTTGCAAATTTTGATATATTATTTGTATTTTTCTGAATTAGAATAATTTAGTTATGATTTTTCAAAGTTTAATGAGATAAAATAAAAAATAGCTACGCCGAGGGCAGCCGTCGGCGTAGCATAGGATATGCTGAGGGCAATCTACGCCGACGGCTGCTTGGCGGGGCTGCCATGGTCGGGGACGTCGGCGTAGCTTCTCATTCCTATAGTGCCCCCCCCCCCCTCCCCTCGCTGGCAGCAGATCTGATACGGGCGGCTATGCTTTGAGGCATTTTTATCAAATCCGTTATAGGGTTTCACCAAATCCTGGCGGACCCCACCATCATCTCCACCGCCGAGGTATTTTATGCAGCCGTTTTTAAAAAGGCAACTATCTTACAATTATAACGGAGTAGATACATCTACGCACTAAAACACGTCTACATACACGCGTTTTTAAAAAGGCAACTATCTTACAATTGTAACTGAGGGAGTACATTATATAGTTTCTAAGGAGATAAGGTGCAAATTTACTCCTGAACTTAACCCTAATATTGGTGTTATTTCCTGCAATCTACCAAACTTTTTAGGCTCGTGGCTTGCGCCATTATGCGGATGAGGTATTTTGGACATAGTACGTGATGATTCCGTTGGAGCAAGGAGAGTGCGCGCTTTTAGACCAAAGGTCCTAAACTCTCGACATGTCCTGGTTCCTTTTTGAGATCAAGCGAAGGACCTTAGTTGTTCGTTTCTACCTCGGCATCCACTTTTTTTTAAAAAAAATAGACGTTTTTATTATTTAACAGTAAAGTTTACACCCTGCCTCTGCATAGTTAGGATGCACACAGCCGATCAACCATAGAGTCTAGACGAAAGCAATTAAATGTAATTACAAAAAAATGTAAATCAAAACACAGTTCTTCAAACTAGCTAAGGAAGATCTATCCGCAGTGATTGCTGCCATCCATGTCGGGAGAAGATGTCTCACGCCGTATCCTCCAACCGCCTACAGCCCTCTGCAAATAAGTTGCGGAACTCCATACGTTATAGAGAAGTCCATGATCGGAGGACAGCCGTGACTCGATAGATAACCTCGGCATCCACTTATGTCCATACAAGGATGATCCCTTCCATCTAGAAGCAAAGTTCAGCTTTCAGGGCATCACTACATTGGCGCATGCTCGACATGACATTAGATGTTTTAGAGCTATCAAATTTTGGATGAACGTATGTACTAAATAGTGTTTAGATTCATTAAAATTTTGGAAAATCTGAGTCATCTATTTTGGGACGAAGAAAGTATATAATTTCACCGCTTCGGTTCTGCAGAATCACTCGTGCGACTGCTGAGCCATCGTTCTCCAAGAGGGCCCTGTCAATATTCAGCTTTGCAATTCCAACACACGGTCGACTCAATGGATATTCAGCTTATCCAATTTTGTTTTGCATCCACCGCATATAGTTCATAAGTTAGCCATTGACATCTAATGTATATTTGTATATATGTATTTTCTCCACCTGTTAGGGGGTTTCTGCATATTCTCGCATATACATGTAACTATATGTTGTGGTCTTTGGCTCCCAGGGAATCCAACTTGTCTATTCCTAACATGGTATCAGAGCCTAAGGTCTCGAGTTCGAGTCCTGGCTTTCGCAATTTATCCTAAAATTGTTGTTGACCCCTCTATGTCCACGTATAGGCCTCTTGAGTCATACGTGAGTTTCGCGCGCCGTCGCTCTCTTCCGGTTACACGTGCTGACTTCTCTCCGTCACACGTGAGAGGGGGTGTTGAAGTGTATAAGTGGATTACACTAGCCATTTCCATCAGTTCGGACTTTTGGTTGCGTTGGCTAGTGCATGAAGCTTGACATGGTATCAAGCTGCCAGACCCCGACGGGCCTCCCTGCATCGATATGCTGCTGACGCGCCGGCCACCCGACGCCCTCTCCCTGATTCTTGCCACGCGCACGTCCTGTCCCCATCAAGCTGTTTGGGTTGTCCTTCTTGCATCCACATCTACACACATATACTTGCCCCCTAAAAACCATCTACACCCAATTCTGCCTTACCCTCCTGCATAACCGCTCACTTCCGCTCGGGCCCCGCCACTGCTACTCCCTGCCACGCCCTCCTGCTATACTCCCTGCCCCGCGTACTCCTCCGGCCTGGTGCACATACACCCGCGGCGTCCTTTGCATCTGGTGCACATACACCCTGCTGTCCACACGCGGTTGACCAACTCGCCGTCTACCCCTGCTGCCCACCCGTCGCTGACTACCTGGGCCCGCACCTGCTGGCCCGCCGTCTGCCCGTTGCTGCCTGCCGTGTTACTTCTTGGGCCCTCTGGCCGGCGCCCCGCTGTCTCCCTGTTGGCTCTTTCCCGTCTCTTTCGTCGGACCTGATCGTTGAAAAAAAAAACAATGTTGCCTCCGTCTCTTGCTGCTGTTTCTTCCGATGCTCCCGTCATGCGCTCGGGTCTTCCTTCATTACTTGGACCTTGCCCGTCGACTTCATCTTTGTCGGCGCGCCACCCTACGTCGGTCCTCGTGGATTCTTCATGTGGTTATCCGACCTCGTCTCCGTTGCCTTGTTGCTCTTCACCGACTCTGTCTATGTCGGCTCGCCGCTCTACATCGACTCTCGCGGCTTCTTCACGCGGTTCTGTCCGCGTTTCGTCGACTTCGTCTTCGTTGGCCTGCCGCTCTACATCAACTCTTGCGGCCTCAACGTGGTTATGGCCGCGCTTCACCGACCTCGTCTACGTCGGCTCGCCGCTCGACATCGACCTTTGCGGCTTCTTTAGGCGGCTATGGCCGGCCTTCGCCGACTTCGTCTACGTCGGTCTGCCGCTCTACATCGCTTTTCGCGGCCTCTTCACGTGGTTATGGCCGCGCTTCTCCGTCCCCGTCTATGTCGGCCCACCGCTCGACATCGACTCTTGCGGTTTCTTCAGGCGGCTGTGACCGTCCTTCGTCGACTCCGTCTTCATCGGTGTATTGCTCTCCGTCGTCACCTTTGGCGGCCTCTGTGTGTGTTGGTGATAGCTCCTCGTCGGCACCTGATTGTACCTCGACCTCTCCAATCGTGCCCCTTTCTGCGCATGAGATAGCGCAGCTTCGATGCTTGGGATTCTTCACCGACAGGTTCTACTGGTTCTGCGACTGAGTTTTCTGGCATTGAGCGACCACCTCCTCCTTCTCTAGGTACATCCCCATGGCTTCTTGATACTGGAGCTTCTTTTCATATGACTCCTGATTATTCCTCGTTGCATTCTGTTCGACCTGTCGACCCTCCTGTTCGTGTTCTTACTGCCGATGGTACCCCTCACCCAGTCATTAGTTGAGGCATTCTTAGTACTTCCTCGTTTTATGTTCCTTCTGTTGCGCATGTTCCTCAACTTAACATGCAACTCTTTTCTGGTAGTCAGATCGTTGACTCTCGTTGTAGCATCACTCTCGACTTTGATTCTTGTTCTGTTCAGGATCGTCGCACGGGCACTATGCTTGGTGCTGGCCCCGCCGCCATGATGGCCTTTGGGAGCTTCACTGGCTTCGTCTTCCTTCTGATGCCACCGTCGTCAGTTCCTCGGCATCTGTAGCTGTCGCTACTAGCTCTTTTCAGCAGTGGCATCATCGTCTTGGACATTTATGTGGTTCTCGCCTCTCGTCTTTAGTTCATCGTGGTGTTCTGGGGTCTGTCTCCGGAAACGCTTCTTTGGATTGTTAGGGCTGTCACCTTGGTAAGCAGATTCAGCTACCGTATCCTCATAGTGAGTCTGTGTCCGAGCGTCCTTTTGATCTTGTTCACTCTAATGTTTGGGGTCCAGCTCCTTTCCCCTCGAAAGGAGGTCATCGCTACTATGTTCTCTTTATCAATGATTTTTCTCGTCACACTTGGATATATTTCATGCGCTCTCGCAGTGAGGTGTTGTCCATTTATCGGCGCTTTGCGGCTATGGTCCGCACTCAGTATTCCTCGCCCATTCGTGTGTTCCGTGCTGATTTCGCTGGTGAGTATATCTCTCAGCACATGCGTGGTGTTCTTGCTGAGCAGGGCACCCTTGATCAGTTTTCTTGTCCCGGTGCACATGCTCAAAATGGTGTTGCTGAGCGTAAGCATCGCCATATTCTTGAGACCACCCGTGCTATGATGATTGCTTCTTCTCTTCCGCCGCATTTCTGAGCTGAGGCTATCGCTACGTCGACTTATCTCATTAACATCCAGCCTTCTGCTGCCCTCCAAGGTGGCATCCCTCTCGAGCGTCTCTCTGGTGGTTCTCCAGACTACTCGGCTCTTCGTTCGTTTGGTTGCGTTTTCTATGTTCTTCTCCCTCCTCGTGAACGCACCCAACTGACCGCTCAGTCTGTTGAGTGTGTATTTCTTGGCTACAGTGATGAGCATAAGGGCTATCGCTGTTGGGACCCTGTTGGTCGTCGGATGTGCATCTCTTGTGACCTCCTTCTACCCTCGCCCCACCTCTGGTACCTACCCGGTGGATGATATCTCCTTTCTTCTGTTTCCTGATGCACCTCCTTCTGTTCCTATTGTCCCTCCTCCTAGACCTCGTTCTGATGCGACCTCTTCGTCCCCGACGCCATCCTATTCGAATCCGTTGTCCTCCTCCCCACCTAGTTCTCCTTTTTCTTCTTCTGATCCTCCGCCCACCTCACCGTTGTCTCCTTTTCCCTTTCATTATTCTCGTCGCACTCATGTTCTAGATCCTCCTCCTGATGTCCCTTCTTCTTCTTCTTCTTCTTCTTCTTCTTCTTCTTCTTCTTCTTCTTCTTCTGATATGGCATCTTCTTCTTCTTCTGACGAGCTTCCCTCTCCTCTTCCGGCGACTCGTCCACGTCGTCCTCCAGACCGTTACTCTCCTAGTCAGTACGGTCTTTCTGTTGCCTCCGAGCCGACTTCTTATCGGGATGCTGAGCGTCATCCTGAATGGCAGCTTGCTATGGCTGAGGAGATTGCTACGCTTGAGCGCACTGGCACCTGGGATCTTGTCTCTCCCCCTCCCGGTGTTCGTCCTATCACGTGTAAGTGGGTCTATAAAATTAAGACTCGCTCTAATGGATCTCTTGAGCGCTACAAAGCGCGTCTTGTAGCTCGTGGCTTTCAGCAGGAGCACGGCCGTGACTATGATGAGACTTTTGCCCCTGTGGCTCATATGACCACTGTGCGTACTCTTCTTGCTGTTGCTTCTGTTCGACATTGGTCGGCGAGTTGAGTGAGGAGGTTTACATGCAGCCTCCTCCCGGGTATTTTGTCCCTGATGGGATGGTCTGTCGCCTTCGGCGTTCTCTTTATGGCCTGAAACAGGCCCCTCGTGCCTGGTTTGAGTGTTTTGCCTCTGTGGTGACTGCTGTTGGTTTCTCTCCCAGCGCTCATGATCCAGCGCTGTTCGTCCACACTTCTCCTCGTGGACGCACTCTTCTCCTTCTCTATGTTGATGATATGATCATTACTGGTGATGATCCTGAGTATATTGCCTTTGTTAAGGCTCATCTTCGTGAGCAGTTTCTTATGACCGATCTTGGTCCTCTCCGCTATTTCCTTGGGATCGAGGTTTCTTCCACTTCTGATGGCTTTTCTATCTCTCAGGAAAAGTATATTCAGGATCTTCTTGCTCGTGCTGCTCTTGGGTATGAGCGCACTGTTGAGACTCCTATGGAGCTTAATGTTAAGCTTCGTCCTACTGATGGTGATCCTTTTCCTGATCCGACGCGTTATCGCCATCTTATTGGGAGTCTTGTTTATCTTGCTGTCACTCGTTCTGATATATCTTATCATGTTCATATTCTGAGTTAGTTTGTCTCAGCTCCTACCACTGTCCACTATAGTCATCTCCTCCGTGTTCTTCGTTATCTTCGTGGCACGATTACTCGTCGCTTTTTTTTTCCTCGTTCCAGCTCTCTCCAGCTCCAGTGCTACTCGGATGCTACTTGGCGAGTGATCCTTCGGATCGTCGTTCACTTTCTGCTTACTGTGTGTTTCTTGGTGGTTCGCTTGTTGCTTGGAAGACGAAGAAACAGGTTGCAGTTTCCCGTTCGAGTGTAGAGGCTGAGTTGCGAGCTATGGCCTTGTTGATTGCTGAGGTGACATGGTTGCGGTGGTTGCTTGCGGATTTTAGGGTCTCTGTTACGACACTCACTCCACTTTTGTCTGACAGTACAGGTGCTATCAGTATTGCACGTGATCCGGTCAAGCATGAGCTTACCAAGCATATTGGTGTTGATGCTTTTTATACACGTGCTCAGGTGCAGGCTCAGGTTGTTGCGCTTCAGTATGTGCCTTCAGATTTGCAGTTGGCGGATTTCTTTACAAAGGCACAAACTAGAGTGCAGCATGACTTCTTACTCTCCAAACTCAGTGTTGTGGATCCACCATGAGTTTGAGGGGGGTGTTAGATGTATATTTGTATATGTGTATTTTTCCCACCTGTTAGGAGGTTTTCTGCATATTCTCGCATGTACATGTAACTATATGTTGTGGCCTTTGGCCCCTATTCCTAACAATCCTAACTTAACTAATTTAACCGACGAGCAGATACAATGACGACAAACAAAATGAACCAGCTCTATGCATGGATGCACGTGCAATGGATCTAAAATGACGCAACAACTAACCAGCTAGCGAGTCCAGACGATGCTACTCCCAAATGTATCATTTCTTTTATAGCATAAAGGGGTTGAGTTAATCAAATAGGAGTCATGTTATAATTTCCAAAGGATAAGGTCCGCACGTCACGTTGAAAATCCTGCAATCTACTACTCTTTGCCGGTTTGTGGCTTGCACTAGGGATACAGAAGAGGGATCCCACTTAATGACTTGTTAGTTCAAAATTAACCTAGCTAAAACTGAGCACTATGCCTAGAAAGGGCTCTAAGCCGGATCCCGCCTTGCTACCCTAGCTTGCACCATTCTACGAACGAGGTATTTTAGACATAGTGACAATACGTTTTGAAGCAAGGAGAGTGCACACTTTCTAAGACCAAATGCCCTAGACTCGACATGTCTCAGTTCCTTTGAGGGATCAAGCGAACAATTTCAGAGATGTTTGTGTCAACCTAGACATAACTTATGTCCACTCGAGTGCAAGGGTGATCCCTTCAATGCACACGTAAAGTTTAGTTTCTAGGGCACCATCGTATTGAACGCATGCTCGACACGATGAGAAGATAATTTCACCGACCGAGTTCCAGAAAATCATTCCCGCAACCATTGGGACATTATTCTCACGAAAGGCTCCATTGATATTATTCCTTTGCAATTCCAGCATAGAGTCAACTCCATCGATATTGAGCCTTGCAATTCCAACACATGGCCAACTCCATTGATATCCAGCTTGCGATTCAAGCACACAGTCGACTCCATCGATATTAAGCTCTGCAAATCAAGCAAATGGCAAAGAGGTCAAGGAAATCATAGAACTGTGGAAAATCCGATAGCCAAGGGTCCAACCAAGGAGCATCTCCCGTCCATTGACTATAGTGAACGATGCCCCTAGCCAGATGTCATGTTTGATGTCTTGAATGGCTCTCCAGAACTGAGAGCCTTCCCGACGCTCACATGCTAGCAGGGTGGCCCCGGAGGTATTTGGCTTTGATGAGCTGAAGCCATAAACCTCCATTGTCCTTGAGGATACACCAATAGAGCAACATTAAAGCGGCGCGAGTCGAGAATCCCTTTTCCCCAAGGATCTTGGGGCGCAGATGTCAACCCATTTTACCATACGGTATTTCTGGTGCCCGTCCCTACCCAAAAGAACCGGGAAAACTCTAAAGAAGTCTGCATATGTCCCCTTAGGTAGCAGGTACAACCCCATCTGATACATGTGGAGGTTGAACATGCACGAGTTAATCAGTACCATCTTGCTCCCCTTGGTCGTGAGTCTAGCTCGCCAGGGTTCATCTTTTGACTGAATCCTCATGACCAGGAGGCAGGTCCTTGATCAGAACACGTGTATCCCATATAGGCATCCCCAGATAAGTGATGGGGAAGTCTGCCAATCTATAGTTGAGGTTGTCAGCGATACGTTGATTGCCCCGTTTGAGTATTGCAAGATCATAATCTTGCTCTTATCGGTTGATCTTAAGTGCCGACATGGATTCAAAGCATAGGAGCAAGAATTTGAGATTGATGATATCAAACTCCTAGCCCTGCACCATGATCGTGGTATCATTCGCATATTGGAGGTGAGAGATCCCTCCTATGGGGATAAGATGCCCTGCCACACCAGTAATGTGGCCAGTGACTTTTGCTCTATCCAAAATCTCTACAAGGGCATCAACCACAAAGGTAAACAAGAGGGGCGATATCAGGTCTCCCTCTCTCACTCCACAAGATGATCTAAAATAAGGACCAACATCCCCATTAATATTAATCGCGGTGTTAGCACTCATGACGAACTGCATGATCCAACAAATCACTCTTTCATCAAACCCCTCCTCTCGAGAACCTGCCAGAGGATGGCGGAGTCCAATGGGTCATATGCCTTCTGGAAGTCCTACTTAAGGAACCTTGAACTCATGAATAATTTTATAGAGGGCAAGGACACCATCATGAATCAAGCGTCCCTTCAAGAAGGCAAACTGGAGTTGGTGGGTAAGGCGTTCCATGACTAGAGCAATTCTAGAAGCGCAGACTTTTTCGAAGATACGCTGGATGGCGTCGATTACAAAAGTCCCTATGTAGAATTCCTGAAACATCAGCATGATGACTGGCTATAGCTGATCCTAAAAGGTTTGGAAGAAGACGGTCGGAAGACCATCCAGCCGAGGGGAATTGGTTTTCATGGAATTAATCACCGTGGATACCTCCTCCAGGAGGAATGGGAGCGTGAGCTCCACATTCTCGGCGGTTGTAACCGTGGGCCCCACGAGCTAGAAGTTGGGGGTCAGCGATATCCCAGATCGCGACATAGATGAGAACGTATCCTTATAGAAGGTGTATATATGGGAAGAGATCACCTTTGGGTCTTCTAGAAGGTTATCCTCCTCCCAGAGGCAGTGGATCGAACATTTGCTCCACCTACCATTAGAAATATGACATGGAAGTAGGCCGTGTTTGACTCCCCCTAGAGAGTCATGTTCTGTCGACTCCGCTGTCACCAGAATGCCTTCTCTCCCTTATGATATCCATATGGTGGAAGTCTCTAGGAGTATCTACGGGACTAGGCCTCTGCCGATAGGCCTGCCAGGTCTGCTTCCCAATCAACATCCTGGATCTCCTACAGAAGCGACTCTTTCTGGCCTCTCAGTGCCGCCCCAAGGCTCGCCCCGAGCCTCGCATGAATTGGCATGAGATCTTGGCACAATGGTGCCAGACATCCACCGCAATAAACACGCAAGGGTGGTAGGTAGCCACCTCCAACCACCTCAACTGAACGGCCTTCGTGAACCCTGACTATTGAAGTAAGAGCATCTCCAGCAGAAGCCCAAAAATGCAGCGCTACAAATCAGTTTTGGAGTGCGCGCTATCGCATTTGAGCGCTGCAAAATCGCGCGACCTCCGCCGGAGGCGCTAAAATGCAGCGCCCGAGTGTCCGCGAGTTTTTTGCCTCCAAAAAACCTCATCCACCGCCCCGAACGACCCGATGGACAGAAGTCCAGCAAGGTCGAAGCCTCGAACCACCAAACCTGCCGCCCACTAGCATGCACCACTATAGTCATGAAGTCGCCATTGTCGTCTCACTGAAGCTATCGACACGAGGCCTGCACCACAGAGGCGAACAATAACTCGAATTGGGGCTAGTAGTACCGTGGACCTGCGAGAGGGAGCAACCTCCACCCCCATGTGGGTGTAGTCGACCGGACAAGGCAGCAGAGCACACCAGTCCCAGATGGGTTTGGCGGTTCCGTAAAGCCCCCCAGAGCACACCAGTCCCAAGAGGGTCCGTCTGGGTCCAAATTAGACTCGTAAAGCCCACCGCCACGCTGCAACAAGCCTGCCACCGTCCCCATCCTCGAGGCCACCGTCATCACCATCACAAGACACATGGCCGCCGTCACAGGCAGAACGGCCCACCGGAACCCAAATGGGGCCCATAGGGCCAGATATGGGGCATACGGGAGGTGTCCCGCAACCCTCCAACATCGTGCCGCTGCATCACCCATGCGTTGCTGAGTCGCCAGCACCACAGTGTCGACACTCCCGTCTGCGAACGGACCCTAGCAGCCAAGCCAGCACCTCCCATGGCCAGCAAACTCCATGTGCGCGCCGCCAAGGAAGGGGAAAGGCAGGGGCCAGTCGCCGCCGGCTCCGCGCGGGCCTAGTCCAGAGAAAACTGGAGGCGACAGCGGGAAGGGGTGGAGGGGTGGAGAGGCTGGGAGAGGTGGCGACGGCGGTGACCCCGTCGTCCGCGCGGAGGCGAGGGAGTCACGAGAGCGAGGGTTCATGAGTGCACATACTCTTCATTCATTATATAGACTAACACATGTCTTGCTCGAATCTCGCAACCGCGTCAAGTCTTAACACCAAGGTGATTTGAGGTGATGCTTAAGTGGATTTGACACTTCCAATTCGATTACACAGGAAAAAGTTGGCAATGCCACAGTTTCAAATTTCTCCGACTTAAAGTACGTACGTGCACGTGTGGCGTGTGGGGGATATATAAGCCGAGGTTGTAAAAAGAAGACCAAATTAATTAATCTGTTCACGTTGAAGATCAACAACCGTGGGAGAGTGGGACCTGTGAGCTTATTATCGCACCGTCAAATGCCTTGGGGATTAATCGCGTTGAGTTGAAAACTCGTTGTGTATAGCTTAGCTTGAGTACTGCATGCATCATCATACTTGAACGAAATTACGAAAAAGAAAATGACGACGATTAATCAAACGGATGGATCGTAATCAAATGTCTAATTAGATCTGGATAATAGTATATTCCACATTTCGATAGCTGTCGCCGGCTGCAATTCATGGAATCAATCAGTCCAACTCGTTACTTACATGTGTGAATTAACCCTGACGTATGTACTACGTGCGGTCCATTCATAGTACGGCGTACTACAAGTAAGTACTAGTCTGAAAATATCATGGTATTAATTAAGGGCGGGAAAACGTACATAATAATTTGTAAATTATAGTTGATCAATAGAGTGCTTTGTGGGTTCCCCGCTGTTGCGAAAGCGACAGTTATCGTTAACTAAGTGATGCCCTACTCGTGGAAACGAAAGATGATTTTTTACTATTAAACATTAAATGAAGATATTAAGTATCAGATTCGAGATATTCTAGATTTGGATTGATCAAACGATTGTCATGGTCGCCTTAGAACCGTCATCCATCAATTCTGGCATTGTCATTTTCTCTATGGAAACATAATGGTACTCCCTCCGTTTGGAAATATAAGATGTTTTAGATTTGTAAAGGAGATGTATCTAGACATATTTTAGTGTCTAGATTCATTTGAACCTATACACTAAAACGTGTCTAGATACATCTCCTTTAAAAACCTAAAACATCTTATATTTCTAAACGGAGGGAGTAGAATTTATATTTCTCGAACCGGGACTAATCCTTTTTCAGAATTTCCCCCATGGGGTAGTCGTAGTTGTGCATAGTGCATAAAGGCCAGGTCCAAGGATCAAGTTCTTACCATCATCCTTACTGGCAATTGCAAGAATTATTTACGACCTATTTTGGAAATCCTTTTTTTGGTTTTAATGACAAAGCTGGGTGGAATCCCCTGTCTTGTTATTTTCTTATCTAAGATTCATGAATTATTTATAATCTATTTTGGAAATCCCTTTTTTTTGTTTTAGTGACGGAGCTGGGTGATATCCACTGTCTTGTTATTTTCTTATCTAAGATTAGTTTTTTTCATAATGGTAGGTTTAGCTTTGTATTTCTAAATGGTTGACATCCCCAACTTGTGAAGCTATCTTTACGACTAATAATCCATAACCAGTATTGCACCGACTCAAGGCATAATTGAAAAAAAAGGACACAACATAATATTAAAAACACACAAAATTAAGTTAGAAAATAGGGATGACAATGGGTTGAGTGTTGCCGAGCAGAGCACCTTGCCCACGGTGGTGGAGCTTGACAGAAACCGCAGGGGGTACAATAATTTGGAGTCTGTTTTTTACTACTACCTCCGATCCTAAATAAGTATCGTCATTTTGAACTAGAGTTAGTTCAAAACCGTGACACTTATTTAGGATCAGAGGGAGTAGTAAACTTGCACGTGCAGCGCACGTTTTGTTATCTGTAATAAAAACATCTACTTGCTCTGTTTCAAATTAGATATCAAAAATTCGTCTTGTAATCTATAATAAAAATATGTTTCAAATTAGATATCAGAAATTTGTTTAGATTCACTTATATCTATCTATTTATATATATAAACACGTCTCGATACATAATCTTGGACATTTAATTCGAGACGGAGAGAGTATTATGTCTTATTTCATAGTGAGTTTTTTACCGACCCACTTAAATGTGTCTCATGCATAACAACGTGAGCGCCCATTTAACACACGATCCAAATAGTTTTATAAATCTTTTAATGATATTTCTTTGTGAAACCTTGTGTCAAGTCCCAGTCATACAAAAAGGTCATACCCCGAGAACAAGCTCTCTCTCTCTCTCTCTCTCTCTCTCTCTCTCTCTCTCTCTCTCTCAGGTCACTGTTAAAAAAGACTCGTCACCTACCTCTCTACCCCTCTCCTGTCTCACAGCCATTCCCCATTTGTGTGGTCGCCACCTCCCTCTAGCCTCTCTCTCCACCTCGTCAGGCCCCCATCCTTCATCCCCACCGCCCCTTCTCGTTGAAACCGGTTGTCGAAGTGCCTGAGGAGGCACTCGAGCTCGGCATGCTCGCACGCGACCCCGCGCCAGGCGTCGTAGGAGGCAGACATGGAGGCGCAGGGACTCGCACACCCTTGATCTTCCTGGCCCCTTCTTGATGAATCCGGTCGCCGAAGTGCCCGAGGAGGAGCTCGAGCTCGGCATGCATGCTCCCGGGCGACCTAGCACCAGGCGCCGTCGGAGGCGGAGGTGCGGGACTCATCTCCACCGGATCAGCAGCCGCGGGCTCCACAACACCGACCACAAAATAAAAGGTCAAATCCGTTCCTCTTTTGGTCTAGAGTGATCTTTCAGGGCTAGATATGAGGATATATTTAGTTGGTTATAGTAGTTGTTGGAATTTTTGCCTAAATAGGCCCAGCCCATTTATTATATGCCAATAAATTCCTAAAAATCCTAGAGGCCCATTTGGCCCATTCATGCAAGGCAAGAGCTGGGACAAATGTTTAGTCCCACATTGCAAGTTGAGTGAAAGTTGGACCAGCTTATAAGGTGAGCTCTCCTACCACTTGGTAAAAGGATGAGAAGGAGAAGGAGAGAATTCCACACGCGCGCTCCTCCTCCTCGCTCGCCTCACCACGTCTCGCCTCGCCTCGCCTCATCATGTCATGTCACGACGCGCGCGCGCCCGCGGGTTGCGGGAATCTCGCCGAGCCGAGCTTTATTTTGCCACGCATGAATGGTATATGAACAGATGTACAGAAGCTGAAACGTTTGCTTTGAGTGGACTTTTAATACGAGTTAAATGAATACGAATTGAGTGGAGGCTGTCCGGTGGGCTGCCGCCTGTTCGCTTCATCTACCATCCATTCGTTTCATCTTCTGCGCAGTCTGTCTACCTTCCCCTCGGTGCCTATAAGAGAGAGAGGTTGCGCCTCCTCTCACACATACTGTCACACATCCTTTGCACCTCCAGTTCCAGAGCACTGCGCTACCTAGATCTTCCCCATCCCGTCTTGCGGCGTGCACCGCGAGCCGGGCCAGTAGGCCTCCGAGACCCCGCTGCTTCGAGTCCTGTACGGAGGGTGATAAGGTTTTTGGGGAGCGCTATCAGCGCGACTACTGGCTTCGTCACAGACTCCCTCACAGATAGCGACGTCTTCCCCGACGAGGACTTCTTCCCCGACATCAGCACCCTCTTCCTCGACGACATGGCCAACGACGGTTCCAACGCCTGCGGTTCCTCTTCTGCTACTGCCGTGTATATCTTCTGTCTCAATTTTGTTCTGATCATATCCAAAGTTTTATGCTTTTTAGTTTGTTTGGTTATATGCCTTAATATGTATTCGCTATTTCACATGATTAGTATATTGCCTATTATTCTAATCATGTTTTATCTTGCGTTTATTATGGATAATTCGCTTGGTAAATTGCTCTATTTTTCAACAATCCAAAAACCTTATTTCAGGCAATTTGCCCCAAGTGGCTTTGTTGCTTCTATGAAGCCACCTGTGTTCGAAGGTGTGAATTACAAACGATGGCGTGCGAGAGCAGTGCTCTGGTTTCAGACCATGAGCTGCTATAACGCCATCTATGGCGCACCTGAGGGAGAACTTAATCCCGCTCAGGAAGAGGCGTTCCAAAAACTTGATACCACTTTGAAGGCTGCCTTGATCAGCATCCTTGGCGACAATATTGTCGATTCATATCTGTCATTTAGCAATGGCAAGGATATGTGGGATGCGCTCGAGAGAAAATTTGGAGTCTCCGATGCTGGCGGTGAACTGTATGTCATGGAACAATTCTATGACTATAAGATGGTTGATGACCGCTCCATTGTGGAGCAGGCTCATGAGATACAGTCACTTGCCAGGGAGCTTGAGCACTTCACTTGTGTGTTACCGGACAAGTTTGTTGCCGGAGGCATCATTTCCAAACTTCCCCAGTCATGGAGGAATTTTGCTACTTCTCTGAAGCACAAGAGACAAGAGTTCTCCGTGACGGATCTCATTGGGACTCTTGATGTGGAAGAGAAGGCGAGCGCAAAAGACACACGTGCTCGAGGTACCGAGGGAGGTTCTAATGCCAACCTGGTACAGAAAAGGAACTTCCAGCCTCACAAGTTCAAGAACAAAGGCAGGTATGATGACAAAGGAAAGTTCGATGGAAAGAACAAGGTCTCACAGTCCACCAGCTTCAAGAAGAAGACTGATAAAAGGAAAGGTGCTTGTTATGTGTGCGGTGATCCTAATCATTGGGCCCCTGCTTGTCCCAACCGCTTTGACAAGCGCCAGCATGGGAAGAGCAGCAAGATTGCTAATGTTGTCATGGGCGACGTTGAGATGAAAGATGTTGGGTATGGTATATTACCTACTGTTCTTTCATTATGTCATTCTCCTGATTGGTGGATTGACACGGGCGCTAATGTACATGTCTGTTCTGATATTTCCATGTTTTCTTCATATCAGGTCAGAGGGACTCAAACCATGCTGATGGGGAACGGCTCGCATGCTTCTGTTCATGGTGTTGGTACGGTCGATCTGAAGTTCACTTCAAGAAAGACCGTGCGCCTGAAGAACGTGCATCATGTTCCCTCAATAAATAAAAATCTTGTTAGCGGATCTCTTCTGTGTCGTGATGGCTATAAGATTGTATTCGAGTCCAATAAATTTGTAATTTCAAAATATGGAACCTTTGTTGGTAAAGGCTATGAATTCGGAGGCTTGTTCCGCTTATATCTGTCAGACATTTGTAATAAAGTTGTTAATCATATTTACACGAATTTTGAATCAAATGTCTGGCACTCTCGTCTTTGTCATATTAATTTTGGTTGTATGACGCGGCTAGCCAAAATGAATTTAATCCCTGATTTCTCAATTGTTAAGGGATCTAAGTGCCAAGTCTGCGTGCAAGCTAAACAACCTCGCAAGTCACATACGACTGCAGAAATGAGAAATTTAACACCACTAGAGCTCATACATTCTGATCTTTGTGAGATGAATGGTGTGTTGACAAAAGGTGGAAAGAAATATTTCATGACTTTGATCGATGACTCTACGAGATATTGTCATGTGTATCTTCTGAAATCAAAAGATGAGGCTTTGAGTTTCTTCAAAATCTATAAAGCTGAGGCAGAAAATCAACTTGATCGAAAGATTAAGAGGCTTAGGTTTGATCGTGGTGGAGAGTATTTTTCAAACGAGTTTGATTCCTTTTGTGCGGAACATGGCATAATTCATGAGAGGACGCCTCCCTACTCACCCCAGTCAAATGGAGTAGTCAAAAGAAAGAATCGTACTCTAACTGATTTGGTTAACGCCATGTTAGACACATCGGGTCTTTCTAAGGAATGGTGGGGGGAGGCACTATTGACCGCGTGTCATGTCCTAAACCGAGTTCCCACAAAGAACAAAGAAATTACTCCATTCGAAGAATGGGAGAAGAAAAGATTAAAACTCTCTTACTTACGTACTTGGGGTTGTTTGGCAAAGGTTAATGTACCAATCCCCAAGAAGCGCAAGCTTGGACCAAAAACCATTGATTGTGTTTTTCTGGGCTATGCTTTTCATAACATTGGTTATAGATTCTTGATAGTAAAATCTGAAGTGCCTGACATTCATGTCGGTACAATCATGGAGTCGACTGATGCGACTTTCTTTGAGGATATCTTTCCAATGAAGGATAAACCTAACTCATCAAATCCGGAGATACCTAGTTCATCTAATCAGGAATTTGCTATATTCTCTGAACCTACCATTCCAATTGAACACTCTGATAGTCCTAAGGAGGATGCTAATGAAATTCCTAAAAGGAGGAAGAGACAAAGGACTGCAAAGTATTTTGGTGATGATTTCATTGTGTACCTTGTCGATGACACTCCCACTTCCATTTCAGAAGCTTATGAATCTCCTGATGCTGACTACTGGAAGGAAGATGTTCGTAGTGAGATGAATTCCATCTTAGCTAATGAAACATGGGAGATTACTGATCGTCCTTATGGGTGCAAACCTGTAGGATGTAAATGGGTGTTTAAGAAGAAACTAAGGCCTGATGGTACTATTGAGAAGTATAAGGCAAGGCTTGTGGCCAAGGGTTATACTCAAAAGGAAGGTGAAGACTTCTTTGACACTTACTCACCTGTAGCAAGGTTGACCACCATTCGAGTACTACTTTCTCTGGCTGTCTCACACGGTCTTCTCGTTCATCAAATGGACGTTAAGACGGCTTTCCTAAATGGAGAGTTGGATGAGGAAATTTATATGGATCAACCAGATGGTTTTGTAGTAAATGGTCAAGAAAGAAAAGTGTGCAAGCTACTGAAGTCTTTATATGGTCTTAAACAAGCACCTAAGCAGTGGCACAAAAAATTTGATAAAACCTTAACCGCTACAGGATTTGTTGTAAACGAAGCTGACAAGTGTGTATACTATCGCCATGGTGGGGGTGAGGGAGTCATCCTTTGTTTGTATGTTGATGACATACTGATTTTCGGAACCAACCTTAATGCAATTAAGGAGGTCAAAGATTTCTTATCTCGTTCCTTTGAGATGAAGGATCTGGGAGTAGCTGATGTCATCCTGAACATCAAGTTATTGAGAGATGATGATGGTGGGATTACACTGCTTCAGTCCCACTATGTGGAAAAGATCTTGAGTCGTTTCGGGTATAGCGACATCAATTTTTCTCCTACACCGTATGATCCTAGTGTGTTGCTTCGAAAGAATCGAGGAAATGCTAGAGACCAACTAAGATACTCTCAAATCATTGGCTCGCTTATGTATTTAGCTAGTGCCACGAGACCTGACATCGCCTTTGCTGTAAGCAAACTCAGTCGATTTGTTTCAAATCCAGGAGATGATCACTGGCATGCTCTTGAGAGAGTTATGCGATATCTAAAAGGCACTACGAGCTATGGCATACACTATACCGGGTATCCGAGGGTACTAGAGGGTTATAGTGATTCAAATTGGATATCTGATGCTGACGAGATAAAGGCCACGAGTGGATATGTTTTCACATTTGGTGGTGGCGCTGTTTCTTGGAAGTCTTGCAAGCAGACCATCTTAACGAGATCAACTATGGAAGCAGAACTCACAGCACTAGACACGGCCACTGTTGAAGCAGAGTGGCTTCATGAACTCTTGATGGACTTGCCTGTGGTTGAAAAACCTATACCCGCAATTCCAATGAACTGTGATAATCAAACTGTGATTATTAAGGTGAACAGTTCTAAGGATAATATGAAGTCCTCAAGACATGTGAAGAGGAGACTAAAATCTGTCAGGAAAATGAGAAACTCCGGAGTTATTGCATTGGATTATATCCAAACATCTAAAAACTTGGCAGATCCCTTCACAAAGGGTCTATCACGCAACGTGATAGAAAATGCATCGAAGGAGATGGGTATGAGACCCACAATTTGAGCTTTCCACAGTGGTAAACCACTCTATGTGATCGGAGATCCCGTGAATTAGAATTGGGAGACAAGATGTTGGTTAGCTGAGAGGAAAGTATCCCTACTTTAATAAACACCACTCCATAAAGATGCAATACTTTCCTATTCTGCACGGCAGGTTGATTTATTATCTTAATGTGTTCTAAGTGGCTTATCCTAAGCAAAGATGTTGTCCTGCAGAACATCTTTTGAAGAATACACCTATATAAGTCTGACTGTTAAAACGTCGCAGTCTATGAGAGTAGGGTGCTCTCTAATAAACTCATGAAAGGTCATGGAGTATGATGTATAAGCTCCACCCGCGGGGAAGTCCCACGGTAGCCTAGTATCGGTCAAGACTTTTTGTAAAGCTAGGTTCGCAGCAAACTTGCAGTTCAAGGCATGGTCCACTGTACATGTTGCGGCCTAGTATAACATAAAGCTCTAGGTGGAAGTTCAACTTAACAGTCTCCACTACAGTACCGGTATATAAACAATGTTTTGGAACCAAAGGCAAACTTCATGTGCCTCTGGGATCTGGTGGGGGATTGTTGGAATTTTTGCCTAAATAGACCCAGCCCATTTATTATATGCCAATAAATTCCTAAAAATCCTAGAGGCCCATTTGGCCCATTCATGCAAGGCCAGAGCTGGGACAAATGTTTAGTCCCACATTGCTAGTTGAGTGAAAGTTGGACCAGCTTATAAGGTGAGCTCTCCTACCACCTGGTAAAAGAATGAGAAGGAGAAGGATAGAGTTCCACATGCGCGCTCCTCCTCCTCGCTCGCCTCGCCTCGCCTCGTCACGTCACGACGCGGGTTGCGGGAATCTCGCCGAGCCGAGCTTTATTTTGCCACGCATGAATGGTATATGAACAGATGTACAGAAGCTGAAACGTTTGCTTTGAGTGGAATTTTAATACGATTTAAATGAATACGAATTGAGTGGAGGCTGTCCGGTGGGCTGCCGCCTGTTCGCTTCATCTACCGTCCATTCGTTTCATCTTATGCGCAGTCTGCCTACCTTCCCCTCTGTGCCTATAAGAGAGAGAGGTCGCGCCTCCTCTCAGACATATTGTCACACATCCTTTGCGCCTCCAGTTCCAGAGCACTGCGCTACCTAGATCTTCCCCATCCCGTCTTGCGGCGTGCACCGCGAGCCGGGACAGTAGGCCTCCGAGACCCCGCTGTTTCGAGTCCTGTACGGGAGAAGGGCGATAAGGTTTTTGGGGAGCGCTATCAGCGCGACTACTGGCTTCGTCACGGACTCCCTCACAGATAGCGACGTCTTCCCCGACGAGGACTTCTTCCCCGACATCAGCACCCTCTTCCTCGTCGACATGGTCAACGACGGTTCCAACGCCGGCGGTTCCTCTCCTGCTACTGCCGTGTATATCTTCTGTCTCAATTTTGTTCTGATCGTATCCAAAGTTTTATGTTTTGTAGTTTGTTTGGTTATATGCCTTAATATGTATTCGCTATTTCACATGATTAGTATATTGCCTATTATTTTAATCATGTTTTATCTAGCGTTTATTATAGATAATTCGCTTGGTAAATTGCTCTATTTTTCAACAATCCAAAAACCTTATTTCAGGCAATTTGCCCCAAGTGGCTTTGTTGCTTCTATGAAGCCACCTGTGTTCGAAGGTGTGAATTACAAACGATGGCGTGTGAGATCAGTGCTCTGGTTTCAGACCATGAGCTGCTATAACGCCATCTACGGTGCACCTGAGGGAGAACTTAATCCCGCTCAGGAAGAGGCGTTCCAAAAACTTGATACCACTTTCAAGGCTGCCTTGATCAGCATCCTTGGCGAAAATATTGTCGATTCATATCTGTCATTTAGCAATGGCAAGGATATGTGGGATGCGCTCGAGAGAAAATTTGGAGTCTCCGATGCTGGCGGTGAACTGTATGTCATGGAACAATTCTATGACTATAAGATGGTTGATGACCACTCCATTGTGGAGCAGGCTCATGAGATACAGTCACTTGCCAGGGAGCTTGAGCACTTCACTTGTGTGTTACCGGACAAGTTTGTTGCCGGAGGCATCATTTCCAAACTTCCCCAGTCATGGAGGAATTTTGCTACTTCTCTGAAGCACAAGAGACAAGAGTTCTCCGTGACGGATCTCATTGGGACTCTTGATGTGGAAGAGAAGGCGAGAGCAAAAGACACACGTGCTCGAGGTACCGAGGGAGGTTCTAATGCCAACCTGGTACAGAAAAGGAACTTCCAGCCTCACAAGTTCAAGAACAAAGGCAGGTATGATGACGAAGGAAAGTTCGATGGAAAGAACAAGGTCTCACAGTCCACCAGCTTTAGCAAAAAGGAGACCCCTTTAACACCGGTTCGTGGCATGAAACGGTGTTGAAGGCCCTGTACGAGTGGACCGCGCAACCCCCCTTTAACATCGGTTCGTGGCTTGAACCGGTGTTAAAGGGGGGGCTATATAACACACCGCATCCCACACCCCTCTCTTCCATTTTTTCACTGTCTCATTTTGGAGCCTAGCAAGAGGGTGAGAGGTGTGCTAGTTTGTGTTTTTTTCCTATGCACAAGAGGTGTTCGGTGAAATGCCCGAGAGCTCAAAATAAGTTTTCTCGTTGCTCTTTCCTTCTCGGTCGAGGTCGGCAACTATCCTTTCATGTGTCATTGATGTACTATATATAAATGGTCATCTCCCTATTAATTTTTGATATATACTTTATATTAATGCAGATGAACCGGCAATGGATGTACGGTGACCGACGCACTTCCGAGTACATTACGGGCCTCCAAAATTTCATCGTTGTGGCTAATGCATGCCGTGGTCACAATGGTTTTATGTGTTGTCTGTGTGTTCACTGTAAGAACAAGAAAGACTACTCAAATATCAGAACCATTCACGTCCACCTGCTTCGATCCGGTTTCATGCCCAGCTATAATTGTTGGACCAAGCACGGAGAAAAAGGGGTTGTGATGGAAGACAACGAAGAAGGAGAGGATGATGACAACTATCATAATATGTATCCTGAATATGATGATACTGCAACGGGGTTAGATAATGAAGATCAAGAGGCAGCAGATGGGCCCGCTGATGACGATCTTGGTCGGGCCATTACTGATGCAAAGGAAGAATGTGAAACTGAAAAGGAGAAGGAGAAGCTGAAGCAGATGTTAAAGGATCACAAAACATTGTTGTACCCAACTTGCGAAGATGGCCACAAAACGCTAGGTACCACACTGGATTTGCTGCAATGGAAGGCAGAGAACGGTGTGACTGACAGCGCATTTTCAAAGTTGTTGGTAAAAATGAAGAATCTTCTTCCAAGAAATAATGAGTTGCCCGATAGTACATACCAAGCAAAGAAGGTTGTCTGCCCTCTAGGATTAGACGTGCAGAAGATACATGCCTGCATTAATGACTGCATCCTCTACCGCGGTGAGAAGTACGAGAATTTGGATGCATGCCCGGTATGCACTGCACTGCGGTATAAGATCAAACGAGACGATCCTGGCGATGTTGAGGGCGAGGCCCCTAGGAAGAAGGTTCCTGCCAAGGTTATGTGGTATGCTCCTATAATACCACGGTTAAAACGTCTCTTAAAAAATAAAGAGCATGCCAAGTTGTTGCGATGGCACATGGAAGACCGTAAGAAAGACGCAATGTTGAGACACCCCGCTGATGGGTCACAGTGGAGAAAAGTCGAGCGGGAGTACCCGGACTTCGCACGTGACGCAAGGAACTTAAGGTTTGGTCTAAGTACTAAGTACCGATGACATGAATCCTTTTGGTGAGCAGAGCTGCAGTCATAGCACCTGGCCTATGACTCTATGTATTTATAACTTTCCTCCTTGGTTGTGCATGAAGAGGAAGTTCATTATGATGCTAGTGCTCATCCAAGGCCCGAGGCAACCCGGCAACGACATTGATGTGTACCTAAGGCCATTAGTTGAAGAGCTTTTATAGTTGTGGGCCAAACCAGGTGTACGTATGTGGGATGAGCACAAAGGGGAGCCATTTGACCTACGAGCATTGATTTTCGTAACCATCAATGATTGGCCTGCTCTTAGTAACATTTCAGGGCAGACAAACAAGGGATACAATGCATGCACACACTGTTTAGATGAGACTGAAAGTGTATATTTGGATAAATGTAAGAAGGTTGTGTACCTAGGGTATCGTCGATTTCTTCCGAACCTGCATCCAGTAAGAAAGAAAGACAAGCATTTCAAACGTCTGGCAGAACCCCGGAGGAAGCCTGTCCTCCATACCGGTGAGGAGGTATTTGGTATGGTCAAGGACCTAGAAGTAATATTTGGAAAAGGTCCTGGCAGTCTATCTATTCCGAATGACGATGCCGGACACGCGCCCATGTGGAAGAAGCAATCTATATTTTGGGAACTACCCTATTGGAAAGTCTTAGAGGTCCGCTCTTCAATCGACGTGATGCACGTGACAAATAATGTTTGCGTGAACCTGCTAGGCTTCCTAGGAGTGTATGGGAAGACAAAAGATACACCGGAAGCATGGCAGGACCAGCAACGTCTGAAAGACCCTGAAGAGCCTATGCATCCTGAGAACGAGAAGGGTAAACAATGCCACTTAACTCCTGCCAGCTACGCTCTTACCAAATCAGAGAAGTAAATCTTTTTTGAATGCCTGAGCAGTATCAAGGTCTCGTCTGGCTTCTCGTCGAATATAAAGGGAATAATAAATATGGCAGAGAAAAAATTCCAAAACCTGAAGTCTCATGACTGCCACGTGATTATGACACAATTGCTTCCGATTGCATTGAGGGGGCTTCTACCTGAAAATGTTCGAGTACCCATTGTGAAGCTATGTGCATTCCTCAATGCAATATCTTAGAAGGTAATCGATCCAGAAAGCCTATCAGGGTTATAGACAGATGTGGCCCAATGTCTTGTCAGCTTTGAGTTGGTGTTCCCACATCCTTCTTCAATATTATGACACATCTCCTGGTTCACCTAGTAGAAGAGATTGCCATTCTCGGTCCTGTATTTCTACACAATATGTTCCCCTTTGATAGGTACATGGGAGTCTTAAAGAAATATGTTCATAACCGTGCTAGGCTAGAAGGAAGCATCTCCAAGGGCTATGTAACAGAGGAGGTCATTGAGTTTTGTGTTGATTTTATTCCTGACCTTAAGGCGATTGTTATTTCAGAATCACAACATGAGGGGATACGGCGTGGAAAAGGCACCCTAGGATGTACCAACAGGGGGATCTGAAACCTTTCCGTCCACCTCTAGTGAAAAAGACAAATTCCTGCCGAATCGGTAGGAAGTGGGTCAGATATGAACTACAGGTACATGATACGATGCTCATGATTTTTTACAAAAATCATTTTTAGGTTCACAATATGCTATTTTATCAAAAATCAAATGCAAGTTGAGCGAGGTTTTGTCAGATTCCAAAGTATACAAAAGATGCGACATTTAAATATCCAAACAATTCAAAAATGTTAATACAAAATAAAATATGATTTTCTCTAATAAAATAGGGTTAGATTCCTTTTTAGATGCTTAATATTTCTTATGTTCAAAGTTTTAGGGTTTGACTATTTTATTTTTGTTTAAATTGAATAATCAAAATTTATATGTAAGTGTTTTAATCATTTTGAAAATTTTCATCTAAAGTAAATATAAAATGTTTTTATATGAATGGATAGATATTATTTTTCTGAAAATTATGATATATTATTCATATTTTTCTGAGTTGAAATGAGAAAGATATGAATTTTCTAAATTATATCCTATTTTTTGAATTAAAAATGTCCCCACCCCTTTAATGCACTAAATAAATGCCCCCCTTTAACACTGGTTCCAGCCAGGAACCGGTGTTAAAGGGGGGCACATTTATTTCGTTTCGCGCGCGCACACCCCCCCTTTAACACCGATTCGTGGCTGGAACCAGTGTTAAAGGGGGGTGCGGGCGCAAAACGAATTCCCTCCCCCCTTTAACACCGGTTCCAGAGGAACCGGGGAACCGGTGTTAAAGGGGGGGGTATAAAGGCATGCGCCTTCCTCTTCCTCTTCCCCCAGCCAGAATTTGATCGAGCGCAAAGAGGAGCAGAGCAGGAGCCGCGATGGAGAAACAAAGACGCCGCCAGGCTGCCCGACCACGCCTTCGCCGTCCGCCGCCGTCACCGCCGCCCGCCACCACGTCCGTGTCGTCCGCCACCCCCCCTCCCGTCCACTCATGGATCTGCCACCGCGCCACCGCCAGCAACTCTCGGGAGCCGGCGCCTCCGCCAGCAAACTCGCGGAGCCTCCGGCCGGCGCCGCGCGCCACCACTCGCCGCCGACCCCCCATCCTCGCCCGGTGCCGCCACTCCCCGCCCACCCCGTCGGCCGAACCCCCATCCTCGCCCGGTGCCGCCACTCCCCGCCCACCCGGCCTGCCGACCCCACCGGCCGACCCCGATAGTTGATTAGTTATTAGTATTTTATAAGTGTGTAGTTTAGTATATTATTAGTAGTTTAGTGTTAGTATTAGTTTAGGGTTATTAAGGTTTATTTAGTTTAGGGTTATTAGTTTAGTTTAGGGTTATTTAGTTTAGGGGTTATTTATTTAGTGTACTCTAGTGTATTTAGTTTAGGGTTATTTAGTGTATTTTATAGTTAGTATTAGTTTAGGGTCGTCACCTCGCTGTTCTAGGTAGTGGCGCCGCCCGTTTTAGGTAGGTCGCATCACGCTGAGGCGAACCCGCTACCTCGCGCGCCCTTGGTCGCTCTCCAGCGCCGCCAGCCACCGCTGTTTGGAGCATCCTCCGGTGAGCCCGCGTGGCGCCTGTGTGGCTGTGAAGTGGCCACGGTCCCACGCGTTAGCCTCTGTGGCTAGCCCCTCTCATATGCATCCGCGATTTCTCTGAATTAGGGTTTGGACCCCTCGGAACTCGTTTAAAATGATCTAGCATCCTTAGGGTTTTAATTTCATTTGTGTATTTTTGTATCAATAATATGTATATTTGTGTATGAATCCAAGTCCACTTGAATGTTTACTCTCTTACTCTAGATAATATTATTGTTTTAGAAACTATGGATCCACTCAGTAGAAACCTTGAAGATGAAGAAATAATGGAGAACATCATCCACGAGGACACCTCACAATATCTGAACTTGGAGGGACATGATGACAGCTCAAGTAGTCATGGAGAAGATGACGACTCCGGTGAACGCACTTTAGTGATTACAAAGTCCGTCGAGGTATATGCATGGATTAATCCTCTGCTGACTTCCACCGATTGATTTGTATATATGTACATGTATTAATTAACGCTTCTTTCTTCTTTTAGCCCTCTGGATCGACCAGCCAGCAATAATATTCTTCTACGGAAAAGAGCAAGCGAGGCGTGAGCCATCGGTTGAAAGATCGTGCAAAGTTCACAATCGAAGCAGTCCGTGTTGATGGCAGGCCGATGGAGCCCAAGAAGGCCGCAGACAAATTTGTACGTCAGGCTGGAGCTCTTGTTAGGGACCAAATCCCAATCATAATTGAAAATTGGAATAAGCCAAAGAAGGGCGACGGTACCTTTGTCGATGAAAGATCCAAAGAAACGCTTTGGAATTCGTTGTTGGTAAATTTCACCCTTCCGCCAGAGGAGGATGAAAACAAACCGGTTATAAAGGAAAAGGTCAAAGAGTGGACTCTAAATAAGATGGCTGACGCTTTCCGCAACTGGAAGACAAAATTGAACAAATTTGTCAAAGATCGTGAGACTCCAGATTTCGAAGACGCATATTATGCGAAGATAAGACCTCACTGGCCCGAATTTGTGGAATACAAGGAAGGTGCTATAGATACAAAGAGGTCAGAAACCAATACGCTAAATGCCCAGAAGAAGGAATATCACCAGAGGACGGGGTCAGGTGGCTACATATCTCAGAGGCCTAAGTGGGAGGAAGCTGAGAAGGCCCTGCGCGACAGAGGGATCACACCCCAGACACATGGGTGGGACCTACGTGCAAAGACTTGGTTCTACGGAATCGGTGCAAGGTTGGACCCAGAAACATGATTGTGTATCTTCCCAATCCTCCTTGACAAACCCGTCACTGAACTCATCACGACATACGAGGAAACAGCCTCCAGGACCTTCCATCCCGACAGAGAGAAAGACCAGCTCACACGCGCCATCGGTAAAAAAGAACACCCTGGACATGCACGAGGCACAGGGGGTATGATGTGGAAGGATGGGTTTGCCGAGTGGAGCGACTCTTACAGATGGCGCGGCAGAAAAGAAAAAGAACGTACAGAGCGGATGACACAGATAGAACATGCACTTGTGGCGCTGCAGGCGCAAGTGAATGCAGAAAAGAGCCAGCAAGCTACCGGCCCATCTCAGCGGCATGAAGAGCCTGCATTGGAAGATGCCGGCGGCCCAGACTCTGCGGGGAAAAGCAGCATGGCTTCCACGGAGAACGTGCAGTCCACGCTTGAAATGGCGGGTCCTCGATACCCCGTGGATGAGATCACGGAGAGCAAACACGCTGAGCTGCATGTGAAATTAATGGGCTTATCCATTAAGGTGGCTATCGGCTATGCCTTACCTCCTGTAGCTGGTGGAACTTACCACTGCCGACCGATTCCAGATGGCTATGCTATTGTCAGGGTGGATGAGGTTGTGAAGGAATATGAGGAGGCACAGCTTGACCATGCTACAGGTGAAGGGGAAACTCAACTCAAATTTGAAGTGAAAACAACCATTCTTTGGAAGAAGGAACACACCGTGCTTCCAAATTGGAGGCCACTGGCACCCCCGCTGTAACACCCTCAGAATCGACCCTATGCAAGTTTCAGCACTTCCCGCCAAAACCCGCATAGAAACGATTCAAAGGTGCCCACCAGGCACTTTCGTGCGGGTGGAAAACGAAGTAATAACATTACACAACAGTCCTCGATGGGACCCACAGAACAGATATATATACAACACGACTCCATGAGTCAAGAATACAGATGTAATATACAAAGATCCAAATCACCTTGAAAATGATAGAGCGTCCGACTACGGACAAGATGCAAATGGGGCTAAGAGCCCTGAAGGATAACCAATGGCGTCCATAACCCTGCCCAGGCCAAGCCGGAAGGGTAACCCTGCTAACGACGTCGATCTCAAAACCTGCTTAAACAAAAGGGGTGCCGACAAAGGGCAAAAGGGAAAAGAGAGAGCGGTCAGTACTGAGGCCAGTACACGGCGAGACTAGAATTCGGCGGTCCTCGCCTACACAGGTATGGTGGACTGAAGCGGCAGCGGCAGCATGCACTAAACAACCTATAGAGACTCGATACAACTGTCGGCTATCAGAGAGGGATAAGAAAGACCTATCCGGAACCAACCTGATTCTAACACCAAACAAACCCATCCTGGTGTTTCCCCCTCGAGACCAAACGAGGAAGTCAACCGAGGAACTCACACAGTTGGCAGTTTTATTTATTCAGTTATCGTTGCAGCAATTACTAGTCAAGTAGAGATAGCCATCCTGATAAAATAAGCAGTGGGCAGTTTTAGTTAACCAGTCCGTTGTAGTTGCAACACTTACTAGTCAAATACAATTAGCATGAGATATCCCAAAAACCCAGCAGTTGTTGGTACTTTTATTTAGCCATTCCGTTATAGTTGCAATACTTACTAGTCAGATACAATGGTAGCAAGCGACAACCCAAACAAGCATTGGTTGGCAGTTTTATTTAGCCATTCCATTATAGTGAAGCTGATTACTAGTCATTATAAAGTCAAATTTATAGCACTACTTTAGTTATAGTTGTCTATGATCGAGATACTGTGCTCCAAGTCGTCCATAACCGCGGACACGGCTTTCAGAAAGTTTTACCCTGCAGGGGTGCACAAATAGCAACACACACTCGATCAACCTCGGAAAAACCAAATCAAAACCCAACGAGGCCTTCACGACAAAGCAATCACCAGATTCAGAAATATTTCCGGGGGCCACCCCGTTGAGTACACCCGCAACGAAGCTAGCTGACTCCGAGACGGACTCAAGGTTTGTGGGGCCGGCTGTAAACGACTGGGAACCCAAAACTGGGCTTGTCGATACCGCGTAAACGGGTCACGATCCTAAACAGTACAGGTGCTCCTCGCACAATCGTAAATAAAGCAGTAAAGCATGGCATAAGTACAGGATAGTAAATAAAACCTCAAACTAGTTTGTGGCCCCAAGAAATAAGAATGAATCAAGCTCTGGCTCAGGGGGGTCCCATAATCCTCCCGGATGTGGATAGCGCAAATATTCAAGGAACAGGTATCAAGTACTCGGGGTCCTACGGGACACAAGTGGACGGTTAACAACCAAATAACATCTATTGCCCACCTGTGCCTCTGCTTACTTACTTCAATTTTAGTTGTTAAACAGTAATTAAAGTAAACGATAATTAAAGCCATGATCATCTCCAACATTAAACATGTGGCAATACTCCAACAACTGTGGTACTTGACGACACGCAACAGCACTTGAGCAAGCGACTACGACGCGCAGGTCCAACTATCTATCAAACAACAGGGAATAGGGGGTGTCCAAGGCAATATAAGGCTGCAAGGGATTTCACGGGTACGAAAACTAGAGCATCGCAACACAGATAGCAATAGATCAACAGGAGGGAATAAATACTATAAAAGTAAGATAGGTAGAAAGGGGGAGGTGCTCGCCTGAAAACATTGTCGAAGGTTCAACCGAAGATCGGGGCGAAGCTCACATCAACTCAACGGCCTTATCCGCGAAGAGGCAAAACACTAGAATAAACACCGGCTGCACTATTTAATACTACGGCAAAAGATCGGGCATGATGCATGTATGATGTATGACTTGGCGAAGGTGCGATGCAATTTGGCAAGATTAAGCGGAACCGGGGGTCCCGACAATATTTAAGTGATTCAAGTTGTTTATCTACCCCGCAAATTAAATGTTGAATTAATAAGGCAAAGCATGGCATCGGTTCGCTGCACAAATTAAATGCGGCCAATATAAGACTAGATTTGTCCGCATATGGACCCCATATTTAATTATATGGTGAATCGGCATAAGGCCCCCAAACCACAGACAAGTATGCATGCAAGTATGACAATTTAATATGCAACAAGTTTGTATTTCATTTAGAAAATAGGGCTCGAGAAAGGGGTCACACATCTGGGTTCGGACGAACTTGGTTTCGGGGGTTCGGGGTTCGGTCTCAGGGTTCGACGGGGTCAGCGGGATCGGATACAAGATGGAGAACTTGTCGTGACGTGCCGGAGATCTTGGTTCCAAGCGGCCGATCTTGTCGTCGAGAAGATCTTGTCGGGTACGCGTATCGGGTCGGTCTTGGCGTTCGGGAAGAAGAACTTGTCGTTCTCGTCGGTGTCCTTACCGTCTGGGTTCTCGAGCATCGCATCCGGGAAGGAGTACTTGTCATTCAGGGTCTCGATGTCCGGGGTGAAGTACTTGGCGTTCCGCGGCGAAGTGCTTGACGTCATTTGGTTTCATGTCGACGGTCTTGGTGTCCTCGATGGAGAACTCGGTGTATCCGTGTCGGCGGCCTTGGCGGTTAACGGGTTCGGTCTCAGCGAGAGCGTTCTCGGGTCCCCGAGGAGAGCTTGGCGTTCCACGATGAGGTTACTAGCGGCCGTGTTGGAGATCCCGTCGGTCCTTCTACTGATCAGCACCAAAACACGACACAGGGAGCGAACCCGCTGGTACTAGAGGTACCCGAACTAGCACCAAAACACCACGGCAGCAGCAACATGCATGCAGAGAACATGCGGCCTCGGCACAGAGGATGGAAGCGGGCTCGGGCACGGACCGGGCGGCGAGGAGCTTGACGGGGAGACGGCGGCCATGGGCGAACGGTGGCGGTGCAGGGTGGAGGGCGCTCGGGCCTGCCAACGGAGGGGGCCAACGGGGAGCGGAGGGCGGCCGCGGGCGAGGCCGACGGGGAGCGGAGGCCTGGGGGCGCCGGAGCTTGAGGGAGGCGGCGGTTGGAGGAAGAAGCAGCGGCGGGGCTCGCTGCCGGCGGTGAGGCGGCTCGGGGGGAAGAGGACTGGCGGCGGCGGCGCTCGGGTCCTAGCAGCGGCGGCGCCCGGGGTCGCAGACGGAGGCGGGCAGGCAGCGGTAGGAGGGGAGGCCGGCGAGGGGACACGGTGGCGGGGGACGGCGCCGGCGAGGGAGAGGTGGAAGGCGGGGACCGTCGGCGCTGCAGGGACGGCGCCAAGGTGGCGGAGGACGAGGGCGCGCCTGGCGGGGAGCCGAGGTTGAGCGGGGGCGGAGGCAGAGGGGAAAGCTCGGCGGCGAGGGGGTCCGGCGAGGCGGAGGCGTGCTGCAGAGGAGGGCGACGCGGCGGCTCGAGCACGGCCGGGCGCGGCCGCGAGCGGGGGGGGGGGGGGGGAAGGCCGGACGCGGGGCAGAGGAGGAAGGGCGGACCGGCGGAGGGTGGTCGCCGGCGGGCGGCGGTGTCGTGCGGTAGCAGAGAGAGAGCAGGGGTTCCAGGGGTGGGTTGGTGGCGATGGAGCGGGGCGGGCGAGTGGGGACGCGGGGCTGAGGTGGGAGGTGGGGCTGGCGCGTGGGTGGGGTGTGCGGTGGGGCCCAGGCGGAAGGTGGCGTGAGGCGTGTGGGCAGAGGGAGGTGGCGTGTGTGGGTGGCTGGTTGGGGAGAGAGAGAGGGAGCGGGACCCGCGGGGTGGGGTTGGCGGCTGGTGGATTGATGAGGTGGCGGTGGGTGTGATGAGGTGGAGGGAAAGGTGAGGTGGAGGGAGGGGATTGGTGGGGATGATGTGGAGAGGGCTGGGTAGATTAGGACTAGGTAGAAAAGGGTCTAGGTTTAAGGTGGACCGATTGTAGGTAGTCTGGACCGATTGGGCCTCTGGCCTGACCGGTCGGACTGCCTCTCCGGACAAAATATTTTTATTGTTTTAATTTATTTGTAAAACATTTTTGTAAATACTTTTTAGACAATAAAAGATCTGACCAGACCGATGTTTTAAATTTGAAATAAAGACGGGGTTATTTAGAAAACATAACTAGGCGTTTCGAAATAGTTTCAGACAAACAATGCATGATGATGACGATGCAATGCACAAAAACAACGCGATTTTCTAGTAGTGGTTTTTGCGGGATGCCACACCCGCCGTCTCCGCAGAGTCAGCAGTCTGAGCCACCTCAGCCGTCTCCAAGTCATCAGAATACTCCCCTGTCGTCTCCGGTGCTTCAGCCATCTCCTGCGCGGTAGCCATCTCCGGCGCTTCAGCCATCTCCTGCGCGACAGCCATCTCCGGTGCGCCAGCTATCTCTGGCGCTTCAGCCATCTCCTCAGCGTAAGCAGAAGAGCACTGCCACGAAGAGCATCACTAGCAATGCCACGAAGAAATCCGCAGGAAATCGTACGCCAAAGAGTTCAAGAAACTACGTCCCGCAACCTTCCGCCAAGCCATTGCCAGTTTTACCGTGGAATCGCAGCGACAAGGAGACCAATAGGATCTCAGAAGAAGAGGTCAAGAAATTCTTTGCACCTAGATGGGTCGAGCCAAAGGAGAAAATAGATCCGGCGGTGGTGGAGAAGTTTTACAATAATCTTTTGAAACCTGAAACCCCACTTGTGCCGGACTACGAGTGCCAGATTTTGAAGGGGGAATGCAAGGCGGAGGGAGACTGAAAGTAGCAGTCGTGCAGCACCCCAGAAAACAGTTCCCATGCTCGGAGAGCAGGAAAAGCAATCATGCGCCCCGCTCCAAGTGTTCGACACACGGAATGCTCCTCGTGTAAATAATTACGAGGCAGAGCTACAAAGAAAGGCAAATGAGATGGGGATGACTTACATTGCATACTTGAACATCATGGGAGACAACTTACCCAAAGGCGATGTCAACCCCATACATCCATGGAAGTATGGGAATAATCTCGTCAAGAAAGAGGAGCTCAAGAATCTACCAACAAAGATGCGAAGATTGCACAAGTGGTACCTTGATTTCTGCAAGACGAGAAAGGAAGAATGGATCACGTCGCATATAAGAGATCATATTTTCTTGTGCGGAGACGATGAGATCGACTTCAACATTCAAGACTTGCATTTTCTATTCAATCAGAAGGAACTCGACAAAGCTGCCATCAGCCTTTATTGTGTGTAAGTACTATTTCTGTAATTTCTATCTCATCTCATTCAATTCATTAATTGCATGTATATATGCTCACCATATATGTATATACTATTATGCAGGAAAAAGGTTATGGAATTAATGAAAGGAGGCCCTTTTGACATTGGGTTCGTTGACCCAAATAGAGTTCATGAAGAAGTGGTAAGACACAAACCCGGGCAAACAGAAGATTTCTTGCTAAGGTCTTTACTGAGACAACAAACCAAAAGGGAAATACTATTGCCTTACAACCTCTCGTGAGTATTGTTACCCTCTCTTATACACATTTTGTTTCGGCTTACTCGATATTAGTGTAAATGATGATGAGTTATGCGTGCATAGGTTCCACTTTGTTCTGCTAGTCATTCAACCTGACTCAGGAAAAGTCCTTGTCATGGACTCGTTACAAAAAGAAAAAGAGCTATGGGCAGACTTTAGAGAGACGCTCCAGAGGTAATTTCAATCATATTATCGCACTAGATCGGCAAATTTCATGACAACAAGTAATTAATTACTCCTTTATCCATTTTCTTTGCCGGACAAGGTTTGAAAAAGGTTCACGGGCAGGGCCGTGGGTGAATGGTCAGAAGAACTAAAATTTGTAGACCAAAATGTAAGTAATACTAGCTAGCTAGGTCTGCGTATCTCTTTGATTCTGCTTCCAATTCCATTATATCATCCTTTATTGATTATTATTTTGATTGAACTCTCTATTCTCGTAAAGTGCGCGCATCAGGGACCCGACAATAACTTATGCGGATACTATGTTTACGAGTTCATTCGCAACACGATATGTGCGACGGGCCAAGCCGCACTAGAACAACTTGGAGTAAGTAAACAAAGTACACAACGTTATTTTATTATCATCAATTGTGTTGAGTTTTATTCTTATATATATTGACCCCATTCTTCATATATATTTAGATCGAACGGATGCGGGACCAACTCCTACCATTTGACCGCATACGAGCCATTCAAGAGGAATTGGCGGGGTTCATACTTGATGAGGTCGTCACGTCTGGCGGAGAACTCTTTAGGTATCCAAAAAATGAATGTTGTATATATGCTTGAACGTGTTTGTCTTGTACTTAGCTTGATGCTTCAACGTTTACGGAGAATACGACACAATGACGATGTTTATGTATAATAATAGTTGCTTAATTATTCATGTACTCGTATGTACCGACGACGATGTATGTGTATATACCGCTCCCGATCGATTCCCCCTCCCCCCTCCCCGTCCCCGCCGCGCTGCAGAAATACGCCCAGAACGGGGCGGCGGCAGAACTCTGCCACGGCAGATATTTAGTTTGTTTTCCTGCCGTGGCAGAACTCTGCTGCGACAGAGATTTAGGCCGTTTTCCTGCCGCGGCAGAGATTTATCTCTTTTTCCTGCCGCGGCACATAACCTTTAACACCGATTCATGTTACGAACCGATGTTAAAGGGGGGTGGTGGTGAGCGCTGCGGCAGCCCCACGTGCCCCACCCTTTAACACTGGTTCGTATAAGAACCAACGTTAAAGGGGGGCCTCTAACACCGAACCCTCAACAACGGTTCTACAACCGACGTTAGAGGGTGTTCTGAACCGGTGTTAGAGGTGGTGTTCTGCACTAGTGGTTTGTTAATTCTGCATATACAATAATTACATTAAGTGTTTGGAAGAAATCATAGAGTTATACAGAAAGCAGTACACTAAATGAGTACACATAACTCTTGGCTACAGCAGCAGAACTGCAAGGTAAGATTGTTTCATCCATTTTATTTCTCACTCATGGTGTGGATGTTTTGCAAGCTGTTAACAGAGAAGCTACAGTCTTGGGTATCATTGAATATAATAGTATGTTTTCTTTCTACAACAAAGGAAGCCGTTGGGTGATGGTATCTACCAGTTGGTTGTTCACTATCCTGTGAATATGCATATCATGAAATTTAAAAGAACTATATATTGTGACATATATAAAGATGAACACCACATAATGAAGGGACAGATTAGTTGCCAAGCAATAATAAATATACTACTGTACTACTTTTAGCTGTGCTAGATTAGTTTAGGGGAGACAGCCATAGAAGTGCAGCTTGTAAATACCGAAGGAAATAATGAAACAAAGTCCTATAACTCAAATGTTGTTCATGGCCTTGATTATTCTTTGTTGTTATAATGGTTACAATATGAGGAGGAGATAAATGTTTTATTCTTTGTATTGACGTATTGTGCTTTACATCTTATTTTCGACTACGTGCCAGAGGTCAGTTGTAAGTTGTAGAATATATCTACTGAGTTATTCATTTCGAAAGCTATGCGATGTAGAATATATGCTATGTGATGGACATGGTAATGGTAAATATGTAGCATGTCATTGATATGTCATGTTATAGTTGTTATAATATGAGGTCATAATTGTTCTATTATTTGTCTTGAAGGACTGGGCTTGCTATACATCTTATTTTGCATTACATGCCACAAATCAGTTAGAGAATTTAGATCAGTTAGAGAATATTTGCTGGGTTGTTCATTTGAAAACCTATGTGACAAATCTGGTGTTTATTAACAAATTAATAAATAGAATTGCTGTGACTGACTATGGCCATGGTAATGTTAAATATGTATAATGTCATGATATTGTGGTGTTACATATTCATTACCTAGTAATCTTCTGATAATCATGCAAGCAATGGTCTATTTCTAAAAGATTGTATTGTCACCGTTTACAGGATGGCAAATCCGTAGGAGACGATGGAGGGGCGCCCACACACCCAACGGTGCCATTCAGTAGGGTGTAGGCGGTGGCAAAGGTGGCCATGATGGTGGCGGCAATGTCATCGTCCAGGATGGCTTCGATGGCAGCGGAGAGGAAGGTGGTGATGGCATCGTCAAGTGTTGCAATGGAGTTGTCCAGGAAGGCGTTTGATGGCAACGGTGACAATGGCGGCGAAGGCGATGATGGTGGCTATGGCACCATCAAGTGTTGCGATGAAGTCGTCCAGGAAGGCGTTTGATGGTGATTGATGGTGACGGCGGCAATGGTGGTGAAGGACGGCGGTAATGGCGGCAAAGGCGGCTATGGCCGTCAAGTGCGGCGATGGAGTCATCCAGGAAGTCATCGATGGTGACAGCGGCGAGGATGGAGGAGAGACAGGCGACAAAGGCGATGGCGACCTAACAGGAGACGAAGCAGGCGGAGACTATGGCGACCTAAGAGGCGTGGGTTTAGGGACACCAGATCGTGGCTGTGATCGTTTCCTTTTGGTGTGTTTTTTCTAGCCAAGGGGAACGCGGGTGGGTTGTCGTGTTCCAGAGTATAGTCCGGCAAAGCGTATTGCTAGGTGCACCCAGACGGATGGTTAGGATATTGTAGACCGTAGGATGGAGATATCGTTTGGTTATAAACGGTTATATAAGTTTGTCCGGGTGTCTGTAGCAAAGTTCTTGTTCGTGGCTTTATTAGTAGTAGAGATTTAACCTGCCTACATTGAATTTTTTTGGAGGTGATTATTTTTTTGGATCAAGTCTACAATTATTGGAGTCTCTATCTCCCTATATTTTTCTCATTTCGCTTCCGTTCTCTTCTGCCTGCCCGAGCTCCCGTGTCGTCATGTCATCGAGGCGAATACGGTGGATATATAAACGGTTGGTTCCGAGAGCCCTTAGTCGGTTTATTAGAAAAATGACTCCAATGAGTTTATTTTTATTTTACCCAACTGTAATATTATTTTGCTATATTATAGCACTCGATTTGTTTTTGGAACCAATTTGTTTTTTGGAGTATGTTCTTTACTTTACCCAACTCCAACACTATACTTATTATTGGAATAGGTTTTGTCTTTGGAGTCGTTTTTTTGGCAAAAAAAATAATGGCAAAGGGTGTGCCTTTTAGAGTTGGCTCTCTTTTTCCTGCTAAAACCAACCCTAATACGCACATTTCTACTAGCAACAGAATCTACGACAAAGGCTCGATCTCTACTTTTCTGTGAAGGATGAGGCAAGGTGAGGAAGAAGAGGGAAAAGAGCATGTCGGAGTAGAGTCAGGAAGGGGAAGAGGGTTTAGCTACGATGGATAAGGAGACACCCACCTTAGTCGGTCAAAATCAGTTAGGACTCAAACTCTGATTTTTTTTCCTACAATGACGGGTCACTTTGACTGAACCGTGGTAAATAATTTTTTTTTCATACGATTCACATGAGCCGGGTTCCATTACCAGCAGATAACAAAATATCAAGTCTTAAGTTCAACAGAGGAAAGTAAAAAAAACGAAAACGAAGTCAAGTCTAAACCTCCAGGGACATAGTACCACAAAAGGTGGGATACACCCACACAAAACGAGAGTATAACATTAACACCGCCCAAGAAGTGCTCAAAAAATGACAAGACCACTCCATCATCCAAGCCATCGATTTGCTTTGTCAGTCACCACATTCGTCCACATCCTCATCTTCTCTAGCATTATTGACTCTCAGCGTCGAGGCGTGGCGTGACATATCGTGAACCTGGGTGGCCATATTCTGGAGACGAGCAACGCCTTCCTCCATGATGCCCCGATCCCTCTCATTCTGCAGGCCGGCCCAATAACGCAAAAAAGCACACATATAACAGATCAGTCCCAGAGGGGATGATGGATGCTTCCCTTTAAAACAAGCACGATTCCTAGACTTCCACGGAGCCTAGAAGAGCGCAACAGTGCAAACAATGTGAAAATTAAATCTGAAAGGTAGAAATTTCACAATCCACCAAAAGTATTGGGTAAAACACGATGGTCTAGACCGTGCACCTATGGCATAAGCAACCGAACTCCACATATACACAACAGCAGGGAAAGTAAAGAATAGATGATTAATAGTTTCATCCAAAGGACAAAAACAACAAACATAGCTACCAATCCATTTTGTTCTCTTCATGTTATCCATAGTGGCAATTGCATTATGCCAAATTAACTAGAGCCAGATTTTAATTTTCAAAGGTAGTTTAGCTTTCCATAATTGTTGAAAATATCTGTCAAGACCAACATTAGACAATTTATTATACAAATAATTGACAGAAAACACTCCAGATTTAGTGTATTTCCACTTAGGCTTATCAATCTCATCACCAATCTTAGTAGAGACACCATGCCCCTAAGCTCCTGCCACTGAGATGCCAACCTGGGAGATAACCATCTCCTAAAAGTGAAAAACCATCCCAAATCATATATTTCTCTAATTGTGCCAGTTTGTTGGTTGCACACCTCATAAAGCTCTGGAAATTTCTCACAAAGGGAGAACCCCCCAAGCCACTGATAATGCCAAAAATCAGTTTCCCTTCCCCTGCAAACTTCCATCTTCCTTCTAGAAAGGTAAATTTGCCTAATTTTCACAAGATCTTTCCAGGCAGCAGAGTCATTTTGCCTGACTTTGATTCTCCAGATACCATGAGAAATTCCATATTTGGCTTTAACTATTCTCTGCCACAACCTATCTTCCACTTCCAGTTTCCACCACCATTTGCACATAAGGCAGATATTAAACAACTTCAAATTCTTAACTCCTAAACCTTCTTTTTTCTTTGGTCTATAGATCAAGGACCATTTGACCATATAATACTTCTTATTATCACTTTCTCCCTCCCAAAAGAACTTCATGATTATACATGGACATTTGATATATGAGAAGAATGCTTAAGGAGGATTGAATCAAGGTAAGTCTCCCACCAATTGAGGATGAGTTACCTACCCAACCATCTAATTTGTTCCTGAGTTTATCAGCCAAAGGTTGCAAATCTGCCACATGAATCCTAGTGCCACAAACAGGGACACCCAGGTACTTGATGGGCCAACTGCCAAGTTGACAACCAAACATATCCTCATACATTAGCCCTTGTTCGCTATCCTCCAAAACCATCATGATTTCACTCTTACTAAAGTTAATCTTCAAACCCGACATCGCTTCAAATATATATAAGATAAGTTTCACATGAATCAGTTGTTCCATATCATCTTGAATCAGCAGGATAGTGTCATCTACATATTGCAAGATGGCCACACCCCGATATATTAAATGAGGAACCAAACCTATCACCGGACAAACATTTTGCGCCTGAGTGATCATCTTAGCCAAACCTTCTGTAGCCAAATTAAATAGGAAGGGTGAAAAGGGATCACCCTGTCTCACCCCTCTATGCCTACCAAAATCCTTACCCCTCTTATCATTAATCTTACACAGAGAGTACCATCCCTCACAACATTACCAACAAGCTTGCACCAGAAATCACTAAAACCTTTTTGAGACACACATTTTAATAAGTAGTCCCAATCCACTTTGTCATAAGCTTTTTAAAAATCAATTTTCAAGATTACCCCCTGACATTTTTTCCTACGAGATTCATGCAAAAATTCATGGAGAGACATAACTCCATCCATAATATTCTTACCTTTAATAAAGGCAGTTTGACATCTAGAAATCAACTTATTCATAAAAGGCTCAACCCTAATCATGATTACTTTAGTAATTAATTTGTAAAGAACCTGCAACAAACATATAGATCTATATTTGGAAATAATATCAGCATCAGGAGTTTTTTGGAGGAGAATTATCATCCCAAAGTTAATTCTAAATAAACTCAGATTACCAGAATATAAATCATCAATCAAAGCCATTATATCATTTTTAATAATCAACCAACAAGATTGATAACTGTAATGTCCAGTGCATGTTTAACCTCTTCCTAAGAAAAAGGTCTATCTAACAAAAAGTTATCCTCATCATTAAGTTTCTCATTATCAGACCAAATATCAGAGTGTAAACCCAAAAAGTTTCCTTCTCCCTTACCAAATAACATTTTATAATACTCGGTAGCATGTGAAACGTGATCAGAGGTCCCCTGAATCACTACATCATTGTTTTTAAAGGAATACATCAGGTTTTTGTATTATGCAAGAGCCATTTTGCGCTAGTTCTACTGAACCAATAAGCTTTCGCAGTTACACTGGCATCCCGAACGGCTAATTTGCAGCTAACACTTCATATCTCACCAGTTGGAGCTCGACACGCAAGGTCTGTTCTCTTCCTGAAGTAGCCCAACAAGCCGAGATGGCTGCAAACCTAGTAGACATGGAGACGGAATCTAGCTAGGACGATTAAAGCAGTCGCTGCTTTCTTTGTTACATCGATCTCTACTTTTGAGGGAACGGTGGCTAGCATGTAGTAGGAGGGGACGCGTACGTGATCAGAGGCGACGCACATGTTAACAGTCCCGCTGCTGCACATGTGAGAGGCAAGAGAATGCATGAGGGTTTTTGCCAAGATGGACGACGAGTCGCCCGCCTCCCCCGACCAGTCGTCGGATTTCGAGTTCTTCACGATCATGCTCCGAAATCCATGGGAAAAGCTGGTAGGCATCTTAATCGCTTGCTGTTTTACATCCATCTTTTCGGTTTTGCACGCTCTGCTGTACTGTCGGTTAATAAAGTTTAAACGCTGCTGGATCATTGCTGCGGCAGAGGCTGCCTGACAAGTTCGCCGAGTTCCTGGACGGCCAGGAGCCCCGTGCAGTGAAGCTGCGGGAGGCAGGCGGCGGGCAGCGTCGCCTGTGGGACGTGGAGGTGGTGTTCGACGGCAAAGGCCAGATGTACCTCGAGCGCGGCTGGGAGCAGTTCGCCCGCGAGCACGACGTGCATCAAGGGCACTTCCTCGTCTTCGGCTACGACGGCGAGGCCGTGCTCACCGTCAAGGTGTTCGACGGATCCATGTGCCGCAGGCACTACCGCTACCAGCACGACGACGACGACGACACCAGTACGACGCCAGCAGCACCACTATCGTCGCGGCTTGTAACGGTTAAAGAAGAAGAAGTCTCCATTTCTCCGGGCAGTGAGAGCAAGACCGACGGTGGCAGCAGCCAGAACAGCGTCGACACTGACGGCAAGAACAGCAGCGGCTGTGGCAGCAAGAACAGCATCGACAGTGGCAGCGAGAACAGCATCAGCTCAGCGGAGATGGATGACATCGACGACGCGCCGACGCCGCAGTTCACCGTCACGCTGAAGAACAGCAACTTGGAATCGAGGCAGAAGCAGTACCTGGTGAGAACCTGAGAGCATGTCGTGCTCGCTCGCGTGTACAAGTACGATTACTAATTCGTCATCTCGTCTTTCCGTTGTGCAGAACGTGCCGCCGGAGTTCCAGAAGGCGCACGGGTACGACAGGAGGAGCGAGGTGGCGCTGCGGATGCGGGGGAGGTCGTGGACCGTGAAGCTGAAGCACAACGTCCGGGCGGGTGGCAGGACCCGCGCCTCCTTCAGGTACGGGTGGCACCAGTTCTGCGTCGACAACGGCCTCGACGTCGGCGACGTCTGCTTCTTCCGGGCGCTGCGCGGGGGAGGCGCCGAGGACCACGAGCTCAAGGTGGAGGTGCGCAAGCTAGACGGCACCTTCATCAACTGATAAGGCGTCGATCGGTGCCTCGGTGGTAGCTGCATGGCCTCCATTGCATCAGCTAGCCAGCTGCAGGAGGGAGATAGAGTTTCTCTTTTCTTTCATCAGTTGGTCAGCGTTTCGCTTAATAATTGTAAGACTTGAATTCCTGGTAGTCGACCGCGATGATGCCTGTAGCAGAGTAGCTAGAGAGTAAACCTGCGTTGCTCTGCTTCCCCGTGTGAAAATGCTGAAACTGTTCTTCAGCTCTTGACCTGAGAGTTTTGCTTTTATAAACAAGATGATGAGATAACATCACATGAGTGGCATCTTGCTAATCCCTCAGCTTGATAGTGACGGCCGATCCGGTACTTCCTTGCATGTACTAGTGTCACAAAGGATTTAGTGCTACGGCGTCAGTTTTGTCAGACTTCGGCTTATACTCCCTCTCTTTCAAAATATAAGATGTTTTAGGTTTATGAAAAAAAAAATCTAGACTTGTTTTAGTGTGTAAATTTGGAGTAAACCTATACACTAAAAGGGTCTAGATACACTCTTTCTATAAAGTTAAAATATCTTATATTTTGAAACGGAGGGAATAAAAGAAATCCCATACAGTGAAGCACCAATAAGCCGGATCAGAAAAGTGTCGTCCGAAAAATGGTGCACGCTTTGTTTTAGGGTATGCCGCAGGATTTTTTTTCTAAGACATAAGCAATCTCTTGAAATAGACTTTTCTCCCACTTTATAAATAAATTTAATAAGCCAAACCGGTACAAAACATTGGGAACCCTCTTAGAAAGCGGATCAAAAAAGAAAAAAATAACAGGAGAAGCCGCACCCTCCACAACCCACCCAAAACCACTGACTAGAAGAGAACCTACAACACCTCGTGAAACCCCAGACCCATCAAGGTATCGCCGGAAAGGGTCGCCTGCCCTCTCGCTAGCCCGGACCATGGAGCGCCGATCCTGCCAACAATGAGAAGAGGGACTAGAGACAAGTAAGTCGCGTGTAGAGGATAGGACGTCGCCGAGAATGAGTAGCATCGAGAGAGGATCCGATCATGTCCGCCTATGACAGTGCAGCGGGACCAGAAGGAACCGGAGCTCCACCATGACGCCTAAAAGAGGGTGAAGACACCACGCACCACTCTTGCCGAGATCGAGACAGTCAAGGGTTTTCACCGAAATTATGGTGTGGGGTAGGTAACATAATGACATCCCCCGGGAGGGTCATAACACAACCATGCATCGTCGTCGCTTTCACCCGAAAAGACCTCCTCGCCATACCACAAACCCTCAAACTGCCTACCGCCAACAAGCCAGAACCCCGGACACCAGGATTCCCTATCGCCCACACTTTCACCATCCACATGGCATGGACCACATTCCAAGGCTATTGCTCTGGATTGACGGTCTCGCACCAGCGATGTGGAAGACACCACCATGGTGTGCTCAATCAGCACAGACGAGGTAGGCTGGCGCTAGATCTAGACCCGCTTGTCTAGATCCCCCAGGCACACGGAGGACAGGGCCTAGGCACATGAAATACACCTCCTACAGAACCCCGCAAAATCGGGGCCAGGCCCTGATCTGGTGCCCCAGCCACGTTGTTGCCAAGGGTGGGCACTTGCCACATCAACACGAGAGCCATCCATGTGAAGTGGCCAAGGCCGGACTGCACCAGATCGGGCATAGATGGCCCACATCTGGGCTGTGATGCCCCGTCGCCATAGCGCAACTCCACCAGTCACGAGCCACATGCCATCTGTACCGCTCCATACTGCATCCGTCACTGTCCGAGGATGCAACCATCGAGTCCTTTCGTCGACCGTCTGGATGAGAACCGCATGCGCCAAGGCAGCACCACCCAGCCACATAGTTCCGCAAAACAGCGGTCACACGAGTGGATAGGGGAGAGCCTGCCACCGCTAGCACCGTGCGGGCTTTGACCAGCGGCACATGCCAGTGGCTATGGGGGAGGTGGAGGAGGAAGGATAGGAGAAACTAGCACATGGTGTGTCGATTTGCCGCCCGCGGGAGCAACCCAACGACAAAGCATTATTTATCCAGCAATATGTTATCACTGAGAGAGATAAGTAACAAAGTTAAATGTATCACCTATTTTGGGATAACAATATTATTAGCTTTGCTAGTTACAAAATAGTGGTCATGGATGCTAAGAAACTATATTTTTATACGAACTTTAAAGGATTTTTATCAATTACTATCTATTATCCTATAGTCCTTTTGGTTTACAAGAACCAATCCCTACAATGCAAGTCCTCTTCATTTGCAGGATTCTTAAGACACAATGTTAGCATTACAAAACTTCAGGATTTGTGAGGATTCAAATCCTTAAGATTTTTCATATCTATGTTGGCTTTATAGGAATGTATTTGTTATGATTTTTTTGGAGTATTACTATGCACTCTATTTTGGAGGAAAATTTTCCAATCAAATATCTTACTACAATTCCATTACTTTTCCAATGGTGTCTCAAACACTATTTTGATAATATGACCAAAGCAAATAAACAAAAAATGCTATAAAGTTCATTGAGGTCTAATTTATTAATACAAATGGTATTATATGCCACCATAGACTGAGAATCATGCCCATCGATTAATTATGAATCGGCAATAATAGAGAAAGATGATTTAACGACCGGTATAACAGAAAAAATATAATTACATTGATCCAGTGGGAGGGGAGATGTAAGGACAAACAACTCTTTTTTTTGACACACACTAGAAATTTCTAGAGGTTAAAACAAAAAAAGAGCCTATTATACTCTGGAAACAAATATATTATAATATTTGCTAGTCTTGTTTATTATAATACCCACTATCATGCTAATAACGTGAGCACATTATCATATATATGAATGTGATTGCATTATTATTTTTTGCTTATATGTATATTAAATTCTGCTCAACCAAATATTCCATTCCAAATTCTTAAAAAAATGTTAATTGGAGTTCTTCTCCACCAATATAATTTATTGTAGTGATAGAAAAATTAATTATATATTTTTTACAATATCAACACAACTATGTGGTCAATTTTTTACAATAAATAAAACTATTTGATAAAAGTTGCATGAATAAAATGAGATACGTGTCATGAAAAATTGCAAACAAACAAGTAAACATATTTAGTATAAATCGTGGTTGTTTCTAATCGATATCGGACCGGAGAATAGCTAGGTTATATACCTGGCCCAAAAAGGGCCTGCATTAAATAATTCGCTAAAATATATTTTATTTTTCCTCAATACATATTTTGCCACTTGAAGAACCTCTGGACTTTTAAATATGCTAAATTGGCTAGAATCTCCATCTTCTATGTGAAATTGGTCATCTGATAGAACTAGTTAGAATTTCATTTATGTTTAGTCTTTTTCTTGTGAATCCTCGCACTGTATCGGATCAAGATAAGAATGGATATGTCCTTTGTTAAGGTGTGAATATGTGTACGCTATATAATGAATATCAAGTTCTTTGTCTTGTTCCAACGACATTCTGATTTCATGCATGCTTGTACAAGTGAATATTGAATTATTCCAGCAGGATTGTTGCAATAGCTTTTTCATATACTTCCTCCGTCCATTAATTTGAGACGGAGGCAATACATAAGTACTGTTTTTTCATTAACTCTCACCACATTGAATGTCAGCACACCTTTTTGGTTCACATAATTCAAGAATTTGATCAATCTTATTGATGTCATCATCTCTATCCATCTCTTAGCAATGCCATACAACTCTTTAAACGTTGTTGTTTGATCTTTATGAATATGAAGGTGCTTCAAAGTGCGCCTTGCTCGTAACTTCAAACTTTCAGTTACCGGTTCATCATATTCATCTAAACCCACACCATTCAAACATTCAATGGTGCCAAGGATTGTTGGCTCAGAGTGCTTTTAATCTCAATTAGTGTTAACTAATCATGGAAGTACCAAATTACCTATTTGTCTAGTGGATTTGAGATCGCTATTCCCTAATTATTTAACACCTGCCCAATTGTTTAAGATAAATGCGGGTAGGATTGTTGCGGCCTTGTACATAGTAAAGTGCAATTGCAGTAGAGTACCAATGCAAGTTTATGATGTTCGGTTTTAATTTCTTCTCCACTAAGTAAAAAATAAAAACCATGCCATGCATATCGGTTCTACTCCTACTCGAAACATTATTTTGTACTACTATAAGACCACAAAGTTGAGCCTGATAAGATTACATGGTTCTCTTTGCTACTCTATGTACATTGTTAATTGTTATGCTATCCTGTGGATTTCCCAGCGAGAAAAAACATACAACTTGTGTATGGTTAGTGGCAAGTACCTTCCTCGTGGTCGTCCAAGCGCTATAGTATGCACTGCACTGACTGGCAAAGAGTTGAGAATATAGTTGCTCTGTATTTGTTGGACGTTGGGAGACCTAGTTATTCTGCATGTCAACGCAAAGCAAATACTACTGGCTTCTGTACTCTATTTTACTCCTGTCTGCTGCCACGTTTCAGTGAGTGGCGACTAGGCAGATGACGTCTCGTCTTGGTCCATGCTCAGCACCGGGAACGACGGCAAGATGTTGGGCAAGCCCAACGAGAGGTAGGCCTGGCTCGCCCAGATGTCCCTCAGGCCCTCGTTCGGTTATTCCCTAAGAGGCATGGATTGACCTGGATTGCTTCCAGAACACGGCTGTCCAGCCAGGCAAGGTATTATTTCCAGCCCATGGATTGAAGCTGGTCTTCGTTTGATCCCGGACTGTATTATAGGCCTAACTCAGCTCGCTCATCTGCTCTAACTCAGCCTGGAAAAAAGTTATACCCACTCGACCTATGGATTAATTTCTAGACGTGGGAGAGTAGAGCCAGCAAAGAGCACGGAGATGGCGATCTCAAATTAGCATGGGTTAGCCAAACGGCTAAAACGTACGAGGGATTTTCGGGAATGGATTAACCGGGGTTAGTTTGGATTAGGTGCAGGGATGAGATCAACCCATTCCATGCCTGGATAAATCCATGCCCGGATACAAACCCAGAAAAACGAACGAGTCCTCACATAGGTCCGTCCACAGAGTATGGTCAGCGATAACTCACTACCGGGCCGCTGGCCATAGCCATCCATGGTGACCAACTTGACTTGATGCTGCCACCAACGCAGGCAATGGAACGCAACTCCTCTGCCGTGGACGTTCAGAGCTTTGGCCTCTGCCGTCAGAGGCCATACCCATAGATACTTGTATAAAGGCGAACATATTTGAACTTCGAAGAGTAATTTAGCTAGTAACATGTATGTACATGCAATGTCAAGTAAAAAAATTGATAACATGACATGATAATTAATTAAGAAAGAAAGAGAGGTAGTAACTTAGCTAGTTATCTTAGCATCACACGTACCAAGATCATATGAGTCGACAACCTAATTAAATTACTCTTTGCATGACACCACACACATGTTACTACCCACTATGAAGGTAATAACATAAACTAGTACTATATGCATTTTACTAGTCTAAATTACTTAGCACTATGTCACAGCGACTCCATCCATGGACACTATAGATAGGCTATTATCTACCAATCAGTTGTTGGCACACAGACTTTAGCTATAGTATATTCTTTTTTTAAGCTTCTCTTCTTAGACACTTTTGACTATAATTTTTGACGCAACTCTTTGGTAATAAATTCCCTGCCGTGTCTACTTCTATAACAAAATGTAACCATGTTTTTACGTCTCTTTTTTTAACTATTTGGATGTAAATTTTTATCCTACTTTTTAACCGTAATTTCTCTAGGTGGTTACTCTACGTTTTTGACTGGTTGTTATGTTTCTTTTGCTTAATTACTCGACAATGTAACCACGTCTTTTACGTCTCTTTTTTTAACTATTCGGATGTAAATTTTTACCCTACTTTTGCCCATAATTTTTCTACGGTGGTTACTCTACGCTTGTGACTGGCTGTTACGTTTCTTTTACTTAATTACTCGATGGTAATTATTTGCCACACCTACTCGTCCGTGATTTTTGGACTGTAATTAGCCTATGTCTTCGATACTTTTTTTAGCTTTTCTCTAAGGTGTTTTCTGACACAACTTATCAGCGTATTTATGATGGTATTTACCCTACGGATTTCTCGAGGGTGCATAATTTTCTAGCCGTAATTCGTCGTCGGTAACCCTACGTCCCTTCTTCCCCTTTTTAACCACTTCTTAAGAGCACCTTTCCATTATGAACTTTCCGATGGTAGTTCCCCTGTGTCTACTGTAGTATTTTTTTTAGGTCCTTCTTTTAATTACTCGACGATAATTAGTAATTTCCTAGCGGGCAGTTACCCTCGAGTAATTCTTTCACATTGTTTCCTCCTAGAGCCGCCTCTTTTATCCTGGAAAAATGCTACTGATGTGATCCTGCAGTAGCTTCTGACAACAATAATATACTACACGTAACTTTCGACAATAATTCTAAACTACATAGTGTTAAGTTTCATGTACTAGCCAACGCAACCAAAAATCCGAACTGATGGAAAGAACTAGTGCAATCCACTTATACACTTTAACACCTCCTCTCACGTGTGACGGAGAAAAATCAGCACGTGCAACCGAAAGAGAGCGACGGCGCGCGAAGCTCACGTATGACTCAAGAGGCCTATACGTGGGTCAACAACAATTTTAGGATAAATTGCGAAAGCCAGGACTCGAACTCGAGACATTAGGCTCTGATACCATGTAAAGTTTCATGTTCTAGCCAACGCAACCAAAAGTTCAAACTGATGGAAAGAACTAGTACAATCCAATTATACACTTCAACACATAGGACGTAATCTCTAGCAATACTTTTAAAAGATTAGTCGATGACATCGTCTCAGGTGCGTCACGCCATATTTACTAGTATAATATATCAATATCTCATGTCTTCTTTTCTATGAGAGCATTAGTCTAGATCTTTTGCAAGTTGGACCGGCTCGCTCTTCTGCTAGCCTTTCAATTCAGATTCTACCTTTCAACTTGGGCCATCATGCTATATCACAATGAAATTCGAACAAAAGTGATGTATACTACTTCCTCTGTTTCACAATATGAGCCTTTATGGCAAGATGTTTTAGCTTGCTAAAAAAGCTTATATTTTGGAACAGAGGTAGTAGCAGTTGGGCTGTTACGAGCCTGAAATTTATAAACCAGATACAACAGTATTCAGTATCAAAAAAAGCGATCGAATTTCAGGTATTTTCTGAATTTAGGAGCTAAACTAAGCTTGCCTAGCGTCCCATACGACAACAACTTAACCCATCTTCAAGCCTACAAAGCAATGACTTCTCGTTCATCCATGCCATGCCGCAGCTCGTCCGCGGCCCGCCTGCTAGGAGCAGGTTAGAGAAAAACCGTGTGTTCCTCCTGTCGCAAGCGAACAAGAGTTCCTACCAAACTGATTCTTACCAAATCGAGTCCAGATTTCTTGACCCCGCCCCCACGAAAATCCGCACATAGATTAAACGTCCTGCAAAAAAATGCAGACTAGCTTTGTTGATAGATACAGTTTGAAACTAGCCAATGGTACACTAAACTTTCTAGACATAGGGGTCCAGCACTCCAGCCGTAAAGGGTTAGCAATCCTGACATGTTTCATGATCCTCAACAGAACGCTAGCTACGAGAGTTAGCTGCTCTCGTTCCCACTCGCTAGCCCGTCTGATATTTTGAAGCTAAAAAATCGCAAGGAAACAGATATTCTGAAACGTCCTCTGTTTTTCTTTTCTCTCTGAAACATATATGCATTTTGAAGCGAAGAAGAAGGATATCTGAAAGCTTTCGGATGGTCAGTGACAATTTGTGCGCCATCAAGGAAGAGCAAAGATCTGCATTTCCTTAGAACCAGCAGTTCTAACTGTGTTGAACAGAGAGCTGCATTTTTCTTCATAGAAGCAGTTCTAACTGCATCCACTGCTACCTGTACTCGATCATGTGATCTTATTTCGCGAACAATACTCCTTGTATGCACGATGTTTAGCAGTTAACTCGTCTGATCCGCTTGCGTCCAAGTCTTGATATTTGAAGAATCGGTCTTATTGTTCACCACTGCTGAGTGCTGAGTCGGGATCGGTTAACGAGATGTGTACTAAATCTAGTGCAACAGCAAAGGTTGAAACGCTTGCCTTGACAGTCCAAAATGCACTCTTGTTTGGTTCTCTAAGGAGTTGATGCCAGCCTTTACGTAGGCTCTGGTAAATGCATCATAGTATATGGCAGCGGTAAGAGAACAAAGGCTTGGTGAACTCAGTACTAAACGGAGTATAGAATGAAATGTACAGGCATGAACACAGTATCATTTCAATACTAGCATAATTAATGTAACATGGACTAATATGTACAGAATGAAAAACATTTAGTGCAGGAAGTTTTCAATTTGATTATCTGATATCAAGCAAAGCATACTACTAGCATTCTTCTCTGGCCTTATAGTCTCTTTTTAGTTAGAGCACCAAAGCGCTAATATGTTAAAAAGAACTTGAAGCAAGATTTTCACTCTGGGCACCTAATATCAAGTCAAGTCATGAGCAAGACGAGGACTTGAAGCAACACGGGGTTTCGAAACAACAGAAACAGGCAACACAAGAATCGGAGGAAAAATTAAGCAAGTCTGCTGTCTACACACTGACATCATTTCTTCAGTTTTTGGATTCCTTGGGTTCATACAAGTACTAGTGAATTTCTACAGGTTGGTCAGAACATGCATTTTACACGAAATGTGAACTTGTGTAAATTGATCAGAACCTGCATTTTACTAGCAATATTGTTTACTTTCAAACTAGACGTTCTGTAAAAATGCAGAATAGCTTTGTTTGATACAATCTGAAGCTAACTGACACACTGAACTTTCTAGACAACCGGGGTCCAGCACTCCAGACTTACAGGGCTAACAGGCATAGGCACAAGGTAAGCCAGAAAGCAATGACCGAGACTCTGAGAGCCCCCAAAATACATACTCTGACTATAGGTCAAAACATTCTGAATGTAATTCAGGCAGTCTAATCAAAGAGTCAACTACATTACTTTTCATTCAGGCTACTAACTAAAAGGATGACCCTATATGTGATTTTAATTATAATTTAGTGCAAGAAATTCAAACCTTTGAATCTTTGATTATCTGATATCAAGCAAAGCATACTACTAGCATTCTTATCTAGCCTTACTCTCTTTTTAGTTAGAGCACAACAGTGCTAATATGTTAAAAAAGAATAAAGAAAGAGTTTTCACTTCAGGCACCTAATATCAAGCAAACCCTGATGTCTCATTGATAACCAGCATTCTTTTCTAGCATTTTAGTATCTGTTTTCATTACAATACCAAGCAGTAATATGTACTACTCGTAACATATTCAGTTGTTTCATTGCATGGCTCAATATGCATTAAGTAGAAGTATCATTTCTCCGCAAAAAAAGTAGAAATATCATTAGGATAAAATAAATATAACAGAATTTGTTGGAAGCCCATAATGGCACAAGTACTAAAAGCTTACAGTAGAGCTAAAAAGCACAATAGCGATTATTTGCTAAAAAGAATTCCATTGCTGACACTAAAAAAAGGTTACAGACTGTTAAGACTTACTGAACAAAAGATTGTAAGCCCTTTCAATCTCTAAGGCAGCTATTTTAACTGGAGTCAATTTTATATTTATATGTTTTATTAAATAAAAAGTAAAATAGAAATGACATGTCGAAACCAGGTCTTGGCAGTAACGCAGCATTTAACTGTACTACAAGACTTGAGACTCACTGCTCCTCCGTGAAGGCAGATGCCATATAACTCTTGATAACATCCTTGTTCTTCAGCTGACATTTCTATTTGGATTAGAAATAAAAAAGAAAGGAATCAGCAAAAGGGTGACTAGGCATCTGAAGGTAGTCAAAGACAAAAGAGAAGGTACGACAGTAGCAAATATTATGTGCTCATCAAAAGCCAAAATGTTACACAAGTTCGAGTATACAGATTAAACGACATATTGTCCAGAGCAGATACGCTTACAGTTTATCCATCAATGTGTTGCTTGAATAGAGTTCTTAAGATAGCCTATAGAACAAATAACCATATACACATTTCACATATATACCAAACGATTAATGGTAGATGAGATAAAACAGTAACAAAAGTAATGAGTACAGGATGATCAGTGCAGACCATTATATAAAGCATTTACGATAATGCTTTGATCAACACCACGAGTATCAACCATAGATAATAAGCATATACCAAGCAAATGAGCACACCAAAGTATTAATATAATTCACATATAAAATGAGTAATATCATCAGAGCTGAGAGATCACTGAAATTAAGAAGGCTGAAGGCAAATAATCATATACACATTTCACGGCTATACCAAACGATGGATGGTAGATGAGATGAAACATCAACAAAAGTAATGAAATGTAGGATAATCAGTTGCAGCCTACAACATATAATATTTTATGATAATGCGTTGATTCAAACCTCAAGTTTCAACCACATATAATAAGCATATATAAAAAGCAAATGAGCACAAAAGTAATACTAACAGAATTCGCATATAAAATTCTGGCAAACCTTGCAAGATGATCACCCTTGAGCTCAGGAAATTTAGGAGGCCATGTCGTCATCAAAGGATGGAGCTGCTCTAGAGTTTGATCCTCTTGCGTCACCTCATACACTTTACGCAGCACCCTGCACCTGGTATCGAGGCAGAATGCACAATTTCCCAACTTGAGGAACACAAACTCAACAAAATCCCCCATCTGGGCTGTTTGGAAAAGAGTAGCAGGCTCGTCATAATCCGTCCAACCTGTCATCCCCAAAGTTTCAAACATCTCGGGCAAGCTAATGAAGTCAATAGGCAGCCAGGTGGGCGTGCCGGTGCCGCCATCGATGTGGAGCCAGATAAAAAGCTGGAGGTCCTCATCGAGATGGATGAGACAGACCCCTGAATCATAGAACGCCGCCAGCACCATGTCCTCATAACTGTACCGCTCCATTCCTTCCGGGAGCGGGATCTCGGAGAAGGTCGAGGTTTTCAGGTCCAGCGCGGCAATGCTGGTAGAGTGCTCCAGATAGATCTTGGTGCCGACCAAGAGAGGTCTCGAATTCGACTTGGGAGAAGGGAGCACCGCGGCGGCCGATGCACGGAAGCGCCACTGGCCGTCTTCTTGCAGAACGTATATGTGCGCCTTGTATTTCAGGGAGTACTCGCCCTTTCCTTTGATGAGGAGCCCCATGGAGAGCCACACGAAGGCGAGGCTGTGGCTGCGGCCGCTCTGCACTTTGAGGATGAAGTGGGCGGCGGTGCCTGCCGTGCCGTCGAACTGGTCGTACGGGGTCACCGGGATGGCGATGACGCCTCGGTGAGGACTAAGCGGCCAGTGCACCTCGACTGCGAAACCCTCGCCGCGGAAGCCGCTGACGAGCAAGGTGTCGTTCTGGAGGTCGCTGATGCACGTTAACTCCTCCTTATACGCGTCCAGGCTGTAGGTCTCGGCCATGCGGATGGCCGCGGAGAGCTCCTGCTCTTGCGGCGCCGGGTGGGCAGAATCAGGCTCAGGCGGCTGCGGCTGGTCTGATTCAGGCGGCGGCGGCTGCTCTGATTCAGGCTCAGGCGGCGGCGGCTGCTCTGATTCAGGCTCAGGCGGCTGGTCTGAGTCAGGCGGCGGCGGCGGCGGTGGCCTATCAGCTTCAGGTGGCGGAATGGGGACGAAGCGCGGGCGGAGCGGCAGGTGGGTGGTGGTGGACCTGGTGGAGACGTAGAAGCCGAGAAGGCGGGGCGGGTGGATGCGGCGGAAGCAGTGGAGAGAGAAGGGTTCGGAGGCGAGGAGGAACCAGCGCTTGCAGACGAGGATGGCGCGGACGAGGGTGGTGGGGAGGGGGAGGCGGAGCATGATCTCGAGGAGGAGGTCGCCGTTGTCTAGCACCATGGATACTGGCGTGTCGCCGTCGTCCGTGGGTGGCGCGTTGTGATCCGGGGCGACCCTGGAATTAGGATCGAGGGTGAGTTACAATTCATGGATACAGGTCGAGAAGAAACTGAATCTTACACTTCTAGAATCTCTGTCTCGGCAGGAGGATCCATCTGGCCGCCCCTCCACTGGATTCAATCTGTGACGATGATTCAGGGAGATCTCTGATTCAGGAGAAGGTGGAGGAGACGGCGCGGAAGCAGTTGCCGATGAACAGGGGTTGTCAGTTCGAGTCAGACGCGCGGGTCAGACGCTCGGTGATTGTCAGCAACCAAACTCTCGTCCACCTTCTCCAAAGCAACAAACTAATGGCAGATATCTTTCCATCAAACTATTCCAAAATTAACGCCACTTTCCTTATTCCTGGCAACTGACTAATACTAGAACAAATTGAGATATATACTACCAGTCACGGCAATTTGGACGAAAATAACCCTAAAAAATAACAAATTCACGGAATAAACTCTAGCCAAAAGAAATTTACTACACTAACCTTTTTTGCAACGACATACGGTCTGGCGCCACACCCTGAAGGGCGGCGCCACGAGGCATGGCGCCGCGCACCTGCCAGCGTTGCTCGCCCATGGCCTCGTGGGCCCCGGTCCCGCTAGTGCGGCGCCTTGCCATGTTGTAACTACCTCGGTGAATTACGCTCCTAGTTACAAGCCTGGATGAGCGGAAATGGTTAAAATAGTACGGTGGGGCCCAAATGCCACTCATAGGTAGACCTTTCGGCCGTCCTAACCATTTCCAAACATCGGAACAAGAACGGACGGCGTAATCGGCAGGCGAAAGGATCAACTACATACACAAATGAGTATGTATGCAAGCCACCATACAACAGTTCTCAGAGCCATTCCATCTAAAAGAAATAGAAATATTGCAACGCCATACGGCAAGATCCAAAATCCTAGATAGATATCATAGTTTAGGATATCTCCTCATACATCAAACATCAGAGTATCAGGCGGAAGCGGCAAACAAGATCCGAGTACGGATAAGAAGCAAATCGGCATAAGATGCCCCATAAATAAACACATCCCGCCCACAGATCTCACGGATCCCCGTTCCCGGAATCTCTACACCGAACGATCGTTGCCCACATCGTCCGCCTCCTCCACCCAGTATCCATCTTGTGAGTGTACCTGTTCATCTGAATCGAATAATTTATCGTGTGAGACCCTAGGGGTACTCAGCAAGTCTTTATGCCTCTAAAGAGGACACAACCTGGGGTGACGCAATTGCAGCAAAAGATAAACCTATCAATTCTATAGATACTCGCTAACCATCCGCCTAACCAAAGATAGATGGATGTCCGTGAATTAATAACAACAGTTATAACAGTAATATTAACAGATTCATCCTCCTCCTCGCTTACCAACGAGGAAGCGGACAAACAACCCCCCATCCGTTGGCAGTTTTATTATCCATTCCATGAGTGTTGCACTATTTACTAGTCAGTTACTTAGTCAAATTAAGAGCGGTACTTTAGTTAAACTTGTCTATGATCGAGAAACTGTGCTCCAAATCGTCCATAACCGCGGACACGGCTTTCAGAAAGTTTTACCCTGCAGGGGTGCACAAATAGCAACACACACTCGATCAACCTCGAAAAAACCAAATCAAAACCCAACGATGCATTCACGACAAAGCAATCACAAGATTTAGAAATATTTCAGGGGGCCACCCCATTAAACTACCCGCAACGAAACTGGCCGGCTCCGAGACGGACTCAAGGTTTACGCCAATGGCTGTAAACGACTGGGAACCCGAAAATGTGACTGGGCTTGTCGATACAGCGAAAACACTCCGCTTACCTAAACAGTACAGGTGCAGTACCTCGCACAATTTAAAATAAAGCAGTAAAGCATGGCATAAGTACAGGATAGTAATAAAGCCCCAAACTAATTGTGGCCCCAAGAAATAAGAATGAATCAAGCTCTGGCTCAGGGGGGGTCCCATAAGCCTCCCGGATGTGGATAGCGCGAATATTCAAGAACAGGAATCAAGTACTCGGGGTCCTACGGGACACAAGTGAGCATGAAAAACCAAATAGCATATATTGCTCACCGGTGCCACTTTCATTAGTTATTCCATTACTACTCAGGTTAAGTTGTTTAGGTACCTAGTTATCCATCAGACACTCACATACCCTACACATGCTGTTCTACGACTCGCATGGCTCAAACAACTCCTGTAGTAATGGCTCATGGGATGGAGGAACAAGCTTCGGTGGGGTTTAAAAGTAAAGGCTATGCAATACTTGGTATTCAGTTTAATGCGATCGCGACTCAATGATGCAAGAATAAGATAGAGGCAATAAGTGCTATATGTATGCAAGCATGTGGTAGTGCTTGCCTGGCAGCTCAGTTGAAGTGAGAGAAGGATATGGGTAGTGCTCCTGGGTTTCTTGATATATTCCCTGCTCAGCGTCTATTCGAAGAAGAACCAAACAAACAAGGCCCAACATAAATAAAGTGCACAAGCATAGGAATAAAATGCGACAAGCAGACAATCATGCCATGATGAATGATGCACAATTTTCATGGCAATAATGTAGCATGGCATGGGTGAGGTGTGGTGTACAAGAATAAAGCATTTTATTGAGTTTTAGTCACATTTTATACCCAAATAAGTTACTGATTACATTATATTTATATGATGCATGCTGCAAATCAGAACATGGAATGCATAAACAGAAAGGTCTCGTCGCGCTGATCGATTTAGACATATCATTTGTTAAATTCGGAGTTATAAAACAAAAGTTATTAATTGATTAAGGAAAAAGGGTATTTTATTGTAATTTAAATCAACTTGAAATTTTAAGTGTTCAAAATATATTTTGGATAGCATATTTGAATTCCTCACATTTTTCTAATCTCAAAACATATATCATTTGTATTATTTGGAATTATAATTTAAAAGTTATTTGAAAACAGATTTAAAATTTGAATTTGAATTAATTTGAAAAAAAAGTTTGAATTAAAACAGAAATATAGAAACATTTTTTCTACTCAGGCAAACCTAGCCACAGACGCTGACGGGTGGGCCAGCGAGCAGGAGGCCCACTGTGCGCGCGAGGGAGCCAGACGGTGACAAGTGGTAGAAGGAGGGGACTGCGGGTTGAGATTTGAAAAGGGGAGGGGCTTATTTACAAAACCTTCCTGGAAGTTATCTAACGACTGAAGATTGTATCAGCGAAAACAGCAAGCTGACATGATTTTTGGAAGACGATGGCGAGCAATTCATTGGGAATTTCGTGTCTCCGCAAAAACCAAAGTTAAGGAGGGGACACAAGGCTACAAGTTTAGTTCAGAGAGTTTCGCGAGAGTAGGACTACAGCGACCACAAACTTGCGATGAACAGCAGCCCCAAAACAGGTGGTTAACAGCAGAAACTGACGGACAACAACTCCACGACCTAGTCGACTTTGGCTGACGATGGCGACGAATCTAGTGAGAAACTGGCTAAGCCCTAGAAACGAAAAACGCAGATACGACGAAGGGCTACAACTTTCGTTTAGAGAGCAACTAAGGGGGAGGGCTGCAGCGCGCGGGGCACGGCGAGAAACAGAGGGCAGAACGGCTGGCTGCAGACGCGACTGACGCGCACGCTGGCGGTGACTGCGGCGACGCGCGCACGCAGGGTGCTCGACGCAGGGCGGCAGCGCTACGGTGCAAGAGAGGGAAAGGGTCCATGTCTAGGAGATGCAGGGGCTCACCGCGGTGTCGCCGGCGTGGTCGTCGGCGCTGAGGTGGAGGGGATCTGGCGGTGGGCTCGCGACCGTGGAGCTCGGCCTGCGGCAGTGCACGGCGGCGCTAGGCTGCTCCGGCGAGGCACGGCCGTCCTGTGGCTACTGGGAGGAAGCAGAGGCCAGCGATCAAGCTTTCCCGACCCCAAGACTCCCTCCTGCTCGACTCCAAACGCCTCCTCTTGTGGTGGCCAGGGCTAGGGTTAGTGGAGCTCATGGCGTGGCCATGGCTTCTTGGGGGAAGGAAGGGAGGAAGGGTGGTGCCTGGCGTCCAGATCTTGCTCTGAGGTTTTCCTGGGGTGGTTGAGGTGATAAGGGAGAGAGGGGAGAGGCACATGGGGTGGTGGTAGCTTTGCAAAAAGGTGAGGCGGGGTAGCTCGGGGTAGGTCTTTCTCTCTTGCCTCCTTCTTGTCCTGTAGCTTAGAGAGGGAAGAGAGGGACCAAGGGAGGAGGGGAGCCCGTGGGTTGGAGGGCAGGCTCGGGCTAGTGGGGCCTTGTGGCATGGAGAGGAGAGAGGGAGAGTGGCTCGGGTTGGATGCTAGGGTTGGATAAGAGAGGGGCTCGGGTTAGGGTTTTGGTATAGGTTAGGGGGTAGAGGGGGGTGATGGGGCTAGGGTGTGATCATGGACCACTCATGATCAAGCACATGGGTTTTTGGTTTATGGCAAGACCAACACAAAAGAAACAAGCAAAGAGGAATGGTTGGGGAGGAGGAGAGAAGGGGTAGATCATGGGGTTAGGGTTAGAGATGCAAAACGAGAGAGGGAGAGAGAGCTTTGGTTTGATTTAAAATAAACTCAAAGAAAGAATCTCCAAGAGGCAACAAGATCAAAGCAACCAACTTGTTTGAATAACCACCAAGCAAGCTCATCTCAAAACAAAAAGGTTCATACTAGGAGTGATGGTAGCTTGCATGGGCCATGCATGAGCTTTAAATGCCCTCTTGATAACTGTGAAAACAATTATAACTACACATGGGCATTTATATCATGCATGCACTCAATTTGAATACTACCATGCAATATGGAAAATATAGAACCTATGCACATATATGGAGCTATATGACCATACTAGTGTGTGTTTCTCCACTAGATCATCACATGGAGAAATTATAGCTTCATGCATGTACACATATAAAATAATTCCCACATAGAAGCTAGTAGAGGCAAATCTACAACATATCATGCAAAGGTGGCCATGTGGCTCTCCACATATCAATAATGTGAAAACCACATGATGCTAAGATGAGAGCATGTGGAGATAGAATTGGATCCATCCCAACCCACATGAGCTAGAGGTAAAACCAAATAAGTTGCAATGTTCATATATGGTGGAATGGTGGAATGATGGGGTGATGACAAGAAAGGTGGTGGAGTCAATAAAATATATGCCCCCAACTCATCTTGGGCATTTACACAATATATCAAGAACCAAATACAATATCAAGAGGCAAATACAATTTACAATGCATATGAGAGAAGAACCAAATCAAAAGGGTTTTATATGATGCTCAAATGCAAGGTGGCATGATGACATGAGCATGATAGGATTATGATGCAACAATTATATATAGGAAGTAGCATTTATATAGACTAGGCTAGTAGCATTGCAATTGTTAGACAATTGGGATGCTACAACTCTCCCCCACTAAACAAGAATCTCGCCCCGAGATTCCTAGGAAAAAGAAAACAACACAAGGAGAGGCGGGTGTTCGAACGAAGGTGACCCTCACGTTCCCAAGTTGATGAACAACGTAATGGTGCGACCACTACACCTTGTAAAACTTGCTAGACTTGTTGCGAGTCTTGCGTTTTGCTTGAGAAACAACGGGTTAGAAGAGTTGAAGGATTGTCATGAGACAAGAAGGATAGGATGGGCATAGCTCCGGTTTTCCCAAGAATCATGATAAAAGAATATAACCACTTGTGAAATAAAAGGAGAAGATGATGTATCATGGATAAAGAAAGACACACCATTAAGATTAAAGATTTATCGATATGAGAGAGGATGAATCTTTGTCTCGCCGGAAGAAAGGAGCTAGATTGGAGAGGTTTTGAACCACTATTACAATAGCATCGCATCTTCTCTCAGATTTGAGAAAAGAAGTTCGGAAACAATATTGCCTTCAAACAATAGAGTCCCTTGATAACAACAGAAAGATTTAGTTAGACATCGTCGGATTAGATTCTTCTTTCACCGGTAAGAACCAAGGATCACGCAATTTAGGTGCGCAGATATAACTTCCAGAGATGGATGTGAAGCCAGATCATGGTGGAATCCCGAGAAGCAAAGAATATGGAGGATCTGGAGTTTATTGTAGAGATACTTATTGCTTTCTTTAGCCTTGAGGCTAACGCAATAGATTTGCGGCTGATGGCATCAACCATAATTGGCTTTATCACAGAAAAAGAATTGATGAAACAAAGAGAGAGATAGTTTCCTTTAATCTTGTTTGGGGATATCGAGCATCGGTAGAATGACGAGGACAGAAAAGAGTTTGCGTTTGTTTCCACCAGATAATTGAGGATTTTGCTCCGTGTAGAAAGGGTGAGATCACCAACAAGAGATTATTGATTACTTTCTTCGAAAGAGCACTCCGGAAAAACAAGGTCGGAAGTAAAGTATCAAGGGATAAAGGCCACTTCTAACTTCCGTGGAATGAGTGAAATCACATTAATTCACCAATTCAATGTACAAGAGCGAATGATAAGAGTAGTGGTATGGTAGCTACTCCATCCCGCACTCAAAGCATTACTCCGCACATGAATAAGAAAATCATGCAACCCAACTACCGAAACAGACTGAAGGTGTTGGCAAAAACTCATAGAACTCCGTTAGAAAACCAGGATAGATGCAAACGATTCGCCGGATTCATAGATAGATAAAGATGATGATGTTGTCGTCATGTCGGAAGTACCAAGCCACCGGAAAGATATAAAGGAAGATCACGGAGACAACTGCAAAATTTCACAGATATAGAAAAAGATAGCACCACTTGAACAGAAGGAATACAAGATCTGGAAGGTCTTCATGGCCTCCGGTGGATTGAGCATAGACGATAGAGCGAGAGGGTTTCAAGAGATTACTTAACGAGATTGAGGTGAAAGAACTCCATGTTCTTCTTGAAATGATTGAGAGAGATTTAGCAGCCTTGAGGAAATCTTCAGCGGAACGACGATGATAACTTGCCAACAAGGAACAACTCCGGATTGGTTGAAGATGGAGGATGGAATTAACAATGGACTTGCTGATTCCAGAGTTGAAGTAATGTATTTAGCAGAAGGACGTGGTCGAGATATGTGACTTCAAAAAGTCAGAATTCTCACTTTGAGACTTTGCACACAGGCAGTGCTCACGAAGCCCGAGAGAAAGAGACACAGATGATCTTCCATGTCCTTCCATAGATATTGAATAGGCAAGCATATTATCAACATATACCACCATGGATTAACAAGATATTCCCAGAATACCAAGTTCAAGAGGCGGGAGAACGAACAAATGCTCGAAACACTTTCTGAGCTCAACGCTCTTTGAAAGATCAAAGTTACGAGTAAGGATTCCTGTTGAAGAAGATGCGCTGACAGAATAGGTTAACTGGTCCTTCGGAAGAAAAAGAGATGTCACCTGGTTCACATTGTCGATTGGATCACCGGTTACAAAGATAAAGAGATCTTGGATAAGAACCGATGATAGCTCATACCTTAAGCAAAGCTATCAGAGACAAAAAAGATGCAATTCCCTCGTATCCAGGAGAATTGTGCAGATATGGGGTTCAAAAGGATGTGCAGCATGATGGACAGATGATAGACCGCCGTAGTGCTTGGAGAAACTCTGGATTGCCAAAGATGCTTGAATATGCATAGATATGATCGCGGTGTACTCAAAATCACAGGAGATAACCGTCACCATTTGGAGGATAGTGGTGATTGCATTTTCCATATTCCACTCCATCATTCAGATCGATATGACACTTATCATGAGTGGAATATAGCTAGGCCGAGAACCAAATTACAATCACCAGCATCGGATCGACACATGTTATGTAATTAGCCCAAGAGAATTGGAGATGAAATGAAACTCCAGGATTAAGCGCCGGTGACAAAAGGATGAGTTAGCATGGACATACTGATAAAAGGAAGATAGATAATGTTTCACACAAGACTGGAAAGGAGAGTGGAAGCACAGATGTATCAAAGAAAAAATTTCCGCATTTTTCGGCATTAAAATACCAATAGATGCGCAAAATCACTTATCAGGTAGCGATTAGCAACTGATGGTTTCACAGAATGTGGAGTTGCTAGAAGGAAGGACACCCTTAAGAAGATGGCACCGGTTAACAAGGAGTCAGGTAGATCGCGCCGGTATTCAAAAGCCTGTCAGTATGGAATGTACCAACAGTTGATATCCAAAAGGCCGATAGTGATAACAACTTGGATACAACAGATAGACAAGGAATTACACACACACACACACATTCTATGGTACTACGGAAACCCAGAACACGTGAATCCTAGTTTGAATTTTAAGAAGAGGATTGAAAACGTTACACTTCCTTACCAGAAAAGGGTGGGTGGTTGGATAAAAAGAAAAGTGGAAGCAGTCCTACTCTCGCGTTTTGTTTTTCCCTAGTATACATAGCTACCAAAAATATTTGCTAGACTGACAACGACCATTTGGCTGAGACCCTGAAGGGCGGGATGGCTCTGATACCAATTGTAACTACCTCGGTGAATTACGCTCCTAGTTACAAGCCTGGATGAGCGGAAATGGTTAAAATAGTACGGTGGGGCCTAAATGCCACTCACAGGTAGACCTTTCCGTCGTCCTAACCATTTCCAAACATCGGAACAAGAACGGACGGCGTAATCGGCAGGCGAAGGGATCAACTACATACACAAATGAGTATGTATGCAAGCCACCATACAACAGTTCTCAGAGCCATTCCATCTAAAAGAAATAGAAATATTGCAACGCCATACGGCAAGATCCAAAATCCTAGATAGATATCATAGTTTAGGATATCTCCTCATACATCAAACATCAGAGTATCAGGCGGAAGCGGCAAACAAGATCCGAGTATGGATAAGAAGCAAATCGGCATAAGATGCCCCATAAATAAACACATCCCGCCCACAGATCTCACGGATCCCCGTTCCCGGAATCTCTACACCGAACGATCGTTGCCCACATCGTCCGCCTTCTCCACCCAGTATCCATCTTGTGAGTGTACCTGTTCATCTGAATCAAATAATTTATCGTGTGAGACCCTAGGGGTACTCAGCAAGTCTTTATGCCTCTAAAGGGGACACAACCTGGGGTGACGCAATTGCAGCAAAAGATAAACCTATCAATTCTATAGATACTCGCTAACCATCCGCCTAACCAAAGATAGACGGATGTCCGTGAATTAATAACAACAGTTATAACAGTAATATTAACAGATCCATCCTCCTCCTCGCTTACCAACGAGGAAGCGGACAAACAACCCCCCATCCGTTGGCAGTTTTATTATCCATTCCATGAGTGTTGCACTATTTACTAGTCAGTTACTTAGTCAAATTAAGAGCGGTACTTTAGTTAAACTTGTCTATGATCGAGAAACTGTGCTCCAAGTCGTCCATAACCGCGGACACGGCTTTCAGAAAGTTTTACCCTGCAGGGGTGCACAAATAGCAACACACACTCGATCAACCTCGGAAAAACCAAATCAAAACCCAACGAGGCATTCACGACAAAGCAATCACAAGATTCAGAAATATTTCAGGGGGCCACCCCATTAAGCTACCCGCAACGAAACTGGCCGGCTCCGAGACGGACTCAAGGTTTGCGCCAATGGCTGTAAACGACTGGGAACCCGAAAATGTGACTGGGCTTGTCGATACAGCGAAAACACTCCGCTTACCTAAACAGTACAGGTGCAGTACCTCGCACAATTTAAAATAAAGCAGTAAAGCATGGCATAAGTACAGGATAGTAATAAAGCCCCAAACTGATTGTGGCCCCAAGAAATAAGAATGAACCAAGCTCTGGCTCAGGGGGGTCCCATAAGCCTCCCGGATGTGGATAGCGCGAATATTCAAGGAACAGGAATCAAGTACTCGGGGTCCTACGGGACACAAGTGAGCATGAAAAAACAAATAGCAGATATTGCTCACCGGTGCCACTTTCATTAGTTATCCCATTACTACTCAGGTTAAGTTGTTTAGGTACCTAGTTATCCATGAGACACTCACATACCCTACACATGCTGTTCTACGACTCGCATGGCTCAAACAACTCCTGTAGTAATGGCTCATGGGATGGAGGAACAAGCTTCGGTGGGGTTTAAAAGTAAAGGCTATGCAATACTTGGGATTCAGTTTAATGCGATCGCGACTCAATGATGCAAGAATAAGATAGAGGCAATAGGTGCTATATGTATGCAAGCATGTGGTAGTGCTTGCCTGGCATCTCAGTTGAAGCGAGAGAAGGATCTGGGTAGTGCTCCTGGGTTTCTTGATATATTCCCTGCTCAGCGTCTATTCGAAGAAGAACCAAACAAACAAGGCCCAACATAAATAAAGTGCACAAGCATAGGAATAAAATGCGACAAGCAGACAATCATGCCATGATGAATGATGCACAATTTTCATGGCAATAATGTAGCATGGCATGGGTGAGGTGTGGTGTACAAGAATAAAGCATTTTATTGAGTTTTAGTCACATTTTATACCCAAATAAGTTACTGATTACATTATATTTATATGATGCATGCTGCAAATCAGAACATGGAATGCATAAACAGAAAGGTCTCGTCGCGCTGATCGATTTAGACATATCATTTGTTAAATTCGGAGTTATAAAACAAAAGTTATTAATTGATTAAGGAAAAAGGGCATTTTATTGTAATTTAAATCAACTTGAAATTTTAAGTGTTCAAAATATATTTTGGATAGCATATTTGAATTCCTCACATTTTTCTGATCTCAAAACATATATCATTTGTATTATTTGGAATTATAATTTAAAAGTTATTTGAAAACAGATTTAAAATTTGAATTTGAATTAATTTGAAAAAAAAGTTTGAATTAAAACAGAAATATAGAAACCTTTTTTCTACTCAGGCAAACCTAGCCACAGACGCTGACGGGTGGGCCAGCGAGCAGGAGGCCCACTGTGCGCGCGAGGGAGCCAGACGGTGACAAGTGGCAGAAGGAGGGGACTGCGGGTTGAGATTTGAAAAGGGGAGGGGCTTATTTACAAAACCTTCCTGGAAGTTATCTGACGACTGAAGATTGTATCAGCGAAAACAGCAAGCTGGCATGATTTTTGGAAGACGATGGCGAGCAATTCATTGGGAATTTCGTGTCTCCGCAAAAACCAAAGTTGAGGAGGGGACACAAGGCTACAAGTTTAGTTCAAAGAGTTTCGCGAGAGTAGGACTACAGCGACCGCAAACTTGCGATGAACAGCAGCCCAAAACAGGTGGTTAACAGCAGAAACTGACGGACAACAACTCCACGACCTAGTCGACTTTGGCTGACGATGGCGACGAATCTAGTGAGAAACTGGCTAAGCCCTAGAAACGAAAAACGCAGATACGACGAAGGGCTACAACTTTCGTTTAGAGAGCAACTACGGGGGAGGGCTGCAGCACGCGGGGCACGGCGAGAAACAGAGGGCAGAACGGCTGGCTGCAGACGCGACTGACGCGCACACTGGCGGTGACTGCGGCAACGCGCGCACGCAGGGTGCTCGACGCAGGGCGGCAGCGCTACGGTGCAAGAGAGGGAAAGGGTCCATGTCTAGGAGATGCAGGGGCTCACCGTGGTGTCACCGGCGTGGTCGTCGGTGCTGAGGTGGAGGGGATCTGGCGGCGGGCTCGCGACCGTGGAGCTCGGCCTGCGGCGGTGCACGGCGGCGCTAGGCTGCTCCGGCGAGGCACGGCCGTCCTGTGGCTACTGGGAGGAAGCAGAGGCCGGCGATCAAGCTTTCCCGACCCCAAGACTCCCTCCTGCTCGACTCCAAACGCCTCCTCTTGTGGTCGCCGGGGCTAGGGTTAGTGGAGCTCATGGCGTGGCCATGGCTTCTTGGGGGAAGGGAGGGAGGAAGGGTGGTGCCTGGCATCCAGATCTTGCTCTGAGGTTTTCCTGGGGTGGTTGAGGTGATAAGGGAGAGAGGGGAGAGGCACATGGGGTGGTGGTAGCTTTGCAAAAAGGTGAGGCGGGGTAGCTCGGGCTAGGTCTTTCTCTCTTGCCTCCTTCTTGTCCTGTAGCTTAGAGAGGGAAGAGAGGGACCAAGGGAGGATGGGAGCCCGTGGGTTGGAGGGCAGGCTCGGGCTAGTGGGGCCTTGTGGCATGGAGAGGAGAGAGGGAGAGTGGCTCGGGTTGGATGCTAGGGTTGGATAAGAGAGGGGCTCGGGTTAGGGTTTTGGTTTAGGTTGGGGGGTAGAGGGGGTGATGGGGCTAGGGTGTGATCATGGACCACTCATGATCAAGCACATGGGTTTTTGGTTTATGGCAAGGCCAACACAAAAGAAACAAGCAAAGAGGAATGGTTGGGGAGGAGGAGAGAAGGGGTAGATCATGGGGTTAGGGTTAGAGATGGAAAAAGAGAGAGGGAGAGAGAGCTTTGGTTTGATTTAAAATAAACTCAAAGAAAGAATCTCCAAGAGGCAACAAGATCAAAGCAACCAACTTGTTTGAATAACCACCAAGCAAGCTCATCTCAAAACAAAAAAGGTTCATACTAGGAGTGATGGTAGCTTGCATGGGCCATGCATGAGATTTAAATGCCCTCTTGATAATTGTGAAAACAATTATAACTACACATGGGCATTTATATCATGCATGCACTCAATTTGAATACTACCATGCAATATGTAAAATATAGAACCTATGCACATATATGGAGCTATATGACCATACTAGTGTGTGTTTCTCCACTAGATCATCACATGGCGAAATTATAGCTTCATGCATGTACACAGATAGAATAATTCCCACATAGAAGCTAGTAGAGTCAAATCTACAACATAGCATGCAAAGGTGGCCATGTGGCTCTCCACATATCAATAATGTGAAAACCACATGATGCTAAGATGAGAGCATGTGGAGATAGAATTGGATCCATCCCAACCCACATGAGCTAGAGGTAAAACCAAATAAGTTGCAATGCTCATATATGGTGGAATGGTGGAATGATGGGGTGATGAAGAAAGGTGGTGGAGTCAATAAAAGATATGCCCCCAACTCATCTTGGGCATTTACACAATATATCAAGAACCAAATACAATATCAAGAGGCAAATACAATTTACAATGCATATGAGAGAAGAACCAAATCAAAAGGGTTTTATATGATGCTCAAATGCAAGGTGGCATGATGACATGAGCATGATAGGATTATGATGCAACAATTATATATAGGAAGTAGAATTTATATAGACTAGGCTAGTAGCATTGCAATTGTTAGACAATTGGGATGCTACACATGTGGCGTCGCACTATGTAGTGCAGCGCCAACGCGCGTGGCGTCGCACATTAGGTCTTGTACCAGCGCGGTTCCAGCCCTCCCTAGACCCAGCCTCATTCTTTCTTCCCACAGGAAGCTGCAGCGGTGGCGGCGGCGGCTCTTCTCCCCCCTCCACCTCCTCCCTCCTAGTGCCCAAATCGGAAGCCTCTCTCCGTGGAGTTCGATCCCCCCCAAGTGCCTTGAGGTATTGTTCCCCTTTTTCTTTGATTTCACCCATTAATTTCTTGTTTTGGTCCATATCTTGCAAACCTTAGTTTGTTTTGTAAGATGCATGGTAGAATGTTGTTGCATTGGCATAGGGGTTGGGTATTGTGTTAATGTTAGCATGGGTATCTATTGAGTATGTTGACCATGGTATTGTTGTTGTGATTATCTTAGGCATGACAAGAATTGTTCATGTTCGCCATGTAGACAAGGATGCTTTTTTGAGAGGTAACATAGAACCGGACCCGGACGAGCTCGATTTGGTGTTTGAGCGTACTCCAACCTATGCCGAGGTCTTGGAGCAATTGAGGATTAAATTGAAATGGATGGACCCAAAGGATGATGTTGAGTTGGAGGGAAGACATAATGTTGTCTTAGAAATGCATGTCCGTTGGAAGACCATGCGTATCTTCTCCGAGGCTCGTTGGCTTGCATACAAGGAGGTGGTGGCCGAATCACTAGACAAGACCCTTGAGCTATTTGCCACCAATAAAGTTGGTAGTTCATTGTCTTTGGACTTGAACTGTATGGCATCCTCATTCCGTACTATGAGTCTGAAGGGTTTCGCAGCATAGTAAATCAAAAAAATTCTACGGATGCGAATAGGAAAGCCAAGATCTAATCTAGGAGATGCAAACAACGAGGGGGGGGGGGTAGATGAGATCTTCATACCCTTGAAGATTCGCACAGCGGAACGTTCAACGGAACATTGTTGATGTAGTCGTACTAGCCTTCTCCTCCTCGCGATCCGATCCAACACCGCAAGTGGCGATGCCTCCGAGAGATGCACACGTACGGCACCTCGACGTCTCCTCCTTCCTCGGTCTAGAAAGTGGGGTGGAGAGATATATTGGATCTACAGCATGACGGCGTGGTGCAAAGGTGGAGAGTTTCTGCGGCAGGGCTTCGCCTACGCGTAGTCGGGAGAGAGAGAGAGAGAGATCTGGAGGGCAGCAGGTAGGCGGCTAGGGTTCGAGGAGTGGGGGAGGAGGGTTGCGCCCCTGCCCTCTATATATAGGGGGCTGGCTGGCCCCCTTGGCCCCTCCTCCAAGCCCTAGGGCGGCGGCCCCAAGGGTTGGAGTGGGGGGCAAGTTTTCCCCCTCCTTCTAGAAGGTTTCCCTAGGGTTTCCCCTAGGGTTTGGCCGGCTGGGCCTATGGGGCCTTGTGCCCTGTACCAATGCATCCAGGGCACTCCCTCATAGACCCACGCACCCCTCCGACAAGTGGGGCCACGTTGGTCCCACTCTAGAAGCTTCTAGAACCTTCCGGTACAATACCGAACATTCCGAAACAATTCCGAAATCCAAAAACTGCTTTCCCTTATATGAATCTTATTCTCCGGACCATTCCAGAACCTCTCGTGATGTCCTGGATCTCATCCGAGACTCCAAACAAAAACTCATAAACCAATTATCCATTCTATCCTAGCGTCAAGACACGTTAAGTGTGTGACCCTACGGGTTCGAGAATATGCAGACATGATCTTCTATCAATAATCAACAGCGGGGTCTGGAAACCCATATTGACTCCCACACATTCATCGATGATCATATCGGATGAACCACGATGCCAGGATTCAATCAATCCCATATATATATTCCCTTCGTCTCGTGATATTTTACTTGCCCGAGATTTGATCGTCGGTACCGTCATACCTAGTTCAATCTCGTTCACAGCAAGTACTTTACTCGTTCCGTAATCCGATATCACTTTGTGATTAACTCCTTAACCACGTGCTTGCAAGCGGTGTTGATATCGATTATCGAGTTGGCCCAAAGTATATCTCTCCAACTTGGGAGGGACAAATCCCATCTCGATACATACAACCCAACAAGTACTTTCCGATCACCTGAGAGACACCTTTATGATCACCCTCTCATAGGATGACGTTTGATGACCTCAAAGCTTTCTTCCGATACCAGGGAGTTACATTATCTCATGGTCTAAGGAATACGACATAAGAAAAAGCTTCGCAAAGATGAACACGGTCTAATTGCTCTGCTTGATTTGGGTCTGTCCATCATATCATTCTCCCAATGATATGATCTCATTATTAATTGACTACTCATGTCTATGGTTAGGAAACCTTAACCATCATTAATCAATGAGCTAGTCCATAGAGGCATACTAGGGACACGGTGTTGTTCATAAACCACACAAGTATTAAAGTTTCCGCTTAATACAATTCTAGCATGGAATATAAACTTTATCATGAACAAGAATTATAATAATAACATCTTTATTATTGCCTCTAGGGCATAATTCCAATAGTCTCCCACTTGCACTAGAGTCAATAATCTAGTTTACATCTGGAAACAATCTTACACCCATGGCACTAAGGTGCTGATCATGTTTTGCTCGTGGAAGAGGTTTAGTCAACGGATCTGCGACATTCAGATTTGTATGTACTTTGCTAATCTTCAGATCTCCATCTGTTATATAATCTCGAATTATATGAAACTTGCGGTTGATATGCTTGGTCTTTGGATGATATCTTGGTTCCTTAGCCAGTGCTATGGCGCCAGTGTTGTCACACAATATCTCCAGTGGGTCCAAGGCACTTGCAACCACACCAAGCTGAGTGATGAAGTTCCTGATCCAAACTCCTTCACTTGACGCTTCTGCAGCAGCCATGTATTCTGCTTATACTGTAGATCCCGCGATCACGTTTTGCTTGCAGCTTCTTCAGCTCACAGCTCCTCCATTCAAAATATAAACGTATCCTGTGTGAGATTTAGAATCATCCTTGTCGGTGTCGAAACTAGCGTCGACGTAACCTTTTACGGCGATCTGTTCATCACCTCCATAGACTAAGAACATTTCTTTAGTCCTATTTAAATAGCTTAGGATGTTCTTCACGGCTGTCCAGTGTTCCACTCCTGGATCACTTTGGTATCTGCTCGTCAAACTAAGAGCATTGGACACATCCGGTCTAGTACACAGCATGGCATACATGATAGAACCTATGGCCGAGGCATAAGGCACTTTGCTCATAGCTTCTCTATCGTTTACCATAGCTGGACACTAAGCCTTGCTCAATATCTTACCTAACAACATATGCACTGAACCTTTCTTTGCCTTATCCATTCTGAACCTTTTCAGAACTTTGTCTAGGTATGTACTTTGGCTTAAAGCTATCAGGCTTCTTTGTCTATCTCTATAGATTTTGATGCCCAATATATAAGCAGCTTCCCCTAGGTCTTTCATTGAAAAACATTTGTTCAAATAACTCTTCACATCATTAAGCATGTCAATGTCATTTCCAATAATCAATATGTTATCCACATATAGTACCAAAAATGTCACTGAGCTCCCACTCACTTTCTTGTAGATACAAGCTTCGTAGCAATTTGGAACAAATCCAAAGCTCTTGATCACTTGATCAAAACGAAGGTTCCAACTCCGAGATGCTTGCTTCAGTCCATAAATGGAACGCTGAAGTTTGCACACCTTATCAGCATCCTTAGGATCGACAAAACCTTCAGGTTGCATCATATACAACTCTTCATCAATGTTGCCATTGAGTAACGCAGTCTTGACATCCATCTTCCATATTTCATAATCATGAAACGCAGCAATTGCTAATAAAATCCGAATGGACTTGAACATCGCTACGGGAGCGAAAGTCTCATCGTAGTCAACACCTTGAACTTGTCGAAAACCTTTCCCGACAAGCCGTGCTTTATAGACAGTAACATTACCATCCGTGTCCGTTTTCTTCTTGAAAATCCATTTGCACTCAACGGCCTTTCGGTCGCTAGGAGGGTCCACCAAAGTCCATACTTGGTTTTCGCTCATGGATCCTAATTCGGATTTCATGGCCTCTAGCCATTTCTCAGAGTCTGGGCTCATCATTGCTTCCTCATAGTTCGCAGGTTCACTGTTGTCTACTAATAAGACAGTTAAGACAGGGTTGCCGTACCACTCAGGAGGGGCACGTGACCTTGTCGACCTGCGACGTTTAGTAGTAGCATCGTCCAAAGCTTCATGATCCTTGTCATTAGCTTCCTCTATTGGTGGTGCAGACGGCACTAGAACAATTTCAGATGCTGCGCTACTCTCCAACTCAAGAGAAGGTTCAATAACCTCGTCTAGCTCTACCTTCCTCCCACTCACTTCTTTCGAGAGAAACTCCTTCTCAAGAAAGGATTCGTTCTTTGCGACAAACACTTTGCCTTCGGATCTGTGGTAGAAGGTATACCCAATAGTTTCCTTAGGGTATCCTATGAAGACGCATTTCTCCGCTTTGGGTTCGAGCTTGTCCGGCATCAACTTCTTGACGTAAGCCTCGCATCCCTAAATTTTAAGAAACGACAACTTAGGTTTAGCACCAAACCACAGTTCATACGGTGTTGTCTCAACGGATTTAGATGGTGCCCTATTTAAAGTGAATACAGCGGTTTCTAATGCATAACCCCAAAATGATAACGGCAAATCTGTAAGAGACATCATTGATCGCACCATATCTAATAGAGTTCGATTCCGGCATTCTAACACACCATTGCGCTGTGTTGTTCCGGGTGGCGTGAGTTGCGAAACGATTCCGCTTGCTTTAAGATGCGTGAGAAAATCATAACTCAAATACTCACCTCCACGATCGGATTGTAGAAATTTAATTTTCCTTTTACGATGGTTTTCCACTTTGTTCTGAAATTCTTTGAACTTTTCAAATGTTTCAGATTTATGTTTCATTAAATAGATATACCCATATGTACTTAAGTCATCAGTAAAAGTGAGAAAATAGCAATAACCACCACGCGTCGAAACACTCATTGGTCCGCATACATCGGTATGTATGATTTCCAACAAGTCTGTTGCCCGCTCCATTATTCCGGAGAACGGGGTTTTGATCATCTTCCCCATGAGGCATGGCCCGCACGTGTAAAATGATTCAAAATCAAGAGACTCCAAAAGTCCATCAGAATGGAGTTTCTTCATGTGTTTTACACCAATATGACCTAGACGGCAGTGCCACAAATAAGTCGTGTTATCACTATCTACCTTGCATCTCTTAGCCTTAATGTTATGGATGTGTGTTTCATTGCTTTCGAGATTCAGAAGAAATAAACCATTCATAGCAGGTGCATGATCATAAAAGATGTTACTCATATAAATAGAACAACCATTATTCTCCGATTTAAATGAATAACTGTCTTGCAATAAAAACGATCCAGATATGATGTTCATGCTCAACGCAGGCACATAATAACATTTATTGAGGTTTAAAACTAATCTCGAAGGTAAAACTAAGGAGAGCATGCCGACGGCCATCACATCAACTCTTGATCCGTTGCCAACATGCATCGTCACCTCATCCCTCGCTAGCCGTCGTCTATTCCATAGCTCCTGTTTCGAGTTACAAATATTAGCAACTGAACGAGTATCAAATACCCAGGCACTACAACGAGGGCTAGTAAGGAAAACATCAATAACATGTATATCAAATATACCTTTGATGGTTCTAGCCTTCTTGTCCGCTAAGTACTTCGGACAGTTGCGCTTCCAGTGACCCTTGTCCTTGCAATAGAAGCACTCAGTGTCCGACTTAGGTCCAGACTTGAGCATCTTCTCTGCAGAGGCAACGCGCTTGCCGCTGCCCTTCTTGAAGGACTTCTTTGCACCCTTACCTTTCTTAAAGCTGGGGGGCTTGTTGACCATCAACACATGATTATCCTTTTTGATGTCCACCTCCGCAGCCTTCAGTTTTGCGAAGAGCTCGGTGATCGTATCAGTGGAACCAATCTGATTGTGAGTCACTACAAAACTTTTGTAGCTGGGAGGGAGTGATTGCAGAACCCTGTCAATCTTGAGCTCCTCTGGAATCGTGCATTCCAGTTGCTCAAGGCGTTGAGTGTAGCCCGTCATCTTAATGGCGTGCTCACTAATGGAACTCCCTTCCTCCATCTTGCAGTTAAAGAACTTCTCACAGATCTCATATCTCTCAGAACAGGCCTGAGTCTGAAACATGGTTTTCAGCTCTTCGATAATCTCAAAGGGCCCGGGATAGTCTTCAAAATTATTTTGAAGTTCCGGTTCCATAGCAAACAACATGGTGCTCTTAATCACACCATAATCATCTTTGCGCGACTGATAGACAGCTTTCTCATCAGCCGGCGTAGTTGCAGCAGGGGGGTCACCTAACGCTTTCCCAAGGACATAGTCCTTTTGACCGCCAGAGAGAATGATTCTTAGATTGCGAAACCAATTGGTGAAGTTAGACCCATTGTTTTTAAGCTTTTCCTTCTCAGCAAAAACGTTGAAGTTGAAGTTGGACTTAGCCATTTGATCTACAATATTTGCAAGTACAAATTAGACTATGTTCATGATAACTAGTTAAACTTTTAATCAAATTACTAGATGAACTCCCACTAAATTCAACATCCCTCAAGTTGTTTAGTGAACACGATCCAAATTCACCACACCTAATCTGATCTTCATGAGAAGAGATGTGGTTTCAATGGTGGACAACGAAGTGTCGATCATATCATTCATATGACTCGTGCTTAACCTTTCGGTTCGTGTGTTCCGAGGCCATGTCTGTACATGCTAGGCTTGTCAAGTCAAACCGAAGTATTTCCGCGTGTGCAAAACTGGCTTGCACCTGTTGTATGTGAACGTAGAGTTTATAGCACCCGATCATCACGTGATGCTTGAACACGACGATGTTTCGCAACTGTGCATACATGGGGAGAACACTGTTTTATCTTGATCTTTAAGTGAGGAATCATCTTATAATGCTACCGTCGCGATCTAAGCATAATAAGATACATAAAAGGATAAACATCACATGCATATAATTTTATGTGACATGGTATAGCCAATCTCCGCACAATGATCTCCATCTTGTGCGTGCCAACATGATCTCCATCACTCCACCATGATTGCTTCCACCGCGAATAGCAACTACAACTATTGCTAACTACTTAGCGATAAAGTAAAGCTATTACATGGCGTGTAAGAAGTTGACACACAGGTCATACACAATTATAAAGACAATCATATTGCTCCTGCCGGTTGTGTACTCATCGACATGCAAGTAGTGAAACATTACAAAACATGATCATTGCATACAACATACACATCACATCTTGGGCCATACCATATCACAAAACACTCCCTGCAAAAATAAGTTAGACGCCTCTACTTTGTTGTTGCATGTTTTACGTGGCTTATGGGAGTAACAAGCTAAGAATGATTCTTACCTACGGAAAGCCACAATGGTGATATTATGGTTGCCAACATCCGGTGTAAATCCCATGACAACTATAGTGAGAGAAACTGGCATCCACCAGCCGCATGTGTGGAACAAGCCACACGTCAAGTGTGGAGCCGGTCTCGCGAACGAGGTCGCGTAAAGTTGTCCTGGACCGCTTTGATCTCATTATACCGCGTCATAAGAAGTACACAAACAAGAGTCTTGCAACAGAAAACATCAACGCCTTTAACAAGCATGTTGCGTTCTACTCGTGAAACACATCTACGCATAGATCTAGCTCTGATACCACTGAAGGTTTTCGCAGCATAGTAAATCAAAAAAATTCTACGGATGCGAACGGGAAATCCAAGATCTAATCTAGGAGATGCAAACAACGAGGGGGGGGGGGGGTAGATGAGATCTTCATACCCTTGAATATTCGCACAGCGGAACATTCAACGGAACGTGGTTGATGTAGTCATACTAGCCTTCTCCTCCTCGCGATCTGATCTGATCCAACACCGCAAGTGGCGATGCCTCCGAGAGATGCACACGTACGGCACCTCGACGTCTCCTCCTTCCTCGGTCCAACAAGTGGGGTGGAGAGATATATTGGATCTACATCACAACGGCGTGGTGCAAAGGTGGAGAGTTTCTGCGGCAGGGCTTCGCCTACGCGTAGTCAGGAGAGAGAGAGAGAGAGAGAGATCTGGAGGGCAGCAGGTAGGCAGCATAGGGTTCGAGGAGTGGGGGAGGAGGGCTGCGCCCCTGCCCTCTATATATAGAGGGCTGTCCAGACCCCTTGGCCCCTCCTCCAAGCCCTAGGGCAGCGGCCCCAAGGGTTGGAGTGGGGGGCAAGTTTTCCCCTCCTTCTAGAAGGTTTCCCTAGGGTTTGGCCGGCTGTGCCTATGGGGCCTTGTGCCCCTGGCCCAATGCGTCCAGGGAACTTCCTCTTAGGTCCACGCACCCCTCCGACAAGTGGGGCCACGTTGGTCCCACTCTAGAAGCTTCTAGAACCTTCCGGTACAATACCGAACATTCCGAAACAATTCCGAAATCCAAAAATTGCTTTCCCTTATATGAATCTTATTCTCCGGACCATTCCAGAACCTCTCGTGATGTCCTGGATCTCATCCGAGACTCCGAACAAAAACTCATAAACCAATTATCCATTCTATCCTAGCGTCGAGACACGTTAAGTGTGTGACCCTACGGGTTCGAGAATATGCAGACATGATCTTCTATCAATAATCAACAGCGGGATCTGGAAACCCATATTTACTCCCACACATTCATCGATGATCATATCGGATGAACCACGATGCTAGGATTCAATTAATCCCATATATATTCCCTTCGTCGCGCGATATTTTATTGCCCGAGATTCGATCGTCGGTATCGGCATACCTAGTTCAATCTCGTTCACAACAAGTACTTTACTCGTTCCGTAATCCGATATCACTTTGTGATTAACTCCTTAACCACGTGCTTGCAAGCGGTGTTGATATCGATTACCGAGTGGGCCCGAAGTATATCTCTCCAACTTGGGAGGGACAAGTCCCATCTTGATACATACAACCCAACAAGTACTTTTCGATCACCTGAGAGACACCTTTATGATCACCCTCTCATAGGATGACGTTTGATGACCTCAAAGTTTTCTTCCGATACCAGGGAGTTGCATTATCTCATGGTCTAAGGAATACGACATAAGAAAAAGCTTCGCAAAGATGAACACGATGACACGATCTAATTGCTCTGCTTGATTTGGGTCTGTCCATCATATCATTCTCCCAATGATATGATCTCATTATTAATTGACAACTCATGTCTATGGTTAGGAAAACTTAACCATCATTAATCAATGAGCTAGTCCATAGAGGCGTACTAGGGACACGGTGTTGTTCATAAACCACACAAGTATCAAAGTTTCCGCTTAATACAATTCTAGCATGGAATATAAACTTTATCATGAACAAGAATTATAATAATAACATCTTTATTATTGCCTCTAGGGCATAATTCCAACAGAGTCCTCCACCCGTAGACCAAGAGCTAAGTCGTGAACCTCCCTTGACCCAAACATTGAGCCCGATTTCAAGACACCGAGACTAAGTTATGGAAGAGGACAATGATGATTGTGGGGGTGAAGATGCAGATGACAATGATGATGTTGAACTCCACGACAACAATGTTGGAGATTTGGACAAATATATCACACAAGATGACATGGACCATGACCTCCGGTATTCTCGAGGCTATGCATCGGACTCGGATGATGATGGTCCCGAAGAAGAAGTTTACGAGGAGGGGTTCACGGCTAGAGAGGCCGAAATCCACGATATCGTATTGGGCCGGGACCATCGGGTGCCTTTGTTTCGTGATCTTAGTCTCGCGGATGAAGCCACAGTTGATGGTGTCAAGGGCATAGTGCTTGGACCAAGGACAAGTTCTTACCGAGATGGCAATGAAGTGAATAGTGGCTTTTGCAAAGGATCAAGGTTTAGGACCTTGTTGGAATTCAAGCAATGGATAAAGGACTTCTCGGTGAAGCATCATCGTTCTTACACGGTCGTGCACTCGGACATCAAGAAGCATTACACGGTGAAGTGCGAGGAGGAAGGATGTCCTTGGATTGTGCGTGCAAGACCATTCAAGGGAGGTCCCGATTGGCACATATCTAGTTATGTATCAACTCACATGTGCCAAGGCCCGGTGGTGGATGGCAAGGATGCAAAGCACGAGCACCAGCAACTCACCTCCGAGTTCCTCGCTTATAGGCTTTCCAATGACATCGCGTCATTTCCAATAATGACCATCAAGATGGTCATGGAGCTTGTGAAAGCCCTCTTTCACTACGAGGTGAAGTACGGGAAGGCATGGAAGGCTAAGCAAGCCGCATTCAAGATGTTGTACGGTGATTGGGAGGGATCTTATAACCGAATACCAAGGTTGTTGTTAGCGATGGCCAATGCTAAACCGAGCATGGTTCATGTGGTTGAACCTTATGGTAACAAGACAAGGATTATAAACGGAAGAACCGTGTGAGTTTTTGTCCGTGCATTTTGGGGTTTCGAGCAATGTATCCGGGCTTTTGAACATCATAGGTCGGCCATCTCCGTTGATGGCACCTTTATGACCGGACAATTCAAAGGCACTATCTTGATTGCAATAGCCAATGATGCCAACAACCGATTGATTCCTTTGGCGTTTGCTTTGGTGGAGGTGGAAAGCAATGATAATTGGGAGTGGTTCTTCTATCTTTTGAGAACCAAGATATTAACCCCTAAAAGGGAAATATTGAAGGGTTTCGCGGCATAGTAAATCAAAATTTTCTACGGACGCGAACAGAAGGGAAGCCAAGATCTAATCTAGGAGATGCAAACAACGAGAGAGATTGGATTAGATCTTCATACCCTTGAAGATTCGCACAGCTGAACGTTCGTCGGAACGTGGGTGATGTAGTTGTACTCGCTTCTCCTCCTCGCGATCCGATCCGATCTAGCACCACAAGTGGCGGTGCCTCCATGAGATGCACACGTGCAGCACCTCGACGTCTCCTCCTTCCTTGGACCAGCAAGTATGGTGGAGAGATGGGTTGGATCTACAACGCGACGACGCGGTGCAATTGGTGGAGAGTTTCTGCAGCAGGGCTTCGCCTACACGCAGTCGGGAGGGAGAGAGAGAGGAGGGCAGCAGGGCGACTTGGCTTGAGGGAAGGTGTGGGGGGGGTGCGCCCCTAGCCCTATTTATATAGAGGGGTGGGCGGCAGCCCTAGCCCCCCCCCCCTCCAAGCCAAAACCGGCGGCCAAAAGGAGGAGGAGTGGGGGGCAAGGAAACCCCCCCTTCTAGAAGGTCTAGTTAGGGTTTTACCCTAGCTGGCCGGTTGGGCCCTATGGGGCCTTGTGCCCCTGGCCCAATGCGGCCAGGGCACTCCCTCATAGGCCCATGCCCCCTCCCGGAAGATGGGGCCACGTTGGTCCCCTTCCGGAAGGTTCTAGAAGCTTCCGATACAATACCGATTAACCCGGAACAATTCCGAACTCCAAAAACTGCACTGCCTTATATGAATCTTATTCTCCGGACCACTCCGGAACCTCTCATGATGTCCCGGATCCCATCCGAGACTCCTAACAAAAACTCATAAACCAATTATCCAATCTATCCTAGCGTCGAGACACGTTAAGTGTGTGACCCTGCGGGTTCGAGAATAGCAGATGTGATCTTCTATCAATAATCAACAGCGGGGTCTGGAAACCCATATTGAATCCCACAGATTCATCGATGATCATATCGGATGAACCACGATGCCAGGATTCAATCAATCCCATATATATATTCCCTTTGTCTCGCGATATTTTACTTGCCCGAGATTTGATCGTCGGTACCGTCATACCTAGTTCAATCTCGTTCACAGCAAGTACTTTAGTCGTTCCGTAATCTGATATCACTTTTTGATTAACTCCTAACCACATGCTTGCAAGCGGTGTTGATATCGATTACCGAGTGGGCCCAAAGTATATCTCTCCGACTTGGGAGGGACAAATCCCATCTCGATACATACAACCCAACAGGTACTTTCCGATCACCTGAGAGACACCTTTATGATCACCCTCTCATAGGATGACGTTTGATGACCTCAAAGCTTTCTTCCGATATCAGGGAGTTGTATTATCTCATGGTCTAAGGAATACAATATTTGACATAGGAAAAGCTTCGCAAAGATGAACACGATGACACGATCTAATTGCTTCGCTTAGTTTGGGTCTGTCCATCATATCATTCTCCCAATGATATGATCTCATTATTAATCGACAACTCATGTCCATGGTTAGGAAACCTTAACCATCATTAATCAATGAGCTAGTCCATAGAGGCGTACTAGGGACACGGTGTTGTTCACAAACCACACAAGTATTAAAGTTTCCGCTTAATACAATTCTAGCATGGAATATAAACATTATCATGAACAAGAATTATAATAATAACATCTTTATTATTGCCTCTAGGGCATAAATCCAACAGTCTCCCACTTGCACTAGAGTCAATAATCTAGTTTACATTTGGCAACAATCTCACACACATGGCACTGAGGTGCTGATCATGTTTTACACGTGGAAGAGGTTTAGTCAATGGATCTGCGACATTCAGATATGTATGTACTTTGCTAATCTTCAGATCTCCATCTGCTATATAATTTCGGATTATATGAAACTTGCGGTTGATATGCTTGGTCTTTGGATCATATCTTGGTTCCTTAGCGAGTGCTATGGCGCCAGTGTTGTCACACAATATCTCCAGTGGGTCCAATGCACTTGGAACCACGCCAAGCTCAGTGATGAAGTTCCTGATCCAAACTCCTTCACTTGACACTTCTGAAGCAGCCATGTATTCCGCTTCTACTGTAGATCCCGCGATCACGCTTTGCTTGCAGCTTCTCCAGCTCACAGCTCCTCCATTCAAAATATACACGTATCCTATCTGAGATTTAGAATCATCCTTGTCGGTGTCGAAACTAGCGTCGACATAACCTTTTACGACGAGCCGTTCATCACCCCCATAGACTAAGAACATTTCTTTAGTCCTATTTAGGTACTTTAGGATGTTCTTCACGGCTGTCCAGTGTTCCACTCCTGGATCACTTTGATACCTGCTCGTCAAACTAAGAGCATTGGACACATCCGGTCTGGTACACAACATGGCATACATGATAGAACCTATGGCCGAGGCATAAGACACTTTGCTCATAGCTTCCCTATCATTTACCGTAGCTGGACACTGAGCCTTGCTCAATATCTTACCTGACAACATAGGCACCGAACCTTTCTTTGCCTTATCCATTCTGAACTTTTTCAGAACTTTGTCTAGGCATGTACTCTGGCTTAGAGCTACCAGGCGTCTTTGTCTATCTCTATAGATTTTGATGCCCAATATATAAGCAGCTTCACCTAGGTCTTTCATTAAAAAACACTTGTTCAAATAACTCTTCACATCGTTAAGCATGTTAATGTCATTTCCAATAATCAATATGTCATCCACATATAGTACCAGAAATGTCACCGAGCTCCCACTCACTTTCTTGTAGATACAAGCTTCATAGCAATTTGGAACAAATCCAAAGCTCTTGATCACTTGATCAAAACGAAGCTTCCAACTCCGAGATGCTTGCTTCAGTCCATAAATGGAACGCTGAAGTTTGCATACTTTATCAGCATCCTTAGGATCGACAAAACCTTCGGGTTGCATCATATACAACTCTTCATCAATGTTGCCATTGAGGAACGCAGTCTTGACATCCATCTGCCATATTTCATAATCATGAAACACAGCAATTGCTAATAAAATCCGAATGGACTTAAACATCGCTACGGGAGAGAAAGTCTCATCGTAGTCAATACCTTGAACTTGCCGAAAACCTTTCGCGACAATCCGTGCTTTATAGACGGTAACATTACCATCCGCGTCCGTTTTCTTCTTGAAAATCCATTTGCACTCAACGGCCTTACGGTCGCTAGGAGGGTCCACCAAAGTCCATACTTGGTTTTCGCTCATGGATCCTAGTTCGGATTTCATGGCTTCTAGCCATTTCTCAGAGTCCGGGCTCATCATCGCTTCCTCATAGTTGGTAGGTTCACTGCCTTCTACTAACAAGACAGTCAAGACAGGGTTGCCGTACCACTAACAAGAAAGTGAGAGGCTGAGTTCTCTATTGAGACTACTAAGAAGACATGGGCTCCTAGATTTCATACATACTTGGACCAATCACAATGGCCGGAGTACCATGGAATTCAACTATTTCCCGATCCGAAATGGAAGGTTGTTGGACATGGAAGACGCAAGACAAAGCGCTTTAGGAGCAACATGGATGGATGGGGACGTGGTGGTGGTTGGGAAACGGGCAACGACCAATTCCAAGAGCCTCGTGAGAGATCCCGGTGTGGAACGTGCAATGGTGAAGGGTACAATGAAAGAAAGTGTTCTCAAAGGAAAAGAGCAAAAGGAAATCAGGGAAGTAGTATCCAACCAAGTAGTAGCCAACCAAGGACTAGCCAACAAGCTCCAAGCCAACCAAGTGGTAGCCAACCAAGGAATAGCCAACAAGCTCCAAGCCAACCAAGGACTAACCAACAAGCTCCAAGCCACAATTTTTTTAGACAACAAGCTCCTAGACAACAAAGAGGTCGACAACTTGGGCTAAGAAGAGGAAGAAGGCGTGGTGGTTTTAATCCCGCTAGTATGATAGGTTACTTAGTAGGACCAAATCCGTATGCTCGTAGGTATGTTTACATTTATGCATATTTTACTATCATTCATGCTTATTGGGTTCAATGCATCCTTTACTAACTTGTACCTTTAATTCTTAAAATAGGTATGGCAACTCAGCCCAACAAGGGCAATGACGGGGAATGTGTAAACTACTCGAAGGTCTGGGCGAATGCTATGGAGGTGGTGGAGAAGAGGAAGGAAGCCGAGGAAGAGAGGAAGAGGAAGGAAGTTGAGGAAGAGAGGAAGATGAAGGAAGCTGAGGAAGAGAAGAAGAGGAAGGCATTCGAAGAGGTAGTTCAACTTGCTCGTGACTTGGCGAAAAATAAGGACGAAGAGGACGAGGTGAAGAAGAAGAAGGAAGAGAGGAAAAGGAAAAAGAACAAGGAAGAGGAAGAGGCAAAAGGAGAAGGAAGAGGAAGAGAGGAAGAGGCAAAAGGAGAAGGAAGAGGAAGAGAGGAAGAGGAGGGCCAATGCTAGGACACCTTGCGTCGACCAAGAGGAAAGGCTACGGAAGGCGTTTCGTACTAACGAGGCCCATGGAAAGGAGGTTCCTATTTGTTGGTGTGGAACCGATTGCACTATTAAGCAGTCCCAAGACTACAATTCCGATAGTTGGGGAAAGAAGTTCTTCATGTATGCCAACTACAATCGCTCTCCCGTGCGTAGCCGCAACCCATACGACACTCCACCGGTATGCACAAAGCTTTTTAGTTCTTCATGTGTCCCAACTATTCCATATCATAGCCTATAACATGCACTATTTTCTTATAGTCTCCTCCTCCGGTATGCAGGTACTACACTTGGATAGATCTCGAGCAGCCTCAATCCAACAAGGCTATCCAAGAGATCGATTGGGCCATAAAAATAAGGCGCTACTTCGAAGCGCTGTGTGACGAGGAGATGGCGAAGAAGCGCAAGCAACGTGATGACGAGCTCCGCAAGAAAGAGGAGGAAGAGAAGCGCCTCACTAAGGAGGCTCGTGACGCCGAGAGGGAAAGGCTGCATCGAGCAACGTGGCGTTCCATGGAGGAAGTGGAAGAGAAGAAGAGGAAGGGCAAAGGGCCTATTTTCTAGACTTTGAGTATGTAACCGGGAGTCATGGACTTGTATGTGTTAAGATTTGCTCGTGAACCTCGTGTTATTTCATGAACCCCTTAAGGGCAAAACTTGTATGTGTCAAGATTTGCTCGTGAACCTCATGTTATTTCGTATGTGTCAAGAAACATTTCCCCCCACCCCCCCGAAAGATTTTGCTCGATGTACCTTTTGTTTACTTAAAGAAACACTGGTACCCTATGTTGCTTATGAGCTTCAATGTGAAATAAGGGTGCTTCTTGCGTCTAAGCACATATCTCTCAGTTTTATACATATCTAACACTTAAATGACACATTTATCTACCGATTAAAACACACAACCTGCACATGCTCATATATATTTAATTTATTATAACACAAACAAAAAAAATATGTTACCAGCAGTGAGTGCACCACATCTACCACACTCTGTCAAATAGACTGTAGACGGCACGGCAAGCTCGCATATCCACCTAGTATGATTTTCTGGCGGACGGTGCCCTGGTCGATTTTTTTTGGATCTGGTGTGGACTTTTTTTTCAACCAAAGTTGTAAACAACTCATTTATTATGTCATTTGCCAAAAATGCAATTTGATTATTCGGCGAAGCAGATTGAGGAACAGAGCCCAGTCTTAACATGTAACGGCGTTTCAACCGGCAGCAGCGCAGGGTGCAGAAGCAAAGTAGCCGCCATGGACAAGCAGCTGGGATCTACTGTTGGTCCCAAGATAATCCCATACGCCATTTTACCACGTTGTAAACTAAGTTTCCAATTGGAAAAGAGAGGTGGAGCATATCCGTGTAGAGCATAAATTTATCGGCTAATCGAAATCATAGTGATAAGAGAATACCAAACGGGTAGGCCAACAAGGTGGAGACGACCCACACGACCAGGGAGGCCCATGGTTGCCCCTCCCTGATAGGCTTACACAAGGAAGATATACATCGGCCCATGCCTTAGCGAGTCTAGATCGAGTCCAGGAGCAAGATGATGTAGATAACTTGACATGCAAGACAAGTCGAAGAAGGCGGCTTCCCCCTAGGGATCCGACTCTGTACCGACTAAGGTTCGATATGTAAACCCTAGCTAAGTCCACCGTGTATATAAGGATGACTAGGATCGCCCTAGAGAGCATAAACAATCATAGTAGAGAACTCACCCTTGAGCTAGCCCTAACTTGATGGCGAAACCCTGTAATCGACTTACAGTCAATCGAATAAGAGCATGGTAGGTATTTACCTTCACAAAGAGAGGCCAAACCTAGGTAGATCGTGTGTACCAATCTCGTGCCTAGTAGGCTAGCCGCCGCTTCGCTCCACCCTCCTTAAGTCACTCGATGGCTAGTGCCGAACATTTAGCGCCCATTGTGGGGTCTGCGATGTCCTTGTTTTTCTTTCTGTTTGTGTATATGCTCTGTGTTTTCATGTTTACTCATCATTTATCACCATATTAATTCAAACATAAATAACCTTTTTTGTCACGGTTTAAAAAATATTCAAAATTAAAATTTTGAATTTCATAATTTAAATTCAAACAAATTGAACATTGAAATGCCTATGACATCACTACATGGAGCTATGCATTACCAAAATGCTTGACAAGATCTTCTTGGAGCTCATGTATTTGCCTATATCAATTTAATGGTGTATCCCTAGGAACTTCTTCAGTAGCATGCAGTGCATCACGTTGTTTGTAGTCATCCTCCCATGGAACCCACTTCATTCTCCTTATCATGGTTGAAGTCCTCATCGCGTCGTATGTCTACCATCTCTGCATTTATGACGGTGAATAAAAAAACTTTTTAAATAATAAAGTGACATTTATCGAAAGAAAATGACGGTATGGAGCTAAAGGAAGAAAAAAAATATATGAAGCCATCTACTTATCAAGAAGACCGAGAAAGCATCCCATCAGAAGCAGGAAGACACTAGCAGACCATTACACATTTGGGGTCAGCACGCTCACATGAGCCACTGCGAAGTTGCCATCCCCGTAGTAATCCAAGAAGCCCAAAATGGACATGGTACAATGATCAATGCGCAGTCCCTTTCTTCCTCACACCGGCTCTTCTTATACCTCCGCTCTGCTCAACCGCCCAACACCCAAACCTCGGCTCTTTTCTCACCCTCTTTGACGTCGGAGGTCTGTCGCTTTAGTCAGCCAAGATAAGTTGTGTACAAAACAGATCGACGATGAGTTGTTATTAGGGGCGTGCCATCGGTTGATATTTTCATTGTGAATTTGGAGTCATGTTTTTTAAAACAAATCATAACCTTGATATTATGTCATTTTGTGTGATATATTACTAGAAAATAAAAGTATCATGCAAAAAAGTCAAATACAAACATAACTAAACACAGGAAATGGAAACAATAATGTAAGAAAAGAGGATATGCAGCTTGCCGTCAGCACATGGCTATGGCGACGGCTCTCCGACAGGGCCATCGGCGTATATCTAGTCGTCAAGCGCCCATACGCCAGTGGGCCACCAGCGCCACGTGGCTGGGACCTTTGCCGACCGCGTCCTTTAAGCTGACGGTTGTCGTCGTCATACCTATCCATGTGCCGAGGGCCGAGGTGTGCCAAAGGCTGCCGACGGTTTTGTTGTAGTTGTAGGCATTTAGGCCCATATGTCGACGGTCCTGATAAACCATCGTCGACATACCGTTAGGCCGTCGGTATTTAGCCCATTTCCGGTAGTGCAGTAAGCAAGAGGCAAATCAAGAAATTAAGTGGTTTTAACCGGATCTCATGTTTCTTGGACATGATCGCCGTATCTTTATTTTGTCCGTGCCTATAAAATGATGTAGTACTTAACTATATTTAAAAATCAATAAAGCAAGCCGAACTGTATTCTCTATAAAAATGTCTAAGAGATTAAGAGGCTCCAAACTTATCGAGTAGACGAGAAAAGGTATCCATGAGACGCAGGAATGCACTAGCAGACCATTACACATTTGGGGTCAACACGCTCACATGCACCACTGCCAAGTTGCCATCCCAGAAGTAATCCAAGAACCCCAAAATGGTCATGGTACAATGATCAATGCGCAGTCCCTTTCTTCCTCGCACTGGCTCTCTACTTACACCTCCTCTCTGCCCACCCTCCCAGCCCCCAAGCCGACGCCCGCTGCCTACCTGCTCCAGCCTCGCCGGCGTCGAGAGTGAGGAGGCTCCGTCCGCTCTCACATCGTCCTCTGCGACGCCGGAGGTCCGCCGCTTCCGTCAGCCAAGGTAAGTTTTGTACAGAACAAGGCGAAGACGAGTAGTTATCAGGGGCGTACGTGCCATCTGTTGATCTTGCACTTTGTGAATTTGGGGTCGTTTTTTCTAGTACATTGTTCTGAGCTTGGATCAAGGTATGTATATAATTCATGGCAAACATCACTTCGATAAAAATGGTGGCAATGTTTAGGGGTCTAAGAGATGTGAAATGTGCAGCATTTTGTTCTTCCCCTTGTTCTTGCAGCTACCCTTGTTCTTGACTGCCACTGCATCCTGCTTCACTGAAAGAACTCCAAGAACCTTTCCAATTGCCCGTCCTTTTAGCAGCAGTCACGACTTCGTTCTTCCCCAGGATCTCAGCCTTTAACATCCTGCCAGACTAGTGCAAGAACCCAAGAAAACGCTCTAGCAAAATGCAGTCCGAGGAACAAACTCTTGGAAATTTCATCAAACCAGTCTGAGTCGAACAGTAGCATGCAGAGGTCCCTGTCCCTCCTTTTTTTTTTCTATCCCAAAATTCGAAAATTAGAGATATGGTGTTGCCTTTTTGATGCATGTGTTGTCCATGTCTTTAAAATTTTCTTGCAGGGCATAATATACTCCAGCTAAGATTAGCATATGTAAATTCGATCCAAATCCTCGCCATCTAAGAGATATCTGTATATGCAGAGATAACCGGAATGGACGACTTGTCAGATTTCGAGTTCTTCAAGATCATGCTTGACAACGACTCGAGGAAACTGGTATAATACAACACATCGCCCTTTGTGTTTCACCCGTCACTTTATCACTCTGCTTCTTATTGTTTGATCGGTTTAATCATTGCTCGACCTTTGCTGCAGAGGCTCCCGGACAAGTTCGCGGAGTTGCTGGAGGGCCGTGAGCCCCGGGAAGTGAAGCTGCGGGAGGCCGGCGGAGGGCGTCGCCTGTGGGACGTGGAGGTGGTGTACGACGGGGACGGCCACATGTACCTCGAACGCGGATGGGACCAGTTCGCCCGCGAGCACGACGTGCGTCAAGGGCACTTCCTCGTCTTCAGCTACGACGGCGACGATGAGCTCGCCGTGAAGGTGTTCGATGGAACCATGTGCCGCCGGCACTACCGTTACGAGCAGGACGACGACGACGACAGCAGTACGACGCCGGCTCCACGGCCGTCGCAGCTCGTAACGGTCAAAGAAGAAGAGCTTTCGATTTCTCCAGGCTGTGAGAGCGACAGTGATGACAGTGGCAGCGAGAACAGCATCGACGCTGGCGGCAAGAACAGCACCGACGACGACGGTGGCAGCAAGAACAGCATCGACGGCAGTGGCAGCAAGAACAGCAGCAGGTCGGCGGAGATGGACGTCGACGACGCGCCGACGTCTCAGTTCAGCGTCATGCTGAGGCAGTGCCACTTGGGCGTGAGGCAGAAGCAGTACCTGGTGAGTGTGAGTTCATGCTCGACCATGACCAGTTCTACTTTGGAATAATGTGCCAACTTACTGATTCATCCGCCGCCGGCCGGCCGGATAGAACGTGCCGGTGGATTTCCAGATGGTGTACGAGTACCACAAGAGGAGCAAGGTGGTTCTGCGGATGCGCGGGGGGAGGTCGTGGCCGGTCACCCTGAAGCACAGCCCCCGGGCAGCCGGCAATCCCCGCACGTCGCTCAGGTACGGATGGCACCAGTTCTGCGTCGACAACCGCCTCGACGTCGGCGACACCTGCTTCTTCCGGGCGCTCCGTGGAGGCGGCGAGGACCACCAACTCAAGGTGGAGGTGCGCAAGCGAGACGGCGCCTTCCTGGACTGATAGGCGCGGCCGGTGGCTGCAACCTGCAAACCTCCGTTGGATCAGCCGCGTCGGCGTTGTATCGCCGGCGTCCCACACTGGCTTGCTTTCAGTTAATTTGTGGTTGGATTCGCAACGTCTGAATGCTACTAGCAAAGAGTATCTCGGGAATGCTACTTTATCGTGTGGAAAAAGGATGATAGTGAGACAATCATCTTAATTTCTTGCCTGAAGTTGTCATCGTCGTAGCGATAGTGAGACAATCATCTCTTCATCGAGCAAAGAGGCTCACACTCGGAACCGAAGGTGATGCCCGGTATCTCGTGGAGTTCCTAGAAACCTGGCGCAAACGAGACCTGCAAGAGGCACTCATTGATCTTTGTTGCGATGTCTTGGGCCATTTGGACTATGCGCAATAAACTAGTGATTGAGAAAGTATTTCTCAATGGTGCTATTGACTTGATCTTTAAATTTCTTACTAGGGACTATGCGCAATAAAATAGTTATGTAGTGTCATGGTTTTGAACTAGAATAGTTTAAAACCATGACACTTATTTAAAATTGGAGGAAGTACTATTTGTTTTCTGTAACTTGTACTACTCCCTTTGTTCTAAAATAGATGCCTCAGATCAAAATTTAGATGAATCTATATATACTAAATAGTATCTAGATTTATCTAAATTTTAACTTATCTGAAACCTCTATTTTAAGAGGAAGGGAGTATATAAACTTTAAATGGATGATTTCTTTATAATAAAGTGATACAAAAGCCGTTTGAGAATGACCCGTCAAGTCTCAAGACTCGTGGCCAAATTTGCTCGTGGCGTGGCTCCCGATCCAGAAGTTCCCCACCCCAACCCAACGGTCATATTCCTCTCGTCTGAATCTCATCCCCATCTGCTCTTCCCTTCCCCGATCCATCGCACAAGGGGGCGCCTCTTCCCGTCTCCCGCGCTACTGTCGGCATCCCAACCCTAGCACCGTCCCACCCGCGGCCTCTCTCCACCGCGGCCCTGCTCCTCCTCATCTCCCCTTTTCCGCGTCCCCCGGCGGCGCAACATTAGTCCGCCCCCCGGATACGAGGCTGAGCTAGGGTTCCGATAGCAGGCGGCGGAAGGCCCCGGCAAACTCTCCTCCTCCGCCCCCATCCTGCTCCGATCCGACGACCCCGACCAAGCAAGGTGAGCAGCCGCCGCCCTCCCCCTCCTCCTGCCCCTCTCCCTTCAATCTGCGGTACGATTTGCTTGCGGTGAATCTGTGATCCAGTTTATGTGGTCGCTTTAGCTCTGGCACGATTTCAGCGGGGATTAGGATTAGGGCACTACTCTGCTGCTGTTTCTCGTAGAAATACGGGCTACGTTTTAGTGCAACTTAAGAAACGGGGATCTGTCGTTTGCTTACAGAATCGTCTGGTGATGCGATGCGCTCGTGGGTAACGTGCAGGACGCTGAACGTGAATACTTGCAGTTCATGTCATGTGTGTGCTTAAACATTTGATGGATTCGACACCTAACGCTGTAACATTTTGATGCAATGATTATGAGCTTCCTTTTATCTGGTCTGTGGACCGTTTGACAAGTGATGGCAATGTTGTATTATTAGTTTTATTATGAATGCATGGCACCCAGGAACTGTGTATGTCACAGTGTATTTGATACCGATGTTGTGTTCGGAACCGCCATCTCTGCACTTGTGAGGTTGACATGCCCTTCCATACAGATTGGCAGTTGTTCTCACATGGGCACATGGCTTGTTGCATAGGCTGTAAATAAAGCACGGCAGGAGTTCTGGTACTAGGAAAGGGATATAGTACTAAAATTTCTGAAGCTCCTAATCATGATGCAAGGTTTACGTTTATGTTATCTTTAGCAATTCTAGTCATAATTTTGTGTTCCTGCTTTGAGAAACTTATCCATTTTGCATCATAAAGAGTTCCAAGAAGTCACGCTTTACTTATTCCAACTTGCCTGTTTGTTTCATCATGCTTTTGAGAAAATGATTGCAACCATGAGCCTAAATTCTTTGCAAGTATATCTTGGTAGATAACAAGGTGTTGGATGAGCTCATGTAGAGTATGATGCTATCATTTGTAATTCATTGTGATCTTTTTGTGACATTATACATGCTTTTAGATGGTGGCCTTAGCATCTGCCTTCATTTTTATTCTCTATATCGAACCATTTTTGTAGCAAATAGTTTTCTTTTCCTGAGGCTAGTATAGTTCATAGTCACCTCACAACTGCAACGCTTGCTGATGCTTCCCTTTCCCTTCCTTTTCCATACCAGAGCTCTGCCCATTGCTCTCTGAGATGCCAGTATCGATGGATAAGAAGCAAAACTCATTCGGCACTCCTATCCATAGGACAAACCCCTTTGATTCTGACTCTGATTCTGAAGGGCCCTCAAGACCATCAAGGACACAATCTGCCCCAGTGCAGCGCACCAACCAATCCGTGCAAGAGTTGGAAGAATACACCCTACGTAAAGCAGAAGAAAGCTCATCCAAAGTAAAGGATTGTGTTAGGGCCGCTGAAGCTATCAGAGAAGATGCTACGCAAATCCTGCTGACTTTGCATCGACAAGGCGAACAGATCACTCAGGCTCATCGAGTAGCGGCTGACATAGAGCAGGACCTTACTGTGGTAAGTTCTGCACTTTGTGAGAAATTGGCTAACCTTTTTTTAGAGACATACTGGGTAACCTAACTATACTGTAATTATTAGCTTTCTGAAAAGTATGTTTTAGTTTCTTCTCATTACTACTGCTCGTAAAATGAGTCAAGTTTGATAGAATTTCCCTATCTGTTGATCCTCATTTCAGTCATAACCTCATCAGACATTAGTACGTTATAATCCACCTACACCAGGGCTTATTTTGATAATATCTATCCACCTCTTCAACTGCAAGTTATGCCGAACGTTGTATGGATGGATCTATGCATCATTATTGCAGATGTTCATGTTTCTGTCTTATTCAGAGTAATTGGTTTCATTTTAACCTTTTTAGTGAACTGTACATGTAAATATATTTATGTTACTGTTTTTTTTATTTTCAGGTTGCATTGTTTTGTTTTTCTGGGTATTAACTGAAAGTGTCTAATTTCTGGTCTGTTCAGAGTGAGAAGCTTTTGGGAAGTCTAGGCGGACTATTCTCAAGGACATGGAGGCCAAAGAGAAATCAACAAATAAAAGGACCAGTTTCACAGAGTATGGTTGTGCAGCTTATGAGTAATTTGCATAGTACCCTTATTTTGCATTATCTGATCTTTTTGGGTTATTGCAGATAATTCTTTCAACATTACATCAAACCACATGGAACAGAGGCAGAAGCTAGGAATTGCCTCAACACCTCAACAATCTCCCAGTTCTTCACATCGTTCGCCTGCGACTGCAATGGGGAAAGTTGAGGTCTGTCTTGTCAGTTAGCTCTAGAACCATAGAACGGATGGCGAAACTAATATGTTCTCAAAGTTAACATTATGTTATTTTCATTAGGCTGAGAAAGCAAAGCAGGATGATGCATTTGCAGACCTGAGCAACATATTGGGAAGCATGAAGGACATGGCACTGGATATGGGTACAGAAATCGATAGGTAATACTAGTACCTCTTGAGAGTGGCGATGCCTTTTTTTCCGCCTGTACAGCTATATAGTGTCCCTTCTTTTTAAGAATTGATCTGATGGAGAGAGATCGTTCTCTTGCTGCAGGCAAAACAAATCACTGGATGCTTTCAATGACGATGTCGATGAGCTCAACTTCAGGGTGAAAGGAGCGAATCAACGGGGTCGGCGGTTGCTTGGGAAGTGATGTACCAGCGCGCAGGAGTCAGGCTGTAGAACGCTCACTGTGTCCTTGTCTTTGGCAGTTTTGACTGTGCTGTGGAGTTTAAACCCTTGTTTCTGCAGCTATGCGTACATCAAAGGATTAAGGAAGCTGCTGTCCCTTTTTAGCAAATAGTCGAATTCTTGTACTAGTACTATTGTATTAGGGCCCGTTGTATTATGCTGTTATTCGGGCATCTACTGCTGCTGTAATATTTTTCTTCCTTTGAGACTATAAACTAGTACAAAGCTGAACTTTTGGACATGTCCGAAAGGGACCTGAAACTGTAACCATGATTGAAAACTAGATATACTGCATAAGAGCTGAAGTGCATTTTGTCCCCCCAGTCGTTCAGGTGGTAGAGTATTTCTGCAATGCAAGCTGGAAGCACAGCAGTGGAGCATTCAAGGCAGCAGGCTGGATCGGCACGGCATGGTAGGGTTGGCCTGTAGGCTGCGCTTGTGGAGACGGGGCGGCGCCGTGGTGATGTGTGATGGTGGAGACTGGAGACGCAGGAGTTGGTAAGCCTTCATCGAAAACTATCTATGGTGCTGCATTCAGTTGGTTGGTGGTGCCAGATAAGAGCATCTCCACTCGTTTGTGTCTCAGGCCAAAATTTGGCGAATTTTTTCTTTTGCTCTCTGCTACCGATGATTTATAGCAGGAGAATGACTTGGAGAACCGCTTGCCGAGCACTAGTGTGGGCGGCTGACGTCCTCCTCGCCCCCAAGCCACTACACACGCTCACTCAGGCTACCACACATGGCCCCCTGCGTACACATGAACCGGACCGAGTAGGGGTGGATCATAGTGGAGGAAGCTACACAGGCACGCGGGCGACCGGCAGAGTAGGGCAGGACGCGAAACGGTCGAGCGGAGGCGGGTCGCGGCGGGTCGTGGTGATGTGTGATGGTGGAGACTGGAGACGCAGGAGTTGGTAAGCCTTCATCGAAAACTATCTATGGTGCTGCATTCAGTTGGTTGGTGGTGCCAGATAAGAGCATCTCCACTCGTTTGTGCCTCAGGCCAAAATTTGGCGAATTTTTTCTTTTGCTCTCTGCTACCGATGATTTATAGCAGGAGAATGACTTGGAGAACCGCTTGCCGAGCACTAGTGTGGGCGGCTGACGTCCTCCTCGCCCCCAAGCCACTACACACGCTCACTCAGGCTACCACACATGGCCCCCTGCGTACACATGAACCGGACCGAGTAGGGGTGGATCATAGTGGAGGAAGCTACGCAGGCACGCGGGCGACCGGCAGAGTAGGGCAGGACGCGAAACGGTCGAGCGGAGGCGGGTCGCGGCGGGTCGTGGTGATGTGTGATGGTGGAGACTGGAGACGCAGGAGTTGGTAAGCCTTCATCGAAAACTATCTATGGTGCTGCATTCAGTTGGTTGGTGGTGCCAGATAAGAGCATCTCCACTCGTTTGTGCCTCAGGCCAAAATTTGGCGAATTTTTTCTTTTGCTCTCTGCTACCGATGATTTATAGCAGGAGAATGACTTGGAGAACCGCTTGCCGAGCACTAGTGTGGGCGGCTGACGTCCTCCTCGCCCCCAAGCCACTACACACGCTCACTCAGGCTACCACACATGGCCCCCTGCGTACACATGAACCGGACCGAGTAGGGGTGGATCATAGTGGAGGAAGCTACGCAGGCACGCGGGCGACCGACAGAGTAGGGCAGGACGCGAAACGGTCGAGCGGAGGCGGGTCGCGGCGGAGCGAGCTGCATATATAGTTGCAACGACCGAGTAGGGTATGCCGTGGCGGAGTGAGTGGTTAAGAAGGAGAAATGCCGGCTAGGAAGAGCCATGGTCGGTGCGAGCGCGCCACCTTGCCTCTAGGAGAAAGCGAGGATGGGAACAGAGAGCGGTGGTTGGTCGCGAGTAGATTTAGACGAGGGTAGTTTTGGCATTTCAAAAAAAAGACAAGAATGGAGTTTTTTTTTACGGTAATACGTGTCTTATTTATATATATCATAAAGAGCATAGTACAAGTTTCGTAAACACCGACCTGACAAAACTGAAAAGACAGCAGAACACAAGCCTTAGCACAAAGGGCCACTAGCTAAGAAAGAAAATAATCTAGACCAAAGAAACCTCTGAGCTTGATGCCAATTGCCAACGCCTGTCACCTGCCTCGGACACCACCACAACAACCACCAAATGAAAGAATGACACATCACCTTTTCACCCGAGCTCGAAGCGGCTCCATTGTTAACATGCAGCTTTGTGGACCTCTAAGGCCTTCCACACCGTGTGTCAAGACCGGTGCCCAAAGAGTTTTGAGGCATCGAGTAGCGATGCCCTCCACTACAGGGGTGGTGCCCAATATATTTTCCTGGGAATCAGAGCATGTAGGTGCTCTGGTGCCCAAACTCATCGCCTAATAAAATATTGCTCTAACAATTGAAAAAGGAGAAGTCGCTTGAGCCATCCTCTGTTGTGAAGCCGCTGGAAAGACTTGTTTAGTGCAAGTTTATTAGTGGGGGTCATCTACTTTTTAGCCTGAGCAGTTCCCTCCGTTGTGGAGACTGATGGTGTTCGACGTGGCACTTCGTTGGTAACCCAAAGCGCAGGGTGTTAAGAGCACAGCAACAAGTTTTCCCTCAGTTAAGACCGAGGTTATAGAACCAGAAGGAGGAAGAAAACATCGCACAGGTGTTGCAAGCAACGCGAAGACCTGCACAATACAAAATCAAGACTTTGTCCCAACGAATCAGTGAGGTTGTCAAGCTCACTGTTTGCTGTAACAATGGATTAAACGTATGATGTGGAAGGTAATGGTGGTTTGCAGCAAGTAAATAAGTAACAGTGAAGGATGTATCAATGGTAAAGATTGGACCGAGGTCCATAGTTCACTAGAGGTGCTCTCCTTAGATAAACAACATGACATGAAGGGTAAAGAAATTACAACAGGACAATTGACAGGAACTGAGTAAGGCATAACAATGCAATTACTAGTCAGAAAGATCCTATGAGGTTGATTGGGCAATACAACAAGATACATAGACCGCCATCCAACTGCAACTATGACTAGAAGTCCACCTTCAGGTTATCATCTGAACCCCCTCCGGTATTAAGTTGCAAGCAACAGACAACTGCTTTAAGCAAAGTGTGTAAGGTAAACAGTCCACATGTTACATGAACAAGAGACCGTTGTTTTCTCCCTAGTAGCAACAACACATCTACAACCGAAGAGATTATTATCATTTCCCTTGGAAACTAGAGGCATGAACCCACTATCGAGCATAAATACCCCCTCTTGGAGTCACTAGCAACTACTTGGTCAAGATAACCACTAGCAACGGAGAGCATGCAAGATCACAAACAACACAGACATGATAGAATCATAAAGACAAAACCATTAATCAAACCAACATAATAATCTCAATATCCATTGGATCCCCGCAAATACAACATGCATGATTACAAATAGATTAGATCTTGATCATGAACGGAGCTCACAAGATCTATACATGAAAGCACAAAGGAGGAGATACAACCATATAGCTACTACATGGACCCATAGTCCAAGGTGGAACTACTCATGCATCATACTGGAGAGAAGGCCTCCGGGATGATCTCCCCACCGACAGGGTGCCGGGAAGAGCTTCATATCCCCCCGATCTAGGGACGATGGTGGAGGCGGCTACAGACGGTTTCATGGATTTCTGATCGGGGTACTCAGGGTTTCTGCATCGGGGGCTTTTTATAGGTGAAGGGGGAGACCAAGGCGGCCGCCAGGGCTGGCAAACCCTAGCCAGGCGCGGGCTAGGGCCCACCCGCGCCTAGGGTGGGTCTGCCCCCCTGGCCGGCCCCTCCGGATCTCCTGTGGACTTCTTGTTCCCCACGGAAAGTAATTGACTTTGTCCTTTGTCCCATCCAATTCCGAGAATATTTCTTTACTAAATTTTCTGAAACCAAAAATAGCAGAAAACATGCATCTGACACTGTTGCAACTTGTTAATAGGTTAGTACCAGAAAACATGTAAAAATCACCTCAAAGTGTAGACAAGTAAAGCAAAGTAGATACTAAACAAGCATGGAGCATCAAAAATTATAGATACGTTTCCAACGTATCAACATCCCCAAGCTTAACTCCTACTCGTCCTCGAGTAGGTAAGTGATAAACAGAATAAATTTTTAGGTGAACATACACCCTCACAATAAAGATCCAACCATTTGCAAACATTGAAAGCTGGGATCAAAGAACTCTACACATGTGCATGAAATAATGGAGTTCTAACAGTAGGACATAATAACTATGCATGCAACATGGCAAGGTACAAACAAAGATCATGAATAACATGCATTGAAAAGCGTTTGTTTGTTTCACATGTAGAAAACATAGCATGTTGGCAATCAGATTGTCCCTCATAGAGTAGCAATAAAATGCATAGAACACCTGCAAAGTTCACAAGGGTGACTAGAAACAAGTAGCACAAGAACAAGTAATAACACAATATGCATTAATTAATAAGCTTTGGAACACTGCACACAAAATGACAACTATGCTCTCTTAATGGTGCCTAAAAGTAGAAGGTGGAGACTCAAATAATGGTGGAAGAAAGGCCTTTTTTGTAAAGGAAGCAGGGATTACAAGTTTCAAAAAGAGCTTCCAAAAATTATGGTACTTGTTAGCTTTCAGCCCTCATTGCCCCTATCATAAGCATCTTGAAGTGGTTAAGGTTAAAGTGGCAAAGCTGGAGTATATGCTTGACAAAGTATAAGTTGGCAATCTCAAGTCCCTTGAATATGAGGGCTACACCTCATGGATACTCAACTTAGGGCCCAGGCAAGTTCTTGTCACTGTAAGTATTTGCATATCATTGCAAACCGTCAACGGGGTACCTCTTGCACATGGTACGGGAGCTTTCCCATAACCAAAATGACAAGGCAAACAGACAATGAGCATCTCAGCAATCTTTTTATTTACCATATGCATAGCTTTTTATTTAGGATGCTTCATAGATAGCTCACTATGGTGATGTTGCAAGTTTCCACCATGATTAGGCATGGCTTAGGCTAGCGGCCTAGGCGTTTCTCTAACACAGAATATAAACTCCATGGACTTACAAGTTCCCACTTCATTTCACACCGGTAACATCCATAGAAAAAAGAGCATGATATCAACGGAGTATAAAAGTACAAGTGCAATGTTGAAAACGTTCCCCGTGACAGCACGGTTCTGCTAATCCCAACTTATAAGTGCAAGCATATACAACAAAGTTGTCTCAATGGTTCAATTTTATTAGGGGCAAAGAATAAAATGTGCCATCAAGTTCGTGAGGGTTTTAATCACTAAGTTTTCACATAACAAAACAATTTTTAGTTGGAAGATAGTTGAAAACAAGAATATACTTGGAATGGTGTAACACACCATGAATAGGAGTTTATAGTGGACACTTTGGAATAACTTGGTTTCTTGGGAGTTGGAAGCATGAGTAGAACTTACTCATACAAGTGGAGGCTAGCAAAAGACTGGGAACAACCAACTAAGAGAGCATAATGGCCATAATCATGCAATGCAACAAAGAATACTAATCAAAGCAAAGAGTGGTACTAAAAGTTAAGGACTAAAATATCATAGAGGCTAATGGTGACTTGTGAGAGTCATAACATGGTGTAAGCATATGCCAAGTCAACCCAAGCAAAACATCAAAGGAGAATACCACAATACTATGCTTTTGCATGCTAAAACAACGCATAATTTCTTCAAGGCATACTAAGCAATCCCAATTGTGTGGAACAAGACATGCTACAACAATAATCACTAAGCATAATGCTAAAACAACACCTAGAATGTCATGCTAAAGTCTAGGTCACAGTCAATGCAAGCTCCTCTTGCACTTCAAGCAAGAACTTACTACTCCTTTCCAACACCAAGCAACTTATTTGCAAAACAACACAACGAGAACGGGGGTCCAAACTACTTTATTCAAGCAAACTAAACAACCTAAGCAAAGCAAAAGAAAACTAAGATGCTCCAAGAACAACACAACTGTGCATGAAACAATAAAAGTGAAGTGTCTAGACAGACTTGAGCTTTTTATTGATGAAGAAGGGGATGCCTGGGGCATCCCCAAGCTTTGACGCTTGTACTTCTTGGATATTTCTTGGGGTGACACCATGGTGGCATCCCCAAGCTTAAGATTTTGTCCATTCTTCATCTCATTACATCATTCTCTCCTTACACCTGAAATTTTTCCTTCATACAAAACTTCACACAATCTTCATTAGCAACATTAGTTTATTCAAAAGATATTAGACCACTGGCAAAGCTTGGAACAGCAAGGTTTTTTACTAAAAACACAAGCTACTGGAGTAACTCCTTCAAAAAGCTCAATTTACCTGAAGAGGACTCAAAAAGGAATAAATAAGAAGCAAATGCAAATAATGACAGAAATTTGTCAAAACAGACCAGCAGGTAGAAACCGATTTTTTCGAACATCTTATGTTACTCAAATAAGTGTTGAACTAACAAAAGTTAGCTAACATACTGTGTGATTTATTCGTAAATTTTGAGCTCATTCCGAGTTACAGCGACTCCTGACGAATTTTTATGGTGGAGGACAAAAATCTGTTTCGGGACAGCAACTTCCCAAATCTTACTTCCCTCTCATTAGAGGTCATTCTTGGCACAAAACGCAAACAAAAAGGATAAGGAGAGGTTATTACTGATGTAATAACTTCCAAGACTCAAGGAAACAATTGGGTTATCTCCCAACAAGTACTTTTCTTTAACGCCTTTAAGTTAGGCACAAGAAGCAAGAAGAATCAAGTATTTTCAAATGAGGAAGCATTAACATCAATACTTGCAAAATCTTCAACTATGAAGGGTATCTCATCAAAATGGGTTTTGGAGGATCCCTTCTCATCTCTTTTTGGTCTACTAATTTCATAAAAATGATTTTCAGGAGCAATCCAATCAAAATTCTTTTCAAAGGCTTCAGGCATTTCAACAAGCTTAAAGGGTATGGGTATTTTAAATTCTTATTTAGGCTTAGTTTTATCAAACATACCCACAACATCTACATCAGATCCTAGCATATTGAAACGCTCAAAGACCTTTTTGGCTTTGCTAACAACATCATGGAATTCATTAAATAAAGTTTCAAGGATGAATTCCCTCTTTTCAGCATTCTTTTCTTCTTTTAGTTTTAGAAAAAAGAATTGCATGAAGGGGTTAAGGCTAACAAACCTGGCCTCCAGCATATGAACTAAAGAAGCTGTAGCAATCTCATAATTAGGAGCAAGTTGAGCTATAGATTTTTCCTCAATATCCTCATGCTTGCTAACATGATTAAAGAATTCTTCAATATTATCTTTCCCAATTATGGAGCCACTACCTATTATAAGATCTTTCAGAGCGAACTTGGGGAACAACATGGTGAGCTAGAGCAAGGTGGCAACTAGAGTAGGAACTAATTTTTTTGTGTTTTTTGAATAAAAAGAAAGCAAACCAAACTAGACTAATTTTTTGGTTTTTTTTTGGAAAAGGGCAAACAAAACCAACCAAGAGAAATAAAGCAAACTAAAAACAAAGTAAAGAGAAAGGAAGTGAAGGACTCCCCTTGTGAAGACGTCCTTAGCCTCCCCGGCAACGGCGCCAGAAAGACTTTGATGGTGCTCGACGTGGCACTTCGTTGGTAACCCAAAGCGCAGGGTGTGAAGATCACAACAGCAAGTTTTCCCTCAGTTGAGACTGAGGTTATCGAACCAGAAGGAGAAAGGAAACGTCACACAGGTGTTGCAAGCAATGCGGAGACCTGCATAACACAAACTCAAGACTTTGTCCCAACAAATCAGTGAGGTTGTCAAGCTCACCGGTTTGCTGTAACAAAGGATTAAACGTATGGTGTGGAAGGTAATGGTGGTTTCAGCAAGTAAACAAGTAACAGTGGAGGATGTATCAATGGTAAAGATTGGACCAGGGTCCATAGTTCAATAGAGGTGCTCTCCTTAGATAAATAATATGTCATGAAGGGTAAACAAATTACAACAGGGCAATTGACAGGAACTGAGCAAGGAATAACAATGCAATTACTAGTCAGAAAGATCCTATGAGGTTGATTGGGCAATACAACAAGATACATAGACCGCCATCCAACTGCAACTATGACTAGAAGTCCACCTTCAGGTTATCATCCGAACCCCCTCCGGTATTAAGTTGCAAGCAACAGACAACTGCTTTAAGCAAAGTGTGTAAGGTAAAAAGTCCACATGTTCCATGAACAAGAGACCGTTGTTTTCTCCCTAGTAGCAACATCACATCTACAACCGAAGAGATTATTGTCACTTCCCTTGGAAACTACAGGCATGAACCCACTATTGAGCATAAATACCCCCTCTTGGAGTCACTAGCAACTACTTGTCCAAGATAACCACTAGAAACGGAGAGCATGCAAGATCACAAATAACACAGACATGATAGAATCATAAAGACAAAACCATTAATCAAACCAACATAATAATCTCAATATCCATCGGATCCCCGCAAACACAACACGCATGATTACAAATAGATTAGATCTTGATCATGAACGGAGCTCACAAGATCTATACATGAAAGCACAAAGAAGGAGGTACAACCATCTAGCTACTACATGGACCCATAGTCCAAGGTGGAACTACTCACGCATCATACCAGAGAGAAGGCCTCCGGGATGATTTCCTCTCCGACAGGGTGCCGGAAAGAGCTTTAGATCCCCCCGATCTAGGGACGATGGTGGCGGCTACATACGGTTTCATGGATTTCTGATCGGGGTACTCAGGGTTTCTGCATCGAGTGCTTTTTATAGACGAAGGGGGAAACCGAGGCGGCCGCCAGGGCTGGCAAACCCTAGCCAGGCGCGAGCTAGGGCCCACCCGCGCCTAGGGTGGGTCTGCCCCCCCTAGCTGGCCCCTCCGGATCTCCTCTAGACTTGTCCCCCACGAAAAGTAATTGACTTTGTCCTTTGTCCCGTCTAATTCCGAGAATATTTCTTTACTAATTTTTCTGAAACCAAAAACAACAGAAAACAGGCATCTGACACTGTTGCAACTTGTTAATAGGTTAGTACCAGAAAACATGTAAAAAGCACCTCAAAGTGTAGATAAGTAAAGCAAAGTAGAAACTAAACAAGCATGGAGCATAAAAAATTATAGATACGTTTCCAATGTATCAGAGACGGTGCCAATTTTTTTCCTTTGGGCATCAGTGATACGTGGAACACTTTTCACAGATGCAGCACCACTAACGCTATGAAAGGCCTAAGGTGGCTCAGCCAAGGTCATGACGATGGTATTGAAAAACCTAAACGGTAGTGCTATTTTGGATATGTTGTTTTCTGAGTAATAGACAATTCTCTCCTTTTGGATCTTGATCGCTGCCCTGGATCAAGGGTTTCTTTTGCATCTCTCGGCTTCTTTCCCATCTCCCGAAGGCCTTGTTTACTTCTCTCGTATTTTTATGTCCTATAGGTTTGGAGATGGGATGAGATATGGTATTCATCAATACTTTACAATCCCCTCAAATACCCTTTCCAAAAATACTCTATCATAAAAAAGAGTTTTAAAATCTAGACAAAAACAAGAAAATTTATGAGGATATCCCAGGATTATCCCTGACAAACCTAGCATGATAATTTTTTTTGGAGCAACCGGCAGAAGCTTTGCCTTTTCAAATAGATAGAGGGAAAACCCGAACAGTACAGAGGGGCATGTTTTGGTTAAGGTGGAAACATGTCGAAAGCGAAAATTGGAATAATCACAGCCGATCCTTACGATTACACTGGCGAATACTTGATAATCTATACCTAATAATAAAGTATGAAGTGTTTTTTACGGTCCAATACTTCTTTTTGACAAATTTACCCTCTTACCAAACCATGTATTACCCCTATGCCACCTATAAGTCAAAAAATCACATTGTGGACTGGCCCAATTGATTAATAGCCGAAGAGAGAGAGCCAAGACGAGAGATATAATTAAACACGACGTGAGTGCTATTTCTTTTCGTATGCCGAACCACCGAGTGTCTGTACTGAAAATTTAGGCCTTTCATTCTTTAACTAGGCCATCACAAGCGCAAGTGGCCGCGCCCTCGAGCAATCAAACAATCGCTAATTTGTAGGTCGGTACGCATCGATGAGAGGACGCGGTGAATAATCCCACCTCGCTCCTTTACGGTGGATCCAACCCCTTTATATATGTTCTCAACGTGCATGAAATCAGCAAGCGGACCAGAGATCTTTGAAATCAAGTGATAGAAAGGAATGAAATTCCACATATTCCCAGCGGGGGAGAGAGAGGACAAACCGGCTTTGGCCGGAGGAAGACGAGATCGGTTAGGGAAGGTCCCGGACGAAACAAGGAGAATCAGACCTTCTCCTTGGCGACATGCGGAGGCGAACAGATTGGGGACGAGCTCGTCGAGGATAGGGGTGGCATCGGTGCTCATGGTGTTGAGCCGGAGGGAGGCCGCGGCGACGCGGCAGATGGCATGGCGTGGCGCCCTGCAGAGTCGTGGTAGGGGCGGAGCACTGGTCGGCTGGGAACGGGAGGCGAGCTCGAGTTGGGGACGACCCTCAAGGAGATCATGCAGCGGTTGCTGCCTTGGCGCGGCCAGCGTTGATAGGGACAGGCAGGGAGAGGACCAAGCAGCGGCGATGGGGAATCGAAGAGATGGAGGCGATGGGGTAGGTGACGACTGTGTGTTGTGTGCATGACCTGGGGGGGCACGTGGTGTGTGGCGTGCAGCGGTGCGTTCTACTAGCTAGCGTGGAAGGGGGGGGGGTGCGTGGTTGTGATGAAACACGCATTTTACTTGTGAAAAATTATGTAGGTAGTCAATGTATGTTTTTAGTCATATCGTCATTGTTGATTATATATTTTTATTTAACCTATTTTTAGATGTATAATACTCTCTCTAATTCAATTTAGTTGATTCGAGTTTGTTCAGATTCAGATATATCTAGCAGTAAAAAATATTTAGATACATCTAAATCTAGACAATCTGAGTTAATTAATTTGAATAGGAGGGAGTGACAAAAATAATGCTGATGTTACAGTTAAATATTAATTTAACATACTCCGTATGTTTTACTTTTAGGAATCACAAGCAGATAAAAGAAACATAGGTTTACCCGTGGCAATGCACACGGTGTTTATGCTAGTAATTAAAAAACCGAAGGGTCGGGTCGCCGTCTCTCGTTCTTTCCCCTCCCAAACTTAGATATACGTTTATATAGTAAATAAATGATATGCTACCCCTAAAAAAAATGATATGCTTACGGGCTGGATTTACGGAATGAGACTTCCTGGACCCGATCGAATCCGGTTTAGATAGAAGCCGAAGCCCGGCGTTAACGTAGATCTAGACAGCTCCCCTTCCTCCTCCTTCCTCGACCCGAATCGCCAGTGTGACCCTTCCTCCCTCTTTCCTCGACGCAACGCTAGCCGCCATGGTCCCTGCTTGGGTCTTGCTCAAGCGCAAGATTTACTTCGAGCACGACGCGTCAGCAGGAGAAGAGGCGATGGGCGGCGCGAGCGCGGGCGGACCAGGAAAGAAGTCGATGGGCGGCGCGAGCGCGGGCGGATCAGGAAAAGAGTCGATGGTCGGCGCGAGCTCTGGCGGAGCAGGCGGCTCCGGCGGAGTAGTAAGCGGAGTACAATTCCGCCAAGAGATAACAGACGCCATCCTCGACTACCTGCGGAGCCTGAAACCAGATGCGCAGTTTGCCAATCCACCGGAACTATCCGCCCTCCGCTTGCTGCGACCGACGGAATCCATCCCGCGGCACTGCGGAGGTATCAGTGCCGCCCTCATCGCCAGCGCAGACAAGGATCTGGTCGCCCTCTACGCCGGCCCTTATCGCCCCGGCACCCGTTTGCAAGGAGGCTACCTGGTCTACGACGCCAGCAAGAACTCCATCTCGGCCATCCCCAAGCCCCCCTTTCACTGCTACTCCCCTGACAAGCTCGGGCTCGGAGCCGTCGTCGTGGCCGAGGAGGACGCCTACCGTCTCTGCGAACTCGCCACGTTAAGAGACTCCTCCGACCCTCATCAAGCTTCCCTCTGCACCTGGCGACCTTCCTCGCCAGAATGGACGGAGGAGGTCGCGAGCTTCCCTCCGGAGCTCTCCCCGCCCACCTACTTCTTCCACGCTGACACGTGCTTCTCGTATCGAGGCTCCATCCTCTGCTGGGTGGATCTGTTCAAAGGCATGGTGATCTGTGACCTGACGCTCCCCATGGAGCTCCGCTTCATTCCGTTGCATCCAGAGTGTGCGACCAACGACCGCAGCGGCGAAAGCTTGGAACGTCCACGGCGGGCAGAGGACTTCCGTTCCATGGCCTGCGTTGGCGGCCGCATCAAGTTCGTCACCATGGATGGCTATGGTGAGCGACATGAAGTAGTGCTGACCATCTGGACTCTGTCGACCGACCTCTCTGGTTGGAGTAGAGGCCAGGAGTACCACGTGAGGGACATCTGGGCAAGCGAGGCCTACCTCTCGCTGGGCTTGCCGAACATCGTGCCCTCGTTCCCAGTGCTGAGCATGGACGAGGATGACGACGTCGTCACCCGGTGGAACGTGGCGCCTGATGGTAAAGCGGAGTTCAGCTGCCAGTATCTGCTTAGGGTTGACATGCGGCATGACAAGGTTTCCATCCGTCGATCAAATACATGGCAGCTACATTCCCAACTGATCTTTGCTAGTGAGTGCAGTGCATACCTACAGCGCTCAGAGGATCACTGCTAGGTAATTCTGAGGTTGACATGCCCTTCCTTCCCCACAGATTGGCAGCTGTGCATTACTTGTTTGCATAGGTTGCAAATAAAGCACAGTTGGTTGGTACTAGGAAAGAGTTGTACTTATATTTCTGAAGCTCGTAATCATGATGCAGGGTTTCATGGGTTATACATCTTGGTACTAGTAGGAAAGAGTTATACTTAGATTCAAAAACAAAATCATGATGCAGGGTTTTACATTTATGATATGTTTAGCAATCTTCTAGTAATAATTTCTTATTCCCCCCTTTGTGAAATTCATTCACTTTTTGCATCATAAAGTGCAGTCCAAGAAATCAAGCTTTACTTATTCTGATTTATCTATTTGTTTCATCATATTTAAACAAGAACCACGATTGCACGTGTGAGCCTAAAATCTTTGCAAATACATCTTGGTGGGTAACAAGGTGTTGGATGAGCTCATGCAGAGTATGGTTTTTTTTGAACAAAAGAAGGACCTCGAAGGGTCCAGAGCTGCATTAATCGGTGGGTAAAAAAATTAAATAGAGGACTCTGAAAGAAAATAAAATTATAACCAAGTCCCTATCTTTTACATTCAGGACCTGAAACAGAAAAGAGGCAGTCCAATCAGGTCCCTCTCCACTGAGCTTGACGAAGCTCTTGTCATCATGGCCACCCGCACCGCCGCCGGGGACGAAACCACTTGGGGGATGGTGGACGTTGAGCGCTGCAACAGAGAAGCAGAAAGGCCTCCACAACGGCTCAGTGGCCAGGAGGTTGAATACATGGCGGTGGAAACACCGCAGCCAGGAGAGGTCACAACGACCAAAGATAACCGAGGCGTCATCTAGCCCCAGTTGATGATCTCCAAAGAAATTAGCAGCTCCACTCCATGCGAACCACTGCAGATCTCCACAACGCCACTCCCCCACTCCACCTCCTTGATGGCTGAAGAAGAACGGTTGAAGCAGAGCATCCACCAAGGTCGCATGGCAGCACACCTCCAGATGGGGATCCAGAGGACCAACCTCGAGCTTACTGAAGCGGGATCCTTGACCAACCCCGTCCACCACCGCCGGCTCCCACCTCAGGAGCACCACGAGCAGAACAAGGCTCATCACCTCCAGGCTGCTGCTCGGAAACAGCCAGAGCACCCGAGACACGGGCATGGCACCCAACTCCGGCAACAAGCCGAGACAGACACTAGACTAACCCTAAACTACTGTACAGGGGGAAGGGTCCCTCACCACATCACAACGTCGGCGAGCGCCGGAGAAGGGAAGGGGAGGGGCCAAACCGTCCCGGATCTGACGAGAACGAGAGTCGCGAGGTGGGGGTAGTATGGTACTATGGTTTGCAATTCATTGTGATCTTTTTGAAACATGATGCGTGCTTTTACATGGTGGCCTTAGCATCTGCCTTTATTTATTATTATTCTCTAGCAATCAGTTTTCTTGTCTTGATACTAGTAGTCACCTCAAAACTATTACGCTTGCTGATGCTGTTGGGGATATGCTATATGGGTATCCTCATAGCATGTCTCTTATCCGGATAACCCGGGTGGCCCACAGTTCATAGCATGGCCCATGGCCTGCTGGGAGGCCCAGTTAGATGGATCCAGAAGGGAGGCCCATGCCGGATAAAGGAAGGCTACGGTGGAGTCACCAGCGTACCCAGATCCTTGGAGTACAAGACATGCTAGACTAGTAATAGACGGTGTAGGACTCTGTAACATGTTCGGCTAGGACTTTTCCCTGTAACTCTAGGACCTGACGACTATATAAGTCGGGCCTATGGGAGCCTTTAGGGCACAACTTCACATAACCTCGCACAACGAACCTATCTCTGTAACTCGACGTATTGCCATTATAGTGATTTATAGCAGGTGTAGGATTCCGCCACCGTTGTGGGATCTGAACCTGGGTAAGCTGTGTTACCTCGTACCCGTCAACCGTCCACCTTCCCCCACGTCTCTAAACACGCACCTTGAGGACCCCTCCATGGCGTACTCGTCGGCAATACCACGACAGATGCTACCCTTTTCATACCAGATAAAGAAGAACAAAGAATCACATACAACGTCTAAAATGCAATAACGGTTGGGTAACCGAGCATGTTCACAAAGAGAAAATTATCCACCTCTTCATCAGCAAAACCGACTCGGACACTAGTTCCCTGGGAGTCGGAGGAGCATCAAGACCCGCACGGACCGCCTACGGGCAGGATACGTTCGTGGAAGGATCGATGTCGGATCTCTCTTCGGAGTTTGCCGGCAAAGATCAGAAAAATTCAAGGCCCACCCAAACCGCCCATGTGCAGGACATAAAGGTGGAAGATCACGGCAAGTCCGCCGGCTTCGTCCGTGCGTCTGGACAGCAGAGATCCAAGTCCGTCGGCGTGGTTACCATCTTCGATCTGGCGCGTTGCATTCAGAGAGAGGGTGAAAAACCCCGCGATTACCTTGCCAGGTGGCTCCGTATACGGGCCGACCTGGCACATTACCCCAATGATGATGTCATGTATCACTTTGTGGAAGGACTGGACCATGGCACGCTTCTCCGGCATTCTCTAAGGCGGCAGCAGGCTTCGCGACGTCTCACCTTCGAAAGCATGGTTAACACCGTCAACAACTACGCGGAGGCCGAAGCGGCGGCTCAGACAACGCTTGCGCTCATTGACGGAGCCCCTCCGATTCAGCCACCGCCACCACCGCCTCCGGACGCCATCGCCGCAGTTGCGCCACCACCTCCAGTCATCGTTGCTGCTATTGCACCTCCACCCCCGTCATCGAGGAAGTCCTGGCACCCTCTGACTCTGTGATCGACGCGCTATACGCCGACTTCAGTGCATATTCAGAGGAGATAGACTTTAGTCCAGAAGAGCTAGACTCTGCCATGCAGGAGATGGAAGAGGAGTACACGCGCGACGAGCAAGCCAACAACACCGTCACGTCTCGAGAGGTGTTCGTCACTATTGGGACGGCGATGGATGAAGATCAATCCGGACGAGTTCCGCCTATAGCTCTGGACAAAGGGAAGGGACCACTTGTTGCTGCCGACAATGATCGCGCAAAGGTCATGCCCCTCCGCCTAACCCAGTGCAACAGCCGCTGGAACTCGGCACCGGTCCGAGCAATAACAGCACCGCAAACTTGCCACCTCCGACATCTACGTCAGCTGCTGCCCAAGTTACTCCAGCTGATATAGTGATGTACGGCAATCTCCTCGTCGAGCCACTGACCGTATCTCATATCCGGAACGTGACTCAGCTCGACGAGAAGCGCCAGCAGCTGCTGGAGGAAGCGCAGGCCATCGCGGAGCAAGGCGCTAAGCTAGATCGAGATATGGTCAACACGCAGAAATCCATAGAGGAAGCTAGAGCAATGGAGGCCGAGTGCAAGACTCTGCTGCAGCAGCAGAAGGCCAAGAAAGCTCCGGCTAGCATCATCAACGATCCTGGTGTACGGCGAAACCTAGGATGGGATCCCCCGAAGCCGGCACAAGCCAAGCCATACATTAACAGTGAAGGCAGGCAGGTGATGCCCACTCCTCTCCTCAACCTCGCCGTCGCCAAGACCCTTTTGGAGCAGGATAGATCGCCCGAGGCGGTGGACCTGGCCTATGACCTAGTGGCCAAGGCGGTAAAGCAGCAGGAAAAGGCCACCTCTCAGAGGCTTGAGTCTGACCCAGCGCTTTGCCAGTCTAGCCAGTATAGGCCGCCAAGGGACATATCTCCTCTTGATGTCGGGTCTCATACGGGTTCATCAGAACGAAGACGGAGGGATGCGCGCAACAGGAAGGATGCTATCACCATATCCTCCGACCACGGAGAAAAGGCCCAACCTCGTCGCCCATCGCCACCGCCCCGTTCCCCCCGACATCGCGAAGACCCCAAGGCTCATCGTTGTACGGATATGCCCCCACCAAGGCAGGGCGGCATCGTCATCCACGACAACACGGAGCAGACCCGTCATGACGGAGAGTGCAACCAGGGACACAAGAGCAGGTTGCGCCATGACCCTCTGCGTCCAACAAGCAATCACGACAGGCGTGAGGCATCGCAGGAGGGTAATAGCAAGACGGCTAACCCACCGCTTCCTCCGCCTCCGTCGCCACCTAGCAGTCACCATGGCAGAGGAGGCCCGCCTCATTCACGCAACCCATCCCCTGTTGACAAGAAGAAAAGAAACCCGGAGCCATACGATGCACGCTCGCGGATTGATAAGATCCACGAGGCCCGGGAAGGACCATACCTGGGACCACGTTGCTTTGGACCTGCGATACGATCCGCAACTTACCCCAAAGGTTTCCGGATTGACAAGACCATCAAGCCCTATGACGGCACCGCTAAGCCAGCTACATGGTTATAGGATTACGTCAACGCGGTAGAGATTGCCGGGGTTAACCCCAACGTTGCCGTCAAGTACCTCCCATTGATGTTGGCGGGCACAACCCGTCAATGGATTGATGACTTGCCGGAGAAATCCATCTGCAATTGGTTGGACATGCAAGAAGCGTTCACCAAGAACTTCGAGGGTACGTACAAACGTCCCTGCATTGTTGGCCATCTACAGTGGTGTGTGCAAGAGAAAGATGAGACATCTCGCGCCTACCTCTCCCGCTGGCTGGATATGAAAAAATCCTGCGCAGGAGTGCACGCTCAGACCGCCATGGCCTCCTTCATCGATGGGTTGGAAACTTGGAAAGGGGCACGTTGCTCCGACATAAGCTGAAGCGCCTGCAGGACAATCACCAGCTTGACTTGAACCAGATGATTCAGTTAGCTAGTGAGTTCGCACCTGCCGACAATGATGCCCGCGGCTCTCTGTCGGCAATGTCCGTTCCAACTCAAGCTCGGAGGAACAGCAGCACAAAGCGGAAAACCACTCCAGAAGAAAAGCAAACTCCCGACATGGTCGCTATGACCTTCGCAGGACGAGATGATGGCGGACAACGTGGCCGAGGACGGGGAGCTGGTCATGGGCAGCAGCGAGGAAGTGAAACTACCTCGGCAGCGCTCCGCGTTCCCCAAACCTACGAAGAGTACCGCGATATGCCGTGCCTCATACACCTCAATGTCAACGGCAAGGAAACCCATACCAATTGACACTGCAAGTTCGTCAACGACCTCAAGGAGGACCCGTAGTCTGGCTACAAGCAAAGTCGGAAGAACAGACCGCGAGGCAAGGGCAAGTGGAAGAAGAAGGAGGAGGAGTTCAAGGATTCAAGTGACATGGACGAGGATGTTGACCCCAAGCACGCCGCCAAGAGCGACGACAAAGGCAAGAACCCCTTCGATAAGAAGGCGGCAGTTTTCCACACTTTCCTTGGCACCCCCACTGTCCGACAACAGAAGACCTCTATGAGGATACTGATGGCTACTCTACCCCTAGTTCCCCAGTTCCTGTGCTGGTCGGAGGTTCCAATTACTTGGGACAGGAAGGATCACCCAGACCTCATCCCTACGGAGAACCAATACGCCATGGTCATCAACCCTTTGATTGACGGCAATGAGTTCACCAAGTGTATGGTGGATAGTGGAAGCAACAACAACATCATGTACCTGGATACACTACAGAAGATGAAATTTACGAAGGCAAACCTAAGGCGGACCAACACCATCTTCCACGGCGTAGTTCCTGGTCGGGGGCCTCGGTCCCTTGGGTGCATCACACTTGAGGTTGCCTTTGGCGATGTTAATAATTACCGCCAAGAGTGCATGACCTTCGAGGTGGTCCCATTCAAGAGCATGTACCACGTCATATTTGGCCGCGACATATTCCACACGTTCATGGCCAAGCCATGCTGCGCCTACAACAAACTCAAGATACCCGGACCAAACGGTGTCATCACCGTATCCGGAAGCTTTGCCAAAGCTAGGGACTGCGAGATTAGTGAAGCAGCCTACACGGAAGCTGTCCTCTATAGCGAAGAATTCAAAGAGTTTCAGAGCAAGGTCGATGCCTCAGAGATGCCCGCGTCGAAGAAACAGATTTCCGACTCCGCTCCAGCATTCAAGGCCGCCATCGAGACCAAGCCGGTGGAGCTTGTGGTAGGCGATGCCTCCAAGACCACCGCCATTGGGACGAACCTGGATCCCAAATAGGAAAGCACACTCGTCGAGTTACTCCGTGAGAACAGGGACATCTTTGCCTGGTAACCTGCCGACATGAAATGTGTACCTAGGGAACTTGCCGAGCACAGCTTAAACATTGATCCAAAATGCAAACCAGTGAAGCAACCTCTACGACGCTTTGGAGATGAGAAGAGACGCGCCATATGCAAAGAGATAGCTAGGTTACTTAAGGCTAGTTTTATCCGAGAAGTCCTTCACACCCAATGGGTGGTCAATCCTATAATTGTCCCCAAAAAGGTAACCAAAGAATTAAGAATGTGCGTTGATTACACTGGCTTGAACAAAGCATGCCCCAAAGATCCGTTTGCTTTGCCTCGCATTGACCAAGTCATTGACTCGACGGCTGGCTCGGAACTTTTGTGTTTTCTCGATGCATACTCAGGATACCACCAGATCAAGATGAGTAAGTCGGACCAATTGGCCACTTCGTTCACTACTCCATACGACACGTTTTGCTATGTTACGATGCCCTTTAGGCTGAAAAACACAGGTGCTATGTACCAGCGGACAATGCAATGTTGCCTACACGATCAAATTGGTCCACGCCTGTGTGGATGATATAGCGGTGATATCTAAAAAGTCAAATGACTTAATCTCTGACTTAAAATAAACCTTTGATAATCTCCGGAAATACAACATGATGCTTAACCCTAAGAAGTGCGTCTTCGGGGTTCCAGCCGGCAAATTGTTGGGCTTCATTGTTTCCCAGCGTGGAATCGAGGTCAACCCGGAGAAAATCAAGGCCATCTTAAACATAAACCGTCCGACATGCCTAAAGGACATTCAATAACTAACAGGTTGTGTTCCAGCAGTTAGTCGGTTCGTCAGCCGACTTATAGAGGAGGCTCTACCGTTGTACAAGTTGCTGAAGAAGGCGGACAAATTCACGTGGACGGACGAAGCAGATGCAACATTGAAGCAGCTCAAGGATATTCTTTCCTCAGCGCCCATCCTTGCAGCACCCGAGCCTGGAGATCCCATGTTAATTTACATGGCGGCCACCAACCGGGTAATCAGCATTGTCGTCGTGGTAGAGCGGAAGGAACCAGGCTATAAGCATGGAGTTCAATGACCAGTTTACTATGTAAGAGAGGTCTTGATGGAGTCCAAGAAGCATTACCCGCACTACCAGAAGATAGCTTATGGAGTATTCCTTGCTTCTCGGAAGCTGAGGCATTACTTTCAGGAGCACCCAATCACAGTGGTGAGCAAGACTCCATTGTCCGACATTATCAACAATAGTGACGCTACGGGAAGGGTCGCGAAGTGGGGCATTGAACTTGCCGCCTTCGAGATCACCTACAAGAGATGCGACGCTATCAAGTCACAAGCCTTGGCGGATTTTATTGCGGATTGGACGGAGATGCCAGATGCTACCCCATTGCCTGAACCAGAATACTGGGTGATGCACTTTGACGGATCAAAGCTGATCAACGGCTCGGGGGCTGGTGTACTGCTACAGTCACCAACTGGGGACAAGCTACACTACGTTCTGCAGATCCACTTCGAGGCTACGAACAACATGGCGGAGTATGAAGCACTCATTCACGGATTACGCATAGCCAAGGATATTGGCATCAAGCGCATAGTTTGCCGTGGAGATTCCGACTTGGTTGCCTAGCAGGTGGCTGGCACCTGGAATGCGTGGAACCCTATGATGGCGGCATATCGAGACGGAGTGGACGAGATAGCCAAGAGCTTCTTGGGCTACGAGGTCAAGTATGTACTTAGGGAGCAAAACGAGGCGACTGATCTGCTGTCTAAGCTTGGATCAGGGCGCAAACGAATTTCGCCAGGAGTTTTCCTAGAGAATCTACGGACACCATCCGTGAAGGGAGCAGACATCGACAACCCGGATAGAGTTGACTCTTTCGTCCACATGGTGGCAAAGGTCCTTCCGGCTTGGACAAAACCGTTCATGGAATATCTCGAACACGAAACTTTGCCCGATGGCGAGGTCGAAAGACGGCAAGTAGTACGTAGAGCGAAGGGCTATACCATAATCAATGGACAACTCTACAAAATGAGCACTACTGGTGTATACCTTAAGTGTGTTTCCCAGCAAGAAGGTATTGAAATCCATCTCGGAGATTGCGGGCATCACGCCGCTCCTCGATCGTTGGTCGCGAAAGCCTTCCGGCAAGGATTCTACTGGCTGACCGCGAAGGCGGACGCCGACAAGCTGGTTAAGACATGCATGGGATGCCAGTATTATGCCCGACAACCACATGTTCCTGCTGAAGAATTGCGAACAATACCAATAACTTGGCCGTTTGCAGTCTGGGGGCTAGACATGGTGGGACCTTTACAGACGACACCATGTGGGTTTACGCATCTGCTAGTAGCACTTGATAAATTCACTAAATGGATAGAAGCTAAACCCATTAGAAAGCTTGATGGGGAAACTGCCCTCAGGTTTGTCCGGGATCTAGTGGTGAGATTTGGTCTCCCACATAGAATTATCACCGATAACAGTAGCAACTTGTCACTCGGAGAAGTGGAGGCATATTGTTGGGAGAAGGGCATCCGACTTGACCTTGCATCTATGGCACATCCACAATCCAATGGTCAGGTTGAGCGAGCCAATGGATTAATTCTGCAGGGAATAAAGCCACGTCTTGAGGCACCGCTACATAGAGCAGCTGGAGCATGGGCGGAAGAATTGCCATATGTGTTGTGGAGTTTACGAAATACACCCAACAGATCCACCGGCTACACCCCTTACTTCATGGTATATGGAGCAGAAGCCATCCTACCTTCTGACATACTTCACGATGCACCAAGGGTTGCCGCCTACGACGAAGATGACGCTGAAGAATCCAGACGCCTAGATGTGGACCTTCTCGAGGAGGAGCGCGTTTTGGTATGCCAAAGATCCGCCATCTACCAGCAGAAGCTATGCAGCTACCATAGTCGCCGCATTCGACATCACTCGTTTAAAGAGGGGGATCTGGTGCTCCGACTTAAGCAGAAGAAGTCACACAAATTATCCCCGCCATGGGAAGGACCGTTCATCATAAGCAAGGCGCTACTCAATGGGTCTTACTACCTCGTAGACAATCATGAACTGAAGGATAGACCCAACGAGGATCATAAGCGTAAGCGACGTGACCCATATGATGACTACCCGGAGCTTGATCGGCCATGGAACATAGCACAGCTACGTCCTTTCTACACTTAGCATTTTTTATCTAATTGTGTACCTCTTATATGATCAATGAAATAAAGCTCTTTGGTTCACTCATATTTCTGAGTCTTTTACCTCCTTTAGTATTCATTTTTTGATTATATAAAACCTTTATGCACAAGCTTTGCAATTGCACTTGTGAAAATTTCGCCTACGGGCGTTAGCTTAAGTTTTCTGGTTTACACGTTCTTTGTTGTTTTTATGTGGATTCTAGAGTAGTGACTTTCGGCACTTATTGTCGGCGATTTTGTGCTTAGGTTATTGAAGGTGCCATTGGGCATCATCACCTGAGCGCATGGTTCCGACAATTAGTCTTCCGGCTCACGAAAAGTCAAGCATAAAAGCCAAAGTAATGGATAAGCCAGCACTTGCTTAAAAAATATATACATGCTGGAAATAGTTCTTAAGTAGCAGGACATACACCATTGTTTTCCGCCTTAAGTTAACACATGGTTTTTTCCGCATAACACGTTACAGAGGAAACAAATATTACAAGTTGTTTTTATTCCTCTGGCGCAGGCGACTTGGAAGCAACATCATCGGCAGCAGGAGAGTCACCCTCAAAGTCGGCAGTATTGAGGGACTCGGAGGAGCCTTGGCCTTTGTCTTCAATGGTTTTCATGGGAACAAAGACATTAACGTCAACCAACTCGGCGACTCTGGTGTCATAACCCGCAAGCGACGCCAAGATAGATTCGTGGTTTATCTTTTGGCCTTCGTCGTCTACGTCGGGGATAACGGAGGTTACCGTGTCGATGTCGGCATTCTCGTAGTGTGCTTTCACCATTGACAATGCCATCCTGGCACCGGCCCATGCACATGAAGCTTTCCAGCTTGAAATACGCTCGGGGGCTCGGCGCAGGATCTCCGAGAACTTCGCTACTGAGTCCGATGCATTGATGTTAATCTGGAGGGGTTTGGCAATTTCTTTGGTTTGCGTGATGGCGGTGTTGATGAAGTTGCCGATAAGGACCATGCATTCCTTTGGCGGAGGAGGCGACCGGGTTAAACCCATAGGAGCTGCGAATTCCCGACAAAGGAGCACATGAGTTCAAAAATTCAGAGTATCTAGACTACAGAAATCCAAGACGGAGAATCACTAACTGAAGATGCTGGCCTAAGCCTGCCAGAGAATATCTGCCATGGAGTCTCGTTCTTCCTTGAGGATCTTATACGCTTCACGATGGCGTTGATTTTGCTAATCGGCAGCTTTCTTCTGATCTTTTAAGATCGCAATTTCCTCCTTCAAGCGGTTCATCTCCTTTGTGGCGGAGTCCTGTAGGGCTTTCATCGATTCTTCATGCATTTTCAGCATCTCCTCCCTCTCCTTCTTAAGGATCTTGTTCTCGCTATCCATCTGCTGAATGTGCTTGGATTGCTCGACAATATCCTTAGCCTTGGAAATGGTTTCTGCAAGTCGGAGAAAGAAAAGTACATAGTGAGTACTCGGAGAATATTGGCACAAGACCAAGTCGGAATACAAAAAAGAAAGGAAAAACAGATGCTTGCTCTTGATGATCTGTTCCTTCAAGAAGGCAGTTTTACCCTTTTCAGCTTCCAAATCCGCGCGCATCTTCTGGTACTTGTCGTTGGCCATGCCCCTCCGAGCATTCTCATTCTATGGAAAAAAGAAAGTTAAACTTTGTTTGGTCTACTTGGAGCATCTAGCCGGAAAAAATTCCACCTAGACGCTCGGGGGCTACAACAAGAGTTTTTTTAACTTAGCAATATGCTTAATCTTTCTTTAAGCGTCTAGTTGGAACTAATTCAGTTTTCGATTAGAAGCTTGGGGCTACAGTATAAAGTTTTTTAACTCGGACGTATGCTTAGCTTCTCTTTAATCATCTAGTCGGAACTAATTCAGTTACAACTAGAAGCTTGGGGGCTACAGTATTGAAATTTATAAACACTGCGTATGCTACTCTTAAAGCATCTAGTCGGAATAATTCATTCCACCTATATGCTTGGGGGCTACAGTGAGAAGTTTTCTAGCTTAGTCACTCTTAGAGCATTTAGACGCAAAGACCTATGGTTTTCCATCTAAATCCTCAGGGGCTACAGTGGGATATTCATATGAAATGCAAAAGGGCAAATATAACTTACAAGTGCAATGATCTTGAGTTGGTAGCACTCTCAGCTAGCAACTTGCCAAAGGATACACTGTTTCCTTGCAAGATTTCTGCTTGCCAGAGAAGCTCGTCGAGACCGCACGTTGGAGATGTCGACGCCGCACCAGGAACCAGAGAAGTGCTACGCGGCGTAAGTAACGGATAGACTATCTTCGGAAACTCTATGGTTTTCTTGGGTGCAGGGGCACCGCCTTCGGCAGATGTACCACCTTCCACCACCGCCTTACCGCTACCCATGGCATCCTTAGCCGGAGCTTCAGCCATTTTGTGTGTGGCACTCTCCTGCGTCGCCTGTTCGCCGACAACAGCGAGCTCTGTGGAGGCGCTTGAGTCCACTTCCATGGCGGAAGGGCCAGATGCTTCTTTAGCTTGTGAGCTTGTCGGAGCGGACGAAGGCTGGACGATTGGAGTGACAGGGGCGATGGTGGGAGATACGTCGCGATGCAGCATATCCTTGATGGTTCTAGAAGCCCCCACAGTTTTGGAGGTCTTCTTCAAGCTGGTCGTGGCTTTCTTCCTGAAACGTGCAAAATGCATAAGTATGGGGACAAGACAGACAAATGGACAATGTCAGAGAGAAAGAAGCTTACACAAGAGGGGGTTGTTTAGCAAAAGGGATCCCAGTAACCTTTTTTTTCTCCGCCTCCAGGGCGGTAGTAGTATTTTTGGAGGCTCCACCCTCCGTCTTCTTCTTCTTGCCTCTATCGGCAGCTTCAGAGGTGGAGCTCTTCCTCTTTTTCGCCAACGGAGCATCGTCATTGGACATGTCGGTGACTTCCTTCATCTTTGGATCATAGATTTGAGGAGCCATGATGTCCTCATCTATGTCGCTGAGCTGTTAAAGTGAAGAACCACCGTGTTAGATGAGATGGTAATGGATAGACGGAAGAACTGGAGTATATGCCATACACGGAAAATAAACAGTTACATGTGGGCACTTGCTCTCTACGAACATGTCGTAGGTGATGGTGAAGCCACGCTTCCTATCCTTCACCTTGAAGATGTCCTTGAGGTGGAGCTTGACGGAGTCGCTCGAGAAGTTGTCCTCGGAGATGCGGAGGCTATCCCTTCTATCGTTGGAATACTCGTGCATCAGCTTCAAGCGGTGCTGTATGTAACACCCTCAGAATCGGACCTATGCAAGTTTTAGCAAAACTCGCCAAACCCGCATAGAAACGATTCAAAGGTGCCCACCAGGCACTTTCGTGCGGGTGGAAAACGAAGTAATAACATTACACAACAGTCCTCGATGGGACCCACATAACAGATATATATATAACAGCGACTCCAAGAGTCAAGAATACAGATATACAATACAAAGATCCAAATCACCTTGAAAACGATAGAGCGTCCGTCTATGGACAAGATGCAAATGGGGCTAAGAGCCCTGAAGAATAACCAATGGCGTCCATAACCCTGCCCAGGCCAAGCCGGAAGGGTAACCCTGCTAACGACGTCGATCTCAAAACCTGCTTAAACAAAAGGGGTGCCGACAAGGGGCAAAGGAAAAAGAGGAGCGTCAGTACTGAGGCCAGTACACGGCGAGGCTAGAATTCGGCGGTCCTCGCCTACATAGGTATGGTGGACTGATCGGCAGCGGCATCATGCACTAAACAACCTATAGAGACTCGATACAACTGTCGGCGATCAGAGAGGGGTAAGAAGGACCTATCCGGAACCAACCTGATGCTACCATCAAACAAACCCATCCTGGTGTTTCCCCCTCGAGCCCAAACGAGGAAGTCAACCGAGGAACTCACACAGTTGGCAGTTTTATTTATTCAGTTATCGTTGCAGCAATTACTAGTCAGGTATAGATAATCGTCCTGATAAAATAAGCAGTGGGCCGTTTTAGTTAACCATTCCGTTGTAGTTGCAACAATTACTAATCAGATACGGATAACATGAGTTAAACCCCAAAAACCCAGCAGTTGTTGGTACTTTTATTCAGCCATTCCGTTGTAGTTGCAATACTTACTAGTCAGATACAATTGTCGCAAGCGACAAACCAAGCAAGCAGTTGTTGGCAGTTTTATTTAGCCATTCCGTTGTAGTTGAAGCTGATTACTAGTCATATCAGATACAAGTCAATTTATAACAGTAAACTTTAGTTATAGTTGTCTATGATCGAGATACTGTGCTCCAAGTCGTCCATAACCGCGGACACGGCTTTCAGAAAGTTTTAACCCGGCCGGGGTGCACAAATAGCAACACACACACGATCAACCTCGGAAAAACCAAATCAAAACCCAACGAGGTCTTCACGACAGAGCAATCACAAGATTCAGAAATATTTCAGGGGGCCACCCCATTGAGTAGAACCGCAACGAAGTAAGCAAGCTCCGAGACGGACTCAAGGTTTGGGTAGACGGCTGTGAACGACTGGGAACCCGAAAGTGTGGCTGGGCTTGTCGACACCGCGGAATCGTGTCCCGATCCTAAACAGTACAGTGTGCTCCTCGCACAAACGTAAATACAGAAGTAGCATGGCATAAGTACAGGATAGTAAATAAAACCTCAAACTAGTTTGTGGCCCCAAGAAATAAGACGGAATCAAGCTCTGGCTAAGGGGGGCCCATACTCCCCATATGTGGATAGCGCGATAAATCAAGGAACAAGTATCAAGTACTCGGGGTCCTACGGGACACAAGTGGGCGTTCGGAAACCAAATATTATCTATCACCCACCGATGCCTCTGCTTACTTCAATTTTAGTTGTTAAACAGGAATTAAAGTGAACGATAAGTAAAACTAAGATCATCTCCAACATCAACATGCGGCAATACTCCAACAACTGTGGTACACGGCAACACGCAACAGCTCTAGAGCAAGCGACTACGACGCGCAAGTCCAACTATCTACCAAACAACAGGTAATAGGATGTGTCCAAGGCATTATAGGGCTGCACGGTATATCACAGGTACGGAAAACTAAAGCATCGCAACACAGATAGCAATAGATCAACAGGAGGGAATAAATACTATAAAGGTAAGATAGGTAGAAAGGGGGGAGATGCTCGCCTGAAAAACATTGTCGAAGGTTCAACCGAAGATCGGGTCGACACTCGCATCAACTCAACGGCCTTATCCGCGAAGAAGCAAAACACTAGAATGAACACCGGATGCAATATTTAATACAACGGCAGAAGATCGGCATGATGCATGTATGATGCATGGCATGGCAAAGATGCGATGCAATTAGGTCATATTAAGTGGAACCGGGGTCCCGACAATTAAATATATGGTTCTAGTTATTTAGAACCCCCGCGATTTAAATGTTGAATTAGCAAGACCAAAGATAGCACCGGTTCGCTAAACAAATTTAAATGAGGCCAATATGAGACTAGATTTGCCCGCATATGGGCCCCATATTTAGTTATGAGGTGAATCGGCATAAGGCCCCCAAACCACATGACAATATGCATGCATGAACAATTTAATGTGCAACAATTTTATATAGTTGTCAAATTATGAAAAGGGGTTCTCGGGTAAGGGTCACACATTGAGGGGTCTCGACGGTCTTGGGGATCCGGGGTTCGGGGTCGGGGTTCGACGGGTTCGGTCTCGACGGAAGCGTTCTCGGATAACGGCGATAGGTCTTGGGATCGGGGTAGTAGATCTTGTCATCGTCTTGATCTTGGACACGACACATACGATGGAGATCTTGGGGTACCATCTTGTTCATCAGAGGCGAACTTGGGGCTCGACACCGGGGTCTTCCGGGCTCCGGCCATCGAATCCGCGAAGGGGAACTTGGCGATTCCGAGGGTCTTGTCGGGCCCTCGAACCGGATCGGTCTTGGCGTTCGGTCGAAGATCTTGGCGTCCCTTGGCGAAGTGCTTGGCGTGTCCGGTGGCGATCTTGGCGTCCGACTTATGAATCTGGTGCACCGACGTATCTCGCAAACATCCAGAATGTCATCAATTTGGTGCAAGATTTGCGCATACATCGCGATTTCACCATGCATCCTCTCATAACAACATTACCACCGTTCCATCTCTTCTTTCCAGCACATTAGGGAGAGCCCAGCGGTGCTGAGCTGCAAGGCATACATGGCGATAACCACACAGAGCTCGGTCAGGGGCGGCACTGCAGGGGCATCTGCGAGGCAGTTGCGTGGGCCCAGCGACGGCGCGCGCTCGACGGAGACAGGAGACGGCTTGCAGGCGGGCAGGGAGCCACGGCGCGTGCTCGGCGAGCGGCGACGCGGGCCCGGCGGCGGTGAGCAGCAGGGGTCGAGGTGGGGGTCGGCCGGACGCAGAGGAGGGCGAGCGCGAAGGGGGCACGGGGCAGCGACGGACCGGCGGGTCCGCGCGGGCGGGAGCGGCCTGGCGGGGAGGGGCGGCGCCGGCGGACGCGGTTGAAAGCGGCCGGCGAGCTTGGGCCGGAGGGGCCGCGCGGCGCGCGGACGGGGCGGCGTGGAGGAGGCCGGTGAGGCACGCGGGAGCGGGGGGGAACGGCGAGCTCGCTGGAGGGCGGACGAGGCGAGGCCTGCGGGCAAGGGGATGGGGCGACACTCGACGGCGCGGGGCGGCCCGTGGCCGGCGAGGAGGCTGGCGGAGGCGGCTCCGGCTCGGCGCTGGGGAGGCAGGAGGAGGGAGAGGGCGCGGAGGCGGGGAGGGCTTGCGCCGGCGACGGCGGGCGCGGCCGGAGGCGGGCCGAGGGCGGCGGTTGCTGGGGGCGGTGGAGGTGGAGCGAACCGGCGGCGGGGCTAGGCGGGGAGGCCGAGCCGGGGCGGAGGCGCGGGCGACGAGGACGGTGGGGAGGCGCGGACGCGGAGGGGGTGCGATGGCCGGCGGCGGAGGGAGCGCCGGGGCGGGGGCGAGCCTGGGAGGAAGAGGAGGGAGGCGTGCGGGGCAGGGACGCGTGCGCGGTGGGGAAGGAGGAAGAAGAAGCCGCGGGGCGCGCGCTGGGGAGGTGGGGCCGGGTGGGGCCGGTGCAGGGCGTGGGTGGGACGCGGGAGCGCGCTGGGCGCTGCGCGCGTGTGCGTGGGGTGTGAGTGGCTCTGTGTGTGTTTGGTGGGTGGGGAGGGTGAGAGAGAGAGGGTCTAGGTGGAGGGCTAGGATTGGGTGGGGGAAGAGGGTAGCTGAGGTGGCGAGAGGTTATTGGCCAGGGTGAGGTGGAGGCTGGGTGTGGGTAGGTTAGCTGGGTAGCTATAAGATTTAGAGGTTGGACCGATTTTAAAATCCTGGGGGTGGTCGTTCGGGTCGATCTGGCCCGTTCGACTGCCCCCACTAAAAATAATATAATTTTTATTTGTTTTATTAACACCGTTTGCAAACCGATATCAGACACGCAAAAATAATCCGGAGACCCGGGGTTTGATATTTGATTAAAGATGGAGCGTTTTAAAAACAAAACGGGCTTTGCAAAATAGTTTTAAGCAGACCATGCATGATGATGACGATGCAATGCACAAATTCAACACGATTTTCTAGTAATGGTTTTTGCGGGATGCCACAATTCGACACCACTAACAATGGATCTCGCCCTCGAGATCCGCCTCATGGTACCGGAAGGAAGGTCGGCGGTCTACGTCTTCTCGCTCCGTGTAGATCTTCGCGACACCACTAACAAGAGGTCGTTATCCGTGATCGTCGAGAGAACACTCCGGGAACAACAGGTCGAAGGTAGAGGTATCAACAAATAAAGCCACCCCTAACTTCCGTGGACGGAGTAAAACTGCTGGATCCACTGATTCGATGTACAAGAGCGAATGATAAGAGTAGTCGGATGGTGATCAGTCCATCGCGCACCCAAACCATTACTCTGCACACGAATAGGCGGATTATGCAACCAACTCTCGGAATTAGACTGAAGATCTCGACAAGCGAGGTTCGGAACAAAGGAGTGATGCAGACTCTGCATCGGATCTGGCGTAGGTGATTTCGTCGCGTCGGAAAACACCGGAAAGCACAAACAAAGAATAAAGAATGGTAACACCGTAGACGGATTCATCAGGCAGCTTGAACACCAGACGGTAGAACACCGTTGACAAAGGAGGAAGCGAAACCCTGAAGGTACGACGGAACCCAACCACGAGAAATCCTGGACTCGAAGAGGAAGAAGAGAGCAAATTCAAAACACGTCGAGATAAGAGGAGAATAGCAAAGGGGTAAGGAGTAAAATCAGACCTAATCAGAACTATCCAACCGATTTTGCAAAAATAGTTTTGACACTCTACTTCGGCCGTTAGCTAGGTTATCCTACAGGCTGGACTTGTGGGGTATCGCAACTGCTGAGCTCTGATACCACTCTGTAACACCCTCAGAATCGGACCTATGCAAGTTTTAGCAAAACTCGCCAAACCCGCATAGAAACGATTCAAAGGTGCCCACCAGGCACTTTCGTGCGGGTGGAAAACGAAGTAATAACATTACACAACAGTCCTCGATGGGACCCACATAACAGATATATATATAACAGCGACTCCAAGAGTCAAGAATACAGATATACAATACAAAGATCCAAATCACCTTGAAAACGATAGAGCGTCCGTCTATGGACAAGATGCAAATGGGGCTAAGAGCCCTGAAGAATAACCAATGGCGTCCATAACCCTGCCCAGGCCAAGCCGGAAGGGTAACCCTGCTAACGACGTCGATCTCAAAACCTGCTTAGACAAAAGGGGTGCCGACAAGGGGCAAAGGAAAAAGAGGAGCGTCAGTACTGAGGCCAGTACACGGCGAGGCTAGAATTCGGCGGTCCTCGCCTACATAGGTATGGTGGACTGAGCGGCAGCGGCATCATGCACTAAACAACCTATAGAGACTCGATACAACTGTCGGCGATCAGAGAGGGGTAAGAAGGACCTATCCGGAACCAACCTGATGCTACCATCAAACAAACCCATCCTGGTGTTTCCCCCTCGAGCCCAAACGAGGAAGTCAACCGAGGAACTCACACAGTTGGCAGTTTTATTTATTCAGTTATCGTTGCAGCAATTACTAGTCAGGTATAGATAATCGTCTTGATAAAATAAGCAGTGGGCCGTTTTAGTTAACCATTCCGTTGTAGTTGCAACAATTACTAATCAGATACGGATAACATGAGTTAAACCCCAAAAACCCAGCAGTTGTTGGTACTTTTATTCAGCCATTCCGTTGTAGTTGCAATACTTACTAGTCAGATACAATTGTCGCAAGCGACAAACCAAGCAAGCAGTTGTTGGCAGTTTTATTTAGCCATTCCGTTGTAGTTGAAGCTGATTACTAGTCATATCAGATACAAGTCAATTTATAACAGTAAACTTTAGTTATAGTTGTCTATGATCGAGATACTGCGCTCCAAGTTGTCCATAACCGCGGACACGGCTTTCAGAAAGTTTTAACCCGGCCGGGGTGCACAAATAGCAACACACACACGATCAACCTCGGAAAAACCAAATCAAAACCCAACGAGGTCTTCACGACAGAGCAATCACAAGATTCAGAAATATTTCAGGGGGCCACCCCATTGAGTAGAACCGCAACGAAGTAAGCAAGCTCCGAGACGGACTCAAGGTTTGGGTAGACGGCTGTGAACGACTGGGAACCCGAAAGTGTGGCTGGGCTTGTCGACACCGCAGAATCGTGTCCCGATCCTAAACAGTACAGTGTGCTCCTCGCACAAACGTAAATACAGAAGTAGCATGGCATAAGTACAGGATAGTAAATAAAACCTCAAACTAGTTTGTGGCCCCAAGAAATAAGACGGAATCAAGCTCTGGCTAAGGGGGGCCCATACTCCCCATATGTGGATAGCGCGATAAATCAAGGAACAGGTATCAAGTACTCGGGGTCCTACGGGACACAAGTGGGCGTTCGGAAACCAAATATTATCTATCACCCACCGATGCCTCTGCTTACTTCAATTTTAGTTGTTAAACAGGAATTAAAGTGAACGATAAGTAAAACTAAGATCATCTCCAACATCAACATGCGGCAATACTCCAACAACTGTGGTACACGGCAACACGCAACAGCTCTAGAGCAAGCGACTACGACGCGCAAGTCCAACTATCTACCAAACAACAGGTAATAGGATGTGTCCAAGGCATTATAGGGCTGCACGGTATATCACAGGTACGGAAAACTAAAGCATCGCAACACAGATAGCAATAGATCAACAGGAGGGAATAAATACTATAAAGGTAAGATAGGTAGAAAGGGGGAGATGCTCGCCTGAAAAACATTGTCGAAGGTTCAACCGAAGATCGGGTCGACACTCGCATCAACTCAACGGCCTTATCCGCGAAGAAGCAAAACACTAGAATGAACACCGGATGCAATATTTAATACAACGGCAGAAGATCGGCATGATGCATGTATGATGCATGGCATGGCAAAGATGCGATGCAATTAGGTCATATTAAGTGGAACCGGGGTCCCGACAATTAAATATATGGTTCTAGTTATTTAGAACCCCCGCGATTTAAATGTTGAATTAGCAAGACCAAAGATAGCACCGGTTCGCTAAACAAATTTAAATGAGGCCAATATGAGACTAGATTTGCCCGCATATGGGCCCCATATTTAGTTATGAGGTGAATCGGCATAAGGCCCCCAAACCACATGACAATATGCATGCATGAACAATTTAATGTGCAACAATTTTATATAGTTGTCAAATTATGAAAAGGGGTTCTCGGGTAAGGGTCACACATTGAGGGGTCTCGACGGTCTTGGGGATCCGGGGTTCGGGGTCGGGGTTCGACGGGTTCGGTCTCAACGGAAGCGTTCTCGGATAACGGCGATAGGTCTTGGGATCGGGGTAGTAGATCTTGTCATCATCTTGATCTTGGACACGACACATACGATGGAGATCTTAGGGTACCATCTTGTTCATCAGAGGCGAACTTGGGGCTCGACACCGGGGTCTTCCGGGCTCCGGCCATCGAATCCGCGAAGGGGAACTTGGCGATTCCGAGGGTCTTGTCGGGCCCTCGAACCGGATCGGTCTTGGCGTTCGGTCGAAGATCTTGGCGTCCCTTGGCGAAGTGCTTGGCGTGTCCGGTGGCGATCTTGGCGTCCGACTTATGAATCTGGTGCACCGACGTATCTCGCAAACATCCAGAATGTCATCAATTTGGTGCAAGCTTTGCGCATACATCGCGATTTCACCATGCATCCTCTCATAACAACATTACCACCGTTCCATCTCTTCTTTCCAGCACATCAGGGAGAGCCCAGCGGTGCTGGCTGCAAGGCATACATGGCGATAACCACACAGAGCTCGGTCAGGGGCGGCACTGCAGGGGCATCTGCGAGGCGGTTGCGTGGGCCCAGCGACGGCGCGCGCTCGACGGAGAAAGGAGACGGCTTGCAGGCGGGTAGGGAGCCACGGCGCGTGCTCGGCCAGCGGCGACGCGGGCCCGGCGGCGGTGAGCAGCAGGGGTCGAGGTGGGGGTCGGCCGGACGCAGAGGAGGGCGAGCGCGAAGGGGGCACGGGGCGGCGACGGACCGGCGGGTCCGCGCGGGCGGGAGCGGCCTGGCGGGGAGGGGCGGCGCCGGCGGACGCGGTTGAAAGCGGCCGGCGAGCTTGGGCCGGAGGGGCCGCGCGGCGCGCGGACGGGGCGGCGCGGAGGAGGCCGGTGAGGCGCGCGGGAGCGGGGGGAACGGCGAGCTCGCTGGAGGGCGGACGAGGCGAGGCCTGCGGGCAAGGGGATGGGGCGACGCTCGACGGCGCGGGGCGGCCTGTGGCCGGCGAGGAGGCCGGCGGAGGCGGCTCCGGCTCGGCGCTGGGGACGCAGGAGGAGGGAGAGGGCGCGGAGGCGGGGAGGGCTTGCGCCGGCGACGGCGGGCGCGGCCGGAGGCGGGCCGAGGGCGGCGGTTGCTGGGGGCGGTGGAGGTGGAGCGAACCGGCGGCGGGGCTAGGCGGGGAGGCCGAGCCGGGGCGGAGGCGCGGGCGACGAGGACGGTGGGGAGGCGCGGACGCGGAGGGGGTGTGATGGCCGGCGGCGGAGGGAGCGCCGGGGCGGGGGCGAGCCTGGGAGGAAGAGGAGGGAGGCGTGCGGGGCAGGGACGCGTGCGCGGTGGGGAAGGAGGAAGAAGAAGCCGCGGGGCGCGCGCTGGGGAGGTGGGGCCGGGTGGGGCCGGTGCAGGGCGTGGGTGGGACGCGGGAGCGCGCTGGGCGCTGCGCGCGTGTGCGTGGGGTGTGAGTGGCTCTGTGTGTGTTTGGTGGGTGGGGAGGGTGAGAGAGAGAGGGTCTAGGTGGAGGGCTAGGATTGGGTGGGGGAAGAGGGTAGCTGAGGTGGCGAGAGGTTATTGGCCAGGGTGAGGTGGAGGCTGGGTGTGGGTAGGTTAGCTGGGTAGCTATAGGATTTAGAGGTTGGACCGATTTTAAAATCCTAGGGGTGGTCGTTCGGGTCGATCTGGCCCGTTCGACTGCCCCCACTAAAAATAATATAATTTTTATTTGTTTTATTAACACCGTTTGCAAACCGATATCAGACACGCAAAAATAATCCGGAGACCCGGGGTTTGATATTTGATTAAAGATGGGGCGTTTTAAAAACAAAACGGGCTTTGCGAAATAGTTTTAAGCAGACCATGCATGATGATGACGATGCAATGCACAAATTCAACGCGATTTTCTAGTAGTGGTTTTTGCGGGATGCCACACTGTAGAGGCTGGATCCGCCTGATGAACCAACACATGGATAGGTCTAGTCCGGTCAAACCCGTCTCTATGAACCACTCTATCCGTCTTATAGCGCGGTAAGCGTCAATGTCGGAGGGAAGGGAGGCCTGGGATCTCCATGTCGAGGCTTCAGTGGCTGCTCCATTGACAAAGTCCAGGTACGTGACTTCTCGGCCAGCCAGAGGGTTGTCTGGGCCGTAGAAGTACGCCCGCTGCCAATTCTTCCAGGATTCATGGCCGACGATGTCGGGGAAGCGCCGGCCAGGCCGGATATTAAAACTAATGGTTCCACAATTCCTAAGATCATCCTTACCGGCTCCGGCTTCGCGCTTGACGGTAAAGAAGTATATGAAGAGATCTAGCCTAGGCTTGATTCCTAAATAACCCTCACAGAGCGCCGCGTAATTGCTGAGCGCTAAGATGCTATTGGGGAAGAGGTTTTGTGGCTGTACTCGGTAATGATTCAGGACAGCAAGGAAAAAGTTAGAGATGGGCAGGGAGACGCCGCGTACCATCTGTGCTTTGAGCTACACCTTTTGTCCGGCTTGGGGATAAGGTGTGACCTCGCCGGCCGGCACCGCCCGCCAGGCGAGACCCTTCGTCGTGGGGAGGTAACCCTTGTTGATCAGCTCTTTGATGTCGTGGTCCGTGATATCCGAACCGCGCCAGTCACCCTTGTGCGAGTTGTACTCCTCCTCCAGCAGCTCCAGCGCCACTGGATTATGGTCGCCGTCGGTGGCCTCAACCACCGCGGACTTGGGGATGACTAGGCCCTCTGGGGGCACGACGACGGAGCTCACCGGATTCGCCACGGCTTCGCCCGACGCCGCCATCGAAGGGGAGGAGCTGCTGCTGGCCATTGGGTGTGTTCGACGGTGACTGGGAAAGATTGGAGAGCTAGGGTTTTTCGCACGTTGCGCGGAGAGCTTGAGGGGGCGCTCGCTAGAGGAAGAAGACGATGCAGGGGAGAATGAGGTGAAAAAGAAAAATTTCCACCACAGTTACTATTTATGGTCTCCGTCATCAAGATTCGTGCAGCTTGATCGAATGGATGTCGCGTAGACGACGTGTGCGGAGACGTGCGCGGAAATTTTGCCACGTACCAACCGTCGCCGCCAACGGTTCGTACCGCTCGCGCGGAAAAAGTGGACATGATTGCGTTCTCTGCATGTGTGAGTTACGAGGCATTAATGACCTATGTCTATGTCGCCCTAGCTATCATAGGCAGATGAACCATCACATCATAAGATTCCGGCATGGATGGATCCAGTCCGGCTATGGAAGATTACGATGGAAGATTCAACAATTCTCCGACTTACGAATTGAAGACGAAGAAAACCGTGCAGGGTTCTTTGGGAGGACTACAAGATGTTGCTTGACGATTTGCCGACATCCATCTAGACGGAGCATTCAACCTGAAGAGGCAAGACGGCGCAAGATCTCGGAGTTCTCCGAGGGCTACTGTTGGGGATATGCTATATGGGTTTCCTCATAGCATGTCTCTTATCCGGATAACCCGGTTGGCCCACAGTTGGTAGCATGGCCCATGGCCTGCTGGGCGGCCCAGATAGATGGATCCAAAAGGGAGGCCCATGCCGGATATAGGAAGGCTACGGTGGAGTCACCAGCGTACCCGGAGACTTGGAGTACAAGACAGGCTAGACTAGTAATAGACGGTGTAGGACTCTGTAACCTGTCCGGCTAGGACTTTTCCCTGTAACCCTAGGACCTGGCGACTATATAAGTCGGGCTTATGGGAGCCTTTAGGGCACAACTTCACATAACCTCGCACGACGAACCTATCTCTGTAACTCGGTGTATTGCCATTATAGTGATTTATATCAGGAGTAGGGTTCCGCCACCGTTGTGGGATCTGAACCTGGGTAAGTTGTGTTACCTCGTACCCGTCAACCGTCCGCCTTCCCCCACGTCTCTAAACACGCACTGTGAGGACCCCTCCATGCCGTACTCGTCGGCAATACCACGACAGATGCTACCCTTTTCATACCAGATAAAGAAGAACAAAGAATCACATACAATGTCTAAAATGCAATAACGGTTGGGTAACCGAGCATGTTCACAAAGAGAAAATTATCCATGACCACTTTTCCAAGGTTATGGGAAGGGGAGAGCGAGGGAGCTTGATTTCAATTGGGAAACCTTAAAGATCGAGGAGACCGACTTGGGAGAGATAGATGACCCTTTTTTGGAGGAAGAAGTTCACAACGCCATTAAACAAATGCCTTTCGACAAGGCGCCTAGTACCGATGGTCTCACAGGGGCTTTCTTCAAGAAGTGTTGGATGGAGATAAAGGAAGATATCATGGGCGCCGTCAATCAATTCAACAACCTCCAAATGGCACACCTTCAATGGACAAACTCGGTCAACATTGTTCTAATTCCAAAAAAAAGAGGGAGCGAAGGAGGTGACCGACTATAGGCCTATTAGCTTGATCCATGCCATTGCCAAAATCATTGCTAAGATGATTGCCCTACGCCTTTACCCCATCATGAACGTGTTGGAGATATGCCCTAGAGGAAATAATAAATGTAGTTATTATTATATCTTTGTGTTTATGATAAATTTTTACATTCATGCTATAATAGTATTAACAAGGAAACATTAATACTTGTGTGATTTGTAAACTAAATTAGAGTCCCTAGTAAAGCCTCTTTGTAATACTAGTTTGTTGGTTAATAAATGATTGTGGTTTCTCTATCATGAACATTGAGATGTTATTAACAACAAGATCATATCGTTAGGAGAATGGTATGATGGACATACTCCTATAGATAAGCGTAGCATAAAGATCAAGTCATTTTAATAGTTCAATTGTTATATGCTTTCTGATACATAGTAACCTAATTCCTTCGACCATGAGATCATGCTTATCACCATCACTGGAAGGATGCTTTGATGACATCAAACACCACACCGTAACTGGGTGGCTATAAAGGTGGCATTGAGTGTTCGGAAAGTATTGGTTGAGACTCATGGATCAAGAGTGGGATTTGTCCATCCATATGACGGATAGATATACTCTGGGCCCTCTCGGTGGAATGTCATCCAATTGTCTTGCAAGCATGTGACTGGCTCACAAGTGATCACATATCACGGGAACGAGAAAAGAGTACTTATCAGTAACGAGGTTGAACTAGGTATGCAGAGATACCGACGATCAAAACCTCGGATAAGTAAACTATCGTGAGACAAAGGGAAATTGGTATCGTATGTAAGTGGTTCATTCGATCACAAAGTAATCGTAGAAATATGTGGGAGCCATATGAATTTCCAGATTCCTCTATTGGTTATTGTTCGGAGAAGTGTCTCGATCATGTCCGCGTAATTCACAAACCGTAGGGAGACACACTTAAGGATTCGACGTTGTTGAGTAGTTATGGAATGATGAGTAAGAGACCGAATGTTGTTCGGAGTCTCGGATGGGATCCGGGATATCACGAGGAGATCCGGAATGGCCCGGAGAATAAGATTCATATAAGGAAAGTCCTGTTTCGGGGTTGGAGAATGGTTCCGGTGTTTTCATCGGGAATGTTCTAGAAGGTTCCGGAAGGTCCGGCACTCCGGAGGGGAAGGGTACATGAATGTGTCATAATAAGTTGGAATGGTTGCATCATGTACTAGGTGTCATCGCTGAGCAAAATAAAGGGATAAATCAAATCCTAGTTTGAAAAGTCAAACGCCAATTTGAAAAGTCAAACGACAAGTTTGCTTGGTGGAGGGAGAGTAGGAAACCTACTTGGGGAGGAAGTCCCTCTCCCTCCACCGCCGGCCTTGGAAGCCGAGTTGGGAAGGGACTCCCCTCCCCTTGGATGCGCCCTCCTACCTATATAAGGAGGGGCAGGGCTGCCCCTCCAAGACTACACCTTGTCCTCTCCAAACCCTAGCCCTAAGCCGCTAGCGCCACCACCTCCTGCTGCTGCCGCCGCCTAGGGCAAACCCTAGCCGCCGACTTGGGCTTCCCCAATCCCTAGCCGCCGGCCCATCCCTCTCTCCTTGGTGCGTCTAAACCCTAGATCACCGAGGCCTCTCTCATAGTCCACCATACTCGCTCCGGCTTAAGGCGAAGCCCTGCGAGATCTCCCCTCTACTTTCGGTACCACACCGTCGTGATGCCGGAATCGCGAGGAGAGTGCTACAACCTCCGGTGCCTGCTGGAACAAGGGAGAGGAAGGTCTTCGTCGAGTACCGAACGTGCGACCGACTGCGGAAGCACTGCCGAAACACAGCGTCGGAAGGATCGTCTACACGATCTTGAGATCGGGAAGAGTACGACTACATCACCCACGAGAATCCACTCTCGTTAAACACTTTGGAATCTTCAAGGGTGAGTTATTCTATCGACTCGTTGCTACAATCTAGTAGATAGACCTTGTCTTGTTTGTTTGTATGCGGTAGAATTTTTTTGTTTTCCTTGCTACGAACCCCTACAGAACGACCTTGTCTCAAATGCCCAAAGTTCCTTCATAAAGAAAAGAAGCATCCATGATAACTTCTTGTATGTGAGAAACCTTGCACGAAGACTACACAAGAGAAAATTTCCGACCCTACTATTCAAGCTTGATATTTGCAAAGCCTTCGACTCCATGAGAGGGGAGTATATCATTGAGCTACTAAGAAAACATGGCTTCCCTCCAAAATTCCGCGATTGGATTTCCGCACTTCTTTGCACTTCTACTTCGAGGGTCCTACTAAATGGAGTGGCCGGCCTTCCAATCAAGCATGGGAGGGGCCTTTGGCAAGGAGACCCTCTCTCTCCACTCCTCTTTGTCCTAGCCATCAACCCCTCCAACAAATCGTTTAATTGGCTACACAATATGAACTTCTAAGCAAGATAAGAGGGAGAGGGGCCATTTTGAGAACCTCCATTTATGCGGATGATGCGGCCATTTTTGTTGCTCCTAGGAAAGAGGACATCCAACACCTACAACTTATTCTCTCAAAGTTTGGCAAGGTGAATGGGCTAGAAATGAACTTCCAAAAGAGCTTGGTGGTTCCCATAAGGTGTCAAAACATTGACCTTGACGGAGTGCATTGCAACTTACCGGTGATACACGCGTCTTTCCCTATCAAATACGTGGGCATCCCACTCTCCATTTGGAAACTCATAGTAGAGAAGGAGAAAGCCGGAATTGTTCTGCAGAGAGAGATCTGAGGTTGTTCGGAGAAAGAAAGGAAACCAGAAAAGTTTCGTGAGGGGACCGAAATTGTTCAGGGAAGTTCTGAAGTTGTTCGGAGGATATCGAAGGGGAACCGAAAGGTGTTTCGGGTCAAATCAGATTTTGTAATATGTATTTACATATTAAATTAATGTAATTAATATTAAATATATTATTAAAATATAATTTGAAAGGTTCTTCCACTAATGGGCTAAACTTCCTAGGGAAAAGGGGCCCATGATACAAACCAAATATGGGAGGGCATGCGCCTAGGGTTTGGGGCGCCCAGGGCTGCCCGCCTCCCCTCCCTTGGCCAGTCGCTTGGGTTATGGTTTGGGGTGCTCTAGGGCCGCCCCATACCCGGCCGTCGTCCCTTGCCCCCTTTTGGCGCCCTAGGGTTGCCTTGGTGGAGGGTAAGGGTTCCCCCTTCCCCTATATAAAGCCCCCCTTAGAGGAGGAGAAACACACAACAGAATCCCATGAGTACGGATCTCTCCTCGTGTAACATCCCAGGATTAGCACCTATAATTATAAAGGACGCAGGTGTGTGCATTACATTCATACATCAGAAAATCCGGAGAATTTTCGCGCAAAACTAAAGAAGCTATAGGGGGATTGAGATCTCTCTTGCTCTGATGAGAACATCAGGGCAAGTGCGATGGATTCCGACATGACCTCTATTGTACTTTTGTGTTTGGGGGGAAGGAAATTCAAATTTGAATATTCAATTGATGAATTTGAATTCTAAAAGAATTTGAAATGGAATAATAATTGGAAACTAAATTGTAATAGAAAATAAGAGGTGAACTCTTCTTTATAAATAAGATATAATCTTTTATTCAAATAGAAAAGATAATTGAAATTTAAATAAAATGAAATGAATAAATGAGTAATGTAATATGATATTACAATGATGAAATAATAAACAAAAATTGATAAAGAATTATCTTATTTACATCACATGTTACTATATTATCTTTACAATTATGAACAAAAGGGATAATAAGATAATGAAATAGAGAGGAATCATTTTATTACAATAATACAAACATTACACTATTTTTATTAAGTTCTAAAAAAAAATATGAAGAATTACAATAAAGAATATAAGAATAGAAGGAATATTACAAGTAATTTGAAAATAGATAATACAAGGTTACACTGCTCTTTACAAGAATATAAAATACAAGAATATTACAAAAAGTAAATAAGATTACATTGTGAGCAAAGGAAACACTACCTAAATCTACTCCTGATCCTTTATCTGTACCTTTTCTTCTATTTCTTTTGTCCCTGCAAAACATCACAATAGATAGCAAAATATAGAAAAATAAATGAATTAAATAAAGGGGTAAGGGGGGTAATGATACTCTCAGTTGTAGCAGTGTGGTGCACTACTTAGACACATCATTGAGTTTTTGTCAAAGGGGACAAATAGAATATGTTCTTATCATAAAAATAAGAATGGGCCTCAGAGCACCATCATAGGCCTTATGGGGCAAGTTTCACCAAAGCTAGATAAAAGGAAAATGGCAAAGCATCAGGAAAATATCTAGTTTTACTTGATCTCATCTCCAAGGAGGAGTCACAGACATAGAAACTTGAACCAGAGGGGGGCCACTGGACAGCAGCTCACACAACACATGCAAGTGTTGTGTTGTCAACACAACAAGGATTGTATCAGATAGCTAAAAGCAGCCAACCGTAGCACCACCAAGCACTTCACCAGTTTCACCACATCTGCACATACACACTTCAACTTCCCAACAATCATCCAACACCACTATAACCATCATGGTTAACTAGAGGAGTTTAGGAAACATGCCAAGACAGAAGCAAGGAGGAGTAGATCAAGATCAGCAGCATCACAAGGAGGAGCAGATCATTATCACAACAAGAAGAGCAGGAGAAGATTAAGGAGGAGATGCAACCAGAACTTGAAGGGAAAGTAGTAGTAGATCAAGATCCCCAATAGGCCACCAACAACAGGTACAAGTCCAAAATATAAATTAGATCATGCAGCACCTGTTCTTATTAGCTTGCACCATCAGATTCAAGAGAAATAATGGCTATGTTACAAATCATCCAAATCCAGCTACCCTTCAACTAGAGGTTGTCTAGGAGGATTAGAAGGAGACTTCTCTCAGTTTGCATAGGGATGCTATGCAAGCTCATCACAGAGTAAGAAAGCCACCAAAAAATATCTTTTCTTATTATCCAATGGTGCCTCAGCCTTTGCATCATAGGCTGGGTCAAGAACTTCCTCCTCAAGAATCAACCATAGTATCTAATCTCAATCATGAATCTAGGAGGAAGTTTAGGAAAGATAAAACACTCAGACCCACATAGAAAACCATGTAAGTATCATCCCTGAGTTATTTGGCTTCAGACCAACATCATTAGCCTATTATCTAGTTCTTACTATACAAATATAACCACAACTGCTAGGTTACAGGGCACATCCCCAGAGGGTAGCACCTCTGTACCTAGAAGATTTAGAGTTTCTTGAGTACAAGCTCAAGATTATTTTCTGAAACCCACAAATCATTCCCCTAAAGATATATAGGAATCATTTAAATTATTGTTGCCATATTGACAGAATACTCATATTGGCCATCAATTTACAATTACAACTATTGCCCAGATAGTATTTATCATTTTCCTAGCTGTAATTCTAGGAATCAAAGCTACACCTTAACTCACTGACAATTTTAGCAGTGAACGAGCCATTTTCCCAGAAGGTGTATCTAGCACTCATTTTAATACAATTTCCATGGTCAGATAATAGCAGAAGCCACTAATTACTTGCATCCAACATCAATTTTAAACAAATATGATTTTAAATCCTTTTCCTAACCACCTTTGGTTAGGAATCGTTCTAGGTGAATATATATACAATAAGGGACCAAGATCATTACTGAACCATAGGTTCAGTTCAACATATAAACAAAAGTTCCACACATAGAGAGAAACGTCTGGTTACTCAAAAATAAAAGGCACCACTAAGCTCAACATACATTTTTCATGCCTGGCCAATTCAATGTCCAGCAACCAGGGGAAATCAAAAAATAAGTAAGCCTCAGGTAATCAGATTCCCTAATTACAATTAGTAATCAAGTCTGCTATTTAACCAGTGTCAAGTTAATGACAGAAGCTTTGCCAACAACATCCTGAACCAAAAAGTTTAGAGTTCAGTGATTTTAATCGATAAGCAAGATATCCATTCTAAGTAAATCAACAACCACAACAACTTGCTAAGGTTATCAAATATTCATCAGAGAACCGTTTCTAGAATATATTAGGGGATCTCTAATTAGAGATCAATACAGAGAGAAGAAATCAAGTAGGCTACAACTAGGTTGTAACACTACCTTCAGCAGCATAGAATCAAACCACCAAAATTCAACATCTTTCTAAGTGCATTAATAATGTGTATTTCTCAAGCATTTCATATACCACTAGCATCACGAGCACGCAATCAAGCTAAGGGTCACATGCTCATAATTGTTCACCAAACAAACCACTGTGAAGCATCCAGCATCAAAATAAGGAGGAAAATGAACCTAGTTAAGGATGTATACTAAGATAGAGAGAGGTTTGTGAGAGGGGGGAGGTGGTACCAACCTGTTGGCAAGATCAAGCTCGCCGAAGAAGCCATAGTAGTAGTGACAACAGAGAGGCGGAGCACAGTGCAACGACATAGCAACAAAGGGAGCATCATCGCGCTGCACTGCATCAACGACACCACCAACAAGGCCCCAGCATCCAAACTCCCACGCCGTACCACCGGGGTTGCAGAGAACCTCGCTGTCCCGCCGGAGTAACAGCAAAAGAGGAATTAGGGTTTGGGGTTGGTGGTGAGCACGTTCGGGCATGGGACACGAATTGAATTGGGTAGGCTAGTGAAGCTTTGATAGACGCGTCGAGGAGGGCCATCGACATCGGCCGAAGTGGCCAAGCTCGCCAGAATCGAGCAACACTAGCGGTGAGCTAGCACAGGCGCCAGGGAGAGGCTGGTCGAGAGGGGGAAGACGAACTAGATCGAGCGGGGCGGTTTGATCGGCTCGGTTCACCGATCGGGTTGGTTTAGCCCAACCATGGGCCACACTGACTAGTGGGTCCAGGGTCTTATTTAAAAATAAAAATTACCAAAACACCCCAAAGATTGTTTCACCTCTAGAAAAATATAGAAAAATCCTAAAAATAAATATAATATATCAAAATGTTCACAAAACAATATCTACCTAATAAAAATATAACTTTATTTGTTTAAAATAAATACAAAGCAAATAAATATTAACACCATTAAGTCCCAAGTGAAGTCTCATAAAATAAGAAAACATCCTAAAAATGAATAAAAATCATTTTTGTGCATAAAAATAAATCTACTATTTTATAAAAATACTAGTCTAATTTTTATATATAAATAAAAATTGAAATAAATGTTTAAATACATTTAATCCTTTATGTAATTTTATAAACATAAAAATAATACTTAAAAATAAATAAAAATCATCTTTAAGGTCTTGAATATATATATTGCACTAGAAAAATATTAATTATATTATTAGAAAAGTTCTTAATAATTTAAAATAATAAATCCTTATCTATTATCTATTTTGTAAATTCTTTAAAAAAAATTCTTAAGTATGAAATAATCACAATTTTTATAAAACCTTGAGCAATTAATATCTAAGTACTAATTCGAAAACCATACCTTAAATTCATAATCAAGCTTAAGAATAACTTTAAACTTTAAAATATTCTTTTAAAAATCTTTAAAAAATTCAAATTGAAAAACCCTTTTTCATAAAACATTGTGTATCACTCATATATAATATGGTGAATAATCATTATATCTTAATCCTAACAAATTAGTAAAATTATCTAATTATGCTCCCATTAAATAAATACATATTATTTTCATAAAAGCAAAACAAATTTAAACTAATCATTCACTTAAATATTAAGTGAATAACTCCACACCTTAGTCATACTTACCCTAAATTCAAAACTTGAGAATAATTAAAACCAATTACACCTTAAATTTATTTACCCTTTTAAAGTAAACTTTAAGTCAACAAGCTTTAAATATAATGCTAAAACCTTGTTATATGTTTTATAGTTAACTTTGGTCTGTTATAATTAAGTCGTAAAGCATCTCAAGTCCAAACTATTCAAGCAAGCACAAACAACATCGACCACATTTGATTAACCACAAAGATTGTTTACACCTAAGTAAAGAATTTTTTTCTTCAAATGTTATTCTTCTTGCCACTTCAATCAACATATGACAACTAATCATAATCATATTACTTTATACTTTACTTGTATATTAGTATTGTTAATACTTAAGTTCCTTATAAATACCAATACCTGTGAAGTAAGATTTAAAGATAAGACAATTCTTATACAAGCAGTCTTTGAGTAACATTTCACAATTGAGTATCTTATTATTGTATACTATTTATTATACTCACATGTTGTTTCACACACACTCACAAGCCTTAATAATAAGAACCAATACGAAACTTATTTAAAAAGACAACACATTCTAATAGTAACCATTTCGAGTTTCCAAACCCTAGATCAACGTTGTCCCCAGGATTCGCGTTTATCAAGTGCATTACATTACTTATGCATAATGGCATCTTGCTTCTTTAAACATTAGTCCTGACCAGACCAATAATGCTGATTTCAGATATTGGATCTTTTATATTGTCTCGGAGACCGTGAGTGCATAATCTTGCAATCACACAAGGCAAGTTCACACTTGCTCATGTCCTTTGATTATTTTTTGTAAAGTATCTTGCAAATCAAGTGTTTTCATCACCTGCATTTCAAAAGGTCAGAAAACACTACTTTTGATAATAATGTGAACTATTGGTTACTGATACAGGGTGATCAGCTAATCTATTAAACCTGGTAGTTGGAATACCACTACTCAGGAATATATCATCCAGGACTTACCAACCAGTGATTCTTGCGCCGTATATTATGCGTTAACCATGAGATTTGGAATGGGACGGAGAAGTCAGCTGTATCATTTTCCTCTCATATGGAGGCAAGACGACCTTAACGTGACGTTGTGATTCCTTGTGCGGATCCAACATATGGGTGGGCACCCTTACGCCCCACACTTTTGGTGTCTAGATTATCTATGAATGGTGTTTATGGGTATAGTCCATTTAATATGGTACTTGTTCGGGCATAACCAGGTCATAGAGTCTTCGGGAACTCATCAAGGTTTTAGCCTGCCCGAAAGGGGGCTTAACGGAGGTGAGCCAGCCTGTAACATCCCAAAATTCTTCCTATTTTGGAATGTTATAAATTAAATCAATAGCTTGATTGATTGTTTGATTTTGTTGAAAATTCTCAAAGAGAAGAAACTTTTTGAGTAGAAAATCCTATCAACCTTGAATTGAAAATCTTATATTCTTTTGTTATGACCTAAGTAGCCATATAGGCAAAAGGGCATGGATTGATTATGGATTGTAGAATTGGTGTGCAAGATTTCAAAATGAAAATCATGAAGCATTAATAATTATTTCATTACATCCATGCAAAGTTCTCACAAACAGAATCCAAATCCTGGTATCCAAATCCTATAGTTGATTCACCCAAATGTTCCTAAAGGTAATCAATTTGACTTTATAAAACCCACTGATGCTAAGGCATAAATTATTGATAATTATAGCCTAAAGAGATCCAATTAATATTACAAAATTTTACAAACAAATTTCATCCCATTTGGAGTTAGTATGAAAAAGTTATAAAAGAAATATTCAAACAGAAAATAGAAAAACGAAAAGAAAAAAAAAACTAAACTAAACCTAACCTACTGCGTGGCCCAGCCCACCTCGCGCGCTTACCTACTGCCCACTCCCCTGCCCGAGCAGCGTGCAGCAATAACCGCCAGCCCGCTACCGGCCCAGCAGCAACCGCAACCCGCTCCTCTCTCCTCTCTGGCGCTGACAGCCGGGGCCCATCCCGTCATCCCCTAGCTCGCAATGGAAACGTGCTCACCCGGAGTTTGTTGTCAAACTGGTTTCCCGAATGAAATCCTCTTGATTTGTTGTGTCTTCGCAGGATTCCTTCACTAATAAATACGACCTCGCCCTCCTATCCCTTTCCCCTCAAAAATCTCGGCAATTTCGCCCCCAGGCTGCCGAGACGAAGATCGACTGGCTCTCACCGCCGCCGAGCTCGAGGTCAAGCTCCAACCCATTGATTATGTCTCCCCCGAGTCCTCTATGCCATCTTATCCTCTCCCCAGTTAATTAACGCATCTCCATGATGCCTTTTCCCCCTCCGCAGATCTCCGTTGACTCATGGATTCCTCGCCGGAGCTCCACCGCGGCCGACTGCCCCCATTTGGCCACCATCGCTCGCACAGGAGGAGGAAGACGTAGACGAGCGTACGAGAAGAACCAACATGCTCCTCTGATCACCGTGGACTACTTTCCTGCATAGGAAGACCGCCGGAGCGCCTCCATCGCCGACCACCTACAGAGCTCGCCGCCACCGTTCGCCACCGTTGCCTTCCATCTGCCGGCGAGCACCAGATGCGTTGGTTCGCAGCCGTTGGATCCTTATCTGATGCGCGATAATAGATCCAGCCTGAACCGGTACCTACAAATCGCTGAGCACCGCGTGGCAAGCTTAGTCAGCGAACACGTCAGCGCCAGGTCAGCAATCTAGCCCAGTCAGAACGGTATATTCCCAGGGAATATTCCCTTTTAAATTGAAATAGTTTTAAAATAGCAGAAAATAGGCAAATCTTGTAAAATTCATATAAAATCAACTACACATCCAAAAATAGCAAATAATATATCATTGGATTCATAAAGTTGAGTAGAATATTAATATCAAGTTGGATCTAACTTTTACAGTACTTGTTTACTGTTATAATTTAATGTTGGAATTATGACCTAGAGGCAATAATAAAGATGTTATTATTATAATTCTTGTTCATGATAAAGTTTATGTTCCATGCTAGAATTGTATTAAGCGGAAACTTTAATACTTGTGTGGTTTGTAAACAACACCGTGTCCCTAGTACGCCTCTATGGACTAGCTCATTGATCAATGATGGTTAAGGTTTCCTAACCATAGACATGAGTTGTCAATTGATAATGAGATCATATCATTGGGAGAATGATATGGTGGATAGACCCAAACAAAGCAGAGCAATTAGATCGTGTCATCGTGTTCGTCTTTGCGAAGCTTTTCCTATGTCAAATATTGTATTCCTTAGACCATGAGATAATGCAACTCCCTGGTATCGGAAGAAAGCTTTGAGGTCATCAAACGTCATCCTATGAGAGGGTGATCATAAAGGTGTCTCTCAGGTGATCGGAAAGTATCTGTTGGGTTGTATGTATCGAGATGGAATTTGTCCCTCCCAAGTCGGAGAGATATACTTCGGGCCCACTCGGTAATCGATATCAACACCGCTTGCAAGCATGTGGTTAAGGAGTTAATCACAAAGTGATATCGGATTACGGAACGAGTAAAGTACTTGCTGTGAACGAGATTGAACTAGGTATGACGGTACCGACGATCGAATCTCGGGCAAGTAAAATATCGCGAGACGAAGGGAATATATATATGGGATTGATTGAATCCTGGTATCGTGGTTCATCCGATATGATCATCGATGAATGTGTGGGAGTCAATATGGGTGCCCAGACCCCGCTGTTGATTATTGATAGAAGATCATGTCTGCATATTCTCGAACCCGCAGGGTCACACACTTAACGTATCTTGACGCTAGGATAGATTGGATAATTGGTTTATGAATTTTTGTTCGGAGTCTCGGATGGGATCCGGGATATCACGAGAGGTTCCGGAATGGTCCGGAGAATAAGATTCATATAAGGAAGTGCAGTTTTTGGAGTTCAGAATTGTTCCGGGTTAATCGGTATTGTACCGGAAGCTTCTAGAACCTTCCGGAAGGGGACCAACGTGGCCCCACCTTCCGGGAGGGGGCATGGGCCTATGAGGGAGTGTCCTGGCCGCATTGGGCCAGGGGCACAAGGCCCCATAGGGCCCAGCCGATTCTAGAGAGATTTGACTCGTTTAAATCTCGGGATAGAATTTCTAGATAAGGGAGAGTTTAAATCGTTTAAACTAGAGATAGGATTTCTAGATAAGGGAGAGTTTAAATTGTTTAAACTAGAGATAGGCTTGGAGGAGGGGCAAGGGCTGGCCGCCCCCCCCCCTCTATATATAGAGGGGTGGTGTGCCCCCTCCTCCCCATACACACCTTCCTCCAAGCCCTAGCAGCCTTGCTACCTTCCTCTCTCCCTCCCGATTGTTTGTAGGCGAAGCCCTGCAGCAGAAATTCTCCACCATATACACCACGCCGTCGTGCTGTAGATCCAATCTATCTCTCCACCATACTCGCTGGTCCGAGGAAGGAGGAGACGTCGAGGTGCTGCACGTGTGCATCTCACGGAGGCACCGCCACTTGTGGTGCTAGATCGGATCGGATCGCGAGGAGGAGAAGCGAGTACGACTACATCACCCACGTTCCGACGAACGTTCCGCTGTGCGAATCTTCAAGGGTATGAAGATCTAATCCAATCTCTCTCGTTGTTTGCATCTCCTAGATTAGATCTTGGCTTTCCCTCTGTTCGCTCCGTAGAAAATTTTGATTTACTATGCCGCGAAACCCTTCAGTGGTATCAGAGCTAGATCTATGCGTAGATGTGTTTCACGAGTAGAACGCAACATGGTTGTTGCGGGCGTTGATGTTTTCTGTTGCAAGCCTCTTGTTTGTGTTCTTCTTATGACGCGGGATAGTGAGATTGAAGCGGTCCAGGCCAACCTTACGCGACGTCGTTCGCGAGACCGGCTCCGCACTTGACGTGTGGCTTGTTCCACACATGCGGCTGGTGGATGTCAGTTTCTCTCACTATAGTTGTCATGGGATTAACACCGGAGTTTGGCAACCATAATATCACCGTTGTGGCTTTCCGTAGGTAAGAATCGTTCTTAGCATCTACTCCCATAAAGCCACGTAAAACATACAACAACAAAGTAGAGGCGTCTAACTTGTTTTTGCAGGGAGTGTTTTCTGTGATATGGTATGGCCCAAGATGTGATGTGTATATTGTATGCGATGATCATGTTTTGTAATGTTTCACGACTTGCATGTCGATGAGTACACAACCGGCAGGAGCCATATGGTTGTCTTTATAATTGTGTATGACCTGCGAGTTAACTTCTTATACGCCATGTAATAGCTTTACTTTATCGCTAAGTAGTTAGCAATAGTTGTAGTTGCTATTCGTGGTGGAGGCAATCATGGTGGAGTGATGGAGATCATGCCGGAACGCACAAGATGGAGATCATTGCGCGAAGATTGGCTATACCATGTCACATAAAGTTATATGCATGTGATGTTTATCCTTTTATGTATCTTATCATGCTTAGATCGCGACGGTAGCATTATAAGATGATTCCTCACTTAAAGATCAAGATAAAAACTGTGTTCTCCCCAAGTATGCACCGTTGCGAAAGTTCGTCGTGTCCAAGCATCACGTGATGATCGGGTGCTATAGACTCTACGCTCACATACAACGGGTGCAAGCCAGTTTTTGCACACGCGGAAATACTTGGGTCTAACTTGATGAGACTAGCATGTACAGACATGGCCTCGGAACACAAGAACCGAAAGGTTAAGCATGAGTCATATGAATGATATGATCGACACTTCGTTGTCCACCATTGAAACCACATCTCTTCTCGTGATGATCGGATTAGGTGTGGTGAATTTGGATCGTGTTCACTAAACAACTTGAGGGATGTTGAATTTAGTGGGAGTTCATCTAGTAATTTGATTAAGTTAAACTATTTATCATGAACATAGTCTAAATTGTACTTACAAATACTGTAGATCCAATGGCCAAGTCCAACTTCAACTTCAACGTTTTTGCTGAGAAAGAAATGCTTAGAAACAATGGGTCTAACTTCACCAACTGGTTCCGCAATCTAAGAATCATTCTGTCTGGCGGACAAAAGGACTATGTCCTTGAGAAAGCGTTAGGTAACCCCCCTGCTGCAACTGCGCCGGCTGATGAGAAAGCTGTCTATCAGTCGCGCAAAGATGATTATGGTGTGATTAAGAGCACCATGTTGTTTGCTATGGAACCGGAGCTTCAAAATCGTTTTGAAACCTATCCCGGGCCCTTTGAGATTCTCGAGGAGCTGAAAACCATGTTTCAGACTCAAGCCCGTTCTGAGAGATATGAGATCTCTGAGAAGTTCTTTAACTGCAAGATGGAGGAAGGGAGTTCCGTTAGTGAGCACGCCATAAAGATGTCGGGCTACACTCAACGCCTTGAGCAACTGGAACGCACGATTCCAGAGGAGCTCAAGATTGACAGGGTTCTGCAATCACTCCCTCCCAGCTACAAAAGTTTTGTAGTGACTCATAATCAGATTGGTTCCACTGATACGATCACCGAGCTCTTCGCAAAGCTGAAGGCTGCGGAAGTGGACATCAAGAAGGATAATCATGTGTTGATGGTCAACAAGCCCTCCTTTAAGAAAGGTAAGGGAGCAAAGAAGCCCTTCAAGAAGGGCGGCGGCAAGCGCAATGCCCCTGCTGTGAAGAAGCTCAGGTCTGGTCCTAAGTCGGACACTGAGTGCTTCTATTGCAAGGACAGGGGTCACTGGAAGCGCAACTGTCCGAAGTACTTAGCGGACAAGAAGGCTGGCACCATCAAAGGTATATTTGATATACATGTTATTGATGTTTTCCTTACTAGCCCTCGTTGTAGTGCCTGGGTATTTGATACCGGTTCAGTTGCTAATATTTGTAACTCGAAACAGGAGCTACGGAATAGACGGCGGCTTGCGAGGGATGAGGTGACGATGCGCGTTGGCAACGGATCAAGAGTTGATGTGATGGCCGTCGGCATGCTCTCCTTAGTTTTACCTTCGGGATTAGTTTTAAACCTTAATAAAAGTTATTATGTGCCTGCGTTGAGCATGAACATCATTTCCGGATCGTGTTTATTGCAAGACGGTTATTCATTTAAATCGGAGAATAATGGTTGTTCTATTTATATGAGTAACATCTTTTATGGTCATGCACCTCTTGTGAATGGTTTATTTCTTCTAAATCTCGAAAGGGATGAAACACACATCCATAACATTGAGGCTAAGAGATGCAAAGTAGATAGTGATAATACTACTTATTTGTGGCACTGTCGTCTAGGTCATATTGGAGTAAAGCGCATGAAGCAACTCCATTCTGATGGACTTTTGGAGTCTCTTGATTTTGAATCATTTGACACATGCGAACCATGCCTCATGGGCAAGATGATCAAAACCCCGTTCTCCGGTATGATGGAGCGAGCAACAGACTTGTTGGAAATCATACATACCGATGTATGCGGACCGATGAGTGTTTCGACGCGCGGTGTATATCGCTATTTCCTCACTTTTACCGATGACTTAAGTAGATATGGGTATATCTATTTAATAAAACATAAATCTGAAACGTTTGAAAAGTTCAAAGAATTTCAGAATGAAGTGGAGAACCATCGTAACAGAAAGATTAAGTTTCTATGATCCGATCGTGGGGGCGAATATTTGAGTTATGATTTTCTCACGCATCTTAAAGCAAGCGGAATTGTTTCGCAACTCACGCCACCCGGAACACCACAGCGCAATGGTGTGTCTGAACGCCGGAATCGAACCCTATTAGATATGGTCCGATCGATGATGTCTCTTACTGATTTGCCGTTATCATTTTGGGGTTATGCATTAGAAACCGCTGCATTCACTTTAAATAGGGCTCCATCTAAATCCGTTGAGACGACACCGTATGAACTGTGGTTTGGTGGTAAACCTAAATTGTCGTTTCTTAAAGTTTGGGGATGCGAAGCTTACGTCAAGAAGTTGATGCCGGACAAGCTCGAACCCAAAGCGGAGAAATGCGTCTTCATAGGATACCCTAAGGAAACTATTGGGTATACCTTCTATCACAGAACCGAAGGCAAAGTGTTTGTCGCAAAGAACGGTTCCTTTCTTGAGAAGGAGTTTCTCTCGAAAGAAGTGAGTGGGAGGAAAGTAGAGCTAGACGAGGTTATTGAACCTTCTCTTGAATTGGAGAGTAGCGCAGCACCTGAAATTGTTCCAGTGCCGCCTGCACCAACAATAGAGGAAGCTAATGACAAGGATCATGAAGCTTCGGACGATGCTGCTACTGAACGTTGCAGGTCGACAAGGTCGCGTGCCCCGACTGAGTGGTACGGCAACCCTGTCTTGACTGTCTTGTTGGTAGAAGACAGTGAACCTACGAACTATGAGGAAGCGATGATGAGCCCAGACTCTGAGAAATGGCTGGAAGCCATGAAATCCGAATTGGGATCCATGAGCGAAAACCAAGTATGGACTTTGGTGGATCCTCCTAGCGACCGAAAGGCCGTTGAGTGCAAATGGATATTCAAGAAGAAAACGGACGCGGATGGTAATGTTACCGTCTATAAAGCACGGCTTGTCGCAAAAGGTTTTCGACAAGTTCAAGGTGTTGACTACGATGAGACTTTCTCTCCCGTAGCGATGTTTAAGTCCATTCGGATTTTATTAGCAATTGCTGCGTTTCATGATTATGAAATATGGCAGATGGATGTCAAGACTGCTTTCCTCAATGGCAACATTGATGAAGAGTTGTATATGATGCAACCCGAAGGTTTTGTCGATCCTAAGGATGCTAGTAAAGTATGCAAACTTCAGCGTTCCATTAATGGACTGAAGCAAGCATCTCGGAGTTGGAACCTTCGTTTTGATCAAGTGATCAAGAGCTTTGGATTTGTTCCAAATTGCTACGAAGCTTGCATCTACAAGAAAGTGAGTGGGAGCTCGGTGACGTTTCTGGTACTGTATGTGGATGACATATTGATTATCGGAAATGACATCAACATGCTTAACGATGTGAAGAGTTATTTGAACAAGTGTTTTTCAATGAAAGACCTAGGTGAAGCTGCTTATATATTGGGCATCAAGATCTATAGAGATAGACAAAGACGCCTGATAGCTTTAAGCCAGAGTACATACCTAGACAAAGTTCTGAAAAGGTTCAGAATGGATAAGGCAAAGAAAGATTCAGTGCCTATGTTGTCAGGTAAGATATTGAGCAAGGCTCAGTGTCCAGCTACGGTAAATGATAGGGAAGCTATGAGCAAAGTGCCTTATGCCTCGGCCATAGGTTCCATCATGTATGCCATGCTGTGTACTAGACTGGATGTGTCCAATCCTCTTAGTTTGACGAGCAGATATCAAAGTGATCCAGGAGTGGAACACTGGACAGCCGTGAAGAACATCCTAAAGTACCTAAATAGAACTAAAGAAATGTTCTTAGTCTATGGGGGTGATGAACAGCTTGTCGTAAAAGGTTACGTCGATGCTAGTTTCGACACCGACAAGGATGATTCTAAATCTCAGACAGGATACGTTTATATTTTGAATGGAGGAGCTGTGAGCTGGAGAAGCTGCAAGCAAAGCGTGATCGCGGGATCTACAGTAGAAGCGGAATACATGGCTGCTGCAGAAGCGTCAAGTTAAGGAGTTTGGATCAGAAACTTCATCACTGAGCTTGGCATGGTTCCAAGTGCATTGGACCCACTGGAGATATTGTGTGACAACACTGGCGCCATAGCACTCGCTAAGGAACCAAGATATCATCCAAAGACCAAGCATATCAACCGCAAGTTTCATATAATCCGAGATTATATAGCAGATGGAGATCTGAAGATTAGCAAAGTACATACGGATCTGAATGTCGCAGATCCATTGACTAAACCTCTTCCACGTGTAAAACATGATCAACACCTCAGTGCCAAGGGTGTGAGATTGTTGCCAGATGTAAACTAGATTATTGACTCTAGTGCAAGTGGGAGACTGTTGGAATTATGCCCTAGAGGCAATAATAAAGATGTTATTATTATAATTCTTGTTCATGATAAAGTTTATGTTCCATGCTAGAATTGTATTAAGCGAAAACTTTAATACTTGTGTGGTTTGTAAACAACACCGTGTCCCTAGTACGCCTCTATGGACTAGCTCATTGATCAATGATGGTTAAGGTTTCCTAACCATAGACATGAGTTGTCAATTGATAATGAGAATATCATTGGGAGAATGATATGGTGGATAGACCCAAACAAAGCAGAGCAATTAGATCGTGTCATCGTGTTCGTCTTTGCGAAGCTTTTCCTATGTCAAATATTGTATTCCTTAGACCATGAGATAATGCAACTCCCTGGTATCGGAAGAAAGCTTTGAGGTCATCAAACGTCATCCTATGAGAGGGTGATCATAAAGGTGTCTCTCAGGTGATCGGAAAGTATCTGTTGGGTTGTATGTATCGAGATGGAATTTGTCCCTCCCAAGTCGGAGAGATATACTTCGGGCCCACTCGGCAATCGATATCAACACCGCTTGCAAGCATGTGGTTAAGGAGTTAATCACAAAGTGATATCGGATTACGGAACGAGTAAAGTACTTGCTGTGAACGAGATTGAACTAGGTATGACGGTACCGACGATCGAATCTCGGGCAAGTAAAATATCGCGAGACGAAGGGAATATATATATGGGATTGATTGAATCCTGGCATCGTGGTTCATCCGATATGATCATCGATGAATGTGTGGGAGTCAATATGGGTGCCCAGACCCCGCTGTTGATTATTGATAGAAGATCATGTCTGCATATTCTCGAACCCGCAGGGTCACACACTTAACGTATCTCGACGCTAGGATAGATTGGATAATTGGTTTATGAATTTTTGTTCGGGGTCTCAGATGGGATCCGGGATATCACGAGAGGTTCCGGAATGGTCCGGAGAATAAGATTCATATAAGGCAGTGCAGTTTTTGGAGTTCGGAATTGTTCCGGGTTAATCGGTATTGTACCGGAAGCTTCTAGAACCTTCCGGAAGGGGACCAACGTGGCCCCACCTTCCGGGAGGGGGCATGGGCCTATGAGGGAGTGTCCTGGCCGCATTGGGCCAGGGGCACAAGGCCCCATAGGGCCCATCCGATTCTAGAGAGATTTGACTCGTTTAAATCTCGGGATAGAATTTCTAGATAAGGGAGAGTTTAAATCGTTTAAACTAGAGATAGGATTTCTAGATAAGGGAGAGTTTAAATTGTTTAAACTAGAGATAGGCTTGGAGGAGGGGCAAGGGCTGGCCGCCCCCCCTCTATATATAGAGGGGTGGTGCGCCCCCTCCTCCCCATACACACCTTCCTCCAAGCCCTAGCATCCTTGCTACCTTCCTCTCTCCCTCCCGACTGTTTGTAGGCGAAGCCCTGCAGCAGAAATTCTCCACCATATACACCACGCCGTCGTGCTGTAGATCCAATCTATCTCTCCACCATACTCTCTGGTCCGAGGAAGGAGGAGACGTCGAGGTGCTGCATGTGTGCATCTCACGGAGGCACCGCCACTTGTGGTGCTAGATCGGATCGGATCGCGAGGAGGAGAAGCGAGTACGACTACATCACCCACGTTCCGACGAACGTTCCGATGTGCGAATCTTCAAGGGTATGAAGATCTAATCCAATCTCTCTCGTTGTTTGCATCTCCTAGATTAGATCTTGGCTTTCCCTCTGTTCGCTCCGTAGAAAATTTTGATTTACTATGCCGCGAAACCCTTCATTTAATTAGTGTTAATGGTCTTTTAGGTTAATAAATTCATAGTAAAAGATCTACTGGTTCAAAAATCACAAATAGTATACCAATGGATTCACAATTGTGTGTAGATCATCAATATGCAATTGTTTTAGACCTTTACTGTAAGGTTTTGCAGAAATTAAATAAATAGATTTAATGGCCTTTTAGAGTATAAAATTCATTGTAAATAATGTATAGATCAGAAAAATATAAATGATACGTCCCTGGAATCACAATCCCGTGAAGATTACAGATATGATTTTAGTTTGATTTTTAGACAACAGAAACTAAATAAATGATTTAAAATCCGTTATGCACCCTTTAAATCATAGAAAAAGATCTACAACTCCGATTAAGGTGAATTCAATTGCTAATGGTTCGTAATAACATCCCCTATCCAGTACACTTTAGATCCAAATTTAATTCGACAATAAAAATAGAAGTTACAAAAAATCGGTTAAAACAGTAATAATGGCAAGTAATTATTAATAACAAATACCCCATTGCATTAAATAATTATCTACATGCATCATATGATCTATTAATTCTCAGGGAACTAAATTTAAGCATTGTAACATATTAAACCATCATGCATGTTTGTGATCATCCTTGTTCTGTTTGGTATGTTTGCAATTGTTTTGATTGGAACTACCTTGTCCTCGTATTAGATTGTTCGGAGAGTGCGATTGCTGCGGAGAAATACAATCAACACCCATATTATCAACATAAGGCAAGTTACACCACTTGTTCATAACTTTTGTCCCAGTTTTGATTCTATGCATGTGATCTTCAAAATTCTATAGTATGCATGTGTATGATGTTCTAGTAGAACTTTTCCTTGGTATTATTTTGCAAGTGCGATGATTTTGTAGTATGCCATGAGTAGCTCTATACTTAGGATTTTCCCTCCTAATAGGTTACCCCTGTTTTGCTAAGTATTGCTTGCTATGCTATATATACAAATTACCGTTGGGGGGTTCGAAAGACAAAGAATTTTTCTAAGTATAAAGGCTCTCTAGAGCAAACTTTTATTCTCAAATCCACTTCAAAATAAAACTAAGTTTTCTTCTGGGCGGAATGGTTGTCGGGTCAACGCGTGAGATTTTGGTGGAGGACGGCCGCCCAGGAATCAAAGAAGTCTGCCATGTTTCAGAATTCAGAAGCTTCCAGTGCAACCACAATACATTATGGGCTCTGTCTTGGCCTAGTACTTAGTGGGAAACCTCACCTAGGTACCAACATTTGGAGGTTCTTGGCTCGGTTGGATCCAGAAGGTAGAGGGGCTAATAAGGTAAAGCCTCGCCATGGTCTTGTCTGTAAAAAGGACTTGATCGTGGATTGTGGGTAAAGTGCACAAACTCTCGAGAGTATTGCAATCTGATCGATCAGCCGTGTTCACGGAAATAGAACAACATTGAGCATATGAAGGATGGAGCCTCTGAAGGATATTCCTCTCTCTTTTCTAAAACAAAGTTTTGGAACCCCATGGCATGCGTAATATCGCCAATGGGTGGGATTTTGGGAACTTGGTGTGTAATATCCAAGTGTTTGGTTGTTTTGGACACTTGGTGAGTAATATCCTCGTGTGCCATTCGACCCTATTTTATCTAAGAAAATGTTTACAAAGTAGGGTAAAACTATCTCTCTCTTTTCTCCATACTTAGAGAAAATTAGCTTTATGCAAATAAACTCCAAAGCCTAAACTAGCCTTGCATGTAGAGTTAGTCTTTCCTTCCTTGGTGTAATTTGCCAATACATTCAAAATATTGACCCAACTTGTTGGTTGCACGTTTCATGTGCAGAATTTCGGAGATCGTTGAAAGGTGCGCTAGGATCGCGGGTCTTCACTCAACCTGTCTGTGGCATTAATGGGACTCCAAGTTGTATTTATATCGCTTCTGTTGTAATAATGTAAACTCTGGATTATCCGATTCACGTAATAATGACATGTGTTATACATGATATTTCATCGACTGTGAGTGCTAGCTGTTGATCCAGGGACTAGCATGTTAATCACAAGGACTTAGGATCCTTATTGATCCGAGGTTGCTACACAGCCCCGAAGGATCGTGCAGACATATGAGGTCGCGAAGAGGGCAGTTAATTGGCTTGGATCTTAGGTTGGGCCTCAAACCATGGAAGTTTGAACGGAAACATACTCCCGGCCGTGCAACAAAGCTTAAGATATCTCATGGGAAAAGTAACGCACCTTTGCAGAGTGTAAGAACTGTAACTTGTTACTCCCTGTTCCGGGAAGGAGCTGCGAACGCGGCGGGAAAGGAACTCCATGAAAGTTCTGGTAAACCCGTGAAGGCTGACGGACATAGCTTTTTAGAATAAAACAACCTTTGAAGAAATGTTTACAAAAACTTGCATTTCCTATGACCTATGGTCTGTGGTTGTAGATATAGTGTATCAAACACTCCTTTTCTAGTGAACTTGCTGAGTACGCTCGTACTCAACGTATCTTCTTAACCCTTGCTAGGTTTTAAAGCCAGTACAGACGGCGTCTACATCAAGTCGTACTCTAAGAATCATCATCAAAGGCTAAAGCTCTTCAATGAAGTCAAAAAAGTCAACATATACATCAACTCAAGTGAAGACGAAGTTACTGATTAGATAGGAATATAATCTCTAGCCATAGAACCTATTTCTATAATGTATTGCAATAGTAGCAATGCCAGACCATTAGTTAAGATACTAGTCTTAATAGTATGATAGCTTTTGAGTTGTTTATCTCTGATTCTTCTTTGTAAGAAGTTTCTTTCTCTCTCTTTAACCTAGAGTGTTCTCTGGATCTTGTGTAAAGAGTTGAGTTGTAACCTATAGTCATGTCTTGAACCTGTTGTGTTTCTGTTGTACCACTCTGAGGGATGTAATACTAGTGAACGGTGTTTTATTGGTGCTATGTCAATGACTATAGTGTACTACATCAATGCAGTGGTATGCTGGGTTACCACACCTCCTCCTCTCCAATCTCTCTCTCTAGTTGTCTCCACGCGTTGGCATGGTCTAGGACTGTTCGCGCAAGAGACGACACACATGCAGCATGTCATTGCGCTGCAGGGATTCCAAGCCGGAGATCTACTTCCTCACTCTCGGTGCGATCAGGGAGATGAAGGTCTCGTCGTACATCGTATTTGTACGAATCCATGAGGTGCAACACTTGGGCCACGTTGGATGTCATGAGCCGGACTGCTGGACGGTGATGGAGCAAGGAGGTGACCTGCGAGGAGATTCGCGATCTTGAGATCGGCTACGAGCGCTACTACTTCAACCACGTTCCCCTCAGAATGTTAACCGCTTTCGGACCACAAGGGTATGTATCCGAAACCTCTCGGCATTTACTGCATTAGTAGTAGATAGATCTTGGGCAGTCGGGGCGATCCATCGTAGATTTTTCTTTTAATTTTCTGCACCGGAACCCCAACAGAACGTCAATGGTGATTCACCCCTACCTGACGAGACTGGTACTGTTGCTTCCGGTGATAGTGGCGAGGAGGAAGAAGAGAAAGAGACTGATAAATGGGAAGATGATGAACTAGAAGAGGTGGACGAGGAGGCTTACGATGCCGCCCAAGAGAAGGTGAAATCCAAGAGATCTGCCAACTATACTTTGGACGAAGACAAGACATTGATCCGAGCTTTTGAGGGTGTGTCTATGGATATTGTAATCGAGAATAAAATAGAATATTCTGTTTTGCGGCACAACTATGCGAAAGTAAAGTTAAGTTATGATTTACTACATACGTCTTTAACGGTATATGGAGGGATGCTGTGCTAGATGCTCTGAATAAGCCAGTGAACCAGCTAGCCTGATCCTATAGTTCGGTCAACGAGTGAACCAGTTCCCAGCTAATTAGCTACTAGACCAAAGATCAGATTTAAAATAATCTTAAAACAAAAAATTTAAAAGTTACCAACAAAATTTAAAAAAATCATGGACCAATTTCGAAATTGATGAACAAAATGTAGAAATTTCATGAACCAAAATTTAAAAATCATATTTTTTTGAAAATCATGAACCAAAATTTAGAAATAACATTATTTTTTCAAAAAAAAGAACTGCTTTTTGGAAAATAATAACAAAATTAAAAAAATGAACATTTAAATATAATATAAACAGAAAAAGGAAAAAGAAACAAACAAAGAAAGAAATCGAGAAAACAAGAAAAAAAACTGAGCCAGACCGTCTGGGCGATTCACGACTCGCTATATGCGATGAGCGATATATAGCGCTTACCCGTTCTCTGTAAAAAGTCTACATAACCCCCATAAGTTTCTGATCTTGGACGGAGAACCCCCAATCTGAAAACTGTCGTATTAATCCCCTAAACTAACTGACCAGACACTTAACCCCCCAGAGAGGGTTTGCCCCCTGGTTTTGCCAGCGTGGACGCTTGTGGGCATGCCACGCACGGTAAGATGGGCTGTCTAGCACATAACCCCCTGGGCCCTGACGGCGCGTGCTCAAATGACCCCCTGGTCTGGATGACCCGGTCTGGTCGAGTCACAACCGATGCGCCTCTTCGTGCTCCCCGATTCTTCCTCCTCTCTGCTTCTCCGCCGCGGAAACATCTCCGTACACGGCGGCGGTCGGTTGATCGGCGGCATGATTTGACGATTCCAGTGCGGCGCATCAACCAAGCAAGGTTAGTAATGTTCTTCCCCGTGCAAAAAATCAAATCCCCTACCTTTCCCCTAGTGCCCGCGGCAGGTTTAGGTAGGGTTTAGATGGTTCTCGTTGGTGGTCGATTTGGGGATGTTTTTGTCAGATTTGGGCTAGGCATTGGGTTCATGTTGTTGCAAGGTGCGGTCAGTATGCGCGAAAAATCTCTAGAAATTTAATTGATGTTCGGGTCAGTGCTGTAAAGGGAGATTTTTTCACTAGTTCATTAAAGTCAGTAAATTTACCCTGAAATTGACTTTATTTTGGTCAATTTCCAGATGGATCCTCTGGAATATTTGTCGGTGAGGTTTCATTTTCGTGGAGAATTCGAATGGAAGCAAAGAGAATGGCATTGGAAAGGGGGAAACATGGGATGTCCACTATTCTGTATTCCAAACTTTCAGTTGCAGAGTTGAAAAAGCATCTTGCAGATCATATTGCCATCTCTGAAGAAGTAATGGAGAATACTGATTTGTGTTGGAAGATGCCAGTTGGCCCTGTTACATCTGCACTAGTTAATCTATGTGATAAAAGATCTGTTATGAGTATGGCCAACTATGTGTCAGATGGTGGTGTAATGGACATTTATGCAAAGATACCAGCTCAGTTGGATTCAGGTGACAAGGCAGATGAAGAAGAACAGGTTTAGATAGAGAATGCACCATTGGAGTATGATATGCATAGGGAAGAGTTTCCTGACTGCAGCAATGTGCAAGCAGCAAAACCACAGAAGTTGTCAGTTACAAGGGCATCAATGCAGGAGAAAGGGAAAGCACCAGAATTGGGTCAAGACCAGGAGGCAGCTTCAAGTTATTCATCTGATGACAGTGATTACAATGCTGCTCATGGAGCAGATGATAGTGACAGCTCTGGTGAAGATGAAGAGGCAATTTGCTACAGAAAGATTGCAAGTGAAATTAAGAAGAAAGTGAAGAAAAAAATGCTTGGTGAGGAGATAGAAGAAACCTGCAAGATACCAGATGAGTTTCTTGGGGAATCTGTGAAGGAAGAAGAACAAGAAGGAGATTGTTATGACAGTGAGGAGGAACTTTCCTATGATGAGGACCGTGAAGATGAGAATGAAGTGAGGACAAGGAAGACAAAGCATAGAGTATATGATGAGAGTGCAGAAGTGAATAATTTTGAGCTTGGTCAGGCTTTCACTGATAGCAGGAAATTTAAACAAGCTTTGCTGAATTATGGCATCAAGAATTTTCATCACCTGAAATTTCCAAAGGATGAGAAAAGAAGGGTCAGTGCCATATGCAATTTTCCTACATGTAAATGGAGAATTTATGGATCAGTCAGCAGTAAGTCACCATGGCTGATTGTTTCCAGGTATTGTCACAATCTGGGCAAGGTGGAGAAGATGGACAAGGAGTAGTGTAGTGTAGAAAACCCCTGTCTTTTGAACATGCAGTGCTAAGGAATATGTTCTTGCACTTTATCTATGTGACATATGTGAAAACCCTGTCTTTTGAACTAATGTGGATGGATGAAAACAATGTTGTATGCACTGTTATCTGTGTGAAAACCCCTGTCTTTTGAACTGATGTGAATAAAAACAATGTTGTTTGCACTGTTATCTTTGTGATTTCCTGATACAAGATATGTATAGACAAAATTCTGCCAAAATTCTGCCAAATTCTACTGAAACCTGTTTGAACTGATGTGTACAGACAAAATTCTGCCAAATTTCATATTTATTGCTGACAAACATTCAGTACAAACTACATATAAAATTCTGCCTGATTTTTAGCTACTCATTACCATTCCACGGTACATTGCAAAAACTACAGAAAAAACCAAATAATAAGCATGTTGCTTCCTCCATCTGCTTGCATCTTCAACCTTGCTATTTCACTTGTTTGCATACCCACTTGTTCATGCATCTGCTGAACTTTTTCTGCCTCACTAATCTGATTCACTTGCTCACTACTCTGTTTTACTTGCATCTGCTGAATTTCTTCTTGTAGCCTTCCAATTTCTTCGGTTTTGTCCCACACAGCATCACGTAGGTCTCAAACTAATTCCTTCTGAAACTTGGACATTGACGCACCAACCCAACTGAATTTGTCACACCCTCTACCACCATGAATCTGACAGAGGAAATCGACAACCAAATCAACATCCAACAATTCAGAAAAAAGAAAAGAAAGAGAAGAAAGGGAAGCTTCAGACAAGAGAACTAACCGAGCGCGTGCTACAATTGTGGTACCTTCGCCCGGGGTTTTCATCACTCCAAGATATCCATTGCGGCATCTTCAGTCCGCAGTCGCAGTACACGGCGGGAGTGTAGTCGAATGGGAGTTGGCGGTAAGGTATGGGCTTGCCCATCTGCCGGCGGCGACGCGGCGTTGCCCCACCCCTCGACGAACTCCCGGAGCTCGCCTCCATGCATGCGAGCGCGAGCGGGGAGAGACGAAGAACAGAGGAAGAACCCTAACACGATAAGAACAGAGGAAGCGGGGGGGATTTATCCTGGGATTATGTTTTCTAACCGTCGGCAATCAGCTGGCTTCCAGCTTCCCAAAAATCCATGGCGGAGCAGCACCGAACACCCCAACTTCGTGGAGTCAGATCCAAGAAGCCAGACCAATTTTCTGTACAAATCACGGAGCACCACATCCGGCGATTCCCGGATCAGCAAAAACGCGGAGCAGCAAGTATTTACATGATTTTGCCACCGCCTAGTCAAAATAATGGTTCGTTGTTGTCTATAATCTCCCCTTGACCACGACCTGTTCGAGTGACCCGCACCAACCGTCTGTTCACCAGAGCTCAGCGTCGCCGCGGCTTGAGGCCTCACAGCCGGCAAGCACGTAGTCTCTTCAACGCCTCTCAGCTCCAGCGCTTGTTGACCCTGCCCTTCCCCACGTCAGGCCGCAGCCACCTCCTGCATCTAAGCCCCAACGACACCTCTTCTCTGCCTGTGACCCGATCTCCTCCTTCACCCATCGTCCTCATCCAGTATCTCAAGGTGAGCTGAAACTGTTGGCACTAATAATTTATGTCTCTAATTGAATCCGGTAGTTTGTACTTGGATTCTGATGGTTGTCTCATGTAGAAAATTGATACACACGCATAATCCTTAGCATAGTACGTACCAGGATTAGTACGTACTCTTTTATCCTTGTGTCAGTTATCCCCATAGAAAATTGGTACTACCGTCTGTGTCAGTTATCAAGATAGTACGTACTTTTTTAATTTGGTATCTATCTGGCACTATGCCTATGTAAAAAACGTAAGGCTCCAAAAAGGCCTAAGATTGTAGTGTATTTTGTTGAACACTGAAGTTGTATTGTATTTTGGTACTGCTATCGTTGAATTATGCTTTTGGATCTGAAATTGTAGTATCTTTTGTTGTGAAATCATGCTTTATGGTCTAAAGTTGTACTGTATTTTGGTACTGCTATTGTTAAACTATGCTTTATGATCTGAAATTGTAAGTGTCTTTTGTTGTGAAATCATTCTATAGAAGTGACACAATTTTTTTAGACTAGTGTCAAGAATGGCAGCCGATTGGTCCGAGGAGAACACTCGGATAATTGTTGAGTTGTTTGTCAAACAAGTGCGGATGGGTAATAGGCCAAACACGCACTTGACACCCAGTGCATATGAAGAGGTTCATAATGAATTCAAAATGATAACCGGATTGTCGTACAAGCAGGCCCAACTTAAAAATAAATGGGACAAACTGAAAAATAATTACGACATGTTCAAGAAACTCAGACTCAGGGAGACAGGAGGGGGGTGGGACGTAGAGAAAAACACTGTCAAACAAGACCCCGAGTGGTGGAAGAAAGCAGCAAAGGTGAGTTGTCATGCCTCTGTTTTTTCTTGTAATTATTTAACTTTGAAATTGCATAATTGAAACTGTTATTTTATGTTTGTATTAAAGGACATTCTAGGTTGTGGCAAGTTTAGGAAGCAAGGGATTCGCAATGAAGAGGGATTGAGGGTGATGTTTGAAGACATTACTAGTGATGGTACTGATCATTGGAATCCTTCTTCAGGTGTACCACCTCCTTCTAGTGCAACATTACTAGATGTCCTCGATATTGATGCCATCCAAGATCTTGATAATGAGAACACCGAAGATCAGGCAATTCCAAGTGATGAAGGAGCTAGTGGTTTTGTAGGGTTTCGTAGCATGGAAAACAAAAAATTTCTACCGCATACAAACAAACAAGCCAAGATCTATCTACTAGATCGTAGCAACGAGTCGATAGAATAACTCACCCTCGAAGATTCCAAAGTGTTTAACGAGAGCGGATTCTCGTGGGTGATGTAGTCGTACTCTTCCCGATCTCAAGATCGCGTAGACGATCCTTCCGGCGTTGCGTTCCGGCAGCGCTCCCGCAGTCGGTCACACGTTCGGTACTCGACGAGGACCTTCCTCTCCCTTGTTCCAGCAGGCAGCGGAGGTTGTAGCACTCTCCTTGCGATTCCGGCAGCACAACGGCGTGGTACCGGAAGTAGAGGGGAGATCTCGCAGGGCTTTACCTTAAGCCGGAGCGAGTATGGTAGAGTATGAGAGAGTCCCCCGACGATCTAGGGTTTAGACACGCCGAGGAAGAGGTGCTAGAGCCAGCGGCTAGGGCTTGGTGGTGCCCAAGTCGGCGGCAAGGAGATCCCTAGGCGGCGGCGGCTTGGAGGGCGGCGGCGGCTAGGGTTAGGGTTTTTGGGGCAAGGGACTTGTGTGTCTCTAGGAGAGAGCCCTGCCCCTCCTTATATAGGTGGAGGGGCCGGCCGACCAAGGGGAGGGAGGGGAGTCCCTCCCCAACTCGGCTTGGGTGGTGCGCCACCGGTTGGAGGAGGGAAACCCTCCCCAACTCGGTTTCCCACTCCTCCTCCTCTTTCCAAAACTTGTCGTTTGACTTTCAAACTAGCCGTTTGACTTTTCAAACTAGGATTTGAATAAACCCTCTATTTTGTACAGCGATGACACCGAGTACATGATGCAATCATATCAACTTGATATAACACATTCATGTACCCTTCCCCCCCCCCCTCCGGAGTGCCAGACATTCCGGAACCTTCTATAATATTCCCGATGAAAACACCGGAACCATTCTCCATCTCCGAAACAGGACTTTCCTTATATGAATCTTATTCTCCGGACCATTCCGGATCTCCTCGTGATATCCCGAATCCCATTCGATACTCCGAACAACATTCGGTCTCTTTCTCATTATTCCATAACTACTCAAACAACGTCGAATCCTTAAGTGTGTCTCCCTACGGTTCGTGAATTATGCGGACATGATCGAGACACTTCTCCAAACAATAACCAATAGAGGAATCTGGAAATTCATATGGCTCCCACATATTTCTACGATTACTTTGCGATTGAATGAACCACTTACATACGATATCAATTTCCCTTTGTCTCACGATAATTTACTTATCCGAGGTTATGATCGTCGGTATCTCTGCATACCTAGTTCAACCTCGTTACCGATAAGTACGCTTTTCTCGTTCCCGTGATATGTGATCCCTTGTGAGCCAGTCGCATGCTTGCAAGCTAATTGGATGACATTTCACCGAGAGGGCCCAGAGTATATCTATCTGTCATATGGATGGACAAATCCCACTCTTGATCCATGTGTTTCAACCAATACTTTCCGAACACTCAATGCCACCTTTATAGCCACCCAGTTACGGTGTGGTGTTTGATGTCATCAAAGCATCCATCCGGTAAAGGTGATATGCATGATCTCATGGTCGAAGGAATTAGATTACTATGTATCAGAAAGCATATAACAATTGAACTATTAAAATGACTTGATCTTTATGCTACGCTTATCTATAGGAGTATGTACACCATATCATTCTCCTAACGATATGATCTTGTTGTCGATAACATCTCAATGTCCATGATAGGGAAACCACAATCATTTATCAACCAACAAGCTAGTGATGTATAGAGGCTTATACTAGGGACTTCAATTTAAGTTTACAAATCACACAAGTATCAATGTTTCCTTGTTAATACTATTATAGCATGAATGTAAACATTTATCATAAACATAAAGATATAATAATAACTACATTTATTATTGCCTCTAGGGCATATCTCCAACAGTCTCCCACTTGCACTAGAGTCATCTAATCTAGATTACATGGTAATATACCGAACACCCATGGCAATTTGGTGCTGGTCATGTTTTGCCCTCGGGAGAGGTTTAGTCAACGGATCCGCCACATTCAGATCTGTGTGTACTTTGCAAATCTTTATATCCCCATCTTGGATATGTTCTCGAATAGCGTGAAAACGTAGCTTGATGTGCTTCAGCTTCTTGTGTGACCTTGGTTCTTGCGCATTGGCTATGGCGCCTATGTTATCACAGTAGATAGACATTGGGTCCAGCGCACTAGGAACCACACCCAGCTCCGTAATGAACTCTTTCATCCATATCGCTTCTTGTGAAGCCTCCGAAGCAGCCATGTATTCCGATTCAGTTGAAGATCTCGCCACAACGCTTTGCTTTGCACTCCTCCAGCTAACTGCTGCACCATTCAAAATAAATACGTATCCAGATTGTGATTTAGAATCATCTGGATCGGTGTTCCAACTAGCATCGGTGTAACCATTAACAACGAGCTGTTCATCACCTCCATAAGAAAGAACCATATCCTTAGTTCTTCTCAAGTACTTAAGGATGTTTTTGACCGCTGTCCAATGATCCACTCCTGGATCACTTTGATATCTGCTAGTTAAACTAACAGCATATGCAATGTCGGGTCTAGTACATAGCATGGCATACATTAGAGATCCTATGGCTGAGGCATAGGGAGTCTTACTCATCCTTTCTCTATCTTCTGCTGATGTCGGACTTTGAGTTTTACTCAAGGTCGTATTGGGCAACATGGGCAAGAACCCTTTCTTGTTATCTTCCATTCCAAACCTCTTTAGAACTTTGTCCAAATATGTACTTTGTGACAATGATATTTGGCGTTTCGATCTATCTCTATAAATCTTTATGCCTAATATGTAAGCTGCTTCGCCAAGATCCTTCATTGAAAAACTATTACTCAAATATTCCTTGACACTATTAAGAAGGTCTACATCATTCCCAATCAACAATATGTCATCTACATATAGTATTAAGAATGCTACAGAGCTCCCACTCACTTTCTTGTAAATACAAGCTTCTCCATAAGTTTGTATAAAACCAAAACTTTTGATTACCTTATCAAAACGTTGATTCCAACTTCGGGATGCTTGCTTCAATCCATAGATGGACCGTTGAAGTTTGCATACCTTGTTAGCATCTTTAGGATCGACAAAACCTTTGGGTTGCATCATATACAACTCTTCATCAATGTCTCCATTGAGAAATGTTGTTTTGACATCCATCTGCCATATCTCATAATCATAATATGCAGCGATTGCTAACATAATCCTCACAGACTTTAGCTTCGCTACTGGTGAGAAAGTCTCATCGTAGTCAACTCCTTAAATTTGTCGAAACCCTTTTGCGACAAGTCGAGCTTTATAGACAGTAACATTACCATCAGCATCTGTTTTCTTCTTGAAAATCCATTTGTTCTCGACAGCCTTCCAGCCATCTGGTAAGTCCACCAAAGTCCATACTTGGTTTTCGTACATGGATCCAATCTCGGATTTCATGGCTTCTTGCCATTTATTGGAATCTGGGCTCATCATTGCTTCCTCATATGTCTCAAGGTCATCGGTATTGTCCACCAACATGACACTCATAATGGGATCATACCAATCTGGAGTGGTACGAGTTCTCGTTGACCTGCGAGGCTCTGTAGCAACTTCAACCGAAGTTTCATGATAATCATCATTAGCTTCCTCTCTTATTGGTGCAGGCACCACAGGAACTTCTTCCGGCGCTGCACTACTCGCAATTTCGAGAAAAGGTTCGACAACCTCGTCGAGTTCTACTTTCCTTCCAGTCACTTCTTTTGAGAGAAATTCCTTCTCTAGAAAGGATCCATTCTTGGCAACGAAGATTTTGCCTTCGGATCTATGATAGAAGGTATACCCAATAGTTTCCTTCGGGTATCCTATGAAGACGCATTTTTCCGCTTTGGGTTCAAGCTTGTCCGGCTGTAACTTCTTTACATAGGCTTCGCATCCCCAAACTTTAAGGAACGACAATCTAGGTTTCTTCCCAAACCATAATTCATACGGTGTCGTTTCAGCGGATTTAGACGGTGCCCTATTTAAAGTGAATGCGGCTGTTTCTAATGCATAACCCCAAAATGATAGCGGTAAATTTGTAAGTGACATCATAGAACGAACCATATCTAAGAGAGTTCGATTACGACGTTCGGACACACCATTACGCTGTGGTGTTCCCGGTGGTGTCAACTGTGAAAGTATTCCGCATTTCTTCAAATGCTCTCCAAACTCGTAACTTAGAAATTCACCTCCACGATCAGAACGTAGAAATTTAATCTTCTTGTTACGTTGATTCTCTACCTCACTTTGAAATTCCTTAAACTTCTCGAAAGTTTCGGACTTATGTTTCATGAAATAGATATACCCATATCTACTCAAGTCATCCATGAAGGTAAGAACATCACGATAACCACCGCGCGATGCTACACTCATTGGACCACACACATCGGTATGTATGATTTCCAATAAGTCCGTAGCTCGCTCCATCGTACCAGAAAATGGAGTTTTAGTCATTTTACCCATCAGACATGCTTCGCATCTATCAAGTGATTCGAAATCAAGTGATTCAAGAAGTCCATCAGAATGGAGTTTCTTCATACGCTTCACTCCAATGTGACCAAGACGACAGTGCCACATATAGGTCGAGTTATCGCTCGATTTCAAACGTTTAGCCTCAATGTTATTAATATGTGTATTTCCACTATCGAGATTCAATAAGAATAGACCATCTATCAAAGGTGCATGTGCATAAAACATATTACTCATATAAATCGAACAACCATTATTCACGGACTTAAACAAGTAACCGTCTCGCAATAAACAAGATCCCGATATAATGTTCATGCTCAACGCAGGCACCAAATAACAATTATTTAAGTATAAAACTAATCCCGATGGTAGATGAAGGGGTAGCGTGCCGACCGCGATCACATCAACCTTTGATCCGTTTCCCACGCGCATCGTCACCTCGTTCTTCGCTAGCTTCCGTTTATTCTGCAGCACCTGTTTCGAGTTACAAATATGAGCAACCGAACCAGTATCAAATACCCAGGCACTACTACGAGTACTAGTGAGATACACATCAATAACATGTATATCAGATATACCTTTCTTCTTGATGTTGCCGTTCTTCAAATCCGCCAAGTACTTTGGGCAATTCCGCTTCCAGTGACCTTCTCCCTTGCAGTAAAAGCACTCAGTATCAGGCTTAGGTCCAGCCTTGGTCTTCTTCATCGGCGTGGTAACTTTCTTACCACCCTTCTTGAAGTGTCCCTTCTGTTTAGACTTGCCTTTCTTGAATTTGGTGGTCTTATTGACCAACAACACTTGGTGCTCTTTCTTGATCTCCACTTCTGCAGATTTCAACATGGCAAAGAGTTCTGGCAACGTCTTGTTCATGTTTTGCATGTTGTAGTTCATCACAAAGTTCTTGTAACTTGGTGGTAGTGATTGGAGGACACGGTAAATCCCCAAAGCATTAGGAATCACAATACCCAAGCTTTGAAGTTTGTTTGCGTGCCCAGACATCTTAAGCACATGCTCACTGACGGAGCTGCCCTCTTCCATCTTGCAGTTAAAGAACTTTTCAGAAGCCTCATAGCTTTCAATTGCCGCATGAGTCTCAAAGATCAATTTGAGATCCTCGACAATATCATATGGGTCTGAATTCTCAAACCTTTTCTGAAGCTCCAATTCTAAACCATACAAGATAGCACACTGAACTGTGGAGTACTGAGTCTTCCGAGTGAGGTAAACATTCTTTACTTCATCGGCAGCATCAGCTGCAGGTGGGTCACCCAGCGGTGCATCCAGCACATAGGTCAAATTACCAGTTGTGAGGACAATCCTCAAATTGCGGAACCAATCCGCGAAGTTGCTTCCATTGTTTTTCAACTTTTCTTTCTCTAGGAACGCATTAAAATTGATGGTAGGGGCTGCCATTGATCTACAACATATTTGCAATAGTTTAGACTAAGTTTATGACAAATTGAGTTCAAATTAATAATAAAATTAATCTAGGTTAACTCCCACTTAAAACAATATCCCTCACATTATTTTAGTGATCACACGAACCAAATCCACCACATCAACACCGATCATCACGAGAGTTGATATAGTTTCAATGGCGAACAATCGACATGTTCATCATATCTACTATATGATTCATGCTTTACCTTTCGGTGATCCGTGTTCCGAGACCATGTCTATACATGCTAGGCTCGTCAAGATCAAACCTTAGCTTCCGTATGAGCAAATCTGGCTTGCTCACGTTGTATACACTTGCGGAATCTAACACACCCGATCATTACGTGGTGCTTCGAAACAACAAGCTTTAGCAACGGTGCTAACTAAGGGTGAACACTTTATGACTTGAAATTCATGTGCATGAGGGATCATCTTATAATGCTACCGTCGTCTACTAAGCAATACAAGATGCATAAAGGATTAACATCACATGCAATTCATAATATGTGATATGATATGGCCTTTCTTCTTTGTGCTTCCGATCTCCATCTTCTAGCACGAACATGATCTCCATCATCACCGGCATTGCATCAAGGTCAATGACGCTTCTCCATGGTTGTCGTCCACCGGCTTCAACTATTACAACTACTTTGAACAGACACGCGGGTCTTAACATAAATTAAAGACAACCATATGGCTCATGTCGGTTGCCAACTTACAATAAGGAACATTGCATACATCAAATATAATCACAATCATGGCCATATCACATCACTGCACACCCCTGCAAAACAAAGTTAGACGCCTCTACTTTCTTTGCATATTTTACGTGGTTTGGGGCTTTCAATAAGTGTCGTTCTAACTTACGAACAAGAACCACAACATTGATACTAGTATTGTTAATCACCCATTGTAAATTGGATCTTAACTATGCTAGGAGAAACAGGCACCCTCAAAGCCACTTATGCAATACAAGTTGCATGTCAAGCGTGGAGCAAGTCTCATGAACGATGTCATGTAAGGTTAGCCCGGGCCGCTTCATCCCAACATACCGCAAGATGCAAAGTACACAAGAAGCAATCGATAATAAAAGCATCAACGCCCACAATGACCATTGTGTTCTACTCGTGCAACAGATCTACATATACACATGGCTCTGATACCACTGTTGGGTTTCGTAGCATGGAAAACAAAAAAAATTCTACCGCATACAAACAAACAAGCCAAGATCTATATACTAGATCGTAGCAACGAGTCGATAGAATAACTCACCCTCGAAGATTCCAAAGTGTTTAACGAGAGCGGATTCTCGTGGGTGATGTAGTCGTACTCTTCCCGATCTCAAGATCGCGTAGACGATCCTTCCGGCGCTGCGTTCCGGCAGCGCTCCCGCAGTCGGTCACACGTTCGGTACTCGACGAAGACCTTCCTCTCCTTTGTTCCAGCAGGCAGCGGAGGTTGTAGCACTCTCCTCGCGATTCCGGCAGCACAACGGCGTGGTACCGGAAGTAGAGGGGAGATCTCGCAGGGCTTCGCCTTAAGCCGGAGCGAGTATGGTGGAGTATGAGAGAGTCCCCCGACGATCTAGGGTTTAGACACGCCGAGGAAGAGGTGCTAGAGCCGGCGGCTAGGGCTTGGTGGTGCCCAAGTCGGCGGCAAGGAGATCCCTAGGCGGTGGCGGCTTGGAGGGCGGCGACGGCGGCTAGGGTTAGGGTTTTTGGGGCAAGGGACTTGTGTGTCTCTAGGAGGGAGCCCTGCCCCTCCTTATATAGGTGGAGGGGACGGCCGGCCAAGGGGACGGAGGGGAGTCCCTCCCCAACTCGGCTTGGGTGGTGCGCCGCCAGTTGTAGGAGGGAAACCCTCCCCAACTCGGTTTCCCACTCCTCCTCCTCTTTCCAAAACTTGTCGTTTGACTTTCAAACTAGCCGTTTGACTTTTCAAACTAGGATTTGAATAAACCCTCTATTTTGTAAAGCGATGACACCGAGTACATGATGCAATCATATCAACTTGATATAACACATTCATGTACCCTTCCCCCCCCCCCCAGAGTGCCGGACATTCCGGAACCTTCTAGAATATTCCCGATGAAAACACCGGAACCATTCTCCATCTCCGAAACAGGACTTTCCTTATATGAATCTTATTCTCCGAACCATTCCGGATCTCCTCGTGATATCCCGAATCTCATTCGAGACTCCGAACAACATTCGGTCTCTTTCTCATTATTCCATAACTACTCAAACAACGTCGAATCCTTAAGTGTGTCTCCCTACGGTTCATGAATTATGCGGACATGATCGAGACACTTCTCCGAACAATAACCAATAGAGGAATATGGAAATTCATATGGCTCCCACATATTTCTATGATTACTTTGCGATCGAATGAACCACTTACATACGATATCAATTTCCCTTTGTCTCACGATAGTTTACTTATCCGAGGTTATGATCGTCGGTATCTCTGCATACCTAGTTCAACCTCGTTACCGATAAGTACTCTTTTCTTGTTCCCGTGATATGTGATCCCTTGTGAGCCAGTCACATGCTTGCAAGATAATTGGATGACATTTCACCGAGAGGGCCCAGAGTATATCTATCCGTCATATGGATGGACAAATCCCACTCTTGATCCATGTGTTTCAACCAATACTTTCCGAACACTCAATGCCACCTTTATAGCCACCCAGTTACGGTGTGGTGTTTGATGTCATCAAAGCATCCATCCGGTAAAGGTGATATGCATGATCTCATGGTCGAAGGAATTAGATTACTATGTATCAGAAAGCATATAGCAATTGAACTATTAAAATGACTTAATCTTTATGCTACGCTTATCTATAGGAGTATGTCCACCATATCATTCTCCTAACGATATGATCTTGTTGTCGATAACATCTCAATGTCCATGATAGGGAAACCACAATCATTTATCAACCAACAAGCTAGTGATGTATAGAGGCTTATACTAGGGACTTCAATTTAAGTTTACAAATCACACAAGTATCAATGTTTCCTTGTTAATACTATTATAGCATGAATGTAAACATTTATCATAAACATAAAGATATAATAATAACTACATTTATTATTGCCTCTATGGCATATCTCCAACAGGTTTGACACAGAAGAGGCTTGGAAAGTTTGTTCATGATGGGAGCAAGAAACCCAAGACTGCACTTGTGATGCAGGAGCAGATTACAAGGATTGGTGACATTGCTGGGAGATCTCAATCATCTTTTGAGTCTTTCATAAAGAATGATGACACCACTTCTGTCAAATCAGTCATGGATGCGGTTTTAGAATGTGGGGCAGAAGAAGGAAGTGATGAGCACTACATTGCCACTGAGTTGATGGCCAGGAGAGACATAAGGGAGATTTTTATGAACATGACTGCTGGGGCTCGTAAGAGTTGGCTCCGTAGGAAGTATGACGACAAGTATTCCAAGTAGATGGTTTGCTTTTATATATGTGTGATGGTTATTTATGCATTATGTTGGTCGAGACTATTTGTGCACTTTGTTGAACCTTTTGTACTATTTGGCTTGTAAGAACTCCGTGGATAATTTTTATGAATTGCTATCTATGGTGTGATTGGTTTTGTTGTCGAATAATATGCATCTATGTTGCTAACTATGGTCTTATTGCTTTTTTGTGTATGGTGCAGATGTCTGACGATGATAGTGATGCTGAGAATGATTATCAGAGGAAGAAAATGTTGGTTTGCCATCATGCAAATCAAATGTCTATCCTTTCTTCAAATGCAGCAAACATTGTTCGCAAATATAGTGCAAGTTGGTTGTTGAAGGCTGAGCCTAGGACTTTTATACTCAGTGGATTTGGATGGTTGCAGGAGACTATTGACACACCCGGAGAGACATACAGAATGTTAAGAATGAGTGCAAGGGTATTTTTCGATCTTCATGACGTGTTGGTCGAGCGGTATGGACTCACACATTCCCCCTTTGTTAGTAGCTATGAATCTCTTGCTATGTTCTTGTGGACCTTGGGTGGTTGTGAATCAAATAGGAGAACACAAAACCGTTTCAAACATGCAGCCGATACTATCCACCGCAAATTTCATGAGGTATTGAATTGTGTGATCCGTATGTCATCTCACTACATGAAACCAAAAGACCCAAATTTTCGCCTTGTGCATCCTAGGATAAAAAATGATAGAAGGGCCTACCCACATCTTAAAAATTGCATTGGTGCAATAGATGGGACTCACATTAGGGCTGTTATTTCCCCGGACAAGCAAGTGAGATACATTGGAAGAACATGTGCAGTTACTCAGAATGTGATGGCAGTATGTGATTTTGACATGCATATCACTTATGCTTCAATTGGACAACCCGGTGCTATTCATGACACAAGTGTTCTTTATCATGCAATTGACCATGACAGGCTCACCTTCCCGCATCCTCCAAAGGGTGAGCATTTTTTCCGTTAGTCCATTTGGTGTAATCATGGTAGAACTAATATGCACAATGTCTTTTTTTATTAGGTAAGTACTACCTTGTGGATGCCGGCTATCCTAATCGATTTGGATATCTTGCACCATACAAAGGAGAAAGGTATCATATTCCCGAGTTCCATAGAGGTGTACCGCCAACTACTCCTGTCGAGAAGTTCAATACTCGTCTAAGCGTAATGTCATTGAGTGTTGCTTTGGAGTATTGAAAATGAAATGGCAAATTCTTCTCAAGATGCCAAAGTACTCCATTGAAACTCAAAAGATGATTGTTGCTGCGTGTATGACATTGCACAACTATATTCGTGCTCATGACAGAGATGATATCCACTTTGAGCGGTTTCACAGGGATCCGGGTTATGTGCCAGAAATTCCGAAAAGATATAAGCGGTACATTGTTCCTCCAAGTGCTTCGGATTCATCAACACCAGAGGCAAACGGGAATGACATGGATGACTTTAGGGATGAACTATCTACGACCATCGCTGAAGGATGGTGATGAGCAATGCATGTTAGACATATAAATGCCCATTTAGTTTTACAGTTGTCATGCTTTTACTCTTCATACCACGTCTCCAAATATCATTCTTATATTGTAAATACTCCTCTGTTCCAAAATAAGTGACTTAGGTTTGTCTAGATTAGCATGTATTTACATACTAACATACGTCTAGATACATGTGAATTTAAACAAACTCAGGTCATTTATTTTGGAATGAAGGAAGTGTGTTTAATCTTTGTGTTCACAGTACCTAACTATTTGCTATGTTCAATTTGCATTTGATCCTGTAAACTAAAAAACTATAGCTATACATTGTCACGTTCAACTGAGAACAATCGTACAATGCCAAATTGGTAGAACGATTAGCTACAAGTCAGGCTACGCTAGGCAAACAGGTTTAACAAAATCGGCCACCCATACAAAACATCCATCGGGCTGGAATATGCACTGCCGCCAAAGCAAGCAAGCCCAGCTTAATTGGGCCACAGCCCAGCCAAGCGGGAAGGAGCTTGCCGAACGTTTTCTGCTCCGGTTCTGAAGCTGGCGATCGTTTCAGAAGCTGGATCGATGGAGTTTACGGAAGTCAGTTGATTGCCGAACACGCCCTAAACAAGCGTCCACGCTGGCAAAACCAGGGGGCAAACCCGCTCTGGGGGGTTAATTGTCTGATTTCAGTTAGTTTAGGGGATTAAGTAGGAGAGTTTTCAGATTTAGGGGTTCTCCGTCCAAGATCAGAAACTTATGGGGTTTATGTAGACTTTTTTTTTCCGTTCTCTTGCCGCCGCCTCTTCCTACCTCTCCTCCTCCCCCTTCCTCGACCCAAATCGCAGCGATCGTCAACCCTAGCTGCCGGCCATGCCGCTCCCTAGCTCGGTTTTGCTTGAACGCGAGGTTTACTTCGAGTACGACTCCGACAGCGGCGGAACAGATCGGATCCCCCCCGCGATAGCAGTTCCGCCGAGTCCCCAAGACATAAAAGACGCCATCCTCGCCTACCTCCAGACCCAGAGACCTGACGCACACTTCGCCGATCCACCGGAGCTATCCTCCCTCCGCATCCTGCGGCCAACGCATTCCATCCCGTGGCTATGCGGAGATATCACCGACGCCCTCATCGCCAGCGCGGATAAGAATCTGGTCGCCCTCTACGCCGGCCCTTACCGCCCCGGCACCAATCTGAAAGGGGCCTATCTGATCTACGACACCAGCAGTAACTCCCTCTCGGCGATCCCCCAGCCTCCCAACGACGACGGCGAGCGTCTCTACGTCGGCCTCGGAGCCGTCGTCGCCTGCCTCGACCTCGAGGAGGAAGACGCCTACCTTCTCGGGGAGCTCACCAAGGTAAGAGGCTCCGAACACTCTCAAGCCGCGCTCTGCACATGGCAGCCGTCCACCAAACAATGGGACCTGAAGGTCGCGAGCTTCCCGCCGGAGCTGTGCCTGCCTAACCACGTCTTCGAGGCCGACATGTGCTTCTCCTATCGAGGAGCCTCCTCTGTCCTCTGCTGGGTGGATCTCTTCAAAGGCATGCTGGTCTGCGATCTGCGCCAGGCCCTTCAGCCGCCTGACGCCCAGCTGGAGTTCCGCTTTGTCCCGCTGCCCAAAGAGTGTCCAACCCATGACCGCGGCGTGAGCTGCGAAGAGCCACTGGAGGCAGTCATGTACCGCTCCATTGCCTGCGTCGGCGACAGCATCAAACTCGTCACCATGGATGGCTACTGTGAGCGGCCTGCCGATGAACTGCGTCTGACCATCTGGACACTGTCGCCGGACCTCTGCGACTGGAGTAAAGGCAGCGAGTGCCTTGTGAGCGACATCTGGGCGAGCGAGTCCCACGTCTCGTTGGGCTTGCCGAAGATCTTGCCGTCGTTCCCGGTGCTCAGCATGGACGGAGACGACGTCGTCTACCTACTCTTCACCGATGCGACCATGTCAGTCGATCGTCGACTGGACTACAAAGGCCAGCATTTGCTCCGTGTCGACATGCGGCATAACAAGGTCTCACACCATCCACAGAGTGGGGATCAGATATGGTCCCAACTCGTCGCCACTGACTGCAGCGCATATACCTCCTACAGGGCTTAAAGGGCAACCAGGTAATACTACTGACCACCCCCTAACCATGTATTGTTTCATCTGTGTAATAGTACTGCTTTCATACAAATGCCTATACACCATCCAATTAAATCGATAGGCTGTGAAAAAATTAACATATTAGGCTGACTCACCAGATATTGGAGTGTCCGTTAGCAATCATGAATTTGGAATTACCCATGGCTATAACCCTGTATATATAGTACTACGCAATTTCTCAGAAACAAAGCATTTTGCATGGCATTTTTTTTTGTTTATAGGAAGAACTTGTTCTACTTCACTTTTAAGCATGGATGACATCCCAAGTAAGCGAATATAGCAGGGCGCATTTCGAACTTCAATAGGTCATTTTCGAATTGGTGGCCTAAGTTCATAGAAAGATGTCACATGTGGAAGGATAAATTCAAACATTTCGAAAGGTGTTGCCTAAATTATGGGTACAAGAAATATACTGACTTGGAGATCCTTTTTTATTCCAGGCTCTGCCAAATGTGAAAAGTGCAGTGCTTGTCTCAGATTTGCCATCCGAGGATCATATATGGAAAATCAGAGCTAGCAAAATTGACTTCAGATAGCAACATCATGATCTAAAATGATGATTATCATAATGACAAGACTCTGACTGAATTGACAATGGAAAACTTGCACAAATTTAAGGAGAAGTGCACTAACCCCGGGATATCCCAGCACAAAAAGTTTACAAGGCAAGTACCTCATCTGCTCCAGCTTTGTTTAGTACTGTCGATAAAGCATTCTCTAAATGTGGATCAGGTACTTCTATTTAGTCAATATTCTGCCATGAAAGATTTACTGAGAGACATAATTCTGTAATTTGCACAACTACTTGCATCCGGTAATGTTGAAACATATATAATTTCATAATATAAGTCCAGACTTTGAAAAACCTATGATTTCTTTAGAGTAAATTCCAGTATTTACCCCCTAGTTTCATAACTTTGACACTAATTACCCCATTTAGCAATTTGTTGTCAAAATTACCCCATTTAGTAAATGTTGTGCCGATTTTTACCCCCTTTACCATTTTTAAACGATTCAACATGTGCTTTCATTATCCAAAAGTGGACATTTTAAAAGACATACATAGTCAAAATCAAAATACCATCGCTATAATCACCATATATAGGAAAACAACGGGCCTGGTCTCTTTTAGTACTCCTGGTCTCCCGTGTGCATTTCTCAAGGCTCTCTCGGTCTCTCTCATCTCAATATGCAACCAGCTCCAGCTAAAGTCTAGTTGTATTGGGTGTTTCTCTGTGAGTCACATTGAGGTATCCAGCCATTTGGTAGTTACAACAGCGTTTTGACTCTTGTCATGCTACGCCTCGTCATCGTTTCCCATTTCCGCTGTTGTGGCTCTGCAGCACACATTAGAGGCGCTTCACGATCAACTTGTTCAAGGGGCACGTCTCGCTGGTCGACATCGACGATCGGTCCAGCGGCGCTCCGCCGCATTCACCCACGTTGAGTGCAGTGAACAAGCTGCCGCAAGCGTTCTGCGGCGTATCTAATTGGTAAAAAAAATCTGAAATTGGACTAGATATGCCTAATCACTAAAATGTTAGATGGGGTAAACTTTGGCACAACTTTTACTAAATGGGTAATTAGAATAAAAACATGCTAAATGGGGTAATTAGCGTCAAAATTATCAAATTAGGGGGTAAAAATTGGATTTTTTCTGGTTAGAATACTAAGGCATTATCAGCACTAAGGCATTAACTTTGGCACAACTTTTACGGACTATGATTCATGCAAATCATGTTAGATCCTTTGAGGATCATCTAGCTCAAGATTTGAGCCACATAAGATAGGATGAGGGATATGTACCTTGATTTGGAGGTCCAGCCATGGCCTCCTCTTGATTTGCTTCACCTAATCCTTGTTGATGTAGATGTGAGGGTTCTTCCTAGTGCTTTAGGTGCTTGCTTGATCAGTGAGCTGGGGAGAGTGAGTGAGAGAGAGAGAGAGAGGAACAACTGAGTGAGCAGCCTCTCTCAGCCCTAACCCTAAGTCCCCTATTTATAGCACTTGCACTAGGGGAACCAACACCTTAGGATGGATGGTCAGGATGCCCCTGATCAGGGCATCCAATGGATGTTATTAAACAGCCCCTTAATCATCATTAATTTGACTTAGATTGATCACAGCAACCTTTAGATCACTGCAGATCACTTATATCCAACATTCTCCCCCTTGATCGTAAGGATAAACTTATAAACTCATTTCTCAACAAAACTGTATATGAGACAATAGAATTACAACGTCCATAGAATACCGCAGAACCCAGTTACTACAATATACCGCTTTATTTCAAAACAAAGCTTCTTTAACTTAGGAGCTCCAAAAACTTATATTTATTACAAACTTATGAGCTCAGCTCTTTGTTGAAACTTATATAGAGACAATAAATTACAATGGTCAGTTAAGTACCATTGAACTAATTGACTACAGTACATCATTCCATCGAAGAGAAGAACCCTTCTTAGCTTATGGGGAGATGGTGTCATAACGGTCCCAATTCCAGGATCAAAAGCTTTCTGCCAATCCCATATTAGCAACGTGCTCTTTAAACACACTGGGTGGCAAGCCTTTCGTAAGTGGATCCGCTAACATTGCGTTAGTCCTTATATGCTTAATACTTATTGTCTGATCCTAAACTCTATCTTTCACAACAAGATACTTGATGTCAATGTGTTTGGCAGCACCATTTGACTTGTTGTTACTCGAATAGATCACTGCGGGTTGATTATCGCAGAAAAGAGTGAGTGGCTCAAATATACTGTCAATCACCCTTAAGCCCGGAATGAAATTCTTCAGCCATACTGCCTGCCCGGTTGCCTCATAACATGCCACAAACTCTGCCTGCATTGTTGACGATGCAGTAACACTTTGCTTGGTGCTTTTCCAAGAAATAGCACCTTCTGCAAGGGTGAATATATAACCCGATGTGGATTTCTTAGTATCAACACACCCTGCAAAATCAGCATCTGAATAACCCACCACCTCGAGGTTATCAGTTCTCTTATATGTGAGCGTGAGCCTTTAGTACCTTGCAAATAACGCAAAGCTTTCTTAGCAGCCTTCCAGTGATCCAACCCTGGATTAGACTGATATCTGCCAAGCATCCCGGTTATGAATGCTAAGTCAGGGCGAGTGCACACTTGTGCATACATCATACTTCCAATGATTGAAGCATAAGGAACTGACTTCATTTGCGCAGATTCATAATCATTACTTGGGCACTGGAAAGTCCCAAACTTATCGCCCTTGACAATAGGAGCAGGCGAGGCTGAGCACTTATGCATATTGAACTTTTTGAGTACCTTCTCAATATACGCTCTTTGTGATAGCCCCAAGATTTCTCTGGATCTATCTCGGTGAATTTGAATGCCTAAGACATAAGCGGCTTCACCAAGATCTTTCATGTCAAACTTTGAAGAGAGAAACCTTTTAGTTTTCAGTAGCATATTCTTATCGCTACTGGCTAAGAGTATGTCATTAACATACAGTATCAGGAAGACAAAATTGCTCCCCCTGAACTTCACATAAATGCAATTGTCCACTTCATTCTCCTTGAAACCAAAATTCTTTATAACTTGATCAAACTTAAAGTACCATTGCCTTGAGGCTTACTTCAATCCATAAATGGATTTCTTAAGACGACATCCTAAATTTTCTTTCCCTTCCATAACAAAACCTTCCGGTTGAGCCATGTAAACATCCTCATGTAAGTCACCATTCAGAAATGTCGTTTTGACATCCATCTGATGCAACTCTAGATCATAATGAGCCACAAGTGCCATTATAATTCTAATGAGTCCTTAGAAGAGACAGGTGAAAAAGTCTCATTATAATCAATAACTTCTCTTTGAGTGAAGCCCTTAGCCACAAGCCTTGCTTTGAACCTTTCGATATCACCCTTGGAGTCACGTTTGGTCTTATAGACACATCTGCTGCCCACAGTTTTGGCTCCTTTAGGAATCTCTACTAAGTCCCATACATCATTAATGCTCATGGACTTCATTTCATCTTTCATAGCATCAAGCCATTCTGATGAATGATCACTTTGTATGGCTTCCTTAAATGATGCAGGATCATCATCCAACATCGAATCATTTATATCCTCACTTATATAAGTCACATAATCATCAGGAATAACAGACTTTCTAGCCCGCTTTGACCTTATGAGAGGTGCATTATTTGGTACCTCAATCACAACTTCAGGCTGCTGAGCATCTTCCGTAGAAGTATCATTAGATGTGGACTCTGACAGAGTCACAGGTATCTCAGCAGGAGTAGGATTAGCAGTCCTCACAATTAGAGTTGCAAACTCAGCATGAACATGAAACACTGGTTCTTGGATCATAGGTACCAGGACATATTCCCGTTTCTCCTCTAAGGTTATTTCCCTGGGAGTCAAACTCCCCCTCAACATATCACTTTCCAAGAACACAATGTGTCTTGTTTCAACAAACTTAGTGAATTGCTTTGGACAATAGAAACGATATGCCTTAGATTTGTCAGGATAACCAATGAAATGGCAGCTGACAGTCTTGGGGTCTAACTTTCCCATAATTGGATTGAAAACTCTTGCCTCAGCAGGGCAGCCCCACACATGCAAATAACTCAGGGTAGGTTTTCTCCCAGTCCATAATTCATACGGTGTTTTCGCCACCGATTTACTGGGAACCTTATTAAGGATATGTGCAGCTGTCTTTAGAGCTTCTATCCATAAATCAAGCGGCAAAGTGGAGTGACTTAACACACTCCTTACCGTATCCATAAGAGTACGATTTCGCCTTTCAGCGACTCCATTTTGCTGAGGTTCGCCCGGTGTTGAATACTGAGCAACAATACCATTTTCCTGTAGGAACTTAGCAAAAGGTTCAGGAATTTGGCCATAAGAAGTGTGTCTTCCGTAGTAATCACCACCACGGTCAAACCTTACAACTTTGATCTTTTGACCAACTTGATTCTCAACTTCAGCTTTAAATATCTTGAACTTTTCTAATGCCTCAGATCTTTCTTTGATAGGATAGATGTATCCAAAGCGGGAGAAGTCATCAGTGAATGTTATGAAGGAATCAAAACCATCCACTGATTTCACATTAAACGGACCACAAATAACCGTATGAACAATTTCCAAAACTCACGTGCTTCGATTTGCACCTTTCTTAACTCTCTTAGCATATTTCCCTTTGATGCAATCAATACAATGATCCAGATCCGCATCTGAGAAATTTAAAGGATGAAGAACTTGCTCCTTAATGAGACGCTCGATTCTCCCCCTCGAAATATGGCTCAGACGATAGTGCCATAATTTCAAAGAAGTCTCATCATCATCGTGCTTACGCTTGGTACTAATATTTACATTAGAGGAAAGCATCAACTTCACTTATGGAATCACATAAGGAAACAAGATAAAGTTTGTCTTGTCGAAAGGCAAGACCAACATCCTTATTGTCAAACATAATTATACATCTCTTGTTCCCAAAGTCACAGTGAAAACCATCATCATCTAAGCATGAGACGGACACAAGGTTTCGTCTCATAGAGGGTACATAAAGTACATTACATAAACGAAGCATAAAGCCGCTATGGAGCATAAGTGACAGCTCTCCAATAGCCTCAGCCTCAGCCTCAACATCATTAGCAACTCTAATGGTTCTTTCCCCTCTTCTTAGGGTCCTCTTCATATCGAATCCCTGTAAGGATTTTGCAACATGAATTGTTGCACCTGAGTCAACCCACCATGTATTGGTGGCATAATTAACATAAAGGGATTCGTCAAGAAAGGTTATAACATTAGTACCTTTCTTATTGAGCCATTTCATGAACCCAACCTCTGGATGTGTTCGCTTTTTCCACAAAAACGACATCCATTAGGATCTTTACCATCAGCATTAGGGGGTGCATCTGCATTAGGAGCTCTGTTATGGTTCTTTTGTTGAAAGAACTTAGAAGATTGCCCTTTATCTTTAAACTGAGCAGACTTAGGCTTTATAAACTTTTTCTTCTTCTGAGAATGCTTGAACTGATTGACATGATCAACTCGTCCAGCTTTAAGCCTTTCCTCCTCTTGTACACATCTAGCCATCATTTCATCCATGCCCCATTTAGAATCCATCGCATTGTAATTGATGGTGAACGGAGAGAACTCCGTGGGCAAGGATGACATAATAAAATGGACAAGGAAACCTTCAGAGATTTCCGTTTCCATTGTCTTAAGTTTAGTGGCCATGTTAATTTTCCTCATGATATGTTCTCTCAGACTCCCAGTTGGATCATAACTTTCATCAATAAGCCTTCTAATGAGGCTTGTTGCATAAATTTTGGATGATCCCTTAAACTGGTCCTCAATCTTTCCAAGGTAACCCTTGGCAATCTGAGAGTCTGGAACAGCTCCCCTCATACTTTGAGTAATGGAGCCCTTAATAATCATGAGACACTTACGATTTGAATCCTCCCACTTAGTTTTCTCATCGTCATAAGCCCTTTTGAGGGCATCATAATTCTCATCACCTTCAGTAGGTGCTACAGGAGGATGCTTAAGGAGGGCATAATCTATATTCAGCAAAGCTAAAGTGATCTCAAGCTTCTCCTTCCAAGTACCAAAATTGCTACCAGTCAACTGTTCTATGCCATTTATAATACCGGCAATTTGAGAGGCATTAGATGCTGGAAAAGAAAACAAATGCTTTGAATAAGCATCATAATTTTATACTCCTTTCATCAATCTAGTCTACATCAGCTTTGGCCAGAAATAGACATGATCAATAAAATTTTGTGATCAAAATATCTGCTAATCAGCTTTGGCCATAATGACAGATATAAGCCACACTTAATTAGATCCTCTAATCATATAGAATTCTATCATCAATCTGGAACACATCAGCTTTGCCAGAAGTGAACCAGACCAATAAATATTTCATGATCAAAATGTCCATCAATCAGCTTTGGCCAGAATGATAAACATAATCCATGCTTAATTTGAGGATTTATCAAATTAACTTTGCAGCAAAACATTATTATCACAATTTATTTGAATAATCAACTGCATGACAAAACATATTAAACTTGCTTAAGTGAGGTACATAACTGCATGACAAAAGAATAATTTGTCACATAATTATGTTCCATAATTGACATAATAAAATATGCCAAAAATTTAGCCCCAAAAAACTATTTATATATAAACCCTAACTCTTATATCTTAGATTTTAAAGAAAAGGAAGAAACATTAGTTTCAAACAGTTAAACTGAGCCCATAAAGGATTTGGCCTAGTCCCCTTTTCTTTATTAATAAAGGAAAACTAAAACAAAACTTTTGGACTGGGCCAAAAATAGCCCAGCCCGTCTCCCCTTAGTGGCTTGCTAGGCCCATTAGGCAGCCAACGCTGTGAGCGCGCCTGGCCGGATCGAAACCGACCCGCGACAGCCACCCCCCGAACCCTAGCCCTCAGTTTCCCCTTTCCCTTCTACCTCTTTGCCTCCCTAAGTGATCTGCACTGATCTAAAGGTTGATGTGATCAATCTAAGTCAAATTAATGATGATTAAGGGGTTGTTTAATAACAACCATTGAATGCCCTGATCAGGGGCATCCTGACCATCCATCCTAAGGTGTTGGTTTCCCTAGTGCAAGTGCTATAAATAGGGGACTTAGGGTTAGGGCTGAGAGAGGCTGCTCATTCAGTTGTTCCTCTCTCTCTCTCTCACTCTCTCCTGCTCACTGATCAAGCAAGCACCTAAAGCACTAGGAAGAACCCTCACATCTACATCAACAAGGATTAGGTGAAGCAAATCAAGAGGAGGCCATGGCTGGACCTCCAGATCAAGGTACATATCCCTGATCCTATCTTGTGTGGCTCAAATCTTGAGCTAGATGATCCTCAAAGGATCTAACAAATCATATTATAATACTAAGGCATTATCAGCACGTATATTCCGTATTTTCCATATATAGGATCCATGGTTGTTCTTTGTAATTATGTTCCATAATTGACATAATAAAATATGCCAAAAATTTAGCCCCAAAAAACTATTTATATATAAACCCTAACTCTTATATCTTAGATTTTAAAGAAAAGGAAGAAACATTAGTTTCAAACGGTTAAACTGAGCCCATAAAGGATTTGGCCCAGTCCCCTTTTCTTTATTAATAAAGGAAAACTAAAACAAAACTTTTGGACTGGGCCAAAAATAGCCCAGCCCGTCTCCCCTTAGTGGCTTCCTAGGCCCATTAGGCGGCCAACGCTGTTAGCGTTCCCGGCCGGATCGAAACCGACCCGCGACAGCCACCCCCCGAACCCTAGCCCTCATTGTCCCCTTTCCCTTCTACCTCTCTGCCTCCCTAAGTGATCTGCACTGATCTAAAGGTTGCTGTGATCAATCTAAGTCAAATCAATGATGATTAAGGGGCTGTTTTAACAGCCATTGAATGCCCTGATCAGGGGCATCCTGACCATCCATCCTAAGGTGCTGGTTCCCCTAGTGCAAGTGCTATAAATAGGGGACTTAGGGTTAGGGCTGAGAGAGGCTTCTCATTCAGTTGTTCCTCTCTCACTCTCTCACTCACTCTCCCCTGCTCACTAATCAAGCAAGCACCTAAAGCACTAGGAAGAACCCTCACATCTATATCAATAAGGATTAGGTGAAGCAAATCAAGAGGAGGCCATGGCTGGACCTCCAGATCAAGGTACATATCCCTGATCCTATCTTGTGTGGCTTAAATCTTGAGCTAGATGATCCTCAAAGGATCTAACAAATCATATTAGAATACTAAGGCATTATCAGCACGTATATTCCGTATTTTCCATATATAGGATCCATGACTGTTCTTTGTAATATATGTTGTTTTGAGATATATTTTGGCTACAAAGGTCTTAATCGTGCCAAGTCACGTCTGGCAGGGTCAGGATTACTTTTGATTTTTCTGGTTTGTTATGTCTTAGTGATCAGGCCTTAGTTTTATATGCCCACACTGCCTTCCAGAGATAGCAAAGCATAGATGATTTCCTTACCTTGGCAGGTGGTTTTAAATCTTTCCTTCATGTACAGCTTGTGAAAGGATTTGCCTATGTATTATCTGGCGTGTTTACATTTTTTCTGCTTTCAACTTGGTGCCTTCTCACATTTCTTCTTATTAGAAATAAAATGCTCCCCTGCGATCACATTTAGTGAATAAACTTGCACGCCTTCATGTTGTCTGATGGTATTCTGTTGCTCTATGTATTAGGGGATGGCAATCAGATGTAGGCATATGTGTGTCCTTTGCTCAATTTATTTACCATTGTGTCAGCTCATAGCTATCTTTTGATACCACTTTATATTTTATATTTTGGTTCCTAATAGCAGTTCATTTTTTTATTTCTCATATAAGACTGTTATATTATGCAGATCTTTGACACCAAGCACACGTGGAGCTGAAGGTACAGGCGGTAGCGGACAGAGAGGGAGGAAAGAGTGGAGCTGGAGGTGTAGTCGTTTGCACCTTCACCGCCATGCCGGAGGTGAAGGGTCGACAAAACTTGACACTGCCTGCCATTTTCTGCTATACGTATATTTATTTGAATCAGAGATAATAGTGAGCGATAGTGGGGCTGGGCAATAATGAGCAAGTACACCCAAGCAAGGTGCTGGTATATATTTATAGCCTAGACACTCTTGTTATGTGTAAACCGATATCAAGATTTGCAGTTCATTTCACTTGTCGTGGCACTGAAATATGTTGTGTCATCGAGATCGTGTATCACTTCTCTGTCTCTTCTGCTGGTTTTACATGATAGATAAAGAGGAAGAAGCCGTGGAGGAAGTATTTGTCTTTGTCTCCAATGTTACAACTCCCTGTTTGTGATAACACCAGTGTGAGAGATCTTAATAGGAAATAGGAATAGAGCACTGAGAAAGGCGAGTCTCCAGATAAGAAATTCTGAATTTTTGTCAAGAATGTTGGGATGGGGAGTAGGGGGAAAGGAAAATGGTGAGAAAGGGACTGTGTGTCACTGATAATCATTTTGTTCGTCAAAGTTGTTGCACTTCATCTATCTCTTATTACCTTTTTTAGTACCTTGTCATGTTCACCGTGATATATGTAACATGCCGATATTGTTAACTTGATCGTACAATCATTTGAATCTTGGAATGTGTTTTAAATTTCAGTGAAATTGTTGTGCATTTACAAAAAAGTTGCTATAGGTTTGGATTACGACTGAGATGTGAATATGATGGAGAGAAATAAAGGAAGATAAAAACATGTGAATCATGCAGTGATAGCACAGTCTTGAAATACACAGCAGAGGGAGAGAGATAGAACGGAACAAAATAATTTGTAAAGACATAACGAAAAACTAATGATATACTTCCTCCGTTTTAAAATATAAGATGTTTTAGGTTTATGAAGAGAATGTATCTAGACTTGTTTTAGTGTGTAGATTCACTCCAAACATGAGTGAACATATATTCTTAAAATAGTCTAGATATATTTGCTTCACAAAGCTAAAACATCTTATATTTTAAAACGAAGGGAGTACCTACTAATGCGTACGTGCCTGACCTTGCGCATGGACCTCGGCTCCTACGGTCGATGTTCTCCGACTTGTTCACGTGCTAGAAGCTGCGCCAGTTCTAGAACAGTATGACCTAAATGTAAGTTATCTGGCATAAACCTCTGGTAGGCGTGGCTATCAGCGGGGTTGCGCGTGTCTGTCTTGCCGTTGCGCTGATCGATTGAATTGTTGGATGCAACCGCCGTGAAAACGAGCGATTCGATGGGACATCCGGCGTTCGTGTGATAAGACTTGCTGGGGAAACTGTTTATTTATGTGTGCTTTGTGCTGTTGGAAGCTTCCGTGCTCCGGCTCTTGTCTGCTCTCGGGGCGTCCGCCTCGCGACGTCAAAACCCACGCGGGCTTGGCTGGCCTTGTGATCGGCACCCCCGCCGCGCCTGCACACGCGCGAGCAGACAGGCAAAAGCTCTTGCCTTGCGGCCGGCCTCGTCGCGACCACGGGTGGCGCGGCCCGGGAATGTTCCCGGACGAACCGTGGCGCGCTGCCGCTGACGGGCGCGGTGTGGCGGCACCCGCGAGCGCCGGTGTTCGGGACGGCCCCGTGCCCGTGGGCGTTGGGCGGAGTGTGGTGCAGCAGCGGAGCACGCTGTACGACTCGTTCGAGCTCAACGCGATGGTGGCGCGGCTGAACCGGCTGCTGCTGCACGCGGACGGCGGCGCGAGGAGGCGGCCGGCGGCGCCGCGGAGCCCGGCGGGGGGCTGGCTCGCCGTGCCCAAGGTGCTCATCGGGAAGATCAAGCGCGCGTTTCTTGGCGGGCCCCGGCAAGGAGGCAGCTAGCTAGCTGACGATGATGGGCGGTGGCGTTCGCTCCCGCACACCGCCGTGCAGGGTGCGACGTTCGCTTCCTTCCGTGTCTCGGCGTGTTACTGAACTTGTATAGTAGTTGCCGAAATGTCATACGATCTGAGCGAGCGAGCATTTGACAAGCTGAATCCCGGAAATTTGATTTGGCCTTGTGTTAGCATGTCCGTTTTCTTTGACTTGTTGCGCGGCTGCGAGTATTAACTACTTTCAAAATATACGATGTTTTAGCTTTATAAAAAAAAAATATTTAAACTTATTTTACTACGTAGGTTCATTCGTGTTTGAAGTGAATCTACACGTTAAAAGATGTCTAAATATATTTTCTTCATAAACTAAAAACATTTTATATTTTGAAATGGAGGAAGTATAAACATACAACATCCTATGGATCGACTCCATTGTTGTTTAGAAATAGCTTTGCATATACAGAACCAATTCCGATCAATTTCTTGGCCTATGCTTGTTAGCATTTAATTCATAGTCACGGTTGCATTAAGGTATGCTTGCCATGCTTAGAGCACCTTAACAGAGTGTTTAGGATCTTAGGAGGAATCAAAGTGGACATGACTAGGGTTCTCATTTCTTTTCTTTCCCATGTCTCTCCATAGCTACAGTAGTCGAGAGTCTCCGCCGCTGCCCCGGTCCAAACCAAGGCTATTCCCGGCTCGCGCTGCTGTCCGACGATGGCTAGGGCTGTAGGGTTCGCTGCATGGAAAACAAAAAAATTCCGTCGCAAGAACACATAAAACCAAGATCTAATCTATGGTGACGCCAAGATCTAATCTATAAGATCGGTGCATCAAGATTGTAGAGAACTAACCCTCGTAGATCCAAAGCGTTAACGAGATTAGGTCTCGTGGTTGATGTAGTCGATCACTTGCCGATCTCAAGATCATGTAGACGATCCTTCCGGCGCCGCGTTCCGGCAGCGCTTTCGCACTCGGTCACACATACAGAGTCGACGAAGACCTTCCTCTCCCTGTTCCAGCGGGCAGCGGAGGTAGTAGATATCCTCGAAATCCCAGCAACATGACAACATGGTGGTGGTGGAGGATTTCTGCAGGGCTTCGCCTAAGCCGGAGCAGGACGGTAGAGGAGAGAGGGGTAGCCGACGGCTAGGGTTGAGGTGCAAGGGGCCAAGGGATGCGCCCCACCCCTCATTATATAGTGAGAGGGCGGTGGCCAAGAGGGTTCCCAGTCCTAGCCGAGTTCCCCCCAACTCGGCCACAAGGAGAAGAGTTGGGGACTTGGCCCCCAAGTCTCCTCACCTTCCAAAACTAGGGTTTGACTATTCAAACTGGGTTTTGATCCTTTTTCCTAGTGCTGGACGGTTGGCCCTTTGGCTTGGTGCGGCTGGCCCCTAGGTCCCCCACGGCATGCCATAGCCCAAGTGACCCCTACCGGGGTGGTGGACACACTGGTGTTCCCTCTAGAACATTCTATAAGCTCCGATCAAAATACCTGGAACTTTTCCGAACCCCGGAAAACCATTTTCCTTATATGAATCTTATTCTTCGGATCTTCTCGTGATGTCCTGGATTCAATCTGAGACTCCGAATAATATTCGGTCTCCAACTCATATTCCATATCTACTTAAACAGCATCGAACCTTAAGTGTGTCACCCTACGGCTTGTGAACTATATGATCGAGACACCTCTCTAGTCAATAACCAATAGCGGGATTTGGAGATCCATAATGGCTCCCACATATTCAACGATAACTTCGTGATCGAATAAACCATTCACATACGATACCGATTCCCTTTGTCGCGCGATACTTTACTTTTTCGAGGTTTGATCGTTGGTATCTCTATACCTAGTTCAACCTAGTTACCGATAAGTACTCTTTCTCATACTGTGATGTGACATCCCTTGTGACCTAGTCACATGCTTGCAAGCCAATTGGATGACATTCCATCGAGAGGGCCCAGAGTATATCTATCCGTCATATGGATGGACAAATATCACTCTTGATCCATGCTCTTCAACACATACTTTCAGAATACCCAATGCCACCTTTATAACCGTCCAGTTACGAAAGTGGCGTTTGATGTCATCAAAGTAATCATCCGGTGACGGTGATTAACATGATCTCATGGTCGAAGGATTAGGATACTATGTATCTGAAAGCTTATAGCAAAACAAACTTAATGACTTGATCTTATACTATGCGTACTATGGGTGTGTGTCCATCATATCATTCTCCTAATGATATGATCTTGTTATTAACAACATCCAATGTCCATGATCAGGAAATCATGATCATCTATTAATCAACAAGCTAGTTTAACAAGAGGCTTACTAGTGACTCTTTTATGTTTACAAAACACACAAGTATTAATGTTTCCGGTTAATACAATTATAGCATGGGATGCAAACATTTATCATAAACACAAAGATATAATAATAACCATTTTATTATTGCATCTTGGGCATATCTCCAGCAGGGCAAGGTCCCGGCAAAAGTAGGTTGTATAGTAGGGATCAATGTTCTTCCCAAGTGGAGTATGGGAGTAGAGTTTCAGATCCCGCTGGCCAAATTTGTAGCGGGCTGAGCCTCGTATTTCTTGTTGTGCTTCTCTGGTGGGGGAAGCAGTCACGGGGTAGGGAGCAGAGCTGGGGGATATTGGACAATAAGGTTGCTAAGTCCCTAGCATCTGCATGGTTGACTTCTAGGGTGTATTTTTTCTTATTTCCTTTGGTCCTTTTTTAAGTTGTACCACCGACAGGAATACATGATGCATCTTAGTCCTTTGGCACCAACCTTGTTTAATAAAAAATGGACATGATCGTTTGCTCGGCGCATGCGGGAGTTGGGGGTAGAGAAGTTGAGGTAGATGATTGGAGATCCTCATGGTCCCCTCTAGCCTCCACTGACACCGCACGAAGGGTAGATGCTAGTTTCCTGTTGGTTTAGCACACCAATGAGACCAGTATAGGGTTTTAGAGATTTTGGGGAGGTGGATAAAATCGCACATGTCCCAATCTCACTAGGTGTCCAGCCCCTCCCTCCCACCCTATGCCCCCATGTACCATTCACGTGTGTGCTCGCAACTACTCTCTCATTTCCAAAATATAAGATGTTTTAGCTTTTTTATTGAAATGCACATATGTAGATGCTTGTCGTGGTGGTGGCACGGTAGATGCCATGGGTAGGCTAAAGTATGGGGCCAATGGATGCTAGAGGGATCCGGGGAGGAAAGATGTAGTGATTTATACACTCAAATGACTAACAAGTAGATCTTTATTCCTCCTCTCAAGAACTACAAATGCTCCTTGAGCTGTATCAAAGAGAAGAAGAGAACTTCTACACGAGCCCTTTGGTCTCGAATGAATTGATCCCTCTCTCTGGATACCCTACCCCTCCTTATAAAGGGGTTCCTTGACTCCTTCTAGGGCTGACGTGGCAAGCATATTCTTGGAGTATGCTTGTCCCAAAGTGGTAGCTCGGCGGGCTCCTTTCCGTGTCCCCCTTCTATCGGTGGCAAGATTCCAGAGGCCCTCACATGCGCGCCTCGGGCTTCCTCACTGTCACCTCCGTGACGCTTGTATGCCCCTCTACAGCTCTGCTCTGTGTTCTTAGCGCTTGGCTCTGTCTAGATTCCTCCTAGCCAGCAAATAGGGCTTGACTATAGGCTCCTCCTCCTGCAAGTCTCATGTTACTCGGCCTTATCTCGCATAACTCGGCTCGGCCTTCACCTGCATACAAGTCGACCAGCCTTATTCGGCCGACATAGCTCATACGTCGGCCGAGTAAGGCGTTACTTATTTTATATTCGCCAAGGCTCAACCTATCTTGGCCGGATCTTGCATGATTCGGCCAACACAGTTAGTAATTCGGCTTAAGGTGAGGGAGACTCATTTCTTCTTTCCCCTATCTTGACCCTATACGGGGTCACCCTCCCCCCCAACATTAGTCCCCGAAGCTGGTGCGGCCCTGCCGGAAACCTCGGCCGGGCCACATCAGTTTCCAGACATGTATCTTCTTTCTTTCTGAGGTGTTTCTTGGTCGACGTTCTTTTTCTGTTATCCTCTACCTCATCTCATATTTTTCCCGCCGTGGACTACGTTCCGAGTTATCTCCTTTCGTTCGAGGTATTTGCTTGGCTTCCTGGGTAAGCCTCGTCCTACGTGTACCAACCATCATTGTTCTCTAGTTTTTTGTCCCTCTACAGCGTTCACTGACACACTACAGTGATTACTGCGCCCGTCGCATCAGCGCAGTGACGCCTCGAGTACCGCAACAGTCAGAAGGCCCGATCCCCTCCTGCGCCATGTGGCCTTCGTTTTGGCTCCACTACCCGCGAGCGGTTAAGCGATACACGCGATTACGCGGTTAGCGTGGCACAGCCACGATCCCACTACGGTTTACCCTATGCGGTTATAAATAGGGGAGCGGGTAGGATGATTCACTTTCCCCCTTTCTATTCCCTTTGTCTTCTTCCCCGCGCCACCGCCTCCGTTTGCGTTCTAGTGGTCGCGCCACCGCCGTTCCCCTTCGACAGATACGCTGCGGTTCTCCGGCTCCCACAACCTCGCTGCAGCGCCTTCGCTTTGGATTTCTCGCCGGTGAGTTTTCTTACAGCGCCGCCGCTAGGTACCAGCGTTAGGCATTATTCTAGTATTCCAAGATTTCCCGTGGCGGTGCCTTCTCTGTTCCGCCGCTACATTTGTCACCGTCGCGACGGGGCCCTGCACCTCTAGGCCTCTCCCCGCCGCCAGTTCTTCTTCGGTCGATTCCTCTGACGAGCCCATGTCTAGCTCCGCTAGCGGCGCTCTCGTTGGGGAAGATGACCTTGTGGGCGGTCCAGAGCGTGGTTCCTAGCAGGGTTCCGCGGTTACTCGCCGGGAGATAGAATGGCTGATCAAAACATGCCGAATTCCTACTGAGGTAAGTTGTCGCTTACCCGACAAAGAATCCTCACATGTACTCAATGAGGGCGAGTACGTAGTTTTTTTGTCCCACTTCGCTCGTGGATTCGTCCTCCCTCTTAGTGACTTTGCTAGGAGCTTCCTAGATTATTTCGGCCTTCAGCCACATCACCTGTCGGCTAACGCCGTAGCCTCTCTGTCGGCCTTTATCTCGGCTTCGGAGGGGTATTTCGGCCTCTGGCCTTCCGTAGACGTTTGGTCCAAATTCTTTCAGATCCGAGCTAACGTAGTGTTGGATAAATCTCTTCATCCTTCTGATAAATCTCTCACCCAATGCGGGGCTGCATCCATTACACCTCAGAAAAACTCTGTGTTCCCCCGGGTCACCGGCCTCGAATCTTGTAAGAAGTGGCATAGATCATTTTTCTATGTCAAGAATACTCGGAAAGAAGACAAGATTCAGCTACATGCTTTCTCTATCGGTCATCCCTCAAAGAAGAACTGGATCTACAATCCGAGGAAGAGCCATGCTCTTGCCGAGGCATTTGAGTTCCGGCTTAAGGAACTTACTCGTGCTGGGCTCCGAGGTGAAGATTTGATGATTGTGTTCATCAGCAGCCGAATCTGCCCCTTCCAGCTTCGCTCCCATAAGCTCTATTATATGAGTGGTCCTCTGGATCCCAACCGTGTTTCTACGGTTGAGCTTGATGATTATCAGATCTATAAACGTGTCTGGGCTATTTTTAGGACTGAGATGCCCGAGGAATGGAAGTGGGGACTGAGGCCATTTTCTCGCGTGAATACTCCTCCTTAGGTAAGTTAAACACTGGTGTTTTCTTCTGAGTTCTTTTTCCATTGCTCTTTTGCTAACTCTTATTCACTTCTCTCGCAGAGGTTTGCGGAGCAGAAGACAGAAGATGTCGCGGATTTGGCTCTTCCTTGGACTTCTGACCGCAATACCCTAGACAATGGAGAACCTGACCTGGAGGAGTTTGTCCCTAAGTCGGATGCTGCTCATGTTCGTCCCCGGAGCAAGACCTCGGCCCGTGCGGATGAAGGTGACTCGGACAACGTCCAAATTCTTGAGGTAGTTGCCGCGGTGCCTATCTCTTACGCATTTCCGGATCCTTCTTTACCAGCTAACCAAGCTAGCCAGGTGCACGACACCGAACCTCTTGCTTCCGAGGCTCATGTTGCTTCGAAGAAGCGCACCTCTTCGACGGATCCTTTTGGTGCTGCCCCCAAGAAGCGAGTCAAGAAATCTGCTCAGCATATCCCGAGGCGTAAGACCATGCCTGGGGTTACTGGGTGAGTTTATTTTTATTTGTATTTCTTGTTTCTCTCTTTCTGTTTCTGACCCAACTTTTACTCCCTTGCAGAGCTCCTCTTTTCGCAAAGTCAAGCGGTCTGAGTATGACAACCCTTACTACTTGGTCGTCTTCTCCCCCGCCTCCGGAGGATACTCGGTTCCCAGTCCCCCTTGTGTTGATTCTCCTCCTGCGCCAACTAATGTATTGCCTCAACAAGATGAACCCATTGCTCCCACCGTTGTTGCTGATGTAACCCCTACACCGGATCACCCGGCCGACCCTGCTGTCCCTCTTAAGACCCCTGAGGTTTCCCCCAATGATCCTTTGATCACCGCAGCTCCAGTTCCTACTCCAATTCCTACCGAGGATACCACTACCTCGGCCCCTTCGGAAACTATAGTTCCTCCTGCCGCCAAGGATGTGATCCCCAGTGCTGAAGTTGTTGCCCCTACCGAAGTCTCTACTAAGAGCAAGAAAGTTGTTGTTACTAAACCCTCGGCATCTCAGAAGGGGCCAACAAGCTCTTCTCAGCCCAGCATTGCTGATGCACTTTGTAAAGGAGCTTCCACCGCTAAACCCGGTGTCGCCCTTGCCGCCGACACTCAGCTTATTCTTCATAAGAGCCCGGCGGCGGCTGCAGTTACTCAGCAGGCCCGAGGTAAAGTGCTGACCCGTACTGAGAGCGGGCATAGCTTCGGCTCACTGGTGGAATATGCGAAAAACTGGAATGCCGCCGATCAACTTGAGGGCAATCCAAATAGCCAACCATTTCAGCTTTTCGACATCAGCAGTCGTTTGCATATGGCTGCTAGGATTGTTCTTGAAAGTGATAAGATGAACGAGGTAAGCGCCTTCGTTGATACTTTGTCTATTATTCAGATGATACTATATATACACTAGTCCCCTAAGCTTGCAACCAGATAATTTGATGTTCGTTTGGAAGCTTCATCCTGTTTTAAATGCATCAGAGTCAAGTTTTACTTGATTCGGATCTGTCTTACTTTTGAATATCGAGCCATCTAGATCCAAGTCAAGTTTTACTTGATTCGGATTTGTCTTACTTTTGAATATCCAGCCATCTAGATCCGAGTCAAGTTTTACTTGATTCGGATCTGTCTTACTTTTGAATATCCAGCCATCTAGATCCGAGTCAAGTTTTACCTGATTCGGATTTGTCTTACTTTTGAATATCCAGCCATCTAGATCCGAGTCAAGTTTTACTTGATTCGAATCTGTCTTTTCTTTGTGTAACTTGTTGCCATTTTCAGGTTGCCCATGATCGGCGGACAGCCGAATTTCAAAGGTTGCTCTTTGTGCACAAGAAACTCCAAGATAAATATGAGCAAATTGTCCCTGTTGTGAAGAAAACTGGTAAACTATCTAGTCCGTTTAGTTTATCTTACCCTTGTAAGAGATTTAGTTTTTTGTGCTAACTTGTATCTTGCTGGTGCGCAGCTAGTATCAACAACCTGAATGCTTGCCTTACTAAGAAAGTTGGCGTTCTTGAAGATTAGTTACTCCTTTTGCCTTTTAATTTGTCGACTTTTTGTTCGAGGTAAATCTTGGGTTTCTTACGACCTTCCGGTTTTGGTATAGCCGAGTTACGAACACTTGCAGCGTCGCATCAAGAATGCATATCTATGTCTGATATGATGCTGCATTTTTTAGAACAAGCTACCGCTCATTCGGCGCAACTCAAGGAAAAAGATGACGAGATAACCCGGTTGCGTGCCGAGGTTGAATCTCTTAAGCTTTCCCAGAAGTCTGAGTTAGAGAAAGTTGATCAAGAGTTCTCTGAAGAAAAGAACTGACTAAGTCTGCAGCTACAGAAGGACAAGGAACTTCTTGATGCTGCCGAATTAAAGAACCGGGCGATGAGCAAGGAAATCATTCGTTTTGAGAAGAGTAGGACCGACTGGTCCCGGGATCTCTAGAAAATGTTGAGTTACATTCATCGTAAGTTTATGTCTCTCATCGAGTTACTCTCCTTCTTTTCTTATTTTAACTCATATGATGTTCTTTCATATAGATCATTTTCTCGAAGCTAAACATATGAGCTCCAAGGCTGTGATTTCTGGTCGCGAGCGCCGAGGTGTTCCCGTTGCTTCGAGTCAAGAGTATTCCATGGACAATTTCCTGATTATCGTCGGCGCTGCTATTGGACCAATGAAGATTATGGGAAGAGATCTGGTGCAAGCAGCTATTCGAGCCTACCATGTTCTCTGGCCGAATTCGCCGGATATTGATGAAGTGGAAGCGCTTGTGGCGAGGCTAATGGCATCTTAGACTCAACTTAACCTCTGGAGGGAATCTGCTGGAAGGGATGCTGCTGATATGGCACTTACATCTGGTTTGTCCTAGTACGAGGATATCTCCCTCGATATTCTGATGAATCTGCGCACTGGCTCTCCTTGGGTTGAGAATCCGGTGTTCGTTACTCGCCGTCAAGCCCGTGCCTTCCAGCTTATCGAGTATGTTGATGTGCATCATTGGATCGAGGGGCTGAGTTTTCTTCCCAACCCGGCTGATGATGCCGAAGCTGAACATGCATCTGGTGGTGACTCGGCTGATCAAGATGAATCGTAGGATGGTTCGGATAATGTCGATGATTCCAATGATAGCTCAGATGGGGATGACGACGCTCGATCATCTTCCAAAGGAACTGAAACCTCTCGAGCCCAAGTTGGCATCTCCCAGTAGCCAGAGCTTGCCTAGAGGCTACTACGGCCTCCGTCTATGCCGAGGTAACCTCTGCAGAGGCCCAAACAACCCCGAAGCGCCCAGATCCTAAAGATACCCCTCTGAAGGCAACCGAGGTCATTCCGCCCGCATCCGAGACACCCACGTCTGAAGCTCCTGATGCTACTACTGCCCCTCCTACGGGTGATTCGGCCTCTACCGGTGTCTAGGTTCAAAAACTCTTAGTCGTTTAAGTCCCTGGTATGCCGGGTGTATGCTGTCTTTGAAACAATTATCCGCCTTTTGGTATAATGTGAACCATTTCGCATTTGGCCTCTGAGGCCCTGGTAATTTTTGTTTGTCTATCTAATTGAGTTTATGTGAATTGTATCTTTGCTTTGCCAAACTTTAACTTCGTAGATCCGGATCATATTTTCTCATATGACTGATTTTCGTTCGGCATCCATCTTGTGTTTCTTATGTAAACTTGGTTGTAGAGTTGTTGTTTTCGCAATTTCTCCTTGAAGTACTATGTTCTAAGCCCATAGATTGACTTACTACCCTCCCCGAGGTATTCATTGGTAAAATGATATAGATAGGGTACTTCCCTCATTACACCTCGACTTGCTGACGTTGTCATTCTTGTTACTACGATCTTAGAAATCTTTAGGTGTTTCCTCCGTGTTATTCCTCCGATGGCCGAGGCAAGCTTATATCGCATCTAGCGATTTATGATTGATTAGTCGGGAAGTCCTCGGGTTATTGCTTGAGTTACCGAACTCTTATGCATATGCCAAAAATCAGCGGGAAATATGAGGCAGTCCCCAAGTTATTGCTCGGGTTACTGAAGTTTCACACATGCTCAAAAAATATCAAACAACATGAGGCAGTCCTCGAGTTATTACTTGGGTTTGTCGAAATGTAATACATAATTCAACACAAAGAACAACATGGGACGGTCCTCGAGTCACTGCTCGAGGTGCCGAAGTTTAATACATAGTTCAAAATAAGAAATAACATGGGGCAGTCCCCGAGTCACTGCTCGGGGTGCCGAAGTTTGATACATAGTTCAAAATAAGAAGTAATATGGGGCAGTCCCCAAGTCACTGCTCGGGGTGCCGAAATTTGATACATGCTTGATATTCTGATTTGGTGCATCACGTCACAATATGCAATATAGGACTTCTAAGTGTAGAACGGGCGAAGTAAGGCTATGTTCCATGGTCTTTTTGATTCATCTCCGGCCTTGTTTGCCTTGTTCTTTTCTGGTGGCTGAGCGTCGATCAGGTAGTATGCATCATTGTGTAATGCTTTACTCACGATAAATGGTCCTTCCCATGGGGGTGAGATCTTATGCATGCCGGCTGTGTGTTGCACTAGCCTAAGAACTAAATCTCCTTCTTTAAAAACTCTTGGACTGACCTTTTTGCTATGATATCGTCTAAGCTCTTGCTGATAAATAGCTGATCTTGATAATGCCAATTCCCTTGCTTCCTCCAGCAAATCCACATCGTCTTGCCCCGATATTTCGTTTACCTCGGCACTTGTGTACTGGACCACTCTTGGCGAGTCATGCATTATGTCGGCTGGAAGTACAGCTTCTGCCCCGTATACTAGAAAGAATGGGGTATACCCCGTCGGTCTATTTGGGGTGGTCCTGAGGCTCCACAACACTGCTGAAAGCTCCTCAATCCAGCATCCTGCCGACCTTTGCAGTGGTTCGATTAGCCGAGGTTTTATTCCTAACAATACCAGTCCATTTGATCTTTCTACTTGCCCATTCGATGTCGGGTGAGCCACCGAGTTAACATCTAGTCTTATGTGTTTCTCTTGAGAGAATCTAGCAAAAGCTCCTTCAGCGAAGTTTGTGCCATTATGCGTGATAATACTGCATGGGTATCCATATCTCAAGATAATATCTTTGAGGAATTTCACAGTTGTGGGTCCGTCACATTTTCTTATCGATTTCACTTCTATCCACTTTGTGAATTTGTCCACCATGACCAGAATATAAGTCATTCCGCCTCAGGCGGGCTTGAATGGACCTACCATATCCAAACACCATACAAAAAAGGGCCAAGTGATTGGTATTGTTTTTAACTCGGACGGAGGCAGATGTATCTTGCCGGCGTATCTCTGGCAACCATTACACCTCTCTACCAATTCCTTTGCTTCCTTTAGTGTTGTTGGCCAATAAAATCCATGCCTAAATGCTTTGGCCACTAGGGATCTGGACGAGGCGTGATGCCCACATTCTCCTGATGTATATCCAAAAGGATTTCCTGCCCTTCTGCCGAGTCAACGCATCGTTGCATTCTATCGAGTCAACGCATCGTTGCAGTACGTTCGTGACACTTCTCTTATACAGCTCATTGTTTATGGTCGTGCAGGCTTTTGCTCTTCTCACTATCTATCTAGCCAGGACCTCATCACCCGGCAAGATTTCCTCTTTAAGGAATGAGAATATGGGTTGTGCCCATGTCGGCGTGGCTTTCTCCGGAAAAACTATGTTGTCAATTTCCATAATTTCCGCCAACATAACATCTTTGGGATTTTCCCTGTTCACCCGTGGGTCGGCCGAATTAATCCTTAAATAATTCGGGTCGTATTCTTTTTCAATTTCCATTGGGACATTTCCTTCTAACTGTTTAGCCGAGATACCAATTGACTCGGATTATGGCGAAGGTGTAATCGATGGTTTTCTCAGGTGCTCCAGAGCTATGCCTGGGGGAATTGATTGCCTAATCGATCCAAGTTTGACAGTGTATCCGCAGCGTCATTTTCCGCCCGAGGTATGTGATGAAACTCACACCCGTCAAAATAACCACTAATCTTTTACACATGAAACCTATACAGGGCCATATTCGCATCTAGTGCGTCCCAATTTCCTGATACTTGTTGTACTACGAGGTCTGAATCCCCGTAACATAGAATCCGACGTATGCCAATCTCTTTTGCCATCTTCAAGCCATGGACCAGTGCTCATACTCGGCAACATTATTTGATGCAGTAAAATGTATCTGCAACACGTATTTTGGCTGATTTTTTTTGGTGAACTCAGTACTATTCCTGCTCCTAGCCCATTTCTTAGCTTGGACCCGTCAAAATGCATTGTCCAATAGTTCGGATCTGGTAATGGGGGATCATACTGTACCTCAGCCCAATCCACAAAGAAGTCGGCCACTGCCTGAGACTTAATTGCATCTCGTCTATCAAACTGCGGAGCATAAGGTGATAACTCAATTGCCCATTTTGCTATTCGGCCACTCGCATCTTTGTTGCTTAATATCTCGGCTATGGGTGCTTCACAAATCACTTTTATCGGATGTTCTTCGAAGTAGTGTTTAAGTTTTTTCGCCGACATGTATACTCCATAAGCCATCTTCTGGTAGTGCGGGTAGTTCTGCTTTTGAGGCCGATAATACCTCACTTAGGTAATATACTGGCCTTTGTACTGATTTACCCTCTTCGTTCTGTTCCACGACAACTACCGCACATACCACTATGTTAGTAGCTGCCACATAGAGTAGCATAGGCTCTTTTGACAATGGAGAAGCCAAAATCGGTGCTGTGACCAACATCTTTTTTAACTCATGAAATGCATTATCGGCTTGCTGTGTCCAGACGAACTTGTCGGATTTTTTCATCAGTTGGTATAGAGGTAATGCTTTTTCCCCTAGCCAACATATGAATCGACTCAGAGAAGCAAGACATCCTGTAAATTTTTGTACATCGTTCAGACACCTCGGTAGTTCCATTCTTTCAACTGCTCGGATCTTAGTTGGATTTGCCTCTATACCTCGGTTGGACACGAGGAAACCGAGTAATTTTCCAGCCGGCACACCAAAGGTATATTTTTTCGGGTTAAGTTTCATTCGAAACCTTCTCAGGTTTGCGAATGTCTACCGAATATCTTCAAGGAGCGTTTTGCTCTCTTTGGTTTTTATAACGACATCGTCTACATATACTTGCACATTTTTTCCTATCTGGTCATGCAGACACTTTTGCATGCATCTTTGGTATGTTGATCCTGCATTACGCATGTCGAATGGCATGGTACGATAGTAATAAGCCCCGTACGGGGTGATAAACGCAGTCTTTATTTGATCAGCCGGGTTTAACGGTATCTGGTGGAAACCAGAATACGCGTCTACAAATGATAACAGCTCACATCCTGCGGTCGAATCAATGACTTGGTCTATCCTAGGTAAAGGAAAAGGATCTTTGGGACACGCTTTATTGAGGTTCATGTAATCGATGCACATTCGCCATACGACGGCTACATTTGGGTCATCCTTTTTCTTTTCTACCAACACCGGATTTGATAGCCAACCCGGATGAAGCACTTCCATGATAAACCCGGCTGCAAGGAGCCGAGCTATCTCATCCCCTATTATCTTTCTCCTGTCTTCGGCGAAGCGGCAAAGAGGTTGCTTCACCGGCCTTGCTCCTGGCCTTACATGCAAAGAGTGCTCAGCCAACTCCCTCGGGACACCTTGCAGGTCCTGAGTTGACCATGCAAAGATATCCCGATTCTCACGGAGGAAGTTGGTGAGCTCGCTTTCCTATTTGGCATCTAGGCCAGCACCAATTGTGATGGTGCGCTTTGGGAATTGATCATCAATTTGGATCTTATTCGTCTCCTTAGTCGGATGGAAAGATACACTCCCATGCGGATTGGCTAATACCGGCATATTAAGCTGTTCCGACTGAGCCAAAGCTGCCACTTCCTGAATCCTTCTTTTCTCTTGCAATTACCAATGACTTAGCCAGGTTTGACCCGTCCGAAGCACATTCCATCGATTTTCTGTAATCCCCAGCCACTGTTATTACCCCCTGAGGCCCTGACATCTTCATTTTCAAGTAGGTAATGTGGCAGCTGCTCATAAATTTAGCCAATGTCGGCCATCCGAGTAAAGCATGATAGCAACTTTCTAGGTCTACCACCTCGAACTCCAGATTTTCAGCTCTGCAATTCTCTCTTGTGCCAAATAACACATCTACTCGGACCTTCCCAATGGGTTCGCAGGAAAGTCCCGGCACTATCCCATGGAATGTGGTCCTTGTGGGCTGCAGCATATTCTGCGTTATTCCGAGCTTATGCATTGTATCCTTGTACATGATGTTGATACTACTTCCATTATCAATGAGTACCTTTGAGAATTTCACATTGATGCTAGGCACGACAAATGTCGGATCCAGTACCAATGCATACGATCTTGGGTTTGGCATTATCTTTGGGTGATCATTTATGCTCCAGGTTATCACTTGATCGGACCATGGCACGTATCTTGGTACTGCCGGCATAACTGCATTCACTTCCATATGTCGGCGTTGTACGCTCTGTCTATCTTGCTGTTTTTGTGGTGACGCACCATACCACTGCATGATGTAGTACACTATAGTCGTAGACATAACACTAATGAAACACCGTTCACTAGTATTACATCCCTCAGAGTAGTACAACAGAAACACAACAAGTCCAAGACATGACTATAGGCTACAACTCAACTCTTTACACAAGATCTAGAGAACACTTTAGGCTAAAGAGAGAGAGAAACTTCTTACGAAGAAGAAACAAGAATAAATAACTCATAACTACCATACTTATAAAACTAGTAGCTGAACTACTGGCTTGCGTTGCTGCTATTGCAATACTCTACAGAAGTAGGTTCTATGGTTAGAAATTCTATTCCTATCTAATTAGCAACTTCGTCTTCACTTGAGTTGATGTATATGCTCACTTCCTTGACTTCATTGAAGAGTTTTGGCTTTTAATGATGATTCCTGGAGCATAACTTGATGTAGTCATCGTTTGTACTGGCTTTAGAACCTATCAAGGGTTAAGAAGATACTTTGAGTACGAGCGTACTCAGCAAGTTCACTAGAAAAGGAGTGTTTGATGCACTATATCTACAGCCACAGACCATAGGTCGTAGGCAATGCAAGTTTTCATAAACATTTCTTCAAAGGTTGCTTTTATTCTGAAAAGCTATGTCCGTCAGCCTTCACGGGTTTACCAGAACCTTCATGGGGTTCCTTTCCCGCCGCGTTCACAGCTCCTTCTCGGAACAGGGAGTAACAAGTTACAGTTCTTACACTCTGCACAGGTGCGCCGCTTTACCCATGAGAGATCAAATCCTTGTTGCACAACCGGGCGATCTTTCCCGTCCACACTTCCTATGGTGTGGGGCCCAGAAGATGATCCAAGCCAATCACTGCCCCCTCCGCGACCTCGCATGTATCCTTGGTGTACACCATGCCCACATATTGAATTACGGCAATGGTTTGTACAAACCGTTAGATGCCAGAACTATCGTGGGACGTTGAGGGTTCTCACCCATATGCTGCATATCCTCTACGAATTACCAATTAATATGCACGCTACGAGTGATAAAAGCCACGACCTACACATCCGTCTACATGCGAGAGGAAGAAGATACAGCTGACTTCTCCGTCCCATTCCAAATCTCATGGTTAACCTCTGATATACGGCGCAAGAATCACTGGCGACATTGGTTGTTAAATCCTAGATAATATGTTCCTTTACCACCGGAACTTTCATAGTAGGTTATTACCTCATGGTAAATAACCGATAATCACATTATTATGAAAATAGTGTTTTCAGACCTTTTTCAAATGTAGGTGATGACAATACTAGATTTGTAAAATAATTTACAGGAAATAATCAAAGGACATGAGTAAGTGTGAACTTGCCTTTTGTGATTGTAAGATTATGCACTCACGGTCTTCGAGATGACATAAGATCCAATATCTGAAATCTGCATCATTGGTCCGGTAAGGACTAATGTTTTAAGAAGCAATATGCAGTTATGCATAAGTAATGCTATGCATTTTTGTAAAACTCCCAAATTGAATCCCCAATACTTTGAGTGAAGTGAATTCAAGTGATTCTTTTCAGATTTGGTTTATCTTCAAATTTTACTTTACAAGTAATGACCTTTATAAGGAACCTAAGTGTTAACAATCCAAAATATGTAAGTATAGTATAAGATGATGTGATTATGGTGAATTGTCATGTGGTGACTATGATATAAGTCCTTGGGATTGAGTTGTTAAGAGTTGAAGAACTTATTATGAGATTATTGTTTGAAGTGGCAAAAAGAATAACATTTGAAGAAAAGATTTCCTTCCTAAGGTTTAAACAACCCTGATAGTTCTTAGAATATGATGTATAGAATGTGATTGATGTTGTTTATGCTTGCTTGAATAGTTTGGACTTGAGATGCATTATGTCTTAATTGGAATAGACCAAAGTTAACTATGAAAACATAAGTAGTTTATTAGACATAATGTTTATAAGCTTTTGAGACTAAAGTTAACTTTAAAAGGTTAAGTAACTTAAGATGTAATATATTTTAATTAGTCCCCAGTTTTAGATTTATGATAGGTATAACTAAGGTGTGGAATTATTCACTTTATATTTAAGTGAATGATTTATATTAAATTTGTTTTGCTTATTAAGAAAATACTTTGTATTTATCTAATGGGAGCATAATTAGATTATCTTAGTAATTTGTTAGAATTTAAAGTTATGTTAATAATGGTTAAGATATAATGATTATTCACCATAATATGTAAATGGGTGATACCCAATGTTTATTTAAAAGGGATTCTTAATAAGATTTTTAAAAGAATATTTTAAAGTTAAAGGTTATACTTAAATTTGATTATGAATTTAAGTTATAGGTTTGGAATTTAGTACAAAGACACTAATTTCTCAAGGTTTTATAAAAATTATGATTATTTCTTACATAAGAATTGTTTTTCAAGAATTCACAAAATAGGTATTAGGTAAGGATTTATTATTTAAAATATTAGAGACTTTCCTAATAATATATTTAATATTTTTCTAGTGTAATATATTTATTCAAGACCTTGAAAATGAATTTTATTTTATTTTAGGTATTATATTTATTTTTATAAAATTTCATTTAAGATTTAATGGTGTTAATAATTGTTTTACTTTATTTTTATTTTAAACAAATAAAGTTATATTTTTATTAGGTAGATATTATTTTTGTGAACATTTTCATATACTATATGTATTTTTAGGATATTTATTTATTTTTCTACAGCTAATATTGTATTAAGGCTATCTTGGTAATTATTATCTCCTTTTTCTTTTTATTTATTTTCTTGATATCATTTTACCTTGGTCCCACCAGTCAGTCTGGCCCATGGTTGGGCTAGACCAACCCGATTGGTGGACCAAGCCGGTCAAACCGACCCACTCGGTCTAGTGCGTCCTCCTCCTCGCTCGAATCCCTCTCTCTCTCTCTCTAGGCGATCCCCTGGTGCCGCCGCCGTTCCTTGATCCTGGCCGGCTCCGGCCACCACGGCCACCATCGTGGTGTGAAATGATGCGGTGGATGACGCTGCATCAATGGCCCCAGCTAGATTTGATGCTCGAGCTCTCTCCAAGCCGCGCTTCCCTCTCCGATGGCTAGGGTTTGCGCTGTTGCCGAGGATGTGGTGCTCCAACGCTCCTCTGGCGTCGCCCTGGTGCCTTGGTGAGGAGATGGTGTCGTCTTCCTCACTGTGATCCCTATGAACGTGGCTTGGCGCGGGTTGCAGCGCCCTCTGGGTGCTCCCCATGCCGCCGTGTTCACCCTCGACGTCGGCCATTGCTTCCTCTTCACACTCTAGCGAGGACCACGGGTAAGTTTTCCCCTTTTCACTCTCTGGTCTTCTTTGCTCAAACTGATCTCCCTCTGATGTTGCTTCTATTTTCGGTGACCAACCTCAGTTAGGGCTGTTACTCTATTGTAGATATTGTATGAATTTATGGCTTGTTGGGTAGAGGTTGGCCATGTCTAACTTAAATAATAAAACATCTCTATACTCTAGAGCCGATACCAATACTCTAACTAGGCTTGTTTTTTACTTATCTGTGAGTGGCATTCATGTTGTTACTTTCGCTGTTATCTGAACATGCTTGGGTTGATCTTGTGAATAGAGTGTTCTTTTGAATATTAATAAAAGCATTATTTAATTTGCATTCACTATATAAGTGATATGTACATAGAATAAGTAAATGTGAAAATAATCTGTTTGTTTCCTAGATACTAAACAGATCAATCTCTTGATCAGACACATGTGTGTGTGGAATGCTGAATTGCTGGATCTACTCTATCTGGTTCAGCTATTGGGTAATCATTAATTCCTTTTGGTCTATAAGCAGGAATATTAGTAGATGAATTAGGTGCTTTAGCAGTGTGTGACTGGCTATAGGTGATTTTTAAATGAAATTTTAGTTGAGCTTGAATTCATCGAATCTTTATATCCAGGAATGTTTCTTGTGGCTTCTGGGCTTGTGTCTCATTGCTGTGGTACCTCCAAGGAAGATGCACAGTAATAAGAACATGTGCACATGATCTGCTGCTGCCTCTTAGATCAAATGTGAAGGTGTCAATCTGATACCACTGTAGGGGTTCGTAGCATGGAAAACAAAAAATTTCTATCGCATGCAAACAAACAAGCCAAGATCTATCTACTAGATTGTAGCAACGAGTCAATAGAGGAACTCACCCTCAAAGATTCCAAAGTGGTTAACGAGAGCAGATTCTCGTGGGTGATGTAGTCGTACGCTTGTCGATCTCAAGATCGTGTAGACGATCCTTCCGGCGCTGCGTTTCGGCAGCGCTTCCGCAGTCGGTCACATGTTCGGTACTCGATGAAGACCTTCCTCTCCCCTGTTCCAGCAGGCAGCGGAGGTTGTAGTGCTCTCCTCACGATTCCGGCAGCACGACGATGTGGTGTCAGAAGTAGAGGGGAGATCCCGCAGGGCTTCGCCTTAAGCCGGTGCGAGTATGGTGGAGCAAGAGAGGTTCCTTGGCGATCTAGGGTTTAGAAGCACCAAGGGGGAGGCTTGGCCGGCGGATAGGGTTTGGGAAAAACCCTAACTCGTCGAGTTGGTGGTGCCCTAGGCGGCGGCTCAAGGAGGTGTTGGCGCCGGCGGCTTGGGGTTAGGGTTTTTGGTGTGAGGGGTAGGGGGCGCCCTACCCCTCCTTATATAGGTGGAGGGTGGCCGGTTGGGAGGAGGGAGTCCTCCCCCAACTCGTCCTCCTTCGTCGGCGGGTGGAGGGAGGAGGACTTCCTCCCCAAGTAGGTTTCCTACTCTCCCTCCACCAAGCAAACTTGTCGTTTGACTTTTCAAATTGGCGTTTGACTTTCAAACTAGGATTTGATTTCTCCCTTTATTTTGCCCAGCCAAGAGACCTAGTACATGATGCAACCATTCCATATTGTTATGACACATTCCCCTACGGAGTGCCGGACCTTTCGGACCCTTCTAGAACATTCCTGGTGAAAACACCGGAATCATTCCCCAACTCCGAAACAGGACTTTCCTTATATGAATCTTATTCTCCAAACCACTCCGGATCTCCTCGTGATATCCCGGATCCCATCCGAGACTCCGAACAACATTCGGTCTCTTACTCATCATTCCATAGCTACTCAACAACATCGAATCCTTAAGTGTGTCTCTCTACGGTTCGTGAATTATGCGGACATGACCGAGACACTTCTCCGATCAATAACCAATAGAGGAATCTGGAAATTCATATGGCTCCCACATATTTCTACCGATCAAATGAACCACTTACATACGGTACCAATTTCTCTTTGTCTCACGATAGTTTACTTATACGAGGTTTTGATCGTCGGTATCTCTGCATACCTAGTTCAACCTCGTTACTGATAAGTACTCTTTTCTCGTTCCCGTGGTATGTGATCCCTTGTGAGCTAGTCACATGCTTGCAAGCCAATTGGATGACATTCCATCAAGAGGGCCCAGAGTATATCTATCCGTCCTGTGGATGGACAAATCCCACTCTTGATCCATGTGCCTCAAACCATACTTTCTGAACACTCAATGCCACCTTTATAGCCACCCGGTTACGGTGTGGTGTTTGATGTCATCAAAGCATACTTCCGGTGATGGTGATTAGCATGATCTCATGGTCGAAGGAATTAGGTTACTATGTATCAGAAAGCATATAGCAATTGAACTATTAAAATGACTTGATCTTTATGCTACACTTATCTATAGGAGTATGTCCATCATACCATTCTCCTAATGATATGACCTTGTTATTAACAACATCTCAAATGTTCATGATCAAGAAACCATGATCATCTATTAATCAACAAGCAAGTATTATAAAGAGGCTTTACTAGGGACTCTAATTTAGTTTACAAATCACACAAGTATTAATGTTTCCGGTTAATACTATTATAGCATGAATGTAAACATTTATCATAAACACAAAGATATAATAATAACTACATTTATTATTGCCTCTAGGGCATATCTCCAACAGTGAAGTGTGCACCTGAATCTTTGATGCGGTTACTTTTGTTCTAAAATATAGAATGATTCTTGGATGTTCTTGAATATCTAAGAAAGTGATTTATTATTTTACTTGATGAAGAACTAATGTTCTAGTTTAAAGACTAGATTAAGGATGTGGAAAAAATGAACGAGTGATTGTGCCTGAGGTGCAATTTCCAATTCTTTTGGATTTTTGCCCAGCAATCCTTCATGCTTGCTGGTTTATGAAAATATGGTCTATAGGCTTTTATGGTTTTGGTATGAATGGTATAAGTGTGCTATATCCCCTGCCTATGATGCAAAGGCTAAGGCCAGATTACAACCAAGAACAGATACTATCTTGTGGCTTTTATTCTCTATGATGAGCCTTACATAGCAACTTTGTGCAAGACTGAGAGTAACTTTTATTTCAATTCCTACTTGGGATTTTTGAGTATGCAAGCTTAAGTTAAAACTGATAAGAACATAAATTGTGCTTTTGGTATATTCACCTATTGTTTGTAAAGTAGATGCTTCTCTAGTACTTGTGTTCTTGTGGCTGTTCTTGATTAGCTATGGTGATATCCTTTGATCTGATAACTTTTCCTTGATGAGCTTGATCTTGATCAGCTAGGCTGCTATTCCACCTCCTTACTTGGCTTAATCTGCTCTTGGATGGCTTTACTAAGCAACCAGGGTTAGATATATGGTGCTAATCTAGATGGGTGATCTTATGGTGATGAGCAAGAACAAGTGTTGTTCCTGGTGATGAGAGATGTGCTCTAGAGTGTGGAAATGGAATAGTAACTTTGCTGCTACTTCTGGTTCACTCCCCTTATATACAGAAATTGATTCCTTCTTGTCTACTTCTTGGGTTAATGTTGTGTTGACAACACAACATTTGTATGCTGATGTGTGAGCTGCTTACAACTGGCCCCCACTGGGGTGCAAGTTTCCACCCCTAGATATTTTTCTATGGATGGGATCAAGGAATGATGGATATTTTCTGGTTGTAACATTTTCTTTTCTACTTTACATTCTAGGTGTAAATGTTGATTTAGCTTCTACTGATGTGGATATTCCTGGTTGGCTGTCATTCTTTATATTTGCTAAAGTTGTCACTGTAAGAATTAGCCAGTCTAGATAATTATTGCTAAACTTGACTAGCATGTATATTTGACTTCTTGTTTCATTTAAGTTTAAACTTAGCTAGAGCTAGAGGGTATTATAGCTTGCCTAAGATTGGAAAATTGGTTACTTTGACCCACAGATACCTCTCTCTATTTCAAGTGTATAGAAGCATTTGATCCATGTCCTAGATGTTGCCTAGATTTGGTAATGCCCTCTGGTTCTAGGTTGTGGAATTTAGGAGTACTTCCTAAATTCCCTAACTAAGTTTAATAAATTAAATTGCCTCACCTATGGTGGGGCAAACATTTTAACATTACAAAATGTTTCTTTTCTTTTGTTGTTTATTCTGCAGGAATGAAGATAAGGAGAAGAAAAGAAGATACAAGATTTAGCTTAGGCCCAATAGTTAAGGTTTTAGTATAGGTTCTTATATTTGTTGTAAATTTTATTTTATCCTTTTATTGCAACAACAATGTAACATTGTCTTATGTAATAAAGTATTCCATTATTGTTTTATTTGTAACTTGTATTTATTAAATGTTTATACCTTACTTATAAATAAGAATTCAATTCTTATTTATTAGTAAAATTCATTTCTTAATTGTAATTTACTCTTATTCTTTTATTGTAAAAGAAAAATGCAATACTTAATGTATTCTTATAAGAAAGGATTCTTTTATATCAATATTATAATCATTTCCCTTTACTTAATTATTGCATTATTATTTCTGAATTTCCAAATTCAAAATTAGAATTGAATTTGGAATTCAAAGTAAATTTCAAATTTTACCCCTCCAAAAACACATATAATATTTAAAGGTCATGTCAAAATCTTTTGCACCTGTTCTGATGTTCCTATTAGAACAAGAGAGATATCGATTCCTCTATAGCTTCATTAGTTTTGCGAGAAAATTATCCGGATTTTATTATGCATGAATGCAATGCACAACCCTGTGTTCGGCTTATTTCTAAGCTCTATTGCTGGGATGTTACAGACTCTCCCCCTTAAAATAAACTTCATCCTCGAAGTTCGTAAACTCTCACATTTCAGAGTAAGGAATTGACTTGTATTGGGTACTGTATTTGTCCACTTCATGGTAACCTTAAATGGAAGTAATGATAGTATTCCATATCCAGATCCTTTTCTTGAATTTCTACCATACTTGGCAATCTTTAATCTTGTTGTCTCCGATACTCCAAAGTTCCTTTTACTTTAGTCCCTTAAGGCTATGTCTTTATTATAATTCCTTAAATTTGGGGTCTCTTCTTTAGTTCCTTATTTTGATTAGGTATCCTAATCCAATTCTTTTACTTGATCTATGAACTTCCGTACTATACTGTGTAAGGTATAGGGAGTCTCACTAAAACGGGGTTTTAAATTTTTATTATCCAATAGTTATAGTCAAAAGACTAATCTTTGATTTATCATTGTATGAGTTGTACTGGTAGTCCTTCCGAAGATTGGATTTGAACACATTTAGTCCATACCCATCGGAATTTCTTATTCTCTACACATGCCCAATTGGATGTGCTTTATTACCTCTTAAGGATCACTTAAGAGTTGTTTCTTCTAGAATTAGTCTGTTAGGATTAATCTTGTATCACCCGATAGTACTTCTTTAACTTCCATTGATTAACTACCTCAAGGTTTGAGTACTACTACCTTGAAATAAACTCTGATCTTTCATCCAGACACACTTCAGAGAGTACCTTTCTGATGATTATCTTTTAACCTTATGAAAATAAGGCTTGTTGTTGTTATAGGTTAGTCCTTCTTATCCAACCTTTATTTGGAAAGTTAGATAACAATACTTCCACAGATTGTTTACTCTCCCCCTTAGGGTTTACTAATGGTCTCTAAATTGTCTTATAAAGTATTTCTTGATTTTATAAATAGAATATTGGTCTCTATCCAGCTTATACTCTACCTAGTCAGGGTCGTATGAAAGACTATACGGTGTATCCACACAATTGTGGATCTCCGAAGTGAATCTTTCAGCATTATTTGTCTTACTTACGATGTGGACATTTTCACTTTGATAGGTCAACTTTCGCGAAGAGTCTCGAAAGACGGTCGCTCTTAATTTTTATACTCCTTTGTGTCTTACTTAACTTAGGCCAAATTTTATGCTCTTTATGCAACTTATAAGAAGATCTGGTTAACTATGTCAACCAACATCGGTTGCGGACAAGATACCAACTATGGATCAAATACCAGCTACGGATATTTACCAGCTGCGAACCATCCTAGGGTATATGTATTATCCTATGGTTTCCGATATACCTCTGACATTCTCTCTGAATTGTCAGATCTTGAATACCATTCTGGTTTCAAAGCTTCTTCTTTGTATTTATTCATGATACTTCCATGAACTTGCTTAATAACTCCATTCACTTCTTAGCCAAATTACCTATTTTGATTGAACTTTAAGTTCTTCGCTTCTTGTTGCTGACTAATAATGATCTAAGCTTGATCCATCCTCCAAATTGAGTTGATAATCCTTACACTTGGCCTCATTCTCCATGTAAGTCTTCATTTTGGGTCTTTGAAATTCGTCACTCCCTTACACGAATTCCCTTACTCTATCTAGGTATATAACATCAAGTAGTGACTGGATGTTGCAACATGCACTTTCACACTAAGTCAAACTTCATGTACAGATCTATTCAATCAAGAAGATCCAAGAAAAAAACAAATAAATCCAAATGTGGTACATATAACACACAATATTCTAAGCCCTGAATATAGTAGTTGAGTATAATATCTCTAGAATTCGGGCTTAGTTGTGTAGTATATGACACCTCCTCATATAGGTTTACATTGTGATACTTAGCACATAAAGTCAACTAACCTTTATCTCAATATTTACCCAAATTGCTCAAGTGCAACATCATAATATTAAGCAAAGTGGTCTCAATTTGGTTTTGGCTAACCTTTGGTTTCACCTTTGGAATTATTAACTATGTTCAACCTTTCTTTATTATCCAACTAACCTCAGATGATCTCTCCAAATGACTAATCAGATTCTATTTGTTAACTTAAACCAAAGATTATTAGAATTTTTTAGCACCCATGACTTCTATCATAACTCTACTATGTAATTTTCATACTTCTACTCCAAGATAATTCACTAAGTACTTGTCATACTTACACTTACATCATGGTCTCGGAGCTAATCTCACCATGATCTCATTATGCTTTCCCACTTTATCATGATTTAAAAGCTAATCTCACCATGATACTTTACTTCTCACAGTATGATCATTGATCTTTGACATAATTTCACTCCTTCATGTAGCATTCCTAAATGAATACCACATGATTACTAGCCAATACAACTATACATACTCTAATGGTCTTCATTATTTTGTCTTTGGTTATCAACTAACACTAAGATTCCACTGTCTTACATGAATTCTAAGGTTGGCTACCCCATTAAGACTACTTCAATTGATGTCTTGCACTTTCTTACAGTATCTTGGTGGTTTATGTCTCCCTCGGAAGACACTAAAGAGCACTATACTAAGATAAAATAGATAACTACTCCTAAGAAAGATGACTTAAGCATCCAGCTTAAGTGTGACAAGGTTTATCCTCAAGTGGATACTCATCACAAGCGATAAGAATATTTGGTTTAGATAAGATGGCTCCTATAGTCACTATCCAACCTACAGATCTTCCTAAAAGGGTTTCAATCCTAAGGTCAAAGCATATGCTCTGATACCAACTACAGTGACCCAGCATACCAATGCATGATGTAGTACACTATAGTCGTAGACATAACACTAATGAAACACCGTTCACTAGTATTACATCCCTCAGAGTAGTACAACAAAAACACAGCAGGTCCAAGACATTACTATAGGTTACAACTCAACTCTTTACACAAGATCCAGAGAACACTTTAGGCTAAAGAGAGAGAGAAATTTCTTACGAAGAAGAATCAAGAATAAATAACTCAGAACTACCATACTTATAAAACTAGTAGCTGAACTACTGGCTTGCATTGCTGCTATTGCAATACTCTACAGAAGTAGGTTCTATGGTTAGAAATTCTATTCCTATCTAATTAGCAACTTCGTCTTCACTTGAGTTGATGTATATGCTGACTTCTTGACTTCATTGAAGAGTTTTGGCTTTTAATGATGATTCCTAGAGCATAACTTGATGTAGTCATCGTTTGTACTAGCTTTAGAACCTAGCAAGGGTTAAGAAGATACTTTGAGTACGAGCGTACTCAGCAAGTTCACTAGAAAAGGAGTGTTTGATGCACTATATCTACAGCCACAGACCATAGGTCGTAGGCAATGCAAGTTTTCATAAACATTTCTTCAAAGGTTGCTTTTATTCTGAAAAGCTATGTCCGTCAGCCTTCACGGGTTTACCAGAACCTTCATGGGGTTCCTTTCCCGCCGCGTTCACAGCTCCTTCTCGGAACAGGGAGTAACAAGTTACAGTTCTTACACTCTGCAGAGGTGCGTCACTTTACCCATGAGAGATCAAATCCTTGTTGCACAACCGGGCAATCTTTCCCGTCCACACTTCCTATGGTGTGGGGCCCAGAAGATGATCCAAGCCAATCACTGCCCCCTCCGCGACCTCGCATGTCTCCTTGGTGTACACCATACCCACATATTGAATTACGGCAATGGTTTGTACAAACCGTTAGATGCCAGAACTATCGTGGGACGTTGAGGGTTCTCACCCATATGCTGCATATCCTCTATGAATTACCAATTAATATGCACGCTACGAGTGATAACAGCCACGACCTGCACATCCGGCTACATGCGAGAGGAAGAAGATAGAGCTGACTTCTCCGTCCCATTCCAAATCTCATGGTTAACGCGTGATATACGGCGCAAGAATCACTGGCGACATTGGTTGCTAAATCCTACATAATATGTTCCTTTACCACCAAAACTTTCATAGTAGGTTATTACCTCATGGTAAATAACCAATAATCACATTATTATGAAAATAGTGTTTTCGGACCTTTTTCAAATGTAGGTGATGACAATACTGGATTTGTAAAATACATTACAGAAAATAATCAAAGGACATGAGCGAGTGTGAACTTGCCTTTTGTGATTGTAAGATTATGCACTCACGGTCTTCGAGACGACATAAGATCCAATATCTGAAATCTGCATCATTGGTCCGGTAAGGACTAATGTTTTAAGAAGCAATATGCAGTTATGCATAAGTAATGCTATGCATTTTTGTAAAACTCCCAAATTGAATCCCCAATACTTTGAGTGAAGTGAATTCAAGTGATTCTTTTCAGATTTGGTTTATCTTCAAATTTTACTTTACAAGTAATGACCTTTATAAGGAACCTAAGTGTTAACAATCCAAAATATGTAAGTATAGTATAAGATGATGTGATTATGGTGAATTGTCATGTGGTGACTATGATATAAGTCCTTGGGATTGAGTTGTTAAGAGTTGAAGAACTTATTATGAGATTATTGTTTGAAGTGGCAAAAAGAATAACATTTGAAGAAAAGATTTCCTTGATAGTTCTTTGAATATGATGGATAGAATGTGTTTGATGTTGTTTATGCTTGCTTGAATAGTTTGGACTTGAGATGCATTATGTCTTAATTGAAATAGACCAAAGTTAACTATGAAAACATAAGTAGTTTATTAGACATAATGTTTATAAGCTTTTGAGACTAAAGTTAACTTTAAAAGGTTAAGTAACTTAAGATGTAATATATTTTAATTATTCCCTAGTTTTAGATTTATGATAGGTATAACTAAGGTGTGGAATTATTCACTTTATATTTAAGTGAATGATTTAGATTAAATTTGTTTTGCTTATTAAGAAAATACTTTGTATTTATTTAATGGGAGCATAATTAGATTATCTTAGTAATTTGTTAGAATTTAAAGTTATGTTAATAATGGTTAAGATATAATGATTATTCACCATATTATGTAAATGGGTGATACCCAATGTTTATTTAAAAGGGATTCTTAATAAGATTTTTAAAAGAATATTTTAAAGTTAAAGGCTATACTTAAATTTGATTATGAATTTAAGTTATAGGTTTGGAATTTAGTACAAAGACACTAAGTGCTCATGGTTTTATAAAAATTATGATTATTTCTTACTTAAGAATTGTTTTTAAAGAATTCACAAAATAGGTATTAGGTAAGGATTTATTATTTAAAATACTAGAGACTTTCCTAATAATATATTTAATATTTTTTAGTGTAATATATTTATTCAAGACCTTGAAAATGAATTTTATTTATTTTTAGGTATTATCTTTATTTTATAAAATTTCATTTAAGATTTAATGGTGTTAATAATTGTTTTACTTTATTTTAATTTTAAACAAATAAAGTTATATTTTTATTAGGTAGATATTATTTTTGTGAACATTTTGATATACTATATGTATTTTTAGGATTTTTATTTATTTTTATACAACTAATATTGTATTGAGGCTATCTTGGTAATTATTATCTCCTTTTTCTTTTTATTTATTTTCTTGATATCATTTTACCTTGGTCCCACCAGTCAGTCTGGCCCATGGTTGGGCTAGACCAACCCGATTGGTGGACCAAGCCGGTCAAACCGACCCACTCGGTCTAGTGCGTCCTCCTCCTCGCTCGAATCCCTATCTCTCTCTAGGCGATCCCCTGGTGCCGCCGTCGCCGTTCCTTGATCCTGGCCGGCTCCGACCACCACGGCCGCCATCGTGGTGTGAAATGATGTGGTGGATGACGCTCCATCAATGGCCCCAGCTCGATTTGATGCTCGAGCTCTCTCCTAGCCGCGCTTCCCTCTCTGATGGCTAGGGTTTGCGCTGTTGCCGAGGATGTGGTGCTCCGACGCTCCTCTGGCGTCGCCCTGGTGCCTTGGTGAGGATATGGTGTCGTCTTCCTCACTGTGATCCCTATGAACGCGGCTTGGCGCGGGTTGCAGCGCCCTCTGGGTGCTCCCCATGCAGCCGTGTTCATCCTCGACGCTGACCATTGCTTCCTCTTCACACTCTAGCGAGGACCACGGGTAAGTTTTCCCCTTTTCACTCTCTGGTGTTCTTTGCTCGAACTGATCTCCCTCTGATGTTGATTCTGTTTTCGGTGACCAACCTCAGTTAGGGCTGTTACTCTATTATAGATATTGTATGAATTTATGGCTTGTTGGGTAGAGGTTGGCCATGCCTAACTTCAATAATAAAACATCTCTATACTCTAGAGCCGATACCAATACTCTAACTAGGCTTGTTTTTTACTTATCTGTGAGTGGCATTCATGTTGTTACTTTCGCTGTTATCTGAACATGCTTGGGTTGATATTGTGAATAGAGTTTTCTTTTGAATATTAATAAAAGCATTATTTAATTTGCATTCACTATATAAGTGATATGTACATAGAATAAGTAAATGTGAAAATAATCTGTTTGTTTCCTAGATACTAAACAGATCAATCTCTTGATCAGACACATGTGTGTGTGGAATGCTGAATTGCTGGATCTACTCTATCTGGTTCAGCTATTGGGTAATCATTAATTCCTTTTGGTCTATAAGCAGGAATATTAGCAGATGAATTAGGTGCTTTAGCAGTGTGTGACTGGCTATAGATGATTTTTAAATGAAACTTTTAGCTGAGCTTGAATTCTTTGAATCTTTATATCCAGGAATGTTTCTTGTGGCTTCTGGGCTTGTGTCTCATTGTCGTGGTACCTCCAAGGAGGATGCACAGTAATAAGAACATGTGCACATGATCTGCTGCTGCCTCTTAGATCAAATGTGAAGGTGTGAAGTGTGCACCTGAATCTTTGATGCAGTTACTTTTGTTCTAAAATATAGAATGATTCTTGGATGTTCTTGAATATCTTCGAAAGTGATTTATTATTTTACTTGATGAAGAACTGATGTTCTAGTTTAAAGACTAGATTAAGGATGTGGAAAAAATGAATGAGTGATTGTGCCTGAGGTGCAATTTCCAATTCTTTTGGATTTGTGCCCAGCAATCCTTCATGCTTGCTGGTTTATGCAAATATGGTTTGTAGGATTTTATGGTTTTGGTATGAATGGTATAAGTGTGCTATAGCCCCTGCCTATGATGCAAAGGCTGAGGGCAGATTACAACCAAGAATAGATACTATCTTGTGGCTTTTATTCTCTATGACGAGCCTTGCATAGCAACTCTATGCAAGACCGGGAGTAACTTTTATTTCAATTCCTAATTGCGATTTTTGAGTGTGCAAGCTTAAGTTAAAACTGATAAGAACATAAATTATGCTTTTGGTATATTCACCTATTGTTTGTAAAGTAGATGCTTCTCTAGTACTTGTGTTCTTGTGGCTGTTCTTGATCAGCTATGGTGATATCCTTTGATCTGATAACTTTTCCTTGATGAGATTGATTTTGATCATCTGGCCTGCTATTCCACCTCCTTACTTGGCTTAATCTGCTCTTGGATGGCTTTACTAAGCAACCAGGGTTAGATATATGGTGCTAATCTAGATGGGTGATCTTATGGTGATGAGCAAGAACAAGTGTTGTTCCTGGTGATGAGAGATGTGCTCTAGAGTGTGGAAATGGAATAGTAACTTTGCTGCTACGGCTGGTTCACTCCCCTTATATACAGAAATTGTTTCCTTCTTGTCTACTTCCTAGGTTAATGTTGTGTTGACAGCACAACATTTGCATGCTGATGTGTGAGCTGCTTACAACTGGCCCCCACTGGGGTGCAAGTTTCCACCCCTATATATTTTTCTATGGATGAGATCAAGGAATGATGGATATTTTCTGGTTGTAACATTTTCTTTTCTACTTTACATTCTAGGTGTAAATGTTGATTTAGCTTCTACTGATGTGGATATTCCTGGTTGGCTGTCATTCTTTATATTTGCTAAAGTTGTCACTGTAAGAATTAGCCAGTCTAGCTAATTATTGCTAAACTTGACTAGCATGTATATTTGACTTCTTGTTTCTTTTAAGTTTAAACTTAGCTAGAGCTAGAGGGTATTATAGCTTGCCTAAGATTGGAAAAATTGGTTACTTTGACCCACAGATACCTCTCTCTATTTCAAGTGTATAGAAGCATTTGATCCATGTCCTAGATAATGCCTAGATTTGGTAATGCCCTCTGGTTCTAGGTTGTGGAATTTAGGAGTACTTCCTAAATTCCCTAACTAAGTTTAATAAATTAAATTGCCTCACCTATGGTGGGGCAAACATTTTAACATTACAAAATGTTTCTTTTCTTTTGTTGTTTATTCTGCAGGAATGAAGATAAGGAGAAGAAAAGAAGATACAAGATTTAGCTTAGGCCCAATAGTTAAGGTTTTAGTATTGGTTCTTATATTTGTTGTAAATTTTATTTTATCCTTTTATTGCAACAACAATGTAACATTGTCTTATGTAATAAAGTATTCCATTATTGTTTTATTTGTAACTTGTATTTATTAAATGTTTATACCTTACTTATAAATAAGAATTCAATTCTTATTTATTAGTAAAATTCATTTCTTAATTGTAATTTACTCTTATTCTTTTATTGTAAAAGAATAATGCAATACTTAATGTATTCTTATAAGAAAGGATTTTTTATATCAATATTATAATCATTTCCCTTTACTTAATTATTGCATTATTATTTCTGAATTTCAAAATTCAAAATTAGAATTGAATTTGGAATTCAAAGTAAATTTCAAAATTTACCCCTCCAAAAACACATATAATATTTAAAGGTCATGTCAAAATCTTTTGCACCTGTTCTGATGTTCCTATCAGAACAAGAGAGATATCAATCCCTCTATAGCTTCATTAGTTTTGCGCGAAATTTATCTGGGTTTTCTTATGCATGAATGCAATGCACAACCCCGTGTTCAGCTTATTTCTAAGCTCTATTGCTGGGATGTTACAGTTTTGTTGTGAACACACAATACGATTGATGATGTTCCCTGTAATCATTACATCCGTTGTTCGCGGGGTTTCCCCTTCCGTCATGATTCTGATTTATCACTTGGTGTACTACATCCGTCCAGTCCGAGTTATCGTACCTCAGAGGGGGTGGTGGTAACATTAACTGTTGCGTATTTGCCCCGGTTAGTTGTGGCTGCTGCTGTTGATGTACTTGATGAGGAGGTGCTTGTATGCCCGCCGAGTTTCCCATTGCATTTTTCATCCAAGCGCACTGGCGAGTAGTGTGATTGGCTGGTTTGGCTAGGTTAGGCGTGTGGAACTTACACGGTTGATCCAACATGGATTCAAATGTGTACTCTGGCCTTTTCTGCCATTGCTTCTTCTATTCCGATGTCCACTGCCTTTTCCCTTCATTCCTCGGCATCCACTACTGAGGACTATTCTTCTGCCGTTGATTGTTCCCATGACTCGGCTGATCCTGCACAACTGTTGCCACCTGATTGGAAGCATATATGTAATCCAGCCTCTCGTCCCTTCTTCTGCCTCCGTATTCATTACGCCGCGATGATCCGGCTCCATCTCTAGCATAATGATCCTGCTGCTCCCGATGTTCTGCCGACATTAACTCTGGTTGAGTCAGATCACCTAAGGCGTATGAATCTGCTATCCTGATGGTTTCCGTCAATGTAGTTGGCATATATCTTTGCAACCTCTGCCATAACACACTTGCATATCTGCAGCCCTAAGCAAACCATGCTATCGCTTGAGATTCTATGACACCTTCGCATGAGTTTCTGAGGTTGCACCACCGAGTCAAGAATTCTCTATCTGTTTCATTTGGCTTCTGCTTGCACATTGCGAGATGTTGTGGCCTGTTTGGCCTCTTATATGTACTGGTGAAATTGCTGACAAACATTTCTTTAAAATCTAACCAACAGTTGATGCTTCCTGATGGTAAAATTCAGCCATACTCTGGCTGGTCCTTCCAGCATCTGTGGGACGTATCTTACGGCCCATCGTAAATTTCCGCCAGCTATTTTCATTGCGTGGCATAGTTAATTAACCAATCTTGTGGCTTCGTACTCCCATTGTACGTTTTCGTGCCCCTTGCCAACTGGAAGTTCGACACGGGTGGTTCGCCCATGATCCGAGGTCCAAAATATGCCGGACCAGGTGGACCCTGTTCTTCTAACAAATCGGATCGATACAATCTGTCCAACTTCAATCTTGCGTCAATTGACGGCAAGTTCCTGTAGATAATTCTCTCTTGTACTCCATAGTGACTTTGTCCACCATGCTCTGCATAATCCATGTCGGAGTAGCCATCATTGTATCTATCATTCGCCTGATTTTGCGGAGCTGGTCTTGCTTCTCGTTCTGCCCGAGGTTCATACCTCGGCTGGGGCTCCTGCGGGGGTACCTCCTCCCTTCCGCCGGGTTATTTTTCTCATGGTTTTCTCTTCCGAGGTTTCCGTGCTCTCTGTTGGCATGGTCGGGATTTCTATCACCACTGTTACCTCGGCTCGTATTGCCTCTATTCTCATTGACCTTCTCGGCCACTGCCGGATCATACATGACAATTTGCTTATTTATTTTCCCCGAATTCACTGCTCTGTCTTTTCGCGCATTGTTTTCGGGTGAGGATGCTACTGCCGCAGATAGTGCGGGGGCAGCTCCTGCCGAATGAACCATACGAGAAGCTCCTGGCTTCGCCGGGTCAGCCCTAAGCATTTCCTCATTCTGCTGGTTCACAATGCACACCAGCTCATTTACTCTTTCTTGCTGTTTTTACCGGGCTTCCCCACTTAACCCTTCCAACTCCAGGGCTGCGGCATTTGCTGCCCTGCGGTTCTTTGCCGGGGTACTATACCTCGGCAAGCCTGGATCGATTGAGTCATCTGGACGAGCCTCGTTCTCTTTGTTGATATCATTCATGAGGTTCTTTCCTCTTAATCTCAACTCATCTACTCGGTTAGGTGCCACTTCTAGTTTGTTTGCCCTAGCGTACTCTCGCAGGGTCCTGTTTAAGGATTCCCGCAAGGCCGACACCTTTTTTTTGCCTCTACTAGCACTTTTGTCTAGTTTCTTCTAACTCCGCATGTGCGTTTGCCGGGTCAAGTATCGGTTCTACAGGCGTGGTTAGGTTATCTATAGTTGCATGAAGGATATTCTCTGGTCTCTCTAGCGGTGGCGATCTTACCCTTGCCGCCTTTGGAGTCACATCCTGCACTTCGGTCCCCCTGGTTGCTAGGGGATCTACCTCGGTGGGGTTTGGAGTTGCCTGCTTCGTGGCTACCTGTCCTCCTGTCGCCGGGTCCTTGCTTGGTCCGGCGCCTGCTCCCGCTGCTGGTGTCGGGGCCGTCATCATCACCTCGACGCTGCCTGCGGGGCGAACTCCACGCGGACCGCTGGCAACATAGAGGGGAGGTTCTCCCGCCTCGATGACTCGACGCGGGTAGACGCAGGAAGTGTCAACACCGACGTAGACCTTGTGAGCGCCCAGGTTGATGAAGACTCCGTTGCGCGGGGGTGCTTTCCTCCTAAAGCCATCGGCGTTATCACTGACATAGTCCCATATATCAAATCTCTGGACTAAGCCAGAAACAACCCGCTTGCCGATGTGGATGAAGTTTCCCGTCCGGATCTTGACTCCAGCTAGCACCGCTGCTGGCCCCACGGTGGGCGCCAACTGTCGTGGTGGTGGCACGACAGATGCCATGGGTAGGCTAAAGTATGGGGCCAATGGATGCTAGAGGGATCCGGGAAGGGAAGATGTAGTGATTTCTACACTCAAATGACTAACAAGTAGATCTTTATTCCTCCTCTCAAGAACTACAAATGCTCCTTGAGCTGTATCAAAGAGAAGAAGAGAACTTCTACACGAGCCCTTCGGTCTGGAATGAATCGATCCCTCTCTCTGGAGCCCCTACCCCTCCTTATAAAGGGGTTCCTTGACTCCTTCTAGGGCTGACGTGGCAAGCATATTCTTGGAATATGCTTGTCCCAAAGTGGTAACTCGGCGGGCTCCTTTCCGTGTCCCCCTTTTATCGGTGGCAAGGTTCCAGAGGCCCTCACATGAGCGCCTCGGGCTTCCTCACTGTCACCTCCATGACGCTTGTCTGACCCTCTACAGCTCTGCTCTTTGTCCTTAGCGCTTGGCTCTGTCTAGATTCCTCCTAGCCAACAACTAGGGTTTGACTATAGGCTCCTCCTTCTCTTGCAAGTCTCACGTTACCCGGCCTTATCTCGCATAACTCAGCTCGTCCTTCACGTGCATATAAGTCGATCAGCCTTATTCGGCTGACATAGCTCATACGTCGGCCGAGTAAGGCGCTACTTATTTTATATTCGCCAAGGCTCAACCTATCTCGTCCGGATCTTGCATGATTCGGCCAACACAGTTAGTAATTCGGTTTAAGGTGAGGGAGTCTCCTTTCTTCTTTCCCCTATCTTGACCCTATCCGGGGTCACCCCCCAATAATGCCTTCTAGTATTACTCCAATCTAAATTAATGGACTTAGATTTTTCTAAAATCAAAAGTATTTAGCATGTTTTAGTGCTAGTACATCTAAATCTAAAAAAAATCTAAGTCCATTTGGATTGGAGGGAGTATGTATGTTCGGAATAAAATGAATTAACCTACACACTAAAAGCCTTTTAGATACATGTATTCTAGGAAAATGCTAAAACATCTTATATTTTGAAACTGAGAGATTAGGAACAAAAACCATTGGTTTGTTAGGATGCCCCGATTAGGGCAATTTTATTGGGATAAGGGTGGCATAGTTGATTGTTCGTGTAGTCCCATTCCCTTAACATTATCGTTTACTCGGTATAAGCCAATATCAACCAACACTGCTCCCCCATGCACATACACCCTTCCAACGTCAATTCCCGACACAAAAGAAAAATGGACGTGTATTAACTATTGTGCGTCGACTCATTGTGACAAGTCGATATGAGAAATCTTAGGAAGATCTTTAAAACCTTATAATCTATCTTTATTACTTTTTTCAAAATGGAGTATAGCCCCGGTCTCTGCATCAATAGATGCACACAACCTCTAGCTTTATTGATTTAGCATGCTTAATTTCCGTCTTGCATAATAAGTTGCATATGCTCCCATGGAGGAAGAAATGGGATTCATCTAATGGACTTCAAGCCAGTATTATAAATGAAGTGTTATAGGTTGTGGTTATTTTATTAATTGTATGAATTAGGGTGTTTTCTATTTTACTTGTACTTTATGATGATTATAGGATCTTCCACACCATAAGTATTATCTGGATAAATATACAATTTCTCATATTATGTTGTCGATCATCGGTTTGATTTACTAAAAGAATAAGTATTGAAAAGAAAGAAAGGAAGAAAGTGCAAACCATGATGCTATCAATACTGAGAATGAGTACAAGATGAGGTAGATACTCAAGCCACAAACATGAATTGCTTCATGATAACCTTGGAAATTAACACTTTGTTTGATCCCTTTGGTGTTCTTCCATGAGGATCAAAAGGTTATCTATTCATTCGCACAACTCTCAAAAAAAGAAAAAAAGAGGGTTAAACAAACGTGCAAAGAACATATAGATATGAGGATGATCATGAGAGAAAATGAAAGTGATTGATCGAAGTCTTTAAATTCCTAAGGAGATATATATACGAAGGCCTAAATATGTTTGAGATCTCCTCACAAACTCTTTTAGATAAACTTAATGTTTTTATACCATATTCACGATCATTCTTCACATAAAAGAATCAATACCAAAGGTGCGGAAGTCTTCTAGGTCACTGTATCAGTATGAAAGAACTCATGAATGGTTCTATATCTCCTATTATTACGATCGTGCCGCAATGCCCTCATTTATTTACGTTATAGCTTGAGCTTCAAGAACATGTTGATCCTATTCTTTAAGGGTGGGGATGTTGATGAGTGTATTTTGCATCATATTTTTCCCCGTGTTTTTTTACATTAGTAGTGTAGGGATTTTGGTATTTTATCGTGCTCGGGTGATTTAAAAAGGTGAATAGACAAATCAATTGGAGTTGTCCTTTGTGGGCACGAATGTGCTAATTGGAGGCATTAAGAGTCTTTTTTACAAATATCCAAGGAGAAAACAAAGCAAGATGTCCATCATCTTTCACAATCTAGTATACCGTTAAGGAGATCGTACCCGGCACTGCCTCGTCAAGTATTTTTACCCGTGCGATTGGATTAGAGACCAGACATTCACAGCGGCTAGAAACCATCAAAACCTCACCTCCGGAATGAACAAAATAGTTACTCCCTCCGTTTCGGTTTATAAGTCCTACCTTATATCTAGATTATCAATTTGACCTATATAATTTGAATTATATAATATAAAAAATATATCATTGGAAAATACAAAGTCTAAAGTTTCCGGTGATATATTTTTTGTAATATATACATCATACTAAGTTGCTCAATTTGGCGATATAGAACTACGTGCAGGACTTGTAAACCGAAACGGAGGAAGTACTCCAGATTTTGTTGTAGTTTAAGCGACGCGTCATTTTTGGCTAAACTTAAGAGAAAGGTTCAGTTTGGTCAAAAGTCCACCTCCGCTTACTCAACCCACTGACAGCCGGGCCAGGGTTGCTGATGGATCATTGCCACGGGAGCAAGCAAGACCCGGATCAAATGCGAAAGCAACTCGTCTAGCGGAGCGTGTTGGAACAAAAACTAGCCGTTAGGCTCCTTGGCCCCCAAACGCTCTCTTTTCCCCTCTCCTCCCGTAGTCCCGTTCCATTCCACTTCCGATCTCCCATCCCCACCGAAACAATCGGCCCAATCGAAGCAAACACCCCAGACACACTGCGCGATTACAAACCCTAGCCATGGCGACCGGGGCGGCGGCGAAGACTCCGACCAAGCTATCGACCCCGGCGGCATCAGCGAGGACCCCCGCCAGGCTCCCGGCCCCCGCGGCGCCGAAGACTCCGGCCAAGCCCGCGCCATCGGCCGCCGCCACCACGGCGAAGACCCCGTCCAAGTCCGTCTCCCGCGCGCGGTCCTCGCACGCCTCCGAGAACTCCGACCCCAACATCCTCGCCTCCCCTCCCCCGCCGGCGTCCAAGGCCCCGGCCACCGCCTCCGTCAGGAGGAGGCGCTGCACGCCCGCCCCCGCCCCGCCGCCACCGGCCCCGCAGCGCCGGTTCCTCGTGGCGAAGAAGGGCGCGCACCGGCGGAGGCACAACAACGGCGCGGGCGGAGGGGGCGAGTTCGACTTCGACCAGTGCCGCGAGGCTGCCCGCGAGGCGCTGCGCGCGTCGCAGGAGGAGTTCTTCCGCAAGGAGCGAGAGGCGTTCGCCGCCGCCGCCGCCGCCGCCTCAGAGGAGCAGCCGAAAGAGGAGGATGAGGATAAGGAAGTGGTGGCCGAAGAGGAGGCAAACACTGCAGCCATTGACGAAGCAGAAGATGGGGATGTGGCGGGATTGGAGGGAAGCAGCAAGGTGAGGGCGATTAGGACCAGAGTCATGGCAAAGGCGTTGAACAGCGTGCCAAACACTGCAGCCATTGACGAAGCAGAAGATGGGGATGTGGCGGGATTGGAGGGAAGCAGCAAGGTGAGGGCGATTAGGACCAGAGTCATGGCAAAGGCGTTGAACAGCGTGCCAGACTCTGGGGCTGGCCGCGTCAAGCACCTGGTGGATGCATTCGAGAGCCTGCTCTCCATCTCTGGCACCACCGCTGATGCCGAACGGGCTGGTGAGGAGGCCTGGGCGCTGCCTGGGTTGCAGCCGTGGAAGGAGGGGGGTGAAGCAGTGTTCTCCTCATCAGATTTCCTGAACCTGGGGCCGAGCAGGCTCTGCAATTCACTCGACGGCAAGAGCAGCAGGTTTGTTGGTACTGACAAGCAAGCGGGAGATGGAATTGTATTTGGGTTATATTGCTGATGCAATGTACTAGTATTGATCAGTTCATTCCTCTTTTCAGATCGAGCTGGGACAGCCAGGTATCAACAGGAGGACGCAGGAGCCGGCGGAATGTAAGGATGCCATAGCCTTTTTCTGCTCTCCAGTCAACTATGTTTTATCTATGGGTCCGGCTAGGTCTCAATCGACTGATAATCCTTTAAGTCTCGGTCGACCAACTTCGCGTACGATCTAAGTATTTAATACAGGTCGATCCGTCTTCCTCTTGTGCATGATTACTGATTAGGTTCTCTGTTATCACCTTGTAGCAAACATGCTTTTGTGGATTTTCATTTTGTCGGTTCATGGGATTTTGTACTCACGTGGGATCTAGATGCTATCCACCCAGCGGTTCAGAAAATTTGTTGGCAGTCAATTTCTTTACTATAAGAATAGTAATTAAATCTTTGAAAAAAAATTGTTGCACATTTCTTGGAAAAATGAAACTTGTAACGAACTGGTTGGTGTTGCAGGTTTGTCTTGAGAAAAAGTGCAATTTGTTCCAAAAAAAAGGGTTAGGGTAGCACATTTCATGATAAATGCGCAACTCGTATAAAAACCGGTTGCTACTTACACATTTCTTGAAATAAAATGCAACTCATCTTGAGAATAGATGCAACTTGTATCGGTAACAGATTGTTGTTGCACATTTCTTAAAAAACTGCAACTCATATAGAAAAAGGGTTGGAATTGCACTTGAGAAAGTCACAACTCGAATAAATAACGCTCACTATACATGCATATTCCATCAGATAAATATGCAACTTGTTTTGAATACCACTTGTTAATCAGTTGCATGTTTCTTGAAATATGTGCAACTCGTATTAGAAGCTGGTTGCAGTTGCACATTTCTTTAGAAAAGTGCAACTCGGATTGAAAAACGATTGCTACTTGCATGTTTCTTCAGAAAATGCAATTGGTATTAAAAACCGGTTGGAATTGCACGTTTCTATAGAAAAGTGCAATTGGTATGGGATAAAACATAAAACAATTGATGATTACATATTTCTTGAAATAAGTGAAATCCATATCAAAACCGGTTGTAGTTGCACTTTTCTCGATCGCTAATTGCAAGTTTCTTGAGAAAACTGCAAGTGGTTTCAAAAATTCAGTTGTAGTTGCAAATTTATGAGAAAATGCAAATTTTATTGAAACCCAGTCAAAGGATGCCATAGCCTTTTTCTGCTCTCCAGTCAACTATGTTTTATCTATGCTCTCTAACTCCAATGTCTATTTGCCCTGTGATTTGGCAGTCATCTGAATCGCTAAGGAGCAGCTGGAATAAGAAGCTCAAGGTCACGAGCCAGCATCCTTTCAAGCTTAGAACAGAGGTAAATAAAAAAAAACTTTGGCTGGTGGCTCTGTTTGTCAGGGGACAAGTCCATAGTGGTAGATTCAGTAGTCAAATGATCTTACTAATGTTGCTATATTGGATGGTGCGTCAATCGTTTTATAAACAGCAACGAGGAAGGGCCAAAGAACAGCAGTTTTTTCAGAAAGTACAGGAAATGCTCATTGAGGACGAAAAGAAGCGCATACATATCGCTCAAGGACTTCCATGGACAACAGATGAGCCCGAGGTTTGTCACTTTGTGTAGCTTAGTTTTCTTGATCACGACCCTCCGTTAGCATTTTGTTCAATACCTTGGAAAGAAGATAAACTTGTTCTAAGACCAGAATGGAGATTATTGTTTGTGCATGTATCTGTTCTTATGGCAGCAGGGTAGTTCTTGGAGTTCATTAGCAAAATTGGCATAATGCCAGAGTTACAGAACATATATCTTTGACACACACTACTAGCTAAGAAGGAAAATTGATTACCAATGGATCTTTGTTTCATAACAGAGATATATTTGCATAATATTTATACCTGGCTTTCTGTGGAATCACTATGATGGTAGAGTGGCTTTCAGTTCACGAGTGATATAGGAAAATTGATTACGAATGGATCTTTGTTTGATAACAGATATATTTGCATATATTTATACCTGGCTTTCTGTGGAATCACTATGATGGTAGATTTGCTTTCAGTTAACAAGTGATATTGTCATAACATTGTATCTCTATTTTCGTTAGTGCTTGATAAAGCCACCGGTCAAGGAAAGGACTGAGCCACTTGACCTTGTTCTCCATAGTGATGTACGCGCAATTGAACGTGCTGGATTTGATCAACATGTAAGCCTCCTTACAAGTTCATTATACATTGGCACATTGCATACAGCATGAAGTCTTAATTTCGACAGAACTAGTGTGATACCTTTTTTTATTATATTAACTATGGCTGTTTGAGAATATAGATATCAGAAAGGATAAAGTTGGGTGAGCAACAAAGAATAGAGCGGGAGCAACAGCGGAAGTTAGAGGAAGAAGAAATGATAAGGCAGTTGAGAAAAGAGCTTGTTCCCAAAGCACAGCCCATGCCATATTTTGATCGGCCATTCGTCCCGAAAAGGTGAACACCTGGTCTTTAATGAAATTCATACATGAAATATTTCAGTTTCAATTCGATCATTGCAGTAATGGTTCGCTGTTATCTGTCTAAAATTTCTGTATTTCAGAGTTATCCTGTTACAGAGTAACTAAATCTTCATTTTACCTCTGCTTGGTTTAAGGTCCACAAAAGGCATAACAATTCCAAAGGAGCCAAACTTTCATCTCCGGCCTGAAAGACTCTCGTGGTGAGTTTTATTTTATGGTCCAAGACTGACAAAGCAAACACTGTAGTTTATGACCCAAATAACTACCAACGAATTCATCTTTCACCATGGGAAAAGATTGACATGAATGCATGCCGTGTTTCACTGTTCTCTAATATCTCTATACAAAGCATGCTCACCATGCTTGGTTATCTGAATGATGGCTGACAGTTACTATCGACAGCGATTCATGGTCAACGGAAAATTGAAGACATCTCACCATAAGCAATGTGAACATCAACTGCATCCATCAAGGACCGAAGAGCATCGACACGCATGATCTTGAAGCTTTCCATTCTGTCGAGTACCTAGCTTCTTCTTAATGTTTCCAGGTGCAACGAGAAATAGCATATCAGACTCAGTTTTTGTAGCTTGGGTGATCTCCAACTCTCTTCTGTACATTCGTTATTATGCTCTGTGCTTCAGATGCATCCGCACCAGGGTTGAAGCAACTGTCGTAGTACAAGAGACTGTCGTAGATGGGAAATTCAAGGGTGAATTTCTGTGACTATCTTGTATTGATAAGTTGATTCTTGAAAAACGTGAAATAGCGATGTGTTGATATTATATATATCTGGATTTTGGAAAAAAATGCTGTGTACGTTCTGGTGGCTAGCTCTTACTGAACCTACAGTCAGTTGCACGAAACTGAAAAATACTTGGTGGCAAACTGAACTTGGTTTTGCAAGCGGTGTACCACGACCGAGCTTCAGATCGAAGATAACATGTACGCGTAGTTTGAAAATCCGCAAAGGAAAAATAAAACGAATGCTGGTAGTAGTTTATGCCTACTGTTGCGACTGTATGCAGGGAATGCTGGTGGCAGGATGTTTTGGAACTAATCCTCTGTACTCATCCGAAAAAGATGTTGCAGATTTGTATGTCCATCCTTTTCATTTCAAGACGGAGGGAGTAGAAGAGTTCATCTAATTCTCTTGGTATGTTTGGTTAAAAATTTGAAAGACGAAATAAATTTGCCTTGATTTTGAAGAAGGAAAAAATTACTAAATTTTTTTTTAGGGTGGGGAAAGTTACCTTAAGCACGAACGAATACATTTTCTTCTGGGCAAAACTCGGTCCAAATGCTCGTGCACATCCTCAGCAGAAAAAAACAAACTACCCTAAAATAAAAAGCAGAAAAAAACAAACAAACGTTGAACCAGTAATTCCATGTCCCCTCTCAAAAACAAATCCCACGTCGAACGACTTTCTGAAAAAACTAATTTCTCTCACCGACTCGTGGGTCCTCCGCAAGCTCAGCTACACGCACCCCGCTATTCTCCCCAAGTTCCCCCACTTGGCAGGCATCCTCCACTCCCTTCTCTATTTCTTCCCCCATCTCTTCCTCCCCGATCCGTCCGACCACAAACCCTAGTACAGCCAGATCTCCACCCCCGCCGCCGCCGGCGAGACCACCACACAGATCTCCCCGATGGCGTTCCGCCGAATCCTTTCGGCCGCAGTGCGCCGCCGCTCCGCCGCGGCGGCTGCGGCGGCCGGGAGCTCGCGCGAGGCCTCCACGGCCGTCGCCGCGGCCCCCGGCGTCATCGCCCCCGACGCGGCCGCAGTCCGCGCCCCGGTGATGCCGTACGACCGGATCTCCGAGGCCGTCAACGCGCGGGTTCGGCGGCTCGAGCACCCGGACCCCCGCTTCCTCCGCTACGCCAACCCCGTGCCCGCCCACGCCGATCACACGGCCATCCTCGCGGCGCCGGAGACCCGCGTGACGACGCTGGAGAATGGCCTGCGCGTCGCCACCGAGTCCTCGCTCGCCGCGCGCACGGCGACCGTCGGCGTCTGGATCGACGCCGGCAGCAGGTACGAGAAGGAGGACGCGGCCGGGGTCGCCCATTTCCTCGAGCACATGCTGTTCAAGGGTACGGGCACGCGCAGTGGTGGGCAACTCGAGAAGGAGATCGAGGATATCGGCGGGCACCTCAACGCCTACACCTCGCGGGAGCAGACCACCTACTACGCCAAGGTGCTCGACAAGGACGTCCCACGTGCGATGAATATTCTCGCCGACATTTTGCAGAACTCTAAACTCGATAACCAACGCATCGAGAATGAGAGGAATGTAATCCTCCGAGAGATGCAGGAGGTTAGTTCCCTGATACATATACGTCTGCTTGATTTAATCCCTCCTTCTCCACTGCAATAAGGATCTGGTTAGATGGTTATTGACGCCCCTTAGATTTGATGCAGCATATGTTCCCTAGTGTTTCATGAATAGCTATTTCTTATTTATTATTATGTACTCATGTTCTTAACTAATCCACAGAGTTCTCTTAGAGAGCAAAAACTAATTACCACGACCTGATTTCTTAGTGTTAGGAATTGTTATGAACTACTATTTTTAAGAAGAGAACTGCAGATCGGTACTTAGAGCTTAAGTGTAGGCATATAAGTACTTGCTATGAAACTGTTTTGAATCAATTTTGAGAAGACAAGTATTGAATGCCTTTAGGAAAAATCGTTCTCTTTAATTCGCCAAATAGGTTCTCCCAGGAAATAAGAACTGATTTACATAGGCCTAATCCTCCTACTATTAGGAATTTTCTACCTGTATCAAGGCTGGTCCAGACTTAGAACTTCAAAACACAGTCTAAATTTGCATTTGAATATCAAGCTGTTTTTGATCGGAACGGTTTGGAGCAAAAATGAATATTGTATGCGTGTGAAAAAACCCTCTTAAATTAGGTTGCAAGGTTATTAAAATAGAGTAGAATGATGCATGATCACAAGAAATTTAAAATGGACCAAGCTGCAATGTTTGTCATGCATAAGGCGATCCTTCTCAAAGAAGAATAGTATTGATGGATGCACATAACTCCACTTAATCCTTGGGTTTTATGAGCATAAAAGTTTCATGTGCTGATGTGCTTTTTACAAACATATGTTTGCATACTGTAAGATGATGTTAGGCGTGTGAAGCTAAGAACCTGAACTGCAATATTTTGGAGATGCCACTAATTTATATCTTGCTGTGCTATCTTGAACCAACATGATTTTGTGACTGTTCCCCTGTTATGTAGGTTGAGGGACAATCAGAGGAAGTTATATTCGATCATCTCCATGCAACTGCCTTCCAGTACACTTCTCTTGGCAGACCAATCTTGGGTTCTTCTGATGATGTCAAGTCTATAACCAAAGAGTCTCTCGAAGCGTACATTAAAAAGCATTACACGGCTTCTAGAATGGTATTGGACATTACAAATCTGTGAACTGTCATGCACTTGGATTTCTATCATTTTATCTTATTGCTATTACCACAGTATGATGGAATCTTCTAGTCATAAATAATCTTACTCTTCCGTGTTTTCAGGTTATTTCTGCTGCTGGCAATGTTAAGCATGAAGATATTGTACAACAGGCAAAGGAGTTGTTCAGTAATCTGCCAACTGACCCTACAACAGCTGGCATGTTGGTGGCTAAGGAGCCAGCCACATTTACTGGTTCTGAGGTTTGTATTTTACTCTAGATTTACCAGTGCTGTTCAAATCGTTAATTATGCTACACTCAATAGGTTTGAATCATTGATGACGCGTGCCCTACTCTAGATTTACCCGTGCTGTTTAAACAATTGATTATTTGATGTTATACTCAATAGGTTCGAATCATTGATGATGACATGCCCCTCGCTCAATTTGCTGTTGCCTTCAATGGTGCATCCTGGGCAGATCCTGATTCTATTGCACTAATGGTTATGCAAACTATGCTTGGTTCGTGGAACAAGAGTGCTGGAGGAGGGAAGCACATGGGGTGGGTTCCTTCCCTTTTGCACCTTCTTTCATCTTGTTATTTTCCTTGTATTTACCATGTCCCTTTTGTCAAATGTCATTTTAAAAACAATCCACTGATCATGTTTCATTCTGTTATCCTGCTTGATTTGTACAGTTCGGAGCTTGTACAGAGAGTAGCGATCAATGAGATAGCTGAGAGTATAATGGCATTCAATACAAACTATAAGGACACTGGCCTGTTTGGTGTCTATGCTGTTGCTAAGGTCAGTCTCTTTGTAACGAAAGTAAAGAATTACTTCATTGTATCTTTTTTTCAGAGTGATATATGCCTCAGATGTAAACCTCTTAGTGATGCGAACCTGTACAGCTGTACTCATGACTACAATACTTGTACAATATCTCCAAAAAGATGGGAACATGCCTAAATTCAAGCACTCGATTACTACGGAAGTGGTCATGTACCATGTTGCTGTTCTGCTTATGTTCTATCACATTTTACCTTTTGGCAATTGGTCTATTGTGTAGTTGTATGAAGGGGGTATTTTTTCTTTTTACACTAAGGAAATAAAGTTAAACCTGAATAAAAAAGAGAAATTCGATGCTGTATTTTCTCTCATATGTGAAGTATTGAAGTTCATTTCTGCTTTCGTTGCCTTTATACTTTTGGAAAAAAATACATAGGAGATTTTGGCCCCCACCAAGGCTCAAATGACTGGACGAGGTCGATAATCTAATGGAAACTCCAAGTGATTTTACTGTATATTAAAGTTTGAATGCTGACAATTATTTGTGAACATGTTCCTGTGGTATAAAATGACGTGTCATGCTTTTCTTTGCCTGATGCTATGCTTTTACCTTGTTTTGTAGGCTGATTGCTTGGATGATTTGGCTTTTGCAATTATGCAAGAGATGAGCAAATTATCATACAGGGTTACCGAAGAAGATGTTATTCGTGCGCGCAATCAGGTATTTCTTTCAATGAGTTTGTTTTTGTTCTTGGAGTAGCATATTTTTTGTTATGTATGTTTCGTGTATGTAGGAATCATGTTGTGGTGTATTCTCATATTCTATTGCTGGATTGCATTCGAACATATGTATTTGTCACAGAACATCACTGTCTATTTTATGACGTTGTCATTGTTTTGGTTTGATACTTTCAGCTGAAATCCTCCATCCAACTCCATCTTGATGGTACCACTGCGGTTGTTGAAGACATTGGACGCCAGGTATTTGAGCCATATTTTGTAATGTCAGATGATTATTTATTCTCTTACACTTGTCCTCCGGAACTTATCTTGGTTCTTCTGTCCTGTCAGCTACTCATCTACGGCCGTAGAATTCCTATTCCTGAGATTTTTGCCAGAATAGATGCAGTTGACCCCAGCACTATCAGGCGTGTTGCAAACCGCTTCATCTTTGACCAGGTATAGTTGTTTTGCCAACTTCCCTTATTTGATGTGGTATATAATTTGGACTATTTCATGGTGTTGGCAGAAAGTGCCTTAATTTAGTCTTGTATTGCATCCTGCTTATCAAGTACTGTATGTTCGAAGTGATAATAATCTTCGTGTCAGTCTTGTTACGGATTGACCTCCAATCATTGGAGTATAAATAAGAACTCAATCCTCCAATAATTGGAGTATAAATAAGAACTCGTGGTATAAATAAGAACCTGAGAAGACCCATTGATGTCTCGGTGTTGTGCTTTTGTTTTGTTGTGAATAATGGAGCTTGCTATATTAACTTCTGGAGTACTAGCACATTCACATTTTTGTTGGCATTGCTTGATAGTTGATATCTTTGAGGAATATTTAGGCGGAACAGTAGCATCACATGATAACCACATTCTGTATTTTTTTGCCTGAATATATATCGTCCATATTACAGACCAATAATCATTATATTACTGCTGATTTTCTTTCAGGATATTGCTATCGCTGCCATGGGACCAATTCAGACTCTTCCAGACTACAACTGGTTCAGGCGCAGGACCTACATGCTCCGTTACTAGATTCATCTAGCGGTGTACCATGTTTACAGTCTCGGAAGGCAAGATAATTGCTTTATTGGCATCAGTATACCAAGGCCACACATCCACGCACATATTATGTGCAGAAGTGGAGGAATTTTTCGAGTCTTCGTTTTCCTTGCCCTTGCCTTCTTTTCCAAAACCCACAAAGCTGTCAATAATGATAGGCAAATTCGACTGACGTGGCTTACCTGGGTGGCCATCCGTTGTTTTGTGATGATGATGAATCTGTCATGACTCACTTTTCCATCTTGTGTTACGAGATTATTCTCTTTTGGCAAATAATTAAATTAAGCTGCTTATGTAAAGATGGTGGCTGTTAGCTTCGATGTGATCTTCTTGCAACTTTGCAATGCTGTAATTGTTATGATGATTTGTTTGCTCAAGCTTTATTTGTATTCTCAATTTGCGCTGTACATTTCTGCCATCACGTATTCTCATGGTGTGGGAAATGATCAAATAACACTGGTTAGGTGATGCTGACCATCGGATCACTGAAACTTTTACCTCGGTACTGGTCAGATGATGCTGACCATCGGATCACCAAAACTTCGTCTGAAACTTTTACCTCGGTACCTCTGTGTATTCATCCAACGTGTGGGTGTATACCAACTAGAGCAATTAACACCTGTCAGGTGATGCTGACCATCGGATTACCAAAACTTAGTCTAAAACTTGACCTCTGTACCTCGTATTCTTCCGACGTGTGGGTGCGTTGCCAATAACAGTTTCAGGTTGGTTACATGGGTGTGCTTTATAGGCGTGTGGTGGCGTGATCAGTATGTTGGTCTTATTGAAGGTGCGTAACGCTTTCAGTATGTTGGTCTTTTTGAAGTTGCAGAATGAGACCATGTTATAAGTCTGCCTTTGTGTCTCAATGTTGTAATTGTTCTCATGGTTTGTTTGCTCAAGCTTTATTGTATTCTCAATTTGTGCTCGTACATTTCTGTAATCACGTGTTTTCATGGTGTGGGAGATGATCAATTGACACTGGTAAGCTGATGCTGACCACCGGGTAGGGTCACCAAAACTTCGTCTAAATCTGCACCTCGATACCTCTGTGTATTCTTCTGACGTGTAGGTGTATTGCAACTACAGTCTCAGGTTGGTTAAAGGCGTGTGCGGAGATTGAAGGTCTAGTTTCTTCGTTTCAGTCTTTTGTTATTCAGCATGTAAAAAGAACTGCCAATGTGCTAGGTCACCTTTGTGCCAAGCTTGCTTGCACACAGGATGAGGCAGAGCTGTTGGATGGTTTCTGTTCCTAGTTTCCTCACTACTAGCCTCCAGGCTGATAGTGTGGGTGTTTTTGGTTCCTTAATAATCTCCGAGATTATATAAGCAAAAAAAAGATTTTTAGACGTGGTGTGTAATGGTTTTAGCATGTTGGTCTTTTTCAAGCCACTGAATGAGGTTTCTGTACCGTGGTATAAATCTGCCTTTGTGTCTGTCTATATATATATGGAAACGTTCACAAATCACCCACACACAGGTACTAGAAGCTATACACAGAAAGAGAGCACACGACCTGACGCCTGCTGCACTAGAACATCAGACACTGGAAGACAGCAATACATGCCGTGACACCCACCACACGAGAAGAAGATACCAAATGCCCAAACAAGCGCTTCCCCGATCCCAAAGCCTCAGCTGGAGGTGCCGAGGAGGGTCTTGAACCACTGCACGGAGTTCTTGGGGTACCGCTTGAGATTGTCGTTGTAGTCCACGAAGTAGAGCCCGAACCTGGACGAGTACCCGGCCGCCCACTCCCAGTTGTCCAGCAGCGACCAGGCGAAGTAGCCGCGCACGTCGCACCCGTCCTCCCTGCGATCAATCGACGACGCAGCGAAACGGATGAGGTGTAGCCACGACGGCAGTGTGGAAGAAGTTAGCACAGGTTCAGCAGAAATGGTAGTGGTGGTGGTGGTACTTTATGGATGCGGCTAGGTTGGTGAGGTAGTCGTTGTGGTACTTGATCCTCTTGCCGTCCTTGAGGGCGTCCTTGAGGGAAGTGAAGGGGCTGTTGCTGTCGTCCATCCCTGCATCACCAATCGGACACCGTCAAAACGACTCTGTCTGAAGCAATGTGTGGCCGGTGTAGTGCTACTATTTTCATGTGCAATTCTGGAGGTTTGGTTAGCAGTGAGGGTAACGATCCAGGTAGTACATGTCATCATGGCTCTTACCGTTCTCGGTGATGTAGACCGGCGGGCTGTTGTACCTGTCCTTGACGTAGTTCATCAGGCTCCTCATCCCTCTTGGCACTATGTACAGCCAGATCGAGTTCGCCTGTGTACAAGTGTAGCAGTATTACAGTTCAGTTCAGCTTGATACTATTTGCATTTGGTTTGTCGTGTATGCAGAACTCACCCTGTCGCCAATCGCTTTGCCGTTTTTGAAGGCTGCAGATCGCAAAAAAAAAAAAAAGCATCAGTATCTTCTTAACACGAATGGAAAAAAGAAAAGAACCTCGAGAGATCCAGGGAGAGGTCGCTCACGCAGGCTGACGGTCCCGGTGTCGGCGAGCGTGTCGTTGAAGAGGCGGCCGATGATGTTGGTGTCGTTGGGCCTGGTGTAGTAGGTGGTGTAGTGGTTGATGCCCACGAAGTCCAGCGCCCCCTTCACCAGCGCCGACTCCTCCTTGGTGAACCGCGGCAGCCGCTCCCCGACCCGCCTCCTCATCGTGGCCGGGTAGTCGCCGAAGAAGAAGGGGTCGGCGAACCACCCGAGCTGGAACTCCTGCGCCCGCCTCGCCGCCTCCACGTCGGCACTGGCGTTGCTCATCGGCTCGTACCAGATCACGTCGAAGGCCATCCCAAGCTGCCCGTTCTGCGACGCCTGCGGTTTCCACAGATGACATGGATATAATTGTCAGGCAACTGCGATCGTGGCTATTTGATTAGAGAAGATGGCGGTGATCAGCTGATCACCTTGTACTTGCTCCTGTAGATGCTGGCGACGGCGGCGTGGGCCAGGATGAAGTTGTGGGCGACGATGTAGGGCTCGGTGCCGGAGTTGCCCTGGGAGCAGTAGAGGTGTGCCAGCACGGAGCAGCGGCCCGGAGCTTGCAGGCCGGCGTCGTAGCCCTGCACGGCCACCGTGTGCGGCTCGTTCACCGTGATCCAGTGTTTCACCCGGTCCCCGAACGCCCTGAAGCACGTCTCCGCGTACGCCGCGAAGTCGTCGCTGCAACAGAAAAGGATAAAAGAAGTTCTTGGGTGCACTGCGATTGATGAATGTGGCGATCAAATTACTAAGAAGTTGTTGGGTGCTCACACGATCTGCCTGTCCAGCCAGCCGATGTACTTGTCCTCCAGGGCCTGAGGGAGGTCCCAGTGGTACAGGGTCACGTACGGCTGAATCCCTGGATGATTTTTTTCACATGTTCGTCAGTACCGCTGCTACCGATTCAGGTCAGCTCTCTAGAACTAATCAGAACAACAGATGCAGATTGATATGTGTTTCCAACCAGGGGCGATTCATTCACCTTTAGCTAGCAGTGCGTTGATCAGCTTGTTGTAGTGGTCGATGCCGGCCTGGTTGACCTGACCAACACCATCTGAAAAGAAAAAAATGAACAGGTTAACATATTTTTGCGAGATAGATTAAAGAAGCCAGAGATGTGCATCAAGGACAGATCCTCTGCTTTCAGCCGGGGATGACCTAGTACCTGGGAGAATCCTCGCCCAGGCGATGGAGAAGCGGTACGCGTCCATCCCCATGTCCGCCATCAGCTGTATGTCCTCCTGACAGAAACAAAAACGGCCATCCCAAAGGGTCACACCGAACACTACTAAAGCCAGGCTCGATGTTGAGAAGAGCGCATTTTGCGATGATGATGGTGCTCACCTCGAAACGGTGGTACTGATCCACGGCGACGTCGGCGTTGCTGAAGTCCGTGATCTTCCCTGCACGGAGAAACAGGGAGGAAAAAAAAAATTAAAGGTCACACACCTGCGTCACGCACGGCTGTGACTTGTTTCGGTTCAGAGTTCTGAACCCTCAAGTCTCAACAGGTTTCAACAGATTTTTTGCATGACTACCAAATTGCAGTTAATTCTTACCCACCATTTTCAGGCTAGCTAGATACATGCTGGGCAGACTAAACCCAACTTTTCATGGCTAGATTGGCACTGGTTTCTTAGCTGGTGCCTGGGTCCTGTTTTGCGCCACTACGTGACGTGTCGACGCTTTAGGATAAAGAAAGCATTGCAGCAAACAACAAACACTAACTAGTAGTAGTTCGTTGAGCACGGTCGGAGACGCGTCGAGAAGACAGACAGGCTTGACTATATTAGTGCCGTGATATATCTGAGTCGTGACGCACTGATTTTGACCCGCACAGACTCAGAGATCCGAACGTTCGTTGACACAAACGGGTCATATCTGAGGAAAGAAGCTACGCGCATGGTAGGAATTAGTGAAAAAGGGACCGACCTATACACAGATATGTGTGTGTGTGTGCATATCTAGCCCTTTACCAACTCTTTCCATATGCACGCACACACGGACAGGACACGGTAAGGTTCTCGGTTTCTTACTGCCATATCCTAGCAATGTCCTAATAATGGGTTGATAAGTGGGTTTTGTAGACTCCAGCGAGGCCCTCAGTTTCGCTGTGGCACAGCAGCTGTGAGAAGAGAAAGAGTGTACGTACCGAAGGTGTGCGCGAACTTGTCCCAGATGGTCTGCCCTCTCCCGTCCGCCTTCACCGCCCCCTCGTACTGCACACACACACAGGAGAAGAATAATTTTAGTACAGTGGTTCATATTAACATGAGACGAGTTTACTACCAGGAACAGCGATGAGCATGTCATCTAGTATTTCCATGAAACCATGTCAACTACACTGGCTAGTTGAAAGTCTTGGAAGAACTCGTTCCCAAATGAAAATGAACTCATCCCCATACCACCCGTAATTCCCGCCCGATCCTGCTTTTGAGGTGGAGCACGGCGGCATGGCAGCGGAGCGCGGCATGCATGTGCCCGTGCCATGCCAGCCTGCGCTCGCGGCGTTGATTGGCATGTGGTGGCTGGCTGCCGCTGTCCGCCCGGCCGGACGCGCCGTGCGACGGAACGCGAGTGCGGCAACGGCACGTGAACCTCGGAAATTCCGGTCGTTTTCGGCAGGTTTGTTTCACACGGTCACGAGCATGCATCGTGCAGGGCACGGGAGGATCGGGGTACCACATCCCGAGCGAGGGCGAGGGCGAGGGATCATGACATGACAGGTCGGGTGGGGGTGGAGCGTGCGTGCGTGCCTGCCTGCCTGCCTGCTCCTTGATTGAGACCATCTCAATCCGTTCTGGATTACTAAGTGGAAATGATTAGTTGCTGCTGCTCACACACAACGACAGTCGCATTAAATGGTTTCCTTTTCCTTTCTTTCCCAGGAACTGAATCAGAATCTGACCCGAGTCGTGGCTGCTACGACTTGGCGCCGACATACATAACTTTGGCGCCATTTAAAATGGCATCGACCCCAGGGTCAGATTCCTAGAGAGGATTAGACATGAAATTAGTTTCACGAAAAGGTTAGATTTTAAAAAAATACAACGAGCTGATACCGCAACTGTCTTTTATTTTTTGTAAAACGTACTTATTACTGCCGTGTACGCGCTTTCACATCTAGCGAAAGCTACCTGGTACGAGGATATAGTAATGCGAGACTGTAGGCAGACGAGAAGAAGGGTCCAAAATGAATGAGTGTCACCGTCAGAAAGCAAACCCAAGGGCACAAGACAAGAATCCAGCCTCGTTCCTCCCAAGGGAAAGATCGAGAAGAAATCGCAGGCGTTTTTGTCCCCGCCTCGCCCACTTGGCCTCGATCGACGCCACCCCCCCAATCTGGCCATCTCATATTCTCATGGCGCGCGATGGTCTGTGGTAGGTGTGGTATGGCCCTCTTCCTCCTACCACGCGCTCTCTTCGATCGACCTCGTCACACACTCTATGCATTTGCTCCTTGATTCTTTAATAAACATTTTTTTTTGTCAAAAACCCAGTGGCCTATATATTTTTAGGGACATGAATGACGTATATTAATTGGTTTCCAATCTTCTTGCCGTTGTTGTTGATTAAGCACTACAAACGTATACATACTGTATGCGATCATTTCCCGAATATATGTAATTATGTATGCGTCCGCCAGACACGAGAAGACACTACTAACTCGGCCGAAGCGCAGTTTGCCACGGCCGGAGAACTAAAAGACTCAGAAATGGCGCCACCGTTCCGCCGAAATCTTTCTACCGGAGTAGTACGAATGGGCGCGGACGAGAGGAAAGACATCAAGAAACCAAGCACCGAATTGTTACTTACCTGGTAGGCGGCGGAGGCGGTGCCGAAGACGAACCCCTTGGGGAAGCTGCCCCTCGTGAGCCCTCCACCGCTCTGCGCGACGGTCCCCTGCGCCGACGCGCCGAGGAGGAGGACGAAGAGCAGAAGAAGAGGCAGAGCCAGCGACGCCGCCGCCGCGCAGTCGCATTGCCCGGCCGGCCTCTTTATCCCCATTACCGGAACGATGATGAGTGGGAAAGAAAGAGAAAAGCGGGAGGGGGGCGTACGTCGTGGGGGTGTGGGCTCCGAAGAGCACGGACAGAGCTCGCAAAGAAAACGCCCAGTGCGTGTGTCTACCGGCCGGTGTGTGCGTGTGTGGGTGGGGCGGGGGCTATTTATAATGGCGAGGAGAGAAAAGAAAATTGAGGCATGCACGCCTCCACTGGATAACCGACTCAGCTATTATTCAGCTATATCGGGTACAGTACTGCAGTGAGTGAGCGATTGCTTTAAGGGAAGGAACGGAATTGTGTGAAGAGGAAGACATGGTGGTGGTTCGGGATGCAGCGCGGCCGGGAACGGGAGTCGTCTGACGGCATGGGGACGCGGCTAGGAGCCGTTCCAGCCCCATGATTGATCAAGCCTGCTATCAGGGCTTTTTTTTTGTTGTTGTCGAGGAAAACAGGAGTTTTATCGAACCAACAACCACTCCAAGATATTTTAGAATTATTAAATCAGTGCCTAACTACTATAAGACGTGCAGCTTTATTTTAAATCTCTCCCGCGGTGGCTTCAGATCAGTGTATGACAAAAAATTTAATGTATAATAACAGAAATGGAAAAATTTAATGTAGTGGTATAACGAAAAATTTAATGTATTTAAATCTCTCCCGCGGTGGCTTTTCAAAAATAGATTTTTTTTAATGTATAACAAAACTATCGACTCAATTAATCATAAAACTTTCAAACCGGTGTTATTCCTATGATATTTTAGAAGTCGTATCAATATCAATGCTGAAAGAGTAAATGTGACAGTATGTGCTTTGCGGAAATTACTGCACCGTGGTCCATCAGAAGATATACCAAATATTATTAAATATGACACTCTAATACCAGACTCCAACAGTATATGTTTTGGATCTGGAGAAATAAAGCTTTATCTATAGTACTCTCTCCAATACATATTACTTCTCACTAAAATAGATGTATCTGACATGTTTTAGTGCTAGATACATCCATTTCAACGGCAAGTAATGTGGACCGGAGGAAGTAGTTTGAATGTAGCTGTACGGGTAACAACCTCTGCCAGAACAACTAATCTTATGGAGTATCACAAATTAAATTTCAGGTAAAATTCTTGTGCAGTGTAAATTTAATCGCTTGCCTTATACAATTTTGGGTTACTATGAAACAAGCATATGAAATGTGAAACTGATCTAACCGAAAACCTAACCACGAGTTTGTATTTTTTTTGGGGTGATCTTATTACTTAAAAAGTTTTAAGTGCTTTACACCCGGCCTCTGCATAACTGAGATGCACAAAAATAGGTGAGTTACATGTCATCATGAGAAATTGTAGAAACGCCTATGGTGGTAGAGGGTCTATCCGCAGATTATGCTACCATTCAAGACGGGTAAAAATGTCCCTCATTGTATCCTTCAGTCTCGTGCACACATCCGTAAACAGGTCACGAACATCCGCATAACGTAGGGAGAACCATAAGCGGAGTTACCTGTATATCGGTAGATAACCTATAAAAGGGTAGCCAATGTATCATTAAACACTTTATCAATTCTACATAGTCATAGCGATCAAATAACGGAAATCGCTCCAACTCTAAGAAAAAAATTGTTCTTCTGATCACTTCCATGTAGTCAGTTCTCAAAGATATTGGAAACACTATGTGGAGGATATAAGACTGAAGCTGCTTGGGTGACTAGCCATATAAAACAAGCAAAATGGCATTCGAATAACAAATGTTTGATTGTCTTATCATGTTGATAAAAACATTTCTTATCCCTAGGACAATTACGCCGAATAAGGTTATTTTTAGTAAGAATCACCTCACGACGAAGATGCAATGCAATTTATTAATGGTATTTTCATTTTTCATATTTTCATATTATTTTGAGCTAGTAAGACTGGTTATGCCAAAGCATTGTACAAAGAACTATCCGAAACTAACTGTTCTCGGATAGATTGCATTGAAATTAATCAGTACCAGGTATCAATTGGATAGATGCCAAGCGATGTTGCAAGGCATTCAAAGATATAAGTCTGATTCCAATTAAATTCCTTCTTAACGACACATTCGCGGAGAAGACTCCAACACTTTGGCGATTGTATCACCCTTGTGACGAACAATACTATACAATGCCAGTGGCGTTAACTAGCCACTTATCTTCCCAGAAAAGTATCTCAGATCCGTTCTTTATCGAAAATGTTCCAAAGCGGAAGAAATATTTCTTCGTCGCCATCAGGCAAGCCCAAAAGTGTGAATCACCTAGTTTCCATAGAACCTAGGGTAACGCTTTCGAGGCAATATATTTTCGTTTCAGAAGCTATTGCCAAATCCCATCTTCAATTAGCAACTTGAAGAGCCATTTACCAAGGAGCGCCCGATTCTTGATCTCAAGATCCTGAATCCCAAGCCCTCCATGAGATTTTGGTCGGTGATACGTAGTAAATATATCTATAATTTTTGATGTTCCATGCTTGTTTAGTATCAACTTTTCTATGCTTTGTCTAAACTTTGAGGTATTTTTATATATTTTCTGGGACTAACCTATTAACAAGATGTCACAGTGCCAGATGCCTGTTTTCTACATTTTTTGGTTTCATAAAAGCTAGTAAGGAAATATTCTCGGAATTGGACGGGACAAAAGCCGAAGTCAATATTTTACAGGAGCGAACACAGAGACCGAAGGGCAGCCGAAGGGGCGCTACAGGGTGGCCACACCCTAGGGCCACGCGGGCCCACCCTAGGGCACGCCGCCCTATGGTGTGAGCCCCCTGGCCACCCTCTTGTCTTGCCTCTTCGTCTATAAAAGCCCCCGATACAGAAACCCTAAGCACCTGATCAGATCTCCACGAAACTATACGTAGCCGCCGCCACCATCGTCCCTAGATCGGGGGGATATGAAGCTCTTCCCGACACCCTGCCGGAGGGTAGAGATAATCCCGGATGCCTTCTTCATCACCATGCCAGCCTCCGGTATGATGCATGAGTAGTTCACCCTTGGACTATGGCTCCATACAGTAGCTAGATGGTTGTTTCTCCTCCTTTGTGCTATCATGTTTAGATCTTGTGAGATCCGTTCATGATCAAGATCTTCTATTTGTAATCATACATGTTGTGTTTGTGGAGATCCAATGGATACTGAGATACTATGTAAGATTGATTATTGATTCTATCATGTCACATTGATTATTGATTCTATCATGTCTGTGTTGTTTGTGATCTTGCATGCTCCCCGTTGCTAGTAGCTATCTTGGCCAAGTAGATGCTAGTGACTCCAAGAGGGAGTATTTATGCTCGATAGTAGGTTCATGCCTCTAGTAATCAGGTGAAGTGACAGGAATCTCTAAGGTTGTAGATATGTTGTTGCTACTAGGGAGAAAATAACAATCTTTTGTTCATGGAACAATTGTATTGTTTACTTTACACACATTACTTAATGCAATTATGCATTGCTTGCAACTTAATACTGGAAGGGGTTCGGATGATAACCTGAAGGTGGATTATTAGTCATAGATGCAGTTGGATTACAGTCTATGTATATTGTTATAATGCCCAATCAAATCTCATAGGAATCGTGATGTCTAGTATTTGCATTGTTATGCTTGCTCAGTATGTCAATTACCCCGCTATAATTTGTTCACCCCAGCATGTTATCTATCTTAAGGATAACACCTCCAGTGAACTGTGGACCCCGTTCCAATATTTACCATTGATACATCATCTACTATTACCGTTTATTTTCTACAAGCAACTATTACCTTTCATACTATACGTTTAATACTTTGTTTTCATCAAACCAGTGAGATTGACAACCTCATTGTAAGTTGGGGCAAAGTCTTGAGTTTGTGTTGTGCAGGATTCCAAGTTGCTAGCAACACCTTGGAGTTGTTTCCTTGCTCCTACTGGTTCGATAACCTTGGTTTCATAACTGAGAGAAGACTTGCCGCTGTGCTCATCACACCTTACTCTTGGGGTCTCCCAACGAAGATCTACAACTGAGCCACGTCAGTCGGCAAACCACAAACCACTTTGCCAATCTATACTTCTTTTTCTCATTATCCCCTTGCCAAAAGAATCTTAATCGAAAATAATCTAATCGTTTTAAGACAACTTTTGGTAGTTGGAAGAAGAAAATCATATGCATTACGACATTACTAAGGACTGAATTAATGAGTACCAGTCTTCCTCCCAGGAACAATAACTTTCCTTTCCATGTAGTAACTAAAGTCTTTCCTCAACAAGTTTCCACTCAATATTCGTTGGCCTACGATAGTGTATCGATATGCCCAAATACCTAACAGAAAACTATCCTTGACTGCAGCTAAAAAGCTCAGCATACGCAGTCACCTCTTGTTGAACCTCGCCAAAAAAGCAACTCAATCTTATGGAAATTTATTTTCAGACCTGATAGTTGTTCTAAAGCTGAAAGTATCAATTTGAAATTTCTCGCTTTTTCGATGTCATGTTCCATAAAAGGATTGTATCATGGGCGTATTGAAGAATAGATAGCCCTCCATAAACAAGATGATGAATCATACCTTCAATTTGGCCATCGACTTCTGCAAGCCCAATCATGACATCTGACTGTCACGATTTATAGTAACCTTTCTGCGTTGTTCATCCATGAAACTGAACCGTGCAGTCTGCGTCGTCCCCATTTCAATATGTTTACGCAGAGCAGCAACCATACCAGGAATAGTGCAAATCTACACCAGTGCTTCTTTAATCGCGACATAAGTACCATAATTCCACTTGGCCTTCACATTTGATATTTGCGGTTGGTATCCATTGACGCGTATTGAAACCACGTAAGGGGCCTCTGGGGGGCCTAGTTGACAAAAATTTGGGAAAAAATAAAGAACTTGTCTGTCAGCGTTCGGCCAGCAAATAATTCTAGGTTTGATCTATCTCTTTTAGGTCAATAGATAGATTGCAGTTATAGTTAGTGCGAAAAGCAAAGAGAAGAGTATCTCACTCGCATGTATCCAACACTTATTCAGGGTACGATGATCTGCAATCCTTCGTGCTGCTCAGCTTGTCCGGCGGCGGAGGCGGACTAGATCCTCGGAATGGTGGGCACAGCATGCGGCATTAGAGTTCGGGATCAGCGAGAGGGCGCATCAACTTGGCCCTGAAAGGCAAATGTCCCAAGGGATCGTTCTGGGTGGAGGGTTGATTTTACCGCCGGCGGCGCTAGGGTTCATGCGAAGGAGTGAGTGAATTTGTGAATTTTGTCAATGTTGCATGGGGTCTAGTTCCTTGTTTTTCCTACATGGTTGCCGACTAGGCGCTTGCGTCACGGACAGAGTAGTGACATGGAGGTCCCGAACGTCTCCTTCACGGGGCATTTGATGGAAAGTTTGTATTTGGCAGGGGTGGGCGAATTCGGCTCGAAATTTGCCTTTTGAGTGATTGGTGATACGTCGAAAACGTATCTATAATTTTTGATGCTCCATGCTTATTTTATATCTACTTTGCTTTGCTTTGCTTTGTCTACACTTTGAGATGTTTTTATATCTTTTCTAGAACTAACCTATTAACAAGTTGCCACAGTACCAGTTGCCTGTTTTCTTCTGTTTTTGGTTCTAGAAAGGCAGAAAATCAATATTCTCGAAATTGGAAGGGACAAAAACCAAAGTCAATATTTTATCGTGAGGGACATGAAGCCAGAAGACGGGACGGAGAAGCAACCCAGGGCGGCCAGACCCCCCTAGGAGCGGGTGGGCCCATCCCGCTCCTGGGTAGGGTGTGGAGCCCCTGGCCGCCTCCCAGCCTCGCCTCTTCGCCTATAAGAAGCCCCCGATGCAGAAACCCTAGGTACCCGATCAAAACTCCATGAAACCTTCTGTAGCCGCCGCCACCGTCATCCCTAGATCGGGGGGATCTGAAGTTCTTCCCGGCACCCTGCCGGAGGGGAGATCATCCCGGAGGCCTTCTCTCCGGTATGAAGCATGAGTAGTTCTACCTTGGACGATGGGTCCATGTAGTAGCTAGATGGTTGTATCTCCTCCTTGTGCTTTCATGTATAGATCTTGTGAGCTCCGTTCATGATCAAGATCTAATATATTTGTAATCATGCATTTGTGTTTGCGAGGATCCGATGGATATTGAGATTACTATGTCCGATTGATTAATGGTTTTGTCTATTTGATACTATCATGTCTGTGTTGTTTGTGATCTTGCATGCTCTCCGTTGTTAGTAGCTATCTTGGCCAAGTAGTTGCTAGTGACTCCAAGAGGGGGTATTTATGCTCGATAGTGGGTTCATGCCTCTAGTTTCCAAGGGAAGTGACAGAAATCTCTTCGGTTGTAGATGTTCTGTTGCTACTAGGGAGAAAACAACGGTCTCTTGTTCATGGAACAAGTGGATTGTTTACCTTACACACTTTTCTTAAAGTAGTTGTCTGTTGCTTGCAACTTAATACTGGAGGGGGTTTGGATGATAACCTGAACGTGGACTTCTAGTCATAGATGTAGTTGTATGGCGGTCTATGTATATTGTTGTATTGCCCGATCGAATCTCATAGGATCTTTTTGTCTGGTATTGCATTGTTATGCCTTGCTCGGTTCCTGTCAATTGCCCTGCTGTAATTTGTTTACCCTTCATTGCCATGTTGTTTATCTAAGGAGAGCACCTCTAGTGAACTATGTACCCCGGTCCAATCTTTACCACTGATACATCTTCCACCGTTACTTGTTTACTTGCTGCAAACCATTACCTTCCACACCATACGTTTAATCCTTTGTTACAGCAAACCAGTGAGCTTGACAACCTCACTGATTCGTTGGGGCAAAGTCTTGACTTTGTGTTGTGCAGGTGTCCATGTTTCTTGCAACACCTTTGGGGTGTTTCCTTCCTCCTACTGGTTCTATAACCTTGGTTTCTTATTGAGGGAAACTTGCCTGCTGAACTGCATCATACCTTCCTCTTGGGGTTTCCCAACGAAGTGCTGCTGCACTCATCAAGCCTTTTTTTTCTAGCGCCGTCGCCGGGGAGTCTAAGGACGTATTCACAAGGGGAGTCATCCACTTCCTTTCTCTTTACTTTGTTTTTAGTTTGCTTAGTTTATTTTGCTTGGTTTTGTTTGCCTCTTTTCAAAAACTCCAAAGAATTAGTTTAGTTTGGTTTGCTTCCTTTATTCAAAAACACAAAAAAATTAGTTCCTGCTCTAGCTGCTCCTGCTGTTTTTGGCTTCCCCACCTTTGCCAAAATGAACTCTGCTAAAAACACCATGTTTCTCCCCAAGTTCACCCTAAAAAACCTTTCAATAGGTAGTGGCTCCATAATTGGGAAAGATAATATTGAAGAATTCTTTAATTATGTTAGCAAACATGAGGATATTGTGGATAGATCTATAGTAGAGCTTGCTCCTAATTATGAGATTGCTTCAGCTTCTTTAGTTCATATGTTGGAGGCTAGGTTTGTTAGCCTTAACCCCATGATGCAAATTAGGTTCCTAAAACTAAAGAAGGAAAAGAATGCTAAAAAGAGAGGATTTATTCTTGAAACTTTACTAAAAGAGTTCCATGATGTTGCTAGGGAAGCCAAAAAGGTCTTTGAGCGTTTTAATATGCTAGGCTCATGTGTAGATGTTGTGGGTACTTCAGATAAAACCAACCCTATATAGGAATTTAAGATACCCATTGATGTGGTAACGACCGTAGGTCACATAAACAGGGGTAGTTTGGGGATAAAACTAGGGTTTGGACGAGCTAGAGGGGTACATGGGCCGAAGGCCCAGCTGGCGGCGCGCAGGCCCATTGTGTAGGCCGGAGACTCCGGTGTAGGGTCCAGAGACTCCGGTGTAGGCCGGAGACTCCGGTGTCGTCTCCGGAGTGGCGTACTGACTGTCCCTGGGTCGGTTGCTGGGGTCGGTCCGGAGGTCGGTCCGGAGACTCCGGTGCGCAGGACCGGAGACTCTGGTGTAGCAGGAACGGAGACTCCGGTGTAGGCCTGAGACTCCGGTGGTTCAGCCGTGGCTTCTTCCGCCTCCTCTTCCAAGCCTCCATCTTGTCGGGATTGATGTTCCGGGCTTCCTCCCTTGCCTCCGTACTTGTCGGTGTGAACCTATCATGCATATGTGACGGAGTATGAAGTAGCATACCATTCAATAGGGTAGGAAGTGGGCTCGCATAGAGGAACGGATTCACCTTTGGAGTCCATGACGACTTGGCGTAAGTTGGAGATCATGATGTGGTAACGACCGTAGGTCGGGCTGCATCATCTCCCCCCCTTCAAAAAGAGTCGTCCTCGACTCTCCATGTTCATCACGAAGTAGAAGAGGTCGAAGGACATCCTTGATCCTGGGGTTCACCATATAGTCGTCCTCGGGAAGATTGACTTGACAACACTTCAATGTTCCTTCACCCTCCATGAAGCCTACAAAGCTCACGACAAAAGCGAAGCAACACTCAAAGCGTAGCCAATTAATGAACATTATAGCATGAGTCCTCAAGTAGAAGGAAGTCACCTTAGCTTGTAGAGATAGCTCGATGAAGGGTAGCCATAGGTAACTCTCTTCGGTTCTTCTTGTCAACATATAGTCCATAGAGGTTGACGTGTATGCATTTGTGCCTTCACACAACAAAGACCAAGCAAAATATTTTCGTGCATGACAGAGGAGCATGTCAAATGTGGCATGTCCATTCTTGTTCACAACACTATTAGCACAATACAAGGATAGCAAATGGAATGCATATGCAAGGTCAAAGTGCATGGAAATTGTTTGAACATTATCCAAATGTGGAAACTCAAAAACTCCATATAACGTAGTAGTGGGGCATTCAAAGCATTGGATCCAAATTTCAAACAACATCTTTGATGCAAGAATAGGAGAATTTGGCAAAAACACACAAGAAATAATGTCCAAAGAAACATCATTATGTGTGCAAACCAACCATTGGAAAGAGAAATTGTTCAACATGTTGGATGTCACACACAAATCATCAAAAGCAAATTTCATGGGAGTATGGGTATCCCAAGTGGAAGCAAACACGACATGTTTGCAAACAAACCAAATGAAAGAGCAAGTGGTCCTTATGTTTGTTGCAACAACAAGAGTAGATTCTTGGAAGCTCTCATGACAATACATGCTCTTAATGGAATTGTGGTTACACACAAAACATCGGAGAGAGAAATTGTTCAACAATTTTGTTACAACACACAAAACATCATTATCTAAAAGCAAAGAAACATGAATGTCACAAGGGAAGATAATACCATTAACATGCTTGCAAGCAAACCATAGGAAAGAGCAATTTGTCAACATGAAAGATGCAAAGCATGCAAAAGGTAACAGAGCTGGGTTCGATCTTGAACTCACTTGTGGGATGCTCTCAAGAGCTCTTTTTGTCAACTCGTGCTCAACCGAGGTTGACATTCTCGTGAGAGTACCTACACACATCATATATAAAAGGAAGAACGTGTGTGCATGGTAGAGATACACATCATCCATCATGATGTATCTCTTCTTGTGCACATCACCATTAATGTCAATCAAGTATGACATAGATGCATGGTGAGTATGCAAGTGGGGAACATGCTTATCATGGCAATCATCAAAATCTCCAAAAATTGAGAAAGCTATGGGGGCCATCTCATTATAACGCATATGATCAATATTATTGCAAGCAAAACAAGTGAAATAGCAAGCATTCATCTTATCGCAAGCAACGGGAGAAATTGAATGACTAGCATGACAAGGCAAGTCAGAAGAAATTGGAGGATACACACAAGATGCATAGCATGGCATGTTTATGGCAATGATATCGCAATCAAACAATTCCACATGATCAATATTATGCAAAGGCAAAGCATCACATGGGAATGTGGATGAAGCATATGTAATGTCACAAGTATCATCCATAGCATGCATATCCTCACAATTCATCATGTCCACTACTGGGATCATGGCATCATCAACACCCTTATTGTTACCTTGTTCATACCTCTCATATGAAGTGGGTGTTGTGGAAGTAGTGGCCTCCTTGTGGACGACTTCGTCTTCTTGATGTAGCCATGGCGTAGCATCATCTTCGTGCACCATGTACATCTTCTCCAATTGAGGAATTATTGCTTCATGGCTTGGCGCTTCTTCATCCATGGAACCTAGCACAACACAAGAGAACACACTAGAGGTGGAGGGTAAGTTGTTAGAAATCGAAATGGTCTCACTTGACCTATCAACTACCACTCTCAAGTCACTAGGTGTATCACTCATGCCCTCCAAGTGGAAGCACTCAAACTCATATAAGGTGGAGTCACTCATCTCACTCTTGTTCTCACTCAAGTGGGCTAAGTGGCTCTCATACTCACATGGGATTGGGACCACATCATCACTCAAGCATATAGGGGTAGGCTCAGTTTCCTCAAATCCATGCGCCTCCTTTGGTGAAGGGAAAATCCCATGCTCACCATTATTGACCTTGTCGCCTTCAAAGTTGGATGCCATAAGATGGGCATCATCGCTCGCCTCCATGGTCAAAGGGAAAATCCCATGCTCGACCGTCTTGTGGACATCTTGTAGTAGTGGTGGAGGTAGGCTCATGCTATCCAACTTGGCGAAGTAGAGGTCTTCATTTTCCTCGTTCATGAGGTCTTCAAATGCAAGCGTAGTCGTTGAAGTTTGATGGCGTGGACGAAGGCTTGCTCTTGGTGCCATTTTGGTGGTGGCATTAGAAGTTGAAGGTGCCTTGTGATGGTGTCAACGGAGGTCATTGGCGTGCCTTGCCGATGGTTGATGTAGGTGGTGCACTTGGTCATCCATATGACGCTCACGACGATGGCCCTTGACCTTGCCACTCTTCCTTGTAAGTTTTTCTAATGAGCGCAAAGCATCATTAGTCTTGGCGACCATCCTCATGTTTTTGTCGAAGTCGTTGTCCATGTCCTTCTTGAAGTTGTGGAGGTCGCTTTGAAACTTGTCCATTTTAATGATGGACCTTGGCGCACTCGAGTTGGAGGCTCCGTCTTGGTCGGTGCGACTTGAGGAGCTTGTCGTTGTCGTTCTTGAAGTCGCCCATGCTTGGGGAGTCGTTGTTGTTGTAGCACTCCATGTCACCCAAGTATGTGGAGCCATTGTTGGTGTAGTGCTCCATCATGTTATCCATGCTTGTGGAGACATAGGCATGGTGGCTCATCGTGGATTCTTCATACAAATCATCCTCGGTCCCGGAGTCCCTAGACATGCTTCACAAGACCAAGTGTTGTATATGGAAGTGGTAGAGGGTGTTAGGGATACAACGTCGAACCTTACTTTACCTTGGAAGATCGTATCGTGCAAGTGGACACACTTGAGAGCAATAAACCAAGCAAAGTGAAGTTCACGCGGAACACCAAAACCAACTACTAACCAAAAAACACACACACACACACAAGGCCTATGGTGGATAGGTATGGAAAGTGACATGTCAAGAACCAATCCGAAATCAAGATGTCGTAATGGCAAGTAAAGAACCACAATGATCACAAAGCAAAACAAGTCAATCCACAAGATAGGAAATATGTACAAGGAAACACACACGGTGGGATAAATGGGACTTGTGCGACGGATAAAGTGAGCTAAGAACCAAATGATTACCTAGCGAAGACTATAAGCTCGTGTCGCACAAGTACAAGGAGAGGCGCTAGTTCGATTGCATAAGATTGGTGGGCTACAAGATATGCACAACAAGTACCACCTATATGATGCTCATCGAGCTTGCGCGTCCTATTCTATGAGGCACTTGTTTGTTTGTTTCTCTTTTCTTTTTCCTTTTTTTCTATTTTTTTCTTTTTCTTTTTCTTTTTCACTTGCCTCTTCCTTGTGCCAACAACTATACAAGATAACTATATGAGATAGCGCTCACACGTTTGCTCGGAATTCTACAAGGTATCAAATGTGCATAGCCCAAGCAATCATAAGAGGAACTAGTCTCAATAGCTGTTTGTTGCTCGCAAAGATAGTGGGGTTCACAAAGGAATGCAAGTGGGGAGAAGTTGCGGAATGTTTATACCTTTCGTCGACGATATTCACCCTTTATTGTTGGATTCCGCCTTGCTCACGGAATTTTGATGGAGTAGATAGCATGAACAACATGGATGATGATGTAGTGCTCCTTCTCCTCTTCGAAACGAGCTAAAGAACACCAAAATCCGAGTTGAAATGCAAAAGTTATGCTCAAAACCGTGCTGCAGTTTTTCTGTCTGCAGGGAGGGGCGGAGACTCCGGTCTCGAGGTCCGGAGACTCCGGTATGGAGGTCCGGAGACTCCAGTCTGGAGCTCAAAAAGTCCGGAGACTCCGGTCTAGGCCGGATACTCCGGTCCGGGTGATTCCAGAGCGTCCAGAACTCGAACGGGACGCGTTTTGGACGGAAAAACTCGAACCAAAACCTCAGATTGATGGGGAAAATCAAGGAATTAGGCCATGGGAATGCAGGGGAAGGTAGATCAACAAGTTTAGCAAGTAATCCACGGATCAAAACCTACCAAAACTCACTCAAATCACAGATCGATCCCAAACACGAATTGGGGCTGTTTTTGGTGGAATTTTCGAATTTATGGGGAAAAGACCAAATCGATGAGAAATCCGTGGCAACCAAAAGCTGCTGATACCAGATGATGGAGGGGTTAACCTCTTGGGTGGCCCGATCTTCACGGATCTCGTGGTTAAATCGATGGGAAATCGAGGGGAAAGGGAGAAGGTAGCGGAAGCGAACACACACCTCGCGAAGAACACGATGAACACACGCAAAACTCACACGATACAAGGCCGATTGCTCCCGAACGGCGGCCACCGGTCCGATAGAATCCTCGCAAGGAAAGATCGGTCAACGTGCTCCCTCAAATCCACATCGGAGAGGGAAGAACACCTTGGGGAGGGTCTTGACAACTTGGAGACAAGACAATGAACTCCAAGGCCTTGTTCAACGATGGATGCGTGATGCAAAGTCCAATCGAGGTTGGTGCCGATAGTCGGTCCCCTTGGATAAGGGGATGAGGCAAAACTAGAGATTCCACACAAGGGTTTGTCTTTAGTCTATCATCTATGCCTAAGGGATACATGAAGGGGCGGGGGCTCTATTTATAGGCCAGCCACATAAATAGGGGTATTTTGGGGATAAAACTAGGGTTTGGACGAGCTAGAGGGGTACATGGGCCGAAGGCCCAGCTGGTGGCGCGCAGGCCCATCGTGTAGGCCGGAGACTCCGGTGTAGGGTCCGGAGACTCCGGTGTAGGCCGGAGACTCCGGTGTCGTCTCCGGAGTGGCGTACTGACTGTCCCTGGGTCGGTTGCTGGGGTCGGTCAGAAGGTCGATCCGGAGACTCCGGTGCGCAGGACAGTAGACTCCGGTGTAGCAGGACCGGAGACTCCGGTGGTTCAGCTGTGGCTTCTTCCACCTCCTCTTTCAAGCCTCCGTCTTGTCGGGCTTGATGTTCCGGGCTTCCTCCCTTGCCTCCATACTTGTCGGTGTGAACCTATCATGCATATGTGACGGAGTATGAAGTAGCATACTGTAAGGTTCCCAACCTTGTTTAAGGTAGAGTCCTCTGTGTTTACAATGCTAGTCCCTGGATCAATAGCTAGCATCCACAGTTAAGATGTAATATCAAGAAACAAAGGTCATAATAAAACTTTATAACCAGGAATAACATAATTTTATTACATATTACATAGCTCATTTGGCTATTACATTACATTGCAGCAGAATATCTATAAGCATGGGGTCCTTCATCTTCAAAGTGCCACAGGCAGACATGTTGGTTGTAGACTTTGTAATCCTAATCATCAAACTTTACTAACATCAATCAAACCTGCAACATACAATTTACAGCCACAAGGGTCAATACATTTGAATTGTATTGGCAAGTGATACTATGGTAGTATAGTGGAGTCTATCATCTATATGCATTTGGCTAAGTGGAGCTCAGTCTTGCTTTGCTCAAAATAGATTTTCCTTATCATTTGAAAACACTAAGTTTTTGCTTTGACAAAAAAAAAATCCCAAGACATCTCCCAATCAAAGATTGAAGATCCTTTAACCCTTGTTCAACCACAAGATTTTAACTTAGAAATTTGGATGATGAGATTCTTGATAGCTTCCATGTCTTGATGCTCAAATTGTCCTTTGCCAGGGACATGGCTAAGTACTTAGATTTTACACTCTGCAGAGGTGGTGCACTTTCCCCACAACACTTGGTTTCACCAAGACAGGATCTTTCAGAAGCCTTTCCTTAGACCAAATGGACGCGCTCCAACCTATCATTCCCACTACCACCAATTGTCCAAATGGCTAAGTTCTAGCAACCTATATGATCCAGGCAGAGCCCATAATGCCAAGTGGCTGCACTTGAAGCTTCTCAACATTTGACATCTCAAATCTCTTTGTTCCTGGGTGGCCATCCACAAGTGAGATACACAAGGTTCACCAGTCCCCTGGCCTTGTATAACCACTCAACCAAAAACCACCAAGCAATTACCATTCCACCCAGGTGATTCATTAACTTAGTTGTTTTATTAAACAAAAACACAAGTCCTCAGACTTAGAAATTTTTCCATAGTGTGAATATATATTCCACCCTTGTTTTCTACTAGCTAAGCTAAGCATGATAGTAGTAGGAGTCTTAACTTAGGAAATTTTACTAAGGTTTCATCTACTAGGATTTCCCATAGCAAGGTTTATACTTAGCAAAAATTCCATGCATGTTTTACTTAGAAAAATCACTAATGCATAGTGAAAGTAATTAGGACAAAAGTATGAAGCATCACTTGCCTTTTTGGTAGAGAGTATAATTTTCACTCCTTGTCCTTGCTACAATCACACTCTTCAAGTCACTACAATTCAATCAAGCAAGGCACTAGTTCAATCTACCATTCAAGCAAACCATTCAAGCAATACATCACATAAAATCATAGAACCAAGATAATGCATGCAAGCATGCCAAGGATTGTTTTATTTGAAAAAGTGGTTCCTAATGGGTCATAAACCTTTGAAAACACCTAATGGTCATTTCATAAAGTGTCAAAGTCATTTGCAAAAGATTTCACTTCATAAACCATTTTCAAAACAAGGTATCATTTTATGTGGTGTGAAATGTTTTTAATAAGGCATTAATCTATAGGGTTCACAAAATTCATTTTCAAATCATAAAACTTGGTGTTTGGGGTCAGAGAGTTTTAAAACAAAACATTTCCCAAAGGTTTTCTTCCAAAACCATTTTTAATAAATAAACCATATTTTTATTTGACTAGAATTGGTTTTAAATCAAAGAATCATTCTTTTCCTTCACCAAATATTTTTTTTGAATCCACAAAGTGTTTCCTATGGTCAGTAGGTTCAAAACAAACCATTTGTCAAAGATTTTATCCCCAAAATCAATTTTGAACAATTTTTACATTCTAAACAAGCATACATATGTTTCTGCAAAAACAAACCATTTAACAGAAACTTTTTACTAAACAAAAGGCATGGTTGTCTAGGTCTTGTTCCACTGATTCCATTGATATAAAGTTTGTAAATTTTGGACGTGTGGAACTAAAGTTATGCAATTTACAAATTTGATCATCTAATAGATCAAATTCTGTTTTTAAAACAAACACTGGGACACGCGTCTTAATTCTATTCGTCCATACCCTTTCGCCTGGATCAGCTGCTCTGGCGCGTTGGATTAAAGTGCAATCGTGAGGCTCAGGTGGATACATACCCCTTCGGGTTAAATCTATTCTCACGCATCTGATCAAGATCTAACGGTTGTAAAGTGTGCGACCAGGGAGGGGCGGCGCTGGCGCGGCGGCATGCTCAGACGAGGGTGGCGCTAGTGATGCAGGAAGCAAAAGAGACAGGGGAGGGGCTCACCGAGATCGCCGTGCTTCGCTGATGCTCAACGTGGCAGTATCTCGTCGAGGGGCGCACGGTGGTGGCGCGGATTGCTCACCGGAGTTCTTGCTGGCGTCGGTTGCGCGCGGTCGTGGTCGAGGACGAGGCTGCAGATCGTCCCGAAGCAAAATAAGTGCACGGTTAGATGCGGGCGAGTGCAGTGAGTGCAGCAGTGTCATCGGGAAGGAGAGGGGAGGACGCATGCTTACGAGGAGGGTCGCCGGAGAGGAAGCAGACGGTGGCGCTGCGCTGGTGGTGACGCTGTCGAGCTTGCAGAGCATGCGCGGGTGAGCTGGCGATGCGGGAAGGTCCGCCAGGATATGGGGATCACATCTGCGTGCTCGAGGAGGCAAGGGGTGGCATGGGGTTGCCAGAATCCTCGCTGGAGCGTCTTCGGACAGTGGGCGGTGCAGAGATGAATCGAGCAGCCTGGGGGCGTGCTAGAGTCAGGCGAATGGGGGGAATTGAAGAAGGATTGTTGGCGCTTAAGAAGGCGAGATTGCTGAGCGGAATCACTGCAGCATTACTGCAAATTTACGCGCGGTTCCAACGCCAGAAACGGCAGCGGTGTCTGGGGGAAGAACTAGTCGCGGGTGGGAACGACGAACAGTGCTGAGGGTCCTGGTTGTCTGCGAGAGAGAGGAAGAGGGAGTAGGGTCCACCAGTCATTGGCTCTGCGGGTTCAGACTCGGGTGAGGAAAACGCTTCGGGAGGGGAAAGAGGAGGTGGGCTGTTGGGCCTCGTTGGGCTGGCCGGCTGGGCTGTGTCCTTTGCACATTTTTTTGTTCTGAAACTTTTCCTTTTTCTGTTTGAATTTCCTCATTGAATTTCAAACAAACAAATCAAACATTCAAAACAATCAAACTTCCACCACACTTTTCAATTGAATTTGGTTCTGTTTAACAGCATAAACCAAAGTCCAAAACAAAATAATATTTTTATTCTTTTTAGGATCTATTTAATAATTAAATAAATAGTCCTTAGTTATTAATTCAAATGAAATTTGTTTTATTTAATAAAATCTCCATTTGAAATCTAAATATTATCAAAACCAAATCAGTAGGTTTTATTTGAAAATACCAAAATACTTGGAAAACTTGTTTAAAATAATTTAGCAAGTTTTGATAAAATGGTAAAACCTTTATTTTTAATAACATTGGATATTAATAAATCCTTATTATTTTATTTAAATAAATCTTTACTCTTTTAGTCAAAACAAAATATTTTATTTCAAAAACTTGGCCAAGGTTTACTTTGGCTTTATAAAAATAGTCTTTATTTAAATTTCTACCTTTTCATTTGAAATCCACATCTTTTTATTAAAAGATCCAAAAATAGTAATTTTAAATATTTTTAAGTTTATTGTTTATTTATATATTTTTTAAATCCCTTTAGGATTTTATTTGATCCAAATAGATTTTGAAAATTTCAAATTGGATTCAAAAGTTTCTTCTCACCCTGAAAATCAACAAAGTTTTATTTTATTCATTTATTTTTCACATTACAAGATTTGGAAAATCTTGGGATGTGACAGGCTACCACCCTTAAAATAAATCTCGTCCCGAGATTTGGGAAGGCTAGGGTTACAAGTAGGCTCAAAGCATCTAGGGTACTACCACCCTTAAAAAAATTCCAACTTGATTACATCTTGGCTTGCTTGGGATCTTGATGTAACTTTCCTGGACAGAAGGTTGCATAGTGGCCTAGCTCCTTGCATTTGAAACACATCACTTGGCTGATATCTCTCTTTTCCTTTGATATCATTGCCTCTTGTTTGTTTCTTTGGTTCTTCTTCTTTTCTGGGCATTCACTGGCATAGTGTCCCATCTCTTTGCAATTGTAACATTGCAACTGGCTTATGTCCTTCTTCTTCTTTTTGGCTCTCTCCAAAACTAGGAGTTCTTCTAGTTCATGTTCTTCATACCTCACCTCAGAGGTGGGAAATCTTTCTCTCTTCTTGGGGCATTCATCTTCATGCTCCTTGGATGTATGATCCTTGTCTCCACAAATATTGCTAGCTTTGGTTCTTTCTAAAATAACATCTTTGTCATCCTTGTTGTCATTAGCTCTTTGGGAAAAGTTTTCCCCCATGTTGATCATTTGAGTAACCAATCCTTGCAACAATTGGGATTGAAGTTTCAAAATCCTTTGTATGGCTGGGTCTAGTCCATTGTTGTTGGCTAAAAGCCGAGTTGTCATTTGGCTCAACTGGTTTTGGGTTGCTATAAGTTCTCTCATGTTGTCCTCTTGGTTGTTGTTGGTGTCATCAACCTTGATGTTGGAGTCTCTTGGAGTAGTCATCTGTGTGGGTTGGATTGGGATTAGAATAGGCAAAATATCTCTAAGGAAGTAATTCTAATCACACACATCACAATTCACTCAAGCAATGTGCAAGCAATCACAATCAAACACTCCACTCAAACAACAAGTTTCAAGCATATTTTTAGGCAAACAAAAATATTTTTGTTACACCACATAAGTTGGTGGGTTTGGCTTAAACTAAATATGGTGGTCCATCTATATGGTTCACTTGAGATCTTTCCATCTTTCTTGGTTGTTTCCTTCTTGCATGAGATCATGCTTTCCTTGGGAAATCTCTTGGTCACAAAACTTCAAAGGTGATGAGGGTTCCTTCTAAGTTGTGTTTCCTTAGTATCCAAATCTTGAGCAAGATTCCTTATCTCACTTGTCCTTAGTGATATCCATGGTTGAGGTCCTTGGTGAAAATGCTGAAGATGCTGAAGTCATTAGAGTTGAAGAAGTTGAAGTCATTAGAGTTGAAGATGTTGAAGTCATTAGAGTTGATGAAGTCCTTAGCTCATGGTGAAGTCTTTGGCCATGGGGTAGGTTTGTCCATCAAGTTGAAGTAGAAGAGATGTAGAGTTGAAACCAAAATGGTTGAGGAAAGAGTTTACAAGATTGTTTGTAAATAAGTTTTGGAACAACTCCTATTTTTCTAAGGGTTTTTGTCCAATCCTAGGTTTACAAATCCTACAGGCAACACAATGCTCTGATACCATCTGTAAGGTTCCCAACCTTGTTTAAGGTAGAGTCCTCTATGTTTAAAATGCTAGTCCCTGGATCAATAGCTAGCATCCACAGTTAAGATGTAATATCAAGAAACAAAGGTCATAATAAAACTTTATAACCAGGAATAACATAATTTTATTACATCTTACATAGCTCATTTGGCTATTACATTACATTGCAGCAGAATATCTATAAGCATGGGGCCCTTCATCTTCAAAGTGCCACAGGCAGACATGTTGGTTGTAGACTTTGTAATCCTAATCATCAAACTTTACTAACATCAATCAAACCTGCAACATACAAGTTACAGCCACAAGGGTCAATACATTTGAATTGTATTGGCAAGTGATACTATGGTAGTATAGTGGAGTCTATCATCTATATGCATTTGGCTAAGTGGAGCTCGGGCTTGCTTTGCTCAAAATAGATTTTCCTTATCATTTGAAAACACTAAGTTTTTGCTTTGACAAAAAACTTTTTCCCAAGACATCTCCCAATCAAAGATTGAAGATCCTTTAACCCTTGTTCAACCACAAGATTTTAACTTAGAAATTTGGATGATGAGATTCTTGATAGCTTCCATGTCTTGATGCTCAAATTGTCCTTTGCCAGGTACATGGCTAAGTACTTAGATTTTACACTCTGCAGAGGTGGTGCACTTTCCCCACAAAACTTGGTTTCACCAAGACAAGATCTTTCAGAAGCCTTTCCTTAGACCAAATGGACGCGCTCCAACCTATCATTCCCAGTACCACCAACTGTCTAAATCTCTAAGTTCTAGCAACCTATATGATCCAGGCAGAGCCCATAATGCCAAGTGGCTGCACTTGAAGCTTCTCAACATTTGACATCTCAAATCTCTTTGTTCCTGGGTGGCCATCCACAAGTGAGATACACAAGGTTCACCAGTACCCTGGCCTTGTGTAACCACTCAACCAAAAACCACCAAGCAATTACCATTCCACCCAGGTGATTCATTAACTTAGTTGTTTTATTAAACAAAAACACAAGTCCTCAGACTTAGAAATTTTTCCATAGTGTGAATATATATTCCACCCTTGTTTTCTACTAGCTAAGCTAAGCATGATAGTAGTAGGAGTCTTAACTTAGTAAATTTTACTAAGGTTTCATCTACTAGGATTTCCCATAGCAAGGTTTATACTTAGCAAAAATTCCATGCATGTTTTACTTAGAAAAATCACTAATGCATAGTGAAAGTAATTGGGACAAAAGTATGAAGCATCACTTGCCTTTTTGGTAGAGAGTATAAGTTTCACTCCTTGTCCTTGCTACAATCACACTCTTAAAGTCACTACAATTCAATCAAGCAAGGCACAAGTTCAATCTACCATTCAAGCAATACATCACATAAAATCATAGAACCAAGATAATGCATGCAAGCATGCCAAGGATTGTTTTATTTGAAAAAGTGGTTCCTAATGGGTCATAAACCTTTGAAAACACCTAATGGTCATTTCATAAAGTGGCAAAGTCATTTGCAAAAGATTTCACTTCATAAACCATTTTCAAAACAAGGTATCATTTTATGTGGTGTGAAATGTTTTCAATAAGGCATTAATCTATAGGGTTCACAAAATTCATTTTCAAATCATAAAACTTGGTGTTTGGGGTCAGAGAGTTTTAAAACAAAACATTTCCCAAAGGTTTTCTTCCAAAACCATTTTTAATAAATAAACCATATTTTTATTTGACTAGAATTGGTTTTAAATCAAAGAATCATTCTTTTACTTCACCATTTTTTTTTTGAATCCACAAAGTATTTCCTATGGTCAGTAGGTTCAAAACAAACCATTTGTCAAATATTTTATCCCCAAAATCAATTTTGAACAATTTTTACATTCTAAACAAGCATACATATGTTTCTGCAAAAACAAACCATTTAACAGAAACTTTTTACTAAACAAAAGGCATGGTTGGCTAGGGCTTGTTCCACTTATTCCATTGATATAAAGTTTGTAAATTTTGGACGTGTGGAACTAAAGTTATGAAATTTACAAATTTGATCATCTAATAGATCAAATTCTGTTTTTAAAACAAACACTGGGACACGCGTCTTAATTCTATTCGTCCATACCGTTTCGCCTGGATCAGCTGCTCTGGCGCGTTGGATTAAAGTGCAATCATGCGGCTCAGGTGGATACATACCCCTTCGGGTTAAATCTATTCTCACGCGTCTGATCAAGATCTAACGGTTATAAAGTGTGCGACCAGGGAGGGGCGGCGCTGGCGCGGTGGCGTGCTCAGACGAGGGTGGCGCTGGTGATGCAGGAAGCAAAAGAGACAGGGGAGGGGCTCACCGAGATCGCCGTGCTTCGCTGATGCTCAACGTGGCAGTATCTCGTCAAGGGGTGCACGGTGGTGGCGCGGATTGCTCACCGGAGTTCTTGCTGGCGTCGGTTGCACGCGGTCGTGGTCGAGGACGAGGCTGCAGATCGTCCCGAAGCAAAATAAGTGCACAGTTAGATGCGGGGGAGTGCAGTGAGTGCAGGAGTGTCATCGGGAAGGAGAGGGGCGGACGCATGCTTACGAGGAGGGTCACCGGAGAGGAAGCAGACGGTGGCGCTGCGCTGGTGGTGACGTTGTCGAGCTTGCAGAGCACGCGCGGGTGAGCTGGCGATGCGGGAAGGTCCGCCAGAAGATGGGGACCACAGCTGCGTGCTCGAGGAGGCAAGGGGTGGCGTGGGGTTGCCGGAATCCTCGTCGGAGCGTCGTCGGACAGTGGGCGGTGCAGAGATGAATCGAGCAGCCTGTGGGCGTGCTAGAGTGAGGCGACTGGGGGGAATTGAAGAGGGATTGTTGGCGCTTAAGAAGGCGAGATTGCTGAGCGGAATCACTGCAGCATTACTGCGAATTTACACGCGGTTCCAACGGCAGAAACGGCAGCGGTGTCTGGGGAAGAACAGGTCGCGGGTGGGAACGACAAACAGTGTTGTGGGTCCTGGTTGTCTGTGAGAGAGAGGAAGAGGGAGTAGGTTACACCAGTCATTGGCTCTGCGGGTTCAGACTCGGGTGAGGAAAACGCTTCGGGAGGGGAAAGAGGAGGTGGGCTGTTGGGCCTAGTTGGGCTGGCCGGCTGGGCTGTGTCCTTTGCACATTTTTTTTTTGTTCTGAAACTTTTCCTTTTTATGTTTGAATTTCCTGATTGAATTTCAAACAAACAAATCAAACATTCAAAACAATCAAACTTCCACCACACTTTTCAATTGAATTTGGTTCTGTTTAACAGCATAAACCAAAGTCCAAAACAAAATAATATTTTTATTCTTTTTAGGATCTATTTAATAATTAAATAAATAGTCTTTAGTTATTAATTCAAATGAAATTTGTTTTATTTAATAAAATCTCCATTTGAAATCTAAATATTATCAAAACCAAATCAGTAGGTTTTATTTGAAAATACCAAATACTTGGAAAACTTGTTTAAAATAATTTAACTAGTTTTGATAAAATGGTAAAACCTTTATTTTTAATAACATTGGATATTAATAAATCCTTATTATTTTATTTAAATAAATCTTTACTCTTTTAATCAAAACAAAATATTTTATTTCAAAAAATTGGCCAAGGTTTACTTTGGCTTTATAAAAATAGTCTTTATTTAAATTTCTACCTTTTCATTTGAAATCCACATCTTTTTATTAAAAGATCCAAAAATAGTAATTTTAAATATTTTTAAGTTTATTATTTAATTATCTTTTTTAAAATCCCTTTAGGATTTTATTTGATCCAAATAGGTTTTGAAAATTTCAAATTAGATTCAAAAGTTTCTTCTCACCCTGAAAATCAACAAAGTTTTATTTTATTCATTTATTTTTCACATTACAAGATTTGGAAAATCTTGGGATGTGACACATACCATTCAATAGGGTAGGAAGTGGGCTCGCATAGAGGAACGGATTCACCTTTGGAGTCCATGACTACTTGGCGTAAGTTGGAGACCATGATGTGGTAACGACCGTAGGTCGGGCTGCATCACCCATATCCTTTAAGCTTGTTGGAATGCATGAGGCCTTTGAAAAGAATTTTGGTTTGATTGCTCCTAAAAATCCTTTTGATGAAAGTAGTAAACCAAAGAGAAATGAGAAGGGATCCTCCAAGACTCATTTGGATGAGATACCTCCCATAGTTGAAGACTTTGCAAGTATTGATCTAAATTCTTCATTTGAAAATACTTGATTCTTCTTGTTTATTGTGCCTAACTTAAAGGCGTTAAAGAAAAGTACTTGTTGGGAGATAACCCAAGAGTTTTCTTGAGTCTTGGAAGTTATTACTTCAGTAATGACCTCTCCGTATCCTTTTTGTTTGCTTTTTGTGCCAAGAATGACCTCTAATGAGAGGGAAGTAAGATTTGGGGAGTTGCTGTCCCGAAAAAGATTTCTGTCCTCCACCAAAAAAATTCGTGAGGAGTCTCTGTAACTCGGATTGAGCTGAAAATTTACGAATAAACCCCCAGTATGTAGCTAACTTTTGTTAGTTCAAAACTTTTTTATTTGAGCAACAGAAGATGTTCAAAAAAATTGGTTTCTACCTGCTGGTCTGTTTTGACAGATTTCTGCCATTATTTGCATTTGCTTCTTATTGATTCCTTTTTGAGTTCTCTTTTGGAGAATTGAGCTTTTTGAAGGATTTGCTACAGTAGCTTGTGTTTTTAGTGAAAAGTCTTGCTGTTCCAAAGCTTTACCTAAAGGTCTATTATCTTTTGAATACTCTAATGTTGCTAATGAAGATTGTGTGAAGTTTTGAATGAAGGAAAAATTTCAGGTGTAGAGAAAGAATGATGTAATGAGATGAAGAATGGACAAAAGCTCAAGCTTGGGGATGCCACCCCGGTTTCACCCTAAGAAATATCCAAGAGGTACAAGCGTCAAAGTTTGGGGATGCCCAAGGCATCCCCTTCTTCATCAATAAAAAGCTCATGTCCGTCTAAACACTTCATTTTTAATGTTTCATGCACAAGTTGTGTTGTTCTTGGAGCGTCTTAGTTTTCGTTTGGTTTGCTTAGTTGTTTAGTTATCTTAAATAAATTAGTTTGGACCCCAGTTCTCGCTGTGTTGTTGCAAATGGTGTTGGAAAGGAGTAGGAAGTTCTTGCTTGATAATCTCAAGAGGAGCTTGCATTGACTGTGACTTAGACTTTAGCATGACATGCTAGGTGTTGTTTTGACCTTATGCTTAGTGATTATTGTTGTAGCATGTCTTGTTCCAAACAATTGGGATTGCTTAGTGTGCCTTGAAGAAATTATGCGTTGTTTTAGCATGCAAAAGCATAGTATTGTGGTATTCTCCTTTGATGCTTTGTTTGGGCTGACTTGGCACATGCTCACACCATGTTATGACTATGACAAGTCACCATAGCCTCTATGATCATTTAGTCCTTGACTTGTAGTACCACTCTATTCTTTGATTAGTAATGTTTTGTTGCTCTGCATGATTTTGTAGTACCACTTGTACCTTGTTGTACTCAGTTGATATCATGTTCTTTTGTCTATGGATGTCACCGGTGTGAAATAAATAGGGAACTTGTAAGTCCATGGAGTTTGTATCCTGTGTTAGAGAAACGCCTAGGCCGCTAGCCTAATCCATGCCTAATCATGGTGGAAACTTGCAGCATCACCATAGTGAGCTATGTATGAAGCATCCTCAATAAAAAGCTATGCATATGGTAAATAAAAAGATTGCTGAGATGCTCATTTTCTGCTTGCCTTGTCATTTTGGTTATGGGAAAGCTCCGGTACCATGTGCAAGGGGTACCTCGTTGGCGGTTCTCAATGATATGCAAATACTTACAGTGACAAGAACTTACTTGGACCCAAAGTTGGGTATGCATGAGGTGTGGCCCTCTGAAAGGATAGAGATGTCGCCTAGAGGGGGGGTGAATAGGCAATTTCAAAACTATTACGGTTTTGGATTGATAGAATGCAGAATTAAACTAACGTTTATTTTACAAGCACAAAACCTAAATACACTAGGCTCAACTAAGTGCACCAACAACAAGTTAAGTTAAGCAAGATAGCACAAGATAAATATACCAAAAGTGATAGGCAAGATATAATTACTTCAAGCTCGATGGCTATCACAAGGAAAGTGAGCTCGGGTATAGAGATAATCGAGGCACACAGATACGAAGATGTATTCCCGTGTTCCCTTACAAGTAAGGTACGTCACGTTGGAGAGGTGTGGGATTCCACGAAGGATTTCCCAATGCCACGAAGGCTCACCTTCTTCTCCGAGTCTATCCCACGAAGGAATAGGCCCTTTCCTTATGGCTAGCTTTTCCTCCACTCCGGAGATGGCAAGATTCACAACCACTTCACAAGCTCCACGAAGGAGAAGCCCGAGTCTCTTCACAATCTTCCACGAAGAGGACACCAAGGCACCAACCGCCAAGCCAACTAGGAGGTCACCCTCCAAGAGTAACAAGCTCACGATCTCTCACTCGAACAAATCATAATGGAGAGCTCAACACTTATGCAAGAATGCAAAGCAAGACCACCAAGGGTGCTCAAATCCTTCACTCTAAAATCCCACCAAAGCAACAAGTGCTAGGGAGGAATTAGAGAGGAAGAACAATGGTGGAAGTCAACCAATGACTCCAAGATCTAGATCCAATGGGTTCCCCTCACTCAGAGGAGGAAATGGTTGGTGGGGATTGTAGATCTAGATCTCCTCTTACAAAGCCCTAAAAAAGATGCAAGAATCATTGGAGGGAAGGGGTCAAGAGGTTCAACAATGGAGGTCAATTTCATGGTCAAGAACACTTAGAAACATTGGGGGAAGAACCCCCTCTTATAGGGGAAAGCAAATATGACCGTTAGGAGAAAACTGTGTGAATCCGGTTGAAAGTTCGGTTGGACCGGCTCCAAAACCAGATGGTCCGGTTCTCAGCCCAGAAAACTGGACTCCAACCAGGTTTGGTTACTGACCCCAGGCTCGGTTAGACTCGGAGTAACAAAACCGAAAATCCCGGTTGAATCTTGGTTGAAACCCGGTTGAATCTTGGTTTTTCCGGTGTTGGCACCGTACCACCCGGTCTAGGAGCCGGTTGAACCGGATCCACAACCGGGATGAAACAGACTTCACGAAAAATGCAATAACTTCTGCATCTGGACTCCGATTTCGATGATCCTGGGCTTGTTTTGACGAGGACAACAATATCTACAAGATAATACAGAGAAACATCATATACCAACAAAGGAGGATAGAACCAAATTAAGAAAGGTAAGAAGCCTCCCTAAATAAGAACCGATAAAACCTTCAAACTCGAAAACTCCATAGAAGATGCATACGAATTCCGTTTTTGATGAACCTGGGCTTGTTGAAGAGCTAGAAAAAAGCTCAAGAACCTCACATGGAGAAACACCAAGAAGCAACAAAATAGGAAGATGAAAAGTATGCAAAATATTGAGCTCCCTATGACGATGTGATCAAGTTACACAACCGAAAGCCCCTCTTGATAGTGCGGCTATCAAGGGGTGGATATCGAGCCAGCTCGACTCAACTCGTAAATACTCATTAGTTAACGAGCTTGCTCTACTCGACTCGTTAACATAACAAGCTTACAACCTCAGCTTGGATCGACTTGATAAATACTCGAGTTGGATCGATAAGCTTGATAAGCTCATGAAGAAACTTAACAATGTAATAAATTCATCATGAAGTAAGAATACAAGAAGGATAATTCATCATTTATACCTATTAGTGTATACTTTGATGACTTTAACATGACTACTCATGTTTCTTTGGTATATTAGTATTGATTTTTATTTTGTGCTTACTAATCTATGAGTTAGCATACAAGTGTAAGGATATTAACGAGTTTACCGAGTATTCGCAGCTCGACTCATTAAACTCGTTCTCTTAACAAGCTAAAAATGCTAAATTAGCTCAACTCATTTGTGTCCGAGTTCAAGTCGAGTCGAGCCGAGTTTTTGAGTACTCGTTAAACTCATGAGCTTCGAGTTTTATTTCCACCCCTACGGCTATCTATCCAATAACCCGGTCTCCCAACAACCACCTTGAGACCGGTAAAAGGAAAACCTAGCAAGGCCATACCTTTGCCTTGCGCATCCCGCTTGATCTTGATGACAACGCTTCAAGCTCCACCCAATCCGGAATGCAACACTTGATCATTGTTGCTTCGTGAAGACTCCTAATTTTCTCCCCCATACACCACTATTGGATAGCTTCATTAATACATGTCTTCACATGTCCATTATCACCAATATGGACGGCAAGCTTCAAGCAAATGATCTTCTCGAGATGCTTATCTTGAACTTTCCCTTCTCAACCTTGATGACGATCACCAGTTGATGCCATCCTCTCATGGGCTATATAATATCATACCACAAGACCATGTGGTACATTCTTTATGCTTCATGTGTTGACCAACTTGAAATCACTCTTCACTCTTTATATTGGTCAACCAAGTATCTTCTCGTGCTCCATCTTAATATCTTGAGGTACATAAGGAACTCTTCATTTGATTACATGCTCTAAATCTTAGTCAACCACAGCTCAACTAATGAGGCTATCATGACACCGACTTAGAGACATTTCTTGAATTATTCTATTGAGATCACACTCTCAAGATCTTGATCATATCATATTCTTCTCTTCAACTCGATGATTTTGATGCCAATACTCAAGGTCAAGGTATATCTTTATCTTCATGGCATCCATACTTGAATCCAACACATGGATTATAAGCATGACCTATGGAATATTCCTTCATATAAAACTCAGTGAAAACATTAGTCCATAGGGACTGTCATTAATCACCAAAACCACACATAGGGGCAATTACCATTTTAATCTCCCCCATTTTGGTAATTGATGACAATCACAACAAGAGGGTTTATATAATGAATATTAGAAACAAGTACACAGCTTATCAGATAATAAGTTGTATACAAGAGGCTGTATTTGATATGGTTAAGTAACACAAAGATACTATCCCATATCAAAACCGATTCTACTCACATAAACTACAACTAATGCAGGAGATATGAGTAGAACCAACATATATAGAGCAAACTCCCCCACAATATATCCACGTGTGATGATCTTGAATTTCATTGCATACATTGTCAAGCATAACCTTTGGGAGAGTTCCACTATATATACAACCATGCAAAACATAATAAAGATGAAATGCATGAAAGGCAAACACTTAAGAACCAACCAATCTTAAGTAGAAAACCATTTCCCTTAACACCCTCTAAACTTCTCACCCATTGACAACAAGTGCCAAAATTGATAACAAGGTTAGAAGGACAATATAGTATGAGTTCCTACACAAGGTGTGCATTACTCGTAATAGGAGTGAAATCGCATGCACATATCCAATGACGAACACTTGGAGGAAATCAAACTATATTGAGGATCAAGGATTGCTAAAAGGATAACAAGGTGAAGGAACTTCAACGGATGAAGCAAGCAATAAAAAGATCCAAATAATTAAATGGACAAATAGTGCTCTAAGTGAAATAAAGAAGCTCCCCAAGGTTCATGCATAAATTAGTTGTTTCATTTGAATACAATATGCACAAACATGGAATCCTCACGCCCTCTATATTATTTAGAACACAACCAAGATACAAGGATTAGATATAAACCAATACACCTGTCAAGACAAGCTTAAGTCCAAGAGAAACCAAATATGAGATATGAGTGTGTGAAGATGCAATAAAAGTAAACCAAGCACTCATAAATCAAGACCTTACCAATACCATTAAAAATCAAGAGGATAAGAGAGATGGTCGGAAAAGAGTGAGCATATCAAGGCGAGAGATTAACACTCTCGTGTATATAATTTTCTAAGGGAAAAAACATGAGAATAATCCACAAAGAAACATCCACACATAAGGGGTTAATAAAAAGAATACATGATATACAAGCGGAAGTCATAAGATATACCAAAGAGGATATTTCGCTTAAGTGCATATATAGCCCATGGCTCTATTTTATCTTATGGTATATCAATGAACTTCACCAAAGAAAAACAAAAAAAAAATCTCAAAACCATCACAACTAACACTAAGGGAACTAATGCTAGTTGGGATACTTTGAGAAAGGCAACAAGTATCAAAAGGAATGATTCAATGCAATTTCAAGAATATTGCACATGAGAGTACCTTGAGGAGTTGATATGCAATAAATTGCTAGAAGGCATATTTGGAATTGGTGAATCATGAACATGATTTTATATACTCCCTATTATATGCATCATCTCAAATTACTCACATAAGCAATAAGGATACAGAAGTCTTTCAAAGATAATTGCAAGAATCGAACATTTACAAACAAATAAATTCATGCCAAGATGCAACCTACAAGAGATTGGATGGAAGGATAGTATGCATGAATAAGATACTTGTTACCGAGATAGCAATGGCATGATGTAGTAGATAAGAATTTTTAGATCATCCTAGCTTGGCTCCAATTATCATGTGGTGACAACACTTTCCTTATAGACGCAACAAGCATCCATTGCATCTTCAATTTACCTAAAACAACATTCAAGTACATCTTGATCCCTAAACTTATTGGGTCCAAAGTGGTTAGAATAACCACAACACATAGGATACACTCCATAAAATATGTGCATATTTAGAGCTGTTTAAGGATTTGATGGAGTATACCCTATATATTGGATCAAAGAAAGCAAAACATGATATAAGATATACATTTAGTAAACATGCATGCGCGAGACTTTCAAGATCCAACGAAGATATACTTTTGAAAAATCACCAAAAATATTCAAGAAGGCATACAAGGTGTGACAAAACACATTTGTTATCCAAACTATATCAAAGAATCAAATCAACACAAGATTTGTTCAGCAAAGTTCAACAAATGAACCGAGCAAAAACTATTAAGCATGAAAGATGAAATAAAAACAGAAATGCTCAAAGATTTATCTCATTCAAGAAAATAAAATAGAGAATAAAGAATGATATAACAAACTCCCAAAAGAGCAAGGTTTCAACAAATAAACCAAACCCTTAACACTTTTCACAATGGCACAAGGTTCCGAGAAAAAAAGGTTTGTCTTCCACTAAAACACATTTGATAATAATCAAAAAAATCATCAAAGATATGTTCAAAATCCAAGGAAGACAATGGGAGCCACACCAAAGTTTTGGAAAGAAAATAAGGCAATAAGAGGTTAACTCCAAAGTGAAGATGATTCACAAATGCTACCACATACAAGTATATCAATTGTCAAAGACAATGAGTGTATTGGAATAGATTTCTGGTGGTATATTGCACGGATATTAAAGATAAATCTTCACAATAAAAAGCATAGGATAGAAATAAAAATATTAAGCACTATGCAAAGATAGAGATTCTTGATAGCTTCAACTAGTCACACAAGCATGCAAAGCAATGATTAGAATAACTTAAAGCAAATGGTATCCCAAATAAGATATAGATATATGTATTTGAGAAAGACCGTACCAAGAATTTCTTACTTAAACAAAGATAAAAAAGACTAGCAATAAAAGCTTCTAACAAAAATAGGACCTTGTTTGAGCCAACATGCCACCTAGAATCAAAGATAATCAACAATATCAACTCTAAGTGGCACTACCTCATATATTCACATTTCCTAGGATTGTGATATGCAAAAGAAGCATATTACTCCCCCATAATGTGATATTCATTTTTTCTTAATAAGAGGCAAAACAACCTCAACTAGAGATAATTAATGGACATTTAGAATTTGAATTTCTCATGAGTAGGATACACCGCATAGTGACTAGATAAGCTTGCAATATCAATACTAAGTGGTAGTACTCATGGACACACATTTTAAGGTTTGAGAGATGCTCGAGGCATGTCACTCCCCCAAAATGGGATGTTCCATTAACCACTCGAAAAGAGCCGAATAAGATACCATCAAGATGCATTAGAGGCTCAAAATAAAACACACGAGTAAATGATGTGCCAAACACCTAGACATACTTGAATACACAAAAAAATCAAGCATGAGGCACACCAAATACAAACACATACTTGGTACAAAATCAAAACATGTAAGGGGCAAGTAACTTACAATATAAATGAGTTAAGTACAAGTTACCGCGAAGAGGCACATTGGATATAAGATAGGGAAATGATAATCCTTATAACTTGGCTTGATCAAATATAATATATGAAGATCCCTTATTTCTTCAAGAGTTAGCCAAGTCTCCAATTCCCTCCACAAACACCTATTGATCAAGTTTGAGCTTGGTGGTCCCCAACTAAGTTGGGGCCTAAGAGGTTAGTCACAATAGGCTTAGCAACCCAAATGGTTCTTTTCTTGACACCACTTTGAGTTTCAACAAACTTGGCAAACACATTGCCATCCTTATCCTTCCTAAGAGAATAATCATCATCAACAATGATAGGGTTAGATAAGGTACCATTTGAACATGAAGAGGCAAAGTGCCCCTTCACACGACATATGTAGCAACAAGTGCTCCACTTTCTCTTATTTATTGATTTCTTGGCTTGGGGAGCATTATCTTGATTCTTCTTCGGAAGTGGCCTAACTTCAACTTGGGCTTGAACATGAACTTGTGGCCGCTTCCATTATTGCTTCTCACTCAAGTGATTTTTCTTCAATGGACAAGATCTTACATGATGTCCTTCAAGCTTGCACTTGAAGCAAATAATCTTGGCCGAATTCTTGACTTGGTTTTGGCCCTTCTTCTTGTTTATATTGGACTTGTTCTTGTTATTGGAGTTGAATCCAAGTCCACTTTTATCATTAGGGGATTTTTGCACACTTAAGATATTATCGAGTGTGGATTTCCCTTCATGACTATTTTCCAAGTCATTCCTCAAGGAAGTGACTTGGGCCTTGAGCTCTTTGATTTCCTTTACATGGTTAGTAGAAATACAAGTACTAGAGGAAGTAGAAGCTTCATTGTTAGAGCAACAAGGCAAAGCAAGTAATCCAACACAAGGTTTATCAATAGTATGGCTAGATGGATTACTAGGACTAGCACATGGCAAAATAGCATTTTGAGTAGAAGTTGTGCTAATGTCCAAAAGAGGCTCACAAGATGTTACCTTGGTAATACTTGCCTCACGAGCTAACTTTAGCCCATCATGGGAGATTAAAAGATCATTATGAGAGCCCGAGAGCTTTTCATGACTTTCTTCCAATTTCCTATACTTGCTAGTTAGCAACTCAAGTTGAGCCCTTAGCTCAACGTGCTCCTTTAGGGTAGATGCTTCACAAGAAGTAGAGTTAGTAGCACAAGCATCATTAATGGAATTTTCCTTTTCAAGCTCATAAGATTCAATTTTTTGTGTGAGGAGACTATTAGTGTTCTTCTCCTCGTCAAGCTCTTGATTAAGGAGATTGAATCTCCGACTCCCATCATCAAGTTGGAAATCCAACTCCTCTATGGTTCCCGTTTGTTTAGTTATGGTTTCCATAACGTGTTTGAGACAAGTAACGGCCTTATTATTACCACGTAGAGAGGTACACAAAAAACTCAACTCAAGCAAGAGAGCACTAGTATCCTCATCAATGTCATCATCACTATCATCATTATCATTGCTATTATCTTTAGACGACATATTGGGATCCAAAGTAGGATATACCTTTGATCCTCTTGCCATAAGGCACATGTGAGCACGGGAGGATGAAGATGAGGATATTCTTGAATCTTCATTCATGATCATGTATTGCTCCATAGATTGTTTTATTTCCTCTACATTGTTAGATAAACAACTAGAGGAAATGTAAGCATTTTGTTCATGGGAATAAGGCAAATCAAGCATATCATCTACACTAGTACCCAAATAATTTCTAGAAGATATGCAAGGACTAGCAACACAAGGGGGTATAGCATCATTGTTGCAAGAAGTGCTTAATTCCAAACTCTCTACACCATTATCATTTATAGAACGAGAATAGTTGGTGTAAAGAAAAACACTACCATCATCACATATGATTTTTCCACTCACCATGACATTACCTTGTGACTTGTCACATGTAAGTGAAGTGGGAAGAACTAAAATCTCATCGTGGCCGAAGGTGGAAGCAACTTGGAGCTCTTCATGATGTGAGGGAGAAGAGAGCTCCTTGGAGATACCATCGACCCTTTGAGAAATGGACCCACCAAATATTTCTTTAAGCTTGGTCCACATCTCATGAGACGACTTGCGCTTTACAATCGTCAAGGCCAAATTAACTGTGGGGCTCAAAGAGAAAATAAGCTCATTAGATACTTGAGCTTCGAGATGCACATTTTTCTCATCCTCTAGAGATATATTTTGAGGATCTATTGGAGGATAAAAACCTACATCTAGAAATTGCTCAATATTTGGACACAAGGTCCGAAGATTACAAAGCAAGCAATTTCTCCACAAAGCATAATTTGTGCCATCAAAGAAAATTGTGTCATTGTGCACTATACTACTAGCCGACGTCTTTACACTCTAGGCGGTGAAGCCTAAACAAGGAGAGACCTTGCTCTCATACCAATTGAAAGGATAGAGATGTCGCCTAGAGGGGAGTGAATAGGCAATTTCAAAACTATTACGGTTTTGGCTTGATAGAATACGGAATTAAACTAACGTTTATTTTACAAGCACAAAACCTAAATACACTAGGCTCAACTAAGTGCACCAACAACAAGTTAAGTTAAGCAAGATAGCACACGATAAATATACCACAAGTGATAGGCAATATATAATTATTTCAAGCTTGATGGCTATCACAAGGAAAGTAAGCTCGGGTATAGAGATAACCGAGGCATGCGGAGACGAAAATGTATTCCCGTGTTCCCTTACAAGTAAGGTACGTCACGTTGGAGAGGTGTGGGATTCCAAGAAGGATTTCCCAACGCCACGAAGGCTCACCTTCTTCTCCGAGTCTATCCCACGAAGGAATAGACCCTTTCCTTATGGATAGCTTTTCCTCCACTCCGGAGATGGCAAGCTCCACAACCACTTCACAAGCTCCATGAAGGAGAAGCCAGGGTCTCTTCACAATCTTCCACAAAGAGGACACCGAGGCACCAACCGCCAAGCCAACTAGGAGGTCACCCACCAAGAGTAACAAGTTCACGGTCTCTCACTCGAACAAATCGTAATGGAGAGCAATAAGACCACCAAGGGTGCTCAAATCCTTCACTCTCAAATCCCACCAAAGCAAAAAGTGCTAGAGAGGAAGAACAATGGTGGAAGTCAACCAATGAATCCAAGATCTAGATCCAATGGGTTCCCCTCACTCAGAGGAGGAAATGATTGGTGGGGATTGTAGATCTAGATCTCCTCTTCCAAAGCCCTAAAAACGATGCAAGAATCATATGAGGGAAGGGGGAGGAAGCAAGCTCAAGAGGTTCAACAATGGAGGTCAATTTCGTGGTCAAGAACACTTAGAAACATTGGGGGAAGAACCCCTTTTATAGGGGAAAGCAAATATGGTTGTTAGGAGAAAACTGTGCGAATCCGGTTGAAAGTTGGTTGGACCGGCTCTAGAACCAGATGGTCCGATTCTCAACCCGGAAAACCGGACTCCAACCAGGTTTGGTTACTGACCCAGCCTCGGTTAGACTCAGAGTAACAAAACCGAAAATCCCGGTTGAATCTCGGTTGAAACCCGGTCGAATCTCGGTTTTCCGATGCTGGCACCGGACCACCCGGTCTGGGAGCCGGTTGAACCGGATCCACAACCGGGATGAAATAGACTTCACGAAAAATGCAATAACTTTTGCATCTGGACTCCGATTTCGATGATCTTGGGCTTGTTTTGACAAGGACAACAAGCTCTACAAGATAATACAGAGAAACATCATATACCAACAAAGGAGGATAGAACCAAATTAAGAAAGGTAATAAGCCTCCCTAAATAAGAACCAATAAAACCTTCAAACTCGGAAACGCCATAGAAGATGCATACGAATTCCGTTTTCGATGAACTTAGGCTTGTTGAAGAGCTAGCAACAAGCTCAAGAACCTCACATTGAGAAACACCAAGAAGCAACAAAATAGGATGATGAAAAGTATGCAAAAGATTGATCTCCCTATGACGATGTGATCAAGTTACACAAACGAAAGCCCCTCTTGATAGTGCGTCTATCTATCCTATAACCCGGTATGCCAACAACCACCTTGAGACTGGTAAAAGGAAAACCTAGCAAGGCCATACTTTGCCTTGCGCATCCCGCTTGATCTTGATGACAACGCTTCAAGCTCAACCCAAGCCGGAATGCAACACTTGATCATTGTTGCTTCGTGAAGACTCCTAATTTGCTCCCCCATACACAACTATGGGATAGATTCATTCATACATGTCTTCACATGTCCATTATCACCAATATGGACGGTAAGCTTCAAGCAAATGATCTTCTGGAGATGCTTATCTTGAACTTGCCCTTCTCAACCTTGATGACGATCACCACTTGATGTCATCCTCTCATGGGCTATATAATATCATACCACAAGACATGTGGTACATTCTTTATGCTTAATGTTTTGACCATCTTGAAATCACTCTTCACTCTTTGTATTGGTCAACCAAGTATCTTCTCGTGCTCCATCTTAATATCTTGAGGTACATAAGGAACTCTTCATTTGATTACATGCTCTAAATCTTAGTCAACCATAGCTCAACTAATGAGGCTATCATGACACGGACTTAGAGCCATATCTTGAATTATTCTATTGAGATCACACTCTCAAGATCTTGATCATATCATATTCTTCTCTTTAACTCGATGATTTTGATGCCAATACTCAAGGTCAAGGTATATCTTTATCTTCATGGCATCCATACTTGAATCCAACACATGGACTATAAGCATGAAGAGCAATTAGTCCATAGGGATTGTCATTAATCACCAAAACCACACATAGGGGCAATTAACCTTTCACCCTCGTATTCAAGGGGCATGAGATTGCCAAATTATACTTCATAAAGCATATACTCCAGCTTTGCCACTTTAACCTTAACCACTTCAAGATGCTTATGATAGGGGAAATGAGGGCTGAAAGCAAACAAGTACCATAATTTTTGGAAGCTCTTTTTGAAACTTGTAATCCCTGCTTTCTTTACAAAAAGGCCTTTCTTCCACAATTATTGAGTCTCCACCTTCTACCTTTAGGCACCATTAAGAGAGCATAGTTGTCATTCTGTGTGCAGTGTTCCAAAGCTTATTAATTGATGCATATTGTGTTATTACTTGTTCTTGTGCTATTTCTTTCTGGTCACCCTTGTGAACTTTGCAGGTGTCCTATGCATCTATATTGCTACTCTATGAGGGACAAGCTGATTGCCACTATGCTATGTTTTCTGCATGTGACACAAACAAACGTTTTTCAATGCATGTTATTCATGATCTTTGTTTGTAGCTTGCCATGTTGCATGCATAGTTACTTTGTCCTACTGTTAGAACTACATCTTTCATGCACATCTTTAGAGTTTTTTATCCCAGCTTTCAATGCTTGCAAATGGTTGGATCTTTATTGTGAGGGTGCATGTCACCTTAAAAATTATTCTTTTTATCACATACCTACTCGAGGACGATCAGGAGTTAAGCTTGGGGATGTTGATACGTTGGAAACGTATCTATAATTTTTTATGCTCCATGCTTGTTTTATATCTAGTTTTCTTTGCTTATCTACACGTTGAGGTGCTTTTTACATGTTTTCTGGTACTAACCTATTAACAAGTTGCAACAGTGCCAGATGCCTATTTTCTGCTATTTTTGGTTTCAAAAAAGTTAGTAAAGAAATATTCTCGGAATTGGAGACAAACGACAAAGTCAATTACTTTCCGTGGGGAACAAGAAGTCTAGAGGGGAGCCGGAGGGGCCGGCCAGGGGGGGGGGGGGCAGACCCACCCTAGGCGCGGGTGGGCCCAGCCTCGTGCCTGGCTAGGGTTTGGTGACCCTGGTTGCCGCCTCGGTCTCCCCCTTCGCCTATAAGAAGCCCCCGATGCAGAAACCCTGAGAACCTGATCAAATATCCATGAAACCATCTGTAGCCGCCGCCACCATCGTCCCTAGATCGGGGGGATATGAAGTTCTTCCTGGCACCCTGCCGGAGGGGAGATCATCCCGGAGGCCTTCTCTCCGGTATGATGCATGAGTATTTCCACCTTGGACTATGGGTCCATGTAGTAGCTAGATGGTTGTATCTCCTCCTTTGTGCTTTCATGTATAGATTTTGTGAGCTCCGTTCATGATCAAGATCTAATATATTTGTAATCATGCATGTTGTGTGTGCGGGGATCCGATGGATATTGAGATTATTATGTTGGTTTGATTAATGGTTTTGTCTTTATGATTCTAGCATGTCCGTGTTGTTTGTGATCCTGCATGCTCTCCGTTGTTAGTAGCTATCTTGGCCAAGTAGTTGCTAGTGACTCCAAGAGGGGGTATTTATGCTCGATAGTGGGTTCATGCCTCTAGTTTCCAAGGAAAGTGACAATAATCTCTCAGGTTGTAGATGTGCTATTGCTACTAGGGAGAAAACAATGGTCTCTTGTTCATGGAACATGTGGACTGTTTACCTTACACACTTTGCTTAAAGCAGTTGTCTGTTGCTTGCAACTTAATACTGGAGGGGGTTTGGATGATAACCTGAAGGTGGACTTCTAGTCATAGATGTAGTTGGATGGCGGTCTATGTATCTTGTTGTATTGCCCAATCGAATCTCATAGGATCTTTCTGACTAGTAATTGCATTGTTATGCCTTGCTCAGTTCCTGTCAATTGCCGTGCTGTAATTTGTTTACCCTTCATGCCATGTTGTTTATCTAAGGAAAGCACCTCTAGTGAACTATGGACCCCAGTCCAATCTTTACCATTGATACATCTTCCACTGTTACTTGTTTACTTGCTGCAAACCATAACCTTACACACCATACGTTTAATCCTTTGTTACAGCAAACCAGTGAGCTTGACAACCTCACTATTCGTTAGGGAAAAGTCTTGAGTTTGTGTCGTGCAGGTCTCTGCGTTGCTTGCAACACTTGTGTGATGTTTCCTTCCTCCTTCTGGTTCGATAACCTCGGTCTCAACTGAGGGAAAACTTGCTGCTTGCTGCTTCACACCTTGCTCTTGGGGTTCCCAACAAGCTGTGCGTAGACAGTCGTTAAGCTTTTCTGGCGCCGTTGCCGGGGAGGATAAGGACGTCTTCACAAGGGGAGTCCTTCACTTCCTTTCTCTTTACTTTGTTTTTAGTTTGCTTTGTTTCGTTTGTTTGGTTTTTCTCGCCTCTTTTAAAAAAAAACCAAAAAATTAGTCTAGTTTGGTTTGCTTGCTTTATTCAAAACACAAAAAATTAGTTCGTGCTCTAGCTGCTACTGTTTTTGGCTTGCCCACCTTTGCCAAAATGAACTCTGCTAAGAACACCAAGTTGTGTGACTTCACTAGCACCAACAACAATGATTTCCTTAGTACACCTATTGCTCCACCTATTCCTGATGCTACCTTTTATAAAATTAAGCCTGCTTTGTTGAATATTGTGATGAGAGAGCAATTTTCTGGTGCTGGTTCTGATGATCCTGCTGCCCATCTGAATAGCTTTTTTGAACTTTGTGATATGCAAAAGTATAAGGATGTAGATGGAGATATTATTAAGCTCAAGCTTTTTCCTTTCTCCTTGAGGGGAAAAGCTAAAGAATGGTTGCTTTCTTTGCCTAAAAATAGTATTGATTCTTGGACTAAGTGCAAAGATGCTTTTATTGGAAAGTATTATCCTCCTGCTAAGATTATATCTATGAGAAGTGATATTATGAAATTTAAACAACTTGATAGTGAACATGTTTCTCCAGCTTGGGAAATAATGAAATCTTTGGTTAAAAATTGCCCTACTCATGGACTCACTGCTTGGATGATTATCCAGACTTTTTATGCATGTTTGAACTTCTCCTCAAGAAATCTATTGGATTCAGCTGCTGGAGGTACCTTTATGGGCCTCACTTTGTGTGCTGCAACAAGGCTCCTTGATAATATGATGGTTAACTACTCTGAATGGCATGTTGAGAGAGCTCCACATGGTAAGAAGGTAAATTCTGTTGAGAAAACTTCCTCTTTGAGTGAAAAGATTGATGTTATTATGACTATGCTTGTTAATGGGAAAGCTCCTCTAGATCCTAATAGTGTTCCCTTAGCCTCTTTGGTTGCTCAAGAAGATCAAGTTGATGTGAACTTCATTAGAAACAACAATTTCAACAACAATCCCTATAGGAATAATTTTGGTAGCAACAACAATTATAGGCCTTATCCTCCTAATAATGACAATTCCTATGGAAGCTCTTAGAATAATGCTAGAAGTGCCCCCTCTGAACTTGAAATCATGCTCAAGGACTTTATTAGTAAACAAACCACAATAAGACTATAGAGGAAAAGCTTTTAACTGTTGAGAAAAATATATCCTCTTTGTCTAAAGCTCAGTCCTCTTTGATTAATAAAATGGCTGCTAAACCTGAAGATATGGAAAACACCTTTGCTACTGCTCATGCCATACAAGTTACTATTGATGAAAATGTTAGGCTATCATCTCAACTTTATGCTAAGTGGGAAAGGGAAGCTGAAATTGATAGAAACAATAGTGTGTGCACTATCACCACTAAATAACAAGTAGTCCCTACTCCTACTCTTACTATTCCTAAGCCTATTGAGCCTACTACTAGTGATGCCAAGTTTGACTTTGATATTGATGGTTGCAATATTTCTAAAGTGATTATGTTCTTGCAAAAGCTTGCTAGAAGTCCTAATGCTAGTGATATGCATGTTGCCTTTACCAAACACATTACAGATGCTCTTGTTAACATTAAGGAAGAGAAGCTAAAACACAAAGCTTATATTCCTAGGAAAGTAGAAGATAGTTGGGAACCCATTATTAATATGCAAGTGAATGACTTTGATCTCAAAGCTTCATGTGATCTTGGTTCTAGTGTCTCTATTATGTCTAGGAAGATTTATGAAATGCTTGATTTGCGACCTTTGGAAGATTGTTATTTGGATGTGTCACTCAATGATAATGCTAAGAAGAAACTCATGGGGAGTATTAATGATTTTCTCATCATGGTTAATAATGCTTATGTCCCTGTGGATTTGTATGTTTTGGATGTTGAATACAATGCTTCTTGTCCTGTCACTTTGGGAAGACCTTTTTCTTAGAACAGTTGGTGCCATCATTGATATGAAAGAAGACACCATTAAATATAATTTTCCATCAAGAAAGGTATTGAACACTTCCCAATGATAAGAGAGAAGTTTCTCTTTGATCCCCCTTTGAAAGCAAGATTTGATATTAATGCTTCTTCATTTGAAAATACTTGATTCGTCTTGCTTCTTGTGCCTAACTTAATGGCATTAAAGAAAAATACTTGTTGGGAGATAACCAAAGAGTTTATTTGAGTCTTGGAAGTTATTAATTCTGTAATGACCTCTCCTTATCCTTTTTGTTTACTTTTTGTGCCAAGAATGACCTCTAATGAGAGGGAAGTAAGCTTTGGGGAGTTGCTGTCCCGAAACAGATTTTTGTCCTTCACCAAACAAATTAGTGAGGAGGCTCTGTAACTCAGATTGAGCTCAAAATTTACTAATAAATACCCAAGTATGTTAGCTAACTTTCGTTAGTTGAACACTTTTTTATTTGAGCAACAGAAGATGTTCGAAAAAATCGGTTTCTACCTAATGGTCTGTTTTGACAGATTTCTGCCATTATTTGCATTTCTTCTTATTGATTCCTTTTTGAGTTCTCTTTAGATGAATTGAGATTTTTGAAGGAGTTACTACTGTAGCTTGTTCTTTTAACAAAAATCCTTGTTGTTCCAAAGCTTTGTCAGAGGTCTGATATCGTTTGAATATACTATTGTTGCTAATGAAGATTGTGTGAAGTTTTGTATGAAGGAAAAATTTTAGGTGCAAAGAGAGAATGATGAAATGAGATAAAGAATGGACAAAAGCTCAAGCTTGAAAATGCCACCATGGTGTCACCCCAAGAAATATCCAAGACGTACAAGCGTCAAAGCTTGGGGATCGCGCGGGGTTCAGACCTGTGGGACCATTTGAACCGAGAGAGAAACATGTTGATCTGTGAGTACGCAGGCAGGCAGGCGGGCGGGTTGCGCTAGCTAGCGAGACGCGGCTTGCGCATTCAATATTCTCGATCTACTATTACGAATTTCGATCCAAAGCAGGCAGCCTGCTGGCCATCCGTACGTCGACGGAGCTGGGAACCAATGTTTGTCGGGTGGTCTCTCTCCTTCTTCCGTTCCGACTCTGTGCATGTCCAGGTCCACACACAACGCCGGCGAGGCGACCCTACTCGCCCGACTCTGCGCGTCCATCCTTGTCAGCAGGGGTGACAAGATTCCATTGCATGCTACTGTAGCACCCGCCGTGTATCATCCCAGCTACCAAATCGCTCCATCAGCTAGTGTGAAACTGTGGACGGCCGATATCGTACTTCGACGGTCCGGCTGCTGCTGCACATGACTGTCTGGTCGATCGCATCAAGATTATCCATGCCAATGGTGTGGATGAATTGTTCTTATTTATGGGCGCGCCTACATCACAGGACGTCGTGTCCTTCCTTTCCTCTGTGTGTCCATTGCTCTCTGCCTTCTCCCACGAAAGTTTTGAAACAGTGCAAAATGAACACAGGCTAAAAACAGTGCATCGGTGTAAAAAATGGTGCTATACGTAAGAGTTGTCTACGTGTTAAAATGTAATTAATACATAGAAATATCTTTATTTCCCCTTGATTATTTGCAAAAATCATGTTAAATATTTGTGCAAGAATTTTTTAGAAAAGGAAACTTAGAAAAGTCAATACAAATTAATATTCTCAAAATCCGCTATCACCCAAAATTCGGACAAATGTTTCACATGACATAAACAATGTGCAGTCAATTGCACGATCCACACTAAGAGCCTACAAATCTAGTTTAATTTTCCAATTAAAACCGAGGCGAGCTCGATAATGGTAGCGTGAGTGTGGGAAAATGTAAGATTAGAGAAATTTGAGCGAAAAAGTATCAGGAGACGGGGCTTTGCTCGCCGGCGGTTGCAGGAGCTCCAAGGATTGTAGTCGTTGTGCCCGCCGCGCTCGCCTCCCAAGCTCCCTTTATGGTAGCCGTCAGTGCACCCCCACTGGTCACCGCCCGCACGCGCTCCGCTTGCACACCCTCTGCCCGCGCGCGTGTCTCGGTGGTCACCGCCTGCAAGGCCATCGCGGTCGACATTGGCGTGCCTGTTGCGGTCACCGCTACCGCACCCATCAAGGAGTCTTCCTCCTTTCTCTTCCGTCTTCCCCTTTGTGCGTTCATTGTCTCCATTTCTATCTCCTAGGACCACGATTTCAAAATATTCATATACATTATCTCTCTGGCTAGCTAGCACCTAATATCAAAATATTTGGGTAGGCGCTAGCGCGCCCTTCCCGGTCCCCGCCAGCACTCGCTCCTTCCGTAGAGCCTCCTCCCCCACGCGTGGTTCGCTCACCGCGTGCGAGGCCGTCGCCGTCACCACGGGCGCACCCATCACCGTCGCCGCTACAACACCCATCGAGGTGTCTTCTTCCTTTGTCTTCCTCTTCCCCCTTTGTTCGTTGGATGTGTCCATTCCTATCTCCCCTTGACCGTGTTTTCGAAATTTCTGTTACCTTATCTCTTCGGCTAAGTAGCACCCGATATACTAGGCATGCTTTCCTAAAAAGTCCAATGACATTTTGGTCCCACACATAATAGTTGCATAAAAATAGCTGTATGATGAAAATTGTCTTATTAAATAAATAAATATATGAAAAAAGGAAAAATCATTAAATTTTCCACTTTCCTTACTTTTTCTTTGTATGACTAAAGTCTAAAAATAAAAATGGAAAAACAATTTCGACAACAAGGCGATGGATAAACAATAAAACAAATTAAAAAAGTAAAAAGAGCTGAAAAACTTCATATCAAACAATTTTGGCCACGACAAGGACCACCGATAGTTAAAATCAAACAAAAAATCATCTAATTTTACAAATATAATTGCGACCGCACTCGTCATGCCGATAGTTGCAAACTGTATGCCAACGAGATCTCTCGGTTGCATTCAAGTTGTGACTATCCCTTCAACAAGGTCTCCCAGGTGCTCAGTTACAACCAACATGCATCTGTCACCTCCCCCTCGATGAGGATCTAGTAACAAGCAACTTGAAATTGGGACCCACTAGGAGCTCGGTTACAATCAAGTTACGACTCCCCCTCCACAACGATAGGATCTCAATTACAATCAAGTTGCAACTAGGAGCAAAGCTCAGTTACAATCAAGTTGCGCCAGGCCCTCCGACGGGGTCCCCCTTCCCCCAGTTGCAGTCAAGATGCAACTGCCACCCCGTCCCCCCCTCTCCCTAGTCGAGGCCCTAGTAACAAGCAACTTGCAACTGGGACCCGCTGGGAGCTCAGTTACAATCAAGTTGAAACTGGCCCCCCTTCGACACCAACAGGTGCTCAGTTATAATCAAGTTGCGACTGGCCCCCCTTCCACACCGACGGGTAATCAGTTCCAATCAAGTTGCAACTAGGAGTAAAGCTCAATTACAATCAAGTTGCGACTGGCCCTCCGACGGGGGTCCCCCTTCCCCCGGTTGGAGTCAAGATGCATCTGCCACCCTGTCCCCCCCTCTCGACGAGGCCCTAGTAACAAGCAACTTGCAACTGGGACCCGCAAGGAGCTTAGTTACAATCAAGTTGCAACAGGCCCCCCTTTGACACTGACAGGTGCTCAGTTACAATCAAGTTTCGACTAGCCCCCCTTCCACACCGACGGGGTGCTCAGTTACAATCAAGTTGCAACTAGGATCAAAGCTCAGTTACAATCAAGTTGCGCCTAGCGCTCCGACGGGGTCCCCCTTCCCCAGGTTACAGTCAAGATGCATTTGCCACCCCGTACCCCCCCCGTCGACAAGGTCCTAGTAATAAGCAACTTGCAACTGGGACCCGCTAGGAGCTCAGTTACAATCAAGTTGCAACTGGCCCCCTTCGACACCTGCAGGTGCTCAGTTACAA